>BSBN01000072.1:33991250-35432500 GCA_027924645.1 Cunninghamia lanceolata
CTTCAAGAGACTTCATATCAAGAATTTTATGTGAGAGAGAGGAAGGTCAAATATTCTACAAGAAATTATGCTTGGATGGCACATGTCATCGTTGTGGTGGCTTGCAACATTTGCCAATATGTGAACATATGGAAAGAACACATGAGGTTGGAAATGACCTAGTAGAGTTTGGCAAGTATAAAACAATGGCATACAATACAAAAGATGGTAAAGAAGCAAAGAGGTGTGAATTGGTTATTGAAAAGATTCCAGTGTATCAGTTTATGCCTATATTCCGTGACAGCATAGTGTATGAGTATGCAAGACATGCCCATAGAGCTCGATGGTTGGACTTGCAATTCAAGTTATGCAAGGACACATTTTTGGTTGGTAGCATTGTTTTAGTTGTTGAATTTGTAGAGAACTACAGTCTACAGCCACAGCGTGAGGGGAAATCACAATATTACAACTCCACACAGGTTTCTATATTTGTGCACATCGCATTCATTCATATGAATGATAGTACAGAGGATGACAGAAAGATCATAAGGGAGTATAATTTCTATATTAATGATGATCGCATGCATTCTATGGAGTTCGTGCAAGGTTGCTTTCAGGTGTTCTACAATGATTTGGCTAGAAGGGGCATATCGTTCAGTCAGCATATCATATGGTCAGATAACTGTGCGTCACAATTCAAGAACTCACAGAATTTCTATTGGCTGAGCAGGAGGCATAATTTTACAGGTATTCAGCATATGTGGAACTTTTGTGAGGCCGAGCATGGAAAGGGGGAGCATGATGGTGTAGGAGCATGTATCAAAAGAGCCATAACACGAGAAGAGTTAAAGTATAAAGACAATGCAAAGTTGACAAATGTAAAATTGATTGTCGAGTGGTTTAATGCTTCCATGGGTCCAAGTAATGAAGGTAAGTCTTCAGTTCATAGATTTTTTTGGTTGATAGATGATACTAACATTGCACCATATGAGGACTGTTGTACACTGACAGGATCAAATGAGATGCACTCTTTCAGAAGCTCAATTGCAAGTTCATGGAGTATCCATACACGAAAGATGTCATGCTTTTGTTCTTCCTGTACAATTCAAGTCTGGGATGAGTGCGAGTCAAAGGAGTGGGTTGATGAATGGTAATTAAGTTATCTTAGCCCACTTGACACGTATTGATCCCTGACGACACTAGAAGTAACACAGATGGAATCATCAGTTGACTTTGACCACATATCAGATTTAGTTCAACCAGGTAATATAGGGCACGTATATGCATCTAATTTCATCTAGTTCAACCAGGTAATGTCATCTTACTTTGTAGTGTTTTTGTAATGTTGACTAATTTCATCTAATTTGCTACACATATCAATGTAGGGCACGTATATGCAATTATTGCAGATGAAGATAATGAAAAAGGAACAGATTATTACTTATATTGTTGTGTTGAGGCCAAAAAGAAATTGGAGGCCCCTATTGCAGATGGAGAAAACATTGAAGACTCTACAGGCTCAGTGGTTATTACTGGAACATGGCTTAGAAGGTACCCACATAAGAGTGTTAATATTTGGCTATTTCAAGACTTTGACACACATCGGAAGATTCTTCATTACTTGAACTTTGTCGTGGCATCCAATGTTCATTTGATAAAGTATCGGGGTAGACCTTTGAACAAAATCTTGTGGAAGGTGCGTGAGTCTGACCATGAAGCAATACTTGACACAATAAAGAGTAGAGTAGACCCAGATGGTTCATTGGATTAATTTGTAAGTATTCACATTGATTTTGTAAAGTCATGTTACACTGAGTTGTAAGTACAGGCATTAATTTGTAAGGTTTGTCTTTTTTTTATTTCCTCCTGCATTTTTACACATATACATATTTTTACATCATCATGTTATGCATTTTTGGTGTCTTGCTCCTGATGCGACCAAACTCATAACTCACCCTACTTCCTCTAGACACCATTTGATGATCTCTCCAACACTCTGGATCCAGGGTGCCCAATCATGATGATGACCTATATACCATTCTCCCAAGGCACTCATAATGAATGAAAAGAACACCAAGGGCACCCAAGCTTAATAGACTTATTTCATTCAATTTTGATGATCCAAACTCTTGCAAAACAACATCCACTTTCATGCCTTTAGATCTTCCTTCACATACAGAGCGCCAAATCAAGTTGAAAAATCTACATAAGGGTGCCAAAATGGGTGAAAGGAGACATGAAATGCGCCTTAGGACTCCATGCTAAGGTTTGAACCATTAGAGTCTCTTGATATTAGGTGCTCATGATGATGAAACTTAGAGTTTTTTCCTTTCCTAGGCGCTCATCTAAGATGTTTGAATGATAAGGAGTGCCTAGACCTCTATAATAAACATTGGGCACCAAAATCAAGGTGATTTTAAGTCACTTTGAGTCATTTGGGGTTAGTTTGAGTATTTGAGTCATGTTGCAAAAAAATGTCAATGTTGTCAAGTTGCACAAAGCAACTTTTGCATTTTTGGTGTCTTGCTCTTGATGCGACCAAACTAACTATTCCAATGCGTCCGGATGGGTACATTTACACTAGGCATGGTCCTATTTTTCACCCAAACAGGTCAAAACAGTCCGAGCTACATTGTATCGATGATATCCCTGAAGAGTCCAAAGTGCAAAAAGGTAGCAATCTTTGACAAGATGTTACTCAAAAACTGTGTCACTTAGAAACATTATGTTTGAGGAAACACAATCATGTAGAGTGCCTCTACAATAACCTCTCTCAGTTTTTTTATATCTCTGAGACATTTGCCCGTGGTGAAAGGTTTTCTGCTGCCCCAAAAATCATCAGAAGGAGGCAGTGTAAAGTTGCAAAGGGGTGTAACTTTCATCCTGCTCCTAATGCGACCAAACTAACTATTCCAACGCATCCGGATGGGTACATTTACACTAGACATGGTTTTGTTTTTCACTCAGACATGTCGAAATAGTCCAAGCTACATTGTACCGACGATATCCCTAAAGAGTCCAAAGTGCAAAAAGGTAGCAATCTTTGACAAGATGTTACTCAAAAACTATGTCACTTAGAAATATTCTGTCTAAGGAAACACGATCATGTAGAGTGCCTCTACAATAACCTCTCTCAGTTTTTTATATCTCTGAGGCATTTGCCCATGGTGAAAGGTTTTCTGCTGCCCCAAAAATCGTTAAGAGGCAGTGTAAAGTTGCAAAGGGGTGTAACTTTCATCCTGCTCCTGATGTGACCAAACTGACTATTCCAACGCGTCCGGATGGGTACATTTATGCTAGGTATGGTCCTTTTTTTCACCCAAACATGTCGAAACAGTCCGAGCTATATTGTACTGATGATATCCCTGAAGAGTCCAAAGTGCAAAAAGGCAGCAATCTTTGACGAGATGTTACTCAAAAACTGTGTCACTTCGAAACATTCCTTCTAAGGCAACGCAATCATGAAGAGTGTCTCTACAATAACCTCTCTCGGTTTTTTATATCTCTGAGGCATTTGCCTGTGGTGAAAGGTTTTCTGCTGCCCCAAAAATCGTTAGGAGGCAATGTAAAGTTGCAAAGGGGTGTAACTTTCATCCTGCTCCTGATGTGACCAAACTAACTATTCCAACACATCCAGATGGGTACATTTACACTAGGCATGGTCCTATTTTTCATCCAAACGTATCGAAACAGTCCGAGCTACATTGTACTGATGATATCCCTAAAGAGTCCAAAGTACAAAAAGGTAGCAATCTTTGACGAGATGTTACTCGATAACCATGTCACTTAGAAATATTTTGTCTGAGGCAACCCGATCATATAGAGTGCTTCTACAATAAACTCTCTTGGTTTTTTATATCTCTAAGGAATTTTCTCGTGGTGAAAGGTTTTCTGCTGCCCCAAAAATCGTCAGAAGGAGGCAATGTAAAGTTGCGAAGGGGTGTAACTTTCATCCTGCTCCTGATGTGACCAAACTGACTATTCCAACACATCTGGATGGGTACATTTACGCTAGACATGGTCCTATTTTTCACCCAAACATGACGAAACAGTCTGAGCTACATTGTACCGACGATATCCCTGAAGAGTCTAAAGTGTAAAAAGGTAGTAATCTTTGACGAGATGTTACTTGAAAATCATGTTACTTAGAAACATTTTGTTTGAGGCTACGCGATCATGTAGAGTGTCTCTACAATAACCTCTCTCAATTTTTTATATCTCTGAGACATTTGCTCATGGTGAAAGGTTTTCTGCTACCCCAAAAATCGTTAGAAGGAGGCAGTGTATTAAGTCAGGATGAAAGCCTATTCACTCTAGGCGCCAATCTCAAGTTGCACAATCATGAATGGGTGCCTAGAGCAATAAGGCGCTACATCATGGTTCAAGGACCTTGAAATGGCTCCCAAGCATGTAGGAGGAATTTTCAAGGAGCCATAATGTTTTTGAAACTCTAAGGAACTAGTCCAAAGACTCTATGGTGCCATCATGATACCATTGAGTCAACTTTGGAACTCAAACATATTGAAACAAGGTCTAGGAAGCTAGGTGCCATCTCTTGCCAGTTCAACCTCTCAAATGCGCCAACATTGGAAACTCTTAATGAGCGCCTAAGTTTGAATTGATCTTGTGATTGAAAGTTTGGTGATGTATTGGTGCAAGATGATCTTCAGTTGAAGCAATCTAAGTTCCAGGAAGGGTTTAGAAGTTATCAACCTCTTCACTAAGTTAGGCGCACTTTACAAGATTTCTTACCCAAGAGTTGCACCTCATTAAGACAAGGCGCATCTTAACCTCCAGGACTTTTCCAGAGAAGCACTTCAGTTTATTAGCACCTTTGGACCTTGTTTTGCATTCTGAAAGAGAAGGCGCACTTTGGAGGCATTTCTAACCTAGATTGACACCTAGGTATAGTCATCTCTCTAGAGCATTACAATGCGTTTTAAAATGAAGGAGGACATTTCATAAGTTGGGGAATTGATCACTGAAGACCTTGGAGTGTTTGAATTACTCTAAGCAAGAAGGTGCATTTCCATGGAGTAGCATACTCTAGATAGCACCTAATGCCATCAAGGTGCAATTCCACCCTCACTTTGGTGCCTATCATCAAGAAGGGGCATTGGGCATTCCTTGAACAGTTCTGAGTGTTTGAAGTTCATGAAATCACCAAAGAATGTTGGGCGCCATGTGTATCCTCAACAAACTTGAGTTTGCGCCTAGACAAGTTGGCGCTTATTCACATTTTAACTTCCCTCTTGAAGCGCCTAACTTGGGAAAAAGTTATCTTGTTGTTATTCAAGTGTTTGATGTGTTTTGGAGACTCCAGAAGACTTCCTCTTGCTAGGCGCTCTTCTTGGCAACTACAACCTTCAACTGGCACCTAGATCCTGAAGAAAACACTTGCAAGTGTGGGCACACTTTCCTTTTGATGGAGCATCAAACTGGTGCCTAGAAATCATAATGCATGAAGTGAGCACCTAGGATCCTATTGGTCCAATAGGTGGTTTTGGGATCCGTGTCAAGTCATTAGATTAGGTTGCCAACTTAGAATGATTTTCATGCACTTAGACTTCAAGGCGCCAAAACTAGTAGGAAAATATTTGGGGGGAAACCACGTTGATCCATTGGACTAGTGTGGCTATGAGGTTGGAAAGTGTTGCAACCTCCATCCTTTAAACTTCTCCACCTTGTTATGGGTTGTTTTGAGTATTTTCACTTGCTTTCTCTTCGAGAATATTTTCTAATGATTCATGATGTGTCATAGATCATTCAACTTGATAAACAACATGGAGGGATTCTCATGCCTCCTATACTTCTTGCAAGTTTCTTTATAGATAGCTCACATCATTGTCCATCTAGTTGGTCATTTCCCTAAATATTATGATAAGATAATCTTGTTAATGAACTTTGGATTGAATGAGAATCAACATGCTTTGTCTTGACTAGAATAGTTGGGATGGACAAAAATCTATTGATTCTAGGTTGGATTGTTAAAGGTCAAGAAGTTTTGGTGTCTAATGCCCTCTAAATCTAAATATTCAAAATTATAGTGGTTCAATAAGTTACAACAAACAGTCAAGTAGACAATAGACTATAAAGAACAAGGACTACACATGAATCCAAAACAACACCAGTCAATAAGGACATCACAAGTAACTCAACATTACTTCCAGAGGCGTTCACAAAAATAAAGGGGAGAACACAACTAGAGAATGCTAGACTCTAGTAGGGATGAGTATCTGATGCAGAGCACATAGTGGAAGCATAGAATTATCAACTTTTGAACCTTCGAACTCACTATTGGCAAGACAACATACCATCGGCGAGCTTAAAATTTCATCGACCGATAGGCTGATGCCACCATGACTCTGTTTGATATCACTTCTGACAAACATCCCATCATTGACTCTTATCAGTCAAATAGATCGCTATCGGTGACTTTATATCCTTTCACACTGATGTCTTTGTCACTCCAATACAAGACTCTAAGTCCCTCGCCTATTGGTAGGACTTAATACCATTGACACACTCAAAAACTCTTCTGCCGACACACTGATCTCACCAATGACAACCTTCAGACCACACTCGTCAGTGAGACTCCAAACATCGGTGAACTCTAATCTCATTGGGCTGATAAACCAATGGATTTCGACTGTCGGTGTGACCCCCTTCATCAGTGAAGCTCTCAACTGCTCTTTCGATGTGCCGATGGGATTATCTTCTGATACACCGATGTCTTTGACTTCGAACCACACTCGTCGGCAAGACAGACCACTATCGGCAAAGCCTAACCAAGGTATGTCGATACACCGATACAACCAACTCTTGATGTTGATACAAGGTTCTTTTGAAGGCAAAGGGCGCCTAGGCTTATGGGGCTCAATTTGATGTATTTATTGAAATCTCAAGGTGAATTGATGCTTATTGAAAATGCCACTTAGTCCTTCATTTGCATTATAGGCGCCATTTCCTATTGACTTATATACTCCTCCTCATGCTAGGGCACCATAATGAAGTGGTTTAGACAATAGGTGCGCTCCACTTACTAGAGGCTTGTTCTCCTTCCACCTTAGGTGCACTTTTATGGTGGAACAGGTGTTAATGGGCACCTTGTCTTAAATGAATGCTCTCTCCAAGTTGGGTGCCCTTTTGAGGCTTTATGAGTTACAAATTGCACCTTAACCCTTCATCCTTGTTGCTCAATGTTTGAATGTTTAAGAAAGTCTCCTTTAGGCGCTCATCTTAATGACTTTTTCTCAAGGTGCAATCATCCTAATGACTTGGATATTCATCCTAGTGTTTCAAGCTATTAGGCTACCAGACTTAGTCATTTTCAGGATCTCAAACATAAAGAATAACATGATGATTCATTTTTATGTATTGCATATAGTTGACATTATATGCTACTCATAAAGAATATTAATATTTTCTGTTCAACATGATGATTCATTTTTTTTTTTTTAAATACAACTTTTATCTTTTAGTTCCAAAATGAGTTTTAGGTGATACTTGAATAACAATAGCTAGCTTATTGGATCAACAAACATCATATGTAATACAATTGGACTTTAAATATTTGAAGTAGCCATCTAGAAATATCCATTCAAATGTGGATTTATAATGCAAGTATGGATGCCATCAATAAAAAAGACTTGTATTACCCAAATATCCATATAGGCATGCATCAATATCTGTCGATATAAGTATAACATATATACAAAATAGCCATATAGGCTTACAAGAATGCCATATAGGCATACATGTCAACTACATACAATACAAAATATATGTCCACAAATGCCATATAGGCATACAACAAAGGAACACAATAAAAAGTCATTCCCCTCTAGCTGGTGAAGAGAATAGATCACGGGCAGCCTTTGATATTCTAGGGGATGGAGACGTGCATGTGGGTTGTCTACTACAAACCCAAGGGCTGCTCCTATTTAGTTCTTCTTGCATCTTTACCTGTTACAATAAAAAAGTATAGACATTAATATATAGAAATTACATGTTATAAAAAATGAAACATTTAACAAAATAATCACTTACTGCTACCATATAATCTGTCTCCTCACTTGCCTCAGTAGCAGGAATAGGCCGTGGTGATGTCAGGTCCTATAGAAACCATCCAGATAGAAATTAAACTTCAAATCAATAATCTTTTAATTTTTCAAAAATAGAAAACTATAACAATGAATGTAAATTGAAATTTACTAATCTGCCTCATACCCCTGTCAATGCCATGGAGCTATGAATCGCAGAGGCCACATCGTGCTTCATTGCCCTATGAACATCAGGAGGTGTCTCCGCAGCCTGCAACATCTAGAAATAAAACAACATTATTCAATTACAAAAACTATAATAGTGATGCAAATCATGGCTCCTAACATACACACACGTTCATCTAAACATGGAAGTACACACAATAAAGCACACAAGTCACATACAAAAATCTAGTAAGTACAATTCATTCATTAAACTATTTATTTTATTACCTCCGTAAAACTTTGAAGTCCACCACCGCTGGCAAGTGTTGCTGTGAAATCTCCAATATTAACCTATTCAACATCCAAAATCAGATATTAGAATACCATTCATATAACGATGCTATTCACATGTAATATTTATAATTGTTTACTAGTTACATACCCCGATAGTAGATGATCTAGTGTAAAATGCAGGTGGAGAACCACTGAAAACTGCATCGATGCTATGACCCTGAAATTTCATTAAAATCATCAAACTAAATTAGTTAATCTTGCATTTCAAAAATAAAATTTAATAAATTAAATTCAATAAACTTGCTAATATTTACCTGAGTATTAAGGCTAAAAGTCTGACTCAGGAGGGTATTCGTCATCACCGTCTGCTCAGCTGCAGATGTAGCCTGTGCACTTGCGTCCTGACTATCCATGGGGTCATAACCATAGGCTGAGCCACAAGCCTGACAAGCATGGGGTGGGACCCTACTCCTCGCACTATCTCCCAACCCACTCTATGTTGCAGGACCGGCATGCTCTATGATGCTCTGGGTCAAGGCACTAATGGACTGTAGTGTATCAACCTCAACACTCTCCTTCACAATGGAAGGGATAGAAACATGCTCATGGGCTGGTCTGTTGATTACTCGTCTCACTACCCACTGTGGGTCAAGATGTGCCCCTAGTCTATCTTGTGCTGACCCCCCACCTCTACCCTGGAAGTCCTGAATATCAAAATAGTTTGGCACTTTATTGAGGACAAACTTGCAGTAGGGTTTCCTCAAAAAGTATTGCGGGAACTCATTATCATTACATGGAGGATGGTCAAAAACCATCCACCACCTCGGCCCAAAATTGTCCCTTATTGCTTGGTTGTTGCACTAATGGATAGGGAACCTCTTGCATGTAATGGGTGGAGGTTGATTTGTTTGTGGGTTTGTGAAAATCGAACACAAGTCTAATTTTGTAATTTGTAATTTTTTCACATCTTGGTATGACAACTTGTCTGCATAGTAATATCTAAACTCTCTCCTCTGATCCATCCAACTAGTTATTTGCTTGCTAATTGAATCTACATTTGATAACATAGATTCAAGAGATTCGGCAAGCGTGGACCTATGCAAGGTTGAAGTGGAAGGATCTTTCAACCTTGCAATTATATCTTCAATTTTTTTTTTGTTGTTTTTAATTTATCCCATTATATTTTCTTGTGTTCCAGGGGCATGTTGAGGAATGGATGGAGGAGGTTGTTGTTCCGTAGGTATTTCCTCCTCAGGATTTTGTAGATTTTGAGGAGGAGGAGGAGGAGGAGGAGGTGCATTAACATTTCCTAACAATTAACGAAATATACATCAAAAATCAACTCAAACCTGCCTATTTGGAAACAAATTCAAACAAAAAAACAAATATAACTCACTCCTTTGGTGTGCTCGACGTCGTGGCGGCATTTTGGTGACGAATCAATAAGAGCTTTGTGTTGAATTGAGTTTTGCAAAATGCGAGCACGCTTTCTAGGGTTTGCAGGCCGCAGGCATAGAGGAGAAGAAAGAAATGAAATGAAATGAAACCTTTTTTTTATTTATAGCAAGTCAAAATGTGCTCATGTTATGGCTTGGTTTTGACGAGCCTTAGGCTCGTCATTACCAAGCCATAACGCAAGCGCGTTATAACACGCTCGCATTTTTTTTTTTGAAAATAATTTGGCCACTTTTTGGCCCCCCATCTTTTTGCACTTACCCAGGGCTTTAGATTTTTCTTTTAGAAAAGTGACCCAACTCATTCCAGAATAAGCATCAATAAGAAATATAAAATACCTATCACCTTGTAGACTTCTTGTTCTTGTGGGACCACAAAGATATGTATGTACTATCTCCAACAATCCAGCAAAGAATTGTTCTTTACTTTTGAAACTTGTTCTTGTTTGTTTCCCAAATTGACATTCCTTGCAAATGGTGTTGGCAAGTTTCACAAGTTTAGACAAATCTCTTACAGCCTATGCAGAGCTTATCTTCATCAAATTGTCAAAATTGATATGACACATCCTTCTGTGCCACAACCAACTTTCATCAGTCTAAACCAGTAAATAGTAATCATTAGTTCCTTTTAATTGGTAAATATTACCATTAGGCTTCTTACCAGTAGCAATTACTCTACTGGAGCTTTCCATAATCTTGCACCCATTATATTTGAATCTCAGATCATAACCTTTATCACACATCTAACCAACACTCAAAAGATTATGCTTCAAACCCTTCGCATATAGGACTTGATCAGTGTTATGCTTTCCATCAAAAGAAATAGATCCTTTTCCACAAATCTTACCAATTGCATTATCTCCAAACCTAACCAGTCCTCCATCATGCTATTCCAACCTTACAAACTTACTCTTGTCACCATTCATGTGATGTGAGCATCCACTGTCAATAATCCATTCATTCTTATCTTTCTCAACATGAAAAGCCAAAGCACTTTCTTCCCTTGGTTTTCTTTCCTTCACATATCTAGTAGAATTAGTAGACATGGGTTCTTCTTTAATTACAATAAACAAGCATTTATTTGCACTAGTACTAGCATCATCAGATTCATCATTTGTCACACCTTCATCATCAAGATCTCTAACATAGTAGCATTTCTTTGGAACCATATGTCTGCTCTCAAATCTTTTTCTATTTCTTTCAATTCTCTCATGACATCTAGAAGCATAGTGACCAATCTTACCACATGAAAAACATTTGAAAGGTAACTTGCCTTTGAACTTACCAAAACCTCTTTGCAATCTGTCAACAAAGTTGGCTTCAATTTCATCAAGCTCGTCACCAGGTTCTACCTTGTACTTCTCTGCTCTGGAGATCTTCTATGAAATACTGGCTTTGAAAGTAGTTTCAACCTTCAGCAGGGCATCACCAAACTCTCTCATCTCAAAGGCTGTAAGCTTTCCAAGCAATTGATTCTTAGTGACATCTTGCACTATCATTACTTCTTCAATTACAGCTACCTTGTGACTATCGGACTTAGGTAGTGACCTAAGAATTTTCATTACAACTTCCTTCTCATCAATTGTTCCTCCCATACCTTTTATTCCATTGATAATTTCATCAACCTTTTGCATGAAGGTAGTTTTTCATCTTCAGTCATTTTTAAACCCTCATATTTCACTTTCAGGTCCTACAATTTGGCACTCTTTATAGAATCATCTCCTTCATATAGTTTATCCAGCTTTTCCTAGACTTCATGAGCAGATTCCATATCCATGACTTTTATCAACTAAGTGTTAGATAAGGCACTCAGCAGAGCATCTTTAACTTTTATGTTTAACTCATATTCTTTGATTTCATCTTTAGTTTGCAAACCATTCTGAGGCAAGGTATACTTTGTCTGTGTCGCTTTCCACACTTTATAACCATCACAAAGGAGGTGGCTTTTCATTCGTACCTTCCAGAGAGCATAATTCATTCCATCAAACTGCAGAGATTCCTTCTTGTAAGACATCCTGGATCTTCCTCAAGAGATTAGGCTTTCTTCCGAGGAACCTGTGATACGGGAGCATCCAAGGGGTCACCTTGGAAAAGAGACCCAGGAAGGGCATGGTGGGATGATCATAGAAATGTAGGGGTAAAATGTCCTAAGGGGCCTGATAAGGACCCTAGGACCAAAACGAATGTAATAAACACTTAGGTAGTTTAATTTTGTTTTGCGGTTTATTTTGGTTTGATGTGTTTCCTAAGGTCCAAGCGACCAAGAAATGGGATGAGCTGGTAAGAAACAGAATGTAACTGTGAGGTGAGCGGTTACAGAACGGTTGACATTCCCACCGCTGCAACCGCCACCCATGGAGAATGTTTTAAGTGTCTTTTGTGATTAGACAGGTATGTGTGTGTGTAGGCAGAAGAAGAATTAGATTTTAGAGTGAAGTGAGAAGAATTTCCTTTTGACAATGTGTTTTATGTCCAGCTCTGTAATCTGGTTTTATTTTTCTGACTGGCATTGAAGTAGCTATTTTTCCTTTTCTTTCTGAGTGTGATTATGCCGGAACGGACCCATCCATGGATGTAAGAATCTGGTTCTCTAATGGTACCATAATGGACTAACTAACTGTGCAGAGAGGAAACGAAGCTGGAAGGTGATCACCAGAGGGAATGTGGACTGTGAACCATGAGGAGAGATCGATTTGCAGGTGAACGTCAAGTTTGCGGCGAGCTTGAGTGGGAAGAAGGATGTGTATCGGTGTGAGTGCGGTTATCGGTCTGAGGAAATTGTAATTTACCGACGGAGAAAGTATCGCCGATCGGGTTGGCTGTTAGTTGTTTTGCCGATAGTGTTTGTTGAACCATCGGGTTGAACCAGTTCAACGGTTCAACAGTTTCTTTTGGTTTGTCAGTTCAACACTACACATTTGGTTCAATGGTTTAAGAGTTTGAGGTTGCACCGGTTCAATCGAACGGTTCAACGGGAAGGTTCAACCGAAAGGTTCAACGGGGAGGTTCAACCGAACGGTTCAACGAGAAGGTTCAACCAAAAGGTTCAACGGGGAGGGCATGCTTTTCGGTGTGAAAAGTATTATCGGAGCGAAGGGGAAAAGGTACACCAATGGTAGTGGATTTCACCGATCGGGGTGATAGGTGTGAAATGTCGCCGATGAAGGACATCAGTGTGAGAAGCACTATCAGTAGCAAGTTTGGAAGTCACAGTGAATGCTAGGGTCTTGCGGATAGAGAGGACTTCGGCGTGAGGTGGTGACATCAGAGAAAGGCCAGAAGGTTGGCCCGATAGTTATTATGTTGCCGATAGGCAACCAATGTCTATAGAAATTTAGGTCTCATCAGTAGGAAAGATACCATCGGGCGTAGAAGTTTAGACTACACTGATAAAAGATATCTTGCCGATAGGTGATTACAAACAATACACGCATCGGTGTGAGATGGGCATCGGAATGAAAGGGTTGAGAGAAGCCAATGGAAGTTAGTCTTGCCGATAGAGGCCGAGATTGCCATTTTGGGTGGACTGTGGGTTTTCCTCCACATCAACATACTCTAATACCAATTGTTGAAATGCACAGGATAACTGAGAGGGGGGTGAATCAGTTGTCACAAAACTTTAACCACTTATGAATATAAACACACCAAATTATTAATCACTATTATTAAGATTAATCATGAAAGCATGAAACAAGAAGCTCAACACAATAACACATGAGACACCAAAATTTTTACATGGAAAATGCTAAAAGGGAAAAACCACAGTGGTTGTTATCCCACAAAAATAAATAGGTTATAGCAATATCAAAAATTAGAGGCTCACTGCCCAAAATGCTCACTGCAAATGTTAGGGCTCATTGCCAAGGGGTGGCTCACTGCAAAGGATTGGTGAACTGATTTGATAGCATCTACTTCATGCCTGGGTTTAGTTCTATTGAAGCACAAAATAAAACCTTTGCTATGCTCTTCTTACACCTTTGCACTTATCTTCTCATTCTCACACTTGGACATCTTTTGCATAACTTCATTACATGTTTTTATACATTTCATCAACCTTGGAATGTACATCAAGGTCAGCATTACATTCATCAACCATTGGAACATTCTCCAAGGTTGGCATTACAAACATACATAGAATAGGTCTGGACCTAAGCAAGGTTAGCTAAGGGAAATATGTATGTGGATCAAGTTATGCCTTAGTTGGGACTCAAATGCAATCTTCCATGCCATGACACGCTTCCATAATCTTTGATGAATCTCTGCAAGTAGTGAAAATAACCAAGTTGGCCAAGATTGGTTTTAACATTAAGTCTTTTAAGAATAGTCTTTATCCACGATCCAAATTTCTCTTTGCGGACCAATCTAAAGGTAGGAACATGATCAAGAGACATCCACAAGCACATTGTAATCACCAGGAACAATCGCATAATCTCTAACCACTTTGACAAGAAGATTCTTCAAACCAGAGCACATAAACAACACTACCAGCTACTGTCATAAAGAAAACATCACTTGCAGACCACCAAATCATGAACCATTGGAGTTGAAGGTACTTATCATCATTACAAACTTGATTCCAAAACGGCAGACTGAAACACCTAACTGTGGAGAAATGCAGAGCATAATACATTCTCCCTGTCACCACCAAATATACAGAAAAAGTAGATTTCACTCTAGTGAACATATCTCACTCAAATCTTCATACCGGAGGCTCAAAATTGGAACATAGCATCTTCAGACATGTATCTAAATAACTTCCAATCCACAGATAAAGATATTCATTCTACAAGAAATGCAGAGTAATCTACTGGACTATTTTGTTGTATCAGGAATACTTATTATCTTCAATACTTATCATTACAAGCAAGCATCAAAACAAGAGCATAGTTGACAACAATAACAACACAGATATGTTGACATCAAAGACAACACCAGTTAGGCACATACTTGCAACATATTGGCCATATCATGTACTTCTTTAGAAATTAAGGAACGACTACTGTTATTTTTCTTGATATTTTAAAAATCAATTATCATGGCTTCCCTCTTGCTGGAAATAGATTCAAATAACTTAACAGCCTCCTATATGTATATAAGGCCATCTAAAGTCACTTTCTCTATCCATTGTTCTACAACACTACTCAAAGCTTGAGATTGTTTAATTTTTTTGTAATAAATTGGGGTCAGGACCACTAACACTCATATCGAGGTAAAAACACTTCACTTTGGACAATGCACCATATTTGTATCTGATATGTCATCCCATGATGAATTGATCCTTTGAGATTGGGGTGACATCTATGAACTTTCATTTCATTTTCTTCCTCTCCACTTGACATTACCCGACAAGACCAGAAGGAAATTAGATCCCTTAAAATCTCAAGAAATCTCAAGTCTTAAATAATTTGCAACATTTTATGAGTTTTAACTAGACAATTAGTAGCTTAAAACTCCTCTACTTGAAGAAAATTAGCATGGAATGAAATTTAAGCTAAAACCCATGTAAAGTGAAATTTGCAATAAATTGATGTGGATCAAGATATAGAATTTTAACAAAACATCTTACAACAAGGGAAAGTTATGTGAACATTTTTATGTATATTTTTTTTATCTTCACACTTCTTTGAATATAACTTATATTTATAACAAGATGGTAGATTTTAGGTATTTCAAATTATAGTATCCGATTGTTATGCAAAAGTCTGCATTTTGGGTTTTTTTTTTTTTTTCTTCATTTCAATGTTCTAAAGGTTTTGTGACAAAGTAATACAAGATGGGAAGGAAAAAGATGGCTTTGAGTATCCTCACGTACATAAAAATTCTTCAAAATCACTTTCTTTGGAAATTTACCAAGTGTTTTGATTAAGTGTTTCCCTCAAACTAAAATGGATGTAGGAAAACCAAAAAGGCCTAGATGTGTTTAAAATATTAAGTTTCAGTTTCGACTAAAAATCCCATGATCTTTGTGTTTTTCGAATTAGCCCTTTTCATGGAGAATATGTAGTGGACATGATATGGATACAATGTTGTTTCTTAACTTCTGATTTAAAATCTCATCGCCAAATTTTAAAATTCTTGCTAAGTTTTCAAGTTTTGTGAGGATCTTCTACACTTCTGGATGTGAATTGATGAAGGCCAAAAACTTTAGTCATGGGCCAAATTTTTGTAGGTCAACTTACTCAAGATTTTCAACATGTTTTATCTACTAGACCTTTAAACATGAATGTGGGAAAAATAAGGAGAACAAGATGTAAGATCTGAATTTAAGAAAATCCAACCCTCCTATGAATTTATGTGAATTGAATCTCGTAGGTTTAACATAAATTCCAAGTTTCATGGTTTTGTAGGAAATCCATGGGATGTGTATGCTTAAGGCAATTCCAATACATCCTACAACAAGAAGGGATTATGCAAACCAATTCAAAATACTTTTAGCATTAAAAAACACTTCACAAAAAAGTGAAGTAGATGGGATATAGAACAAGTAAAATATGTAGATCTAGTACCAAGTTGAGATTCCTCAAACTCCACAGAAACCAGTTAACACTTGTAATAAAGAATTCCATGCAAAAATAAAAATGGATAAGATAAGATAAAGGACCAAGAAATATGCCATCAGGTAGCAGGTCCATGTCCATATTCTAGCAAAAGGGCATGAAATTCAAGATTTTTCAAAGGCAAATGCACTCAACCTTTCGCAAAGTAACCAAGGCACCTAATGACATAAATCCATATCCATTCAAAACATAGAAAACACTTCACCAAAGGGGAGGGAAGAAGGAAACCAACCAGAAAAATAACAAACAAAAGAAAAAACAAAAGGGGGCTCCACATTTTGTCAAAAATAAAATAGTGTGTATGTGCAAGGCATAACATGTCATAGCTAGAATCTCTAAAGAAAAGGGGTTATGTCTAAAAGACATACTACTCAATGGTTGAGATGATGTAGAAAGATTAGGCAATTGTTCTTGGATTCTCCCATGTTTTATGTTAATTGATTAATTATAGGATCAATAGTATTGGGAGTAGTAGTAGTGGTGAAAGGTTGTGAAGAGAGTGGTTGGGAATTGGTTAATTCTCCAACTAGTTATGTAAAAGGGAGAGGTTGAGAAGGTGGAATGTAGTAGTAACTATAAATAGGATTAGTCAAACATCCTTGGGTTTGATATGAGGAAGAAGTTCTTGTGGTAGGAGGATGGTGCAACAATTGTAGTAAGATTATAAATATGGGTGTTGGGATGGACATGGACATAAGAATTTGGGTATGTGCTAGATTAGAAGTAGTCTCTCTGGAAGGCTCAAGGGAAAGAGGGGTACGATGATGTAGGACATGCCTCACTACTTGTAGGAAATTGAG
Organism: Cunninghamia lanceolata; assembly: GCA_027924645.1. NCBI lineage: Eukaryota > Viridiplantae > Streptophyta > Pinopsida > Cupressales > Cupressaceae > Cunninghamia > Cunninghamia lanceolata. Next base: position 34,008,542 of record BSBN01000072.1, read on the forward strand.
GCACTCCATATGGTTAAGATAAATGGTATGGAATTGCATGCATTTGATTTTTTCCCACCTCTTCTTTGGTTCCTTCTTGTAAGGCTTTTTCTGAGGTAATTTTTGTGACTTTTTTGAGTCTTTACAATTGATTTATTATGGTTTAAGTTCCACTTTTTATTTTATTTTATTTTTACCACAAAGGAATCAGTAAGTCGACGACCTATAGGGAGAGCCTCCTGTAACCTTGGGTTGTACATGTTGCGAGTAACGTATATAGTGGACAAATTGGGTGACCATTATTCGTATCTTCAACGACTCAACCATCCAGTCTACATTCGAAGGTTGTACCACTTTTACTTATATATTGTGTTTCAATCAAATCAAATATAGGGGTTTTTATAAATACCTTATTTAATATTATTTAAAAAAATTATTTTTAATTACATAATTATAAAATCTTAAAAGTTCAATACTCTATGATTTTTAAAAAATAAAAATAAATAATTAATAAATAATTTTCAAAAATCACAATGATATTTAAAATTATATGTAATTAGTCTTTGATTGCTAATTAAAAGATATCAATCAGTTTAAATTAGTAATTTTAACAAATTGCAAAAATAATCTAAATTTGATATAACTCCCCCAACACCCTCACTCCCAAATTTTTTTTACATAAAATCAAATTTAATATTATAAATATAAAAAAAAAAACAAATTAAATTCAATGCCAGTAAATTTGTTTTTTACATGGGGTCTTTAAATAAATCCCACATTTAAAAGAAGAAAGAAATCACTAATTTTAAGTCATTTATACATAATTTTCTAAGTGAAATGTTTTCACACAATTATTAAATTTATTACTTAAAATCCTTCTGACCAGTGTGAAAAGGAAACGCACTTAAAAGAGAATCAGTCATCGTCTAATTTTCTTCTTGCGTTCGAGTTACGTTTTAAATGGATTACTAGCCGTTAGTTTTGGATCTACGGTCCGACGGGGTCTTGCTCATAAAGTCTATAAAAACAAGTCATGGGTCACAATTCGGACAGTGATTATGACATTCACATGGAGAAATGAAGCTGAAAGAAAATTTACGTGGAAAAAAGAGTCTTGCTCATAAAGTCTATTAAAAAAATGAGAGTCGCTGACTCACGGGTCACAAGTTGCCAATTGCATTTTGCAGGCTTCAGACAGTGAATATGACATTCACATGGAAAAAAGAAGATGAAACGAAATTTACACATCAGAAGTCGATTCGTCGATGTTTCCGTTTTAGAAAATTTCCAGCACCGAACTTAATGGACCAAACAAAAACAGACAGACGGCCATGGCAAGGAACGATTCCACGGACTGGAAAGATTCCAAAGAGATAAGAATGGATCGAACGACTGCACCTAATGTGTGTCGTACCTATTGGATTACAAGCCAAATAATGTGATTCGTCTGGACGTCTAGAAAGATAAAATGTAAGCTACCTATTGATCATCTACAGTAGAGAAAATACAAAAAGTGAAACAAAGTAGTGCTACACCACAGAAACTGGATGGAACAGCTGGCCCTAGAAAAAGGCAAATCAACAGCAGATGGACTTTGCTAGGAGGAGATGGATTGAGAGGGGAGCGAGACCCCTTTGGTTCACCTCACAAGGATCATCCTTTACTAGATCCTTTGAAATAATGAAATGGTGAGGTGCTGGATCGAGAGGAGTTATCAAGTTGTTCATTCTTTAGGGGAGAGGACCGAGTAGTTAAGTACCCTAAATTCACGCCTCTCAAAATCGTATGTAGTAATTTCGAATCACTCCAAAAATTTAACAGCAGTTTATTTGGCAAGGCCCTTGCTTATAACTAAGGTTTCAAGGCAACATCATCAAATATGATGCCACATCAGCACGCTTTTTCATGAGGTGTCAAATAGTTCCCCAGAAAAAGCATGGACCAATAGGTGTGCATTAAGTCATGTTTTGTTGGTGTGCTGATGTGGCATCACATGATTGGTTGATTTTTAAATCTAATGAGCACATTTTGTTCATTTATAAGTACTTATAGTAACACTAACAAACTTAAAGTCAACTACTAGTGCTAAACTTTTAAAAATATTGGGCCTTAAATACACAAATACTATCACACCTATTGAAACATGCTCAACAATTGGGCCCTCTCCCCTAATTAGAAATGACCACTTGAAATTTGTTTTATTACATTGGGAGGTTGAATGCCTAATGGAGAAGCATTGTCTGCATCTAAAAGTGATCTTTCATAATCAACTATTTGTTTTCATCTTCTATCTCCAATTTTTAGAGAAATTTCACTTGAAAAATCTAAAATTAGGTAAAGGTAGCGTAGGTTTTGCTAAAAATCTCATTAGATATACTGTAAAATTTCTTGAGAGCATTTCCAATTACCACTAGCACTAAATGTTCACAATATTGCATGTATAGGTAAGTAAGCCTTGTCCAATTAAAATCATATGAAAAGACTATGGTTGAGGCTCAAAGGCTGGGACTAGAGTTTATTGCATAGGAAATCATCCTTTGAATCACAAGGCCCAAATTTTAAAATGAGTTCCTTGTCCCTTATTAAATTAAATTCTAGAATTAAAAACCACAAGTGCATGGGTGAACATAAATTCCATCTTTTATATACTACTTATATTTTTCTAAAATCCACCCAGTAATTTAGTCAGTTTGAGCCATAATTTAATGATATTGGATTTAAGTGCATGCTTGAATAGACAATCTTCAAGCTTAGCCACCCTAGAATCCATGTTGATTTTAGGAATACAATCATATTTCTTAAAAGATGGATTAAAACCCCTACTAGCATCAGTCTTTGACTATGCATTTTACTTGTGTAGGGAATCACCATCCAAAGAGGGGTTGGATTCATTTTCATGGGAAATTGATGTCCTAAGAAAACCCACATCATGGGTTTGATGAAACACAAAAATCTTAATGGAAGAAAATTTCCCACCATTTTTGAGCTAAGTTATAGAAACAATTTGAGGGTTGTCATAAATGTAGAAACCCTCTTTCCAACCTCTATGCTAAATGAAGATGAGATTAAAGACATTGGATATGAAGAAACCCCATTGAGATTTGTTGTAGATTGCTTACAATTGCCAATAAGCACATCATAGAAGTAAGTGTGATTAGGGCATGAAGTTGTGCTATCAAAAAGTTTAATGAAAAACATAGCAAATCCAATCAAATTTTTAGAATGATATTTTTTTTTATATATTGAAGAAAAGCACTAAAATACAATAGAGAAAATAGTCAACAAGGGACTGTAAAAACTAAACATAAAACAATGGAAAAACCACATTGGACACATGCTGAAAACTTCAGCACTAGTGCTCTGAAATGATGCAACAACATCCTCTAGTGTTACAGCAAAACCATGCAATCGGGCAACTCAAAGTCATAATTAAACCATATCAAGTTACATAACCAACTGAACAAATGGGTACAGAGCCTGAAAACTCCACCATGGTGTCATATGACTCAAATATATAGACTGAAAATGACAAATGTATACCCCATTAATAGAAACAACCTGAAGTATAGATGCAACATCATACACAGAAAGACGCCATGACTAAGACCTTCTAAATGAATCCTAGACCAAATGTTAGTGACCAACAACTCTTCAGAAATTGAATCGCCATTGTAATATCAACTCATGATCATTAGCAATGGGGATGTGAGAATGAAGAAGGCCATTTCTTTCCCCTAAAACAATGCAAAAATTTTAGACTGTCCGTAATATCAAATCATGACCATTGCAGTAGGGATGTGAGAATGAAGAAGACCGTTAGTATGGCTCTCCACTAGTTTTCTCATTGTGAAGGGTAACACCAACACCCATTTGAAGTTAGATAAATGTTGACAAAACTTCTTATCAACATCCATTTGCTTCAATCTGTCTAGAATAACCCCTAAAATATTAGAGCAAAGATTCTATACTTCTTGTAGAGTGATCTTGGCACGCATACATTGTGACGGCTACCTCTAGAGATGATCTTGTAGAAGCAACATGATAACTAGTTGAGAAAGAATTTCCACCTCTTATGAATGCCACAAAAAAATTATTAAAGCAAAGGCATCATTCCCGTAGTCCCTCAGGATCCATTACTGTCGCACTTGAAGATCCAACTTCAAGAACATTGTATCCTCCTGAAGCTATCAAAATGCCACCAAGCTGACCATGATAGAATAATCAACTGAACATAAGGCACAAATCTCATGAGATCCATGAGTGGTGTCCAGCTGAGTCTCCACCCTGAGATGTATAAGGTAGTATACTTCATGAATCATTTGCTCCTTGATGTTGTTCAACATTAGTGTGAAGCTATAGGAGAAGGTCTTATTGTTTCCCATCTAGTAAAGTGGTGAACCATGTTGCTGCCAAATTTACAAGCTAGAGAGACAAATTAGCATAGACCATTTGGGTTTCAATTTGAAGGGGGAGAATAGTTTTAGAGAAAATAACTAAACAATGCAGTTTCCAAATGAAATTGATTATAACATGTTTGCATGTGTGAGAGAGGAGATTGAATGATGATGAGGCACTGAGGAGGGTTGCTTTCCAAGACCATGCCCAAGGGAAAAGGGCAGTTAGAGAGGTGGAAAGGGAGTGCCACAACTGACGAGCATGAGTGTAAAACCAAAAAGCATGTTTGATACTCCATTTTGGCACAAAGGGGACATGTGGGAAGTGGGGAGATAAATTTGAGGCGATTACCAATGGGTAGCTTAATATGAAGCACTTTCCATGCCAAGAGCTGTGACTGAGCATTTGCCTTGGACTTCCAAATTTGAAGGTTGAGCTTATTCCATTTGGATCGATGGAAGGTACAATTCCATTTAGCATTGAGCTGGGGCAAGATTGTGATTGAGGGAAGGAGTTGTCTTTAAATGGTTCTAAGGGGAAAATAATGGATGCTGCAAGCATTAGGCCACCTCCAGTCATTCAAGAAGTTAGCATGACAGTTCAGGGATAGCAAACTATAGAGTTTAGGTGTAACCATTTGTTGAATAGTATTATTTTTAGATTATGTAGTGAGGGTTGGTAATGGGACCCCCATCCATTACAACTAGGGGGCTTAATACTTTTATCATATGCTCTCCCAACAAGGATACCATTGGACTTACAATACTCGTACCTACACTCCTATGACTTGAATAACTCACCTAGTTCTCACCTCCTTTCTCCTCTTGCAAGGCATCCACTTTAATTTTCTCCATCCTTTATTCCTATAACTTGTTCATACTATAACAAAGTAGTGATGACATACTATTATTTGGTAATGATAAGAATATGATTAGGTACTTGAAATCTCAACATTCATTATAGTTTGAAATGAAGGACTTGGGAGATACTAAGTTTATCTTAGGGACGAAGATTAGAAGGGATATAAAGATAACAAAAAACTTTGTTGAGTAAAGGAAGTATGTTGACTCTAATTTGAGATTAAAAGAGGGAGAAATGTAGAGATAAAGAGAGGGAGAGAGGGAGAGAAAGAGAGGAGGAGAAATAGAGAGGGAGAGAATGGGAGAGACAAACACACATAGGGAGAGATATAGATAGTTGGAGAGAGATAGAGAGTGATGAAGAGATAGTGCTAGAGAGATAGAGATAATGATATAGAGATAGAAAGAGGGAGGAAGAGAGATAGAGAGGAGGACAGAAAGATAGAGGAAATGTAGATAGAGAAATAGAGGGGCAAATAGAGAGATATGGATAGAGAGAGGGTAAGAGGGAGAGATAGAGAGGGGAGAGTTAGAGATAAATAAAGGTAGAGATAGAGAGACAAAGATAGAGAGAGAGAGAGGGGGGGAGGTATAGAGAGATAGACATAGAGAGTGAAAGAGAGATAGACGAAGAGGAGGGAGAGATACAAAGAGATAGAGGAAGGGATCTAGAGAGAGGTGAGGAGATAGAGAGGAAGAGATAGACAGAGAGAGAGAGAGAGAGAGAGAGAGAGAGAGAGAGAGAGAGAGAGAGAGATAATGTGATAGAGAGTGGGAGAGGGACAAGAATAGATAGAGATAGAGAGATAGAGGGGGAGAGAGTGAGGGAGAGATAGAGCTAGAAAGAGGGAGAGTGAGGGAGAGATAGAGAGATAGAGCTAGAGAGAGGGAGAGATATAGAGGGAGGGAGAGATAGAGAGATAGAAAGAGGGAGAGTGAGACAAGAGACATATGTTGGAGCAATCAACCACCAGGATCAAATCTGTAAAACCAAATAACCTTCCACACAAGAGAGACAAGCAAAAAGAATGCTATATTGCCATGATACAATAATGTACTGGATTACATAATGTACAATGAGGCCTTGGTTATAAAGACCAAGGTGAGATACAAGATGATGTAGTCATGTGACAAGTGTCTTAATCCTATGACATATGACAACTATAGGATAAGATGACAACTATCAACAACTAGACAAACTAGAAACATCTAAAAGACATCTAAAATGCTTCCTAAGTCAACTTAAGATGTGAACATGTGTGTGAGTATTATTTAACTAATAAATAGTTAAATAATATAAATTATCCACACAACAAGGGTTAAACTGGATAGGTAATAACCCTGTTCACACCAACAACATAGAGGGATAGATAGAGAGATAGACATAGAGAGAGTGAGAGAGTAGAGAGAGACAAAGGAATGAGAGATAGAGATAGATAGAGGAAGAGTGGAAGAGAGGGATAGATAGAGGGGGAGAGAGGGATATATAGAGACATATGAGAAGAGAGATGGAGAGAGGGAGGGGGAGAGGGGGAGAGTGTCATGCCTAAAAATACACATGGATATGAAAACTATCACAATAATTTTTTTTGAATAAAGAATCTCTAACAAGCTCCTAACACACTACACATGATAGTATAACATGTGCACTCGATGACATTGCATGTGCAACACTACGAAGGGCATGTTGCCCTAGCAAGGGAAGGAAAAATGAAGCAATGGGTGTGTGAAAAACTATTTTGTACACCCTATGATGATAACAATAATCCTAATTAGGGTAAGGCATCACTACTCATGATGCCTCAAGGGAGAACCTCCACAAGGTAAAAAAAAGTGAAGTAGACGGGATATAGAACAAGTAGAATATGTAGAACTAGTAGCAAGTTGAGATTCCTCAAACTTCACACAAACCACTTAAGACTTGTAACAAAGAATTCCATGCAAAAATAAAAGTAGACAAGATAAAGGACCAAGAAATATGCCATTCGATAACATGTCCAAAGTCCACATTTTAGCAAAAGGGCATGATATTCAAGATTTTGCAAAGGCAAATGCACTCAGCCTTTCACAACGTAACCAAGGCACCTAATGACATAAACCTATTTCCATTCAAAACATAGAAAACACTTCACCAAAGGGGAGGGAAGAAGGAAACCAACTAGAAAAAAACCAAACTAAAGAAAAAACAAAAAGGGGTCCACATTTTGTCAAAAATAAAATGGAGTGTGTGTGCAAGGCATAACAACTCATAGCTAGAATCTCTAAAGAAAAGGGGTTATGTCTAAAAGACATACTAGTCAATGGATGAGATAATGTAGAAAGAATAGGCTATTGTTCTTGGATTGTCCCATGTTTTACATTAATTGATTAATTATAGGATTAATAGTATTGGGAGTATAGTAGTGGTGGTGGTGAAAGGTTGTGAAGAGAGTGGGTGGGAATGGGTTGATGCTCCAACTAGTTATGTAAAGGGGAGAGGTTGAGAAGGTGGGATGTAGCAGTAACAAGAAATAGGATTAGTCAAACATCCTTGGGTTCGATATGAGGAAGAAGGTCCCATGGTAGGAGGATATTGTAGCAACTGTAGAAAGATTATAAATATGGGTGTTGGGGTGGACATGGACAAACGAATCTGGGTATGTGCTAGATGAGAAGTAGTCTCTCTGGAAGGCTCAAGGGAAAGAGGGGTGTGATGATGTATGATGTGCCTCACTACTTGTAAGAAATTGAGGCCCTCCATATGGTTAACAAAAATGGCATGGAAATGCACACATTTGATTTTTTCCTATCTCTTCTTTGGTTCCTTCTTGTAATGCTTTTTCTGAGGTAATTTTTGTGACTTTTTTGGGTCTTTGCAATTAATTTATTATGGTTTAAGTACCATTTTTATTTTTATTTTATTTTTACCACAAAGGAATCCGTAAGTCGATGACCTATAGGGAGAGCCTCCTATAACCTTGGGTTGTACATGTTGCCCATAACGTATACAGTGGGCAAATTGGGTGACCATTGTCTGTGTCTTTCAACAGCTGAACCATCCAATCTACACTCAGGGGTTACAGTACCACTTTTACTTATATATTGTATTTCAGTCAACTCAAGGGCGAGGATTTTTATAAATACCTTCTTTAATTTTATTTAAAATATTGTTTTAAAATTTTACATAATTAATTATAAAATATCAAAAGTTCAATACTATATGATTTTTAAAAATAAAAAAAATTAATTAATATTAAATAATTTTCAAAAATCACATGATATTTAAAATTATATAAAATTAGCCTTTGACTCTTAACTAAAAAGATATCAATCAATTTAAATTAGTACAATTTTAATATTAACAAATTGCAAAAAACAATATGAATTTTATATAACTGCCCCAACACCCCACTCCCAAAAAAATTACATAAAATCAAATTTAATATTATAAATATAAAAAAATTAAATTCAATTCAATTCCAGCATAATTTTCTACATGAAATGTCTTCACACAATTATTAAATTTATTACTTAAAATCTCTTGACTAGTGTGAAAAGGCTTGCGTTCGAGTTACATTTTAAATGGATTGCTAGCTATTAGATTTGGATCTACGATTTGACAGGGTCTTGGTAATAAAGTCTATAGAAACAAGTCACAGGTCACAAGTCACCCATTGCATTTTTTAGGCTTTGGACAGTGATTATGACATTCACATGGGGTAAGCGCAAAAAGATGGGGGGCCAAAAAGTGGCCAAATTGTTTTAAAAAAATGGCAAAACGCGAGTGCGTTATTACTTATTATAAATAAAAAAAGCTTATGATCTCATTTCATTTCTTTTTTCTCCTCTATACCTGCGGCCTGCAAACCCTAGGAAGCGTGCTCATGTTTTGCAAAAGTTAATTCAACACAAAAATCTTATCGATTCATCGCCAAAATGCCGCCACGATGTCGAACACGCAAAAGAGTGAGTTTTATTTATTTTTTTGTTTGAATTTGTTTCTAAATAGGTAGGTTTGAGTTGATTTTTGATGTATATTTTGTTAATTGTTAGGAAATGTTAATGCACCTCCTCCTCCTCAAAATCCACAAAATCTTGAGGAGGAAATACCTGCGGAACAACAACCTCCTCCATCCATTCCTCGACATGCCCCTGGAGCACAAGAAAATATAATGGGGTAAATTGAAAACAACAAAAAAGAAATTGAAGATATAATTGCAAGGTTGAAAGATCCTTCCACTTCAACCTTGCATAGGTCCACTCTTGCTGAATCTCTTGAATCTATGTTATCAAATGTAGATTCAATTAGCAAGCAAATAACTAGTTGGATGGATAAGAGGAGAGAGTTTAGAGACTATTATGTAGACAAGCTGTCATACCAAGATGTGAAAAAATTATAAATTACAAAATTATACTTGTGTTCGGTTTTCACAAACCCACAAATAAATCAACCTCCACCCATTACATGTAAGAGGTTCCATATCCATTGGTGCAACAACTAAGTAATAAGGGACAATTTTGGGTAGAGGTGGTGGATGGTTTTTGACCATCCTCCATGCAATAATAATGAGGTCCCGCAATACTTTTTAAAGAAACTCTACTGCGAGTTTGTTCTCAATAAAGTACCAAACTATTTTGATATGTGGGACTTCTAGGGTAGAGGTGGGGGGTTAGCACAAGATAGACCAGGGGCACGTGTTGACCCACAGCAGGCAGTGAGACAAGTAATCAGCAGACCAGCCCATGAGCATGTTTCTATCCCTTCCATTGTGAAGTAGAGTGTTGAGGTCGATACACTTCATTCCATTAGTGCCTTGACCCAGAGCATCATAGAGCATGCTAGTCTTGCAACACAGAGTGGGTTGGGAGATAGTATGAGGAGTAGGGTCCCACCCCATTCTTGTCAGACTTGCGGGTCAGCCTGTGGTTATGACCCCATGGATAGTCAAGATGTAGGTGCACAGGATACATCTGCAGTTGAGCAAATGGTGATGACAGATACCCTCATGAGTGAGACTTTCAGCCTTGATACTCAGGTAAATATTAGCAAGTTTATTGAATTTAATTTATTAAATTTCATTTTTGAAATGCAAGATTAACTAATTTAGTTTGATGATTTTAATGAAATTTTAGGGTCATAGTGTTGATGCAGTTTTCAGTGGTTCTCCACCTGCATATTACACTAGATCATCTACTGTCGGGGTATGTAACTAGTAAACAATTATAAATATTACATGTGAATAGCATCGTTATATGAATGGTATTCGAATATCTAATTTTGGATGTTGAATAGGTTAATATTGGAGATTTCACGGCAACACCTAACAACGATGGTGGACTTCAAAGATTCACAGAGGTAATAAAATAAATAGTTTAATGAATGAATTGTACTTACTAGATTTTTGTATGTGACTTGTGTGCTTTATTGTGTGTACTTCCATGTTTAGATGAACGTGTGTGTATGTTAGGAGCCATGATTTGCATCACTATTATAGTTTTCATAATTGAATAATGTTGTTTTATTTCCAGATGATGCAGGCTGCGGAGACACCTCCCGATGTTCAGAGGACAATGGAGCATGGTGTGACCTCTGCGATTCATAGCTCCATGGCATTAACAGGGGTATGAGGCAGATTAGTAAATTTTAATTTACATTCATTGTTATAGTTGTTTATTTTTGAAAAATCAAAAATTATTGATTTGAAGTTTAATTTCTATTTGGATGGTTTCTATAGGACATGACATCACCACGGCCTATTCTTTCTACTAAGGCAAGTGAGGAGACATATTATATGGTAGCGGTAAGTGATTATTTTGTTAAATGTTTCATTTTTTATAACATGTAATTTCTATATATTAATGTCTATACTTTTTATTGTAACAGCTAAAGATGCAGGAAGAACTAAATAGGAGGAGCAGCCCTCAGGTTTGTAGTAGACCACCCACATACGTGTCTCCATCCCCTAGAAGATCAAAGGCTACTCGTGATCTATTATCTTCACCAGCCAGAGGGGAATGACTTTTTATTGTGTTCCTTTGTTGTATGCCTATATGGTATTTGTGGACATATATTTTGTATTGCATATAGTTGACATTGTATGCCTATATGGCATTCTTGTAAGCCTATATGGCATTCTTGTAAGCCTATATGGCTATTTTGTATAAATGTTATACTTATATCGATAGATATTGATGTATACTTATATGGATATTTGGTTAATACAAATCTTTTTTATTGATGGTGTCCATACTTGCATTATAAATCCATGTTTGAATAGATATTTGTAGATGGCTACTTCAAATATTTAAAGTCCAATTGTATTACATAGGATGTTTTTTGATCCAATAAGCTAGCTATTGGTATTCAAGTATCACCTAAACTTCATTTTGGAACTAAAAGATAAAAGTTGTATTTTAAAAAAAAATGAATCATCATGATGAACATAAAATATTAATATTCTTTATGAGTTGCTCAATTGAAAATATTCAAATGAGTATGCTGATCCATATTCTTTATGAGATGGTCAATTGAAAATATTTCTTAATGTCTTGTTATTATACCATATTGGGATGCAAAGAGTATGTTTGTTGTTTTGAATAAGATAGTCAAAATCATATGCTTATGAGCACCTGATGACCATTGTGGTTATTAAATGTAATTCCTCTTGCATATAAGGCGAGGTTATGAGATTACATTGAGTCTTACCTAATTTTAGTATGCAACATAACATTGGGGCTATAGACTTCCATAAGTCATACCTCAGGGATTTTCAGTTTTAGGTGCAAATTTGCTTTAAGACCTTAGGCGCATTTCTCTACTTGCACAACCTCAAAACTTTGCCTAGAACTCAAGGTACCTTTCATCATCCAAACAACCTCAAAATTACGCCTTGATATTGAAAGGATGTTTCAAAGTATAAAGAAGGGCACCTTAAGGGAGGCAATTCATCTTGATTATCAAAGTTGATCAAACACATCAAACTGAGCATCATACCTCTAGGCGCATTTTTACCTCTCTCTAAACTATCCATTTTGGCACCTTGATGTAAAGTGAAGTCTAAACTTAGTGAAGATTGCGCCTAGAAAGATATCACCTTGGATATACACCTAGAGTCATCCTAGATCATCCATTTGCGCCTAAGGGTCAATATAACATAATATAACTTATGAAGACTTTGAAAATCATCAAAAGAAGCCTAGGCACCTTTTCTTGTCTCCACCATCCATTTTGGGTGCCTAGAGGGAAATGAACTTCAAATCACTTCCAACTGTAGTGCCTAGTGTTAGAACCTTCAAAATGACTAAATCTTACCAAAGGAAGTCTAGGCTCCTATTGTCACTTGGATCATCATGAATGAGCGCCTAAGTGGAAGGAGAATAAGCGTCTTGTATGGAGACACACTTTTGTGTCTAAATAACCTCATTTTGGCGCCTTGAAGGAAGATGTTCTAAATCCTAAGATCTAGCGCCTAAGTGCAAAATGGTCTCCTATAGGTTTGAACAAGTGATTGAAGCCATCAAATTGCCAAGAAATGAGCTAAGTATACTAAGGTACCTTTTCTTATCTAAACTATCCATTTTGGCGCCTAGGAGGAAGGAGATTCAACATCAAGAATCAAGGTGCCCTTTGCCATCAAAACAACCTCACATTGGCACCTTGGAGGAAATCAACTTAAAACTTGCACCATGGAGTAGGACGAAAGTTACACCCCTTTGCAACTTTACACTGCCTCCTTCTGACAATTTTTGGGGCAGCAAAAAACCTTTCACCACGGGCAAATGCTTCAGAAATATAAAAACCAAGAGAGGTATTGTAGAGGCACTCTACAGGATCCTGTTGCCTTAGACAGAATGTTTCTAAGTGACACAGTTTTTGAGTAACATCTCATCAAAGATTGCTGCCTTTTTTGCACTTTGGACTTTTCAGGGATATCATCAGTACAATGTAGCTCAGACTGTTTCGACATGTTTGGGTGAAAAACATGACTATGCCTAGCGTAAATGTACCATTCAAACGCGTTGAAATAGTCAGTTTGGTCGCATCAAGAGCAGGACAAAAGTTACACCCCTTTGCAACTTTACACTGCCTCCTTTTGACGATTTTTGGGGCAGTAAAAAACCTTTCACCACGGGCAAATGCCTCAGAGATATAAAAAATTGAGAGAGGTTATTGTAGAGGCACTCTACATGATCATGTTGCCTAAAATAGAATGTTTTTAAGTGACATGGTTTTTGAGTAACATCTCGTCAAAGATTGCTACATTTTTGCACTTTGGACTCTTTAGGGATATTGTCGGTACAATATAGTTTGGATTGTTTCGACATGTTTGGGTGAAAAAAAGGACCATGCCTAGCATAAATGTGCCCATCCAGATGCATTGGAATAGCCAGTTTGGTCACATCAGGAGCAGGATGAAAGTTACACCCCTTTGCAACTTTACACTGCTTCCTTCTGACGATTTTTGGTGCAGTAGAAAACCTTTCACCACGGGAAAATGCCTCAAAGATATAAAAAACTGAGAGAGGTTATTGTAGAGACACTCTACATGATCGTGTTGCCTTAGACAAAATATTTCTAAGTGACACAATTTTTTAGTAACATCTTGTCAAAGATTTCTACCTTTTTGCACTTTGGACTCTTTAGGGATATCATCGGTACAATGTAGCTCGGACTGTTTCGACATGTTTGGGTGAAAAATAGGACCATGCCTAGCGTAAATGTACCCATCTGGACACATTGGAACTATCAATTTGGTCACATCAGGAGCAGGACAAAAGTTACACCCCTTTGCAACTTTCAACTGCCTCCTTCTGACGATTTTTGGGGCAGCAGAAAACCTTTCACCATGGGCAAATACTTCAGAGATATAAAAAATTGAGAGAGATTATTAGAGGCACTCTACATGATCGTGCTACCTCAGGCAAAATGTTTCTAAGTGACACGATTTTCAAGTAACATCTCGTCAAAGATTGCTACCTTTTTGCACTTTGGACTCTTTAGGGATATCGTCGGTACAATGTAGCTCAGACTGTTTCGACATGTTTGGGTGAAAAATAGAACCATGCCTAGCCTAAATGTACCCATCCGGATGCATTAGAACTGTCAGCTTGGTCGTATTAGGAGCAGGACACTAAAAATGCAAAAGTTGCTTTATGCAACTTGACAACATTGACACTTTTTTGCAACATGACTCAAAGACTCAAACTGACCCCAAATGACTCAAAGTGACTTAAAAAGAAATGAAATGGTCTTAGAAGACCTTATTACATACAATTGACTCAATCAAAACAAAATTTTATTTCTTGACCCCTCTTGGAGACGTGACAACTTAGGTGCCCCTGCACCATTAGTGCAACTGAAGGACTATGATGGTGGCATGAAACTAGAGTGAGTTGACATTCATTTGCATCTAGTTTGGCATCTTGAAACAATTCTAGAGTAGATTAAGACTCATTTTCCTGAAAATAATTTAAGAAACCCTTATCTAGGGTTTTGGTAAGAATCATGCATTTTTTGGCCATTCCACTGATTTGATTCACTTTTGATCAGTGGAATGGGTTGTAGTAGGTTTGTTCTAGTATGCTATGATGAGTTTTTGGCAGGAAATCTGAGGAGAAGAAGTTTTCTTTGAGGAAACCTAACAAAACCATGTGTTAGGTGATGTTTAGAGACACAAAGAAGGAACCATAGAGGCATTTTTGGGAACAACATATTGTAGGAGGACAAAACACACAAAATTCATAGTTTTGGCATGAATACTAAGTGTTTAAGTCATTGGTTGAGTTCTGTGTGTTAATTTAAGGGGGGTCTCTTTGTATTTTAGGCCTAATTGGGGCTCTAGGTTATTGAGAGGAGTTTTAGGTTAGGGCATATCATCCAAAACAAGCTATACCTAGTTTTAGATATGTGATAGGGAGTCCAAATGGGTATCTACTGATTGTCCAAGTTCTATGTTTTAAGATCTGTATCAAAAGTTATTAGGATTGTTCTCTTTTTATAGGGCTACAAGCTATTTCTTAGGTTTGTGAAGGAAGTGTTAATCCTGAGTTTGGTCTGCCTTTGGCAATGATTGGAATGGGTCCCATAGCATCTGAAATCACCTTTTCTATGAATAATTTAGAGTCTCTAACTGCTGTTCCCACTTTTGTATAATGATCATGAAATTTGGGCTTTAGAGCATAAGGAAACCTTGTCTAGTTTGCCATCCTCCAACTATCCCATTGCCTCTACATCACAATTAGAGACACCTATTATCTAGTTAGAAACCAAGACACCTAGAGATACCTATATTTTATACATTACCTAGATTTTATACATTATTCTCAGGATCAACTTCATCCATCACTTAGGTCTAACGCCATGAAGCATAACATGATGATGTAAAAATGTGTATATGTGTAAAAGTGCAGCAGAAAATAAAAAAAGATAAACTTTACAAATTAATGTGCATACTTACAACTCAATGTAACATGACTTTACAAAATCAATGTGAATACTTACAAATTAATCCAGTGAACCATTCGTGTCTGCTCTACTCTTTATTGTGTCAAGTATTGCTTCATGGTCAGACTCACACACCTTTCACAAGATTTTGTTCAAAGGTCTACCCCGATACTGTATCAAATGAACATTGGATGCCACGACAAGGTTCGAGTAATAAAGAATCTTCTGATGCATGTCAAAGTCTTGAAATAGCTAAACATTAACACTCTTATGTGGGTACCTTCTAAGCCATGTTCCAGTAATAACCACTGAGCCTATAGGGTATTCGATATTTTCTCCATTTATAACTGGGGCCTCCAATTTTTTTTGGCCTCAACACAACGACATAAGTAATAATCTGTTCCCTCTTCATTGTCTTCATTTACAATAACTACATATACATGCCCTACATTGATATAGCTAGCAAATTGAATGAAATTAGTCAACATTACAAAAACACTACAAAGTAAGATGACATTAGGAATTTTAAAAACTATGCAAATAGATATATTACCTGGTTGAACTAGATCTGATATGTGGTCAAAGTCAATTGGTGATTCCATCTGTGTTAGTTCCAGTGTTGTCGGGGGTCGATACGTGTCAAGTGGACTAAGATAACTTAACTGCCATTTGTCAACCCACTCCTTTGACTCGCACTCATCCCAGGCTTGAATTGTACATGAAGAACAAAAGCATGTCATCTTTTGTGTATGGATACTCCATGAACCTACAATTGAGCTTCTGAAAGAGTGCATCTCATTTGATCTTGTCAGTGTACAACAATCCTCATATGGTGCAATGTTAGTATCATCTATCAACCAAAAAAATTTATAAACTGAAGACTTGCCTTCATTACCTAGACCCATGGAAGCATTACACCACTCGACAATCAATTTTGCATCTATCAACTTTGCATTGTCTTTATACTTTAACTCTTCTCGTGCTATGGCTCTTTTGATACATGCTCCTACACCATCATGCTCCCCCTTTCCATGCCTGGCCTCACAAAAGTTCCACATATGCTGAATACCTATAAAGTTATGCCTCCTACTCAGCCAATAAAAATTCTGTGAGTTCTTGAATTGTGACGCATAGTTATCTGACCATATGATATGCTGACTGAACAATATGCCCCTTCTAGCCAAATCATTGTAGAAGACCTGAAAGCAACCTTGCACAAACTCCTTAGAATGCGTGCGATCATCACTAATATAGAAATTATACTCCCTTATGATCTTTCTATCATCCTCTGTACTATTATTCACATGGATGAATGCAATGCGCACAAATATAGAAACTTGTGTGGAGTTGTAATATTGTGATTGCACCTTATGTTGTGGCTATAGACTGTAGTTCTTTGCAAAGTCGACGACTAAAACAATGCTACCAACTAAAAATGTGTCCTTGCAAAACTTGAATTGCAAGTCCAACCATCGAGCTCTATGGGCATGTCTTACATACTCATACACTATGCTATCACAAAATATAGGCATAAACTGATACACTGGAATCTTTTCAATAACCAATTCACACCTCTTTGCTTCTTTACCATCTTTTGTATTGTATGCCACTATTTTATACTTGCCAAACTCTACTAGTTTGTTTCCAACCGCATGTGTTCTTTCCATATGTTCACATATTGGCAAATGTTGCAAGCCACCGCAATGATGACATGTGCCATCCAAGCATAATTTCTTGTAGAATATTTGACCTTCCTCTCTTTCACATAAAATTCTTGATATGAAGTCTCTTGAAGATGTTGGTGGGGCACGTATGGCACAACCCTACAAAACATTGTTAGTATGCATATCTAAACATATAGACCTATAAACATCAAAATGGTTAGAAAATTCATATGTAATCTACAACAACAAGTAGTGCATGTGTGATTTATCTTGACATAGAAAGGTTTTAGCATTTCAAAATATCTTGAACAAATTTTAATTTAAGGATACATCTCTAGAAATTTATCATAAAATTATGTTTGAGTCTCATCCAAAAAATGCTTTGGATGTGGCTCACGGTTCTGACTACCGATTCTCCTTCTTACCACATCCTTTTGATTCAGAGATACCCTTGTGTTATTCTTCCAAAAGTCTTCAATTAGTGATCTCAATGCTTCAACAAATAGTTTATCTTTTCGTGGTAGTCTCCCTGAGAATGCCCATAATTCATTAGCATTAGTGTCCTCAATTCTTTGGCGTCTTCCAATGGCTCTTGATAAAGTTTTCTTATTAATTCTCAATTTTTGACTCATTTTTCTAATGAGACAAGCTTTCATTGTTTGACTACTTACTATAGTCGATGTAATCACATGCCGTGTTGCATTACTATCTTTTGTGCATGAGGTGTTACCCACACTCTCATACGCACTCATTAGATTTTTGACAATAGATTTTTCACTTGAAGTCTCTGATGTTCTCAACCCAAGAATCTTCATGATGGACCTATACTTTATACTTCGCATCATTTCAAGGAATAGTTGACATCTTGCAGTCTCATTTAACTTTTTAAAAAATAATCTCCAAATCTTATGAGCATATCTTCTACAAGTCTGTTTTGGAATCTTACCTTCCATTGGCTACAAAATATTCTCATCAATATCAATCAAATACTTTGGCTTTCTATGCAAAATTCTAGGTGGTGTTAAGTTAGGTAAATTCATCTCAACATTAGGAACTTCATCAATATTTAAATGAGATGGGCTAGATGGCATACCTTTGATCAAAGATGGAATAGATGACATACCTTGAGGTTGAGGTGGGAACAATGGCATACCTCCTTCATCACATGTGAGTGATGATGTACTCTCAACTTGAGATATGGTAGATGGTGTCCCTACATGTTGACTTGAGGTAGAGGACGTGTCTCCAACTATGGTATTCAAATCTCTCGTAGCACAAAGTTTTTGCATTCATTCTCTTTGTGTCGCCAATACTATATCTCTTTGTGATGGTTGTGGTTCCTCTTCAATTGGCATGTCTTCATTTATCGTGTCCAATTTCCTCTTCTCACAAAGTTCCCTCATAGCCACTTCTTTCTTTACATTCTTAGCTTCTATCTCTTCCTGTGTTGGTTTAATTCTTGATTATTTCCTAGGCATGACGGAGAATTTGTTTGTAGAATGATAAAGAGACCAATATTATTTCCTAAGAAAAGAATCCATACAAATAACTAAAATATATGTCATTCAACCCTTCATAGTAAATGTACATATAATCATCATGTAAAAGAGTAAATGTCACTCAACCAAAATAGGTACAAAGCATACAAAGAAAATTATTGTAGCCATGAAAAGAGTACATGGGACTTCATGCTTGAAAAGGTTGAGACAGACCCAATTTGACATGTTTGTTGTTACTAGGGCTACTAGGATTTGGAATTGAGAAGGTGTTTTGTTGGTACTAGGGATACTAGGATTTGGGTGGCTTGTGAAGGAATAGACAACAATTGTTGTGTCATGTGCATGTACAAATCATCATGAATAGGTGCATAAGGAATGTCCTAGCCCAAGATATGTGCATACAAATCATCATGTCATGTGCATACTTGTATGATCTTGGTACCTATTCATTTGTATTTTAACTTGTTAATATGACAAGATAATAGTAGGATTGTATTTTTATTATGTTGTAAGGATTTATTCTTGTATAGTTTGACATCATGGTATGTTAAGGTCTGTTTATTAATTATTAAAGAGCCCAAGTGTAGAAAATATACATGGCATCATGTGAGATTGTAGGCTATTTTCTTGATTGGGAATGTGTCTATTTTAAACATGTATGATAAAGCATGATAAAGTAATTCAAATAGAATTAAGGAAAATGTAAAGAATATGCATGTAAATACTTGACATACCTAAAAAATGAAGATTCAAATGGAGAGAGTACCCAATTATGTAGTGTTTTTTTCTTCTTGCATCAAACTCCTCAACAATTCAAGTTTTTCACCACTTGCTTTCTTTTCAATGTTAAATTGAATAACACTCAAATATAATTACTAACAACAATACTATTAACCAATCTATAATGTTAAATTCCTAAAATTGAATCACAATTAACATTGCAACACTACAAAAATTGAAACTTGAATAGATATATATCAAACTTGGTGTGAAAACTATGTTATTTCCTCCTTCTCAAGTTGGCAAAGCAGAAAAGGTGGTGGAAAGATCATGCAAGGGTGGTAGAATGTGTAAAATGTGCATGTGAACTTCCCAACAACATGAAAGCACTTCTTTTTTGTCAGAGCACGCACGTAATCAACATGAAAATAGAGCATGTGGGCCTGGAACATGGGGGTCAACACTTTTTTACCATTTCTATAACAAGAAAAAATGCGAGCACGTTATAACACGCTCACATTTTGTCCTGCTATAGATTGATCCATAAATATTTGTACCTATCTCACCTTCGATAGCACCTTTACAATATCTCACCTCTAGTTCCATTAGCTCATGTTCTATATCTCACTTATCTCTCCCCCTCACCTCTCTACCTCTCCCTTCTCTATGTCTCTCAGTCGCTCCATGTCTGCCTCAACCTTAAACCTTATCCCTAAACCCTAATCCCTCAACCCTCAACTCTAATCCCTCATCCCTAGCCCCTAAACACTATCCCTATTCCTAAACCCTCAACGGGCTCGATACTATACCTTAAACCCTAATCCCTTATCCCTAAACCCTCCAACCCTGTCCCTAATCCTTATACCCTTGACACTGTACTTCAACCCTAATCCCTCAACGCTCGAACCTTAATGTACTCAACCCTCAAAGTCAAACCCTAATCCCTCAACCCTTAATTCTGATCCCTCAACCCTCAACCCTATCCCTAAATCCTAAACCCTAAAGCCTCGACCCTTAACCCTCAACATCAAATCCTAATCCCTCAACCCTTAACTCTAATCCCTCAACCCTAAACCCTATCCCTAATCCTTATACCCTTGATGTCAAACTCTAATCCCTCACCCTCAACAATATACCTTAAACCCTAATCCCTCAACCCTAAACCTTATCCCTAAAACCTAATCCCTCAACCCTTAACCTTCAACCCTAATCAGTCATCCCTCAACTCTAATCTTTTATCCCTAAACCCTAAATGCTATCCCTATTCCTAAACCCTCAATGAGCTCAATACTATACCTTAAACCCTAATCCCTTATCCCTAAACCCTCTAACCCTATCCCTAATCCTTATACCCTCGACGTCAAACCCTAATCCCTCAACCCTTAAACTCTGATCCCTCGACCCTTAACCCTTAAAACTTGAACCCTAAAACCTATCCCTACACGCTCGACACTCGACACTATATCTTAAACCCTAATCCCTTAACCCTCATCCCTAAAGCCTTAACCCTAAATATTTAAACCTTCAACCCTAAACCCTATCCCTAATCCGTCTACCCTCGACACTCTTCTTTAACCCTAATCCCTTGACCATCAACCCTATCCCTAAGCCCTCAACCCTCAACCCTCAACCCTCAATCCTCAACCCTCAACCCTCAACTCTCAACATTAAACCCTAATTCATCAACCCTAAACTTTAATCCCTCAAACCTAAACCCTATCCCTAAACCATCAACTCTCAACACTATACCTTAAACGCTAATCCCTATTCCTCAACCCTTAACCCTTAAAACTTAAACCCTATCCTTGCACCCTCAACACTTGACACCATATCTTAAGCCTTAAACCCTCATCCCTAAAGCCTCAACCCTCAACCCTTAAACCTTCAACCCTAAACCCTATCCCTAATCCCTCTACCCTTGACACTCTAACCCTAACCTCGACATTAAACGCTAATCCGTCAACCCTAAACTCTAATCCATCAACCCTAAACCCTATCCCTCAACCCTCAACCCTCAACACTATACCTTAAACCCTAATACATCAACCCTAAAACCTAATCCCTCAACCCTCAACCCTAAACACTATCAATAAACCCTCAACCCTCGACACTATACCTTAAACCCTAAAGCCTCAACCTTCAACCCTAATCCATCAATCCTCGACCCTCAAACCTCAACCCTCAACCCTCAATGCCAAACCCTAATCCCTCAACCCTTAACTCTAATCCCTCGACCCTCAACCCTATCCCGAAACCCTAAACCCTAAAGCCTCAACCCTCAACCCTCAATGTCAAATCCTAATCTGTCAACCCTTCACTCTAATCCCTCAACCCTAAACCCTATCCCTAAACCCTTAATAATATACCTTAAACCCTAATCCCTCAACCCTCAACCCTAAACCTTATCCCTAAACCCTAATCCCTCAACCCTCAACCCTCAACCCTAATCTGTCATCCCTCAAATCTAATCTCTTATCCCTAAACCCTAAATGTTATCCCTATTCCTAAACCCTCAACGAGCTCGATACTATACCTTAAACCCTAATTCCTTATCCCTAAACCCTCTAACCATATCCCTAATCCTTATACCCTCAACGTCAAACCCTAATCCCTCAACCCTTAACTCTGATCCCTTGACCCTTAACCCTTAAAACTTCAACCCTAAAACCTATCCCTACATGCTCGACACTCGACACTATAGCTTAAACCCTAATCCCTTAACCCTCATCCCTAAAGCCTCAACCCTAAATCCTTAAACCTTCAACCCTAAACCCTATCCCTAATCCCTCTACCCTCGACACTCTTCTTTAACCCTAATCCCTTAACCGTCAACCCTATCGTTAAAACCTCAACCCTCAACCCTCAACTCTCAACTCTCAACATTAAACCCTAATTCATCAACCCTAAACCCTAATCTCTCAAACCTAAACCCTATCCCTAAACCATCAACCCTTAACACTATACCTTAAACCCTAGTCCTATCCTTCAACCCTTAACCCTTAAAACTTAAACCCTATCCCTGCACCCTCAACACTTGACACTATATCTTAAGCCTTAAACCCTCATCCCTAAAGCCTCAACCCTCAATCCTTAAACCTTCAACCCTAAACCCTATCCCTAATCCCTCTACCCTCGACACTCTAACCCTAACCTCGACATTAAATGCTAATTCGTCAACCCTAAACCCTAATCTGTCAACCCTAAACCATATCCCTAAACCCTCAACACTATACCTTAAACCCTAATCCATCAACCCTAATACCTAATCCCTCAACCCTCAACCCTAAACACTATCAATAAACCCTCAACCCTCGACACTATACCTTAAACCCTAATCCCTCAACCCTCAACCCTAATCCCTCAACCATCAACCCTCAACCCTCAACCCTCAACCCTCAACCCTCAACATCAAACCCTAATCCCTCAACCCTTAACTCTAATCCCTCGACCCTCAACCCTATCCCTAAACCCTAAACCCTAAAGCCTCAACCCTCAACCCTCAACGTCAAATCCTAATCCCTCAGCCTTTCACTCTAATCCCTCAACCCTAAACCCTATCCCTAAACCCTCAACAATATACCTTAAGCCCTAATCCCTCAACCCTCAACCCTAAACCTTATCCCTAAACCCTAATCCCTCAACCCTCAACCCTCAACCCTCATCCATCATCCCTCAACTCTAATCTCTTATCCCTAAACCCTAAATGCCATCATTATTCCTAAACCCTCAACAAGCTTGATACTATACCTTAAACCCTAATCACTTATCCCTAAACCCTCCAACCCTATCCCTAATCCTTATACCCTCAACGTCAAACCCTAATCCCTCAACCCTTAACCCTTAAAACTTGAACCCTAAAACCTATCCCTACACGCTCAACACTCGACACTATATCTTAAATCCTAATCCTTTAACCCTCATCCCTAAAGCCTCAACCCTAAATCCTTAAACCTTCAACCCTAAACCCTATCCCTAATCCCTCTACCCTCGACACTCTTCTTTAGCCCTAATCCCTTGACCATCAACCCTATTCCTCAACCCTCAACCCTCAAGTCTCAACATTGAACCCTAATTCATCAACCCTAAACCCTAATCCCTCAAACCTAAACCATATCCCTAAACCATCAACCCTCAACACTATACCTTAAACCCTAATCCCTATCCCTCAACCCTTAACCCTTAAAACTTAAACCCTATCCTTGCACCCTCAACACTTGACACTATATCTTAAGCCTTAAACCCTCATCCCTAAAGCCTCAACCCTTAATCCTTAAACCTTCAACCCTAAAACCTATCCCTAATCCCTCTACCCTTGACACTCTAACCCTAACCTCGACATTAAATGCTAATCTATCAACGCTAAACCCTAATCCGTCAACCCTAAACCCTATACCTAAACCCTCAACCCTCAACACTATACCTTAAACCCTAATCCATCAACCCTAAAACCTAATCCCTTAACCCTTAACCCTAAACACTATCAATAAATCCTCAACCCTCGATACTATACCTTAAACCCTAATCCCTCAACCCTCAACCCTAATCCCTCAACCCTCGACCCTCGAACCTCAACCCTCAACCCTCAATGTCAAACCCTAATCCCTCAACCCTTAACTCTAATCCCTCAACCCTCAACCCTATCCCTAAACCCTAAACCCTAAAGCCTCAACCCTCAACCCTCAATGTCAAATCCTAATCCCTCAACCCTTCACTCTAATCCCTCAACCCTAAACCCTATCCCTAAACCCTCAACAATATACCTTAAACCCTAATCACTCAACCCTAAACCTTATCCCTAAACCCTAATCCCTCAACCCTCAACCCTCAACCCTAATCCGTCATCCCTCAACTCTAATCTCTTATCCCTAAACCCTAAATGCTATCCCTATTCCTAAACCCTCAATGGGCTCGATACTATACCTTAAACCCTAATCCCTTATCCCTAAACCCTCCTACCCTATCCCTAATCCTTATACCCTCGACGTCAAACCCTAATCCCTTGACCCTTAACCCTTAAAACTTGAACCCTAAAACTTATCCCTACATGCTCAACACTCAACACTATAACTTAAACCCTAATCCCTTAACCCTCATCCCTAAAGCCTCAACCCTAAATCCTTAAACCTTCAACCCTAAACCCTATCCCTAATCCCTCTACCCTCGACACTCTTATTTAACCCTAATCCCTTGACCATCAATCCTATCCCTAAACCCTCAACCCTCAACCCTCAACTCTCAACATTAAACCTTGATTCATGAACCCTAAACCCTAATCCCTCAAACCTAAACCCTATCCCTATACCATCAACCCTCAACACTATACCTTAAACCCTAATCCCTATCCCTCAACCCTTAGCCCTTAAAACTTAAACCCTATCCCTGCACCCTCAACACTTGACACTATATCTTAAGCCTTAAACCCTCATCCCTAAAGCCTCAACCCTCAATCCTTAAACCTTCAACCCTAAACCCTATCCCTAATCCCTCTACCCTTGACACTCTAACCCTAACCTCGACATTAAACACTAATCCATCAACCCTAAACCCTAATCCGTCAACCCTAAACCCTATCCCTAAACCTTCAACCCTCAACACTATACCTTAAACCCTAATCCATCAAACTTAAAACCTAATCCCTTAACCCTCAACCCTAAACACTATCAATAAACCCTCAACCCTCAACACTATACCTTAAACCCTAATCCCTCAACCCTCAACCCTAATCCCTCATCCCTAAACCCTAAACGCTATCCCTATTCCTAAACCCTCGACACTATACCTTAAACCTAATCCCTTATCCCTAAACCCTAAACCTATCCCTTAACTCTTAACCCTTAAAAATTAAACCCTAAAACCTATCCATAAACCCTCGACGCTCAACACTATATTTTAAACACCAATCCCTTAACCCTCAGCCCTAAAGCCTCAACCCTCAATTGTTAAACCTTCAACCATAAACCCTATCCCTAATCCCTCTACCCTCAACACTCTACTTTAACCCTAATCCTATGACCATTAACCCTATCCCTAAACCCTCAACCCTCAACCCTTAACTCTCAACATTAAACCCTAATCCGTCAACCCTAAACCCTAATCCCTCAACCCTAAACCCTATCCCTAAACCCTCAACCCTCAACACTATGCCTTAAACCATAATCCCTCAACCCTAAACCCTAATTTGTCAACCCTAAACCCTAAACCCTATCCCTAAACCCAACAAAACTACTTTGCCTTATGTTAGGTTGTTAAACCCATCATTTTTGACACTCTTCTCTTAAAGATATCTGAGTTGCAAGAATATGTCAGAAAAATGGCTATGACCTTTTTTAATGTTAATAATGTTATATGGCATGTTTTTCTGGCCCATCTGGGGTTCATTATGCCAATAGGTGTACACACTATGAGAAAAGCTTTGCGTATGGTACATCCACAGTGAGTAATTAACAGTTGAAATCAGAAGGATGATCATTATGAGAAAAGCTTTGGATTGGGGTACATCTATGTTTCTTGCTGTCCACCCCGCACTTAGGGGAGGTATATTGTTATGAAATAGGCAAATAATCTCCCATTGTTTACTAGCTCTATCCACAAGAACTACTAAACTTTTTTCTCTTTGTAATTGTAGAGGACATTAACCTATTTTTGGCAACTCCTACATTCCCAAACCATTACAAAAACTAAGTTATTTTAACCCAATAAATAGCTGATAGCATTGATTTAATACTCTACTATATTAAAGCTTCACATTCACACAAATGCAGATGTTCATATTATAGAAGACTGCATTATATTAGACTATTAGTGATCCCTCAGAAAAATGTAATAACAAAACTGCTTTGCCTTATGTTAGCTTACAATTAAACCCATTCTTTTTGACACTCTTCTCTTAATAAAGTAAGAGTAATAAGAATAGAAGGCAGAGAATTTGATCTTACTAGTATGCATGGTTGGTTTACATTCCGTGACTTCATTTTCATTGAATAAAAAGGTAAATATCTAATTTGAAAGTTGGGGTAGAGTTCACTGTCATGTGCTTTCCTAGATGATAGGGTCCATAATGTCCAGGGTTCTTCAAAGAAAGGCTTGTAACATAATTAATTTTTTGTTATACCAATCCTCTAGGTAAAGCTACAATTCAAATGCCTGCTTTGAAAGTTGAAATAAATTAAATTAGACTTTACAATTTTGATTTTCTTCCATTGCTTCAACAACATCATTGTTTTCTTCATTAGAAACCAATTCAAGATCAGCAACTTGCTACCCATTGGTTGACTTGAATTGCATCCTCTGTTAGAAGAAGGGCATTTTTTATCTGTATCAATGTTGGTATTCATAAGCTGAAGAGCATTGATATTTTTCACACACCCTATTCTTTGAAATATCTTAACCTTAAAATATGACTTGGATATGTACTTGAACACAACGAAATCTCCAATCTCCAGCCCATGATGATTCACAAAATTTTCCCCACCCTGCCTAAATTCAAGTTTATTTATGGTACCCCTTAATTGTACATCCCACTCCTGCCCACCTAGGCCTTGAAGAAGGAGGCACACCCATTAAACCAACTCATTCGACAACTTGCTACCCATCAGTTCACTTGAACTACATACTTTGTTAGAAGAATGGCATCTTTTATCTATATCAATGTTGGTATTCGTAAGCCGAAGAGCATTGATGTTTTTCACACACCATGTTCTTTGAAATATCTTAACCTTAAATTATGACTTGGCTATGTACTTGAACACAACAAAATCTCTAATCTCCAGCCCATGATGATTCACAAAATTTTCCCAACCCTTCCTAAATTCTAGTTTATTTATGGTACCCCTTAATTGTACATCCCTAAACCCTAAACCCTAATCCCTTAACCCTAAAACCTAGTCCCTAGTCCCTAAACCATAAACCCTAATCCCTAAACCCTAAACTCTAATCCCTTATCCATAAACCATAAACCCTATCCCTAAATCCTCAACCCTCAACACTTAAACCTTAAATCCTAAACCATATCCCTAAACCCTCAACCCTCAAAACTATACCTTAAACCCAAATCCCTCAACCCTAAACTTTCAACCCTAAACCCTATCCCTAATCCCTCAACCCTAAACTTTCAACCCTAAACCCTATCCCTAATCCCTCTACCCTCAACACTCTACCTTAACCCTAATCCCTTGACCCTTAACCCTGAATGCTATCCCTAAAGCCTCAACCCTAAACCCTAATCCCTCAAGGTCCTAAACTCTAATCCCTTATCCCTAAACTCTAGATCCTATCCCTAAACCCTCAACCCTCAACCTTAAACCTTAATCACTCAATCCTTATCCACCCCTCTCCTCCCCTATATGGCTCACTCCCATCTCTACCCTTCTCTACCCTCGACATTATACATACATATAGGCATACATAGATGCATACATACATATAGGCATACATAGATGCATACATACATATAGGCATACATACATACATACATGATTAATAACCTTGAACATAAAAAAAATTAAGGGGAACATAACGCGAGTGCGTTATAACGCGCTTGTGTTATTTAAACATGACAAACAACACAAACTTTTGCAGAGAAGGGAAAATGCAAAACAAACAATAACGCGAGCGTGTTATAACGTGCTTGCGTTATGTTTTGCTTTGGGAATCCCAAGCCTTGGGCTTGGGATTTGCTTTAGATTTTCAACCCAAAGGCTTGGAGTGCCTTTTCAACATCCACAGACGTGTTTTTCCATGTTCTTCAAGATTTCACATAATTTCGTTCATGCTAACCCTTAGATTTGCACGTGTTTCAAGGTCGAACAAATCGAACACCTGGGTAATGTTAGGATTTATCTTAGCTATTTGACGATGTGATTTTTTTCACATTTTAAGAATGTTAAGCCTTTCATCTTTAATTTCTTTTGTTTGTGTGTTCGTTTTTGGGCAAAAACCACTCTTTGGTCTTTTTTCATTGTAAATTAACTATTCATTAAAATTTCAAAAAAATTACATAATTAGAAACTAGACTCCATTCTACACATTAAAAAAAGAAAAAAATGATTTTCAATTAGTTTTCAAAATTTATAGGGGTAGCACGGCCAAAACTCTATTTTTTAGGATGTGTCCACTTTGAAAATTAGTAAAAAATCAAATATTCATCAAAAAATTATCAGAAAAGCATAAACTACATACTATTAGCTAATTTCTCACTGAAGCAATTTTAAAAATACCAAAAAAAAGTTGACCTTTTGAGGGAGCCACAAAACATGCTATGTTATGTTTTTTTGACAGAAACAACACCAATTTCTGTGGCTCCCTCTTTTGAACCCCTTAATCTATGCCATTTTCAAAAAAAAATAGTAGTTTAGAAAGTAGACTCGGAGCACTACGAACATTGTTTTGGTTGCATCTCCAAATTTTGAGTGTAACTATGCTCAATTTCTCATCCAAGGCCAGCATTTCCTGATTTTAGAAAAAAAGTGGCCACTTAAGACCCCTTTTTGGCCCCCCATCATCTTACACTTACCCCATGGAAAAATGAGGATGAAAGGAAATTTACATGTTAGACATCAATTCCACGCAATGAATTCTTTTATGACAATTGGAAAGTTTCGAAAGAGATAAGATGTACCTTAAAAACTAATGTGTCATACTGAACGGTTCCAAGGCAAATAATGTGATTCATCAGGACGTCTTTGATAAAGATGTACCACCTATTGGTCATGTACAGTAGAGAAAATAAAGTGAAACGATGTAGTGCTACAACACCGAAACTGGGTAGAATAGCTGGCCACAAAAAAACCAAGTCAACATCAGACCCATCAAATGGACTTTGCTAAGGAGGTGGTGGATTGAAAGGGGAGGGAGACCCCTCGTGGTTCACCTCACAAGGATCATCCTCTACTAGATCATTTGGAATAATGATAATGATGGTAAGGTATTGGATCCACATGAGTTATCAAGTTGTTCCTTCTTTAGGGGAGAGGACCCAGTAGTTAAGCACACTAACTTCACACCTCTCAAAATCATACATAGCAATTTCAAATCACTCCAAAAATTTTACAGCAGCTTATTTGGCAAGGCCCCTACTTATAACTAAGGTTTTAGGGCCATATCATCAAATACGATGTCACATCAGCACACTTTTTCTTAAGGTGTCAAATAGTTCCCCCAAGAAAAGGGTGTACCAATAGGTGTGCATTGAGTCATATTTTGTTGGTGAGCCAATTTGGCATCACACGATTGGTTACTTTTTAAATCTAATGAGCACATTTAGTTCAATTATAGTACTTATAACAACACTAACAACCTTAAAGTCAACTACTAGTGCTAAAATTTTTAAAATATTGGGCTTTAAATACACAAATACTATCACACCTATTGGAACATGCTCAACAATTGGGTCCTCTCCCCTAATTAGAAATGACCACTTGAAATTTGTTTAATTGCATTGGGAGGCTGAATGCTTGAGGGAGAAGCATTTCCTACATCTGAAATTGATCTTTCATAATCAACTATTTGTTTTCATCTTCTATCTCCAATTTTAAGAGAAATTTCACTCGAAAAATCTAAAATTAGGTAAAGGTAGTGTAGGTTTTGCTAACAATCTCATTGCATAGGAAATCATCCTTTGAATCACAAGGCCCAAATTTTAAAATGAGCTCCTTGTCCCTTATTAAATTGAATTTTAGAATAAACAACCACAAGTGCATGGGCAAACGTAGATTTCATCTTTTATATATTACTTACATTTCTCTAAAATCCACCCATGTAGTTTAGTTAGTTCGGGCCACAATTCAAGATATTGCATTTATGTGCGTGCTCAAATAGACAATCTTCAAGCTTAGCCACCCTAGAATCCATGTTGATTTTAAGAATACAATCATATTTTTTAAAAGATGGATAAAAACCCTTGCTAGCATCACTTTTTGACTATGCATTTCACTTGTGTAGGGAATCACCATCCAAAGAGGGGGCAATTGATGCCCTAAGCAAACCCACATCATGGGTTTGATGAAACACAAAAATCTTAATGGAAGAAACTTTCACACCATTGTTGAGATAAGTTGTAGAAACAATTTGAGGGTTGTCATAAATGAAAAAAATCATCTTTCCAACCTCTACGCTAAATGAAGATGAGATTGAAATCTTGAAGATGGACAATGAAGATGAAGAAACCCCATTGATTTTTGTTGTAGATTGCTCACAATTGCCAACAAGCAAATCATAGAGGAAAGTGTAATTAGGGCACAAGGCTATGTTGTCAAAAAAATTATAGGGAAACCAATCCAATCAAATTTTTAGAATGATATATATGATGGACATATTGTTTATTTTATATTATGTAGTGAGGATTGGTAATGGGTTTCCAACCCCTTACAACTAAGGGGCTTACTACTTTTATCGAATGCCCTCCCATCAAGGATATCATTAGACTTAAAATACTCCTACCTATGCTCTTATGACTTGAATGCCTCACCTAGAGTTCTCACCTCCTTTCTCCTCTTGCTTGGCATCCACTTTCATCTTATCCATATTTCACTCCTATAACTTGAATATTATAACAAAGTAGTGATTACATGCTATTATTTGGCAATGATAAGAATGTGATTATGTACTTGAATCTCATCTTTCATTATAGTTAGAAATGAAAGACTTAGGATCTACTAAGTTTATCTCCGGGATGGATATTAAAAGGGATCTAGACTAACAAAACACTTTGGTTGAGTTAGAGAAAGTTTGTCGACTCTACTTTGCAACATTTTAGCATGGTTTCTATTTTCCCTCCTTTTCATGACTCACCACTTTTCTCTCTTTACGTCTGCTGCCTTCCAGAGCTAAAAGATAGGCTATAAGTACACATTCTTCCCAATGTCATCTTGGAGCACCAAAATGAGCTCCATTGTCCTTGCTCCCACCCAAGAAGAATTCTCAAATTTTAAAATTGGAAAACTAGATAGCACAATTTCTGGGAGCCATAACTTTAGATCCGACTGTTGGATTTTCAATTAATATATACCATTAGAAAGCTTGTGAAGAGAGATCTACACCATGCTTTCATCAGATCTGTGAGATCCATAACTTTCAGCCCTTTCCAGGTCTTTTAAGGCCCTCAATTTTGAGTTTGAAACTTCATTGGATAAAATCTTTAATGTCTTGAAATCTGGGCATGCTCCTGGGCTAAAACCTACCAAGAATGCTTATTTGACTATTTCAAAGCTTTGGGAAAAATTGCGGGCTCAATCGCTTCTTTGATATAGGGTTACTAAAAATGGTAAGTCCTAGTATCTTTAGCCTTTTGAGAACTTTAATGGTTCTGAATGATTATTCAAGCAAATGGGTATCCAAAACCTCTAATTTTGAAAGAAATAGAAAAGAAAGTCATTTCTTTTGGGTGATGCAAGATTGCCCTTACACCACTGGATGCTCCTACATCATGAATAGGTATTTGCTACAGAAGATTAGGTTGATCAATCTTCCTTTGGGTCAGGTTTTAACCCTAAGTTTTAAACCATGGCAATATGGGCAATGACCCCAAATACAAATAAGCCTAAGGTAGCAAATAGTGTTCATGATCTAACAGGGAATGTTTTTATCAAGAGGCTATCAGATACACTTGCACCACAAGCTTCATCCTTGAGTGTGCATACAACTCTATTCACTAAAGCTGCAACTGTGAAATTGTAGAAGGAACATGATCAATTAAATGAGAAGTATATGTAGGCTATGGTAGAATTAAATCACTACAAGTCTCTTTAGCTTGGAGCCCTAGTTCCAATAGTCTCCACTCCCTCCAGCTCTGTAGAGCCATTTCCATCAGACAGAGAGTCTTTGATTTTTGAGATAAAGGAGATCAAGGATCAATTAAAAGGAGCTACCCAAGATAAAATGGAAATAATTGGCAAACTACTTAATGATTTGATTAATCACTGAGCTAAGGTAGTAAATAAGGCTGATGGTGTATGGAATGCCTATTCAGATTTGAGAACAACATTTAACAAGCATGTGGAAGACAAGGATAATCTAAAAGGAATAATTGGTAAATGGTTGCCAAAGACTACAACGATAAGGCAAATATCTAGTTGTGACAAATTTGACCTAGCAGCTCCTGTTGAAATTTTACCAACATATGACATGATTATAATGTTGGAGGAAATTGTTACATACATGTTAATATTTGACAAATACGTTGGAGATAAGTTGTATCTGTTGGAGCATATTGACAAGAGGATTATGCCAGAGATTTTAGATGATGATAAATAGGTGAAGCCTCTTAATCAATAGAAGGAACAGTTCAAAACATCGGTAGTAGATCTTTCATCTGCTATATGCGTTAATGATGTGTTTAGCATTGATCTATTGAATAGTAGATTAGATGAATTGTTTTCTTTAGAGGTGAATCTTGATAGTTTCAACAAGGAAACTAGGGTGATCCTGTACGCCAAGTATATTGCTAATATTGATAAAATAGCTAAGGTGATTCCCTTCCAATGGCCTATGGAGAGGATGTGTGTTGCATGGACCAAGAAATATAATGATTAAAATATAG
This sequence comes from Cunninghamia lanceolata, assembly GCA_027924645.1. Taxonomy (NCBI): domain Eukaryota; kingdom Viridiplantae; phylum Streptophyta; class Pinopsida; order Cupressales; family Cupressaceae; genus Cunninghamia; species Cunninghamia lanceolata. The sequence goes on from BSBN01000072.1 coordinate 34,041,616, forward strand.
GTAATTGGAGTTCAAGACGGTAGAAGGTCTCAAATTTTGGTAAGGTTAGTTTCAAAAAAGTCTTCATCAACATTAAGATTGGTCTCCTTCAACGATTGCAATTACTACAAGGAGTTATTTTTAGTGGAAATATTTTGTTATAAATTGAGTGCATGTTCCAATGCCTCCTTCATTTAATGTAAAAGACAATATTGTAGCCGAATATGTTGAGTTAGGTCCTAGGCCGACAAGATTTTTATCTTCTATATAAGAACTTTTCTTTTCATTGTACAAGGATTTTGGAATATCATTTTTTGGGTAGATATAGGGTATGTGCAGGATCATGATGGGCCAAACTATACCTCTAAGTGGCAATGAAAATACAAAAAATTAGACTTTATCAAGTTCATGTGAAATTTTGAATGGATTATCTATACAATTTGAAAAAGATGTAAGAATGAAATTTGTAGAGAATTGAATCTAGTTTATAGGCTACTATTTTTAAAAAAAAAAACTAAATTTACTTAGTGAAAATTGAATATTTCAATGAACATCTATTAAATTTTTCAGAAAAAAATAAAAAGTGGGTGTCTGTCCAGCCAACCTAACTATGAGTAAAAATATATATATATATTTTTGAAACTTTCAAAATAAGTAGAGGACTCATGTCCGGATGTGATGCATATTTATTTGAAATTTTTTTCTAATAAAATAATTAGTTATGATTTTTTTACTGTGACTTTTTTTAAAAATAAAAAGTAATTTTCTAGCCAACCTAACTCGATAAAAAAAAATCAAAATTCAAAGTTTTTTTTTAACCTATAGCCAGAAAAGCATAGAGTGTGACGCAGGTTTCAGATCTCAAAAAGGTGAAATGGTTTGAAAGTTATGGATGTTTTTCAATCAGTGTGTCCCTCAGGATTTCAAAGACACAGTATATTGAAAATTATTAATAATTATTTAATAAAATGATAACCAAATAAATCTTATATTTTTAGAAAGCTAACAATTTTTTCTATAAACCCTTTTCGTTTTATCAATTTTGCATTAAAAAAAAGTCGTTAGCACGAAGGGTGAAGTTCGAAGAAGAGACTGAAACATTAAAACACGTTACAATCCATAAAAAGTCAACAAGCAAGACGGATATCAGTTTTGCTTCGGTAAAGGCAACTCGAAACGAATATTCATTCTGAAAATGGATATCTGTTTTGAAAACGGATATCTATTTTCAGAACGGATATCCGTTTTCAGAATGGATATCTGTTTTCAGAATGGATATTTGTTTTGTTGATCTATGAAAAATTTTGTGCCATTGGTTTTGGATGAAGAGAAGCAACATATTTTGTACCATTGGTATTGTTTCACCGAAGATACAATCCATGGGTATATCATTTATGTATGCGTGGACATTTTGTGTATATCCTGCTATCGTTTATCGTGGTTGTAAATGGTGAATGTACATGTCAAAGGATACAAAGGTTGACTGGCCATATCAGGAAAATTGGGAAAAGATACGTTAGTTGACCGGTTATAACAAGTCATGTTATGTATAGGCTAAATCAAAGACATCGGACTGACAATAGTTATCAGAGAGACAAAGTTCCATTGAGCCGACAACATTGATCTCACAGATCAAGTCATATCGGGGTGACAATCATTAAGTGTCACCGATGGGTTATTTATCGGCACATTGGAAGAATGGTTGAGAACTACACCGATGAGAGGGAGTCACACTGACAGAAGGAACATCAGAAAGAGATGGACTCTCGGAGATGAGAAGAAAAGTGTCACCGATAGAGGCGGTCTGGCCGATGGTGTAGTTCGGTGTTTATTGTTTCAGTGTGAGATACAATATCAGAAATCGAAGAGAATGTCTGACTGATGTAGAAGTCTTATCGATGACTAATGGACGGTAAACACATCAGGGAGAGTTATAACGTCAGAATGCAAGTAAAAAGTCTCACCAAGGGTATTGGTCTTACCGATAGACAAGGGTGGTGAATCTCACATCAGAGTAAGTGTGTATATATCCTGCAATCATCTTATTCCATGAGACCACATTTCTTTGAGGCATTTTTTCAAATAGTTCATGTGTCTTGTCTATGCTTCCACACTTTCCGTACATGTCTACCAGAGCATTTCCAACTAGAATATCTACAAAAATCCCACTTCCATTATGCTTTGATGAATGTCCATACCCTATTCCAAAGCTCCCATTTTGGTAGAGGTAGAGAGGATGCTGACAAAGGTTGCAGAATCTAGCTTTACACTTGCCAATTGCATTTGCTTGAAAATTTCTAAAGCCTTTTCAACAAACCCATTTATGCATATCCTACAATAATAGTAGTCGAGGAGACCACATTTCTCCAACTAGACTTCTACCAATTCAGAAAATGTGTGCTTCTAGACCAGTGTTTGGTACAAGAAACATACCAATAGAGTGGTGGCCATAATTCTCCCTCAATTGGAATTAAAAGGTACCTTTTTTCCATCCGAAGGAGCTCTCTCCTTGTTATGCACTTTAAATCTCTCTTTTAGTTCTTTCAAGGGAAGGATTCCACCTTGGTTTGACCAGTTGAAAGTGTTGAAGATACTTGACTTAAGAAGAAATGGACTAGAGGGTTCTATTCCCAAATCTCTTGCCAATTACTCACAACTTCACTGGAAAAGAATTTCACACAACAACTTGAAGGGGAGCATACTTACAGAATTTGGTGGTCTGGGGAAGTTAGAACATCTTTGTTTGTCCTACAATTGCCTGAGCGGAAGCATTCCAAATTCTCTAGGAAACTGCATGTCTCTAATTGATTTGTCCCTTTACAATAACCATCTCACAAGTGCTCTATTCTCATGTCTTTACTTTGAAGGGAGCATGCTAATTACTTTGATCCGTCCTCTTATACATATCAGAGAACAATGGAGGAGTCACACCGACAGCATAAGCCTAAGCGATGGATTCTACACATCGGCAAGAGGTCCCACATCGGGCTAACAAATTTGAAGGTTACCAATAATGATAAGTCTGGCCGACAATAGAGAAAGGAAGAACATGTGAAGCATAGTTCAATGAGACATTAGAAATGTCTTGCCGATAGTAAAGAAAGAGTGTATTTCGGTCTCGTTTGGACCTTGGGAAGGATATTTTAAAAGCTATTTGAGCAATTGGTGGGTTAATGGGTATTTTACACCCTGTTTGTAAGCTTTTGCTATGTTGCTTTGCATCACTTGTCTACAACATACAAAGTTTACCTTTCTCACCCATACCTTCAGTATATAAAGGACATTAATAGGGAATTTTTAATTTCCACTCAGTCAGTGCAATCTAGGAGAGGATAGATTGTCTAAAGTTGTGATCTATTTCCATTTACACTTGCCATAACTACAAATGCTTAGTGTTTATTCTCAACCCCGGTATATGAATAAAATGTGACCTATTGTTCTAATAGGCCTATAGGGACAAAGAGGTGATAAAGCCTTTAATTTTAAACATGACATGGTTTTGATAACTTCCCATATTGGTAAGGTTCTGGATGACAATCCTTTGATGCACCTAATTATAATAGGTGTTATGATAGTCCTTGGTATCTTTTCATTTCTTTCTTGAATGGCCTGCAAATAAGACATAAGACATATTAGATCCTTCATAAATAAGAATTCTCATACATTACATTTAAACTTAAACTCCCTAAACATCCATCAATCCATCCATTAATATCAAAATGCCATGAATATCCTATGATCAACCATTCTAATTCCTAGGATAGTCATATATTGCAATTTTGCTTCTCTATACTAAAATAGCCCAAGGAATATCTAACCTCGAATTTGTATTTTAATAATCTAATGTCTTTACAAATAACATTTAGTCTTCTTTTGGGACAACATTTTTGCCTTTAGAAGCTCCTCATTTGATGATAGCCTAAAATCAAATAATGGCTTATATCCAGAGCTTTATTAAGTTGATACCTAGGTGGATTAGTGTGTAAACATTGAAATTAGATAGTAATTCACAAGTTTATTGAATAATACAATGAATCCCTAGTCTAGAATCCAAATGTACATAATAAAATAGATATCTATTTTGTAGTAGGCATATGGACGTTGCAAGTGTCCGTTGCAAAGAATTGGGTTTTCCAAAACGGATATTCGGATATCCGTTTTGGAAAAGCAAAAAAAAGACAAAAGGAATATTGTTGGGCCCGACTTCCGCAACCAGAGACCCTCTGTTGTCGAAATACTCGTGATTTCTGGCTATGACAGTGAAAGGAATATTTTTATGCACTTTTGGAGACACAATTTTCTTGTTACAATCATAAGGGTGATATTTTTGTTCCCCTAATGGGGAGCAACAGTCATCGTAAAGCAAAAAGGAGGAGGAAAGTTACATTGGAGGAAATTGAAGCAATTAGGAAAAAAGATAGGGAAAGGAAGAGGATTGGAAGGGTGGGTTTGGCGGATGCTCATCAAGGTGAATCTTCTTCTTTACCATCTAATGACATGCAAATTGAAGATGTTAATTTTGATTATAATGAAATGTTAGATAAGAATGAAATTCACCATGATATTGCAAATGAAAATATTGAAAAATGTTATGAAACACCTATTCATAATAGCAATACCATGGACAAAGAAGAAGAAGAAAAATGAAGACGTGCACTTGAAGAAAGTGGATATGAACATCATGATATTGAAATTGCACTCCATAATCCATTTGTTGATAGAATTGATGAGGTTGAAAACATGGATGAAACAAGAACAATCAATGTATCTCCAAATTTCATAAGAAGAGAGGACATTTGTCAACAAGAGAATAACCGTGATGAAATTGGAAGACACCCCAAAACCCCAAAATGGTTACATGAAATTGATGAGAACATAATGGAAAAACTTGAAGGCAAGAGGTCATCACGAACGGTTCGGTTGTGGGCTACAAAACTCTTCAATGAATACTTTGAGAAGAAAACATTAACCGAACAATGCCAAATTTTTGTGCAATTATTAAAGATGTACAAAATGAGACCTTTACTAAAGAAATTAAAGATTCGGTTAAACAAAGTGTCCGATTGGAATAAAATTATTGTAAGAAGCCTTTTCAATGCACTCAATTCTATTGGAAAGACTAGCAAGGAGAAAGATAAAAGAGCTGCCCATAGAGTAATAAAAACCTCAATAGTAAGCAAACAATTAAGAAATGCTCGATTAATGAGGCAAACTTGTGTTGACTTAAGATTGAATCGTAAAACATTGTCAAAAGCACTAGCATTAAGATCAAGGCTAGATAGTCCTGTTGCCAATGATACTTGGGCTTTCAGTGGTAGGCTTCCACGAGTTGACAAGAAGCTAATTGATAGCACAAAGGAAGAAATTGAACGATTTTGGCACACTAACTCTAGGGTATCACCGAATGCAAAAGATGTTGTAAAGTTAAGAATTGGTGATAAAGACCGCACACCACATCCTAAACATTACTTGGAATGTAGCCAAACAACATTATACAAACAATATTGTGAAACTCACCCAGGTATGACAATAACACAAAGAGCATTTAAATCTCTTAAGCCATTTTATTGTGTTCCTCTTAAAGTTCGTAATACATGTTGTTGCAAATACCATGTAGAATTTTCTATGTACCATGAATTATTATGCAATATTCATTCTACTTTGCACACTAATGAAATGTTACAGGAGTGTGGTGCAATTCAACTACCAAAGTCATCTAGGGACTTATTGGATTTATTTCTATGTATTAGAGATGATGGTTGCATGTTCTACAAGAATGATTGTTTAAATGAAAAGTGTTTACAATGTGGTGGGTTATCAAAGTTTGTATCATGTTTTCATGAGGGCAATGAGCATGATTTTGGAAAGAGAATGGTTGAGAAAAAGAGATATGAGACAGTGAAATACAATTTGAAAAGTGGAGGTGAAGGTTCTAGATGTGAGTTGATTGTAAGAGAGGTAAGTATTGCTGATTTTATTGATGATTTTAAGAAAAATCTTTTCTACAAGTATGTCAAACATAGCCACAAGTCTCGATGGTTAGATCAACAGTTCAGGATGTGTAAAGACTCTTTCCCAATTGGAACTATTGTCTTTGTAGTTGATTTTGTAGAAAACTATACATTGCAACCCCAAAATGAAGTTCAATCCCAGTACTACGATTCTATTCAGATTGCTATTTTTGTTCACATCACATATAGACATGCCCCCGAGAGTATAGAAGAGAACAAGAAGATTGTCAGAGAATACCATTTTTACATGAGTGATGATCGATCTCATTCAGCAGAGTTTGTGCAATATTGTTTTCAACAATTTTATGGGTTCTTGCAAGAAAAAGATATTAGAATAGATCAACATCTCATTTGGTCAGATAATTGCACTGGTCAATTCAAGAATGCTTGTAATTTCTATTGGTTGAGCAAAATGCATGTAGAGAAGGGTATACCTCATATTTGGAATTTTTTTGAAGTCGGGCATGGAAAAGGTGAACATGATGGAGTAGGTGCATGCGTGAAGAGAGCTCTTTTTAAAGAACAACTAAAGATTAGAGGTGGTGCTACATTCAGTGATGCAGATTCCATTGTTAAGTGGTGTAACTATGCATTGTCATGAGGAGTGGCTCTTGATTCTGAAGTACACAGGTTCTTTTGGTTGGTTGATGATGGGATAGCGATAGAGAAATTAGAATGTCAGAGAATCAGTAATCATCAAAGATGCATTCATTTCAAAGCTCAAATGCAAGTACATGGACTATTTGGACATGAGAATTAGCTTGTTTTTGTCAGAGTTGTATTAAATGTGATTGGAACAATTGTGAGTCAAGTGAGTGGGTAGATGCATGGATTCCACAATATTTAATCCCTTTATATGAAGGTCAATCATCTTCCGTCAATGACATGGAGAGCTCATTTGACTATGAACATCTTTTAGACCTTGTACAGCTAGGTCATGTTTATGCAGTTGTTGCACCGCATGGAAATGAAGAGAGGTCAGACTATTGGTTGGCACGATGTGTACAGGGAAAACAAAATCTAACACAACCTATGACAGATGATGATGGGTTCACATATCCTACAGGATCAGTTGTTATTGCTGGGACTTGGTTACGAACATATATGGTTAAAAAGAATGGCATCCCGGCCTTTGAAGACTTTGAGAAGCATAAAACCATATTGATGTATTCTCACCTAGTTGTAGCAACAAATGTCAAGTTACTAAAGCATTGTGGAAAACCAAAATCCAAAGAACTATGGATAATTAGTAATGCTGATTATGAAGCAATATTAGATACTTTGAAGGTAAGAGATGACCCCTCAGGTACGCTTGACTAGCATTTAAACTTCCAGATGGACAGGTATGACATTTTTTTATCTTAACTTGTTCTTGTTTTTTCTATTTTTTAGAATTGTTTTATTAAAAATATTGTTACTTTAATAACTATAATGCATGCTTTTGACTATACAGGATAGCGAATAAAGTTATTTTAGATGGCATCGTAGATTATTTTGCATGGCATCGTAAATTATTTTGTATGGCATCGTAGGTTATTTTGACTATACTCAAGGTATGATTTTTAGTTCTCATTTGTATTTCTTAATATTGCACATTTGTACCTTTTTCTACATAAAGCATTCCATGAGATGACATGTATTTGATGTCTTTTGCCAAATAGTTCATGTGCCTTGTCTATGCTTTCACATATTACATACATGTGTCACATGGTAATTGCAACTACAACATCTGACAAAATTCTCATTTCTTTGAGGTATTCCACCAAACAGTTCATGTGCCTTGCCTATGCTTCCTTACTTTGCATTCTTATAAAAGTCCTATAACAGTCCTATACATGTCTACTAGGATAGTTCTAACTACAACAATCCTACAACAGTCCTAAAATAGTACTAGAACAGTCCTATAATAAGCGCAGCATTTAATGTACATATTTATGATATTCATGTTTACTTTTAAATCTGCTTGTTCATGCTTCTCACAAGACGTCACCTCCCCTACCCATCCAGCTCTATAGAAGAAGAAAGACAACAAATGATCAAAAGGGATCACCAATTGGTGGTAAGTGATTGATTACTTATGTCATGTTATATATTTTGAATATTCAATTCTATATTAATGTGCACATTGTTTGATTGTATTAATAGGTGGAAATTCAAAAATCTCTATCGAGGAGGTTTAGTTGATGAGCGATGGAAGATGAGTCATTGACTGGTTCACTATCTTCATGGCCTAGCAAGAGCCATAGATTATTTGATAGCAATCCATAGGAGATTTGATTTTGTGACCATTTGTTACATATGTGTATTTGGCTTTGTAAACATACTTTTGTATGTTATCGATGTATATCATTGTATATACCCATATAGTTTTATTTGTACATGCCTATATGGCTTGATATATACACTATACATTATTTTCATGACATTATGTGCATATATGTATATATAAGATCCTAATTTGGCACAAGTAGGGAGAATGCTTGCATAGGTTATGGAATTTGGTTTTAAACGTTCCAATTGTATTTGCTTCAAAGTTTCTAAAGCCTTTTCAAAAAATCCATTTTGGGCATATCTCACAATCATTGCATTCCATGAGATAGCATCTCTTTGAGGTGTCATGCCAAACTATTCACATGCCTTGTCTATGCTTCCACACTTTGGATTTACACCCGCCAATTGCATTTTCTTAACATTTCCTTTCAATCCTTATCAAAAATTCTGTTTTGTGCACATATTGCAATCATTGCATTCCTTCATTTACAACACATGATTAAATAAGAAGATGCATATTTACAACACTTAAGACCTTCATGAAATGATACGTTGGTTTCTTGATATTCAATCATGCATTGGAGATCTTCAAAGTGTTAAATATGTTTGAAGTGATGAAGAAACTTGTTATTTTGATGTATTTCAACTCCAAACTTCCGCCTAGAAATGAAGGCGCTAATCCTTTATCAAACTAATCTAAAAGTATGCCTTGGTACTTAGGGCACTAGATTATGATTGATCAACCTAAAATGTGCGCCTAAGGCTAGATAGTGAATAGGAAGGATAAAATGCATCATCAAAGGAGTTTATAGTTATTGAAAGCATCAAATGATGACTTGGGCACACATCTACCTCTCTACACCATATGTGACTAGTGCCAATTATTGAATAAACAACCTAGAATGAGTGCCTTACTATTTGAGGTGCTAGTTCATGCTTCTAGAACACCAAAAGTGCGCCTCGATGTTGAGGAGCTAGCTCTTGCTCAAGCAACCTTGAAAGTGCGCTTTCACAAGGAGGTTAAAATGTAATATCAAAGGATTAAGTTGAATCAAGGAATCATCATTGAAGATAAGTAAAACATGACTGTGAGTGAGGCACACTTTTCATCATCTCTAACCTCACAATTGCGCCTTCCATTGGAAGCTCATATTGTGCCTAAAGGAATAGTACTGAGATATCATCCATGTCAATAATTGAGAATGTGTCAACTGGAACAATATTTTTTGTTCTGCTCATCGTGGGGTCGAACGGACTATGCCAACGCGTCGGGGTGGGCGGGTAAATGCTAGTGGAGGTCTCATTTCGTGCGCCAAGCGTCCCAGTCATTCTGGGCAAGAGGCTACCGACAAAGTCCCTTAAGATCCCTTAGACCAAAAAACTACCAAACTTTGACGGGGCAGTTCTCCAAATTCGTGACAGTTGGGAATGTTCTATTTGGACCTACAGGTGCATGTGGCATCCTTCCACAATAACCTCTCTCATTTTTGGTCAACTCTATTCCATTTGACCGTGCCGAAATCAAACGCATTGTTGCAAAATGCTTCAATTTGATGTAGTGGAAAGGTGCTAGGTGCGACATTTTTCATTCCATAGCTCGTGCGGTTGAACGGACCGCGCCAACGCGTTGGGGTGGGCAGGTAAATACTAGTGGAGGTCTCGTTTTGTGTGCCAAACGTCCCAGTCATTCCGGACAAGAGGCTACCAGCAAAGTCCCTTAAGATCCCTGAGACCAAAAAACTGCCAAACTTTGACCGGGTAGTTCTTGAAATTTGTGACAGTTGAGAATGTTTTGTTTGGACCTACAGGTGCATGTGACATCCTTCCACAATAACCTCTCTCATTTTTGGTCAACTCCATTCCGTTTGACCGTGCCGAAATCAAACGCATTGTTGCAAAATGCTTCAATTTGATGTAGTGGAAAGGTGCTAGGTGCGACATTTTTCATTCCATAGCTCGTGCGGTTGAACGGACTATGCCAACGCTTCGGGGTGGGGGGGTAAATGCTAGGGGAGGTCTCGTTTCGTGCGCCAAGCGTCCCAGTCATTCCGGGCAAGAGGCTACCAGCAAAGTCCCTTAAGATCCCTGAGACCAAAAAACTACCAAACTTTGACCAAGCAGTTCTCAAAATTCGTGACAGATGGGAATGCTCTGTTTGGACCTATAGGTGCACGTGACATCCTTCCACAATAACCTCTCTCATTTTTGGTCAACTCCATTCCGCTTGACCGTGTTGAAATCAAATGCATTGGCACAAAATGCTTCAATTTGATGTAGTGGAAAGGTGCTAGGTGCGATATTTTTCATTCCATAGCTCGTGGGGTCGAACGGATTGCCCCAAAGCGTTGGGGTGGGCGGGTAAATGCTAGTGGAGGTCTAGTTTCGTGCGCCAAGCGTCCCAGTCATTCCGGGCAAGAGGCTACTGGCAAAGTCCCTTAAGATCCCTGAGACCAAAAAACTACCAAACTTTGACGAGGCAGTTCTCGAAATTCATGATAGTTGGGAATGTTTTGTTTTGACCTACAGGTGTACGTGGCATCCTTCCACAATAACCTCTCTCGTTTTTGGTCAACTCCATTCTGTTTGACCGTGTTGAAATCAAACGCATTGGCGCAAAATGCTTCAATTTGATGCAGTGGAAAGGTGCTAGGTGCGACATTTTTCATTCCATAGCTCGTGGGGTCGAACGGACTGTGCCAACGCGTCGGGGTGGGGGGGTAAATGCTAGTGGAGGTCTCGTTTCATGCACCAAGCGTCCCAGTCATTCCAGGCAAGAGGCTACCGGCAAAGTCCCTTAAGATCCCTAAGACCAAAAAACTGCCAAACTTTGACTGGGCAGTTCTCAGAATTCATGACAGTTGGGAATACTCTGTTTGGACCTACAGGTGCACGTGGCATCCTTCCACAATAACCTCTCTCATTTTTGGTCAACTCCACTCTGTTTGACCGTGTTGAAACCAAACGCATTGGCGCAAAATGCTTCGATTTGATGCAGTGGAAAGGTGCTAGGTGCGACATTTTTCATTCCATAGCTCGTGGGGTCGAACGGACTACACCAACGCGTTGGGGTGGGCGGGTAAATGCTAGTGGAGGTCTCGTTTCATGCGCCAAGCGTCCTAGTCATTCCGGGCAAGAGGCTACTAGCAAAGTCCCTTAAGATCCCTGAGACCAAAAAATTGCCAAACTTTGATGGGGCAGTTCTCAGAATTCGTGACAGTTGGGAATGCTCTATTTGGACCTAGAGGTGTACGTGGCATCCTTCCACAATAACCTCTCTCATTTTTGGTCAACTCCATTCCGTTTGACCGTGTTGAAATCAAACGCATTGGCGCAAAATGCTTCAATTTGATGCAGTGGAAAGGTGCTAGGTGCGACATTTTTCATTCCATAGCTTGTGGGGTCGAACGGACTGTGCCAACGTGTTGGGGTGGGCAGGTAAATGCTAGTGGAGGTCTCGTTTCGTGCGCCAAGCGTCCCAGTCGTTCTGAGCTGTAAGCTACCGACAAAGTCAAAAGTTGCTAGGATTGAAATTTTGCATTCCACAAGTCCTGGGGCCGAACGGTTTGCTCCAACATGTTGGGGTGGGCGAGTAAATGCCAGGGGAGGTCTTGTTTTGTGTGCAAAGCATCCCAGTCCTTCCGAGCTATAAGCTACCGACAAAGTCAAAAGTTGCTAGGATTGAAATTTTGCATTCCATAGGTCCTGGGGCCGAACGGTTTGCTCCAACACGTCGGGGTGGGCGAGTAAATGCTAGGGGAGGTCTTGTTTTATGTGCAAAGCATCCTAGTCATTCCGAGCTGTAAGCTACCGACAAAGTCAAAAGTTGCTAGGATTGAAATTTTGCATTCCATAGGTCCTGGGGCCGAACGGTTTGCTCCAACACATTGGGGTGGGTGAGTAAATGCTAGGGGAGGTCTTGTTTTGTGTGCAAAGCATCCCAGTCGTTCCGAGCTGTAAGCTACAAGCAAAGTCAAAAGTTGCTAGGATTGAAATTTTGCATTCCACAGGTCTTGGGGCCGAACGGTTTGCGCCAACACGTCAGGGTGGGCGAGTAAATGCTAGGGGAGGTCTCATTTTGTGTGCAAAGCATCCCAGTCCTTCCAAGCTGTAGCTCGGAAGGACTGGGATGCTTTGCACACAAAATGAGATAGCTCGGAAGGACTGGGATGCTTTGCACACAAAACGAGACCTCCCCTAGCATTTACTCACCCACCCCGACATGTTGGCGCAAACCGTTCAGCCCCAGGACCTGTGGAATGCAAAATTTCAATCCTAGCAACTTTTGACTTTACCGGTAGCTTACAGCTCGGAACGACTGGGACGCTTGGCGCACGAAACAAGACCTCCACTAGCATTTACCCGCCCACCCCGATGCGTTGGCATAGTCCATTCGATCCCATGAGCTATGGAATGAAAAATGTCGCACCTAGCACCTTTCCACTGCATCAAATTGAAGCATTTTGCGCCAATGTGTTTGATTTCAACATGGTCAAACGGAATGGAGTTGACCAAAAATGAGAGAGGTTATTGTGGAAGGATGCCACGTGCACCTCTAGGTCCAAATAGAGCATTCCCAACTATCACAAATTTTGAGAACTGCCCCGTCAAAGTTTGGCAATTTTTTGGTCTCAGGGATCTTAAGGGACTATGCTGGTAGCCTCATGCCCGGAATGACTGGGACGCTTGGCGCACGAAACGAGACCTCCACTAGCATTTACCCGCCCACCCCGACATGTTGGCATAGTCCATTCGACCCCACAAGCTATAGAATGAAAAATGTCACACGTAGCACCTTTCCACTACATCAAATTGAAGCATTTTGCGCCAATGCGTTTGATTTCAACATGGTCAAACAGAATGGAGTTGACCAAAAATGAGAGAGGTTATTGTGGAAGGATGCCACGTACACCTGTAGGTCCAAACAGAGCATTCCCAACTATCATGAATTCTGAGAACTGCCCGGTCAAAGTTTGGCAGTTTTTTGGTCTCAAGGATCTTAAGGGACTTTACTGGTAGCCTCTTGCCCGAAATGACTGGGACGCTTGGCGTATGAAACAAGACCTCCCCTAGCATTTACCCGCCCACCCCGACACGTTGGCGCAGTTCGTTCGACTCCACGAGCTATGGAATGAAAAATGTCGCACCTAGCACTTTTCCACTGCATCAAATTGAAGCATTTTGCACCAATGTGTTTGATTTCAACACGGTCAAACAGAATGGAGTTGACCAAAAATGAGAGAGGTTATTGTGGAAGGATGCCACGTGCTCCTATAGGTCCAAACAGAACATTCCCAACTGTCACGAATTCTGAGAACTGCCCCGTCAAAGTTTGGTAGTTTTTTGGTCTCAGAGATCTTAAGGGACTTTGCCGGTAGCCTCTTGCTTGGAATGACTAGGACGCTTGGCGCACGAAACAAGACCTCCACTAGCATTTACCCGCCCACCCTGATGTGTTGGCACAGTCCATTTGACCACACAAGCTATGGAATGAAAAATGTCGCACCTAGCACCTTTCCACTACATCAAATTGAAGCATTTTGCGCCAATGCGTTTGATTTCGGCACGGTCAAACGGAACGGAGTTGACCAAAAATGAGAGAGGTTATTGTGGAAGGATGTCATGTGCACCTGTAGGTCAAATAGAGCATTCCCAACTATCACAAATTTTGAGAACTGCCTGGTCAAAGTTTGGTAGTTTTTTGGTCTTAGGGATCTGAAGGGACTTTGCTGGTAGCCTCTTGCCCGGAATGACTGGGACGCTTGGCGCACGAAACGAGACCTCCCCTAGCATTTACCCCCCCACCCCGATGCATTGGCGCAGTCCATTTGACCGCACGAGCTATGGAATGAAAAATGTCGCACCTAGCACCTTTCCACTACATCAAATTGAAGCATTTTGCAACAATGCGTTTGATTTCGGCACGGTCAAACGGAATGGAGTTGACCAAAAATGAGAGAGGTTATCGTGGAAGGATGTCACATGCACCTGTAGGTCCAAACAGAGCATTCCCAACTGTCACAAATTTCGAGAACTGCCCGGTCAAAGTTTGGCAGTTTTTTGGTCTCAGGGATCTTAAGGGACTTTACCGGTAGCCTCTTGCCCGGAATGACTGGGACGCTTGGCACATGAAACGAGACCTCCCCTAGCATTTACCCCCCCACCCTGACACGTTGGTGCAGTTTGTTCGACCCCACGATGAGCAGAACAAAAAATATGGCACCTGGCAAGGTTTTTGCTCTTAGGATCTTAAGTGACTTTGCTCTTACGGAACAATGTATCGGCAAAGACCCTAGTTTTCATAAAAGGAGACATGTGATTTTAAGAGGTTTTTGGGAATGTGACTTTAGCCTTCCACTCCTTATCTAATGACGAGTTTATTCTCAGAGTTTGATGGCTTTTATGAGCATATACACGATGTTGTTTTAGGATAGTCATACTCTGATGTGTAAATAATAGTAAATAGAGAGCTTCTCGACCATAAATGGGATTTGCATACACACACACACCCAACTGAAATAGTATCCTTATTAGCCTTATTGGCACCTCCCCCCAAGATGTAAGTTTTTTATGTTTGTAATGTGCCCCCAGTGTCCTTGACATAGAGTTTCTTGACATTAATTTCATTCAAACATGTCTTCAATTCATCTTCAAAATGTTTTCAATACATCTCCAATGCCTTTTCCATGAAGGTTTATGCATATTTATACATGATTTGAGGGAAACCAATAGTCTCCAACTGACTCTTGAGTACTTGACTATTCATCTTCCATACTTTTGCATTTTTTTTACATTTTTCATATGACAACTTTGACATATTTACAAAATTTGACAAGATGAAGACTAAATACATGATGAAATGGTTTATCATGACCTTATTTGATTAGGGCATATATAAGGAATTTTTTCATATTGATTCTATTGATCTAAAACCATTCTCTTGATCTAAAACCATTCTCAATGCTAAACATATCATCAATGGACTAAAGAACTATCATCATAATGTATGGCATCATGGGAAGTATCATGACTTGCACATAAGGAATTTAAATTATATTGTATATCAAGGTGTATATACATTAAAATCTAGTCCATAATGGTAGACATATACAAAAATTTGGCAAATATGCCAACTCAAAATATTTTTTACAAAATGTGGCATATGCCATGTCTCAAAATCTATATACAATCTACATGCCAAATATCTACATCAAATACTACAAGTCCACTTGACCCTCAATCTGTGATGGATCCACAATCTGTGATGGATCCTGAAAAAGTGTCCTCTTTGTACCAAAATGTCTAGTAATTGATGGAGGTGAAGTTTCCTGCATTAACAAGTCAAACACAAATTTGATTAATCTCTTCAATGGTAAATAAAAATAAGTTAAAGTTAGTAAATAGATTCTTATCTACTACAATTAAGAACTTTCATTTATTAACATACATCTAAATCACTACAATCAACTATAAGACCGCTAGATAAACTATCAATTATTTAGAAAAATTCAATTCAATTACCTCGACTCTATGTTGTTGTTCGGACAATCATTCTGCAAATGATTTTCTCTTAAGACGATCAGGTGTCCTAGTGAAGCATGATGGCAAAGGTGGCACATCACTCACATTCTCAACAGACTACATAAAAGCAAAGTAACATTGAAATAAATTAATATATAATTATTAAACAAAATAGGAAATGCATACATTTAAAATAGGAAATGCACTACACAAAAACTTATCTACTAGAAAACAAGCACATACCACCATCGAGGCCTCCTGCATCAATTAAAAAGGACAATAATGTAAGACTCTAAATGACTATAATCAAATATTTAAGTTTTCTAAATTATCAATTAAAGTACAATTCAATCAAATTACCTCCACCCTTTGTTGGCGTTAAGAAAGCCGTTCTGCAAATGATAGTCCCTTGGGTCAATCAGGAGTTTGAGAAAAGACTATTGGCAAAGATGCCACATCATTCACATTTTGCATTGACTATAAAATGAAATTAACATCAAAATATAAATTAATATATAATTACTCACAAAGAAATAAATGCATAAAAAAAAAGTTAATGTGTACAACAAATTATACCGGCAAGTCCAAGCCAAATTGGATGGCAGACAAAGTTCCATGATGAACTTCTGTCAACTCCTCCTCTGTCATCAACTGTTATCCCACTTAGAGACATTAGTACTAATAAAGTTATTTATATATTCAAATGGAATAGACCATAAAATTTAACTTTAAATTTTACCTGCACAAAAGATTGCTCATGCATTTCTCCTTCTCTAATGTTTACTGATCCAGTAGCTTCTACTCTTGTCCCTGACCCCTCAGCTTGAGTTCTGGACCCCATTGCCTCATCTTGTGAATGGAGATCATACTTTGATGTGTTCAACGGTGGCTCACTACTCTCCATAATAGGACCCAAGCATAAATGATTGCAAGAAATGCAATGATGGGGCACACATATATGTCTGGATGACGACGGTCTAGTAGTACCAGGTGATCCAATATCATAACCTTCATCATGTGCTTGTGCAAACTGAGATGTCTGTTTAATCAAATGCTCGGTCAAAGAGTGTATGGCACTAAGGCCCTATTGTGTTACATTTGCAACAACGTCTGGGTGCTGCATTGGGGGTGGAGAAGGGATAGCAAGAGGGGGAATATAGGGACCTTGTACTTGTCTAATTGCCCTAGGTCTATCTTGAGGCATTCCTCTGCCCACTCCTTGAAACTCTCTACAATCAAAATAATTAACATGTTGACCCATGACGAACTCTGCATAGAGTTTACGGAGGAAATACAAAGGCACATCTAAATTGTTGTTGGGTGGTTTATCAAAAACCATCCACCAATGATCCCAAAAGTTTTGACTAATGCCCTCATGAATACACCATTTGATTAAAAATTTGGGCTTACAGATATCAACATGCAATCCAGTTTTAGGATTGACAAAGTGTTGGGCTAACATAGTTTTTGTAATCTCTAAATCTTTGACTTCCTCATATGACAAACCGTTAGCATATTCGGCCTTCTTGGCTTCTCGCCATTGCTGAAATGATTCGTGTTGGGTGGACAAGGTTTGAATATGATTAATGATTCCCTCTAAATTCGATGTCATTATAGACAATCGAGGGTGGCAGCGATACATTTTTATGATCCTGCTTATATGATCAATATTTCTTTGAATATTCTCTTCTACTATTGGAGGGGGGGTTTGGTGGTGGAGGGTTTGGGTTTTTATTTTGTGCATCCATTTTACCTAATTAAATTATAAAACATACCCACTTAGCATAAAAACCAAAAAAAATTGCTTGAAAATACAAAACAAACAAAAAAAATGCATGAAATCTTACCTCTTTGGATTGGATATCCGTTCCAAGGCTCTGATATCCATTTTTTGAAGATGAGACTGTGTTTTTGCAAGCCGTGGGTTTGCAAAAACGCAGTCTTTTTTTGCTTTTTATGATCTCCAAAACAGATATCCGTTTTCTTTTTCCCTATTGTATTCATTTTTTTATTTTATTATTTTAGCATTGCATACATTTTAAGTATTTAGGCATTTTAGCTATAAAATACAAGCAAATTTATAAAGGATTATGATGATATTTAAGCATTTTAGCTATAAAATACAAGCAAATTTATAAAGGATTATGATGATATTTAGGCATTTTAGCTATAAAATACTATCAAAATTTATATAGGATTATGATGATATATATATTTGATTTTTATATGATTTACTTATACTAAGGTATCTCATAGTATTTTAAAGGCACTTTTGAAAAGATATAGGAGAGAGGTAGATACAAGAGAGAGGTAGATGCAGGTTAGGGGTTAGGGATTAGGGCCATTATTTAGGGTTTACAGATTTAGAGAGAGAGAGACTACTTTTGACATGCAACCGTAAACCCTAAATAATGCCCCTAAACCCTAAACCCAAGTAACCATAAATAATTCTTCCAAATACTAAACCCTAACCCCTAAACCATAAACCCTAAATAATTCCCCTAAGCCCTAAACCCTAAACCTGAGAAAGGGAGTCCTAGTTTTCTTGTTTCCATTTGCTTTATCGATAAGGGAGAGGGAAAGATAGAGGGGAGAGATAGGATATATAGGAATGATAAGGGAATGATTGGGATGCATGATTAAACCTAACCCCTAACCCCTATTTCCTAACCCCTAAACCCTAAACTTGAGAAACCATAAACCCCTAAATCCTAAACACTAAACCCAAGAAACTCTAAACCTCTATCGAGCTCTATCTCTTTATCTCACTATCTCCCCATCACTATCATTCCTCTACCTCTCAATCTCTCTCCCTATGCTTTAGCCATGTCCCTCACTCTATATCTCCCTATTGGTCCTCTCTCTCTAAACACTAAACCCTAAACCTCTAAACCTTAACCCCTAAACCCTAAACATGAGCAACCCTAAACTCTATCTCCTATCTCTCCCTTATCTCCCTATCTCTATCGTCCTTCTACCTCTCAATCCTTCTCCCTATTTCTCTAGACATATCGCTCACTCTCTATCTCCCTATCTCTCCCCTTTGTCACCTCTATCTCTCCCTATCTGTCTCCTCTCTCTTTCTATTTAGCTATCTCCAAAACTAAGAAACCCTAAACCTAGGTACACCCTAAATCCAATCAACTCTAAACCTATATCTCCCTATCTCTCCCCTATCTCCCTATCTCTATCATCCCTCTACCTCTCTTGATCTCTCTCCCTATGTCCCTAACCATGTGCCTCACTCTCTATCTCCTTATCTCTCTCCTCCATCTCCTCTCTCTATCTCCCTATAATTCCTCTCTCTATAAACCCTAAATCCAAAACCCTAAACCTCTAAACCTAACCCCTAACCCCTAAACAATTTAAATCCTAAACCCTAAATAATGCCCCTAAACCCTAACCCCTGACCCCTAAACCTGAGAAACCCTAAACCCCTAAACCTTAAACCCCAAACCCCTAAACCCTAAACCCAAGTAACCCTAAACCACTATCTCCCTATCTCTCCCCTATCTCCCTACCACCTGTGTCCCTCTACCTCTCAATCTCTCTCCCTATGTCTCTAGCCATGTCCCTCACTCTCTATCTCCCTATCCCTCCCCTCAGACTCCTCTATATCTCCCTATCATTCCTCTCTCTCTATAAACCCTAAATCCAAAACCCTAAACCTCTAAACCTAACCCCTAACCCCTAAACAATAAATCCTAAACCCTAAATTATAATGCCCCTAAGCCCTAACCCCTAACCCCTAAACCTGAGAAACCCTAAACCCCAAACCCCTAAACCCTAAACCCAAGTAACCATAAACCACTATCTCCCTATCTCTCCTCTATCTCCCTATCACCTTTGTCCCTCTACCTCTCAATCTCTCTCCCTATGTCTCTTGCCATGTCCCTCACTCTTTATATCCCTATCTCTCCCCTCAGACTCCTCTATATCTCCCTATTGGTCCTTTATCTCTCTCTAAACCCTAAACCCTAAACCTCTAAACCTTAACCCCTAACCCCAAAACCATAAACCCTAAACCCTAAATAATGCCCCTAAACCCAAGCAACCCTAAACCTCTATCTCCCTATCTCTATCATCCCTCTATCTCTCAATCTCTCTCTCTCTCTATGTCTTTGGACATGTCTCTCACTCTCTATCTCCTATCTCTCCCCTTTGTCTCCTCTATCTCTCCCAAACTCTATCAATCCCCTCTCTCTATCTCTCTTTAAACTGTAAACCCTAAACACCTAAACCCGAGCAACCCTAAACCTCTAAACCCTAAATAATTCCCCTAACCAACCTCTAAACCACTTCTCTATATAGGTGCAACTAATACCACTTTTTCATTGTTTTCCACATTTAATTATATTCTTTTCCATTTTCCAAGTCCTACATGTGTCCAAGTTGTATTGTTTGTTAAGTTTTTAGTCTAATTGTTAGTCCCAGCTCTCATGGTTATTAAAATGTTAGTATATTATAGTTAGATTTATCCTTCAGTAACATTAATTTACACATTGTTGCACAAACAACCACACTGAAACATAACCTTACCTAATTAAGGTTAACCTTTTAAAAGGTTCTTTCATAAATGGCAAGCTTAACAGATCCAACTAGTCCAATGTTCTTATAGTCCATGCTTACCCTTCCAAGAGAGTTCATTCCATGTTAACTTTGCATTATGTCCTAACATATCACATGAAGGACATCATCATCACAAGGAATAACAATGTCATGAAGGATTAACAAAGGTGTAGCTTCACCACATAAAGTATCATTCATAATTTTATCACTAGAGGGTAAGGGTATATCATGTGTATCCTTCTCAAACCATGTATCATGAATCAAATCATATGAAGGATTGCGTAAAGCAATTTTGGCATGAAATCCAAAACGCCCCAAAACACAACCCCTGCTGCCCCACCATTCCTATCCCTGAAATATTAGAACATAGTCTAGAAAAGTGATTATTTCACCTGATGAACAAAATTGAATATTTTATTATTGATTATTTGAGTAATTCATTAGTGATGATTCTTAGTGTTTAACAAATCCTTATGGATCAATGTGTAAAGAAGCTACCAATGTTAATTTGCCCTCCTCCTTCACTAGAAACGGTCTTTAAGGAGGTTCATATATTGATGGGAGATCCAAGATTTAAGAGGTGTATTTTCAAAAAGAGTAAAAAGCCTCCCCTCTTACCCCATCATGATTTCCTTCACTCTTAGTCGATTTCTCTTCCCCATCCTCCCCTCTTACCCCTCCCCTCTCTTTCCTGACCCGATCTTGTTAGCTCCCCTCTCCCTTCTCCTATCTTTGTCCTTTTTTCCCCTCTTTACCAGTTCTTGCCCCCGCCCCCCCTCTGTCCCCTCCTTGTCCCCTTTTGTGGGATTGAGTCTTTGCCCCTCCTCTTTTGCCCTCATCTTATCCCCTTTTCCTCTCCCCCCTAGGCTCCTGTACCCCCTTTCCCTTTGCTCCTTGTCCTCCCTCCTCTTTACCCTCCTTGGCTCGTTCTCACCATTTTATTTCTCATACTCTTGTCCCCTAGCTTAACCTCTCATCTCCAACCTCTGGATCTCATTGCCCCCTTCTCCCTCCTCTTTAATTTGTAGGTTTTTAACCATATCCTTTGTTTCTTGTTGCCCCCTGGTGCTCCGTTTGTGGCTTGGAGTTTGTTGTGAATATATATTTATATATTATTTGGTCGTTGTAGCTTGTCTTCCCTTTTATGATTTACTCTTCTCTCTTATGCTTTCTCCCAGTTAGTTTCTTTCCTCCTTTGGATAGTTATTGGCTTACCTTTCTTTTTTGTTAGCCCCCCCCCTCCTTTGCCTTCGTAGTTCACCCCTCTCTCTCTTTTAACTTGGAGCCCTCTCTTGTTCTTTATATGTAGCTTTTCCCAATCTATCCCTCACATTTTAACCTCTTCGGTTGTCCCCCCCTTTTTTATTATTTATTAACTTATTTAATTATCTTATCTCTTTCATCCTCGGTTTGTTCTTTATGGTTGATTGTATTACAGTTATTCCTCTTTTTGCTCCCTTCTAATTTGTGGCCTTGCTCCTTTGTTTGCTTTTTTAATTTTCTTTACTTGGGTCTTCCTCTCATCCTAGTTAGTCTTTCTTTGTTTGTTTTATCTTAGTGTGCCTAGATGTCCCCCACTCCTCTTTGTCCCTTACTTCACTAGGTTTGATAGGCAGCTATCCTTCTCCCTTAATTGATCTTGGTTTCCGCCTCACATCTCTCACACTCCTTTTAAGTGGTCTTAAGTCTGCATACTGTCATTCATGTTCTGTCTTCTCTTGCTTGCTATCTTTCTCCTAATGATGGATCACTGTGTGTGATTCGAAATGTTGAGGAAAATAATAATACACAGTCAAATCCAGAAGCATTTCAAACTCAACATCATGGACTGTGGAAAATTGATGACTACAGTAAAAAGCCTTTTTCCCAAAATTTTTCCAAAACGGATATCTGTTTTGAAAGCGGATATCCGTTTTGAAAGCGGATAGCCGTTTTATATCTGTTTTGGTTTGGTATCCAAACCAAAACAGATATCCGTTTCAAAGTCAAACTTTGCCAAGTCGTGAACTTGGCTAAGTAAAAACACGATTTTTTTCCTATTGCCACTGTTTGGCCCGTGATGATCCTGCACATACCCTATACTCTGAAAGAAAAATATTTTGGGTTACAGATATCAATCTTGCTAGTGGAAATCTCTGTATGACATTTTTCAATTCAGAATGAATCATATGAAAAATGCATCTAGCATGTATTGTTCACATTTGTCTCCTTGAATGTATGCATTTCTCTTATAAATAAAGGAATCAAGGGTTTCTGAGTTTATTTGTGCACATTTGCTGCATTGAGTATCTTGTTTGTTGCTTCTATTCAAGTAATGGATTAAAATGACATATAGGGAGTTATGTATGGCATTAAGGATTAATAAGAAGAAATGTGGGCAATACCCTTCTTTGGATATGTCATTGTAAGGCAATGATATAATTTATCCTCTATGTTTGAAGTTCATATGTTAGAAAGAGGCACTTGTAGGAAATAGTTTGACTCTGTACTCTAGATAG
Organism: Cunninghamia lanceolata; assembly: GCA_027924645.1. NCBI lineage: Eukaryota > Viridiplantae > Streptophyta > Pinopsida > Cupressales > Cupressaceae > Cunninghamia > Cunninghamia lanceolata. The sequence continues at coordinate 34,064,462 of BSBN01000072.1, forward strand.
GCACCAATCTAAAGTTCGTCTTGCCCAAGATCTAGAACCAAAACCCTAAAAGATAAATCATTTGAATTATTTTGTTTTGTTTGTTTTTGTTTTAGTGTATGTCATTTTAGTATATGTTCTCAAAGGTAGCAATGAATTAATCTCTAAGGACCTGACCAATTTTGAATTAATCCCATAGTCTTGGTGCATATGTATGAGAACATTTGTGCTTTTGCAATATCCTGTGGTGATTAGGGTTTGCTCAATTGGTATTGTTGTAAAGGGAATACTCCCTAGGTCTAGAAGAACCTAAAGTGCAGAGGAGATCAGTTCATTGACTTTTGTTTATTGGCCATTGATCTGAGAGTCTTGAGCATTAAAGATGGATACTTTATAGAGACAATCAGGTAACCAGCTAGAAGAACCAACAATAACATCCCAAAAGAAGTGTGGCATCATGGCACAAACTCCAATGCCCCCTTTAGTCTCATCTTCTAGGCTATTGAATTATTCCTTATACTTTGTCGTAGTTATCACAAACTCCACCATTACAACCATATGAAACCATATGACTACCATGGACTTGGACCACATAGACCTTATTACAAGACTTTATTACAATGGGGATGACATATGAAGGGGACTACATTTGACTGCAACATGAAATGGTCCAATGGACCTTATTACATCATAAAAACATGAGACAACATCAAAACCAAAACAAGAATCTTCATGAGCCTCTTGGTGCTCCTGCACCAATAAACCTTGTATTGGCTAGGAGATTGGTGTCTCATGAGGGTTGGTGCCTTCAATTTATATTGTAATAATCAATTTTTTTTGTGAAGCTTGATTCGAACAGTAGATCCAAGCAACTTGCTCACCGTGGTTTTTCCTTTCTTGGGTTTCCACATAAAATTTGGTGTTGTGTTCTCTTGTGTGGATATGTTTATGTCTGCATAGTTCTTATTTAATCTGATTGATGCCATAAAGATCATGTTGTTGCAGTAGAATTGAAGTAAAAATTGGTATATACTGATTCACCCCCCTCTCAGTATATTTGTGTGTTCTACCAAGCACAAACTTCAATGCCTTCCTTTAGTCTAAGTCTTCCAAACGATTATTGAATTATTCCTTACAGGTTGTCATAGTTATCACAACTTGTCATATTTGACCACCTAACTTAGGTGTTGCAATTTGGTCCATCATCCATTCAAAAACGCTCTATGACATGCATTATAAACTATCATAATATCGGTCAAGATTCTAATGTAACTCCCATGTAATCTTATTTTTTACACATCATAGAATCTGTTGGTTTTTTCCCAGACTGGATGCTTACTCCCAGATTTCCCTACAAGGTAGCCATCAATGATCAACAGGATCTCTGGGCCAGGGGCCAACAGTATAGGAGATAGACTCTATTTTTATCTCCTCTTCTTCTTCAGGCCCTGCAAAACCTAGGGGGGTATTCCCTATTCAACACCCATGAGAATATGCTTGTGGGTTGGCTTGGGATGTTGATACAAAGCAGATAAATCCTCCTGTATGAAGACCAAAACTGTAAGATAAGAGCAAATGGGCTAGCTTTGGGCCTATTTTCAGTTGTAGACAGAGGACTTGGGATCCTAAAACTAATTCTACTATCCTAATGGTTGTTTTAGAGTTTGATTTTGATGTTATGTGTTTGGATGCAAAACTAGGACCTGGTGTATAACCTCAACATAGAGCTAGATTGGTGCCCATCCAGGGCTTGGAGTCGGTAGACATACACCTGTGAATGATTAGCATGAACACAATAAAACTGGATTTTAAGGGGGTGTTGTAGTATCTGCCTTACAGATACCTCCCAGGACAGAGTGTTAAGTTATCTCTACTTATGGTATCCCTATTGCAGTATATCTTTCCCAACACTTAATCTGAAAACACTTTAATCTACCCCTTGGGCAGAAGTTGAAAGATCAAGCATTCAATACAGGAATTCTATATTCTAGAATACCAGACACCCCTTAGATATCTAGATTCAAAAGAAGGACACATGCAATACTGGAGACAGAATTAACAAAACACATGCAAATACAGCATTACTCATATAAAATCAATCATGAAATCAGTAGATTCATGCATGAGACATTCAACAAGAGATACATAAACTCACAAGACCTACTGTACAGAGCAACCAAAACTAGTTACATATCTTATTACAGAGCCAAAATGTCCAGTTTTCAACAACCTTAAATGAGTGACACAGTCTGCCTTTTATAGCAAAACTGTGTACTTAGCATTAATTACATGGTTGACTCAAAAATTCGTTAGATACAATGCATCAGAAAAATGGCGCTCAAAATAGACAATGCTGCAGCAAGAAACAGAGGACAGAGCAGGTGAGATCGGGATCTGGGCCACCGCCTGAAAATTTTCTCTTAAATCTGGTAGCTGGCGCATCAACTCGACCCATGCCTCTCTGCACGATATGCCATTACTGTCTCACCCACCCGCAGCCTCTGGAATGCAGCCATAGCAAGTTTCTCCTGCCAAAAACAGTTGCAAACACTCAGGAGAAAACCCTAGCTGCAGGTTCAAAATATGGCCGTCGATCTAAAACCCATCGCAAAGATCTACGGCCCCAAAAAATGTCAAAAATTCGCCAGCCAATGATACTGTGCCACGTAGGCACCTTAAGTTTCTAACGCTGACCCTTCGCTCCCTCCGTTTTGCCTTTCAAAAAGGGGACAGGTGGCGGCATCCGCCGTTTCAACCATCAGAATACGTGGCAGCTTTCGCAGGCTCCCTTGAAACATAATAGAAACACATAAAGGGTCTTCGAAGCCCTTGGCGGAAACCGTGAAACATTTAGAGTCTTTCGGGTGCCTCCACGTGGTGCCATCCGTGGCACTGGCACAATTAGACCCTCCCAGCCACTAATAGAAACATTTTAGAAACTGAAACTATGGCTCAAAATGCATCCAGAAATGCATCTAACTCAAATTTTAAAGGGCCAATAGGATCTCTCGACCCGCCACTACCATTTTAACTTGCACACAACTGATTTCTTGCATTTTTGATAATTGCAGGGGCCAAAAGTGTTGGAATTTTTGGATTTTTTGGGAGGAGACCTGACTCAAAACCCCAAACATAAATTATTACTAACAGAATCCATCATAAATAAATCCCATCTTGCAATGTTATAAGATGCTCTTACAAATCATAATAACATTAGATGCTCTTACAACTTCTTACACAGTTTACAAGGTAGTTGACAGATGGACAAGAGTGTCATCTCAGAATGGGAGGCCCTATTTCCCATATGAAACTAAAATAATTAATAAAGACAAACATTAGGATGCAAAGTTTATGAAACTTTTCCCAACAACTATTTATTGTTAGATCATTTTTGTGAGGCACAATTTAGATTAGTGCCTCAAATCATATCCACATGATGTAGGGTCAAACTTGAGGGGCTCAAAATTGAACCATATACAAATATGAGTCTATATTGTCTCTATTGAATCCATTAAACTACATGAACAATAATTTTATGTACCATAGCAAATAACTACCACAGAACATCAACATTAATTCTTCACCATTATTCTTGAAACTAAATACCTTAATCCATTATATTTAATTTTCAAATATTCATTTTTAATTATGAACCACCACAACTCTAATTAATCTAGATTAATTTTACTTAATTGAATCGCATTTGTTTAATCAGCGTAGATTGTTGATGTGAGAACAACTTCTTATGGTCTTTTTGATGGGAGGGAGCTGTTATTTGGCAATCTAGTTGTGAACAAGGAATCCCGACGTCATGGCACTTTCACACGGCTGCCGTATTTTTTTAAACAAGAATTTTCTCCTTGTTTGTTTTGTTTTATTATTTATTTATTTTATTTCAGGAAGGAGCTAAAAAGTAACGTTTTCTTTCCCCGTCCTTTCGAGGAAGGAGAGTGGATCAAACCTCTCGGCTGCAATCTTCGTCTTTCTCTCAACATTTTCCTTCTTATTTGCAGTCACAAACAAACAGGGAACGTCTTCATTCACTGCCATCTATTTATATGCAGGCCTTGATCTACTCCCATTCACGCCATTCTTCCTCAAAACATATCCATCCTTTCAAAAATTTGCTTAGCTTTTGTGTTTCAGCCGCAACCTTGCATTTATGGCTTCTTCATCCTTATCTCACCAACAAAATACTTTCACTGGAATTGAAACTACCAACAAAAGGAGAGAAGTAGAACAATCTTCTAGAGTGTTTGATGTGTTCATCAACCACAGAGGCCCCGATGTCAAACTCACTCTGGCTACTCAGCTTTACAACTCTCTTAAGGAGCGACACATACGGGCATTTCTTGATTCGCAAGAGAAGGAGCTTGGAGACTCGTTTCCTTCAACCATTGAGACTGCGATTAGATCTGCTTCAGTGCATATTGCCATTTTTTCAAAAAAATATGCAGCGTCAGCTTGGTGTCTGGCTGAGCTGGTTCTTATGTTACAAAGTAAGGCCAAGATTATTCCTGTGTTTTATCAAGTGGAACCATGGGAACTCCGCCACATCGAAAAGGGAGTATATGCCGATGCGTTTCATGAATATGAAGAGAAGGGCAGGTATCTGGACAAGATTAAGGGGTGGAAGGAAGCCCTTCAACAAGTTTCATATACCGCAGGCTACGAATTCAAAAATTCAGAGTAAGTTTTCTGCCCATTTTCAATCTACTTGGCAACTCAACTTCTATAATTTTTTTCTAGCAAAACAGATTAATTGTAATGAGCAAAATTTCTTTCTCATCAAATTTCCGTTTCTCTTGCAGTTCTAGTGACTGCAAAGACATAGTGTCCGCTGTGGAAAAAGAAGTAGAAAGGACAAAACGTTTACATGTTGCCAACTATCCAGTCGGACTTCATAAGCTTGTTCAAGATTTTGAAAGGCGGTGCCTTGATGAGCTTGTTCAAGATTTTGAAAGCCAGTGTGGAATGAAGGAAGCAGCAAAAGAGAAAGGTAATGTCGTCGGCATTTTTGGTATGGGTGGGGTTGGGAAGACAACTCTCTCTAAAGAGTTGTTCAACCAAAAGAGATTAAAATATACAAGAGTAAGTTTTCTGTTTGACGTGCGTGAAGCCTGTGCCAGCGGTAAATTACCTTCTTTACAAAGCAAACTCCTCAAAGATCTCTTCTCTGAAGATCATCACAGTTTTCTAAGTAGCGAGGAAGGGACAAGCTGTCTTAGGGATCGTTTGGAAAGGAGCAGCTCTTTCAGTTTCCTAATTGTTTTAGATGACATTGATCATGTGGAACAGTTAGATGCCCTATTAGTCATGGATATATTAAATAAGCCTGGTAATTATCTGGTAATTATTACAACCAGAGATGTAGGGGTCCTTGTAAGTGCAGGAATTGACATTGGTTATCATTTAAAAGGATTGGATAGAGAAGATGGGAGAGAGCTGTTTTGTTGGCATGCTTTCCGCCAACCCCAACCATGTGGCGGTTACGAGGATCTAGTTAAGGCTTTCGTTAACCTGTGTGGAGGCTTACCTCTGTCCCTTCAAGTTCTGGGCCGGCATGTTTTTCGTAGAGATCGGAGATATTGGCAGGACGAGTTGATAAAGGTCAGTAAGACTCTGCCCGGAGATATAAAGCAGAAACTGAAGATAAGCTTTGATACATTAGATAATGTTGAAAAACAGATTTTTATGGATATAGCATGTTTTTTCATTGACAAATCTATCACCGAGGCCATGAGCATCTGGAAGGGATGTGGATGGAGAGCTCACCATGCTTTGAACACACTAAAAGAGAAATGTCTTGTTGAAGTTCAAGTAGGAATATTTAGCTCAGAGTGGTATGCTTTCAGAATGCATGACCACCTGCGGGACTTGGGAAGAGAAATAGCAAATGAACAGAGCGATGCTCGCCGTGTGTGGCAACCCCAGCATCTTAAATCTTTGGTATGCTTGCTCCTCCATATTTTCATTTCCTATTGATATTTAAATTCTGAAATTCCTACTACTACACAAAAGTAAGCTCCATTCTATGAATGCAGGAATTAAAGGGATTCCAATACGTCCTGGCGCAAACCAAAGGCAGGTGTTTCCATTCCATTTGGGACGAATCCATGGGTTGTAGAATTACATACTTTTTAGGGGAACCGGAAGAATATGGTTCTGATACTTCTCTGCTATGGCTTCAGCTTAAGTACATGCGTTGGCGTCCACTTGACCGGAATTCAAATATAAATTCAAGCATTCCTTCATGGATTCCTCTACAAAACTTGCGGTGTTTAACAATCAGCAATGGGCGTTTCAAAAAATTGTGGCAGAGCGATATGCAGGTATTTTGTTCTTCTCCATCGCAAATTAGGTCTTCATTAATGGTATACTAGATGCGCATTATGTTATGGTAGTTTCTTGAATATTGTTTATACCCGAAAGTTTGAAATAAATATATTTTGAATATCAGGCACCTTCCCATCTAAAAGAGCTGCAGATTCATGACACCATTCTGGAAGATTTTCCTTCTTTGTTAGGAAAAGTAAATAATATGGAAAAGTTATTCTTACATGCTAAGGACATGCAAATGGATATTTGGTGTTTATTAGGATCCCTCAGAAAGAATCTCCGTACCTTAAATGTGATGGGCTCAGAAATAACAGGGGACCTGGCTTCCAATGATACTGCAGAGGGAACTACTTTTAAGTCCTTAGTTATTTTCGATTTCAAACTACTCTGGAAGGAGGAAGTGGCTTTGAATAATGAGGGGTGGTCTAGATCAGTAATGAGTGACGTTGAAAATCTAGAGATTAAAGGCCATAGACTTGTAACGAAGATTTTAATTACTGGCAATTGCTGTCAACGCCTTCAATCTCTCAAAATTTGTGAAATGGAAAATCTTATTGAAGCGGATTTAGCAAGGATAAAGACATTGAATTGTCTTCAGATTACCGGCTGTGAAAAACTCAAAAGATTATCAGCAACACCTGATCTCTCCAAGCTTGTAGAGTTGAAGATTAAGGGGTGTACAGAGCTTCAGAAGTTGCCAAGTCTTTCCAGAATGAGCTGCTTGGAGCAAATTGAGATTGACTCTTGTGAGAAGCTAGAGTTTGAGTCCTTGCGTCTCAGTCATATGAAGTATCTGCAGAGGATAGCATTTGATAGAAATGTAAAGGTGAAATATGGTGAGTTGAATAATTGTCAGAATTTGAAAACAATAAAGTTTGATTGTAAAGAGCTTGTAAAATTAAGCATTCATGACTGTCCGGGGCTCGAGGAGTTACCGGATTTTATAGGTCCAAGTTGCTTAGAGAGGATTATAATTGATGGATGTGGAATTTGCAAATATCTTAAATTGAAAGATTGTAATGAGCTTAGGCAGTTGTACATTGGTGGATGTCGTGAGCTTGAGTGGTCGCCAAGTTTTGGCGGACTGAGCTGCTTGGAGCAAATTGAGATTGACTCTTGTCAGAAGCTCCAGAACATTACGCTGCCAACAACACTCATCAGTTTGTCTGTACAAAGTTGCAGAGATTTGCAAAGAGTAGTAGGAACCGGTGATCTCACAAAGCTTAAAAAGTTAGAAATTAGAATGTGTTCGGAGATTGAAGAGTTGCCAAGTATTTCCAGAATGAGCTGCTTGGAGCAAATTGAGATTGACTCTTGTCAGAAGCTACAGAACATTACGCTGCCAACAACACTCATCAGTTTGTCTGTACAAAGTTGCAGAGATTTGCAAAGAGTAGTAGGAACCGGTGATCTTACAAAGCTTAAAAAGTTAGAAATTAGAATGTGTTCGGAGATTGAAGAGTTGCCAAGTATTTCCAGAATGAGCTGCTTGGAGCAAATTGAGATTGACTCTTGTCAGAAGCTAGAGTTTGAGTCCTTCCGTCTCAGTCAAATGAAGTATCTGCAGAGGATAGCATTTGATAGAAATGTAAAGGTGAAATATTGTGAGTTGAATAATTGTCAGAATTTGAAAACAATAAAGTTTGGTTGTAAAGAGCTTGTAGAATTAACCATTCATGACTGTCCGAGGCTCGAGGAGTCAGCAGATTTTATAGGTCCATGTTGCTTAGAGAGGATTATAGTTGATGGATGTGGGATTTGCAAATATCTTAAATTGAAAGATTGTAATGAGCTTAGACAGTTGTGCATTAGTGGTTGTCCTGAGCTTGAGTCGTCGCCAAGTTTTGCCAGACTGAGCTGCATTGAGATTGACTCTTGTATGAAGCTACAGAACATTACGCTGCCAATAGCACTCATCAGTTTGTCTGTACAAAGTTGCAGAGATTTAAAAAGAGTAGCAGGAACCGGTGATCTTGCAAAGCTTAAGAAGTTAGAAATTAGAATGTGTTCTGAGCTTGAGGAGTTGCCAGGTATTTCCAGAATGAGCTGCTTGGAACAAATTGAGATTGACTCTTGTGAGAAGCTAGAGTTTGAGTCATTGCGTCTCAGTCATATGAAGTATCTGCAGAGGATAGCATTTGATAGAAATGTAAAGGTGAAATATTGTGAGTTGAATAATTGTCAGAATTTGAAAACAATAAAGTTTGGTTGTAAAGAGCTTGTAGAATTAACCATTCATGACTGTCCAAGGCTCGAGGAGATACCAGATTTTATAGGTCCAAGTTGCTTAGAGAGGATTATAGTTGATGGATGTGCGATTTGCAAAGATCTTAAATTGAAAGATTGTAATGAGCTTAGACAGTTGTGCATTAGTGGTTGTCCTGAGCTTGAGTCGTCGCCAAATTTTGCCAGACTGAGCTGCATTGAGATTGACTCTTGTATGAAGCTACAGAACATTACGCTGCCAATAGCACTCATCAGTTTGTCTGTACAAAGTTGCAGAGATTTAAAAAGAGTAGCAGGAACCGGTGATCTTACAAAGCTTAAGAAGTTAGAAATTAGAATGTGTTCTGAGCTTGAGGAGTTGCCAGGTATTTCCAGAATGAGCTGCTTGGAACAAATTGAGATTGACTCTTGTGAGAAGCTAGAGTTTGAGTCATTGCGTCTCAGTCATATGAAGTATCTGCAGAGGATAGCATTTGATAGAAATGTAAAGGTGAAATATTGTGAGTTGAATAATTGTCAGAATTTGAAAACAATAAAGTTTGGTTGTAAAGAGCTTGTAGAATTAACCATTCATGACTGTCCAAGGCTCGAGGAGATACCAGATTTTATAGGTCCAAGTTGCTTAGAGAGGATTATAGTTGATGGATGTGCGATTTGCAAAGATCTTAAATTGAAAGATTGTAATGAGCTTAGACAGTTGTGCATTAGTGGTTGTCCTGAGCTTGAGTCGTCGCCAAATTTTGCTAGACTGAGCTGCATTGAGATTGACTCTTGTATGAAGCTACAGAACATTACGCTGCCAATAGCACTCATCAGTTTGTCTGTACAAAGTTGCAGAGATTTAAAAAGAGTAGCAGGAACCGGTGATCTTACAAAGCTTAAGAAGTTAGAAATTAGAATGTGTTCTGAGCTTGAGGAGTTGCCAGGTATTTCCAGAATGAGCTGCTTGGAACAAATTGAGATTGACTCTTGTGAGAAGCTAGAGTTTGAGTCATTGCGTCTCAGTCATATGAAGTATCTGCAGAGGATAGCATTTGATCGAAATGTAAAGGTGAAATATTGTGAGTTGAATAATTGTCGGAATTTGAAAACAATAAAGTTTGGTTGTAAAGAGCTTGTAGAATTAACCATTCATGACTGTCCAAGGCTCGAGGAGATACCAGATTTTATAGGTCCAAGTTGCTTAGAGAGGATTATAGTTGATGGATGTGCGATTTGCAAAGATCTTAAATTGAAAGATTGTAATGAGCTTAGACAGTTGTGCATTAGTGGTTGTCCTGAGCTTGAGTCGTCGCCAAATTTTGCTAGACTGAGCTGCATTGAGATTGACTCTTGTATGAAGCTACAGAACATTACGCTGCCAATAGCACTCATCAGTTTGTCTGTACAAAGTTGCAGAGATTTAAAAAGAGTAGCAGGAACCGGTGATCTTACGAAGCTTAAGAAGTTAGAAATTAGAATGTGTTCTGAGCTTGAGGAGTTGCCAGGTATTTCCAGAATGAGCTGCTTGGAACAAATTGAGATTGACTCTTGTGAGAAGCTAGAGTTTGAGTCATTGCGTCTCAGTCATATGAAGTATCTGCAGAGGATAGCATTTGATCGAAATGTAAAGGTAAAATATTGTGAGTTGAATAATTGTCGGAATTTGAAAACAATAAAGTTTGGTTGTAAAGAGCTTGTAGAATTAACCATTCATGACTGTCCAAGGCTCGAGGAGATACCAGATTTTATAGGTCCAAGTTGCTTAGAGAGGATTATAGTTGATGGATGTGCGATTTGCAAAGATCTTAAATTGAAAGATTGTAATGAGCTTAGACAGTTGTGCATTAGTGGTTGTCCTGAGCTTGAGTCGTCGCCAAGTTTTGCCAGACTGAGCTGCATTGAGATTGACTCTTTTATGAAGCTACAGAACATTACGCTGCCAACAGCACTCATCAGTTTGTCTGTACAAAGTTGCAGAGATTTGCAAAGAGTAGCAGAAACCGGTGATCTTACAAAGCTTAAAAAGTTGGAAATTAAAATGTGTCCTAAGCTTGAAGAGTTACCAAATCTTTCCAGACTGAGCTGCTTGGAGCAAATTGAGATTGCCTTTTGTAAGAAGCTACAGAACATTATGCTGCCAACAACACTCATCAGTCTATTTGTACAAAGTTGCAGAGATTTAAAAAGAGTAGCAGGAACCGGTGATCTTACAAAGCTTAAGAAGTTAGAAATTAGAATGTGTTCTGAGCTTGAGGAGTTGCCAGGTATTTCCAGAATGAGCTGCTTGGAGCAAATTGAGATTGACTCTTGTCAGAAGCTAGAGTTTGAGTCCTTCCGTCTCAGTCAAATGAAGTATCTGCAGAGGATAGCATTTGATAGAAATGTAAAGGTGAAATATTGTGAGTTGAATAATTGTCAGAATTTGAAAACAATAAAGTTTGGATGTAAAGAGCTTGTAGAATTAACCATTCATGACTGTCCGAGGCTCGAGGAGTTAGCAGATTTTATAGGTCCAAGTTGCTTAGAGAGGATTATAGTTGATGGATGTGGGATTTGCAAATATCTTAAATTGAAAGATTGTAATGAGCTTAGACAGTTGTGCATTAGTGGTTGTCCTGAGCTTGAATCGTCGCCAAGTTTTGCCAGACTGAGCTGCATTGAGATTGACTCTTGTATGAAGCTACAGAACATTACGCTGCCAACAGCACTCATCAGTTTGTCTATACAAAGTTGCAGAGATTTGCAAAGAGTAGCAGAAACCGGTGATCTTACAAAGCTTACACAGCTGATTATTAAACAGTGTCCTGAGCTTGAGGAGTTGCCAAGTCTTTCCAAATTGAGCTGCTTGGAGGAAATCGAGATTGACTCTTGTGAGAAGGTACAGAACATTACGCTACCAACAACACTCATCAGGCTATCTGTACGAAGTTGCAGAGATTTACAAAGAGTAGCAGGAAGCGATGATCTTACAAAGCTTACAAGGTTGCACATTGCTGAGTGTCCTGAGCTTGAAGCGTTGCCAAGTCTTTCCAGAGTGAGCTGCTTGGACGAAATTGTGATCGACTCTTGTGAGAAGCTGCAGAGCATATCAGAGTTTTATTCATCAGAATATATGAAACTTTGTTATTGCAACAATGCACTAATACGGAATTGCATTGATAAGTTGAAGGTAATGATTTCAATACTCCTTTTTAGTAGGCAATCATAAATATCATTTACAGCGGAAGTGTTGTTTTATTTCGTTATTCACCTTCAGGTTTAGTTTTATTATTTGTTCTTACAAGATAGTCTATAATTTCGTAAGTAATGTTTGAAGTGATCTGTAGATTCAAGTAATTTACCGTGGATGAAGTGAGTATTTTGTCTTTTATTTCAGTGTCTGCCAGAGTGGGGAATGGATATGATTGGAACAGCAGTGGATGGGGTAGAGTCAGCTTTAAACGAAAATCTGTATTCTGAAATTGCTACTCGCGGAGTCAACGGCTCAGAAGAATGGAGTTTCGTTATTGGATGCTTTGTGGTCGTGGTTGATAGCTCTACTTCGTTAGAGGATATAAATCGATCACTTGCACGCTATAACATTTGGGTGCGTGAAGGAGAGTGGATAATTACGAGGGTAGCATGGTCATGGCTTTATTGTAGGGAAATTTTAGATGTATTAAGGAGGTATGGAATAATGAAGAAGGGGTTTAGTGTAGAGGTGAAGAGGGGTGAAGAGGGGAAAAGTGTGTTATGTACAATTGTTGACAGGTTACATCATTTATGATGGAAGCTATGGAGATGATTTTATTTATTTATTACTTTGCAGTTTTGAAAAATCAAAATAACTTTAGTTTATAGAATGTAATTTCATTTTATACATTTAATATTAAAAATCAAAATAATTTTAGTTTAACATTCATTAAATGATTAATTATATATTTGTTTTAATTATTTATACATAACTATGATTTTTATTTATTTATTTATTTTATTTTGGTGGAGAGATAGAACACATGGCGGGACCCACAATGCGAGGTCCTAACACATGCTAATATATGTTGGATTTAGGACAGACAACTGACAAGGAGAATCAGTTGTTACCAAACTTCTATTTTTATATACTTTAAAGCTTCTTCTATTCTAATAACATATCAAAGATTCAATCATGATGCATAACGCATGAATTCGAAAGCAAAAACAAAATCAACACATACAACACCAAGATTTTAAAGTGGAAAACCCGGTTAAGGGAAGAACCATGGGGTGACTAACCCAAGATTGTATTCTCTATTAAAAGAATAAGAAGAACAAAATGACACTTGTCAATTAGGGCTTACTGCCTGAGCACACTGCTCACAAAAGGCCCACTACCTACATGAGACACACTATCTACATAAGTATATAAATTTTACATACTTGAACTGGAGATTAGCATCTTCACAATGCTTGAGTCGGTTCCATTTAAGCTCAGCACCTCTGCTATGCTTTTTCTTCTTCTTACCCCTACCACCTTCTCATTGCTACCAGGAATGCCTTAGAATGACTTTGCAATTCTTATTTATACAAGACATCGACTTTGGAATGATCATCAAAGTCAGTACAACATACACTTATTTTAATATAGAGCAAATACAAAAATACAACTTAACTTATTACAAAAACTTCATGCGCATTACTACATTGTCGGCCACACATAGATGGGGACTTCAATCTTCTTTGAGGAACACTCTAGGCTTCGCAAAACATTTTTAAGATCATCCGCAACAAGTGCAAAACATCCGGTCGACCAAGACTAGGAAGAACACCAACACTGAGAGGTAAATCTTCAATTACGAGCTCTATCTTCATTGCGGACCGCCAACACGAACTGGACGCAATCTAGAGACCCCCACAAGCTTGCTTGAATCACCAAGAACATCTGCACCACTTCTGCTTACTGTAATCAATCACATCTTCATCTGGAACCTCAAGAACATAATTTCCCATCTTTGTCACATTAGAATGATTTCTTGTGGACCTCCAAACCACGAACCAATTGAGTTGTCAATTCATATTATCCTCCCAATCATGCTACCAAATCCACAAAACATGATATTGTATTTCCAGATCTCACCGAACTTATTTGTGTCATTCTGTCATCTCTGAACAGTTTCCAGAACCAGGTTTACTCTTATGACCATAACTCCTCCATATTTTTATGCGGACCTCTCAAATCTTGACTGGATCATCTTCAGACACATCTACAAACCTGTTGATGCACATTCTCTAATCTTCATCTAGCTGGGATCAATACTTCATAGAACATCACTATTTTCACGGATCTTCTCTGTTTCTGTTAGGACTAATTTTCTCAATATCCTCAGCACACAACTCATCCAATCCTTGACATCAATGACAACACCAGTTAGGCCCATGCTTGCAACAATCTGCCCCTTTGTCATTGATGGCAACATATAATGTGAAAAATTGTTTTAACCATCAAGACAAGAACTTCTCCTCATTGACTGAAATAGCTCCCCCTATCAACAGTAACCATTTACATGTTTTCTCTTCCTTTACTACTCCCACTTTGATCAGCAACCACTTTTTGTTTTTCACGTCTTCTCTCCCCCTTTGACATCAATGGCAAAGGGCACATATTTGCAACCACTTCTCATACTTCAGAATCATGCTGACTGCTCCCCATGAGTAGCAACTTCCTAACACCAATCCAGATCACAAGATATGACTGTGAGATCTTCTGAATTGATGCACATCAGTGCACCTTAATTCAGAACTAGAGGGGTTATAACCCCTAACTTCTCCCTGAGATACTCAAAAGATTCCTTAGGTAGAGGTTTAGTAAAAATGTCTGCAATTTGATCCTTTGAGGGCACAAACTCCAGTCTGACTTCATTCTTGTTCACTTGTTCTATCAAAAAGTGAAACTTGATGGATATATGTTTTGTCTTTGAATGCAACACCGGATTTTTTGATATGTTTATTGCACTTGAATTATCATAGAAGATTGTGATAGGTTCTTCATACTCCACTCTGATGTCTCTTAGCATTTGCTTCATCCACAATACTTGAGTGCAACTACCTGCTGCTGCAATACACTATGCTTCTGCAGTGGACAGAGATATTGCTTCTTGTTTCTTGCTAAGCCAAGAAACCAATTTTTTTTTTTCTAGAAAGAAAGCACCACCACTAGTACTCTTCCGGTCATCCACATCTCCTACCCAATCAGCATTTGTATATGCATGAAGAGAGAAATCATGATCCTTAGGATACCATAAACCATACTCAACTATTCCCTTCAAATATCTAAGAATTCTCTTGATTTCTATGACATGAGACTCTCTAGGATCAGCTTGGAGTCTGGAAACAAGACCAACAACATTCATAATGTCAAGTCTAGTTTGAGTAAGGTAGAGTAGTCCTCCAATCATTAACCTGTACTTTTTCTGATCAGTCTTAGAAGATTCATCATCTTTACTTAGCTTACATCTGGATGCCATGGGACTGTTCATTGGATTTGAATCTTCCATCCCAAATTTCTTCAACAATTCTTTCACATATTTGGTCTGTGATATGAAGATTCCTTTCTTTGTTTGAGTGATTTGCAGACCCAAGAAGAAATTCATTTCCCCAAACATAGACATCTCAAATCCACTTTTCATTTGATTTGCAAAAGTCTTGCACATACTATCTTTTCCTCCAAAAATAATATCATCAACAAATACTTCAACAATCAAGATATTTTCATGATCAATCTTGAAGTACAGATAACTGTCAGTAGTACCTTTGTTGAAGCCAATCTTCAAAAGATGTTTGTCCAATCTTTCATAACATGCTCTTGGGGCTTGTTTGAGTCCATACAATGCCTTCTTCAATTTGCAGACCATATCTCCATGATCAAATAATTGAAATCCATCTGGTTGCTCAATGTATACCTCTTCTTCCAAATCACCGTTTAGGAAAGCAGACTTGACATCCATCTGATACACCTTGAAATCTTTGAAAGCAACAAAAGCAAGAAATAATCTGACTGCTTCAATTCTTCCCACCAGAGCAAAAGTTTCTTCAAAGTCAACTCCTTCTACTTGAGAATAACACTTACAGACCAATCCGGCTTTGTTTCTTATTACTTCACCATCTTCATTAGGTTTATTCCGGAAGACCCATTTAGTCCCAATCATATTTTTGTCTTTAGGTTTGGGACCAAGATCCCAAGTGTGATTCTTTTCAATCTACATCAATTCTTCTTCCATTGCTTTAACCCAGCTTTCATCAGTGCATGCTTCACTTACTGTTTTTGGTTCAATCTTTGAAATCAAACAATACTTCACTGAATCTTGAGCAATTTTTCCTCTTATTTGAACACCTTTGCTTCTATCTCCTATGATCTGATCTTCAGAATGATTCAGTCTTACATACCTAGGAGTTTTGGGAAGATCTTGCACTTCTAATTCTTGAATAGGTTCATGCAAACTTGTCTCTTCTTCTTGTATTTTAGGATTCTCTGGATCGGTCTGAATCTAAATTGGAGTTGGGACTTGTTCTCCTTGATCTGAGACATCATTCTAATCATCTGCTTCATACTCATAATACCTTGAGGGATTTTCCATGCTTTCATCAACCTTCACATTTGCACTTTCTACAATCTTTCTCAATCTCTTATTATAACACCGGTATGCTTTTCTTTGAGTAGAATATCCTAAGAATATTCCTTCATCACTTCTAGCATCAAACTTGCCAAGGTCTTCATCTCTTTTGATATAGCATTTACTACCAAAGACTCTAAAATACTTCACAGTAGAAGTGATGCCAA
Source organism: Cunninghamia lanceolata (assembly GCA_027924645.1). NCBI lineage: Eukaryota > Viridiplantae > Streptophyta > Pinopsida > Cupressales > Cupressaceae > Cunninghamia > Cunninghamia lanceolata. The sequence continues at coordinate 34,080,783 of BSBN01000072.1, forward strand.
ACCAAAGTTCATAAGGAGTCTTACCAGTATTGCCTTTGATTTGTACTCGATTAAGAGTATAGACATCAGTACTTACAACTTCTCTCCAATAGATCCGAGGGATATTCGCTTCCATCATCATGGTCCTAGATGCTTCCTAGATGGTCTAATTCTTTCTCTCCACTACTCCATTCTGCTGTGGAGTCCTTGGAGTAGATAACTATCTCTTTATCCCATATTCCTCATAGAATGATATGAACCCACTGGATGTGAATTCTCCACCTCTATCAAACCTGAGGCATTTTATGTGTATGCTAGTTTCATTTTCTACCATATCCTTGAATATTTTAAATTTTTCAAGTGCTTCAGATTTCTCTTTCAAGAAAGTTACCCAGATCATCCGGGAATGGTTATCAATCAACAATATGAAATACCTATCTCCTTACAAACTCCTGATTCTTACCGGACCACAGAGATCAATGTGTACCAAGTCTAACAATCTGGTTGAAGATTATTCCTTACTTTTGAATGTGACTTTGTTTTGCTTACCCAACTGACATTCTTTGTACAAACTGTTAGTAGGTTTCACTAGTCTTGGAAGATCTCTTATAGCCTGAGTGTTGCTTATCTTGATGATATTATCAAAATTTACATGACACATTCTTCTATGCGACAACCAACTCTAGTCAATTTGAACAAATAAACAACTTTTTCCATTACCAACTAAGTGGAAGATGTTACCTTTTGTCTATGTACCAAATACAATCTCAGTTCCAGAGCTTTGCAAGATCTTGCATTTTCTATTTTTGAATCAGAGATCATAGCCTTTGTCCACCAACTATCCAACACTGAGAAGATTATACTTTAGACCTTCAACATATAGAACATCACTGGTTTTATTCTTTCCATCAAAGGAAATGGTTCCTCTGCAGAGAATTCTGCTAGCAGAATTATCTCTGAACTTTACAACTCCACCTTCATATCTTTCCAAGCTTAAGAACTTTCTCTTGTCACCAGTCATATGGTGAGAGCATCCACTATCAATAACCCATTCATCCTTTTCTTGAACCTAAGCAACCAAAGCATTTTCTTCTTCCTTGATGGCAATAAACACCCAGTCACTTCTAGATTTGTTTCCTATCTCAGATTCATCATCTGTTACTCCTTCATCATCATCTTCTTGAACATAGTAACACATTTTCTAAAACCTTGATCTATTAGGGTTTGGCCTTGAAAAAATTTTCAGACATCTTGAGGTAAAATGACCAATCTTATTGCAGGCAAAGCATTTAAAAAGTAATTTTCCTTCATACTTACTGGATCCTCTTGACAGTCTCTTTGTAATGAGAGCTTCAAGTTGTTCAGCTTCTAATTCATACTCTTCTAGATCTTTTCTTGCTTTCTTATACCAAGATGATTTTCTTGAGGAGCCTTCCCCTGGATCATATCTATGTTTACCTTTAGTAGAGGCACTAGCTTTGAAAGTAGATTCAGTCTTGGGAAGTGCATCACCAAAATCAGCCAATTCAAATGCAGATATCTTACCAACCAATTGATCCCTTGTGATAGTTGTTAAAGATCTGATTTCCTCAATAGCAGCGACCTTGTGTTTATATGCAGGAGGTAAAGATCTGAGAACTTTAGCAACAATTTTATCTTCATCTAGTACTCCACCAGCACATTTGATGCCACATACAAGCTCATTTACTTTTGCCATATATAAAGTGATGTTCTCATCTTCACTCATCCTTAGGTTTTCAAACTTTCCTTTTAGACTTTGCAGCTTGGCACACTTAACATACTTGTCTCCTTCATATAGATTTTCAAGCTTTGTCCAAATTTCATAAGTAGTCTTTAATCCCATAACATTTGTCAGCTCTGAATCAGACAAGGCACTCAGTAGGGCTTCTTTAGATCGAAGATTATTTTCTATATCTCTGACTTCATCTATAGTTGTTGGCCCATTCCTTGGGGGAACATATTTAGTTGAGGTTATGTTCCAATACTGATATCCCATGCATTGTAAGTGACATTCCATGTGGTTCTTCCAGGAAGTGAAGTTTGTTCCATCAAACCTTGGACTGTCCTTTTTGTAGGTCAACATCCTAGATCTCCTCAAGCGGTCAAGCTTCTTCTAGAGGAACTTAGCTCTTATACCAATTGTTGGATTTAGGACAGAGAACTGAGAAGGGGGGTGAATCAGTTGTTACCAAACTTTTATTTTTATATACTTTAAAGCTTCTTCTATTTTAATAACATATCAAAGATTCAATCATGATGCATAATGCATGAATTCAAAAGTAGAAACAAATTCAACACATACAACACCAAGATTTTAACGTGGAAAACCCGGTTAAGGGAAAAACCATGGGGTGACTAACCCAAGATTGTATTCTCTATTAAAAGAATAAGAAGAATAAAATGGCACTTGCGAATTAGGGCTCACTGCCCGAGCACACTGCTCACAAGCGGCCCACTACCTACAGGAGACACACTGTCTACAAAAGTATATAATTTTACATACTTGAACTGGAGATTAGCATCTTCATAATGCTTGAGTCAGTTCTATTTAAGCTCAGCACCTCTGCTCTGCTTTTTCTTCTTCTTACCCCTACCACCTTCTCATTGCTACTAGGAATGCCTTAGAATGACTTCGAATTTTTATTTATATAAGACATCGACTTTGGAATGATCATCAAAGTCAGCACAACATACACTTATTTTAATATAGAGCAAATACAAAAATACAACTTAACTTATTACAAAAACTTCATGCACATTACTACACTATCGGCCACACATAGTTGGGAACTTCAATCTTCTTTGAGGAACATGCCAGGCTTCGCAAAACATCTTCAAGATCATCCGCAACAAGTGCAAAACATCTGGTCAACCAAGACTAGGAAGAACACCAACATTGGGAGGTAAATCTTCAATTACGAGCTCTATCTTCACTGCGGACCGCCAACATGAATTGAACACAATCTAGAGACCCCCACAAGCTTGCTTGAATCACTAAGAACATCCGCACCACTTCTGCTTACTATAATCAATCGCATCTTCATTCGGAACCTCAAGAACATAGTTGCCCATCTCTGTCACATTAGAATGATTGCTTGTGGACCTCCAAACCATGAACCAATTGAGTTGTCAATTCACATTATCCTCCCAATCATGCTACCAAATCCGCAGAACATGATATTGTATTTCCGGATCTCACCAAACTTATTTGTGTCATTCTATCATCTCTGAACAGTTGCCAGAATCAGTTTTACTCTTATGACCATAACTCCTCCATATTTTTATGCGGACCTCTCAAATCTTGAATGGATCATCTTTAGACACATATCTACAAACCCTTTGGTGTGCATTCTCTGATCTTCATCTAGCTGGGATCAATACTTCATAGAACATCACTGTTTTCATTGATCTTCTCTATTTCTATTAGGACTAATTTTCTTAATATCCTCAGCAAACAACTCATCCAATCCTTGACATCAATGCAACAAGAGTATGTTGACATTAATGACAACACTGGTTAGGCCCATGCTTGCAACAATATAACTTTCGTCTACATGAGCTACCATCCACCCATCCCACCATGTAAATCTAGGGGAATCAAACTTGCTACAATCATCCATGTTTTCCAACAACTTGACGTGAGGACTAAGTGTCATTTTTATTACTTTATATAAGAATAATAATTCTTCACTTTTTAATGTTTTTTTTTCATATTAATACTAGCTTCTTGAATTTTAATTTTTTTGTTTGCTTTTTATTAGGATAAAGGGGTCAGTGGCCGCCTACCCTAACTTCGCACATGTCAAGCTCATAGCTAGACATATCAGAGTTCGATGATATTTTTTAGGTTTCCCTGTATGGGACCGAAGAGCTTAAAGCTATTATTTCAGCTTGTGGGTACTTATACATATCACTCCACTATGCGTTATGTGCACATGGGTCTAAAATGTGTGATTTCAATGTGTCACCCCATACACGTGCAAGGATGCCTCGATACGCGCTCACCATGACCCCCAAAAAAATTTCACTCCTCCACTAAATAACTTTTACACTTGGTCCTTATTGTACTTAGGGACCCTTAAAAAAAATTTATATCCCACCTTAAATCATACAAAGGGGGCCTTAAATCATATTGACCCGTTTATATTACATATTGACACAAAAAGCGAATACGGTGGCACCTATGGAAAACATAATGTGTCCCAATTTAAATCTAGTTTGGTAATCATGGTTATCACCCTCCTCCGTTCACACTCATTCCTCCGTTCATATCAACTACTTACATGTTGAATCTCTTTGATTTTAGGGGGAAAATTGGTTCCAAAAGCTTCAACATTCCCATTTGGCATCAAGGCACTTTCTGACTATGTTCACAGAAAAGGTCTCAAATTGGGGATATATTCAGATGCTGGGTATGGAAAGCAGAAATCTATTTTCTGAAATTGTGCAGGCTAGAAGTATCCTATCATTTTTCTTATTTGTTACTGCAGAGTTGCTTCTAGGGGATGACAATGTTGCAATTAAGAAAGGAAGGGTAAGATTTTTATGATTTTGTAGCCAAATATTTGTCCTATCTCTTTGTATAATCAAGAGAAGGAATTGATAGAGTATGTTAAGAGTTTCTCTCATTGATTTTTGCATGCATATGTAATGTGTATGTTAGAATAGGAAATAATTGATGGCATTATTGAATGTTTCTCAGGTTGCAACTGTGTAATACCTTTCGGGAACAGGCTCTCTTCGACTTGCAGCTACATTTATTCAAAGATATTTTCCTAGAGAGAAAGTCTTAATCTCATCTCCAACTTGGGGTAATTTTCAATGTTATTAATGAAATGCCTAATTCTATATGTACATGTTTAAAAGTGAAGTATATCTTGTAGTTCAATATCTTAACTTCGTAAGTAATTTTTAATGCAAAATTATGTTCCAGTTGTGACTAGGAAATCACAAGAACATTTTCAATGATGTTGATGTTCCTTGGTTAGAGTACCGATACTATGATTCCAAAATAGTGGGACTAGATTTTGAAGGGATGATTGATGACATTAAGGTAACATTTAGAGTTCTTTATCACTTTCACTTTCACAAATTTGATGTTTTATTCATAGAAATGGAGACTAATTACGTGACATTTTGTAGGCTGCACCAAATTGCTTATTTATTTTGCTCCATGGTTTTTTTGCACTTTCTCTGATAATTTTAAACTTTTCCACTCTCTCTTCAACAAATGAGTTATATATTTGACCACTATTTTAAAATTCAATGGTTTGCATTTTCATGACTTGCATATCTACCTGATATTTCACCATGTAGCCCATTTTCTCTTAAATTATGCTTTTTATAATAAAATAACTAACGACTGAGTTGAAGAGGGAAGACCTATTAATAATATCATAGAATATGATTTTACCTTTTTTATATAGGGATTTGCATGTGGAAGCCTTGATGAGGATGCAACATCTGTACAACTATTTGTAAATTGTTGGATGAATTTTTTTGTTACTCAATCCTATAGCAAGAACATAGGTTTGTATGCTGAACGAATAGGAGCTATCAAAATTGTTTTCTCATCATCAGATAATGCAAAAGGTATAACTAGTACTAATAATTTGATTTTTTGTGTTTCTCTCAAGGAGTTTGAGTATTCTCTAAGTTGGGTACTAAATGTTTCTGTAATGTACTTTTGCCAGGGTAAAGAGCCAACTTAAAAGACTTGCTAGACCAATGTACTCAAATCTTTCTATTCATGGGGCTTAGATTATGGCAATTATAGTGTGTGATTCTGTTATGTTTAATGAATCAAAATAAAAAATGGAACTCATGGCTAGAAGAATCAAGGGTGTGAGGCAACAACTCTATGACTACCTTTCCACAAAGGATAAGAGTGGCAAGGACTGGTCTTTTGTCCTCAAACAGATTGGCATGTTTTCATTCAAAGGGCTTAATAAAGCTTAGGTAAATTGGTACCCCATAGTATTTCCATTCAAGATTATTGTTTTTACATTATCCTGGCGATTCATTAATCATTAGCATATGTTTTTAATCGATACAAAGTGAGAATATCACAAACAAGTGGCATGTCTATATGACAAAGGATGGATGTATCTCCTTGGTTGGGCTTTATTCAATCAAAGTGGCTAAGGTTAAAATATAGATAGTCTTTATTTGGATTTTAAAATGTCTATAGTTTAGATAAACAATTTTAACAAAGAATTAATCACCTTTTTTTTAGCCTATGGGAACACTATTATAGCTAAAACAAGTGTTATCAACTATCTATTGAATGACGATGATAAACAATATGAAATGTCATTTCCTTTTAACCATGATTGCAGCCTCCATTCCTAATTGGATGTGATGTGACATCTATGAATCCAAGGACAGAAGATATTCTTGGCAATGCATAGTTGATTGCAGTTGTAAAGGGTAAAATTTGGATAGTTGGTTTTTGATAGTTTTGTGTGTGTATCCTCCTTTCACCCTTACATTCAAGGAGTTAGGATCGAGTGGCAATGCACTATCAGACCCTAGGTCACTGTGAGATGTAGGGAAACTTGGATTTATGTGATTTGATTATCAATTTTCTTCTCTTATGCTCAATTATACATCAAAACCCTAATTATGCAAATACAATGGTAAACAAACAAATATCAAAAAATGTTGCTATAGAAAGATGTAAAATGACAAATAACTGTGCACCTATTTTCAGGGTTTAGAGACAGAAAAGTCAGGGACCAAAGGGCTAGTGCCCAATTCCAAGGTCGTGGTTTCTGTCAGGATCTGCAAACAAGAGCTACAACTTGTTCTTGTTGCACCAAAGGTTTTTCCGTCATGGAACTTCGAGGACTAATGAGTGGGCGCCCTAGTCCATGGGGCTATTTCCTTCTCTGAGCTATAATTATGACACTCTGAGATACCCTCCTGCAACTTCACTTTTCCTGTATCCTTGACCTGTAACCTGTAATCATGAAAACTTTGGGAGGGGGTTTGTGGTGTTTAGAAGCTTGCCTTAGTCAAGCCCCAGAGAGACATTCAAGTATTTCAAATGCTGTTGTCAGATAGAGAGTGCGTGCCCTTGGGAGGCATAGGCAAAAACCAAATGATAAATGCTCAAAACACAAATGATGTCACCTTGTAGTGAAGATCTCATGGAAGGAAGGAGCTCTTCATGCCACGAGGAGATGATTGCTCAAATCTGTAAATGCAAACACATAAACAACACAATATCTGCTCTCGCCACACAATGAAAGCATTGAATCACTTTTAGGATGCATAAAGTTCACAATGATCATCTAGTTGAAATCCTGGTTTACAAATGAATGCCTAAACATGCTTATATATGCAACTATAAACACTCCCGCCAAGAATTTTGTAATTCAAACTTACCGTGTTGGCATAGGACCTAAATAACGATCACAAGATGACATTTAAAATTTGGGACTGACCCAAAATAGGGTAGGACTAGGGCGCGGGCACCCAAGTCCTCCCCCCTATTTTGGTCAGGGTTAGGTTCAAGGGGTCACCCTAGGTCCCATTTGTCATGAAACCTAGGGTTCATTCCATCGGGATGTCAAAATATGATGCAAGATGTCCTAAATGCAGCTAGGAGACTTGGGAGCTAAACCTTATGAGGGAAAAGCCCCCAAGGGGACATTTTCCAACATTACAGCAGTCAATCAAGGTAAGATAATTTTTAATTTATGCCCACTAGAATGGTGTGCATCTAGGTATAGGTCTATATTCTAATCAAAGTGTTTAAAGGCTCACTGGAGTAAATGTGTTGGAATCAATTCTATTTTTTTATAAAGTATGCCTAATCCTATATCCTCTCACCAAGGTTCACCACAATAAAACATATCAATGTCCCATTTTTCAAACCAAAGGAAGAAGATGAAAACTGACTCCTAATCCCATGTCTTCACATTCTCTGCAGACCCATTGAGAGTACAAGGAAAAAAAGTGAGCAAATATAATGATCTTGTGGTATTCATGTTTATCACATATTGTTTGATTCTTATATAGATTGCACCTTGAAGCATAATCAAATGGCTTATGTAGGTGTGGATAGAGCCTTTATCCAACAATCGTGTGGCTGTAATCCTATGGAACAAAAGTGAATCAAGAGCTATGATCACAGCCAAATGGGAGAAGATTGGTCTCTGACCTGAAGAAGAAGTTAATGTCAGGAACTTATGGAAGGTAATATAGTACCCACTCAACACAAATTTCCTTGTTATGATATGAGATTGACATAAACAAGGATAACTTTAAGAATGTGGAGCAACCCTAGAGTCAAATCGAATTTCTCCACTCTTTGAGGCCCAGAGACCAATATGATTGAAAGGACCTTTAAATAGTAGTCTTTATATTCTGAATGCTTAAGGGCATTTCAAAGTACTGATGGATCATGGCATTGATATTTTGATTTTGCAGTATAGAGATGAGACAGGCACCCACAAAGGCAGTCCAACAGCATCAATGAAACCACATGTTGTTAAAATGTATATTTTAACAAGAATTCATCAGTAAATCATTGCCAATAAATATGTTTTGGCAAAATAAGTTGAAAAGGGTTGTCTTGATTCTTCATAATAGTAGTTCATTTTGGGCCTTGACAAATAACATCATGATTGGAATATAGTTTTCTGGCATTCTTTGGATCTATTTGCTCCTCTGGCTTAAGGCTAAAAAGCTTATGAATTATGTATGATATTGAAAAGAGGACATGGACATCCTTTACAAGGGAGGCTTTGTATGATATTAAAAGTTTTCTCATGCTTGCCATTCGATCTTCGCTGATGATCTAGTAGACTACTTTAATATCTTAGCTAAAAGATTTGGTCTAAGTGCTTTGCTTTGCCATTTGTCATTTTTTCTCTTGAAAATGAGATCTTGATAGTGATAGAGTCATATGTCTCATTCTTTTCAATTTCTCATCTTTCCTTTAGAAATCATAAGCCTCTGGATTACATCACTAAATCCAATATCGATGTACTTCAGCATCATCTATGCCAACTTGGGGTATTGTCATATCTTTCTCTTCTTTTCAAGTCTGTCATTCATACAAGCTTTCTATCAAACTCATCGCAAAGCCTTTTTTGTCTCTTTGATGAACATTTGAGTTGCCCTCTTGTCTATAATTTTCACTTCACCCATGCAATGTCGTTGTTTCCTTTCTTCCACACTTTCTATCTCCTTAAATATAGTGTGATCTTGAATCTTCAATTTCAATAACTCTTCATCTTTCATTCCAATTTTTTGTTTCTACTGTACAATAGAATTATTGGCCAGATTTAGCCTATAAATTTCTTTACATAGTTGTTAATGGAGGAATTTGATTTGCTATACTTGAAACAACTTTCTTAAATTGTAGCATTTCTTTCTTTCAATTTTGCTATTTGTTCCATACTTTGTCCAACTTCCCTTTAAATAAAATGTCTTCATTCCTCAATCTATGGATTTCAACTTGCATATCATGGTCAAGTATTTATAGAAAGTTTTCTTCCTCTTTATTTTCTGCCTTAAGCTTAACAAATTTACCCTTTAAATTGTTTGTTTCCTTTTTTTGTTGATGATATTTTCTTATACTTCTTTACAGATGCTTTGCTACACTCTTTATTTTGTTTACATTTCTATATTTCTTTTCAGATATCCTAAAATTAAAATAGGATAATTACAGAACCACCACTCCATTATATTCTCAATATCAAGAAAAATCAAAATTGGATTTTCTCTACTCCAAGCAACTCCTTCAATTGCAACGTTTCCTCCTTTCAATTTTACCATTTGTTTTAGTACCTTTGCCCAATTGGCCTTTAAATGTGTGTGTATTCCTCAATCTGACGATGTCAACCCATAAATCATGGTCAAGAATTTGTAGCAAATTTTTTGCCTTTTTTCTTATCTGCCAAAAACTTCACAATTTTTTCCTTCAATTTGCTTGTTTCATTTCATTCAGTTGATGTTATTTTCTTATTCTTCTATACAAATTCTTTATTACACTCATTCTTTTGTTTAGAATTCTATATTTCTCTTTAGATTTTTCAATTTCAAATGGGATAATTATGCAATCCTACTACATTATATTCTCAAATAAAAAAAATCAAAAGTAAGTTTGATTAAATCAAACATAGAATTTAAAAATATAAGAATTTTCATTTCGCACTTGCCTATTGCCCTTTTTACTGTCAAAACTTGGACAATTGCTTGTTGCTCAATTGAACTTATCTTGGCACCCTCAAAGATTTTCTTAACAAAAATATGCTTGAAAGGAACTAAACCATTAATTTAGTTCTTTTTGGCAATTGTGCTGCTTCAACCATTGTATTCTCAATAACATACTTCATCCAAATTAATAATGATGCAGAAAATATTGATCACCTAACCCTCTACATGACCCCATAACTTCCTCTGGGTCAAAAATTACACAACCCTATCACATCATATGCATAAAATGCTGCTCTCTTCACATCAAATTGCAATCATCCACATAAAATTCCAATTCTTGTGTTTTAGAAGCTAGAAAACAGATGGTGAAGAGAAATTCAAGAGAATAAATGGCAATCAATATTAATTCACTATTGTAGTATGAATGCATTTAAGACAAGAGTGTCTAAAGTAGAACTAGGTGCAGTGTAGCGGGAGTTGTAGTTCAGGCACCTAAGGTTCTGTATTCGAATCCCTTTGGGGATGGAGCAAAGTCCTCTAGTTTTGGCTTCCTTGAGTTTGATCAATACAAAACACTATATTTACATAACATAAATAAAGCTAGAAATTATAGATATAGACTAAGATGTTATGTCCTCAAATGAATTTAGTTTTTGGGTTGATATTTATGATGGATAAATATAATTTGGATTAAAATCTAGTGTACATTAACTAAAATCTTGTTTGATTTCCTCTCACTTGTTTTTAATAATGTTCTCACATGATATTAATCTCACTAGAGAATATTGTCATATAAGAATAAATTATTACTCAAACTCATTGATTAAAATGTAGTATGTTAAAGAACCCTTAATCTACTAGTAAAGTTAAATGGCTCAAAAAATCTTATTAAGAACCCATTCTTGCTAAATACATAAGCGTACACAATAAAAGAAAAATACCTTATAATTTGATATTATTAAATTGCATAGCAATAAACACCATTATTTTAAGCATAACACACTCTTTTTATTAAAAATAAGAAATGCCTTTATTATCTTAAAATTCAAAATTCAAAATAGAGAGTCCTCTTTAAAACATGGAGGTTGAAGGGTTAACAAACTTCTTATGCAACCACTTTACAATAATACAAAGTGAAAAAGAAAATAAACAACTTTTTAAAATGGATCTAATAAATAAATAATTAAGCAAGACTAACAATAAATATTCTAGATCAAATCAATTATGCTACTTGAATTAAATATTTAGAAACAAAATAATAAAATAATGGTATTTAGTTGGAATTTCAATGAGGATATGTTGTGATAGATGTCACCAATTATTTGCCAATTTGTTGAGACTTTGTGTGATGCCAAACAAATGCCTTTGAACTTTTTTGTCTATTACTTTGATTCACTTATGTGACTATGGAATTGACCTTCGCGAGTGTGGATTTAAATCTATGCACCTATATGAATTCTAGAACTTGTTCACCTCAATGTTTGCACTTGTGTCTACAAAGGGTGGTGTTTATAGACATAATGTAGGAGCTTGCAAGACAAGGAATGTTCTCCTTTGGTCAAACCATATTATTGAATGAATGATATGGATCAATGATAAAAACCAATATACAAACATGTAAGGATGCCTAGGAATGGTGATATAAGTAGATGATGCAATGCTGATGCTTTAATTATGCTCCTTGAATGATAATATAGATTAGAATGAGAGCTTATATGCACTTTCAAATGAATTAGGGTTTGTCTTTAAATACAACATCCTAACACACAAGTTAACAAATTTCTTATTCAAATTTACTCATAATGATTAGTTAGTTGGAGGGGGTTGGGGAATGTCTAAATTTAAATTTGAATTTAAAAATTTTTAAGGTCATTTCTAAACTACAGATTTAACCCAAATAATAGATGGAGTGAAGGTTGAAACTGATTCCTAAAAAAATATACAAATGGAATTGAATAAGAATAAAATTGTTTACCAATTTTTATATTTCAATATTTAATATTTATACACAAATATATATTAATATTTCATTTCACTATAATATAACATAAATATAAATATAATGATAATTCTACTAATTTCTATAATCAATAACTTAATATACTTTCTATTATTAATATATATATTTTTTTAATTCTGTAAAGGGTAATATTTATATTACTAAAATCCAAAAAACTTACATGAGTGAGTGCTAATCAGGTGTATTGTATGTTTGTAGGGCCGAGAGGCCTATAGACCAACCTTACTATCCATTCCCAAAACCTTCCCGAGCCAGGCCACTCAGGGTCCAAAAGGATGACTATATGGCCACACAGGGCATATCCTAACAAAAACATTGAAAACAACCATGCAGGGCCTTCCCATACCCTGCCTTGAAACTAAACAGAATGGGATCCAATCCCATTATTGACTCACACCAAGAGGGTGACAAAAAACTAGACTATACATTGTTATCTAACACTGAGAGACATATACATTGATAACTAAGAACACAAGTAGCAAACATTGAGACTATATCAAACTAGTTTTACATGAATATGAGATTATGAGAAAAAGCTCGAAACTCAGGAATCCAGTTGAACTATCCTCCCATCGGCTCCATCTGTAGCAGTTTCTTTAGAAATCTCACACCGACCTCTGCCTGCTCTCTATGCTCTAAAAGAGCCAATCCTTTGAGATCAAGCAAAAAGGGGTAAAGTTTAATAACCTCATCGAGATCCTACATAAGAGGTAGAACTCTTGGCTATGGAACACCCAGCCCTGGCGAAGATGCACTGATAATTTCCTTCAGGCCGATAATCAAATCTTCTTTAAAGAGCTTTTTGACCAATAATTCAGAGACATCCTTGGGAGTACCAATGTCTAAAACCACGGCCCAGAAGCGCGACGCAATGCTTGAATCAACTCTGTAGATTTCACCTTGCTCTAAGAAACCTTTGCTCATAACTACCTTCACCACAGCCATGGTTAAACCGTCATTGATATGCAAAACTTATTCCAACCTTTGGTCTGTGACCCTTCCTTTAAATGCTATTTGATGAATAGAGCTTTCCAACTAGATGGGTGTATCCACCCCTAAATTCACGAGCCCTTCTATTGCATTTCAAACCACAAACCTAGAGCCTCTAGCCATTGAAACCAAAGGCAGAGATAACCGTTCTTCACTAGAGATTAAGAGAATGTGAGCCAAAGAAGAATGAAACCCCAATTTGTAAAAACACTCAACACTGATCATGCCCCGTCAAGCCAGGTTATCTCTTAATTGTAGGTTGTCTTTTCTTACAAAAAATGTATTCAAACATAATTGCTTGCATGACATGAAATGACTTCCCATCTTCGAACATGAGCTCAAGTGTGTCTTGCTATCACCCAAGATTTGTAATATCATTTTGGTTTGACACTGACTGACAACTCTCAAACCACTCAATCTCCATGATGCCTGAGTACTGTGAGGTGGCATTCCACCATGTCATTCAATGCCTCTATCATCTAACTCGGCCATCCCTGGACTTTCCACACCCTTGTGTGTGGAAAGTTGCTTGCCCTTCCACCGACTATTATTAATATATAATTAATTATATGGTTTCATTAATATTTAAAATATAAAATTTATAAATAATATATATACAATGAATCAAAATTAAATAATCACATTAATATGAATATTATATTAATATAGATATTAAAATTTTTGTTATAAAGAAAAAATATTATTTGTTTAACATTAAAAAAAATTGTTTAATAACCAAATTCACGACAAGATTTTAGCCACTCAGAATTTAATTAAACAAGTTAATCCCCTCCCACCATATTTTTCTCCTTGATTTTAGTGTGTTTGTTTTACTCAATAGTATTTTTATAAGTTTAGCACTAGTAGTTGTGACTTTAAGGCTGTTAGTATAATTGAATGAAATGTGTCTTGAGATCTAAAAAACTATTGGAATTAACCCAAACAACTGAGAGGGGGGGTGAATCAGTTGTCTCCAAAATCTTTCTTTTAAACTTCTTTCACTATGTCAATTTGATTAATGATGCAAAAATTAAAGCATATGATATTAACACAGAAGAAAAAACATAATCAACACATTTGACACCAAGATTTTTGACGTGGAAACCCTGTTAAGGGAAAAAACACGATGGGGGTTTACCCACAAAAATTAATACCTTGTGAAAAGTATTTTTACAAATAGAAATGCACATGCATTCGAGCTCACTGCCCAGAGCTCATTGCTCAAATGGAGGCTCACTGTCTATAGAAATATTACAAGAGGATAATAGAGATTTTGAACTGATGAACAGCATCTACCCATGCAAGAGTTTCAGTTCTGGTTAAGTGCAAAAACTGATCTTACACATTTCCTCTTTTCTCTGGTCTTCTTAGTGCTCTTCCTTCATTCGCACCTCAGATTTCTACTCTTCTTACATACACCTTATTCACACATACCATACACTTCAAATCATCCAATTCCATCTGCTATAAATATCCGCAACATGATCTATAATTATTTTGTCATTCAGCTTCAAGAACATTTAGAACTTTGTTGAGTACTCTACTTTGTTGACCAAATCCATACATAATATGAGATGCGGACCAAAACTTTCACTCAAAAATCATCAATCATGTAGGCTACCATCACTGATCATCACCAATTTCCTAATAAACAACTTCTATACATCTCGAATTAAGATCATTCACAAGGTCAGCCTGTTCTTCTACTATTTATTCTGTCAAACTGAAACCCGATAGTCAAAAGCTAGTATATTTTGAGCCCTTCATCACTAGAGGACAAAAATCTAGATTTAGAGTGTATTGACAATGCTTTCAACTACCTTAGATCCATAGAAAATCATGCATTTCCACTGGAGAGATCCGGACCAAGATGCTGGACCCTGTTACCTGCTCTATTCCTAACTACCCTGACTTAGACAAATTCTGATTCTGACTTTCGGTATGAACAAATTGTGTTATGTGGATGATTGGGATGATCTTAGTTGCCATCAATGACAACACCTATTAATGTAAAGCAGTGTCTCTTGCCAACAATATCCCCCTTTGGCATTGATGGCAACATTTCGTGAAAAATAACTAAGTGTCTAATGTAGCTCCCCCTTACTCTGTACACTTGTGCTTCTCTATTAGTTTTGAAGCTCCCCCTTTGTTGGATTCCTCATTTTTCACTGCTCTTCACTCCTCTTGTTGGTTTTTTCCCAGACTGGATGCTTGTTCCCAGTATCCCTACAAGGTAGCCATCAGTGATCAACAGGATTTCTGGGCCAGGGGTCAACAGTGTAGGAGATAGACTCTATAGATATCTCCTCTTCTTCTTCAGGCTCTGCAAAACCTAGGGGGTATTCCCTATTCAACATCCATAAAATATATCTGTGGATGGTTGGATGCTGATATAAGCAGATGAATCCTCCTTTATGTAGACCAAAACTGTAAGATAAGTGCAAAGGGGCTAGCTTTGGGCCTATGTTCAGTTGTGAGATAGAGGATTTTGATCCTAAATCTACTTCCAAGGTCCTAATGGCTTGGTTTTTAAGTTTAGGTTGATTTGGTATTTGGATGCAAAACTAGGACCTAAGGTGTACCTCAATGCAAGATAAGATTGGTGCCTATCCAGGGCTTGGAGTCAGTAGACATACACCTGTGAATGATCAGCATGAAAACACTAAGACTGGATTTCAAGGGGATGTTGTGGTATCTACCTTACAGATACCTCCCAGAACAGAGTATTCGGTTACCTATACTTACAATATCCTTATTGCAATATGATCTTCCCAACCCCTAACCTGAAACACTTTAATCTACCCCTTGAGCAAAAGCAAAAGATTAAGTTTTCAACATAGCAGAACTATATTCTAGAATCTCAGACACCCCTTAGATGTTTAGATTCAGAAGAAGAGTATATTCAGTTTGGAGACAGAGTAACAGAACACATGCAAATAAAGCATTATTCATATAAAATCAATCATGAAACCAGTAAATTCATGCATAAGACATACAATATGAGACTCATAAAATCACAAGACATCCAGATAGGGTCACCAAAGGAGTTGTATCTTATTACATCACCCAGATTTTTGTCCAGTTTTCAACAACAACTGGGCCACACAGCCCTACTTATACAGCAGGAAGGTGCACTCAACCTTTCAGTACAATGGCCCCTCAAAACATCTGCCAGATACATGCATTAGAAGATGGCGCTCAAAAAAAGTTAATGCTGCAGGAGAAACAGGGAGAAGAAGCAGGTAAAATCAGGATCTGGGCCGCTGTTCAGGGATTTTCCTCTTAAAAATGATGGTTGACCTATCCACCGTCAACCCAAATCCCATAGATGTTGCCATTATTGCTCAGCTACCCGCAGATCCTTAGTGGCATGTCTTTGAAACTTTCCCGCCAAAATACATCACCCTGATATTTCAAATTATGCAGGAACCATTTGTCCCACATGCACCATGCGGAAACCCTTTTAGCACTTTATATGCATGGCCGCATGTAAACATACTGTTGTGCATTTTACCCTGCGTGACCCGCGAGCCAACTACTGGCAGTCCATCAGTGCAACTCCCGCCTCTGTTGGTGTGACCCATGTATACGCCTAAAAATGACACAAATCATCCTAAATAAATATTCTAAATATTTATTCCATTCTTCTATTAATTAAATAAATATTCCAAATTTATTTAATCAATTCACTATCTCACAATTAAATAAATTCTATTTATTTAATTAAAATTCTTCTAAAGTCCTTCACAATTAAATAATCATAAATTATTTAATTAATCCTATTTCCTCTATCCTAAAGTTCTAAATTCAAAATTACACCTCACCTTTTCCACCTCATCTTGTCCACCTCATCAGGTTGCACATGTAATTAAATATATTATATATTTAATTACCTTATTTTCCCTCACCCATATGGCCTATTTCTTCTCCAATTAGAGGTCAGTTAACCAATCAATCAAATCTGTTAACTAACCTGTCAGTTGAGTCAAATCCTCAATCAATTCAGTCAGTTCCACAATCCACTCTGTTAACAGATCAATCAAGTATGTTAACTGTTCAGTCAATGGAGTTAACTCTCCAATCAGTTTTGTCACATCCCACCTTTCATGATGGAGCTGGGACGCTTGGCACGTTTCCACTGGTTGCACATTCCTCAACCATCCTCAACCGTTGATCTTCATATCTTCTCTCAACCGTTGATTTCCATTCTTCCAAGTCTATAAATGAAGCTTCTTCCCTCCATTCTAATCATCCAGGCTTTTGACATCGTTACTCTGCAGAAATATCACCAGCGCGCCTTTGGCACCCATTTGTCATCCACAAGCTTGAGATCACCATTGTTGCATTGGAGCTCATCTTCATTGCATATCACACCATAGCCGTTCACCATCGACTTCCTCAAACAGCTTTAAAAGATTGCACTCTCTGAGGGCTCATCTCATCTGCGAAAGGACGATTCGTGATAGGCGAACAACAGAAGTTTCGAAACGGAAGAGGTTTGCTGTGTTCGTTCATTGCTTTGTTTACTTGAATCTTCTTTGTTTCTCTATTCTGTTGATGTTTGGGTCATCTATTATTCATTTGATTGATCACTATTTTACCCTCACATTTTTGCAACAATGGTGATCTCAAGCTTGTGGATGACAAATGGGTGCCAAAGGCGCGCTAGTGATATTTCTGCAGAGTAACGATGTCAAAAGCCTGGATGATTAGAATGGAGGGAAGAAGCTTCATTTATAGACTTGGAAGAATGGAAATCAACGGTTGAGAGAAGATATGAAGATCAATGGTTGAGGATGGTTGAGGAATGTGCAACCAGTGGAAACGTGCCAAGTGTCCCAGCTCCATCATGAAAGGTGGGATGTGACAAAACTGATTGGAGAGTTAACTCCATTGACTGAACAGTTAACAGACTTGATTGATTTGTTAACAGAATTGATTGATCAGTTAGAAGAGTGGATTGTGGAACTGACTGGATTGATTGAGGATTTGACTCAATTGATAGGTTAGTTAACAGATTTGATTGATTGGTTAACTGACCTCTGATTGGAGGAGAAATAGGCCATGTGGGTGAGGGAAAATAAGGTAATTAAATATTAAATATATTTAATTACATGTGCAACTTGATGAGGTGGACAAGATGAGGTGGAAAAGGTGAGGTGTAATTTTGAATTTAGAACTTTAGGATAGAGGAATTAGGCTTAATTAAATAATTTACGATTATTTAATTGTGAAGGACAAATAGAAGAATTTTAATTAAATAAATAGAATTTATTTAATTATGGAACAGTGAATTGATTAAATAAATTTAGAATATTTATTTAATTAATAGAAGAATGGAATAAATATTTAGAATATTTATTTAGGATGATTTGTGTCATTTTTAGGCGTATACATTTTGCCCCTCTTTGATGCAATGCAGTTTACAGCGTTGCTTCAAAGAAATTGATAGTCTGAATGATGATACATGCCCCAGTTTACCCCTGGTACAGGTTAAATGACGATAGGATGCCCCCTCGGGAGATTGGACGGGAAAAATGACGAAACTTTTGGAGACAGACGATCTCACGACGAGGAAGGGGTAAGGATAAGTTGGAGGAATAGGGACACGGTCAGGGATGCAGGAAGAAAACGGGAGGAAAAACGGACACGGGAAGTAGTCACAGTCATCACCTAGCCAGAATTAGGGTTTGGAGGCTATAAATAGGAGCTGGGTCCACAAGAATAGTCATTTGCACACTTGGTTGATCTGGATTGGAGAAAGAGAGCTCAGAGCAAACTGAGAGCAGCATGGCGGCCAGAGCAGCAGACATTCCACGCGAGGAGCACCGATTCGAGCGAGTCCGACGATTCGGGCGGCCAGCAGAGGCAGGACCCCCGGTATGTGCTTCAAAAAATTTCCTCTAGGGTCGAGTTTAGGCGTCATAAATGCACGTAGAAAATAGGTGAAATGAATGCGCCGAAATGCAGAACGGCGCATATGCCTCGCGAAGCTGCGCATTTGTAATTTCGCGGCACATATGCTGGTTTCGGCGGCGCATGCGTGAAAGTTGCGCATTTGTGCATTCTAGTTGCGCTTTCGTAATTGGGCGGCGCTTTTGTATTTCTGCCGCGCATGCGTGAAATGTAGCAGCGCATTTGTTAAAGTTGCGCATATGTGACTTCCTGCGGCGCATCCGTAATTTCACGGCGCATACGTGGATTTCTGCGGCGCATGCGTTAGAATGGCGCATATGTGCCCTGTAGCGGCGCATATGCATTTTTGCGGCGCATATGTTGATTATTGCGGCGCATATACCAGAAACGGCGCTTTTACCACCTGTAGTGGGGCATTTGCTTGAGATGGCAAATTACTTAGCCAAATTGATTCGATTAGCGTCCTGTTTGACGCAGGAATCGATGAGCTATCTCCGAGATTGCAGGAATCTAGTCAAGAGATGTAGTGTGCTGTTTTGATCAATTTGAAATGCTAAGTTTAGTTGATATAGTTCAATAGATATGTTGAGTATGGTATATGCAGCTTGAGACTGACGCCTTGCTTTGTGTGTTTGCAGGAGGAGATACGAGAGACTCTGCAGTCGAGGGAGACGTTCCCTATGCCTCTATTGCAGAGATACATGCTGACGGAGGCTGACAGAGTGGTGCTTGGTGCCATGGGTTTAGATTATGTTTGCTTTATGCCCAAGGTGCGGGCGAACCAAGGACTATTGACAGTTGCCGTGGAGAGATTCCACAGTGAGGACGGGACCTTCCACTTCCCTACCGGAGAGATGACGGTGACGCTGGAGGACGTCTACAGGATACTGCACTTGCCCGTGGTAGGCGAGTTAGTGGAGTACGATGCACAGCGGGACGCGGGACTCGCCGAGTGTCAGCGAGTATTTGACGATCTCGAGCTGGTGGGACAGGTCATCCCTTGGCAGGATATCTATGACTGCTACGACTACTTCCCTGGGATTGTGGCTGGACTAATTGCGGGCGTTGTATGCCCGGACAGGAGATCGCACGGGTTCCCCATTGGATGGGGCAGGATCATGGAGCGGATGCTGACCGAGGGCACCCGATATGCGTGGGGACCCTGCGTGCTAGCCCACTTATATCACGACATGCATCAGGTGGTGTACCACCGCAGCACGAGTCTATCAGCTGGGGTGTTGCTGTTACAGTTTTGGCTGTGGGAGCACATAGCGGTGACCAGGCCGATATGCGTCTTTGCTAGGCAGCGAGGAGAGCCATACAGCTATGGCTATGCAGGAGTGATTTCCCAACACAGGCTGGGGAAGCTAGAGTACTGGCGGCACACGTTGGATGGGGTAGATGTGGTCGTCTAGCGGCCATATCTAGACTGCGAGCCTTGGGATGATGAGGGAGATGAGCTGCCTTACTGCTTCCAGACCAGGTGGTTGATAGGCCGGACATGGCACATCTTGGAGAGGCAGACGGTGGGCCGAGTACTGAGATAGTTCGGCAGGAGACAAGGCATGCCGCAGGGACAGGCCATGTTTGCACGGACACATGCAGAGAGGGTTTGATGGGGGCCGATGGCTTCTTACGAGGAGGCCCTGGCAGAGTTCCAGCAGTTGCCGTATGTGGCATGGGACATGCGGCGAGAGATAGCAGATGCGGGGGTCACACAGGAGTATGAGGACTGGATTACTGCACATCCATTCCTGAGATATTCAGGACCTGGCATGCTGGTGCCTCTTATTGACGAGGTGGACTCAGAGGAGGAGGGAGAGGCTGGCCCAGGGTGGAGGGCCGCCAGAGGAGGACGAGGACAGGGTGGCCAGGCTGCAGAGAGGCCGAGGCAGCGGAGGAGGATAGATCAGGCTGGGCAGGTAGTGCCAGGACAGGGAGAGGTACAGCAGCAGGCACAGATGCCACCACCCCAGCAGGTACCACAGCAGCAGGTACCACAGCAGCAGGTGCTAGGACAGGTAGAGGCAGCACAGGGGCCAGTGCAGGGTGAGGCACATGATAGGACTATAGCCAGTCTGAGGGGACAGGTGCGAGAGCTGCAGGCACAGCTGAGGAGAGTGGAGAGGAGGCGAGATACAGACGTAGCAGTGATCGCTGGTTTGACTCGCGAGCGAGACATGGCAGACGCACGGGTATGCCTTATCCGTGTAGAGAGGGACACAGTAGTGGCTGCCATGGGGACAGATGCAGCGAGCTCGTTTCTGGTTGGGCAGGTGCAGCAGGCACAAGCACAGGTAGGCCAGTTGCAGACGCAGTTGGCACAGGCGCAGACAGACTTAGCCAGAGTGCAGCAGCAGGCACAGTACTACCGAGGCTTGTACCATGGTGCCGTGGCGTCGAGCCAGAGGGCAGGGAGTTTTAGGAGTCAGTCTGGGGTGGCCCACAGAGCAGGTCCTTCGCAGTCAGGGGCATCCGTGATGGGACCTCAGCAGTCAGGAGCTGGCAGTGGTGGCCCACAGCAGCAGGGGTAGACATAGACCAGATTTTGTACATTTTGGGACATGTATCACCATCTATTTAGACGCATATTGTATATGACACTTTGATTTTGAGAGAGATGGTGATATTGTACATTTGGACCTCTTTGTATATGATAGTATGGATGATGATGCAGCTTTGTGTATCTATTGCATGCGTTTATGAGATGATTACTTCTATTGCATGATGTGATTCTATTGCATAGTTAGATGGTCTATATGATGCTATATGAGAAATACTTTGATATGCTGCTATATGATGTCTATATGATCTAATGTGACAAATGAATGCAAAATGTAATATGATGTCTATGTGATGATGCAAATGTATGTATATGAAAACATGATTTCTATGTTATGATATAACTGTATGTGTGGTGTCTAAGTGAGCTAATGCAGATGTGTGTATGGAACATGATTTCTATGTTATGATGCTGTATAGATATGTGAGATGCTACTAGATCTTTATATGATGTAATGCTTTGAATGTATGCATTTGTAACATGAGTACTATGTGGTGATGTAACTATATATGTGATGCACTTAGCTATGTTGTTTGATTTTCTAGGCTTTTAAGATTAAGATGTGATGCAAATGTATTGGTGACCTAATGCATTGGATGGTGCATTCTACTAACCTAATCATGTGCATGACTAGTTTCTACGAATGATATGATATGCTCCTACATGCCTTGTTTTTGTGATGTCCAAATGTGCTCTATCGACATAAGAATGACCTGATGGATAGAGGAATGGTTGCGAAAGAATGACTTAGGAACTTTTCTTGATATCGTTACTCTGCATAGTTTGAATAATGAGGACTGTATGGATGGGTGCATGGATATAGGACGAATGTTTTGCTTTTAGATTGCTTTATTTCATCATTGGGCATTTTATTTTTGGTACTTTTCTGAAATGTTGTAAGTGAATACAAGCATCTAGGTATAATTGAACCGAGATGACCTGAGTATCGCTTACATGGAGTGTGATTGAGCAAGTTAATACAAGCATCTAGTCAAAATTGAATCTAGATGACCTGAGTACCTCTTGCGTTTCAACAAGCAAGGATTGCCCCCGTTCATGTAAGACCTTTGATGTCCTCGATGATCTTTTGCTGATCATGTCCTTAGACAAGGCGTCGCATTACTAAAGTTTAATCCATAAACAACAAACAAAGAAAGTAATCATGCCCCCATCATAGCATCTCTAGCTTTTGGCATCCTTGAGTAGCATAGGAAGGTATGATAGCAAAAATCAAGACTCTGTAACTTAACCCTAGGTTCCAATCTACAAAAGCATATTTGCGTTGATATGTGTTTATTTCTTGCCTTAATTTGCATAAAATTATTTAGAAGACCTTGGGTATTTGCCTTGCATTGGATAGGTTAAGATGCTCATAGTCAAGATTTCTGCTCGAAGCGCGGGTGTTTGCTTGCATTTGCTTGCTTGGTGAGAAGATGGCACAATCCTTATTGAGAAGACGGACCCTAAGGGACTGACCTAGTGCCTCGGGGGCTCATTGCTAAATGGCCTTGCCTACGTGACGACGCAGAGGCAACATAGTTCGGGGTAAACCCTAATGGACCATGGATGGACTAGAAGAAAGACGACAAGAATGAAGACAAGAGAGGAGACGAATGGGACCTTGGGAGAGATGGAAGCCTCGGGGGCGCATTAGAATAATGGCCTTGCCTACGTGACGGCGCAGAGGCAACGTAGTTCACGGGTGCAGACCACAGACACTGACGAGAGACACTACGCTAGGCTCACTTCGAGGAGACGGTATGGGACAAAGCCTTGGTTGACAAGGCCACAAGGTGAGTATCAAGCCATGATAGGTAACTGTCCAGTGTTTATTGTGGGATGGATATGGGTCGAATGGGGAAAATAGAGGGAGAATGGGCTCAAGGTGATTGGATTCCCAAAGATGGAGAATGCGGTTTGTCACAAGTAACGCCTGTTTACCAGGTTTTCATCACTTGCTTTTATTTGCACGAGAAGCTAGAAAGTAACATGACGCCTGATTGCCAGGTTTTCATCATGATACCTATCCAAGGCGCCTGTTTGCCAGGTTTTCACCAAAGGACGATTTTTTTGCATGCTTTCTATTTTTTTCAATTTTTTTGTATTTTCTCTTTGTAACTTTTTTGATTTTTTTGATTTTTTTTGATTTTTTTGACTTTATTGTGCCCCCTTGCATTGGGGTTCTCTTAGGTATAGAACCGGCGAAGGTGCATGCTATTGATTGGATCATCAAACAACTCACCTTCTGATGTGGCCAACTGATATGCTCCCGATCCGTAAGCCGCTACAATTACATAGGGTCCAAGCCAGTTAGGCTCAAACTTACCTTTCTTTTCTCTGTCCTGCTGATTGCGAGGGTTCTCTCTTAGGACGAGGTCCCCAACCTTGAAGCATCTTGGTCTAACCTTGTGGTTGTAGCTTCTTGACATCATCTGTTGATAGGCTTTGAGATGGTCAAAAGCTTTTTGGCGCCTTTCCTCTAGCAGTTCTAGCTCTTGTAGCCTGGAGACTCTGTACTCTTCGTCTGATATGAGACCTTTCAACGACACCCGAAGGGATGGGAGTTCGACCTCAATGGGAAGGATGGCCTCGGAACCATAGACGAGGGCGTAGGGTGTAGCACCTGTGGGAGTGCGTATGCTGGTTCGATAGGCCCACAGAGCGGGATTGAGTTGGACGTGCCAATCGTGACCAGCTTCATTGATAGTCTTCTTTAGGATTTTTAGAATGGTTTTGTTTGATGCCTCAGCTTGGCCGTTACCTTGGGGGTAATATGGGGTGGAGAAGCGATGTTGGATCTTGAAACGTTCACAAAGTTCCTGGACATCCTGATTTTTGAAGGGTCTCCCGTTATCCGTTATGATGGATGAAGGGATGCCATATTGGCAGATAATGTAATTCAGAATGAAAGAGGAAATTTGCTTTCCTGTGACGGTTGATAAGGGAACGGCTTCAATCCACTTTGTAAAGTACTCAGTGGCGGTTATGATGAATTCATGGCCGTTGGAAGAGGGCGGATGAATCTTTCCCACGAGGTCAAGTCCCCACTGGCAAAAGGGCCAGGGTGTCGTTAGAGGTCTCAACTCCTGAGCAGGTGCATGAATCAGGTTCCCATGTATCTGGCACTGTTTGCACTTTTTGATGAACTGATATGAATCCATTTCCATATTGGGCCAGTAATAACCCAAACACATGAGTTTCTTAGCTAAGGAAGGACCGCTGGAGTGTGTTCCGCAGATCCCTTCGTGCACGTCTCGCAAGGTAGTTACAGATTCTTCTTGTTCTAGACAACGGAGTAAAGTACCATCCAGACCACGTCAGTAAAGGGTATTGGCAATAATGGTGTAACGGGAGGCTTGTCGGATGAAAGTTTGTTTTTGGTTGGAAGAGAGGTCCAAAGGAAGGATATTGTCCTTGAGGTAAGTGTAGGTCTTACCGTACCAAGGTGAATCAGATCCCACTAGGTGGCAAATGGAATGGGTTTCAAGGAGATCATAAGCCGGCTGTCGAATTGTTTCTACTAAGAACTCATACCGTGACTCCTGTTCAGGTATCTCAAGAAGAGAGGCTATGGTCGCCATTGCATCGGCTGCTTTGTTCTCTATCCTGGGTATTTGCTCAAACGAGATGGTCCCAAAATATTCTTTGAGGTCGTCGACCATTCGCTTGTATGGGATGAGCTTCTCATCTTTGGTCTGATACTCGTCATTGACCTGGTTTATGACAAGCTGAGAATCACCATAGACACATAGTGCTTGGATTTTCCACTCAGTGGCCATCTTGAGACCAATTACCAAAGCCTCATACTCTACTATATTGTTAGTGCATGGGAATAACAACCTGTAGGACTTTGGAATTGTGTCGCCTTGGGCAGTGATAAACAAGATACCTGCCCCCGATCCATGGTTGGTGTAAGACCCGTCGAAGTAGAGTTTCCAAGGAGATGTTGACAGAGTGAATAAAGACTCATCTGGGAACTCAAACTGCATTGGCGAAGTGTCCTGTAACGGTGCCTCATCTAGTTGGTCTGCGATGATTTGCCCCTTGATGGCTTTTCTATCCACATACTCTATATCATATTCGCTAAGAAGAATAACCCATTTGGCTAGTCGACCTGTGAGAGCTGCTTTGCTGAGAAGATATTTTAGTGGGTCGATCTTGGCAATGAGTTTGACAGGATGTGCCAACATGTAGTGTCGGAGTTTTTGTGAGGCAAAAACCACCGCAAGGCATGAACGTTCCACCTGTGAGTACTGCAACTCATAGCCCACTAAGGTTCGACTGATGTAGTACACAGCTCTTTCCTTGTTCTCATAGTCTTGCTACGCTAGGAGAGCCCCAAGAGCAGTAGGTGTAGTAGATATGTAGAGAATCAAAGGCTTTCCTTGGATCGGAGGCATGAGTATAGGAGGATTCATGAGGTACTCCTTGAGCTTGTCGAATGCCTCTTCGCACTGCTCATCCCATTTAAATGGAACGTTCTTATGTAGGAGATGGCTGAAAGGGTGGCACTTGTCTGCCAGCTGTGAGATGAACCTACGGATGGCCTGTAGCTTGCCCTGTAAGGATCTCAACTATGTTAGAGTTTTGGGCGGAGGCATGTCCATGATTGCTTTAACCTTGGCCGGGTCTACCTCTATGCCATTGGCTGACACGATGAAGCCTAGCAGCTTGCCCGATGTTACCCCAAACACACATTTCTTCAGGTTCAGTTTTACTTGGAATTGATCCAACCATTGGAAGACTTTCTCTAATGTGTCCAGGTGTGAGTCCCTGGTGAGTGATTTTGCTAAGATGTCGTCAACATAATCTTCCATGGTCACATGCATCATGTCGTGAAATATAGTTGTCATGGCCCGCTGATATGTAGCACCTGCATTTTTTAGCCCAAATGGCATGACATTCCAGCAAAAGGTACCCCATGGACAAGTGAAAGCAGTTTTGTGCTGATCCTCTGGTGCTATTTTGATCTGGTTGTACCCTGAGAATCCATCCATAAGTGACAGCATTGTATGTCCTGCCGTGAGGTTGACTATGATATCGATGTTAGGCAAGGGAAAGTCATCCTTGCGGCATGCTTTGTTTAAGTCTCTAAAATCATTGCATAGTCGAACCCTGCCATCTGGTTTAGACACTGGCACGATGTTTGATATCCATTCGGGGTAATCAATGGCCCTGATGAACCCCACGTCTAACAATTTCTTGAGTTCTTCCTTGACTAGGAGGGCAATATGGGGATGCATTTTTCTCAGTTTTTGCTTTACGGGCTTCACCCCTGGATCCAATGGCAAGTGATGTAGAATCAGGTTTGGGTCTAAACCTGGCATGTCGGCATATGACCAAGCAAAGCTGCCTCTCTTCTTTTTAAAGAATGGTACAAACCTGGTTTTCTCAGGCGGCGTGAGAGATTTTGCAAAGTGGATTATCTTAGGCTGCTCTTCGGTTCCAATGTTCACTGGCTCTGTTGGCTCTACCACGATCTGTGACCTTTCTTGATACATGTCACTTGGGAGGGTGTCAAGCAATCCATCGTCAGGTGCCACAGTTGGGTTTTCACCTTCAGATATGGTGCAGGAGCACCTACCTGACAGCTGGTCTTGATAAGGCAGTTAGTAGTTTGGGTCTTGTTTGTGTTTCCAAGAAGGTCTGTTAGACCAATTGCATGTAGTAAGGTCATGCTGATCATGATAAGATCATGCTGACCGGGCTTTTTCTATTTTTAGCTAGTTAGTTATAACAGCTGTCATGATGTATGTTCGGTGGGATCTCCCAGCCGCTTGGAGAGTTCCCAGCCGCTTGGAGTCGGGTTAGTAGTACTCGTAGGCAAGTCTTTATAAGCATGAGATCGGTTGATATACAGACAGATATCATCGATCGGCAGTCTAGTATTGCATTAAACAGAGGAGGTTGAGTGTTCTGTGTGAGGAACATCATATTTTATTGCATCTTTGAATCAATAAAGATCCTGTTTGTGTTCTTGCTCTGGTTGGATTCCTTTGTGTAATAGATCTGCTAGTTTGAGTGGTTTCATGGATTCACTGATCCATTCCACCAGTT
Source organism: Cunninghamia lanceolata (assembly GCA_027924645.1). Lineage (NCBI taxonomy): Eukaryota > Viridiplantae > Streptophyta > Pinopsida > Cupressales > Cupressaceae > Cunninghamia > Cunninghamia lanceolata. Next base: position 34,108,499 of record BSBN01000072.1, read on the forward strand.
GACTCATCTGATCGGTGGAATGGTAATGTACAGTAGGTTAGTAGGTAGTTTGTTTGTTTGCATGCAGGTGTGCAGGATCGCGGTCGACAGATGTTGAGAAGCCTAGCATCTTCATGTGCTAGGTCGAGCTGATTGAGTTGGAAGATCACCCTGAGAGTGGATCGGGTCATCCCTAGAGGATCGGCGAAGTGAGATTTCGCTAAGTGAAGAAGTTCGCTAAGACGACATCATCAGGATATTTCTGCAAATATCCTGCAGACAGTTCGGATATCGTCATCCGGATAAGTGAAGGAGAGCATGATGCTTTCGAGTGCATGAAGTGCAGGCGTGTCGGGGTGATCATCATCTGGAGGAGCTGAGGAGGAGTGCATCGGCATCAGGTAGAAGATCGGGTCATGAAACTGTTGGAGTTTTCATGTTGCGAGTGCATCAGGATGTTTTAGGTCGGCATAGACTAAGTGCATGTATCGGCATCAGGATCATCTATCGGGAGAACCCATCATCCGCGTATCGCGAGTAGATGCGGGAGAGAAAATGTACAATCTGAGAGAAGGAAACAAGGGAAGTCTAAGATCACTTCATGGGATAAGATGGTAGCAAGGATAAAGGGTAAATTCTTGCCAAGGGATTATGAAATCCAGATGTTTAAGAAGCTGCAATTTTTAAAGCAGAAAGACAGGGATGTGAAAGCATATACTGAGGAATTTTATCTATTGAGTATGAGATCTGGTCATCATGAGAATGAGGTAGAAAAGGTGGCTAGGTACTTGGCTGGTTTGAGGTTTAACATACAGGATGAGTTAGTGTTAGCTAACCCTAAGAATGTGGAGGATTGTTATCAAATGGCAATCAGGATTGAAGAAAAGATGAATAGAGGACATGAGAAGTCCATGAGAGGAAGAGGAAACAATAGGGGAAGAGGAGCAGCCCCTGCACAAAAGCAAACCAATGAGGGTCAAGAAGACACTGGTAAAGGACAGGGACAGTCTGATTTCAAAGGTGGATGGAAAGGTAATAGAGGAAGATTTGGAGGTGGTAGAGGTTCTACTACATTTTCAGGAAAGTGTTACACCTGTGGAGAGTTTGGTCATCCATCTTTCAAATGTCTAGAAAACAAAGGTTCATCATCCAGAAATGATAGAACTAGTGACAAGAGAGTACAATTGGTACAAGAAGAGAAAGTAGAAGAAAGTGCACAGAGTTCAAACAAAGGTCCTGAGAATTATGGATATCCAGAGAGTGGAGAATCACTGATGTTAAGGAGAATTAGTTTGCAGGCATCAAAGGATATGATGCAAAGAAGAGCTCTTTTCAAGACCACATGCAAGAGTAAAGGTAAGGTATGTAAGGTTGTCATTGATACTGGTTCAACAGACAACATGGTATCTCAGGAAATGGTGGATAAACTGAAGCTGGAAAGGATTCCACATCCACACCCTTACAAGGCATCTTGGGTGAGTGATAGGCAATCACTTTTTGTCTCTGAACAGGCATATGTGGATTTTCAGATTGGACCATATCAGGATAGAATCTTGTGTGATATTTTGCCTATGGAATGTTGTCACCTACTGTTGGGTAGACCATGGCAATTTGACAGAAGAGTACTGTATGATGGGTATGCTAATACCTACACCATCAAGAAGGATGGGAAGACTATTAAGTTGATGCCATTGCAGGCAAAAGCTGCAGTACAGAAGGCAGCTCAAATCATTTTAATGGGAAAGAAGGAATTTGTGCAGATGCCTAGAGGAGCAGGCATGAAGGCAGTTGAGGACACTGCAGGGAAAGGAGTTGTTACAGACAACAAGCTGAAGAAAGTTTCAGTTGTGACTGACAGAGGTCAGCAGCAGGTTCAGAAACAGGGGTGCAACCAACCATCAGTTCAGAAGACTGCCAAGGATGTTGTCATAATTGGGACTATTGCTTGTCCTATCTAGATTGACAGGAAGATACAGTTGAACACCACAGAGGCAGTTCAGACAGAGGTTCTGGTCAGGCAACCTGACAAACACAAGGTATGTGAGAGAAAGGCCTACATCAACAGGCATGAGGATTTACTTGCCAGAAAGCAAGTTACAGTTCAGGAGTCTTGGAGAAGCCAAGAGACAGCAGCAGACAAAGCTGGAACAGTTCAGCAGATTGCACAGGCAAAGTGTAAGGGTGGAAGACTTCCACATGCTAAACTCATGGGACATGAGTTCTTTTCTTTTGGGGAGTATGGTGCAGGAGCACCTACCTGACAGCTGGTCTTGATAAGGCAGTTAGTAGTTTGGGTCTTGTTTGTGTTTCCAAGAAGGTCTGTTAGACCAATTGCATGTAATAAGGTCATGCTGATCATGATAAGATCATGCTGACCGGGCTTTTTCTATTTTTAGCTAGTTAGTTATAACAGCTGTCATGATGTATGTTCGGTGGGATCTCCCAGCCGCTTGGAGAGTTCCCAGCCGCTTGGAGTCGGGTCAGTAGTACTCGTAGGCAAGTCTTTATAAGCATGAGATCGGTTGATATACAGACAGATATCATCGATTGGCAGTCTAGTATTGCATTAAACAGAGGAGGTTGAGTGTTCTGTGTGAGGAACATCATATTGTATTGCATCTTTGAATCAATAAAGATCCTGTTTGTGTTCTTGCTCTGGTTGGATTCCTTTGTGTAATAGATCTGCTAGTTTGAGTGGTTTCATGGATTCACTGATCCATTCCACCGGTTGACTCATCTGATCGGTGGAATGGTAATGTACAGTAGGTTAGTAGGTAGTTTGTTTGTTTGCATGCAGGTGTGCAGGATCGCGGTCGACAGATGTTGAGAAGCCTAGCATCTTCATGTGCTAGGTCGAGCTGATTGAGTTGGAAGATCACCCTGAGAGTGGATCGGGTCATCCCTGGAGGATCGGCGAAGTGAGATTTCGCTAAGTGAAGAAGTTCGCTAAGACAACATCATCAGGATATTTCTGCAAATATCCTGCAGACAGTTCGGATATCGTCATCCGGATAAGTGAAGGAGAGCATGATGCTTTCGAGTGCATGAAGTGCAGGCGCGTCGGGGTGATCATCATCTGGAGGAGCCGAGGAGGAGTGCATCGGCATCAGGTAGAAGATCGGGTCATGAAACTGTTGGAGTTTTCATGTTGCGAGTGCATCAGGATGTTTTAGGTCGGCATAGACTAAGTGCATGTATCGGCATCAGGATCATCTATCGGGAGAACCCATCATCCGCGTATCGCGAGTAGATGCGGGAGAGAAAGTTCGTGTTTTTCGACTAAGTGTTGAAAAGGTCATCAGGATATTGGGTGACGTCATCGTCATCAGGATATGACGTCATCGTCATCAGGATATTGAGATATCCCCTTATGCGAGTTTATCCTGCCGTCGTTAAGTGCTAAGGTATCGGCGGAAGCCTGTGGCAGAAAGTTGTATTAACATCATCAGGAGGTTTCGAGAGTTAAACCATATCATGATGCTGTTGTCAGGTAGCGGAGCATCGAAGGAAAGGTGCTGAAGGCGATCGTCATCAGGATATTTGGGGAGCAACCGGATGTTGAATATCCTGCTGACGAAGGTAGTGTCGGAGATCATGATGATGACGATGGAGTTCGGCGCCCGATGAACAGTGCAACCGGAGGATGTTTGCACCCGTTGAACATCATGATGATGATGTTAGAAGGAAGGCGGAGGAGGTGAACAGTAGTCGGCAGGAGGATGATTGTGATCGTCCAAAATATGATGATGCTGACTGTGTAACGCGAAATATGATGATGCTGTTGGTGGTTTTAGGGAATATGATGATGATGGCGAAGATGATGATGATGAGGTTGGTCTGCAGACATCCATGCTATATGCAAAGGTTATAGTGTGGATGCCTCTGCATCAAGATACGTCCTTTCTTTTTACTGTTTTATGATCTGACACTGCCGCATGGTGGTTTTCACCATCAGATCCCTTTTTGATCTTTACATTTTTGCGACTAGAAGGCTTGGCACCCTCCCCGAAGTAAGCTACAGTATTGAGTTCGATAGCGAATCCGGCTTTATGATCTCCTTTTGGTAAATGATCTCGAAGTCCCATATAGTCAATGTAGGCATCATCGTTCTGGAACACATCTAATTGGGGGGTTCCTTGCAGATCCCAGTCAATAAGCTCAGGGTGCAAGAGGGGAAGGGAGTCAGATGAAAGACCTGATTCGTTGATAGTGTGGATGGAAATATTAGGAGCACAGGTGGGGGTAGTGTTCTGGGTGGTACTTTCTTCCAGGTTGTTTACCGCAATGGAATTGAAACTTTCCTCGAAAGCCATAACTTCAGGGAGGGGCAAATCAGACTCCAGTGGTCTGTCCCGTTGCGTTTGTCTCTCATGATATGGGCTAAGAGTTTGGATGGTGTCAATCTCCTTGTCATCGTAGGAGTGCTCTGTTAGCTCGTCCCACTCATATTCATTCGACTCATCTGAATCTGCATCACTATCCTCTTGGAGTGTTTGGATTGTCTCCACAAGACAGGCATTTTCCTTGGCTTTGCCCTTGCCTTTGTACCCTAGGCCAGTCGTGTTTCTAGCCGAAGAGGAGGAAGAAGGTTGTATAGGTTCGATGATCCCTTCTTTTCTGAGGCCGATAGGGCCTTGTCCTTCATATCCCATCCTATGCAAGATGGTTTCACCCCATCCATAGAGCTCTGTAGGGAGTCTAGGTGGCTCTTGGGGTGTGTTTTCTTCTTCGGCATAAAGCCATTGCAAGAGGTCTCGCTCCTCTGATTCATCGGATAAGGTCCCCCATTTTACAAAGGGGTTTGCGGGAGTTGTAGCAGGAGCAGAGGGCTTTGGAAAATGCCTGGGTTGATGCTTGGGCTGGCCAAAGGAGCGAGGAGACAAGGGCATTTTTGCAAGGTTGAGGCTGTGCTCAATCTGGTATTCCCCCACGCCATTTTCTTTTATGGTGATTTTCATTGGTTTGGGCCATGAAGAGGAAGCTTCGGCAGTATGGTCTTGTGGCGGAGTAGGGGAGGTATGGGCTCTATTGTTGGGAATGACGCATTCAGGTTTAGCTTGGAAAGAATTGTAGTGTTGGTAGGGATTGGGGTCGCCATGTATGGTGACCTGTTTGCCATCATGTGGGAACTTTATACATTGATGGTAGGTGGAGGGGACAACTTTCATGGCGTGGATCCATGGTCTCCCTAGCAGAATATTGTAAGCAAGCTCTCGATCAAGGACTTGGCACACCACATCTTTAATTACTGGTCCCACTTGAATGGGTAGGACAACCGTGCCCTTTGTGGTGCGTTCCTCCTCGTCGTAGGCTTTGATAGTAATCTTCCTCCGTGGATCCACTGCCTGTTCAGAGAACCCCAATGCAAGGACTAGCTTCAAAGTGCAAATATTCAAACCGGCCCCCCCATCAATGAGAACCCTCTTGATGCGGTGCCTGCGTATGAATGCGACAATGTGTAGAGGAGTGTTGTGGGGTTGAGACATGGAAAGGTCATCTTGTTCTGTAAACGAGATGGAAGTGGAGGATGTCAAATTACCCACCATGGTTTGAAACTTTTCTTGGGCTAGGTTAGTGGGGACAGTAGTTTCCACTAAGGCTTTCTCAAGAATCTCCTTATGAGAAGGAGATAGACGCAAGAGCTCCAATATAGAAATGTGGGCCGGAGTCTTTTGCAATTGGTCGATGACATTATATGGGCGGGGGTTAGATGGAGATGGTGACGACCTTGGAGGAGTGGTGTTGATCGTGACTCTACCACTGCGGGTAATTATACTACAACCAGTTCTGTTAGGTCCTGGTTGTTGGTTGGGGGATATGACGTTGACTTGCGGAACGTGCTCAGAAATGCAGTTAATGGTGTACTCAAAGGGAACGCTTGCATAGTTAGCATTACTCGACCCACTGTTCTGGTTTGGCCTATTGCGATTGTTGTCATTATTGTTATGGCTATTGGAGTTGTTGCCATTGTGACCATTATTGTGGTTGTAACCATTGTTGTTGTGACCGCTGTTGTGATTGTTGTTATACGGCCGGTTGTGGTTTAGGAGAGGATCTCGGTAGGCCACATGAGATTCATTGGAGGTATGCTGTTGTGTCCCTCCCTGATTCTGGTCCAGTATATCTTGTATGACGTTCTTAAGACGGATGCAATTATTGGTTGTGTGCCCCCTTCCTCGATGATACTCGCAATAGTCTGTGTCCTTCCAATAGGGAGGTTTGACTATAGGCTCATAGTCACTTGTTGGCGGTAGAGAAATTTCATTGTTAGCCAACAACTTCCTGAGAGCCGACTCTTGAGATTCTCCTAACAGCGTGAATTTTCTCCTTGGATTTGAATTGAACCAAGGTCTAGATTCCCGAGGGGGAGGCTTGTTGAGTGCACCGTTATTTGTTTCTTCCTTAAGAGTGAATATGGGTTGTTGTTTAGGGGCTGCCGCCTTGGCATCCACTACTCCATCGTTGACCACATTCTTGTTCTTGGTCCAAAACTTTGACTTGTCAGTTGTGTAATTGGAAGGAGGTGTGTCCTTGTAGAGCTTGAGAGTTCCTTTAGCGATCATAGCTTTCTCAATGAATAGCCCCATTTCAATGACTTTGGTGAATGAGGTAGGGCATTGTATCTGAATCTGATAGCTAAGATCGGGATTCAAATTGTGGACAAACATTTCCAATAGTTGTTTCTCAGGCATGTCGTAAGAACACTTACTAGCTAGCTGTCTCCATCGTTGTAAGAAGGTGGCGAAAGACTCACCACCTTTTTGTTTGGTGTTGCATAGGTCTAGCATAGATACTTCGTGTTCTATGTTGTAAGAGAAGTGCGTTATGAATTTATTGACAAGCTCATCAAAAGTTTTGATTCCTGGTGGAAGACGCGAGAACCACTCCATAGCTTGACCTCCTAAAGATCTTGGGAACAGTCTCATTAAGTAGGTCTCATTGTGAGCTACTTCTAAACATGCTGCGGTGAATTCCCTGATATGATCTCTAGGGTCCCCCTTCCCTTTGTATTTGTCGAATTTCGGGATTCCGAACTGAAAGGGGAATGGATTCCGAACTGAAAGGGGAATGGTTTCATGACCAAACTTCTGTCAAAGGGGTATGGTGCTATATCTTCCAAGGAGTAGTTCTTGGAACTGGTGCCGATCTTAAGGTTGGAGATTTCTAGCTTTAGACTCTCAATTTGTTGTCTCACATCCGCCATAGGAGCATTTTGATCTATGTGTTGTTTTCCTCTCTCATTGGCCTGGGGGACCGTGTCATTTGTGCCTCTCTCATGTGCATTTGGGATTGTGTCATTTGTGTCCCTCTCACGTTCATTGTCTGCATTTTCCATGATGGAGCTAATGTCAAAGTCTGCGGGGAGTTTGATTCCGAGACTAGCAAGATGATGGAAATATTTGGTGGGGTCCTCAAGGAGCACTTTCTCCACTAGGCGTTGGAATTTGCTATCTTGCATGTGTGCCACTAATTCTTCACGAGAAATTTCTTCATCATCATCGCGTGGTGGGGCGATGTGATCGGAAGAGTCGGCCATTTCAATTAGCTTGTTGTACTGGGATCGAGTAAGAACCATGCAAGGTGGGGTGGGATGAAATGGACTAGGATTAGAAATTTTGGCAAGGTGCCGACTAAGACTGTAATGAATGGGGTATCTAGGACAAGATCTGGACAAAGGGTTCTCTCGCTCAATGACTTCAGGTAAGACGGTTGACACAAGACTCTAGCCACTAGCAAGGGTAGTCGATACCAGTCTCACTGTGTAGGGCTTAGTCGTTCAACAAGACTACTAGCAAAAGGTACTGTGACCTACTAGGCTTATGTGAATTCACGAATGAAACGAAGAAGGACCTATGTCGAATCGGTATGGGACAGAATGACGTTAGGGCAAGAGTGACTAGGACAGAAGGTGACTGGGATGACCGTCGAAAGAGAGAGAAATGGGTGAAAACTGACTGCAAGGTTGATTCTGACCTCGGAAAATGAAACTAGGCTGAAATGGGTACTCTGAACAGCTGACGAAAATTTCTCAAAAATAGGGCAGATGCTCACTGTCACACATGCACAGAAACAGATGCGCAGCAAGAATGGGTAAATGCGCCGTAAGTCGCTGTATATGCTCCGCTCTGGTGAAGTATGCATGCGCAGTAACAGTGCGCAAATGCGCAGCAGAAAAGTATATGCGCAGCAGGTCGGCGTATATGCGCAGTAAGTCGCTGTAAAAGCGCAGCAGAACAGTGTATATGTGCAACAGAAAGGTATAAAAGTGCCGCAAGTCGGTACAAAAATGCAGCAAGTCGCTGTATATGCGTAGCAGAAACGGATATATGCGCAGTTCTGGTATTTTTTTACAAATTTTTGAGATTTTTCCCTGTTTTTGGTATTCTTTGGCTGGAATAGGTCTTCCTGATCTGATATTATGAATTAATTTAGCAAGAAAACACAGCAAGCACAAAGAGTATTTTGTAGTTTTCCATTGTTTTTGTAGTTTTTCGACTCTATTTTCGACAAAAGCAAGCACAAAATCCTAGGTGAGAAATGGATTATAAGGGATTTGGGCCACTAAAACAAGAGGTAGTTAATTCAGGCAACCGTTCAAGTGGTTACACGTGCGGCGGCGCTACTCTCCGTTATGGAGTCTCCCAGCCTCACAGGGTTGCGCCTGAGAGGGTTTTGGGGGAGGTTGGCCGTCGGTGTAACATAACAGCACTCGTTGCAGGAGGTTTTCACCTCAAGCACAATTTATTTTAAGTGGCTCGGTAGGGCTTGGCGTTAGCCTGTTACCACTCAGGGTCGTTCCCGCTTGGACAAGCGTGCATCCAAGGGCAGGCCCCTCCTAAAGGTTAAACAAGTAGAATGACAAGTCTGGCACTCTGATCACCCAGAAGAGGGGAGAGCATAAGCCTATTGTCATTCGCAGGCACAGAATACACTGATTAATCCACCCTAGTTAAAAAGATAAAAACTAAATGGGCTAAGCTACTCAAACAAAACTTTGAAGTGATTTCAACAATATTGCAGTGGTTCGATTTTAAATCCCAGAAAGCAGTTGTGAGTTCAATTTTAAATCCACGTTGCACGAGATTTGTTAACTTTGAAATTTAGGTCTCACGATATAGCAATGGTTCATTTTAACTTCAGAAAGCAGTTGTGAGTTCAATTTTAAGTCCACGTTGCACGAGATTGTTAACTTTGAAATTCAGGTCTCACGATATAGCAATGGTTCATTTTAACTGCAAGATCAGTGATGAGTTCAATTTTAAATCTTAGATAGCAATAACTTGGAAGTTTGTTTGCAATGCAAGCATGAAATAAACCAGTTACTTCCTCCCTAATTAAGACTAGATGAAGATTTGTAATGAACAACCATTTTACTCTTTCTCTGAAAATGAAATGTGAGCTAGTTAGATGCAACTACATGTAACTAAACCCGAGCCTATCCTGCAAAACCGCTCCAGCAAACACCTACAAAAGGGTTAGCGTTAGCAAAATACTCTAGAAAAGTACTAAAACCTGAGCCAGTTACAAATGCGCAGCTTCAGTGATCAGATGCGCAGAAGTGATCAACAGAAGCGCAGCATTAACGAATGCGCCGTAAAAATGAACATATGCGCCGTTAAAATGAACATATGCGCAGTTTTAACATATGCGCAGCAACAGTCGTCAGAAGCGCCGTAATAGTCAACAGATGCGCCGTTTTAACGTATGCGCAGCAATATTATATGAAAGCGCAGTAACAGTTAACAAATGCGCAGTTTTAATAAAAGCGCTGTAACAGTCTGTAAAAGCGCAGCAAGGATGCACAGATGCGCAGGATTTTCAAAAGCACCGTAACAGTCTTCAAAAGCACTGTAAAAATGAACAAATGCGCTGAAAGAACCTGTGCGTGACTCTGCGGGATCTGTATGGAACCTGCCTTCAAAAAAGCTCAAAAATGGTGAAATAATGGTGAACGTCTCCCTCGACTGCAGAGTCTCTCGTATCTCCTCCTGCAAACACACAAAGCAAGGCGTCAGTCTCAAGCTGCATATACCATACTCAACATATCTATTGAACTATATCAACTAAACTTAGCATTTCAAATTGATCAAAACAGCACACTACATCTCTTGACTAGATTCCTGCAATCTCCGAGATAGCTCATCGATTCCTGCGTCAAACAGGACGCTAATCGAATCAATTTGGCTAAGTAATTTGCCATCTCAAGCAAATGCGCCACTACAGGTGGTAAAAGCGCCGTTTCTGGTATATGCGTCGCAATAATCAACATATGCGCCGCAAAAATGCATATGCGCCGCTACAGGGCACATATGCGCCGTTCTAATGCATGCGCCGCAGAAATCCACGTATGCGCCGCGAAATTATGGATGCGCCGCAGGAAGTCACATATGCGCAACTTTAACAAATACGCTGCTACATTTCACGCATGCGCGGCAGAAATACAAAAGCGCCGCCCAATTACGAAAGCACAACTAGAATGCACAAATGCGCAACTTTCACGCATGCGCCGTCGAAACCGGCATATGCGCCGCAAAATTACAAATGCGCAGCTTCGCGAGGCATATGCACCGTTCTGCGTTTCGGCGCATTCATTTCACCTATTTTCTACGTGCATTTATGACGCCTAAACTCGACCCTAGAGGAAATTTTTCGAAGCACATACCAGGGGTCCTGCCTCTGCTGGCCGCCTGAATCATCGGACTCGCTCGAATCGGTGCTCCTCGCGTGGAATGTCTGCTGCTCTGGCCGCCATGCTGCTCTAAGTTTGCTCTGAGCTCTCTTTCTCCAATCCAGATCAACCAAGTGTGCAAATGACTATTCTTGTGGACCCAGCTCCTATTTATAGCCTCCAAACCCTAATTCTGGCTAGGTGATGCCTGTGACTACTTCCCGTGTCCGTTTTTCCTCCCATTTTCTTCCCGCATCCCTGACCGCATCCCTTTTTCCTCCAACTTATCCTAACCCCTTCGTCTTCGTGAGATCGTCTGTCTCCAAAACTTTCGCCGTTTTTCCCGTCCAATCTCCCGAGGGGGCATCCTATCGTCATTTAACCTATACCAGGGGCAAACTGGGGCATGTATCATCATTCAGACTATCAATTTCTTTGAAGCAACGCTGTAAACTGCATTGCATCAAAGAGGGGCAAAATGTATACGCCTAAAAATGACACAAATCATCCTAAATAAATATTCTAAATATTTATTCCATTCTTCTATTAATTAAATAAATATTCCAAATTTATTTAATCAATTCACTATCTCACAATTAAATAAATTCTATTTATTTAATTAAAATTCTTCTAAAGTCCTTCACAATTAAATAATCATAAATTATTTAATTAATCCTATTTCCTCTATCCTAAAGTTCTAAATTCAAAATTACACCTCACCTTTTCCACCTCATCTTGTCCACCTCATCAGGTTGCACATGTAATTAAATATATTATATATTTAATTACCTTATTTTCCCTCACCCACATGGCCTATTTCTTCTCCAATCAGAGGTCAGTTAACCAATCAATCAAATCTGTTAACTAACCTGTCAGTTGAGTCAAATCCTCAATCAATTCAGTCAGTTCCACAATCCACTCTGTTAACAGATCAATCAAGTCTGTTAACTGTTCAGTCAATGGAGTTAACTCTCCAATCAGTTTTGTCACATCCCACCTTTCATGATGGAGCTGGGACACTTGGCACGTTTCCACTGGTTGCACATTCCTCAACCATCCTCAACCGTTGATCTTCATATCTTCTCTCAACCGTTGATTTCCATTCTTCCAAGTCTATAAATGAAGCTTCTTCCCTCCATTCTAATCATCCAGGCTTTTGACATCGTTACTCTGCAGAAATATCACCAGCACGCCTTTGGCACCCATTTGTCATCCACAAGCTTGAGATCACCATTGTTGCATTGGAGCTCATCTTCATTGCATATCACACCATAGCCGTTCACCATCGACTTCCTCAAACAGCTTTAAAAGATTGCACTCTCTGAGGGCTCATCTCATCTGCGAAAGGACGATTCGTGATAGGCGAACAACAGAAGTTTCGAAACGGAAGAGGTTTGCTGTGTTCGTTCATTGCTTTGTTTACTTGAATCTTCTTTGTTTCTCTATTCTGTTGATGTTTGGGTCATCTATTATTCATTTAATTGATCACTATTTTACCCTCACAACCCACACCATCGGAACAACCACAAACACTTCTGCCGATATCACCAGTCACACCGATTGCAACCCTCTTTGCCCGGTCATCAGCGAGACCCTAACCATCGGCACATTCAAAATCTCTCATACCGACACACATCGTTTAACCGACGAACACCTCTGTCGGCCAGACATCAACCATCAGAGCGATAAAAAACTTCTTCACTGAGCACACCACTCTCGCCGACCGCTACATCCTTGAAAAGCCTCAAACCACAATCCATCGGCCAGACACCTCATGTCGGCGGACCTCTTGCTAACTCGCCCAATAAGCAATGTTACTCTGATGAAAGTCCTCATCAGCCAAACACAAGGCATCAGAAGAAGATCTCCCAGCCTCGCCGATGTAAGACGTCACCCTGATGCCCATCCTGGTGACGTCATCATCACATTGTAAAATCACCCTGTCGATAAACCCCATCAGCGAAACCCCCTACATCGGAGGAAAATCCTCTAGCTTCGCCGATACCACATGTCTCACCGAGGAACATCATTGGATCGGGGAGACTAACTCCATCGGCCAAATACAAGCCTACCTCTCTGATCCCACAACTCTCGCCGATAGCAATACCCTTCAGCAAGACACAAACCATCGGAGGGCCAGAAAAATGTTGCGCCGATAACATCAGTCGTCCCGATGAAAGCCTTAAGCCACATTCCGTTGGCCAGACCAGCCTCATCGGAATGACATCAACCTCGGCTGCTGATAGATAAAGTCTTGGCAATGTAATGAACACACCACTGCTACCAACATGATCGCTAAGACAAGGGATACTCATGCCGATGGACACATAAATTTTGATTTACAGGAAGGTGGTTGCATATACATATTTAAGCACCAACACGTCCTTTGACATCAATGGAAAAGGGTGGGGTTCCCAAGCCAAAACTCTCCAAAAATTCTAAATATACTGTCGAATATGTATAATTAATCATTAAGGTCTATTTACATAAACTTGAGAATGTCTGCAAAGCTAGTTTTTATTTGCACAAGTTCAGAGGCCCAAGTACTCTTCATTCCATCCAAAATTGAGATGTGCCCACTCAGCAGAAATGAATACGCTTTTGCCTTTGATCGATTTGATGAATCACTAGTCTGAGCTGCAATCTGAGCTTTAGATAGGGCATTATACATTGTCTCTAACTTAGGGGCAATCAATCCCTAGAGCTCACACATTCTCTTCATAATGTTACCCTTTTCTTTAACAAGCCTCTTTATCTCATCTACTGATTACTTGACATTCTTGACTTATAGGAGAAATTGTTAGAGGATCAAAATTTTGAGAGAGATTTGACAATTTATGTTCTTGCTCCTTTATCTTTTTCTCAACATCCTCATTAACTTTGGGCCATGATAGACATAATTTGTACATATCAATTCCATCATTTAGAGCATTCTGAATACTCTTTATGCTAATACCAAGTATTCTTCTATCATTTCCTATCAGGTTCTTTATTTCACAAAATTTTTATCCAAGAATTATTTATGAACTTTTGCCTCTGCAGACTTCTCAAAGGACTCAAAATGAGTATTTACAGAACTTACAAGATTTTTTAGATGTTCAGAGGGGGAATCAGATGGACTCTTCTAGTAGGTAGGCATTAACTTTTCTAAAGTCCTAGATGCAAGCCCCAGTAGCTCATTATCCTCCATGTGGAATTTTAACATCTTTTCTCTAGCCTTTACTTGAGTGAATGATGCTATTTTCATCAGTTGAATTGGAGAGAGAGTATCTGGATTGGATAGACCTTAGAGTAGTTCAGGTTCATCAAGCTTAATCATCTCTTTTTCAAGAAGACTTTTCACTGCATCTGCAGTGTCTCTTGCAACATTTTCTAAACCATCCTTTTGTTCATCAGATTTCTCAGTATCTACTTTATGTGCTTCAACATTTTCACCATCTTCTTTTGCTTTATATTTCATCCTCTTTCTCTGATTTATTTTTCTCTATGTTCTCTATAGAGGGACTCTTTCCCATTTGTTCACCACTTGCTACCTAATCCGGAGGGCTCTGTGAAGTAGTAATATTATCTTCTTTTTTTGATGTATCAAGTGGATTAGGAGTATCTTCTGCATCAACTACTTTATCCATCATTTTTGTATCATCCTGATTTGCTTGTTCTACTTCCAGAATAGAGGCTTCACCCAACTCAGATTGCTACTCAATGATGTTCTCTTCTTCACCATCCAGAACTTCTTCTGTGACTATTGGAAAATTATGTTTTTCAATGCTTTCAAAAGAATTTCTTGAGTTTCTTGAACGATTTCACTTGTTTCTCCAAGCATGAGTTTGTTCATTCTCTTTTTGCTTCTAAAGTCATCTTTGACTTCCTTGAATATCATATTTATTTGATCAGGTGAAATCTGAGGACACAAATTTATTAGCTCATGTTCCCTGATCTCTATGTCTTTGCTCTTGGCATTTTCTTTTCTTAACTCCAAAATATTTGCCAGACTTTGTGGTAACTCAGAAGTTATCTCAATTAGTGCCTTGTTGTAGATGTTGAGATATCTGACAGTCTTCCTCCAACACCCTTTTATCCACATCACTATATTCATTATAGAATTCAATCATGGGTTTTAGATTACCATCTACAGTGACCAATTTTATCACATCTTCCAGGGAGAGTGTGGGCTTCTCAACATATTCCTCATATGCTTCTGTCTTTTGCTTTTTACTAGTCCTTTTGCTTTAGGAGGACTTCTCTTTGGTTACTTTTGCATCTTTTGTTCTAGTGGCCTTTAGTTCCTTGATTTCAATGTCAAAATATGTATCTTCTTCTTCTTCTCTTATGCTTACATAGGTCCGGGATGTTTTTGTTTTCTTCCTTTTCTCCCATTTTTCAGATGATTTTGCTTCCAGTTTTTGTAGTTTTGGAAGGAATAGGGGCAGAAGCAGAACTCCTAGTAGTTCTTGAAGTAGAAGAGAGTTCCACCGGAGCACCTATTTTTTTCTTATCTTGTTTCTCTTTCTCTGTCTTTTTAGTTCTTTCTCTAAATTTCCTCACAACCTCCTTAGTTAGGCCCAGATTTTCAACTGCTCAACTTCTTTTCTTAATTTCCTATTGGTTCAGGTTCTCTGAGCTCAATATGCAATTTTAAATCAAGCTTCTCATAAGTTCCAAATATTTCAACCTTTGTGTCTTTAGGCTTGCTTAGAAGATATTGAGCATACATATTCAATATTTTTCCATCTACTTCATACCCCATGGGCATGATTCAAGCAGTTCTGGGTTCCACTGCTTCCATTAGACACTGATCAATATCAACCATGAAGCATATTTCATTTTTGTATTTCTCAACAATTGATTTAGGGATTCTTTCCCTTAGGTGCATCATACTCTGAAAATTCTTGAAGTAACCCCATATTGCAGTTTTCTGAGCCTTGAAATCACCAATGCTATGAAGATTATGTTTGATTTGAATGGTAACTGGCTCATCCTTAGTCTAGTGCACACATTTTACCCTAGGTACCTCATTCATAAAGTAAAAGGAGAGACATAGAACCAATGTACCATACTTGAAAATGTTTTTCTTAGCTTTCTTGATTTTGTTTAAGTTTTCAATCAGTTGATTCTGTAGTAATTCACACAAATCATAATCAGTATTTTGCTTTAGCATCTTGTATGCATCATATATGGTTGTTCCAAAAATAGAATTTTCTTTACTAGAGTGGTAAATCTTGTACCCAATCACCATGGAGGCAAATTTGACATCCGGTTCTATAATATCATTAATGGTCATTGCCCTTCTGTCAAACTTGGCACCGGTAGCATCAATCACTATCGAGTTTTTCACGACTTTCAACATGGGCAATCCTCCGGTTGAGTTTAACCCAGTTACAATTCTAATAGCATCCTTGGTAATCTTGAATGGTTTTAACAACCAAATGAATTCATCATGCTTCTAACTCAAAACATATCGGACCCATTCATCCTCATCAAATGTCAGAAACCCCATAATCTGAATAAAGTGTTTATCCTGTAGTGCCTTATACTTGGGTTTAAGTTCGTGATTTTCATCCATGAGTTGTTTCTCAAACAAGTCTACATACCTTGAATCTCCAAATTCATCTATGTTTGTATGAATATAAACCCTAATGTCTTCAACATGTAGTACACCATATGAAACACTTGAAAAAGCACCTAACATGTTGACTTTTATTGATTTGTGAGGAAGTTTCTTAAATTTGGGTCAAGGTCTCTCAGTAATGTCAACAACATGAGGAGTAGCCATCTCAATGGATTCCAAATTCAAGGCTTTACAGAGAGGTACCTTTTTTTTTTGCAAGGTTAGGGTTGATCAATTTTTAGTTGAATTTTCTCTTTGTGCCTCAGTCTCTGGATTCACAGCTCAAATGCTCTTCTTCTTGTTTCC
This sequence comes from Cunninghamia lanceolata, assembly GCA_027924645.1. NCBI lineage: Eukaryota > Viridiplantae > Streptophyta > Pinopsida > Cupressales > Cupressaceae > Cunninghamia > Cunninghamia lanceolata. The sequence continues at coordinate 34,125,061 of BSBN01000072.1, forward strand.
TCCATATGCAAAGTGATTCAAATGAGTGATCAAGTGACCTTTTATCATTTGCAAAACCTAATTTTGGCATTGTAATAAATGTGTTGCCCTAACTATATCCGATTACTCTATTTTTAACAGTTCTTCATGAATCATTCCATAAGTTTTCATATCAACATCTTTTCTTCCAGAAATCCTTCCAAAGGTTCTAAACCAATTCAACATATTCTCTCTTATTGTGCTAGATTCAGGCACCCACTTACTGACTAGGGGAATTTGATGTTCAATGCAGATCCCCTGAGCTAGAGCTCCTAGCTTAATTCCTAGAGGAATTGTCAGCACAGGATTCCGGTGCAGACCCTTCATCATTGTTTATTGTATCTTTCTTTACCCAAGTCTTATTCATTTCACTCCGTATCTCATTCACATCAATTTTTCTTTTGTCTTTGTCTTGTTGTTGTTCATCTAGTTTTCTATTTACTAGACCTCTTCTTCCATTGTTCCTACTTCTATAGAATTTTGCAATATGACCAGATTTATTGTAGTTAAAGCACACACCATTTCTTTTCTTATAAACATGATTTCCTCTTGATCTGCACTGATTAGCCATTTGTTCAAATCCATTGCAAGCAAAGTAGTAGCCATTGAAAGAATTTCTATTAGAGTTATTCTTTATCATACTTCTACATTCATTGGATTTATGACCATACCTCTTGCATTTGAAGCATTGACCAGAGAAGGATGGACCATTTTGATTTTCTCTAATTCTGCATTGAGTAGCTCTATGACCAAATTTATTGCAATTGAAACAATTTCCATTGAATGATGGATATCTTTGAGCATTAGGCTGTCTTATCAGAGGTTTTCTAGTTCTATTCCTTTTATTCCTTGGTTGAAAATTTCTTTGTCCAAATCCGGAGCTTTCACCTTTCTCATATCTAAGATTATGCTTGTCATGATCCTTTTTCTATTCTTCAATTAGTGCTTCAAGTTTAGCTGAGCTTATTTGGAACTTCTCCTTATACTCATTTGCAATTTCTAGGTCATGTCTGAGAGTGATAATCTGTCTCTCAAGTTCTCTCTCATTGTTTCAGCTTTCTTGTAGATTAGATTCTAGGAGACCGGCTATTCCATCCAATCTGTAGCATTCTTTAGTTCTCTCTTTCAGATTTTGCTACATTTCTTCTTTAGTTTTCTTCCTATCTTTAATTTCCTTGGTTAGTCTCATCACTTGAGTTTCCATCTCATGATTTAGGACAACAACTTCTTTAGCTAACTTTTCACATTCTTTTGTCTTCTCTTTCAGGGCCTTGTCTTCCAATTGAAGAGGTTGCTCCTTTCCTTTTGCATTGGATTTGCTCAATTTTCCTTTTAAAATCTCAATGAAGTCTTCAGCCATTTTGAGGTTATCTTGCAGCTCTTGGACTTCTTCCTTGGATTGCTCAAGATCATCTAGTGCAAGATTAAGTTGCCCTTGAAGATTATATTCATCCATTTTTACTACCTTCCCAGATCTTCCTTAAGCTGTTAAACTTTTCCAAAGGAACCTTGCTCTGATACCAATTGTTGGAATTAACCTAGACAACTGAGAGGGGGGTGAATCAGTTGTCTCCAAAATCTTTCTTTTAAACTTCTTTCACTATGTCAATTTGATTAATGATGCAAACATTAAAGAATATGATATTAACACAGAAGAAGAAACATAATCAACACATTTGACACCAAGATTTTTGATGTGGAAACTTGGTTAAGGGAAAAACCATGGTGGGGGTTAGCCCACAAAAATTAATACCTTGTTAAAAGTATTTTTACAAATGGGAATGCACATGCATTCGGGCTCACTACCCAGAGCTCACTGCCTATATAAATATTACAAGAGGATAACAGATATTTTGAACTGATGAATAGCATCTACTCATGTAACAATTTTAGTTCCAGTTAAGTACAAAAACTGATCTTACACATTTCATATTTGCTCTACTCTTCTTATTGCTTTGCCTTCATTCACACCTTGGATTTCTACTCTTCTCATATACACCTTATTCGTACATATCATGCACTTCAAATCATCCAATTCCATCACCTGTAAATATCCGCAACATGATCTAAAATCATTTTGTCAGTCAGCTTCATGAACATTTAGAACTTTGTTGAGTACTCTGCTTTGTCATCTAAATCCATACATAATATGAGATGTGGACCAAAACTTTCACTCACAAATCATCAATCATGTCGGCTACCATCACTGATCATCACCAATTGCCTAATAAATAACTTCTATACATCCGAAATTAAGATCATTCACAAGGTCGGCCTATTCTTCTATTGTTTGTTTTGTCAAATTGAAACCTGATACTTAGAAGCTAGTATCTTTTAAGTCCATCACCGGAGGACAAAAATCTAGATTTAGAGTGTCTTGACAATGCTTTTAATTACCTTAGATCTGCAGCAAACCATGCCTTTCCACTGGAGAGACCCAGACCAAGATGCCAGACCCTATTACCTGCTTTGTTCCTAACTGCCTTAACTTAAAAAAATTCTAATTCTGACTTCTGGTATGAACAAATTATGTTATGTGAATGATTGGGATGATCTTAGTTACCATCAATGACAACACCTATCAATGCAAAGCAGTGTCTCTTGCCAACATAAGCAACCAATCATGTGATGTCGCATCAGTGCACCAATAAAACATGACTTAATGCACACCTATAGGTTGACCCTTTTTTGGGAACTATTCGACACCTCAACAAAAAGCATGTTGATGTGGCCTTGAAACCTTAGTTATAGGTAGGGTTTTCCCAAGTAAACTATTGTAAAAAATTTGGAATGATTTGAAATTGCCACATATAATTTTGAGAGGCGTGAAGTTAGGGTGCTTAACGACTGGGTCCTCTACACACAACTTAAACATCATCCACTTCAATGGTCAAATAGTCAATAGCAATTTTACACCTCATCCACACCAAAAAATGGTAAATATTTGTTCTATTTTTATTGGCTAAAATTGACATTTGAATATTGAAGTGGATGATAATATCTAGTGCTCTCCCCTACCTAATGTAATAATTATAAAGAAAAGGAAGATTGCTAACATGTTACCTTAAAATATTTTCATCTTAATTCTTCCTCTACATTACAAGTTTATAGTGCTTAAGTATGGATTACAGTCACATAATAGATGTCAACAAGCTTATGCTTATATTATATATAGAATTTAAAATGACTAAACCTTCATCTTTACTGAATATATTTGCCTTAGACTCCAATTTTGTAAAATAGGGAAAAATTGAAAAACAGACAGACACCACTAAGTAAGCCTTACATCCATAAATAAACATGACCATAAAAGAAAAGAAAAAAACAAGAAAGAGGTAGTTTCAGAAAAAAAAATGTTAAGAGTTTGCAAAGAAGCAAAAGAGAAATACCACTTGCTTTTCTCACCCATCGTCATCTTCCTCACTACACTTGCTACTTTACAGTTTCCACTAAAGTTTTTTGATTCAATTCAATTGTGGGAACGCCATTAAAAAGAGGCTCTGTATATCAATCACCACGCATCCAAAGGTGGAAATGGGAGAGCATTTGTAGTCGCCACAACAAACATTTTGGTCTTTAATTAATTATGGCATTAATGAATGGTGTATCAGTTGTGCAAAGGAATGACCCATTCTTGACTTGCAATGCAATTAAAAGTTGTTGTCTACATGTGTGCCTTGTTTTATAGGAGAAACCTATTACTTTATTTGGTTGTTGAGTTTGAATTTGAATAAATGTACAGAAGCTATTGTATTCGATGATATGATATTAATAATTGAATTTGGTTGTTGAGTTTGAATTTGATTAAATGCATAGAAGATATTGTATTCAATGATATAATTTTGATAACTAATGAATTTTCTAATGATTCTGTAATAAAAATGGTTTAATTTTGTTTTTTTATTTTATTTTATCTCTGGTTGGGGAGCCTTACACCATTTTCTATTTACAAAGGTACTTATTGTAAATGGAGTTGGTGCAAGTGGATGTGATAGCAAGTATGGGAGAATGTGATAGCAAGTATGGGAGAATGTGTGATTGATAGCCAATTGGGATTGGAGTTTTTTGTCTTTATGGTAGCTTAGGTACCAATAAGTGTGCACCAAGTTATGTAAATGTGACCAGTTTGACTTTTGAGCCATGTCCAAATGGGTGGTTATTATAAACATTAATTTTGTAATGAAATCAATAAAATGTATATTTTATTTGGAACCTCTCAAATTTGCATCAACTTATCTTGTAAATGCAAGTGGAAGGACATGTGTGTTATCCATTTTGTATGGTAAACTACACATGGAGTTGTGAACATGTATTGGTGCATTTGTAATTATTTATTAGGTTGGTATTTTACATGTATTGGTTCTTTTAAAGTTTTAATTAGGGGGTCAAGTACGCAATAACATATCAGTTATTGGGGCATGGGTGGCAACTAACCCCTTTCCCCTAGACTACTTCCATTAATATAACTTTTTAAGTTCTATTGTATTTACAATTTAAACATTAATAAAATATAATTTATCATGAACCAATTACAATAAACAATTTTTACTTAGTTTAAACTTTAAAACTATAGATTGTAGAAACTTTCATCCTAGAAAATCTATATTTCTTCTAATTTTTTCTTTCATTTTTCTTATTAATCAATAATTAAAGTTTCTACATTATGCAAGTGAATGGAAATAAACTACTATAATTTGTATTTGTAGTGACTTTTGTTTCACCCATTGATAAAGTCTAGTGGCACAACTAAGCAAGTCCATGGTAGAAGTGATAAATTCCTTGCAAAATCTAGAGATAAATTCATAGCAAGTGATGTAATTATTACGCACCAATTGTCACTTGTTCCCACCTAACTCAAGCAATGGTATGGTGGCAATTTATAGGAGGTTAAAGCAACTAATAACTGTTGGTTTTAGGATAGACAACTAAGAGGGGGGGTGACTCAGTAGTCACCAAAAATTCTATTCCTTAATCACTTAAAACCTTCTTATATTTCAGAAGCATAACAAAGATTCAATCATGGAAGCATAATGCAATAAATCAAGAGTAGAAACACATTCAACACATCTAACACCAAGATTTTTAATGTGGAAAACCCGGTTAAGGGAAAAACCATGGGGTGACTAACCCAAGATTGTATTCTCTTTTAAAAGAATAAGAAGAATAAAATGGCACTTGCCAATTAGGGCTCACTGCCCAAGCACACTGCTCACAAGAGGCCCACTGCCTACAGGAGACACACTGTCTATAGAAGAATATAAATATTACATACTTGAACTAGAGATTAACATCTTCACTATGCTTGAGACAGTTCCATTTAAGCTCAACACCTCTGCTCTGCTTTTCGCTCCTCTTCTCTACCACTTTCTCATCATGACAACAGATACTTTTAAATGACTTCACAAATCTTATTTATACATGACATCAAATTTGGAATGATCATCAAAGTCAGCACAACACATACTTTATTTTATTACAGAGCAATTACAAAAATACTTGACTTGTTACAAATGTTGGGAATTAAGGTGTCTCAACCTTGTAAATTCCGTACATTATTAATGTTTGTATTTATTATTTAATTGCCTATGTTGTAAATATTTGTAAATTCTAATTATCATATTGTGGGATATGGCATGGTGATGTGTCAATCCTACATGGAATATGACAACTTGTAATTTTTTCCTCACATGAGGAGATAGGCATCCCACTTTGTGGTAGGAGTATTTTGCCATGTGTCAGCATCTTCCATGTTGTGTAAGGGAATGTTTGACCGAAACGGTTATGACGGATTCCTATGATGAATCTATGACATGTAAGAGTCAGAAATAGAAGGTTGTAAGACAGGTGAAGACATGTGTCATGAAGAATCTTTGAAAAAGGCATATTTGGGCGCCCCAAGGTGGACTATGACATGTTGTAAGAGAATATGCTATTTATAGCCTATGTATGACAAATTCTTTTACAACTGTAAGTTGTAACCGCTATGACAAATTCTATGACGGTAGTAAGTGTCGTAAGAGCATCTGTCACAGCCCATTTTGGAAATAGGCGACCCCTTTGGGATGGGAGCTATGGACAAGTATCAGGCACATTGTACAATGTTGACTAAGTGTCCTCAGGCATGGGTTTTGGGCCATGAGGCCAAGTTGGATGCCCATTCCAAGAAAGGTCCAATATTGCCTTGTATTTTCTATATAAACAGGTGCTTGGAGAGGGAGTTGTATCACAGGTTCTACAGGTACTGTTATGCTGCCGGTTTGACTCCAGACATGAGTGTCGAAGACCATTGAATCTTGCATTGCAAGTGTATTGTAAACATATTTCAGATTTGTTAATACATTGTGCAGGTTTCTGAGTGTGGGGTTTTTTACTTGATAAGGGTTTTCCCCACTGTAAATCTTTGTCTCTCTTCTTCTGTCTAATTTTTGGTTCTTGTGTTTTTCTGCAATATCTCATGTTAATGGTTTGACATTACTATAATAGATAGGATAAAATTAAATTTGCATAGCCCTCTCCTCATTAGATTAGTGTAGGAAGCGATTTCTGCACACCTAGCTTCCTTTCAGCAAAAACTTCATGCGTATCACTACACTGTTGGCCACACATATCTGGGACTTCAATCTTCTTTGAGGAATGAGCCATGCTTTGCAAAACATCTTCAAGATCATCTGCAACATACGCAATCATCCGATCGGCCAAGATTGGGAAGAACACCATCACCCAAAGGCAAATCTTCAATTACGAGGTCAATCTTCAATACGAACCACCAACACGAACTGGACACAATCTAGAGACCCCCACAAACTTGCTTGAATCACCAAGAACATCCGCCCCACTTCTGCTTACTGAAATCATTCGCATCTTCATCTGAAACCTCAAGAACACAGTTGATCATCATTGTCACATTAGAAGGATTGCTTGTGGACTTCCAAACCACGAACCAATTGAGTTGTCAATTCACATTAGCTTTCGAAACATGCCACCAGATCTATAGAACAAGATATTGCATTTTTGGATCTCACCGGACCTATTTGTGCCACTCTGTCACCTCTGAATAGTTGCTAGAACCAGTTTTATTCATATGGCCATAACTTCTCCAAATCTTCACGCGGATCTCTGAAATCTTTGTTGGAGCACTTTTAGACACATATTTGCAAACCCTTTGATGCGCATACTCTGATCTTCAACTAACTAGGATTTTTGCTTCAGAGAACTTCATTGTCTTCACTATCCTTCTCTGTTTCTGATAGGGCTAATTTTCTCAATATCATCAGCACACAGCTCATCCAATCCTTAACATCAATGCAACAAGAGTATTTTGACATCAATGACAACACCAGTTAGGCCCATACTTGCAACAATAACAATATATTTAGTGGTCATTTAAGAAGAGCCAATGTAGAGGGTTTGAGTTTGGTAAAGACTTGAGAGCTAAGATATATGGAAAAATGAACAAATAGAACCTCCAAGAGCCCTTTCTGATAAAAGCATTATTAGATTTTAGGTGGGTTAATAAGCTTGTCAAGTAGGGTTCAAATTTATTTTTTTTCTAAATTTAGTTAAGGTACAAATATTTGAAACTTTAATTTTTATGCTTACTAGGAAAAATTACTAGTCTTTTCTAGTGGGGCTTAACTCAAAAAGTTCTAGCTTATCCCCTTTGTGAAGAGGATGATGATGAACCATATTTGTATAGAGATAGGTGCATGGTAACATTTTCAAAGGGACCTTAGTTAATGCACAATAAAACATAATTGAGTGTAGTTTAAAGGTTTTTCTTCTCTATAGATAATGAATCTATAAGGGAACAAATTAGGGAAGAGACCAACAATATGAAGGAAGAAATATTGTCAAAGATGGATGGGAAGATATACTCTCTCTAGGAAATCGACAACTTTTTCTTCTCTAGCAAAGTGTAATGCTTGAACTTATGTCTATTTGGTCACATAATCAGTGCATACCACTATGTATTCTATCCCTGTAGATGTTGGAGAGATGGGCCCCACAAAATATAGGCCCCATTTCTCAAATGGTTCTAAAACCACTTGGGGGTGAAGTGTCATTTCCTATGTGAAAGCTGGTTGACACATTCTTTGGAATTGATCACATTGTTTCACATACCTCTTCACATCTCTATGGAGAGATGGCCAATAATAACCAGCTCCAAGGATCTTGTGGATTGTCCTCTATGAGGAGTAATGTCCTATGGGTTCATCATGGCATACCCTTAATACATCAAAGATTTCATCAACTCTTCAACACCCGTGCAACACAAAATCAGGGCCTCATTTGAACATCAACCCATTCAACCATTTATAAGGTAAACTTTCTTTTAGGGTAATTGCATAGAGTTATGGGACCAAAAAGTCACCACTTAGCTTTTTGGTCCCATGTAAGGTAAAATGCGAGCACCTTATAATGCGCTCGCATTTTGCAAAAGCAAAACTTAAAATAAAAACCCAAATTATAATAGGTCACAGCTCATTTCCTCCTTTTGGCAAGCAAAAAATAGGCTTTAAAGCACGAGCGTGTTAGAAGGAGGAATCAAGTAATTTCTAAGTGTAATCAACATTTTCACCATGCCAACTCGCCAATCCCACTCCCGAGGACATCGTGAACAAAATGTAGAGGGTGTAGTAGTCGAAGAAGGTAGGGTTTGATTGATTTTTATGAATTTAAAAAGAAATTTTTACTTTTGCAATGTTTGATTAGTTTTCTATGTTGAATTTATAGTCAATGAGGCACCACAGAATACTAATCCAATAGAGGAGGCTCAAAACAACCCCCAAAATCATCAAAACCACCCACCTTCACATCCTCACCATGAAAGAGACACACATAAAAACTATTTAGGGAAAATTGAAGAAAACAAAAAACATCTTGAAACCCTAATTGAAATGTTAAATAGTCCAAGTGCAAGCACCGATCATAGGAGAGCCCTTGCCAAGTCATTAGAGGTGATTATTTCTCACATTGAATCAATAACTGTTAAGGGAAATTTGGATAAACAATGAATATGTAATGATAAACAAATATCAAATACCCAAAACTCAATAGAATAGTGAACTAAGAAGATTAAATAACAATGAATCAAATAACGAAGCAAACCTTCCTTAGATCGAAACTTCCATTGGTTGCCTATCAAAATCATCCTTGTGTGTATGAAAAAGGGCCCTCAGAGAGTGCACTTCTTTTCTTTGTCAAGAATGTCGATTGAGAATGGCTATGATAATACCGCAATAAAGAGGAGCTTCACAATGATGGTAGTAGTGCGTAGTGTGTAGTAAAAAGCGTGATCACAAGCAATGAAGGAATTGGTGCCAAAGGCACACTATAATTCCTGTAGAGTAACAATACTTAAAGCTTGGATGGTTGAAATGGAAGAATGATGTTGAATTTATAGACTTCAGAGAATGAAGATCAACATTATAGAAGACTTGAGAAGATCAACGGTTGAGAATAGATGAGGAATGTGCAAAGAATAAGAAGAAGACAAGTGTCACACAAAAGCTGTTTTATTTGAGTTAATCACTTTCTTTTCTAAAGATAAGACATGCTTTTCATAAATTAGAAAGTTTTTTTCTAATTTAAGAGATATTGATAAAAACAAGGTTGATTGAATAGATAACTCAACTTAAGATTTGCTTTTGCATGATTTGAGAGAAATTAAATAATAAATTATTTAATTTTGTGTGCATGGAGAAGAAGACTTATTTTTAGAAGATTTAGAAGATATTTGAAGAATTAGAAGATAAGAAAGTAAATTAAATAAATAAATTTATTTATTTATTGTGCATGATTTGGAAGAATAAATAAAATACTTGATTTATTTTACTTTTGGAGAGTGAGAGAATTTAAATAAATTTGATTTGATTTATTCAATTTTGGAGGAATGAATTTGATTTAATTAAATAATTAAGAATTATTTAATTATTTGGAAGAATTTAATTAAATAAAGGATTTTATTTAATTGTTGGAAGAATATGAATCAAATAAATAAATTTGGTTATTTATTTATTGATAGAGGAATTAGAAGGGAATAAATATTAAGGATATTTATCTAGACCGAATCGTGTCATTTTTAGGTGTATACATTTTGCCCCTCTTTGATGCAATGTGTTTTATCACGTTGCTTCAAAGAATAGATAGAATGATAGTGATACATGCCCTAGTTTGCCCCTGGTACAAGTTATGACGATAGGATGCCCCCTCGGGAGATTGGATAAGAAGAAGGCAGAAGGCGTGAGACGAACAATCTCACAAAGACGAAGGGAAAACAAGGTTGGGTTTGAAGAAAATAGGACGCGTTTCAGAGAAACGGGAAAGAAAACTGGAAGAAATGGATGCGAGAAGTAGTCGTAGTCACCACATAGCCAAATTAGGGTTTGCACACTATAAATAGGAGCTGGGTCCACAAGACAATTCATTTGCACACTTGTCTTAGTTTGATTTGCTTCGGAGAGCTTAGAGCAACATGGCCGCCAGAGAGGCAGACATTCCACGTGAGGAGCATCAATTCAAGCGCGTTCGTTGATTCAACCGGCCAGCAAAGGCAGGACCCCTGGTATGTATCTCAAAAAATTTCTCCTAGGGTTGATTTAGGTAGCAATAAATGCTAGGAGAAGACATAGGTAGATAGATGCACCAAAAGGTAGAGCTACGCATATGTCGTGTGAAATAGTGCATGCATTGTTCTGCAGCGCATATGTGGAATGAAACGACGCATATGATAAATCGGCGCATACATAAAAAACTGTGGCACATAAGTAATACTGCGACACATACAACGTATGTTGCAGCACATGTGTCAGAACAATGCATATGTAGCATTGAATGACACATACATAGGATTCTGCAGTGCTTTTGCTAGAAGTGGTACATAGGACAAGAAATGACGCTTTTGTGAAAAAATAGTGCACTTACCACCTATTGTGGCGCATATGTCATAGATAGGTATATTACTTAGCGAAATTGACTCGATTGGTGTCCTGTTTGACACGTCAATCGATAAGCTATCTCCAAGATTGTAGTAATCTAGTCAAGAGATGTAGTTTGTTGTTTTGATCAATTTGAAATGCTAAGTTAGTTGACATGTTTCTATAGATATGTTGAGTATGGTACTTGCAGCTTTAGGTTGACGCCTTGCTTTGCATGCTTGCAGGAGGAGATACGGGATACATTGTAGTCTAGGGAGCAGTTCCCTATGCCTTTGTTACAGAGATATATGCTGACTGAGATAGATAGAGAGGTGCTTGGCGCTATGGGACTCGATTACATTTGCTTCATGCTCGAGGTGCGGGTGAACCGTGGCTTGCTGACTATTGCCGTGGAGAGATTCCACAGTGAGGATGGGACATTCCACTTCCCGACTGGAGAGATGGCCGTGACACTGGAGGACGTCTACAGAATTTTGCATTTACCGATTGATGGCGAGCTTGTGGAGTATGATCCATAGAGAGATGTGGGACTCCCCGAGTGCAGGTGAGCTGGTTGGATAGGTCATCCCTTGGCAGGATATTCACGATTACTATGACTACTTCCCAGGGATTGTAGCAGGATTGATCGGAGGCGTTGTATGCCCCGACAGGAGATCACATGAGTTCCCTATTGGATGGGGTAGGATTATGGAGAGGATGGTGACAAAGGGCACCCAATACGCTTGGGGTGTTTGTGTACTTACTCATTTATACCACGATATGCATCAGGTGGTATACCACAGGAGCACGAGCCTGTCTGCAGGTGTATCTCTACTACAGTTTTGGCTATGGGAGCACATAGCGATCACGAGGCCGATATGTGTTTTTGTGAGATAGAGGGGAGAGCCATACAGTTATGGCTACGCAGGAGTGATTTCCTAGCATAGGTTGGGGAAGCTAGAGTACTAGAGACATGCTTTGGATGGAGTAGATGTGGTCACCTAGTGACCATATCTAGACTGCGAGCCGTGGGACGACGAGGCAGACAAGTTACCTTATTGTTTTCAGACGAGATGGCTGATAGGGTGGACCTGCACATACTAGAGAGATAGATCACTAGTAGAGTACAGAGACAGTTTGGCAGGAGGCAGGGCATGCCACAGGGGTAGGCTCCATTTGCATGGACACATGCGGAGAGGGTCAGATGGGGACCGATGGCATCCCATGAGGAGGCCTTAGCAGAGTTTCAACAGACACCTTATGTCACCTAGGACATGAGGAGGGAGATAGCAGACACAAGGATGACACAGGATTACGAGGACTGGTTTGCTGAACACCCCTTCCCGAGATACTCAGGACTCGGGGTGTTGGTGCCTTGTATAGATGAGGCAGACTCAGACGATCAGGGCCAAGTTGGCCGGAGGAGGAGGAGGGGGAGAGGGAGAGGGAGAGGAGGACAGAGAGGTGGCAGCGATGGAGGAGACGATGGAGGTGGTGGTGAGGATGGAGGCTGACCTAGATAGAGGTGGAGGGTCAGGGAGGGACCAGAGGTCGCACAGCAGGTACCACAGGAGGTACCACAAGTACAACGAGGATAGATGCCACCACCTCAGTAGGTGGCACAGTAGCAGGTGGCACAGTAGCAGGTGGCACAGCAGTAGGTGGCACAGCAGCAGGTGGCATAGCAGCAGGTGCCCCAGGGTCTAGCATAGGTAGATGCTCATGAGAGGACCATAGCCACATTGAGAGGACAGGTCAGAGAGCTGCAGGCACAGCTCAAGAGGGTTGAGGCTCAACGAGAGACAGACGTGGAGTACATTGCTGGGCTTACCAGAGAGAGACATGGCAGATGCTTGGATACGAGTTATCCAAGTGGAGAGGGATACCACAGTGGCAGCCCTGAGGATAGATGCGACGAGTAGTTTCTTGGTTGGGCAGGTGCAGCAGGCACAGACACAGCTAGTGCAGGCACAGGGGAAGCTAGCACAAGCATAGACAGAGCTGGCACAGGTGCGGGGGTAGCTAGCACAGGTGCAAGGTGAGCTTTCCAGAGAGCAGGCTCATACATAGTACTACCGAGGACTATACCATGGTGCGGTGCCAGCTAGTCAGAGGGCTCCGAGCTATAGGAGCTAGTTTATGGCCTCACAGAGAGCAGGTCCATTGAGGTCGAGGGCCTCTATGATGGGCCCACAACAGTCTGAGGCCAGCAGAGGAGGAGGAGGAGACATTGCCAGTAGCAGTGGTCCACAGCAGTAGGGGTAGCAGCGACACGCAGACATTTTTGGATCCTATGTACCTTTTGATGGCTTAGATAGCCGGATAGACTTTGTACCACTCTTGTATTTTTGAGACATGTATCACCATCCATTGGGATGTACTTATTGTATATGACACTAATTCAGAGACAAATACTTGGATATTGTACATTTGGACATATTTTATGATATTTATATGATGATGCAACTATTTTGATTCTCTCTATATGTATGAGTTTATGATGCATTTCTATTGCATGATGTGATGTATGTGTCTTAATGCAGACTTAGATGTTTTACTTGATGTTATGAGATGTTATCTGATGCAGATTTTTGATATGATGCTATGTGATGCTATATGACCTAATGCAGACTTAGATGTTTTTTACTTGATATGCTTCTAATGTGTGTGAATGTGACTAGTATCTATATGATTATGCAACTTATGTGATGCACTTTATCTATGTTTTTAATTTTTTTCTATTTCGACACTATATGATAATTGCAACAAACTATATATGGATGACTTAATGCACTCCATTATGTATGCAACTAATTTAATCATGTAAATGACTATCTCATATGATATGATATGCAACTATATGCTCTATTTTTGTGATGTCCAAATGTACTCTATCGACATAGAACTGACAAAATGATAGATAGAAGATTGTTTGAGAGAATGACTTGATAGATAGAAAAGACTCACAAGCTTCACTTTGTATTGTTACTTTTCTTTGATTGGATATTTTTATTGCATGGGAGATGGATGTATAGATGTGTAAATGGATGGATTTGATTTTGACATCTTGACGGCGCAAGTATTTTGAAGTGCTTTATTTCATCATTGGGTGATTTTTTTCTTTTTGGTAATTTTTCCGAAATGTTGTAAGTTAATACAAGCATCTAGGTATAATTGAATCGAGATGACCTGAGCATCACTTACATGGATTTTGATTTAGCAAGTTAATACAAGCATCGAGGTATAATTGAACTGAGATGACCTGAGTATTCCTTGCGTATCAACAAACAAGGATCGCCCCCGTTCATGTTAGACCTTTGATGTCCTCGATGATCTTTTGCCGATCATGTCTTTAGACAAGGTTTCACATTACTAAAGTTTAATCCACAAATATCAAACAAAGAAAATAATCATGCCCCCATCATAGCATCTCTAGCTTTTGGCATCCTCCAGTAGCATAGAAAGGAATGATAGCAAAAATCAAGACTCTGTACTTTAACCATGTTTCCAATCCACAAAACATTTTTGCATTTAGATGTGTTTGTTTCTTGCCATAATTTTGGGTAAAAATCATTTAGAAGGCCTTAGGAGTTTGTTAGCTTTGCCTTGGATAGGTTAATGTCCTGCGTCAAGATTTCTACTTGAAAGCGTGCTTTGCTTGCGCTTGCTTGCTTGGTGAGAAGATTTCACAATCTTTATTGGTGAGACGGACCCTAAGGGACTGACCTAGTACCTCGGGGGCTCATTGCTAAATGGCCTTGCCTACGTGACGACACAAAGGCAACGTAGTTCAGGGTAAACCCTAATGGACCATGGATGGACTAGAAGAAAGACGACAAGAAATGGGACGTATGGGATCGTGGGAGCCTCGGGGGCGCATTTGAGAAATGGCCTTGCCTACGTGACAACGCAGAGGTAATGTAGTTCATGGACTTGGACCATGGATACCGATGAGAGACACTATGCTAGGATGACATGATGGATATGATATAGGATAGAACCTTGGTTGACAAGGCCAACAAAGAGATAGAGTATCAAGCCATGATAGGTTACTGTCAGGATTTTATTATGGGATAGACATGAATCGAATGGGACATGAGGAAGAATGGACACAAGGTGATTGGTTTTCCAAAGATGGAGTAGGCGGTTTATCACAAGTAATGCCTGTTTACCAGGTTTTCACCACTTGCTTTTTATTTGCACGAAAAGGCTAGAAAGTATAGATGACGCTTGTTTGCCAGGTTTTCATCATGATACCTATCCAAGGTGCCTGTTTTGCTAGGTTTTCACCAGAGGATGATTTTTTTGTACTTTTCTAATTTTTTGATTTTTGTGTTTTTCTAATATTTTGATTTTTTTGTGTTTTTCTAATTTTTTTATTTTTTTGTATTTTTCTAATTTTTTGATTTTTTTGTATTTTTTCAGTTTTTTTGTATTTTTCTAATTTTTTTATTTTTTTCTATTTTTTTGTATTTTTTGTATTTTTTTGTATTTTTAGGCCCCCCTTACATTGGGGTTCTCCTAGGTATAGAATCGGTGAAGATGCATGCTGTTGATTGGGTCATCGAACAACTCACCCTTTGATGTTGCTAACTGATATGCCCCCGATCCATAAGTAGCTACAATTACATAAGGCCCAAGCTAGTTGGGTTCAAACTTGCCCTTCTTTTCTCTATCTTGTTGATTGCAGGGATTCTCTTTGAGGACTAGATCTCCAATCTTAAAGACTCTTGGGTGAACTCTGTGGTTATAGCTTCGTGACATCATCTGTTGATATGCTTTGAGATGGTCAAAGGCTTTCTGTCTCCTTTCCTCTAGCAACTCTAGTTCTTGCAATCTGGAGACTCTGTACTCTTCATCTGATATGAGACCTTTTAACAACACCCTGAGAGATGGTAATTCAACCTCTATGGGAAGGATAGCTTCTGAGCCATAGACAAGGGCATAAGGTGTAGCACCTGTGGGATTGCGTATACTAGTTTTGTAGGCCCACAGAGCGGGATTGAGTTGGATGTGCCAATCACGACCAGCATCGTTGACTGTCTTCTTGAGAAGTTTCAAGATGGTCTTGTTGGATGCTTCAGCTTGACCGTTGCCTTTGGGGTAATAGGGTGAGGAGAAACGGTGTTGGATTTTGAATCGGTCACAGAGTTCTTGGACATCCTAGTTTTTGAAGGGTCTTCCGTTATTTGTGATAATGGATGAAGGAATCCCATATCTATAGATGAGGTAATTCAGGATGAATGAGGAGATTTGCTTACCTGTGACGGTGGTGAGGGGAATGACTTCAATCCACTTGGTAAAGTACTCAGTGGTGGTTATGATGAATTTGTGGCCGTTGGATGAGGGTGAATGGATCTTTCCCACAAGGTCAAGTCCCCATTGGCAAAAGGGCCAAGGTGTCGTTAAAGGTCTCAACTCTTGAGCTGGTGCATGTATCAGGTTCCCATGTATTTGGCACTTCTTGCACTTCTTGACAAATTGATATGAATCTGTTTCCATGTTCAGCCAGTAATAACCCAAACGCATGAGTTTCTTGGCTAAGGAAGGACCGCTAGAGTGTGTTCCGCAAATCCCTTCGTGCACGTCTTGTAAGGCGGTTATGGATTCTTCTCATTCTAAACAACGGAGTAAAGTACCATCTAGACCACGTCGGTATAGGGTATTGGCAATAATGGTATAGTGAGAGGTTTGGCGTATAAAGGTTCATCGTTGGTTTGAAGATAGGTCAGGTGGGAGAGTGTTGTCCTTGAGGTAAGTGTAAGTCTTACCATACCAAGGTGAATTAGATCCAACTAAAAGGCATATGGAATGGTTCTCAGGAAGATCATAAGCTAGTTTCTGAATAGTTTCCCCTAAGTACTTGTATCGTGACTCATTCTTTGGTATCTCAAGAAGAGAGGCAATGGTCGCCACGGCATCTGCTGCTTTGTTCTCAATGCATGGTATCTGGTCAAAAGATATAATCACAAAGTATTCCTTGAAGTCATCGACCATCCACTTGTAAGGGACAAGCTTTTCATCTTTGTTTTGGTAATCATCATTGACCTGATTGATTATTAGTTGAGAATCACCATAGACATGTAGCTCTTTGATTTTCCACTCTGTTGCCATCTTGATACCAATGACTAAGGCTTCATATTCAACTATGTTGTTGGTACATGGGAATAGAAAATGGTAAGACTTTAGAATGGCATCGCCATGAGGAGTTACAAACAAGATTCCTGCCCCTGATCCATGGTTTGTGTAGGACCCATCAAAGTAGAGCTTCCAGGAATATGTTGAGATGTTGAATAAGGATTCATTTGGAAAGTCAAATTGCATTGGTGTGGTGTCCTGTAGTGGTGCATCTGCTAACTGATTAGCAATGACTTTCCCTTTGATAGCTTTTCTGTCTACATACTCAATGTCGTATTTGCTTAGGAGCATTACCCATTTGGCTAGGCGACCTGTGAGAGCTACTTTGCTTAGTAGGTATTTCAGTGGATCTATTTTTGCAATAAGTTTGATTGGATGTGCAAGCATATAATGTCAGAGTTTTTGGGAAGCAAAAACTATCGCAAGACATGATCTTTCTATTTGTGAGTATTGCAACTCATAGCCCATTAATGTTTGACTGATATAGTAGACGGCTCTTTCTTTATTCTCATAATCTTGTTCTATTAGAAGATCCCCAAGAGCTATAGGTGTAGCAGATATGTATAGTATTAATGGTTTCCCTTGGATAGGAGGCATGAGAATAGGTGGATTCATAAGGTACTCTTTTAGTTTGTTGAATGCCTCTTCACATCTCTCATCCCATCTGAATGGAATGTTCTTGTGCAGGAGACGACTGAATGGTTGACACTTGTCTGCCAGCTGTGATATGAATCTATGGATTGCTTGTAGCTTTCCTTGTAGCGATTTTAGTTGTGTAAGAGTCTTGGGTGGTGGCATGTCCATGATAGCCTTGACTTTGGTGGGGTCCACCTCTATTCCATTTGCTGATACAATAAAGCCTAGGAGCTTGCCTAAGGTGACTCCAAACACACATTTCTTTGGGTTCAACTTGACTTTGAATTACTCTAATCTCTGAAAGACTTTCTCTAACACATCCAGATGTGATTCCCTTGTGAGTGACTTTGCTAGGATATCATCTACATAATCTTCCATTGTTACGTGCACCATGTCATGAAATATTGTGGTCATAGCATGCTGATATGTTGCTCTTGCATTCTTTAGCCCAAATGGCATGACATTCTAGCAAAAGGTGCCCCATGGACAAGTAAAAGCTATCTTGTATTGGTCCTCTGGTGCTATCCTGATCTGATTATATCCTGAGAATCCATCTATGAGAGATAGCATGGTATGTCCTGCTGTCAAGTCAACTATGATATCTATGTTTGGCAATGGAAAATCATCCTTGCGGCAAGCTTTGTTTAGATCTCTAAAATCATTGCATAATCAGTCTCTGCCATCTGGTTTGGACATTGGTACAATGTTGGATATCCACTTTGGGTAGACTATTGCTCTGATAAATCCCACACCAACAACTTCTTTAGTTCTTCTTTGACCAATAGTGCTATGTGTGGATGCATCTTTCTAAGCTTTTGTTTGACTGGTTTCACACCTAGATCTAGTGGAAGATGATGCAGGATCAAGTTTGGGTCTAGACCTGGCATGTCCGCATATGACCAAGCGAAGTTGCCTCTCTTTTTCTTGAAGGATGGTACAAACTTGGTCTTTTCTGGTGGAGTAAGTGATTTAGCAAAGTGAATGATTTTAGGCTATTCCTCTATTCCGATGTTAACCGGCTCTATACGTTCCACAACAATCTGAGACTTCTCCTGGTGCATGTCACTGGGGAGAGTGTCAAGCCTTCCATTGTCAGGTGCCACAACTGGGTTTTTACCTTCAGATGCGTCCTTTCTTTTTACTATTTTGGGATCTGACACTGCTGCAGAACGGTTTTCACCGTCAGATCTAGTTTTGATTTTGATATTTTTGTGACTAGAAGGCTTGGCACCCTCTCTGAAATAAGCCATGGTATTAAGTTCAATAGTAAAACCAGTTTTATGATCTCCTTTGGGTAGGTGGTCCCTAAGTTCCATGTAGTCAATATAAGCATCGTCGTTTTGGAACATATCTAGTTGAGGGGTTCCTCGTAGATCCCAGTCAATGAGTTCAGGATGCACAAGGGGGAGGGAGTCAGAGGATAGATTTGATTCGTTGATAGTTTGAATGGATATACTAGGAGTATTGGTAGGGGGAGTGTTTGGGATGGTACTTTCCTCCAAATTATTTATTGTGATAGAACTTGAACCTTCCTCGAAAGTCATATTCTTAGAGATAGGCAGATCAGACTCTAGTGGTCTGTTCGGTAGCGTTTGTCCCTCACAGTAGGGGCTAAAAGTTTGAATGGTATCGACCTCTTTGTTGTCATAGGAATGCTCTATCAGCTCATCCCACTCATACTCATTGGAATCTATCACTGTCCACTTGAAGTGTATGTATCATTTCCACTAAACAAGCATTTTGTTTAGCTTTGCCCTTGCCTTTGTATCCTAGGCCATTTGTATTTCTATCCAATGAGGATGAAGAAGGTTGAATGGGTTCTATGATTCCTTCTTTTCTTAGGCCAATAGGGCCTTGTCCTTCGTACCCCATTTTGTGTAGGATAGCCTCACTTCACCCATAGAGTTCTGTTGGGAGCCTAGGTGGTTCCTGTTGTATGTTCTCTTCTTCTTCGATATAAAGCCATTGTAGGACATCTCTTTCTTCTGTTTCATTGGATAAGGTCCCCCATTTGACAAAGGGAGTTGTAGGAGGTACAGGAGGAGTAGATGGCTTTGGAAAATTCTTGGGTTGACCAAAGGATCTAGGAGATAAAGGCATCTTGGCTAGATTGAGGCTGTGCTCAATGGAGTATTCCCCAACTTCAATTTCTTTGATAGTAATTTTCTGTTCTTTGGGCCTTGATGAGGAAGCTTCAGAGGTATGGTATTGCTATGGGGTAGGGGATGTAGATGCTCTATTGTTTGGTATGATGCAATTGGGTTTTGAAAGGATAGATTTGTAATGCTGGAAGGGATCAGGGTCTGCTTGGATGGTGACTTGCTTGCCATTATGTGAGAATTTTATGCATTGGTGATAGGTCGAAGGGACAACTTTCATGGCATGAATCCATGGTCTTCCTAGGAGAATATTATAGGCGACCTCCTTATCTAGGACTTGGCATACAACATCTTTTATGATTGGTCCTACTTGTATGGGCAACACCACTGTTCCCTTCGTAGTTCTTTCCTCTTCATCATAGGCTTTGATAGTAATTTTCTTCCTTAGATCAACTGCATTTTCAAAGAACCCCAATGTAAGGACTAGCTTTAATGTGCAAATATTTAAACTAGCTCCCCCATCAATGAGAACCCTCTTGATGTGGTGCTTGTGGATGAAGGCGACAATATGTAGAGGGGTGTTGTGAGGTTGAGACACAGAGAGGTCATCTTGCTTGGTAAATGATATGGTACTTGAGGAGGTCAGATTACCTACCATGGCCTGAAACTTCTCTTGGGCCAAGTTAGTGGGGACAGTGGTTTCCACTAAGGCTTTATTAAGAATCTCCTTATGGGAAGGAGATAGATGCAACAACTCCAAGATAGAAATGTGGGTTGGAGTCTTCTGTAGTTGGTCTATGACATTATACTGATGGAAGTTGGACTGAGAAGGTGACGACCTTGGAGGGACAGTATTCAACGCTACTTTACTATTGTGGGTAATGATACTACAACCAGTTCTGTTAGGTTCTGATTGTTGATTGGGCGTGACCACATTGATTTGTAGGACATAGTCAGATAGGAAATTGATGGTATAGTCGAATGGCACACTTGCATAGTTGGCATTACTATTCCCACTATTCTGATTCGGCCTGGTGCGGTTGTTGTTGTTGTTACCATTGTTGTTATTGCCATGGTTGTTGTTGCCATTGTTATTATTGCCATGGTTGTTATTGTTGTTGTACGGCCTGTCGTGATTGAGAAGTGGATCCCTGTAAGCCACATGTGTCTCATTGGAGGTATACTGTTGGGTTCCTCCTTGATTTTAATCAAGCACATCTTGGATAACATGTTTGAGACAGATACAATTGTTGGTGGTATGTCCCCTTCCTCTATGATATTCGCAATAGTCAGTGTCTTTCCAATGGGGGATTTGACTATGGGCTCATAATCACTTGTTGGCTGTAGAGAGATTTCCTTGTTAGCTAATAACTTCTGTAATGCAGATTCTTGAGACTCACCCAGCGGTGTGAACTTTCACCTTGGATTTGCGTTGAACCATGGTCTTGGCTCATAAGAGAATGGTTGGTTGGGCGTAACATTATTTTCTTCTCCTTTGAGAGTGAATATGGGTTGTTGCTTGGGAGCCACCACCTTGGCGTCAACCACTCCATCGTTGACAACATTCTAATTTTTGGTCCAAAACTTTGATTTGTCAGTTGTATAGTTGGAGGTATGTGTGTCCTTGTATAACTTGATTTGCCCTTTAGCGATCATAGCTTTTTCGATAAACAATCCCATTTTGATGACTTTTGAGAATGATGTAGGGCATTGTATTTGTATTTGATAGCCAAGATCGGTGTTGAGGTTATGGACAAACATCTCCATTAGTTGCTTCTCAGGTACATCGTATGAGAACTTTCTTGCTAGTTGTCTCCATCGTTGTAGGAAGGTGGTAAATGATTCACCACCCTTTTGTTTGGTGTTGCATAGATCAAGAATAGAGACTTCATGTTCAATGTTGTAAAAGAAGTGAGTGATAAACTTGTTGACTAGCTCATCAAAAGTTTTGATTCCTGGTGGAAGCTTTGAGAACCACTCCATAGCTTGACTGCCTAGAGATCTAGAGAATAGTCTCATTAAGTAAGTCTCATTGTGAGCTACTTCTAAACATGCTGCGTTGAATTCCCTAATGTGATCTCTAGGGTCCCCTTTTTCTTTGTATTTGTCAAACTTAGGAATTTCGAATCGATAGGGAAATGGTTTCATGATCAATCCTTTATCAAAGGGGGATGGTACAATATCTTCCAAGGAGTAGTTTTTAGTGTTTGTACCCATCTTGAGATCTGACATTTGTTGCTTTAGACCCTCGAGTTCTTTTTTCATTTCTTCCATAGGAGTACTTTGGTCTATGGTTTTCTTTCCTTTATCTTCTGCATTTGGGTCTAGGGTTTTCTTTCCCCTTTCATGATCATCCTCTATGTCTTCCAGGATTGAGTTTATATCAAAATTCGTGGGCAGTTTAATTCCAAGACTAGCAAGATGATAGAAATACTTGTGAGGGTCGTCATGGAGCACTTTCTCTACTAAGTGTTAGAATTTCTGATCTTGGATGCTTCCTTGATAGTCTTCGTTAGAAATTTCCTCATTAGTATCGTGAGGTGTGAAGATGTGGTTGGATGACCCGGCCTTTCAAGTTGTTTTTTGTATTGAGATCTAGTAAGAACCATGGAAGGTGACGTGGGACGAGGTAGAATGGGACTAGAGATTTTGGTGAGGTGCCGATGGAGACTGCTGAGAATAGGATACTTATGACAAGATTTGGACAAAGGACTTTCTTGTTTAATGACTCCAAGTAAGACGATTGATACAAGCCGGTATCCACTAGTAAGGGTACTTGATACCTGTCTTACTGTGTAGGGACTAGTCATGCACCAACACCTACTAGCAAAGTTCTGTGACTAACTAGGTTTACTTGAATCCACAAGTGATACGAAAAAGGGGCCTATGCTGACCTGATATGAGATAGCTTTGACCTTGGACTAGAAAGATCTGATAGAAGGTGAATGGGATGACCAACAAAAGAGAGGTTTTTGAGACGAAATGGATGAAAAACTGACTACAAGGTAGGACCTGATCTTTGATTTTAGGACTAGACTGAAATGGGTACCCAGAACTGGTGAAATTTTTCTCTTGAAAACTGTGCAAGTTCTCACTGCCGTGTATGTGTCGATACAGATGCGCCATAGAAATTGACAGATGCGCTGTAAGTCAGGATATATGCACTATACTGGTAAAATGCAAATGCGTAGGAACAATATGTAAAAGTGCTGAAAGTCACTGCAAATGCACCGCAGGTCAGTACATATGCGCAGAAACAGAGGATGGATGCACCGCTCTAGCTTTTCTCAAAATTTTTGCAATTTTTTTTAGAATTTTCTGGTGTTTTTGGTACTTTGGTTGCAAGAATGTTTTTCTAATCTAATTTTCTAAGTTTATGGCAAGAAAACACAACAAACACAAAGAATTTTTTATGGTTTTTCATTTTTCTGTGATTTTTTGACTCTTTTTTGGACTAAAAAGAAAGCAAGTACAAATCCTAGGCTTGAAATGGATTATAAGGGTTTTTGGCCACTAGAACAAAAAGGTGTTTAATGAGGGCAACTGTTCAAGTGGTTACACATGTGGCAGCACTACTCTCGGTTATGGAGTCTCCCAGCCTACAAGGGTTGCGCCTTGGAGGGTTTTGGGGGAGGTTGGCTGTCGGTGTAACACAACTTCACTCGTTGTTTGAAGCTTTCGCTCCAAACACAATTTATTTATAGTGGCTTGGAAGGGCTTGGCGTCTAGCCTATTACCACTTAGGGTCGTTCCTACTTGGATAAGCGATATCCAAGAGTAGGTCCCTCTAAAGGAAAAACACATGCGAAAATGACACTTCTGGCATTTTGGTCACCCAAGATAGGGGAGAGCATAGGCCTAGTATCATTCCCAAAACACAGTATATAGTGGTTCTTTTCCCCTAGTTAAAATAAAAAAACTAGATGAGCTATCTACTTGGGCAAGCATAGAACTTTGAAGTGATTTAGCAAGATAGCAATAGTCCAATTTTAACCAAGATAACAATGATGAGTTCAATTTTATATCCACGTAGCACAAATTGTTAACTTTGAAGTGTTGGTCAATCGAGATAGCAATGGTTCAATTTTTAACCCAGATAGCAATGATGAGTTCGATTTTTAACCATGATAGCACGAGTTGTTAACTTTGAAGTGATGGTCAATCGAGATAGCAATGGTTCAATTTTAACCTAGATAGCAATGATGAGTTTAGTTTTATCCTAGATAGCAATAACTTTGAAAATATAGCAGTGTTGCAATGCAAGATAGCAATGATTCAATTACCTCTTTCCTAGTTTAAAACTATGTGATATTTGTATGAGCATTTGTTTTACTATCCTCTTAGAAATTGAAGTGTGAGCTAGCAAAATGCATCTATATGAAACTAAACTAGAAGCTATCCTGCAAAATAGATCAAGAGAGTTCTTGTGAAAGACGTTAGCATTAGCAAAAATCTTCCTAGAAAACCCTAAAAATCACTGCCTACAGTAGAAGCGCCGCTTTAGAGACTGGATGCGTAGAAACAGTCAATAGAAGTGTTGTAAAAACACATGCGTTGAAACAGATAGTGAATGCACCAAAATAAGGTGTATATGCGCTGATCCTATGTATTCTCAGAGGGTAAAAGTGCTAGAACAGTGTATATATGCAATGTGTGAACAGATGCGCTGTAACAGATCGTATATGCACCGAAACAGTGAACGTATGCATTGATTAAACAGATACATCATGACAGGTAACAGATGCATGTTAGAAAGTGACATATGCACTGTTTCCTCCTGTGTACGGCTTTCTAAACACAAAAACTTAGTTTTTGGTTAAATTTGGGGCTAGGCCCCACGGTGGGTGCCAGAAATGTTAAGGGAAATTTGGATAAACAATGAATATGCAATGATAAACAAATATCAAATACCCAAAACTCAATAGAATAGTGAACTAAGAAGATTAAATAACAATGAATCAAATAACGAAGCAAACCTTCCTTAGATCAAAACTTCCATTGGTTGCCTATCAAAATCGTCCTTGTGTGTATGAAAAAGGGCCCTCAGAGAGTGCACTTCTTTGCTTTGTCAAGAATGTCGATTGAGAATGGCTATGATAATACCACAATGAAGAGGAGCTTCACAACGATGGTAGTAGTGCGTAGTAAAAAGCATGATCACAAGCAATGAAGGAATTGGTGCCAAAGGCGCACTATAATTCTTGTAGAGTAACAATACTTAAAGCTTGGATGATTGAAATGGAAGAATGAGGTTAAATTTATAGACTTCAGAGAATGAAGATCAATGATATAGAAGACTTGAGAAGATCAACGGTTGAGAATATATGAGGAACGTGCAATGAATAAGAAGAAGACAAGTGTCACACAAAAGCTGTTTTATTTGAGTTAATCACTTTCTTTTCTAAAGATAAGACATGCTTTTCATAAATTAGAAAGTTTTTTTCTAATTTAAGAGATATTTATAAAAATAAGGTTGATTTAATAGATAACTCAACTTAAGATTTGCTTTAGCATGATTTGAGAGAAATTAAATAATAAATTATTTATTTTTGTGTGCATGGAGAAGAAGACTTATTTTTAGAAGATTTAGAAGATATTTGAAGAATTAGAAGATAAGAAAGAAAATTAAATAAATAAATTTGATTTGATTTATTCAATTTTGGAGGAATGAATTTGATTTAATTAAATAATTAAGAATTATTTAATTGTTTGGAAGAATTTAATTAAATAAAGAATTTTATTTAATTGTTGGAAGAATATGAATCAAATAAGTAAATTTGGTTATTTATTTATTGATAGAGGAATTAGAAGGGAATAAATATTAAGAATATTTATCTAGACCGAATCGTGTCATTTTTAGGCGTATACAATAACAATCCAAATCATTGAATGGAATGACTATAGGGAGAGATGTTAGAAAAACTATGCTGACAAATTGTCTTACAAATAAGTGAAGGACAAAAAAATTATAAAATCTACATTATGTTCACATTTTATCAATCCTAAAACTGGCCAAACACTAGAAGAGACTTGCAAATGCTTCTCGATTCATTGGTGTGTGAACCAAGATATATCCCAAAATTTTTGGGATAGATGGTACATGGTCTTTGATGAGCGTCCTTGTAATAACAATGAAGTGCCACAATATTTCTTGAGGAATCTTGTCATGCCCATATTTCTCATGCAGTCACGACACACAACACACGTGTCATGTCCACATTTGTCATGTGGTCATGACATGAAATATCAAAAACTTTTCTGTGTATCCCTAGAAACCCCCTTGCATGCGTTTGTGTGCTCGGTTGCAATATGCATAAGGCGTAAACATGTCAATCATATTTGGGGAAGTGCACCTACCTATGCAATCCCCTGCATGATGATGGCTGACTAGGGGGTCATGCTATGCGATGAGCATCGCTACTAGGGTTAGAATCGGTTTAATTTGAAACCCTAAGTTTCCTAGGCAAAGGAGATGATTTCGTCTGAAATGTCATCAAACCTTAACTCTAATGCAATAATAAAATTGAATATAAAAACACATCTAGAGGTATGATGGTCACATGATAAAATAGAGTGATTAAATGAAAGTCGTAAAAATGCCATAAAAATGAAACCTGGGAAAAAATTGACAGCATAACGTGTTTTCAATAAATGAAATAAATATTTTAAAAAAGAAAATCCTCAAAAGTAATTAATGCAAAAATTAAAATAATTAAATGTAAGGTTAAATTAAATAAAAAGATTAAATTAAATCTACCTAAATAACAACATATAAAAATTACCACCCAAGTAATTAAAAATCAAATTAAATAAATCTATTAAATAATTAAACCCAACAATAGTAAAGACCAGCTAATAAATATAATCAAACAATTAAATTTATTCTAATAAGTCAAATGTAATTTCCCCAAAAAGGTTAGAGGGCTTAAGGGTAATAATCTCACCCTAACTAAATAAATTATAATACAAATATATGGTCCCACTAAAAGTATTAAATATAATATTCTAAAAAAAAAATAATAATTTTCCCCAACCCATAAAAATCAAAAAAATAATATTAAGGCAATAAAAATGATTTCCAAATTAAATAAATCAGAACCCACTCAATTAAACGTAAATCAATTTAAATAAAATCATAAAATAATTAATCCCAAAAAAATCATATAATAATAAAATCAAGGTCCAAATTAAATAATGTTATAAAATTTGCCCTCTATGAATAACTCATTAAATTAAATAGAACAATTAAGTAATTACTTATCCCTAAATAAAATATATTAATATAACCCAACGAATAAAAATAGCCCAAACAATTAAATTTTGTCTAACAACTTAACTTACTAAACCAATGATGTAAAAAGGCTTACATTTAATCTCACAACAATAAAAATAAAAATAAAATAAAATAAGGAATTATAAAGATTTAATTAAATAAATCTTCCACATGATTTTTCCCACTTAACTCAATAAAGCAAGAAAAACAACTAGATAAGAAATTAGAAAGATTTAAAATAAATAAATTGCCCACATATTTCCCACCTACTCACTAAATCAAAAAGCAATATTATAAGTTTAAAACAATTAAGCCTAAGATTTAAAAATCAAAAGGATTAAAGAGCCCATTAAAATCCTTAACTCACTACCCAACTAAAGATCCACACAATACTCATTAATAAATTAAACTCCCACTCACATGAATATGACCCATCACAAAAATCACTTAAAAGGAAAACTAATAAAATTTAAATGAGAAAGAGAGGGGAAAGTCACGTGTAAATGAGGAGTGAATAAAATAATTTAACTTAACTAAAACTCCACTCATCTCACATCCCTAAAACTTATGCAATATTTTATTAGTTTCTATTTTAGTTTGCCCTAACCCTATCTTATACTTTTCTCCTCATCTCTTCTTTCATTCTATCCTTTTCTTTCATTTTGTTGCCTCTTCTCTTCTCTCTTTTCTTTTCTATTTGCAGGTTGGAGTTTTATCTTCCATGGCTGCTATGGAAATGCCTCTCATAGAGGTATATACTTATTGTTTATATCCGTAGGGTTTCTCTTTTTTTTTTTTGTAAATATATATAGTTTTTATTTTGCAGGTGCCAGAGATAAATATTAGACAAATTGAATAAGGGCCGAACGATAGATAACAATACATAGGTAAGGGCAACAGGGAACTAGCAATGTCGCCACAGCCGTCCATGGAGCGCAGGGTTAAAAACGCCGCTGCGAAATTTCTTTTGTTTTGAGTCTTGGTCTGGTGTGGGGAGGAGGGGTTCGACCCTCCTCCCCACACCCCCCCTTATGCAAAACGATGGCTGTGTGGGCGGCGGCGCCGTCCACATAGCCCTGCATTTTTTTTTGTTTAAAACTTTAACTTAAAACCCTAATAAAAATAGAGTTCAGCCCTAACCAATAACTCAGTCTTCTTTCTTTATTTAGACTAAAATAATTGCTATTTGGTTTGCTCTATATTTAAAACCATTTGTTTATTGACTGCAGTATATATATAATCAGAATTATATATATATATATATAATTTTGATTATATATATATATTTTGTATATATATGTATGTATATATATTATATCCTAAATAGATATATACACAGTCATTTAAAAGGATAGTATAATCATATTTTAACTTAAATAAACCAGTGGCAAATACTATTTCCAAGAAAATATAAATAACTAGAATGCTATCTGTTTTTTTTTTTTACCATAACTAAAATGGAACAATAAATATATTTTTTTGAGCAACTAATTTAAAATAACCAGTCACTAATATTTTCTCTTCTCTTTTTTTTGACAAAATCTATAAGGCAAAAAATATATTTTTACTTTGAGCAGATTTTTCCAACTACAACTATTTTTTTTTCCTCAACAGCAAAAAATTGACAATTCTATCTCTATTTTTTTTAACATACAATAACGTTTGGAATAGCATTATCTCTTTTTTTTGTTTAAAAGAAACATAATACAGAAATAACATTTAGTATAAAACAGCAAGGATATTTTCTTTTGTCAACTTTCCATAACCATACAGGGACAAACAACAACATAATGAACACATTTTTGAAATAACAATAAGGAGTAACTCACATTAAAATTTTCTCTTCACACCAATACAATAAGGAGTACAAATTTTACAACTCCAAAAAAGTAAGGTCTCTAAGGCCATGGCTCACAATAGCCAACTAAAATAATGCAAATAAGGTAAAACTGGCCTTCTCTAAAACTTCATTTCTTCCATAAAACCTGCAATAATATAACACCAAAAATGGGGAACCAAGACACGAAGGAATGCCCTCCTCCCTACCATAAACCCGCTAGTGGATCACCCTCGAGCTAGGGAGGTAGGATTCACACGGTTTCACAGACACACCACAACAAAGAAATTTCCAAACACACAAAATTTACTCCCATGGATTTGCACATAACAAAACTCAATAAATTGAGTTGGGAGTGGGTAGGGGAGTGGACCCCTCAACTCAAGAGGTCACCCCAAGAACTCCAAAAACCACAAAATCTCAAGGCCTCAAGCCATAGTAAAAATATACATATCTCCATAAATTTCAAAACTATCATGACACTCTTGCCATCTAATATAATCCCAAACTCCATAAAATGCCCTCAAGGCTATAAATATCTCCATGAAACACATAATCACCATGGCACTCTTGCCATCCAAAAATACTCCCAAACACCATAGAATGCCCTCAAGGCTATAGATAGTACAACAATAAGGAGGTGACCTCGAGGAGGTTCACTCTCCCCCACCCCATACGAGTTGAGCCTTACCTCCAAATGGAGGTGCTCTTACCAACTCCCAACCCACACAAAAATGAAAACAACAACAAACATAAATTTTCAACACATTCACAAAAATAAAACATGCATAGGGAAATGACTATTGGAATGGAGCTTACCTTCAAAAGCCCTAAAAATGGAAGCACGTTTGAAGAAGAGCTCCAAGTTTCTCCAAGTCTCCAAATCTCCAAAATTTCTCTAACACTCCCAAACCCTCCAAGAATAGAAAGAACATTTCAAAAAAAAGAAATCCCAACTCCTCTCCAAGAGGAGATAAAATAGGCCTTCAAATTTGGCCTTGAGGAATGAGAAGGTGACACTTGTCACCTTCTTCTTCCTCATCCCATGCCACTTGCAAGGGAGGAGTGTGAGGGTGACAAGTGTCACCCTCCAATCCATTCAAATCCTCACATTATCGACTTGTGCTCTCACACGTGTGAGAGACCAAGTGGAAAGGTGGCAACTCCCTCCAAGGCTCCATGAGGATAAGGGATGCCACATGGCATCCTCTTATTCTCCAATAGAGCCATCTCCCTCCAAGATGCTCTCACACGTGTGTGAGAGTCTTGGAGGGAGATCCCACACACTTGGGGGTCTTGAAGACCTCCCAAGTCTTCTTGGTGAAGGGATCCCCAAACTTTGGGAAGGGAGATGGGTCTTTCCCAAAGCATGACTCATCTCCCACCCTTAGCCATTTGAAAAATTCGTCACTTTTACTAAACCCCAGTTTAGAGTGACCAAAAGTGAGTTACCCTAGGGTTTAGTAAGTCCAAATGGACCCTAGACCCTAGGGTTACCACCTAGGGTAAGTTTGGGACACTAAAACACACCTAGGGATGTTTAAAATCACTTTTAAATAGCCCATAAATAAAAATAATACCAAATGGTGTAAATCAAATATAAATATACAACACATGATATAAATCAAATTTAAAAAGAGTTAACTAGGCCAAATAAATAAATCAAGCATGTACGAAAGCATCATCCGGTCAAACGTGATCCTCATCCCTCTCAGGAATGGATCAGTTTTACAGGGAATTACATATGTGTGAAAACTACCTCCGATTTCTGGTGGCCTGGGAATATAACTTGCGCACTAGATCAAGAGGTCAATCACATCATGGATAAATCATAGCCAAAGCAACATAAATTAAAGTCATGTCATTGCATACAACATTAATCATTCACATCATAATTACAATTAAAATGGCATTTCCTATCTAACATCTCATAATCATCATCGAATAATAAATCCACATAATAAACACATAATCACATCAATAATCATCATCAAATATGTCTTGCATGTCTAACATCATCATAACATCAATATATGATCTAATCAAATCACCACATGACTAAACAATGTTAGTCCAAAAATTAGGGGATATAGTCTAAATCTACATAATGGAAATAGTAGTCTCTAAATGTCTGATAATGTCATCAACTATAATGTAAAATGATCAAAATAGGGCAATGAAATAAATCAGCCTCACAAAACTCCATTGTGAGTTCGTCCTCAAGGAGATTCCTAATTACTTCGACATTAGAGAGTTCCAAGGTAGAGGTGGTGGCTCTGCCCAAGATAGAAAGGGGGAACAGTGAGACCAAAATCATGTAACTAGACCCCTCATGACTCACCAGCACGTGTCTCACTCCCTTCAACTTTAAAGGAGAGTGTTGAGGTGGAGACACTGCATTCATTGAGTTCTCTCACCCAGTCTCTAGCACAACACAACAATGATATCACCCAATCCGATGAGGGTGAGAGTAGCAGGCATCATTTGTCCCCATAGATCTTTGTAGTTCATGTGGGAACTTGTGCGATTATGGGACGCAGGACTCTCAACAAGATGCTGCGATGCAAGGGTAGCAGCCAATGATGGACACATCCATATTGGATGATATTCTTCTCACAAATGATGTCTTATAGCGTACATTTGTTATTGAATCCCAGGTAATTTTTTACAAGATTCATCTTGATTTAATATATTTGTACTTGAAATTTGTAATTAATTTTATATGACTATCTATATAAGTCAAAATTAATGTATGTAATTGTTTGCGGTATGAAATTCCAAGGTCAAAGTCCTCATCCAACATCTGTTAGCCATTCAGTGGTGGGTTATGAGAGGAGGTCAAGTTAGCAGGTATGTAATTTATCACATGATCATAAATATAGTACATATATCAATGGTAATCTTATTTACTGACAATTTGATAATTTCAACAAGGAGCTTCACTAGCACCTCCACGATTTTCTTGGTTCCCTGGACATAGAACCACTTTTACAGAGGTAAATTTTACCATTTGTAATAATTATGCATTTAAATAAAGTTATGTTATCTATTTTGGTCAAATAACCTTGAACTATATTTTCATATGTTGAGTATGGAGATTGATGCAGAGCCACAACTGGAAATGTTCAATGGAATGGTGGAATTTGATATTCCTTATTTCATCGGCAAGAGCTAACAAATTATCTCACCGACATTCCCTATCGGCCTGACAATTACTATCGGCACCTCCAATACATCTCACCCCGATACCTAATTTCACACCGATGAGTATTCGTTTATGTGCCTATCAGCAAGACATCGCCTATCAGTTTCTCCAAACTACGTTACTCCAATGACTATTGTCACACCGATACCTACAAATCTTAACCTGCGATCGCCAGTCCCTGTCACCTCCACTACCAGTCGTCCGATGTATCACCCGACACTGTATAAGCGCGGTGTATATTTCCAATATAAAAGTGCTAGACACAAGCAAACATACAATCTCCCCTTTGACTGGCACTGATTCTGTTGTATAAAATCCTTTATATCGGCGGAATGTATATTTCAATATACATTCAAAATATACAACCCATAATATGCATCTGCCGAATATTCCTTAGAACATTCCTTCCGAAGACAATTGACCACTGACTTTCCCTTGTGTCAACCTGATGTACATTCACAATGTACATTCCTAATATGCAAACTCAAAAGTGTTTCTGTGGGATACACACAACATACATCTACAGGACATACAGAAATTGTATCCGCTCCTCCTAGCGATATACATAGGAAATGCATATCCGAACTGTTTCACCTTTGTACCTTTGAAACATGCATTTTGAACATGTTTTAACACTCAATCTGTTTAGCGATATACGCATAGATACAAATGTGATATACACACAGACTGTATGTCGCATACAAACACTGTATATACGTCAAATGTACATTTCAACCAAAACCCACGAAACTTCACAAATTTCACACAGAAAACGCTAAGGTCGAGCTGACTTGTTTCCTGGGCAATCTTAGATTTTATCCTTCAAACCCTAGCACATGAGGATGCTAGGATAGATCACTGCATGCAATTACTTGATCCCAAAAAAACATGAAATGCAAAAAATGGAAAAACAAAAATGAAAATTAAACTACTGTACATGGCCATTCCACCGATTCAGAGAATTAACCGGTGGAATGGATGAATGGTTCCATCTCAACTGCAAAACAAGAAAAATGGTCACACAAAGAAATTGAAATCAGACAAATAACACCAACGGGATCTTCTTTATTCCAATATCAAAAATGCATACAAATATTTCAGCCCCACTGTATCACAATGTTCTATCAGATCTCCAAAAACAATTTTTTCTATTTCTCCCATGCAACTATGTCTAAAACAAATTGAGCTAGGTCATATATATCTACTCCTCACGAGTAGTACAGAGTCGATTCCTAGCGGCTGGAAGACTTCCAAGCGGATGGGAGAGGACAACTAGCATAACAAACTTCTAACTGACTTGCACATAAACCTAGATTGACTTAAAACATATGAATTGGTCACATGGACCTTATTACATCATAATGTAAAACATACTATAATTAGACTTATTCTTTATTTTGAAGGGGTGCTCCTGCACCATACTCCCCAGAAGAAGAAATCTCAAGTCCACTTGAGATGAGAGTATGTAGGTCTGAACCATGTTGGTTGATCTGTTCTTCAGTCATCCACACTGCTTCTGAATCAGGTTTTCCCTGCCATGCCACCAAATATTCCAAATATTTTTTGTTCCAAGTCTTCTTGATCATTCTTGTGTCTAAAACCTTCTGCAACTATGGTGGATCATGTTTTGGAATGTCATCAACAGCTGTATCCTGTAGTAGTTCCTGTTCATCATCTGGATAATGCTTGTATGGAGTTAAATCACATACATTGAATATAGGTGATAAACCAAGATCATAAAGAAGTTGTATCTCATAAGCATTTGGCCCACATTTCTTCAAAATCTGACATGGTCCAATCTTCCTCTGCATGAGTTTGGTATATTTACCTTTAGGAAGTCTTTCCTTTTTCAAATGAACCCATACCAAATCTCCAACATCAAACTATACATCTTTCTTCTTTCTATCAGCATATTCTTTATACTTCAAGGTAGTTTGCTATAGCTGGGTCTTTACTTGATCATGAACCTCTTTTATGGCTTCTGCAAAAGCTTCTCCATCTGCACTAATAGAATCTCCTGTAGGTAGATCTCTCAGCTCCAAAATGCCTCATGGATGCATACCATACACTATTTGAAAAGGTGATTTCCCTGTACTCCTATTGACAGTATCATTATAGGAAAATTCTGCCTGAGATAGGATAGTATCCCACTTTTCTCCATGTTGTCTTGTCAAACATCTGAGCAAATTCCCTAAAGAATGATTTATGACTTCAGTCTATCCATCTGTTTGAGGATGATATGCGGATGAGAAAGACAAATTTGTTCCAAGCTTCTTCCACAGAGTTCTCGAGAAATGACCAATAAACTTCACATCCCTAGCTGACACTATGCTCAATGGCAATCCATGTATTCTTACTATTTCTTTGAAAAACAAATCTGCAATATATGAAGCATCAACAGTGGTTTTGCATGGCAAGAAATGTGCCATTTTGCTGAATCTATCCACTACAACAAAAACACTATCATATCCTTTTCTGGTTCTGGGTAAACCCAACACAAAATCCATACTTATGCTTTCCCATGGTTTGGAAGGAATGGGTAAAGGCTGATATAAACCTGCATTAGTTGATCTTCCTTTTGCTTTCTGACATATCACACATGTCTCTACAAATTTTCTAACATCAGATTGTAACTTAGGCCAAAAATAATGTCTTCTAACAAGATCAAGAGTCTTATCCAAACCAAAATGTGCTACCATAGCTCCATAATGTTTCTCTTTTATGATGTTCAACCTCATAGAACACCTTGGAATACACAACTGTCCACCTTTGAATAGCAATCCATCTTGGATTAGAAATTTAGAGAACTTAGCATGATATTTATCTCCAAAAGAAGTACATACCTGATATATCTCTCCAAAATCTTCATCATCATCATACATGGTCTTCAATGAATCAATGCCAACACTTTCCAACTGAATCTGGTTGACTATTAGAGCTCTCCTGCTCAAGGCATCTGCTACCTTATTCTTGACTCCTTTCTTATGCTTCAATCTGAAAGTAAAAGCTTGCAAAGTTTCTACCCATTTCAGATGCCTGTGGTTCAACTTTTCCTAGCTATTGATAAAACTTAGAGCCTGATTATTTGTGAATACTATGAATTCTTTTGGCATCAAGTAATGCCTCCACTTCTTGAGTGACTGGACTAAAGCATACATTTCCAAATCATATGACAAATACCTCTTTTTAGCATCATTGAGCTTCTCACTGAAAAATGCAATTGGCCTACCTTCTTGGCTGAGTACTGCTCCAATTGCCATGTGACTTGCATCACATTCTACCTGAAACATTTTGTTAAAATCTGGAAGTACAAGGACTGGCTGCTGTGCCACCTTCTTCTTCAATGTTTCAAAGGAATCATCTGCTTCCTTAGTCCAAGCAAATCTGCACTTTTGTCCTCCTTTTATAATATCAAGCATGGGCGCACAAATATGACTAAACCCTCTTATAAAATTTCTGTAGAAAGTTGCTAACCCATGGAAACTTCTGACATCATTCATAGTCCTTGGAGTTGGCCAAGACAATATGGAACTCACCTTCTCCTTATCCATTTGCATCTTTCCTTGTGAAATGACAAAACCCAAATATGTGATCTCCTCCTGCATGAACAAACACTTATCTAACTTTATCATCAACTGCTCTTCGTGTAACCTCTTGAGAACCAAATCTATATGTCTGAGATGTTCTTCCTTTGTGTTGCTGAAAATTAGAATGTCATCTAGATATACTATGACAAACTTTCCCATGAATTCTCTCAAAACCTCATTCATCAATCTCATAAAAGTACTAGGTGCATTAGATAAACCAAAAGGCATAACTTTCCACTCATACAACCCTTCATTGGTTTTGAATGCTGTTTTCCATTCATCTCCTGGCCTAATTCTGATCTGATGATAACCACTCTTCAAGTCTATTTTTATAAAATACTCAGTACCTCCCAAACAGTCAAGTAAATCCTCTATTCTAGGTATTGGAAACCTATACCTGATTGTGATCTTATTAATATCCCTGGAATCTGTGCAAAGCCTCCAAGTGCCTTCTTTCTTTGGTGCTAGTATAGCTGGTACTGTACATGGGCTTAAACTTTTACCAATCAAACCTATGTCTAATAATTCCTTAATTTGTCTTGCTACTTCTACATTCTGTTATGGAGTTAGCTTGTATGTTGCTTTGTTTGGAAGTGTAGATCCGAGGATTAGATCTATGCAATGGCTGATATCCCTTACAGGTGGTAGGGATCTTGGCATTCCATCAGAGAATGCCTTTATACTTATCCAATAACTCTTGGACAGCTAGGTCTATGAACCTCTGCTTCTTCTCTTTCTTGACTTCTTGCTGCTATTCTTTATTCACTGTCAAACATGGAATTAGGGCATATGCAACTGCACCTTCTGCTGCTACTTCTTTTGTGAATTGTTTTCTTTCCATCAGCATCACCTTTACCTCTTTTCCTTTTGATTTCTCCTCCTTCTCTATCCATGGGATCAACTCTGTCACCATACCATTTTTGGTGATTGTATAGTGTTCCTAACACTGTCATGGCGTGCCTTCAAATCATACTTCCATGGTCTCCCAAATAAAAGATGGCAAGCATCCATCTTGGTAATATCAAACAACAACTTGTCCTTATATGATCCAATCTGAAATTCTACCCAAGCCTGCTCTTCTACAACTGTTTTCTGACCTTGGGTAATCCATGAGACCTTATATGGGGATGGGTGAGGCAATCTTCTAAGCTTAAGCTTTGTTACCATTTCATCAGATACAAAATTTTCAATAGAACCAGAATCAATTAGAACTTTACATACCTTTCCTCCTACCTTGCAATTAGTTCTGAAAAGAGACTTTCTTTGTGGGGGTTCTCTATCAGGTACCTTCATGGTGGTCATTGTTCTCCTCATCATTAGAGATTCTCCACTCTTTGGATATCCATAATTGTCAGGAGCATTCACACTTTTAAAAGTGTTTGAGCTTGTTGCACTTTGACTATCAGGTTCTTGGATCAGATTTGTTCTCCTTTCTCCCATTGAACTTGTTGCCTTTTCTGAACATCTGCTGGCTATATGGCCTTCTTTATTACAGTTATAACATCTAATAGATCCTCTTCCCTGGGATCTTCCTTTGAAAGGTCTTCTGCCTCTGAAGTTTCCTTGCTGATTGTAACTTCCTCTTTGGTTTTGACTGTTATCTCCCATTCTGTTATCATGACTAGATTCTCCCTGATATCCAAATCCATGTCCTCTGCCTCTGAAAGGACCTCTTCCACCTCTTTGCTGTTTTCCTCTTCCTCTATTGTTCTGTTCTTGTCTTCTCTTTAACTTCTCTTCCACTTTCAATGCCAACTGAAAACATTTCTAAACTGTATCTAGGTTATGCAGATTCAAATCTTCCTGAATGTTGAACCTCAATCCATTAAGGTATCTGGCTACCTTTTCTTCCTCACTCTCTTTTACCTTTGTCTTGACACAAAGCTTCATGAACTCTTCTATATATGAGCCGACATCTAGCTCCTTCTGCTTCAAATTTTATTTCCTCTTATGCAATTGGATGTTGTAATCCAATGGAACATAGGCTTCTTTCACTAAAGCCATCATCTTCTTCCATGTAGCAACTCTGCGCTTCCCTTCTTGTACTCTGTCATCTTGGATGAAATTCCACCAAGTTAATGCAGCCTCTTTCATTTTTGATTGGGCTATCTTTACCCTCTGGTGTTCTGGTATCTCCTCTGTCTCAAAGAAGTTATTTAGGGAGTCTATCCACTCCATCACCGAATCAGGATCCATCTTTCCTGTAAACACTGGCAAATCCAGTTTCACATCCATGGTTCTCTCCATGGATTTGAGGGCATTAATCAAGGGTCTCTGGTCTTCAGGAACGTCTACCTCGTCCCCCCTAGGGATTTCCTCTTCATCCCTATCTTCTTCTTTACCAGAACCTACTCTGTACCTCAACTTCTCCAACTCATTTCTCAACACCTGATTCTGAACTTTTACAGCAATGCTCTCTGCAATCTGCTTCTTGACCAGAACAGCCAACTTGGCATTGGTCATCTTTGCTGGAAGTTCTGATGTTCCTTCTTCGTCTGACATTCTGTATTTCTTTATCTTCCTAGAAGATACTCCTTAAGCTCTGATACCACTATGACGCAGAGCCACAGCCAGAAATGTTCAATGGAATGGTGGAATTTGATATTCCTTATTTCATCGGCAAGAGCTAACAAATTGTCTCACCGACATTCCCTATCGGCCTGACAATTACTATCGGCACCTCCAATACATCTCACCCCGATACCCAATTTCACACTGATGAGTATTCGTTTATGTGCCTATCGGCAAGACATCACCTATCGGGTTCTCCAAACTACATTGCTCTGATGACTATTGTCACACCGATACCTACAAATCTTAACCTGTGATCGCCAGTCCCTGTCACCTCCGCTACCGGTCGTCCGATGTATCACCTGACATTGTATAAGCGCGATGTATATTGCCAATATACAAGTGCTAGACACAAGAAAACATACAATCTCCCCTTTGACTGGTGCTGACTCTGCTGTATAAAATCCTTTGTATTGGCGGAATGTATATTTCAATATACATTCAAAATATACAACCCATAATATGCATCTGCCAAATATTCCTTAGAACATTCCTTCCGAAGACAGTTGACCACTAACTTTCCCTTGTGTCAGCCTGATGTACATTCACAATGTACATTCCTAATATGCAAACTCAAAAGTGCTTCTGTGGGATACACACAACATACATTTGCGAGACATACAGAAATTGTATCTGCTCCTCCTAGCGATATACACAGGAAATGTATATCCGAACTGTTTCACCTTTGTACCTTCGAAACATGCATTTTGAACATGTTTTAACACCTGATCTGTTTAGTGATATATGCACAGATACAAATGTGATATACACACAGACTGTATGTTGCATACAAACATTGTATATATGTCAAATGTACATTTCAACCAAAACTCGCGAAACTTCACAAATTTCACACAGAAAATGTTGAGGTTGAGCCGATCTGTTTCCTGGGCAATCTTAGATTTTATCCTTCAAACCCTAGCACATGAGGATGCTAGGATAGATCACTGCATGCAATTACTCGATCCCAAAAAAACATGAAATGCAAAAAATAGAAAAATAGAAATGAAAACTAAACTACTGTACATGGCCATTCCATCGATTCAGAGAATTAACCGGTGGAATGGATGAATGGTTCCATCTCAACTGCAAAACAAGAAAAATGGTCACACAGAGAAATTGAAATTAGACAAATAACACCAACGAGATCTTCTTTATTCCAATATCAGAAATGCATACAAATATTTCAGCCCCACTATATCACAATGTTCTGTCAGATCTCCAAAAACAATTTTTTCTGTTTCTCCCATGCAACTATGTCTAAAACAAACTAAGCTAGGTCATATATATCTACTCCTCATGAGTAGTACATAGTTGATTCCCAGCAATTGGGAGACTTCCAAGCAGCTGGGAGAGGACAACTAGCATAACAAACTTCTAATTGACTTGCACATAAACCTAGATTGACTTAAAACATAAGAATTGGTCACATGGACCTTATTACATCATAATGTAAAACATACTATAATTAGACTTATTCTTTATTTTGAAGGGGTGCTCCTGCACCAAAGACTTCTCATCTTCATCAGTCAGTGGAGGCAGGCATTGCTGCAGCTATGTTGTCTACAAATTATTTGATCGAGGTATGAGCCAGTAACATGTAAATGTCATTTTTTATTTCTTATTTTATCTCATGTCATTTGATGTACATAAATAATATTTATTTTTAGTCAATTTTTCTTCTTGATGCTTCTCACAGGAGGTCACAACTCCAACCCGTCTAGCTACACATGAAGAGAGAGAAAAGATTATCGAGAGGGATCATCAGCTAGCGATAAGTGATCGATTACTTATGTGATGTTATATACTTCATGTTTTCTATATTAATGTGCATATTGTTTGATTGTATTAATAGGTGGAGCTACAAAAATCTCTTGCGATGAGGTTTAGTTGACAGGAGAGAGAGGATGAGTCACTAATTGACTCTTTGTCTTCGCGACTAAGCAAGGGCTGTTGAATATTTGATAGTAGTTCATAGGAAACTATATTTTGGGACATT
The DNA here is from genome assembly GCA_027924645.1 of Cunninghamia lanceolata. Taxonomy (NCBI): domain Eukaryota; kingdom Viridiplantae; phylum Streptophyta; class Pinopsida; order Cupressales; family Cupressaceae; genus Cunninghamia; species Cunninghamia lanceolata. The sequence goes on from BSBN01000072.1 coordinate 34,165,340, forward strand.
GTTTTGTATACCTAGATGGCTTTGTATACATACTTTTGTATGTTACCGATGTATATCTTTGTATATGCCTGTATGGTTTTGTTTTTACATGCCTATATAGCTTTATATATAGACTAGATGTTATGTTCATGACATTATGTATATGTCAGTTTACATTAAATATTTAATATGATGATCAATTATCATTACATGAATTTGGTTTTACACGTGCCAATTGCATTTGCTTGAAATTTTATAAATCCTTTTGAAATAATCCACTTTGTGCATAGCTTGCAATCATTGCATTCCATGAGACTGAGCATTTCTTTGAGGCATCATGTCAAATAGTTCACACGCCTTGTTTATGCTTTCGTGATACTTTGTATACATGTCTACAAGGGTAGCTGCAAATACAACATGTGACAAAATTCCTATATCCTTTATGCTTTGATGGTTTTCCACACCCTATTTTGTAGATCCCATTTTGGCATAGGCAAGGAGGATGTTGGATAAGGTTGTAGAATTTGGTTTTAGAAGTGTTTTTTGTTTTCAAAGGAAAAAATGATTATCACTAATCACAATAACAATATCAAAATATATCAAAATATATCGAGATATATTGGAATACATCAACATATCTTAAACATATATGCTTCTATGGTCCATACCCTATTCCAAAGATCCTAATTTGGCACAGGTAGGGAGGATGCTTATAAAGGTTATGGAATTTGGTTTTACTTGTGCCAATTGCATTTGCTTGAAAGTTTATAAAGCATTTTCAAAAATTCCATTTTCTGCATTTCGTGCAATCATTGCATTACATGAGATGGCATATCTTTGAGGTGTCATGCTAGACTATGCACATGCCTTGTCTATCCTTCCACACTTTGCATACATGTCTACAAGGGTAACTATAAATACAACATGTGACAAAATTCCTATATCCTTTATGCTTTGATGGTTGTCTATAACCTATTCTAAAGATCCCATTTTGGCAAAGCAAGGAGGATGGTGGATAAGGTTGTGGAATTTGGATTTACATTCACCAACTGCATTTTCTTGAAAATTTTTTTGTGCATTTTCTTGAAATTTTCTCAAGCCTTTTTGAAAAAATCCATTTTGTTCATATCTTGCAATCATTACATTCCATAAGACAACATTTCTTTGAGGCATCATGTCAAATAGTTTTTGTACCTTGTCCTTGCTTCCACACTTTGCATACATGTATCCTAGGGCAGCTGGAACTACAACATTTGTCAAAATTGCCATATCCTTTATGCTTTGATGGATGTCCATACCCTATTTTGAAGATCCCATATGGGCATAAACAAGGAGGATGTTGGCTAAGGTTGTGGAATTTGGATTTAGACCCGCCAATTACATTTTCTTGAAAGTTTCTAAAGCCTTTTCAATAAATCTATTTTGTGCATATCTTGCAATCATTGCATTCGATGAGATGGCATCAATTTGAGGTGTTCTGCCAAATAGTTCATGTGCCTTGTCTATGCTTCCACATTTTGCATTCATGTCTCCGAGGGTAGTTGAAACTACAACATATGACAAAATTCCTATATCCTTCATGCTTTGATGAATGTCCATACTTGTGTGGTCTCACAACATGCCCCATTTTGCTTTAGCAAAACAAGGACCCAACTTTTTCCTAGCTCTGCTTGTGTGCATCTTCCCTTTGGGCGATATAGTAAAGTGTCATGTCCTAATTGCCTTCAAAATTCAAGGTTTGGATTTTCTAGTGAAATAGTCACCAATGGATAGAGGATGAAATTTAGAGCAACTTTACCTTTTGAACCATGTCAAAATTTGAGAAAATGAGAGAGTTATCCACAGTCAATAGATTTTGGCGCTAGAAGGAGGGCATGTGACTGGAAGCTTGATATTTCTGCAAATTTGCATCAATATTTCATCATTTAAGCTAGGTGACTGCAAATAACCCTTGTTTGAGAAGGATTGACTATATCATTGCAAAGATCCAGTCTAAAGCTTCAAATTTTGACTGGAATTTTTGAGTTCTCAAGTTATTATTCTGAGATATGTTAGATCTCCCTAAATTTCAAAATTTAAAATTAAAAAAAAAAAATGAAAACAAAATCTCACTTGCAATTGACCCACATAAAGTTCCTAGCCTTGGAATCACTCCATTTTTTAGAGTATTTTCTCAAAAATCATATGAGGAAGAAAAATTCAAGTTAATATTCCTTTCTTTCAAGAAACTTTAAATGAGCAAGTTTATCCTCAAAATTTATCTAACTTTGGTTTATCCAGAAAATGCAAGATACATGATTCTACAGAGCATGGTGAAATTAATTGTTTAACTTTCCTTACAAGGTTGGATTTGACTTTAAAAGAACTAATTCCTTTCTCAAAAGTGTATAGGATTGAAGTTTGTTAGGAAAATGAAAGAATTTTGGAGCAACAAGAAGATACAACACAAGAAGTCATGACTTGTCCAAAAAAAGCAATAGATGGACCAGTTCTAGAAGACAAGGATGGTGAAATTCAACTACAATTACCCTTTTTTGAACTATGTCATAGTAAAAGTGAGAGTTCTCAACTTCTCTATCAAAGTTCAAATATGAATAAAGTAGATTGCAAGTATGAATCTGTTGAAGAATGTAGAAAATAAATTACACCTTATTTTCAATTATCAAATAACAAGCAAAAGGGATTTAACGAGAAAGAAAAGAAATATGAAAATAATCTTGATACATTTAATAAGTGTGTTGAATCCTTGAAATTAGACATTGCTCTTCAAGTAAATGCTTCTAGATCTAACTTTAATAGTGAATTTGTTACAAAAAAATTTCAATTTTTTGATGAAAGTAATCATGTAAAGGAATGTAGATAGGTGTTGAAGGAATTTAAATGTATAGCCACTAAAGAAGATTTTATAACAGCTGTGATTGAAAAATTTGGATAAATTGAAAATGATAAAACAATAAAATGCATTACCTAATCCAAATCTTCAATACCATGAATAGATGCAATGATGGCTTGATTGGTTCAAGGATTTGATATGTTGATTGCTCAATTCCACAACATAACACTAAGATGGAGATTGATAGATGGAAGATAATGGATGAATGATGCAAGATAGATGGATGATAGATGATGGATGAGATATTAAGGATAAAATTTGACAGATTAAGGATACTTGAGACTAGATGGATCCAAATGGCTTATGAGGGGGTTAATTTATAGACAAGGCTTAGTTTGAATGGATGGCTATGATTAAAAGGCTAATTGAACTATGTGGATGGCTAGGATTGATTAGGATTCCCACTCTTCAAGGAAAGTGTAGTCATGTGACAAGTGTTAAGAGGAGGATAGGGCTCATGTGTGACCGTGTACACAAAAACTAGTACATGTGTGATTTAAAAAGTAGTACATGTGAAAGATATTAAATGAAAGTTGTACTACCACACATGATTCAAGTGAGAGGTGGACAAGTGTTGTAATGTGGTGAGAGGTGAGGACCTAATTCAAATATTTTGTTTGAATTAGTTGGGATATTAGTTGGAAAATTAATTAAATAAATAAGATTTATTTAATTAATTGGCTAGGTGATTAGGATAGGATAGGATTACGAATGGGAAATTAATTAATTAAATAAAATTTATTTAATTAATTAGCTAAGTGGGATTATGATGGAATTAAGATGGGATTAGGATTATGATGGGAAATTAATTAAATGAATAAGATTTATTTAATTAATTAGCTAATGGATAAGTGGAATTAGGACAAAATGCTACAAGATGTATAAGATAATGTTTTTGACTAGGTGCTGCAAGACATGAACAAATTTGGGGACAATTTTAGGTATCTACATTTTGCCCCTCTTTGAGATGATGTTCGAGATGATAAGATTTATTTCGAGTAACATCATTTCAAAGAAGCTAATGTATGGATAGAGGAAAAAGGTAGGATGAAATGGGATGATGGGATGAGGATGCAAAGATAGGATGATGATAGAAAGATAGGATGATGATGATGTAAGGAAAGGGGATGATGATGCCCCCTCAAGAGGATAGGCGGGTTGGACAAACACGGGTAGGCTCTCGAAATGAAAGGGATTGGTCAAAGGTGAAAGATAAAAGAATGGATAGAAGAAATGAAAGATGTGTTATGTTGTGATGAAAGTGAGCGACCATGATGTTTGATATAGCACTAGACATTATGAACCAAGATATAAGGACCAAGGTGATGACGTGTCTTGTGCACCCAGCATAATACAACCTTGTCTATCATATGAGGAAGTAAACTTAGAGCATTGAAGTCCTAGTGCACAAAAGGTATGATGTGACCTTAGATGTAAAGGATAATGCAAAAAGATATTCCAACATACACAAAATATGAATATTAGCTAGAAAGATACAGATTTGATACAAATGCAAGATAAAAATATAATGCACACAAGCAAGCAAGCAAGCATGCACAAATGATACAAAACAAACAAGGTATTGCACATGTCAAGATGTAAATGAATGATTAATTGTTTGTTTGATTGATGATGATAATGATTTGATAGTGTTGTCATGGCAGGGAACAATATATCCCTAGATCAACACAAGGATGTTTGATGATGATAATGATTGATTGATTGATTTGGTTTACAACAAGATTAGGATCAAGACCACTGATTGCAATTGGATAATTTGACTTGATTGATTGACTTGATTGGTATGGATTAAAGATAACTTGCATTTGGATCATTGCTTGGATTGATTTGAGTTGATTGTGATGAAGTGATTGAAGAATTGATTGATGAAGTGATGATTAATTTGAAGAATTGATTTGAAAGATTGATGATGATGATTTGATTGAATTGAGTGGTGATTAGATTGATGAGTTGAAATTGATATGAAATGAGTGTGATTGATTGGATTTTAGGTGTTTAATGATATGTGGGAGATAGATGATAGAAGAAATGAGAAATGGATGATTGGTGAAGATTGGAAGAAGGATGAAAGATGGAAGAAGGGCTCTATTGCCTATGCCTGAATCTAGGCACTTCCTTCGTATCCTAGATTGCCTACATACCCTGTATCTACGGGATCAAGCCACTTAACGATAGAGATGAGATGTAGTTCTTATTTTGTGTTATTGATGGTAATGATGAAGATGGATGGATTGATTGGGTTTTGATTAGATGATGTATGATGATAATGTTATTGATGAGATGATATGGATTTGATTGATTGGTAGATTGGCTTGTTTTGATGATTTGATTGGATTTGAAGGATGATTAGATGATTGGATTAGTTGGATTTGATTTGATGGATTTTGATGATTGAATTGGATTAATGTGATGGATTGTTTGATGATAATTGTTTTTATTGCTTGGGGTTTTTTTGTTGGATATTTGATTTTTTTTTTGTGTTTTGAGATGTTTTGATTTTTTTTGGATTTGTTGAAATGTTTTGATTTTTTTGGATTTTTTGAAATGTTTTAATTTTTTTGGATTTTTTGAGAATATATGATTTTTTTTGGATTTTTTGAAATGTTTTAATTTTTTTTGGATTTTTTTGAAATGTTTTGATTTTTTTCGATTTTTTGAGAATATTTTATTTTTTTGTATTTTTTAGATGTTTTGGGATGGCATTGGATTTACAATTTGGGTAGCCTTTGTGCTTGATACCAATGACAAGGGGGGAAACCAAGTCTAGGTGCAAGGAGGTAAATGTGATTAGATGGACGAAAGGATGGATGATAGTGGATGAAATGGAAGGCTCATGATCGATGGATGGGTAAGAGGATAGGCCATAGTGGAATGGATGTATACATCATAAGGGAGCTAGGATGTGATCTCCAAAGACTATGTCACATAGGAATAACATGCCCCATTCTAGGTGGTAGACTTAGGATTTTACATGACAAAGCTTATGATGAAAGGATGACATGATGGATTTTACATGACAAGGATTATGATAGGTGGATAATGATAAGATTGTTTGGAAAGGGTGAGGTATATCAAGAGATAACCAAAGCATATTTCAACATTTTACCCCTATGTCTTTATCAAGATCAAAAGGAGGAAGGGAGGATGGATAGACACAATATGATAGGTATGTGGGTGTAATGGCTAAGGATGGTAGGATAGGATATGGAAAGATAGGACATGATAAGATGGATAATGATAGGTTGTTGTAGTTAGGGTAAAATTGCAAATCAGGGTAAATGTATAATCAACAATGATCAAACCCTAACAATGCACAATGAAGCACAAGACAACATGAAAATCAAAATAACAAATGTAAATGCAAACTGATCTCCATGCTATGCTCGATTTATCTCCATTGCTCTTCTCCACCTCACATGAGCATGCAAGATTTTGAAGGATGATTGTTGGAGGAATGTTGGGTGCTCACTTCTGCAGCATAACATTAAGATGAAGATGATAGAATGATGTGATAGATTTTAAGAGTGATTTTGACAGAATGAGGATACTTGAAGAATCCATCCTTCCCCTAAATAGCTTGATTTATAGGCTTGGCTTGGTTCAAATGGATGGCTAGGATCAATTAGGGCTTTAGATGAAATGGATGGATAGGATTAAGTTAGGTTTCCTTGCACATTAAGAAATTGTAGTCAATTGACATGTGTACAAAGGAAGATAAGGCTTAGGTGTGCTTGTGTAGATAAATACTAAAATTAGGTTCCAATAGTTGTACATGTGAAAGATAAAAGTTGTACTACAACACATGATTAAGGGGAAATGGACAAGTGTCAAGGTGAGATGAAAGGTCATGTGACTTAATTCAAATAAAATATTTGAATTAGTTGCGATATAGTTGGAAATTAATTAAATAAATAAGATTTTACTTAATTAATTGGGTAGATGAATAGGATGGGATAAGATATGATGTAGAAATTAATTAAATAAATAAAATTTATTTAATTAAATGGAAAGTGGGATTAGGATATGATTGGGATATGATGTGGAAATTAATTAAATAAATAAAATTTATTTAATTAATTGGCTAATGGATAAATGGGATTAAGAGTGGGATTTAGAATGGGATTAGGATAAAATGCTACATGATGTCTAAGATAATATTTTTGACAAAGTGTTGCAAGACATGGACAAATTTGGGACAAATTTGGGTGTCTACATTTTGCCCCTCTTTGAGATGATGTTTGAGATGATGAGATTTCGTCGAGTAACATCATTTCAAAGAAGTTAAGGTATGGATAGAGGAAAATGATAATGTAAGGATATGATGAGGATGATGATGATGATGCCCCCTCGAGAGGTTAGGCAGGTTGGATAAACAGGGTATGCTCTTGAAAAGAAAGGGATTGGCTAAGAAAGATGGATAAGAGAATGAATAGAAGAAATGATGATGTGTTATGCTGCAATGGAAGTGAGAAACTATGATGTTTGATATAGCACTAGACATTATGCACCAAGGTATAAGGACCAAGGTGACAATGTGTCTCATGCCCCAGCGTAATACAACCTTGTCTAGATACAAGATATGAATATTAGCTGGAAAGTTACCGATGTAATACAAATGTAAGATAAAATGATAACACACACAAGCAAGCAAGCATGCACAAATGATTCAAAAACAAACAAGGTATTGGCCCTGTCAAGCTGTAAACCAATGATTAATTTTTTTGTTGTTGATGTAGTTGAGAGTGTTGTCATGGCGGAGAAAGCTATATCCCTAGATCAACACAAGGTTGTTTGCTGATTTGGTTGGCTGATTGGCTGATTGATTTGGCTTACAACAAGGCTAGGATCAAGACCATGGATTGTGTTTGGATAACTTGTTTTGATTGATTAACTTGATTGGTATGGATTAAGGATGAGCTTGCACTTGGATCATTGCTTGGAATGATTTGATTGGATTAAGTGATTGATTGAAATGGATTGATTGAATGATAGATTGATTGGAAGAAGTTGTTTATTAATGATGTAGAAGATAGATGATAGAAGAAATGATGAGAGGAGAAAGAGGAAAATCATTTTTGCCTGAATCTGGGCACTTCCTTCGTACTCCAGACTGCCTACATACCCTGTATCCATGGGATCAAGGTACTTAACGATGGAAATGGGATGTAGTGCTAATTTGTGTTTTATTGATGATGATCAAAGATTGGGTTATGGATTGAGATTGACTGATGAAATGTTGATGTGATGATATGTGGTGGATTGAGCTTCTTTTGATTTGTTGGAGTGGTTGGATTTGGTTTGATGGTTAGATGTGATTGAGTTGATTTGCTTTAGTGTTGGTGCTAATGACTGATAGGATTTGTTTTGATGTTTGCTATTGCTAGGTTGATTGTTTTGATGATTGGATTGTTCTGAATGATAGTGATGGTGTGATGATTAGAGTGTCCATAAGCAAGTGTTCTCAGTGTGCTTAAAGGATGTAAAACAAACAAGGTATTGCCCTTGTCAAGTCATAAACCAAGGATTGATTGTTTGATTGATGATGATAGTGTTGTCATTGCGGGGAAAGCTATATCCCTAGATCAACACAAGGATGTGGGAACGCTATATCCCAGTGATGATGATTGATGATGATTGATTTGGCTCATGACAAGATTAGGATCAAAACTTGTTGATTTGATTAGATAATGTTCCTTGATTGATTAGCTTGCTTGATATGGATTAGTGTGGCTTGGATTTAAGATCATTGCTGAGATTTATTTGATTGATATGATAGGAAATGGATTGATTGAAATGGATGAATTAATGTTATTGATAGGAAGAATTGATGATGATGATGATTTGATTTTGATTTTGATTGAATGTTGATGGAGTGGATTGTTTTGGATGATGTGATTGGTTTTATTGCTTGGATTTTTCGTTGGATAGTTGATTTTTTAGATTTTTTGACATATTTTATTTTTTTTGGATTTTTGGGATATTTGTTTTTTGGGGGATTTTTGGGGAATATTTTGATTTTTTTGGAGTTTTTTGAAATGTTTGGAAAATGCCAATGGATTTACAATATGAGTAGCCTTTGTGCTTGATACCATTGACAAGGAAAAAAACCAAGTCTAGGTGCAAAGGATGGATGAATGGGATTGGATGGATAAAAGGATGGGCTCATCGTAAATGGGATGGAAGGCTCATGAGAGTTGGATGGGATGGAAGGTTCATGAGAGTTGGATGGATATATAAGAGGGTAGGCCATATAAGGGATGGATGCATGCCTCATGATAAATGGATAGGTAGGCTATAGTGGAAAGCTCATGATAAACGGATGGGGATAAGCTACAAGATGGAAAGCTAGTGATAAGGATATGCCATAGTGGATGGATCATAAGGGAGCTAGGATGTGATCTTCAAAGGCTATGTTGCATAGGAAGAATTTGCCCCATTCTAGGTGGTAGACTTAAGATTTTTCATGACACGCTTATGACAATAGGATGACATGATGGATTTTACATGACAAGGCTTATGATAGGTGGATAATGATAGGATTGTATGGAAAGGATGAGGTATACCAATAGATATCCAAAGCATATTTCAACATTTTGCCCCCATATCTTCATCAAAATCAAAAGGTGGAAGGATGGATAAATGGGTTCAATAGGATAGGCATGTTTATGTAATGGCTAAGGATGGTAGGATGGTATGGTAATGGTAGGACATGATAGGATGGAAAATGATAGGTTGGATAGATAGTTTGGAAATGGATAGGTTGGATGAGACAATGTGCCCCCAAGTGTAAGTGACATAGAAGATCAACCTACACATGATGCCTGTTTGCTAGGTTTTCATCATGGTACTTATCCAAGGCACCTGGTTACCAGGTTTTCACCATTGGATGAAGGGATTTCTCTTTACTCTTTTTTTTTGTGATTTATTTATTTATTTATTTATTTGATGGGATAGCAATTACACATGGCGCCTGTTTGCCAGGTTTTCACCATGGTAATGGATAGGAGGGACTTAAGTGTCTAGTGCTATGAAGGTTGATAGTGTCCCTTTAGAGATGGATGATGTATTCTCATGGACCATGTCATTATGCTCATAGATGTTGATAAGGGATTGCATGGATGAGAGATGGATTAGGTAGATAATGGATGATGAAATGGATTATGGAAGGTTCATGCAAAGATAGATGGATGGAATGAAGATGGATGAAAAGTTTATGCCAAAGCATGGACCATAGGGATAGCATGGGGGAGATATGTAGGATAATGGATGGAAGATGGGGAGATGGAGGCATGTGGGAATGTTTTGGAATGAAAGGGAATCATGACCAACGGTTACACACACCGTGTTAAACATTGAAGCTTTTGATGGGATGGTGGTGTAGGAAGTAATGGAGATGTTTGCTTAGGGGATGGTTGATGAAGTGATTTAGGAACCCACATAGATTTAGTATTTTTAGTGCTTTTGTTTTGCTTGTGGGATTTTTGAAGGGAATGGAAGTTTTGGATGGAAGTAGGCTTTTGGATGGATATAGGTGGTTGGGATTATTGAGAGGTGGATAAGGATGCCTCATTTGCTTTGCTAGATGTTTTCTTAGGAACCCAAACCATTTTGCTTTTGGGCTTTGCATTTGGAGGTAAGGGTTCAGATCGCTGCTTAGATGAACTTTGCTTTGAGTTTGATTCTTTATGTCCTAAGGTATGAACACCTTTAGGATTTGTGGTAGGATTGTTAGCTTTATAAGTAGAGGCATCAAAATTTTTGCTTTTGAATCCCATGGGGTGGGTGGAGTGGATGTAATGATTGGAAGCTTTATGCTTAGGCAATGTGTGCATTTGTTGGTCATGATTAGGGATGTAAAGATACTTATGAATTATAGGTATGTTAGGTGTTGGAAGAAATGGTGGCAAGGTGGATGGAGGGATATTTGGAGTTGGAAAAAGTGGAGGCAAGGTGGATGGTGGAAGATGTATGGTCACATGCTTTTGACATTTACAGGATGATGGAGGTAGAATGACCACATATGTTTTGGGTAGATGATGGGGGGTGTTGACTTTTTCCCAGACTGGATGCTTATTCCTAGATTTCCCTACAAGGTAGCCATCAGTGATCAACAGGATCTCTGGGCCAGGGGCCAACAGTGTAGGAGATAGACTCTGTATTTTATCTCCTCTTCTTCTTCAGGCTCTGCAAGACCTAGGGGGGTATTCCCTACTCAACATCCATGAGGATATGCATACAAGGCTGGGATGCTGACAGAAAGCAGATAAGTCCTCCTGTAAGTAGACCAAAACTGAAAGATAAGAGCAAAGGGGCTAGCTTTGGGCCTATTTGCAGTTGTAGACAGAGGACTGAGGATCCTAAAACTAATTCTAATGTCCTAAAGATTGTTTTAGATTTAGATTTTGACTTTAAGTTTGGATGCAAAGCTGGACATGGTTGTAACACAAACACAGAGCAAGATTGGTGCCTATCCAGGGCCTGGAGTCAGTAGACATACACCTGTGAATGATCAACATGAACAGCTAAAACTGGATTTCACGGGGATATATGTGATACCTGCCTTACAGATATCTCCCAATACAGAGTGTTAAGTTATCTCTACTTATGGCATCCCTACTGCAGTATACCCTTCCCGATGTTTAACCTGAAAGCAGTTTAATCCACCCTTCGAGCAGAAGTGAAGAGATCATACATTCAACACAGGAATTCTATGTTCTAGAGTCTCAAATATTGCTTAAATATCCAGACTCAGAAGAAAGATACATGCAATACTGGAGACAGAATTAACAAAACACATGCTAAGATAGCATTTCTCATATAAGATTAATCATAAAATCAGTGGGTTCATGCCAAAACATACAACAAGAGATACATAGACTCACAGGTTAAGCTGTACAGAGCAACCAGATCAGCTTGTTTTGAATTACAGAGCCAAAAATCTTCAACTTTCAACAAACAAAAATGAGTAACACTTCCTGCTTATAACAGCCAGGTAGTGTACCACAGCAATTAATTACATGGTTGACCAAAAATCCTACCAGATACACAGTATCAGAAAAATGGCACTCAACGCATTACCAGATTGGCGCCCAAACATGAATGCAGTAGGTAGGGGAGGAGACAGGAAGAAACCTCGAGCCCTGCGCCACTGCCTAGGGATCCACATCTTCAATCGGGTACCAGATCCGTCCATACCTCTGCAACCTTCGCCATTAATGGCGCACCAACCCGCGGCCTTGGGAAAAACATCAATTGTGCATCGCAACCATTTCCCGCCAAGATTCATCATCATGATATTTGAAAATATGCAGGATATCAATTATCCCACATGCACCCCGCGGTGACCTCTTTAACACTTTATATACTAGGCCACGAGCAAATATGATGTCAGTGCTTTTGCTCCTGACGACACTAGTATAAGACTTCATCATCATTATCCTTCAACAGCATGATATCCTGTCGCTTGAAATATCACCCTGACGTCAGCATCATATCACAATATAACCTGCATGATAATCGCCTTCATCGGCACAACCTGATCCATCGGAGGAAGATCCTCCTGCTTAGCTGATACCAAATGTCTGGCCGATGAACATCCTGATGACGTCACCGTCATATCCTGCTGATGTCATAAGCATATCTGCCTACTGCGCACCTCCTCATATCCGGATGACATCATCATCATGTCGAAATCAGGATGATATTCGGAAGATAACCGAATATTTGGAAATATCATCCTGATGCACAAATATGATGCTGCACTGTAGCTCCACTATAAGATCGGGTGATACATGAATATGACGGATATTTGAAAAGATCACCCCCCACTAGACAATGCACGAAGCCAACAGGTGGATATCTCTCTTCGGAAATATCATGATGCAGACAGGCAGAAAAGTGGATATCACCCTGACGTAAGAATGACGTCAACATCATCAGGGTGATAAAACAATGAACATGAAATGATACAACAACAACAGGATGATATTGACTAAGATCATCCTGACGTTCAAATATGATGACCTTGGTGAATATCGGGTCATACTTAGAACTCTATAGCAACATCATCAGGATGATCTTAACCAAGATCACCCAATGTTAAAATATCACCCCGGTGAAAGATCATGCAGGCAGAAAATATGATGACCCTCGCAAGCAACACGGTGAAAACCGGAAATATGATGATGATGATGAAGACGACCCTTAAGAAAAAATAGGCCGGGTTGAACAACTTAGAAAATGACCCCCTCGGAAGATCGGGGTGACATCATCATCATAAAAGGGCAGGGTGATAATTGGAAGATCACCGGATATTTGAAAAATCACCCTCCGCAAGAAAATTAAGGCACATTGTAGCTCATCAGCAGGATCGGGATGATATCCAAACATCACCCGATATTGAAATATGATGATCCTGATGAAAAACAAGTCGACATAAAACATGATGATGCGGACCATCATCGAAGACAATATGATGATGATGATCTCCTCCTCAAAGAAAATATGATGATGCAGCTGAAAAATGCTAAGGAGGTCCAACACTTAGAACATTTTTTGGATACTTAGGGAAGGTGCCATGCAGCAAAACCCTGAACATAAAATATCACTAACAGGGGGTGCGATGGAAAGTGAACTTAGGAGGTATGGATGAATTACCAACATCTTGGCCTTGTTTACCTTGGGGTGTGTATCCAAGGCCATATGAGTGTGGAGAAATCTTGACATGAATCGGCTCCAAAATACCTTGTTCATAAAGACCTAGGCCTTTACCTTTGTAGTTCATGTTTTGGAGGATGTGATGGACAATGGGACTTGATGTAGTTTGGGAACTAGACTTGAGCTCTTTATTGGATGGAGAAGGTGAGGTGGAGGACAAAGGTTGTTGTTGTTCTAAGGAAAAACATTCATGGATGAATGTGGATAAACCCATTGGATATGGTGGCGGACTTGAAATGGGATCGATGGTAGATGGGGATGAAGGATCATTAGGATCTTGATTAGCATTGTGTTCACTAAGATCCAAGGTATTTGTTTGATCTTTTATGCTTACTTGGGGGACAAGTGTCTCATCATTGCAAGTGGATGTTTGCTCATTATGGATAGGGCTAGATGGCATATGACTAGGAGCAATTTGGATATCTTGCTCATGGATGGTTATGGGATTATGGATAGGATCAAGGTACTTTTGAATAGGTTCTTCATCATAGATATCATCTTGATCATGAGATAGATAAAGTTTGGCCAAATGGATCATCATGGTTTTCATGATCTTAGCTAGAACCTTGATCATAACTATGAGAAAAAATAGGATTAAGTGGGCTATAAAAGGGATAAATTTGCTCATGAATGAGGTCATGGTGATGGCTAATAGCTTGAGGGAAAACCATATGTAGGTCATAGATAGGTGGAAATTAGAGGTGTTTTGATCATGATTAAGATTAAGGTTCAATATTTCCACATGTTTAAAATTATGCTTTTGACATACCCCTTGACTTTGGATGAAAGTGGAAGCTTCTTGAGTGGACTTGATAGACTCTTGATGGTTATTGACATGAGGGCATGATGGCTCTTGACTTAGGCTTGTGGATGGAGACTCTTGAATAAACTTGTTGGATTGTAGGTCACATGATGGGTTCAAAGGGCTAGGTATGTTAATGGAAGGCTCTTGAAGAGGCTCAAGGATATGTGAACCACATGATGAGATTATAGGATTGGACATGACCTTTGGAAGTTCTTTGGTGGGCTCATGAATGGGTGTTTGACATGGAGGTAGTTTATTCCTAGCTAGTAGCCAATGGATCACATCCTTCGCAAGGGTATGAGTGGATGGGCAATATAATGGATGAACAATAATAGTGGATGATGTTGTAGGATTATGATTAGGACTTTGATTGGATGGAAGGATAATTGAGTTTGATAGGCTAAGATTTGGATTGGATGGGGGTGATACATGGGATTGGGATGATGTGGCATGATTTCCCATTATAGGTGGGTACACCTTGTAAACAATTGGGACAAATATTGGGCATTTATCTGTATTATGGCCTTTGGTCCTATGGTAGGCACAATAATCATGTTTATCATATGGACTTTCTTCACATGGTTTGACTTCAGGAAGTTCAATGAGTTTTGCTTTAAGCATCCTTTGTAAAACTATCTCAGTCGCATCCTTTGGTGAAGGATTAGAATGACATGGTGATGAAGGTAATGGAGGGCTTGGTGGTTTAGAAGGTAGAGGAATTAATGGACTAGGAATGGGACCACATGGTGGTGTTAGGATAAGACTAGTGGGCTCATGTGTTGGCATGTAATTGGATGGTGGAGGCCACTCTAGATTGGTATCTCCCTTGTCAAAGGTAATTAAGTCTTGCATAGGATAACTTGGACTCATTTGGTTTATGTACAAGGGGCCACTTGGAGTTGCATGTGCATCTTGTTGCAAAGGTGGACTCAAGCTCACTTGTGCTTGTTGGGGAGGCCATTGATAGTCTTGGTAGCTAGGTGCAATGGTAGGATATGTAGACAAAAGATCTTGAGGTGGACTCAAAGCTGAGGGCATTTGATCTTGTTGGCAAGGTTGACTTGTGCTCAATTGTTCTTGTTATGATGTGGGTGGATATGTTGATGTGGCATTGACATGATAGGTGGATGAATTAGGTTGGTATGAAGTTGAAGATGATGACATGTACGGTTGATGTGGAATTTGTTGAGGTTGGGATGGTGTTTGGACTTCTTGTTCTGATATGATTTGTTGTTGATGTTGGTAAATGTGTTGATGTGATGATGATGGAGGGGTTGCATAGGATAATGATTGTTCTGATATGGATTGATATGGATAAGGGTTGTGATAGGTTGATAAATGGTTGATATGATATGTGGATGAATTTAGTTGATATGAAGTGGGACAAGTTGATGCATAATTGATTTGATGTGTGGATGGATTGGGTTTTGGACTTGTCCCATCCTCATAAGTATAGAGATGGCCTCCTCAAAGTATAAACTTGGTCTTAAGAGGAGAGGCTCCTTTGATTGTGATCTTTGGTCTTGCATTGTCTTCATGACTTGGATTAGGAGGATAGCCACCTTTAATTGTGACCTTGGGTCTTACATTATCTTCATGATTTGGATTAGGAAGAGGGGCTCCTCTAATTGTGACCTTAGGTCTTCGTTTATCTTCATGATTTGGATTAGGAGGATAGCCTCCTTGAATTGTGATTATAGGCTTAGGTCTTGTCTCATGATTATAGGGATAACCCCCTTGAATTGTCACCTTAGGCTTGGGATTTTTCTCATGATTAGAGGTATAACCCCCTTGAATGATTACGACCATCTTGACAAGTGTTGACTAGGACTAGGTTGATGATGATGTGAAGATGATTTGGAATGAGTATGGATGTGACTAGGATATGTTTAGAATAAAATTGATTTGGGTATGATTAGGATATGATGTGGAATGACAAAATTGGGTGATGTGGATGAAATGTAGGATGAATTGTTTATGTGTTTGGTGTTTATAGCTTGATTTGGCAATGTTCAAACAAATGATTATGCATATATATGCACATGAATCACTCACGCAAGACACAAGCAATTGTTGACTTTGAAAATAAAATGTGATGATTATGCAAGCACACATGGAAGACACATCAACAAGCCTTAATGTCTAGTCAAGTGGGTATGGCCAATTAGGTCTTAGGCTAGATTGCATAAGGTTGACTAAGGAATTGAAAGTGAAATCCTGCCACACAGCTGGGAGAAAGGGGTAACCCACCCTTCACCTTCACTTCCCAAAGGTATAAAGTTCTTTGGGGCTTAGCCAAGAGTGACAAGATTCCAACTCTCAATGAGGCTGCCTTTCGATTCAGCCTCGATTGAGGTTGTCCCTTAGAGTGGTGTGTCTCCAAGCAGGCCTCCTAGATAGGGTTTACAAAAGCAAACCAAGTGAGTTATCACTTGATTCACACTCACACTTGTTAATTTTCCCTTTAGAAATGAGATGTGTGGAAGATAATTCAAGCACTTGTTCTTTTTAAACCCAAATCCAAATGTGATGGAAGACAATGATTCATTTTAAGCCCAGTTTCTCGATGATTGGATAGCAAGCAAGTTGTTTGTTTTATGCCCAAAGTCCAAATGTGTGATCAAACAATGATTAGAGATGGGAGATTAGAATGAGTGCACCACATAAAAATTGCTTTCCAAGTTGCTGTTATGATTGATCCAAACGTTGCTCCAGCTCCTTTGATTCACTTACAAGTCACCAATTCCAAAAAGAAACAAGTAAACTTGCATAGAAGAAAGCTATGTGAAAAAGATGAAATCTAAATTTTTTTGATTAAGATGACATGATATAGTAGAATGGATTGCATAAATAGAAAATTTAGAAAATTTCATGCACTTTAAAAAAGAAAATCGTTGAAAAAGGATCAAAATTGCAAACATTATGCCCGTTTGAAGTTTTCAATGAAAGAGTGTTAAGATTGAAAAATAAACCCTACAAAAAATCAACAAATAATGTCATCCAATAGTAAAATAGATATGGCCATAAGATCCCTTATGATTTTTTAATCAATATCAAAAAAGTTTTTGCTCAAATTGGACTCCATATGCAAAAGTTATGTCATAAACTAGGGTTTGAAAAAAAAATTATTTTTTTGACAAAAAATCCATTTGTACCATAGATCTGAAAAATAATGATATAGAAAAATAGATTTAAATATTTCTAACCACCTGCAAAAAACATAATGTGATTTGGTTAGCTAGATTGGAAGATATGATTTTTTTTTCTAAAAGTAGCACGTCAAATTTTTTTGAAAAATTAGAATTGTAGGGTCAACTTCAAATTGTGATAACTCTTTGAATACTGAGCCAAAGCTTTAAGGTAACCACTTTTTGGAAAGCTCTCGAAGTCCTCTTTCCAATGAATCTAAGATCTCCTTTTTCCAGGACTTGTGTATAACAAAAAACCCTCTGCAACAGATCTGGTCCTAAATAAAAAAAATAGCAATATAAAATCTCTTCAACCTACAAATCAAAGCGCATAAAGCTGCAAAGTGAGGGTTAGTCCCACCGGGCGTGCCAGATGTAGTTAGGGTAAAATTGCAAATCAGGGTAAATGTATAATCAATAATGATCAAACCCTAACAATGCACAATGAAGCGCAAGACAACATGAAAATCAAAATAACAAATGTAAATGCAAACCGATCTCCATGCTATGCTCGATTTATCTCCATTGCTCTTCTCCACCTCGCATGAGCATGCAAGATTTTGAAGGATGATTGTTGGAGGAATGTTGGGTGCTCACTTCTGTAGCATAACATTAAGATGAAGATGATAGAATGATGTGATAGATTTTAAGAGTGATTTTGACAGAATGAGGATACTTGAAGAATCCATCCTTCCCCTAAATGGCTTGATTTATAGGCTTGGCTTGGTTCAAATGGATGGCTAAGATCAATTAGGACTTTAGATGAAATGGATGGATAGGATTAAGTTAGGTTTCCTTGCACATTAAGAAATTGTAGTCAATTGACATGTGTACAAAGGAAGATAAGGCTTAGGTGTGCTTGTGTAGATAAATACTAAAATTAGGTTCCAATAGTTGTACATGTGAAAGATAAAAGTTGTACTACAACACATGATTAAGGGGAAATGGACAAGTGTCAAGGTGAGATGAAAGGTCATGTGACTTAATTGAAATAAAATATTTGAATTAGTTGCGATATAGTTGGAAATTAATTAAATAAATAAGATTTTACTTAATTAATTGGGTAGATGAATAGGATGGGATAAGATATGATGTGAAAATTAATTAAATAAATAAAATTTATTTAATTAATTGGAAAGTCGGATTAGGATATGATTGGGATATGATGTGGAAATTAATTAAATAAATAAAATTTATTTAATTAATTGGCTAAGTAGGATGAGGATGGGATTGAATAGGAATTTAATTAAATAAATAAAATTTATTTAATTAATTGGCAAATGGATAAATGGGATTAAGAGTGGGATTTAAAATGGGATTAGGATAAAATGCTACATGATGTCTAAGATAATATTTTTGACAAAGTGTTGCAAGACATGGACAAATTTGGGACAAATCTGGGTGTCTACAGTTGTAAATGATAATATGGATGAGACAATGTGCCCCCAAGTGTAAGTGACATAGAAGATAAACCTACACATGACACCTGTATGCCAGGTTTGCATCATGGTACTTATCCAAGGCACCTATTTACTAGGTTTTCACCGTTGGATGAAGGGATTTCTCTTTACTTTTTTTTATTTTTTATTTTTTCTTTTTAATTTTTTGATGGGATAGCATGACAATTACACATGGTACCTATTTTCTAGGTTTTCATCATGGTAATGGATAGGAGGGACTCAAGTGTCTAGTTCCATGAAATGTGATAGTGTCCAACTAGATATGGATGTCGTCACATGGACCATGTCAAGTGTGCTCATAGATGTTGGTAGGGAGATGCATGAAAGGGAGATGGATAAGGTATATAGTGAATTATGATGTGGATTATGAAAGGTTCATGCATGGAGGATGGTGGATTATATAAGGATGCATAGTGGCTTATGGTGTGGATTTATGGAGGACTTATGCAAAAGGATAAATGAATGGGTTTATGCAAAAGCATGGACCATAGGGATAGGATGAGGAAGATATGTAGGATAGTGGATGAAGGGTGGGGAGATGGAGGTATGTGTAAATGTTGTAGAATGGAAAGGAACCATGACCAACGGTTGCACACACCATGATAAACAATGAAGCTTTTGATGGGATGGTGGTGTAGGAAGCAATGGGGATGCTTGCTTTAGGGATGGATGACTTAGTGATTTAGGTACCCACATAGACTTAGTATTTTTATGATCTTTGCTTTGCTTGTGGGATAGAGGAATTTTAAACTTTTGAATGGAATGAGAATTTTTTATGAAAGGGGAATATGTGATTGAAGTGGATGATTGGGATTTTTGAGAGGTGGATGCCTCATTTAGCTTGCTTGATTTTTTCTTAGGGACCCAAACCATTTTGGTTTTGGACTTTTCTTGTGAAGGTATGGGATTAGATAGCTTTTTCGATGGATTTTGATTTGATTCTTTACATTGATACCGTAAGGTATGAGGATTCTTAGGATTTTTGGTTGAACTTTTAGCTTTATAAGTAGCAGCATCCAAATTTTTGCTTTTGAATTCCATTGACACAATGGAAGTGGGGTTGGTGGAAGGAGTGGAAGCTTCATGTTTACATGATATGTGTATTTGTTGGTCATGATTGGGATTTTTAGGGAACTTATGAAGAATTGGATAATTAGGTGTTGGTAGAAGTGGAGGCAAAGTAGATGGAGGGAAATTAGTAGTTGGAAGAAGTGGAGGTAAAGCGGATGCATGGAAATTAGGAGTTGGAAGTAATGGTGGCAAATTGGATGGTGGAAGGTGGATGGTCACATGCTTTTGCAATTTGTAGGATGATGGAGGTGGAATGGTAACATAGTTCTTAGAGGTATGATGGGACTTATGATAGGAAGTGGACTTAGGATGCATGGAGGAATTACCAACATCTTTAGATTTTTTACTTTGGGGTGTGTATCCAAGTCCATATGAGCGTGAGGGGATTTTGTCATGGATGGGATCCAAAACTCCTTGTTCATGAAGGCCTAAGCCTTTACCATGATAGTGCATGTTTTGGAGGATGCGATTGACTATGGGACTTGGTGTAGTTTGGAAACTAGACATGAGCTTATTATTGGGTGGAGAAGGTGAAGTGAAGGACAAAGGTTGTTGTTGTCCTAGGGAAGAACACTCATGGATGAGGGTGGATAGGCCAATAGGATATGATGGTGGACTCAAAGTGGGGTCAATGGGGGATGTGGAAGGATCATTAGGAACTTGATTATGTTCATTTAGATCCAAGTTATTTGTTTAATCTTCTATGTTGGTTTGGGGGACAAGTGTCTCATCATGACAAGTGGAAGTTGGTGCATCATGGATAGGTGGAATGGCAAGCTCTTTGCTTTGAAGGAAGGCCATGAAATGGGGTGAATGCTCTAGTAAGTCAACAAGACTTTCATTAGATGGAGCATGTAGGTCTTGGGTGTCTTGTTCATGAATGGTTGTGGGGGTATGACTAGGATCAAGTGGCTCATGGATTAGTTCTTCATAGGTAATATCTTGATCATGGAAAAGATGTATGTTGTGTTGGGGTGGAATGTAAGTTCTTTGATCTTGATTAGGATGGGGGGTTGATGTTTCCACATGCTTGGGATTAAACTCTTGACATACCACTTGGGTTGCTTGAATGAAATTAGATAACTTTTGGATAGGGTCAATAGGCTCTTGGATAGGATTGACATGTTCTTGAGGGTTATCGATATGAGGGCATAATGGTGCTTGACTTGGATTTATAGTTGGAGACTCTTCACTAGGTTCTATAGGTTCTTTATGGTCATCAACATGAGGATATGAGAGGTCTTGACTTGGGCTCATAGTATTAGGCTCTTGATTAGGCTTGATGGCTTGTAGATCACATGATGGGGATGTAGGATTGGACATGGTATTGGAGGACTCATTAGGAGGCTCAAGAATGGGTGTTTGACATGGGGGTGTTCTATTCCTTGCTAGTAGCCATTGGATCACATCCTTTGCAAGTGTATGGGTGGATGGGAAATATAATGGATGGAAAATAAGGGTGGATGTGTTTGTATGCTTAGGATTAGGAGTTTGATTGGATGGAGGGATAATGGGATTGGGTATATTAGGATTTGGATTAGATGGAGAGTTAGGAGAATTGGATGGATTAGGACTTGGACTAGGTGGGGGTGACACATGGGATTGGGATGATTTGGCATGTTTACGAAGGCTCTATTGGTACATCTTATATAGGAGTGGCCTAAATATGGGGCATACATTTGTATTATGACCTTTAATCCTATGGTATGCACAATAGTGATATTCATTGTATGTACTTTCCTCATATGGTTTGACTTCAAGAAGTTCAATGAGCTTTGCTTCAAGCATCTGTCGTACAATATACTGAACATTTTCATTTGGTGGGGGATTGGAGTCCCACAGTGATGAAGGTGGAGGGACCAATGGACTAGGATTGGGATCACATGGTGGTGTTAGGATAGGACTAGTAGGCTCATGTGTTGGGATTTGGTTGGATGATGATGGAGGGTATTCATAAGATACTTGCTCTAGATTGGTGTTTCCCTTGTCAAAGGTTATTAAGTCTTGCTCCAAATGTGAACTTAAGGACACTTGATTTATGTACAAGGGGTCACTTGGACTTGGATGTGCTTCTTGTTGCAAAGGTGGACTTAGGTCTATCAATGGTGCTTGGTGGTCTTGTTGAAAAGGTATACTTGGACTTGCTTGATTTATGTACAAAGGGCCATTTGGACTTGCATGTTGTTCTTGTGAGGACACTTGGTTACCATGTGAATGGGTTTGGTGATGAGGTGACACGGTAGGATATGTAGGTAAAAGGTTTTGTGATATGAATTGTGGATGTTGGTTGATGTTGGAAGAAGTGGGGTATGATGATGTGGCATTGGTTTGACATATGGTTGGATAAGATTGGTATGAAGTTGGATAGGTTGAGGTGGGATTGTTATGGAAAGGTGTAGGATAAGGTGATGTGGCATGGACTTGATAAGGAGATGAAGTGGGTTGATATGGATAAGTGGATATGGAATTAATTTGACATGTGGATGGATTGGGATGATATGGAGTGGAAGGTGATGTTGCATAGGGATGAGGTGGAATTTGTTGATGTGGAATGGATAGAGGACTATGTGCTTGTTGGTTTTGACATGTGGCTATGAGGTGTTGGGATTGTGCTATAAGGTGTTTCATTTGAGGTGATAAGTTTTCATGAAGATGGCATGTTTGAATGAGGGCTTGGAGTCCTTGAATAGTGTCTTGGGTTATAGATTGTGGTGCTTGATAAAGTTTGTGAACGAAGTCTTCGAATTGGGGTATTATGTCTTCCAATGTTGTCATGGTGTCACCAATGTTTAAGATTAAGACCCTTCTGGCAAGTGCTTGATTAGGATTATGATGATGATGTGGATTATTTTGGATTAAGATTTGGATGAAGTTGATTTGATGATTAGGATGAAGGTGATTGGGGTATGATTAGGATGGAAATAATTAGGATTGATGTTGACTAGGATGGAATGTGTTGAATGATGTGTAATGATATGTTTAGGATGAAGTTGATTTGGATATGATTAGGATATGATGTGGAATGATAATATTGGATGATGTGGATGATGTGGAGTTGGATATGATGTGTGGGATGACTTGTTTATGCGCTTGGTGTTTATAGCTTGGTTTGGCAATGTTCAAATAAATGATTATGCATATACACACATGAATCACTCATGCAAGACGCATAAGTAATTTTTGACTTTGAAAATAAAATGTGATGATCATTAAGCACACACTTGAAAACATATCAACAAGCCTAATGTCTAGTCAAGTGGGTATGGCCAATTAGGTCTTAGGCTAGTTTGCACAAGGTTGACTAAGGAATTGAAAATGAAATCTTGCCACACAACCAGGAGAAAGGGGTAACCCACCCTTCACCTTCACTTCCCAAAGGTATAAAATTCTTTGGGGCTTAGCCAAGAGTGACAAGATTCCAACTCCTAATGAGGGTGTCTTTCGATTTAGCCTTAATTGAGGTCATCCCTTAGAGTGGTATGTCTCCAAGCAGGCCTCCTAAGTAGGGTAAACAAAAGCGAACCAAGTGAGTTGTCACTTGATTCACACTTGCGCTGGTTAATTTCCCTATAGAAAATGAAATGTGAGGAAGAAAATTTAAGCACTTGTTCTTTTTAGATCCAAATCCAAATGTGAGAGAAGACACTAGTTTATTTTAAGCCCAATCTTTGGTGTGATAGCAAACAATGTTCATTTTAAGCCCAAATCCAATTGTGTGATCAAACAATGATTACGAGATAAAAGATGGAATGTGTGCACTTGGTTTTTTTCACTTTCCAACTTGATGTTGTGATTGATCCAAATGTTTCTCCAGCTCCTTTGATGCTCCTACAAGTCACAAAATTGAAAAAGAAACAAGTAAACTTGCAAAGAATATGATTATGTGAAAAAAATGAAATCTAATAAATTTTGATTAAAATGATCTGATACATAAAAATGGATTGCATGAATAGATTCTAGATGAAATTCTATGCACTTTAAAAAAAATTGCTGAAAAAGGATTAAAAATGCAAAAGTTATGCTCATTTGAAGTTTAAAATCAAGTTTGACTATGACTTAAAAAAAATGTAGGAAAATGGTATAGTCATGTGATAATTTCTTCACCACTGCGTAGTTTGTGCTCCCATCTTTCCAAAAAGTCCTTGTTTGCACAATTTTGACCTATTTTGCCCAAGTTATGACAAAAAGAAAAAAATGCCCTCCTAGGGAACATGAAGAGCACAAGCAAACCCTGACTGTTTAAACTTGACTGCTAACAATTTAATTCCCCTTGTTCACATGCACACCGTCAATCTAGGTAGTTAATTTTGGTGATTAATGTTAGATGGGCCTTGGTTGTCAATATGACTAGGGGCTGCAGAAAAGAAAAAATAAAAAGGAATATGAAGAAAGGGGGTTGATAATGAAGCCCCCTGACCAACTAAGGAACCACGGGGTTCAACTTATTTCCTTCCCCACGTGGATTACCAACCCTTAAGTGATCTAATAGACTATTAATATCATGGTTGACTAACTATAGGTTGGTCCTCTACTTGGAAAAGTGAGACACCTGTAGGCCAAGAAATCAACTCAAAGCTAGTTTTTGGAGGTCGTCTTGGCTAATTGCCAGGCCATCAAAGCTCAAGGAAAATTGTCGTTGAGGACATGATTCACACAGAAGACCTTGAACAAGTTCTTGTAATGTTAACCCTTAATAGAGAAATGGCAGGTTTGGATGAACGCCGGCCATTGTAACTTTGACCTGAATCTATAAAGAATTGATCACTTGGGTGGTGGTGAACAGGCAATTTTCAGGAATGTAATCTTCAAACCACAATACTAAACAACCGTTGGAAGAAATAGATTGGACTATTTTAAAAAAAGAAAGACTATGGGCTGGAATCAAACCATCACTGGTAATAGTTGATAATTATGATAAACGATGACCACGGGCTTTCGAATCTGAAGGGAGTCAATTTAGATAGAGACTGGAGATGATCTCATGACGAGAGATTAAGATATGAGTGGCAGTCTATTGTGTGGTTACACAACACGCCCCATTTTGCCTTAGAAAAATAGGGACCCATCTTTCCTTTTTGCTTTTGCTTGCTTGTTTCTTTCTTTGGGTGGTTTGGTAAAATCAGTCATGTATGTCACCTTTGTTAGGGTGGATGCACCACAAGATGAGGTCAGTTGCCAAAGATAGCATTTGCTATCATAAACCTCATGGTTGGAAAGTATACAAAATTCCAAGCGAGTTTGCCTTTTAGATCACCCCAATATTGTTTAAGGGTAGGAAATTATGTTGAGTCAAAGTTTGGTCAACCCTAATATTTCCCATAGGGGGTCATATTTCTAACATCAATCATATTTGCTAAGATCACCAAGTGCCCGATACGCAAATGTCAAAGTTAAATGAGAGCTGGTATCTACCCATCAATGAACCTCATAGATTCATGAGGGGTCATATTTCTAATATCAGTCATCTTACAAAATATCACCTCTACGTGAATATCACCTAGCAAAAATATGACGATGACGTCATTCAATTCTGGTAGATGAAGGAAACCATCTTGAGGATGATGTCATCACCTCCTCGACCCATTGAGGGTCATTTATCCAAATATCTGTCATATTTTTTAATATGATGATGACATCACCAAAACTAATAAATAAAAGAACATCGATGACATGATGATGTCATCATGATCTATTCCTCGAGGGGGGGTCATATTTTGAAGTACCCCTGATCTTAATTTCATGACCCGATATACTTCATGGTCAAAGGTTGACCATATCACCCTGATCTTTAGTAAATGATTATCCCGCGCAAGATGGGGGGGTCATATTATCCATGGGGGGTCATATTTTCAAATATCCCTAATCTTTCAAAGATCACCCCTAGCATTAAATGCAACTTTAAGGCAATAGATGAAGCCCCGCCGATTTCAAATATAAATCAAACACTTGGCAGCATCTATTGAACTCCATGAAATGACCAACGGATCATATCAGAATAGCACACTATGCCCTAATTTGTCTTATTGATCTGTTTAAAAGTGAAATTCAAGGGTTATTTGCATTTACCTTGCGATTAACTGAGAATTACAGAGCTCTAGAAGTTAAACCCTTATCAACCACTTGCTAGCAGATCGTGATATTCAACGCAACGGAATGGAACGGGTGACCCCACATGTTTACAGTGTTTCCCATTACTAGTCATATAATCCAAAGGGGAAAGTGTTATTAGGTAAGTAACTTCCAAACCCTCTCCGTTGACGTTTTCTACAATATCCAGGTAAAATGTTTATCTTTACTAGGGTAAATCCGCATAATGATGCATGAAAGTTTTAGAGTGATAAGTAAGAAAAGATTAGATGCATGATATTGTTGAAAGTGCATATGAGTACCATAGGGTAAGATGTATCATGTCTATTGTAGGATCTAATTGTAGATGTTAGAAGGAACAGGTTTGAGGTCGAGTTTTTGAAGCCTATGTTCGTGTAGCCCAAAGGGGTATAGTTCAAATATGGTGTCATTAGTGACACACATCAAGGAAGTACAGACCTAGATGTATGGTTGAGGAAGCTAGATGATGATACCAATAACCCTATACTCGACAAAATATTTACAACAAGTATGTGGCACGCGATTGGATTCCCATACGCCATGGATGCCATTGAGTTGGTGGAAGAATGTGCCAAAAACTATAACCCTGCAACCAAAAGGGTGGAAAAACATGGTAGGATATACGCTGACTTTTCAGTCAAGGGCATCACTGACACCTTGAATCTACCAGTGGGAAACAAGGTCATTAGTGTGGACCTCAACAAACTTGAGAAAGAATATAAAAATAACAAGAAGGATGCCAGGAAGAGAATGTATCAGTGGAGGATGAAGAACAACATCTACACAGCTTTGACCAAGTTGCTAGTGTACTTGTATAAATTTAATTTTGACGATGAGTACCAATACATAATTGCCTTGCTAAGCAGGATGACCGGCAAACCTCATGCTAGTAACTTTGAGAATTGGATGTTTGGTATCATCTAGATGGTGTTATACTTAGATAACAAACCCCTATGGGCCAAGGTCATCAGTGATTCACTAGATGAGGGGATGAGGAAGCTAGGAGGTCAAGCATGCTTATTCTACATGGCCTCTTATGTTGTGTATTCATGTGCCTTCCGAGGAACTTTTGATGCCCTACGAATAGTAGGTAAAGTTGGGAGTGATGTAGATGATGTGCATATATGGGATCACTATCCCCAATTGCAAAGGAAAGTGTACCTCCAAGACTACAAATTGGTAAATGATGCATTTTCAATGCACCTAGTCAGAACAATGGAGGAGGACCGGACCAAGAGACTAAGCATGGAAGCTCAAGAAGTTATTTACAAATATGGAGTCTGGTTCATCCAGTTTTCTAATTTTTCATATATGAGGATTGAAGGATTTGAGGGACAACGCCTCATGTTGTCAAGATACCTCACTTATAGGGTCATCTTGATGGAATTCGTCAGGCAAGTGTTCACTTCAGTTGAGGCCTATAAAGAGCAGAAGAAGATCCCTCCTATTTTATTTCTAGTATACATAGGGTGGTATTTATGCCTAGATTCACAGAGCATCAAGCATGGCATTGGAGGGTTAAAACTCATGTACTTACAACCATTCCCTATTGCCAAGTCATATGACCCTTATGGCAGGATGCAGAAATTGTTGGGAAAACAAATACATCAAAACCATTTGGAAGACTTTTGGATTGACTGTGATGATGAGGCAGAGGTGAGAAGAAGAAAATATCAAAGGCTCACCTTGAATCAAATCAGGACCTTTGATTGCATCCCAGTGCTTGCATAGTTACATAATGATGATGGGAAGATAATGTCCAATGAATATGAGGACAAGAAGGTGTATAATGACACCATTTCAGCCCTTGATCTAACACAATAAAAGGATACATCCTTAGAACAAATAATGCAAGGGGTGATTCAACTGACCCAAAGTTGGGTGGATGTAGAAATTACCAAATTGAAGAAAAAGGGCATGGCCCTTATTGTTGATAATAAGAAAAAGAGACAGGAGTTATCTGATGAAGAGTATGATGACTTCCTTCTTGAGAAGAGAAAGTCTAATTGGTGCAGGAGCACCCAATCAATAGTGGCCTCCATGAGGCATTTAACTATTTTATGCTTATTTTTATGTTTTCAATAAGGTCCTAAATGGGCATTCAATGTAATAAGGTTTGTTTGACCAATGCGTATGCATCTAGGTTTATGTGTAAGTCCCACGGGACACTTGGCAAATTTGTATTGTCAAGGATTGTTCGTTTGTTAGAGTCTGTTAATCAGTTACATCTCCCAGCCATTTGGAATTGTCTCCCAGCCGCTGGGAATCATTTTTTGTACTACTCATGTGAGGGGATAAATATCTGAGATCTGATCAATTTCAGATATGATATGATATGATATTGTAAGAGAGATTCTAGGGCGAGACAGAGTGGAACTATGAGATTGGATATTTGTATCTATTTCTGAAAAGCAATAAAAAGATCCTATTTGTGTTAAATTTCTGGTGTTTGATTTGTTGGTGAAATCGATTTCCAGTTTGCAATCAAGATGGGATCTTAACCCATTCCACCGGTTGGATTACTTAGTAATCGGTGGAATGGTTGTATATAGTAGTTTAGGTTGTTTGTTTTCTATTTGTTATTTTCAGGTTGACAGGGTCGTTTATAGCATGCTCAGATGAACCCTAGCATCCGCACGTGCTAGGTTGGTGAGGTAGAAAAGTCTGTTTATGTGCAAGAGAAGCAGTTTTGGCAAAATTCCACATGGTTTAATCAGATATATGGATGGTATCTATATCACAGTTTGACCGGTTGAGGGACCAGCGATGAAGGGTTAAGAAATGCTCTTCGAAGTTGAAGATTTGTTGAAAGTCTAAGTTTTCCCAATGGTTGAACCAATTTCATATGGTTCAAATGTTCCACGAGTTCAAAGCAACGGAAGGAAGAAATCGACATGTTTAAGTCTGGTGGAAAAAGCTTTTGGTTGAACCTTTGAACCAGTTCAACAGCTCAAAGGTTCAACGGGTTCGTTAGTTCAACGGTGCCAGCTGAAAGAGTTGAAGTTAAGGCGAGTTCCACCGGTAGTTGAACCTAATGGTTGAACTGGTTCAGAGGTTCAACAGTTCAACTGAGTGTTTGGTTCAAACAGCCAAAGGCTCAAGGGTTCAAGTGGTTCAGAAGTTCAACCACTGTGTTAAGTCGGTAATGTTGTCTGTCAAGCCTGAATACATTGGGGTGACTAAAACTGGCGGAAAGACTTGTGAAGTCTTAGCGATATGAAGTATCTAGCTGATGGTCATGTAAGCATTGGGGAGAGTGGACATATCAGCAGAAAGGTTCAAAGCTAGCCTGATAGTAGAGGGTCTAGCCGATGGTGGAGTTTGATGGTTAATGCATCGGCGTAAGATTGTAGATCGGCGGAAAGGGTTGGAGCTACGCCGATGGGGGAGTAATCCATAGTAGGGATCTTATCTCTGTATCATAGTGGTATCAGAGCTCAGCAAAAGGTCTAGGCTGTTGTGTGTTGATTCTGTCACTGAGAAGGCAGAAGTAGAGGGATTGAGAGGTTGACAAGATGCCTCTGAAAGGTAATGGTGCTGCCAGAGAGTTGTAGGAAATGAAGTAAAAACATGCTAAAGAGATGAGGAAGATGAAAGAGCTTGCTGAAGCACATCAAGCTAGGCTTGCAGCCTTGGAGAAGAATAAAAAGAGAGAAATGGAAGACAGTGAATCAGAAGAAGAAGATGATGGTGAAGAGTATGAAGAGGTAGATGAAGATCTGAATCCTGAAGATCAGAGATTTGCAAAACTGTTAAGGGCAGTTTAGAATGATAAAACTAAAGTAAAGGTTGATGTTCCAAGGTATACTGGAAGTCTAAATGAAGAAGAGTTACTAGATTGGATTACTGCATTAGACAATCACTTTAAATGTGAGTATGTTGCTGAGGAGCAGAAAGTAAAGATTGCAAAGACCAAATTGGGAGGTCATGCTTTGGTATGGTGGGATTATGTACAATTAGAGAGGAGGAAGCAAGGAAAGTCAAAGATTTTTTCATGGGATAAGATGGTAGCAAGGATTAAAGGTAAATTTTTACCCAAGGATTACGAAGTTCAAATGTTTAAGAAGCTTCAAATTTTAAGGCAAAAGGAAATGGATGTGAAGGCATATACTGAGGAGTTTTATAAATTGAGTATGAGATATAGTCATCATGAAAATGAGGTTGAAAAGGTTGCTAGATATTTGGCTGGTTTGAGATTGAATATACAGGATGAGTTAGTTTTGGCTAATCATAGGAGTGTAGAAGATTGTTATCAAATGGCAATCAGGATTGAGGAAAAGATGAAAAGGAGACAGGATAAGCCCATGAGAGGAAGAGGCAGTAATATGAGGGGAAGAGGATCAGCCCCTACAACAAGGTAAAGCAATGAGGACCAAGAGGAGACTGGTAAAGGACAGGAACAATCTGATTTCAGAGGTGGATAGAAAGGTACAAGAGGCAGATTTGGAGGTGGAAGAGGTTCTAGTACATTCTCAGGAAAGTGTTACACCTATGGTGAGTTTAGTCATCCATCCTTCAAATGTCTAGAAAGACAAGGTTCATCATCCAGAGATGATAAGAAGAATGACAAGAGGGTACAACTTGTGCAAGAAGAGAAGATAGAGGAAAGTGTGCAAAGCTCAAACACTTGTCAAAGAGGGAGAGCTCCTGATGGTTATGGATATCCTGAGGAGGGAGAAGCATTGATTCTAAGGAAAACCATTTTATAGACATCCAAGGATGTGATACAAAGGAGAGCTCTTTTCAAGACCAACTGCAAAAGTAGAGGTAAAGTATGCAAGGTAGTAATAGATTATGGTTCTACAGATAATATGGTATCTCAGGAAATGGTGGATAAATTGAAATTGGAAAGGATTCCACATCCAAATCCTTACAAAGCATCTTGGGTGAGTGATAGTCAATCACACTGGGTATATGAACAGACATATGTTGATTTTTAGATTGGAGAATATCAGGATAAGGTTTTATGTGACATATTGCCCATGGAATGTTGTGACCTACTTTTGGGTAAGCCATGGCAATTTGATAGGAGAGCATTGTATGATGGATATGCTAACACATACACCATCAAGAAGGATGGGAGAACTATTGTGTTGATACCATTGCAGGAGGATACTACAACACAGAAGGCAGCCAAAATCATTTTAGTGGGAAAGAAAGAGTTTGTGGAGATGCCTACAGCATAAGGCATAAAGGCAGTCGAGGATACTTTAGGGAAAGGGGTTGTTAAGGATAGAAGTTTGAAGGTACTCTTATTTTTGACTGATGGAGTTCAGATGGATTAGCATAAGGTTAAAAAGCAGGTTTACAAGCAGCCACCAGTTGAGTGGGAAGGCAAGGATGTTGTCATAGTAGGGACAATTGTTTGTCCTCTAGCACTAGCAAAAGTTGAAAGGTCAACGTGTTCTGCCATAGCAGCAGTAAAAGAAGCATCAAACAAGGTTTTGCATGCAGGTGTTTAGACAGAGATGACAGTATGAAAGGATGGTATGAGTAGAGCCTACAATGCTAGGCATGAGTCTTTGGTTCGATGGCAGCAGGTTGCAGTCCAGAAATCATGGAATAGATATGAGGCAGCTGAGTGTGCAGCTGGAACAAAACAAAGACCTAACTCATGGGGAATGAGTTCTTTTCACATTGGGGTGTATGGTGCAGGAGCACCCAATCAACAGTGGACTCCATGAGGCATTTAACTTTTTTATGCTTATTTTTATGTTTTCAATAAGGTCCTAAATGGGCATTCATTGTAATAAGGTCTGTTTGACCAATGCGTATGCATCTAGGTTTATGTGTAAGTCCAACGGGACACTTGGCAAATTTGTATTGTCAAGGATTGCTCATTTGTTAGAGTCTGTTAATCAGTTACATCTCCCAGCCGCTGGGAATCATTTTTTGTACTACTCATGTGAGGGGATAAATACCCGAGATCTGATCGATTTCAAATATGATATGATATGATATTGTAAGAGAGATTCTAGGGTGAGACAGAGTGGAACTGTGAGATTGGATATTTGTATCTATTTCTAAAAAGCAATAAAAAGATCCTATTTGTGTTAAATTTTTGGTGTTCAATTTGTTGGTGAAATCAATTTCTGGTTTGCAGTCGAGATGGGATCTTAACCCATTCCACCGGTTTGTTATTTTCAGGTTGACAGGGTCATTTACAACATGCTCAAATGAACCCTAGCATCTGCACGTGCTAGGTTGGTGAGGTAGAAAAGTCTATTTATGTGCAAGAAAAGCAGTTTTGGCAATATTCTGCATGGTTTAATCAGATATACGGTTTGTATCTATATCGCAGTTTGACCGGTTGAGGGACCGACGATGAAGGGTTAAGAAATGCTCTTCGAAGTTGAAGATTTGTTGAAAGTCTAAGTTTTCCTAGTGGTTGAACCAATTTCATATGGTTCAAAGGTTCCATGAGTTCAAAGCAACTGAAGGAAGAAATTGGCATGTTTAAGTCTGGCAGAAAAAGCTTTTGGTTGAACCTTTGAACCGGTTCAATGGTTCAAAGGTTCAATGGGTTTGTTAGTTCAACGGTGCCGACCGAAAGAGTTGAAGTTAAGACAAGTTCCACCGGTAGTTGAACCTAATGGTTGAACCGGTTCAGAGGTTCAACGGTTCAATCGAGTGTTTGGTTCAAACAGTCGAAGGCTCAAGGGTTCAAGTGGTTCAAAAGTTCAACCACTGTGTTAATTCAGTAATGTTGTCTATCAAGCCCGAATACATCAGGGTGACTAAAACTGGCGGAAAGACTTTGTGAAGTCTTAGTGATATGAAATATTTGGTTGATGGTCATGTAAGCATTGGGGAGAGTGGATGTATCAGCAGAAAGGTTCAAAGTTGGGCCGACAGTAGAGGGTCTGGCCGATGGTGGAGTTTGATGGTTAATACATCGGCATAAGATTACAGATCAGCGTAAAGGATTGGAGCTATGCCAACGGGGGAGTAATCCATAGTAGGGATCTTATCTCTGCATCACTAATGGTGAGAGATTACCCACTGAAGAAAAGAAGATACCCTCCAAGGGTAAGAAGGTGGGAGATGGACCAAAGGGGGTGATCATCAAAAGAATTGTATCTAAAGGCGATGGGGCATCTACATCAGCCCATGTGTCCACATCACAACCTCCACCTGATAAACTAAAGACTAAAAGGACATTGCGGCCTATTATTGAAACCACAAAGAGGCAGGTAGAGGACCAACCTCTAAAAGATGAAATAGAGGGGGGTGATCCCTTAGAAGAAGAATAAGTGAATAAATAACCTAGGGATGATGACTTGTTAATAACAGGCAAGAAAAGGAAGCAGGTGCTACGGACACCACCACCCAAGAAACAAAAAACATCCATGAGGGAAGATGTTAGCACTGATCCCATCATGTTAATGGGTATGGGTGGTGTAGCCTTTAGGAGAGAGTTACATCATGAAGTCCCCATTCTGAAGATAACTTAGTTTAAGACTAAGAAGGTTGAAGAACAAAAAGAAAAGGAAATTGCACATGGCTAGTAGGGAATCTCCTTTCCCTCTAGATGATACTGTGGAACTATCAGATGATGAGGCATTTCAGGATGTAGCTACTCAATGCATGGAAACCCTGGTTGCTAACACTCAAATGACTCCTCATGGGACCCCATTGGCTCAAGTGAGGACATTACAAGAAGAAAAACAAATAGATGAAACAAAATAGGATAGTCTGGAGAGAGTAGCCCAACAGATAGGGCTAGATAATTTGGTTGATTAGGTTACAAGCCCTGCAGTAATAGACTTAACATACAGGGGTGATGTAAGACCAAGTAGAGATAATAATCCACCTCTGCAGCCTAAAAGGACTAAAGAGGTACATCATACTAAGAAGGGTGATGCTCTACCTAATCAAGACCAAGACCAAAATAAGGTACCTAGAGAACCAGAACAATCAGAAACACAACAACAGAGTGGGGGTGATCAAGAAATGCAGACAAGAATGCTGGTCAAGACCAAAGTGGTCCATCATTAGCTACCATATGGGGTGATCAGGGTAAAGGCCCAGCATCAGAGGAAAAATTAGCTGAGAAAGAAGTTAGTACAGGAGAAGCTGATACGTCGAAGGATAAAGAACAAAGTTTGTCACAAGGTGACAAAACAAAGAAAGAGAAAGAGAATGTGGCCAAGGGTGATCAAGGTGATATCCAAGGTCAAAACACACAAACCTCTCAAGAGGCTAGTGTATTACAAGATGAACTAAATAAGAAAGATAAAGAAGTTCTAGAGGAGAACTTACAAAAGGAGGCACACGATCGAAGTGTCAATACTTCACAAGAGCCTCCTCCACAAAAGGAAGTCCCTCAACAGGAGGAACCCCAGCAAGATCCCCCTTATGATAAGGTACATGAGGAAGAAATTAGGAAAGAACCATCACGGCCAAGGGCAGAAAGTAACACAGGAGCACAGGACACCCAAAATATAGGGAGTGATCATGAGGAGCATAGGGGTGATGTACCTCATTGGTTGCAATGAGAGGTACATTTGCAACAAGTTAAGGAGGTCCAGGATTTTGATGTATCCACATTGTTTGCTGGGAGCATGATGAAACCTAGAAGAAAGGCCAGGTTGACATCAGCAATCAAAAGGGACCCTACTACAGGTAGGAGAATTGTACAAGTAGCCCTGCCTATAGTTGAAAAGGAGAAAGGCAAAATAGGCCTTGACATTTTTCAGATCACTAATGTTGATCTAGGTTTTG
This sequence comes from Cunninghamia lanceolata, assembly GCA_027924645.1. NCBI lineage: Eukaryota > Viridiplantae > Streptophyta > Pinopsida > Cupressales > Cupressaceae > Cunninghamia > Cunninghamia lanceolata. The sequence continues at coordinate 34,200,305 of BSBN01000072.1, forward strand.
CAAATGAGGACCAGGAAGGTCAAGAAGGAAAGGACATTATAGACTCTCTAACACAAAGGGTGAAGAGAGAAAAGGAGAAGAATAAAAAATATAAAGAGCACATTACTCAACTACATTCTTTTATTAAAGGATAAATTAACCCTGATCATGCACCTACTGATCCTGGCCCCCCATTATCCATTATATCACAAGATGAGGTTACCAGATTGGACCTGATGAGACATAAGGCGCATGTAATGGAGAAGTGGATGATGTGATCCATTTTTGAAGTAGAGGATGTAGTGAAAACCTTTTTGGAGAAGTGGAATTCTTTAAGTACCCTGAAGAGAAAGGTAGACAAATTGCAAAATGAAACAGGCAGAAGGTCATTCAGGCTAGATAAACATCTAGATGCACTAGGTGAAATGAAGAGGATAGACACATAGATCTTGATAAGTCATAATATATTGGATAATAACACCTCCCAGCTACTAGGTATTTGGTATGAATAGATTGGGTTTGAGTGTGATATATTGAAGAGGTGCAGTGGAAAGCTTAGAGATATAAGTGTCAAGCTGCATAACCTGATGGCACATGAGGCATAGACCCTATAAGCTTTGGAAGGAAGAGTAGAAGGTAAGATTGAAAATCAAGATGTTGATTTCACTGTCAGGGCCTTCCATGATAATTTGAAGAAAGCGGCAAAGGACCCCCTGAACCACTTAATAGAGGAAGTGATGAATAATGTCATGAGAATGAAGGTCAGGGTGGAGACCTATAATGAGACCCTAAACAATAGGAAAGGAAAGATGGAAGCCCTCTAGGCCAAATTCCATTCCCACAAGCATGCAGTAGCAAAGGCCAAGGTCCAAGATGGAGGATAAATAGACAAAATTGTGCAATTATATGAGTCCATCAGAGCAACAATAAAGGTGCATATAAGGGATGATCTATATCAAAGTGAGAGTGAAAATGAAGAAGAAGATGATGTAGAAAGTGAAGAAGAAGAAGGAGATAAAGAGTAAGTATAGATGCATCATCAGGTAAACATTTGCATAGGATACTTATAAGCAGTAAGTTCTACTAGATAGTTGCCAACTTCTACCACAAATGAAGATGTTGACTAAGTGAATGAGGAATTGTTAGCCGTTGATCTGAATTGATGAATCTTGACCATTGGTCATTTGTAACTGCCTCCTCTCCTTATTCTATAAAAGGGGAAGGAGTGTGTCTTTTTAGTCATTAGAAACTTAATTGAAATTTGATTATTGAAGAATTCAAGACTGATTTCAAGGTTATTGTAAGGTACACGTTTTGCATACTTAATGAAAGAGAAGCTATTTTGATTACAGATCATTGTAAATCCTGAGTAATCTGTGAGTGGAATCTAGATATATGCATTGATTAGCTGTGTCCCTTGGAGTGCTTTTCGGTCTACATATATTGTTTTCATTCCTTGTTCCTTTGAAGTTAGCATCAACCATACCTAGCTGTGGAACGACCTGGTGAATTATGGTTTGATTTCTTCTCTTCATGACTATAGCTTGAATGTATGTGACTCAATAGCTAAAGGTTTACCAAATTTAGAAGTATTTCTTTAAATTTCATTACAAATCACCTCCATAATTGCAAATAACATACAATCTAAAGCAAATGAACATGAAATATGCCTATGTCTCATAAATAATTGGAAATACAAAGCATATTTTGAGTGAAAGCATGTCAAATTGATAAATATCATGCAAATATAGATAAATTTCCATGATTAACATATGAATATCTACTTTTAGACACATTATTTGAATAAATACACAGTGTAGAAGCATGTGTAAGTTCATGATGATCAATGTTCAGAAGAATTGATCAAACTTATAAATATCACATTGATCTATGGAACAAAGTAGAAATAACCTCGTTTGTGAAGTAAATTTATAGAATACAATCATATTATTGATCATCCAGACAAATGTAAGACCCCTTGAAATGGAGAACAACATGTCACATCAACCTCTGAGTAACGTTAGATGATCATGACCTGATCAACGAAGCCTTGGAGTCATCAATTTATCTTAAATTGATCGTACTTTACAAGATAATAAAGGTTTGTTGTGCAAAATTTTATGCATGTTGTTATGACTAAAAATCACCATCAACATAAATTAGCACTAGAAGGAGGGCCTATCTTCATTGCCTAGAAGGTGATTTAGTAGCACATGTATTTTCCTGTGTCAGAAGTGAGGTAATGTTCTCAAGGATCATTACTTTAAATGTTCTTGCAAAGATTTGCTATTTTGAAGTCTTTTTATGCCTGTTCATTGCAAATATTTCAGAATTGAGGATAAATATCTTAAGTTTTGTAGTCAATTCCTATGATTCTTGAAAGTTAAGTTGTCATTTAGGTTTTCTTATTGAATCTTTCAGGTAATTTGCTTGTGATACCTGATATCTGTGTGTGAAAGTCTCATACCCATTCATATTTACATCATTTTTGCAAATATTGCATAAATATCTAGTCAGTTTTGGACTTTGGTCATAACTACATCCTTTTCAAGAGTAGCTTAGTTGATCTTTACAGTAAACCAAGCCGAATTTCCATAAATTGTAAAAATCCTGGCTCTCAGGCTAAATACCAAGTCCAGATCCAGTGGACTCTTTGAGGAATTGCCTATCTGTGGACTCAGACCTAGAACTATAGACATTCATCACACTCCTAGTTGTAGTACATCAGAGGCTTCACTAGGACATACTCCAATAACCCCTATTGGATTGCAAACACATACAGGACTACTTGTAACACCTCCAGTCCAACCTCCACCAGTCACAATGTCATTCTTTGCTGCAAAGTCACCTCTGACTTTCATGGCATATCATCCCTTACCTAAAAATCTTGACAAGATTTGTCCTAAGTATAATCCATATTAGGATGTTGATGATCACATTAGAACATTCAAGGAAGCTTGCTGTAGAGAAAGAATTGAACATTAGGATGTGGTATGCAGATTATTTCCATTTTCCTTAGGGGAAGAGGCATATAATTGGTATATTAGTCTTGGTCAAGGTTCAGTGGGCTCATGGGCTACCTTAGAGAAAGCTTTTAAAGATAGATTCAAGATACCTATAGATCCTTCAATGAATTATCACCTATTTGCCACAATCAAGAGATTTGAAGGAGAGCCTATTGCTAACTTCAATGTTAGATTCTAAAAGATGATTTCAAAGTTAGTAGCTCCCTATACTGTAGCAGATGAAGCTACTAGGAGTATATATTATTCAGCCCTAGATCCCCTAACTTCTATGTTTATCAGGAGGACACATCCTGGTGTCACAACTCTGGTAGGAGATTTTGAAGAAGCTATAAAAGTCAATCAGCAGTTGATCCCTGCTCCAACACCCAACATTGCATTTCCTACACATCCTGCATATCTTGCATATCCTTCTCAACAACAGACCAATGGAGTGATGATGCCTGCAGCTATAATGTTGGGTCCTTTACAAGTACCTCCACGTAGCATCATGCCACCTCCAAATGGAAATGGCCAAATGGTAAAATATCTAGGACATACACAAGTACCTCAGGATGTAGGATAGAATAGTAATAACAATGGTTCTTCCTTTTTTAAACCTCAAATAGAGAACATAGTAGCCAAAGTTTAGGAAGAAAAGGAAGAGATTAAAGAGATGCCAGCATAGTTGAGGAAACTGACAACTGAAATCACTCATCTGAGAAGTCAGAATTTCTATTCCCAACCAAATCAGAATAGAGGATATAATAATGATAGATTTGGATATCTTGATAGGGGATATAACAACAACAATAATAATAATAGCGGTAACAATAATGCCCCTAGACAGCCTAGAGTCTGGAACACTAGGCCAAACAATGGTTCCTTGCCATCACCCCTAGATAATCAGCCTCCTAGCGAACCTAAGTAGATCACTAGGGTAAACTTGGCAAAAGTAGCCCTTACAAATTGGTGTAGGATACATAACACCAATGCTCATACGAAGTTGAATTGTCCTCAATTTAGGATAGCAGCTAATATATTTCAAGATGAAGTATCAAATACTACAGGTAATCCATCTTTTGTTGAAGGAAATGAAATTGTCCCTTGTGGATATGACTCTGCTCTTGTATTGGAAAGTTTCACCAATCATCCTCATCATCAAATAACCTCGCCTCATGAGAACTACACCTTAGCATGTGAAGAGTCAGCTATGGCTTTTGAAACAAATTATGTTTTTCCTTTTGAAGATGAGAATGAGCCATCAGTCGAACATGAAGAAGTGCATTCTTATCAACAACAGTATCAGGGTAGACACAACTATAACCTGATAAATAACTCAAACAAACCTACTGGCCCTTTGACTACATCCATGCCTCCAAACAATTTTAACATTCCTCCTGATCCTAAGGCAAGTAATAACCCTAGATTTCCCAAAGTTAATGTTCAATACTTAGCACCATAAAATGCAGTGGAAAAAGTTAGTAACCAATCTCCAGAGTCTGACAAATTCGTCACATACTTAGCAGATGAAATGAAGAAGATAAAAATTAGTCTGTCATTGTTAGAGTTACTTAAAACACCATCTATTACGAAAGTATTCATGAAATCTTTGGATGACCCTACGCCAAAAGAAGATAGTCATCCCACAAACCAGTCTTTGAATAAAGATCATGCAGCTAAAGATACTAATGTTAAACACAGAACTTTAGCTACGGTCCAAGCTACTGAGACTTCACACATGATCCTTTACAGGGATAAGATTGAGTCACCTCCATTTCTCCTTAACATAAGGATGTTTAGTAAGAATTTATAGAATTGCTTAGTAGATTCAGGTGCATCTACTAATGTAATGCCATTATCCATATGTAATGCCTTAGGGTTACATCCTTCCAAGTCACTAAAGAAGGTAACGCAATAAGATAAAACTAAGGTGAGTGTTGTAGGAGAATTAACTCACATTCATATGCAATTAGCATTAGATCCAAGAATTCAATACTACATTGATATCCAGGTAGTAGATATCCCTGATACATATGGAATGCTGCTCAGCAGGGATTGGTCAAAAACACTTAATGGATACATGTCCACTGATTTCAGTCATATGTGGCTACCTTGGAAAGGGATTCCCAATTAGATTAGGATAGATGTTGAACCATGCATGAAACATATGATCACTGAGTATAATAAAACCAATGAGATCATATATGTAAATGTTGAACCTGGAGTCTATACCATCAAACCCCAAACTGTCAAGATAGAGGAGATCCTCACGTATGATGTTCATGTTCATAATGATAATCTTCCGGATGATAGAATAATTATAGAATCTGATTATAGTTTAGATGATGATAAGGAAGTAGATTATTTTAAGAACTTTGAAATGTACTTATCCAGAGAGATGCAACATTGCCAAATGCTAAACATATCTAATGAAGATGTTTTGATCGAGGGATGGTGCAGGTTGCATGATGAAGCACATTTTGAAAAAACTTGTGATGCTTGTTTAGATATGATGGAACTGGAACAAGCATGCAGTGAGAAGGGATCATCATCACCCATGGTAAGTCATACAATGGTTACAGTGATACTAACTCTTGTTTATCATCTGCAGGTATAGAAGAATGCACATATCATGATGAAAGTTACATTCATAAGATAGAAGAGATCTTGGTGTGCACTGAGAATAGTTATAAGAGTAAAAAGAATATCACCCTAGGGACTGATTATTTGATTGAATCAGATTATGAAGTATCTAATGAAGATAGAGATAGTAATTTGACCAAGTTTGAAGATTTTTTATCAAAACAAATTTAGAAGATGTTGCTACAACATACTTCTCCACATGATGCTCTAATTGAAGGTTGGTGCAAGTTACATGAAGCACCACATTGAGAGACTACTTGTTCATTATGCTTGCATATTTTAAAGAAGCAGATCTTGCTTTGTTCAAAGGATAATTCCTCTGATAGTAAAGAAGAAAAACAAATGTTAGCTTCATATCAGTCAGATAAGGTGAAGTTTAAGAAGAATGAGTCACAAAAACTAAAATGGATATCAGTTGGTGCAGCCGCTAGAGGTAAAAAGAAAAGAGAAGGTCCAAATAAACCTTTAACTGAAGATAAACCATGGATCCTTAGGTTTGATGGATCCAAGTCAAAACAAGGAGCTAGAGTAGGAATAGATCTCATTGATCCAGCTGGAAAATCCTACTTAGCCGCATATAGATTACAATTCCCATGCACAAATAATGTGATAGACTATGAAGCTTTAATTCATGGGATATTATTTGTACTTAGGAAGAAAGTAAATATTCTGCATGTCTATGGAGACTCAAAATTAGTGGTAAGACAAGTAAGAGGCATATATTCTTGCAATTACAAAAGGTTACCTAATTACAAACACAAGGTATGGGATTTGATAGAAGATTTTGATGCATTCAACATCACCCATGTGCCTAGAGAACAGAATCAAAGAGTAAATTCCTTGGATCAAGCTGTAAGTACTTTAGAGCCATTGTCCATATCTGGTTTGAAGAGGTTTTTAGTTGAATTAATATTAGTGGCCTCTGTACCAAATAATGTCATCAATCTTCAAGTGTTTGATGATGACCAGCATATTTTAGATTTTATATCAAACAAAGATCTGTTTGATGCATAGATCATAGATGAAATAAATGTGGAAGATCATACCTGGGAAGAAGAAGAGATCATGGATCTACCTAGTAACAAGATTACCAAAGGGATGATAGAATTAGAAAGAGCATTTGATTTAGATAATATGCTGAAACAAAAAGATCTCCCTAAAATAGATGGAGGAGAATATTCACCAGTCAACATAGGACAAGATGAAGAAAAAAGGAATGTCCTAATTGGTAAGGTGTGTACAAAAGAAGAAATGACAGGGATAACCCAAGCACTTAAAGATTATGTCCATGTTATTGCCTAGACCTATGATGAGTTGAAAACTTATGACACTTCAATCATTACCCATACTATACCATTAAAGCCAGATGTTAAACCCTTTAGACAAAAATAGAGGCCTTTTAGTGCCTTATTAGAGCCCATCATTTTTGAAGAAGTAAAGAAATTGCTTAATGCCAGAATCATATTCCTTGTAAGGTACTCCACATGGGTGGCTAACCTGGTCCTTGTGAGAAAGAAAAATGGTGACATCAGGTTATGTGTGGACTTTAGAAATCTAAACAGAGCTTCTGAAAAGCATAACTATCCTTTACCTTCACTGGATGAGGTCTTATAGATAGTAAATGGTGCAAAGATGATGTCATTTTTGGATGGTTTTTCAAGTTACAACCAAGTGATGGTAGATAAAATAGATAGATTGAAAACTGCATTCACCACCAAGTGGGGTATATTTGCCTACAGACGCATGCCTTTTAGATTAATAAATGTTGGGGCCACTTTTCAATGCACAATGGATATAGCCTTCAGGGGGTTGATTGGTAAGTGCATAGTCATATACATGGATGACTTGACAGTTTTCTCCAAGCAAAGAGGTGACCACATAGAAGACCTCAGGAACGTGCTTAAGAAGTGTGAATAGTATGGTATATCACAGAATCCCAAGAAATGCATATTTGGGGTAACCATAGGTAAGTTACTAGGCCATCTGATAATAGAGAATGGGATCATCATTGACCCTACAAGAGTAGAATCAATCATGAAGATACAGCTTCCTGGAAGCAAGAAAGAACTAAAATCCTACTTTGGTAAGATAAACTTTGTTAGAAAATTCATTACTAGTTTTGTAAAGATTGTTAGACCATTGAATACAATGCTCAAGAAGGATGCCAAAATTGAGTGGACACCTGAAGCCAGAGCAACTTTTGAGGACATCAAGAAAGCTATATCTGATGCTCCTATTTTGATCAGTCCAGATTATACCAAGGATTTTTACATATATTCATTTTCTTCAAAACATACATCTACAACAATATTAACACAAAGGAATGAGGCTAAAGAAGAAAAGCCTATAGCTTTCATGAGTTGCCTATTCAAAGATACAGAGCTTAGATACATGGATGTTGAAAGACAAGCCCTTGCTTTAGTTTGTGCAGTCAAGAAATTTAGACATTACATTTTGAGAAGTAAGATAGTTGTTGTGGTACTAGATGCAGCAGTAAAGGTGCTCCTGATGCAAAGTGAGTGGTGCAGGAGCACCTACCTGACAGCTGGCCTCCATGAGGTAGTTAGTTTGTTATAGGTCTGGTTAATGTTTCCAAGAAGGTCTTATAAGACCAATGCATGTAATAAGGTCCAAGTTGACCGTGCTTTTCTATTTTTAGGTAGTTTGTTATGACAGCTGATGACAGCTGTATAGTTTGTTAGTTTAGTTGGATCCTCCCAGCCGCTTGGAAGCTCCCAGCCGCTGGGAATCAAGTCGTAGTACTCGCAAGCAGATCCTATTTATGCAGTAGGATCGGTTGGTATTAGACAAGATTGAGAGATAGATACAAATTGAGGAGTTAGATTGCAGAGTGAGACTGAGTATTGTATTTGCATCTTTTGAAATCAATAAAGAGATCCTGTTTGTGTCCATTCTCTGTTTTGAATTCCATTGTGTAATCTATTTGTTGTTTTGGTGGTTACATGGATTCGCTGATCCATTCCACCGGTTGATTCGTCGAATCGGTGGAATGGCTATGTACAATAGTTTAGGATTTAGTTTGCTTTTTCTGTTTGTTCACATGCATGTTTGCAGGAACGCAGTCGAGATGTGTTGAGAGCCCTAGCATGGGCATGTGCTGGTCGTGCTGGTGTTCGAGTCTGGAAAGTTGTCTTGAAAGCAGATTGGGTCACCTCAGGAGGTTCAGCGGATCAAAATTCGCTAAGGTTAGAAATTCATCACAACGGCATCATCAGGATATTTCTGTGTATATCCTGCAGTTACTTCGGGCATCATCCGAGTAGATGGAGATGAGAATGATGCAGTTGTTTGCATAAGGTGAATGTGTTTCGGGGTGATCATCATTAGGTGTTGCCGAGGAGGAGCGTATCGGCATAAGGTAGAAGATCGAGTTGATAAAAACCATCGCGGGCCGATAATGTTATGTTTGGCCGACAGCAAGATATTGGAGGAGCTGCATGTGACGTCATCATCATCAGGATAATCATCATCGGATATCGGGGTGACGTAAGCATCGAAGGAAAGGTGCGTGAAGTGTCGTCATCAGGATATATGGAGGGAACCGGATATTTTATATCCTGCTGATGAACATGATGTTGAACATCATGATGCTGCAGAAAGCATTTGGTGGTAAGATGAACAGTGAACATCAGGAGGATGTTTGCACTTGCCGAATATGATGATGCTACCGATAGCCGAATATGATGATGCTGCTGACAAGTGAAGGGTCAAAGGTTTGTCTGCAGGAGGATATCGGTCGGCAGAGAAAATATGATGATGCTGACAGTGTTAAGGGAAATATGATGATGATGATGATGGGTTGTAGACATACATGCTGTATGTCAAGGTTTTAGTGTGGATGCCTCTGCATCATAGTGGTATCAGAGCTCAGCAAAAGGTCTGGGCTGTTGTGTGTTGATTCTGTCACTGAAAAGACAGAGGTAGAGGAGTGAGAGGTTGACAAAATGCCTCCGAAAGGTAATGGTACTGCAAGGGAATTGCAGGAGATGAAGGAAAAACATGCTAGAGAGATGAGGAAGATGAAGGAGCTTGCTGAAGCACTTCAAGCCAGGCTTGTAGCCTTGGAGAAGAACAAAAAGAGGGAAGTGGACGACAGTGAATCAGAAGAAGATGAAGATACTGTTGAAGAGTATGAAGAGGTAGCTGAAGATCTGGATGCTGAAGACCAGAGATTTGCAAAACTGTTAAAGGCAGTGCAGAGTGATAAACCTAAGGTAAAGGTTGATGTTTCCAAGTACAATGGAAGTTTGAATGAATATGAGTTGCTGGATTGGATTGCTGCACTTGATAATCATTTTGAATGTGAAGATGTTGCTGAGGATCAGAAGGTAAAGATTGCAAAGACCAAGTTAGGAGGTCATGCTTTGGTATGGTGGGATTATGTACAATCTGAGAGAAGGAAACAAGGAAGGTCAAAGATCACTTCATGGGATAAAATGGTAGCAAGGATCAAAGGTAAATTCTTGCCCAAGGATTATGAAATTCAGATGTTTAAGAAGCTGCAATTTTTAAGGCAAAAGGAAATGGATGTGAAGGCATATACTGAGGAGTTTTATAAGTTGAGTATGAGATCTGGTCATCATGAGAATGAGGTAGAAAAGGTGGCTAGGTACTTGGCTAGTTTAAGATTGAACATACAGGATGAGTTAGTTTTAGCTAACCCTAAGAGTGTGGAAGATTGTTATCAAATGGCAATCAGGATTGAAGAAAAGATGAATAGGAGACAAGATAAGTCCATGAGAGGAAGAGGAAACAATATGAGGGGAAGAGGATTAGCCCCTACAACAAGGCAAACCAATGAGGGTCAAGAAGACACTGGTAAAGGACAGGGACAGTCTGATTTCAGAGGTGGATGGAAAGGTAATAGAGGTAGATTTGGAAGTGGTAGAGGTTCTACTACATTTTCAGGAAAGTGTTACACCTGTGGTGAGTTTGGTCATCCATTTTTCAAATGTCCAGAAAACAAGGGTTTATCATCCAGAGATGATAGAACGAATGACAAGAGAGTACAACTTGTGCAGGAAGAGAAAGTAGAGCAAAGTGTGTAAAGTTCAAACACTTATCAAGGAGACAGAGTTCCTGACGGTTATGGGTATCCTGAGGAGGGAGAAGCATTGATGCTAAGGAGAATTAGTTTGCACGCATCAAAGGATATGATGCAAAGAAGAGCTCTTTTCAAGACCACATGCAAGAGCAAAGGTAAGGTATGTAAGGTTGTCATTGATACTGGTTCAACAGACAACATGGTATCTCAGGAAATGGTGGATAAACTGCATTTGGAAAGGATTCCACATCAAAACCCTTACAAGGCATCTTGGGTGAGTGATAGTCAATCACTTTTTGTATATGAACAGGCATATGTTGATTTTCAGATTGTAGCATATCAGGATAGAGTTTTGTGTGACATTTTGCCCATGGAATGTTGTCACCTACTGTTGGGTAGACCATGGCAATTTGATAGAAGGGTACCGTATGATGGGTATGCTAATACCTACACCATCAAGAAAGATGGGAAAACTATTATGTTGATGCCATTGCAGGAAGATGCTGCAGCACAGAAGGCAGCAAAAATCATTTTAGTGGGAAAGGAGTTTGTGCATGTGCCTATAGCAGCAGGCATAAAGGCAGTTGAGGACACTGCAGGGAAAGAAGTTGTTAAGGACAACAGTTTGAAGAAAGTTTCAGTTTTGACTGACAGAGGTCAGCAGCAGGTTCAGAAATAGGTTTGCAAATAGCAACTAGTTGAGAGGAATGACAAGGATGTTGTCATAGTTGGGACTATTGTTTGTCCTATAAAGGTTGAAAGAAAGACAGAGTTGAACATTACAGAAGTTCAAGAGGTAGTTCAGACAGAGGTTCTGGTCAGACAACCTGACAAACACAAGGTATGTGAGAGAAGGGCCTACATTGACAGGCATGAGGATTTACTTGCAAGAAAACAAGTTACAGTTCAGAAGTCTTGGAGCAGCCGAGAGCCAGCAGAGGACAAAGCTGGAACAGGTCAAGACACTGCAAAGGCAAAGTGTAAAGGTGGAGGACTTCCACAACCTAACTCATGGGACATGAGTTCTTTTCTGTTGGGGAGTATGGTGCAGGAGCACCTACCTGACAGCTGGCCTCCATGAGGCAGTTAGTTTGTTATAGGTCTGGTTAATGTTTCCAAGAAGGTCTTATAAGACCAATGCATGTAATAAGGTCCAAGTTGACCGTGCTTTTCTATTTTTAGGTAGTTTGTTATGACAGCTGATGACAGTTGTATAGTTTGTTAGTTCAGTTGGATCCTCCCAGCTGCTTGGAAGCTCCCAGCCGCTGGGAATCGAGTCGTAGTACTCGCAAGCAGATCCTATTTATGTAGTAGGATCGGTTGGTATTAGACAAGATTGAGAGATAGATACAGATTGAGGAGTTAGATTGCAGAGTGAGACTGAGTATTGTATTTGCATCTTTTGAAATCAATAAAGAGATCCTGTTTGTGTCCATTCTCTGTTTTGAATTCCATTGTGTAATCTATTTGTTGTTTTGGTGGTTACATGGATTCGCTGATCCATTCCACCAGTTGATTCGTCGAATCGGTGGAATGGCTATGTACAATAGTTTAGGATTTAGTTTGCTTTTTCTATTTGTTCACATGCATGTTTGCAGGAACGCAGTCGAGATGTGTTGAGAACCCTAGCATGGGCATGTGCTAGGTCGTGCTGGTAGTTCGAGTCTGGAAAGTTGTCCTGAAAGCAGATCGGGTCACCTCAGGAGGTTCGGTGGATCAAAATTCGCTAAGGTTAGAAATTTGTCACAACGGCATCATCAGGATATTTCTGTGTATATCCTGCAGTTACTTCGGGCGTCATCCGAGTAGATGGAGATGAGCATGATGCAGTCATTTGCATAAGGTGAATGCGTTTCGGGGTGATCATCATCAGGTGTTGCTGAGGAGGAGCGTATCGGCATAAGGTAGAAGATCGGGTTGATAAAAACCATCGCGGGCCGATAATGTTATGTTTGGCCGACAGCAGGATATTGGAGGAGCTGCATGTGACGTCATCGTCATCAGGATAATCATCATCGGATATCGGGGTGACGTAAGCATCGAAGGAAAGGTGGGTGAAGTGTCATCATCAGGATATATGGAGGGAACCGGATATTTTATATCCTGCTGATGAACATGATGTTGAACATCATGATGCTGCAGAAAGCGTTTGGCGGTAAGATGAACAGTGAACATCAGGAGGATGTTTGCACTTGCCGAATATGATGATGCTGCCGATAGCCGAATATGATGATGCTGCTGACAGGCGAAGGGTCAAAGGTTTGTCTGTAGGAGGATATCGGTCGGCAGAGAAAATATGATGATGCTGACAGTGTTAAGGGAAATATGATGATGATGAGGATGGGTTGTAGACATACATGCTGTATGTCAAGGTTTTAGTGTGGATGCCTCTGCATCAGTGAGCCTAGTGAAAAGAGAGCTAAATGGATAACAGTTCTCCAAGAATACGATATGGATATAACACCCATGAATTTGGTAAGAGGACAAGCCTTGAGCCAAATGATATCAGAAATTGATCCTAACATCATGAGCCAACAATATGTGATAAATGCTAAGGAAACTAAAGGGTGGTATTCAGATATCAGGCACATCCTGATTATTGGAAGATATCCATCAAGATTGCAGGCCTCACATAGGAGATCCTTGAAGATAAGATCACAAAAATACATGATAAAAGGAGGAGTCCTATTCAAAAGGAACTATGAAGGAATATATCTCAGATGCCTGGAGAGGCAAGAGGTAGATAAAGTGTTAGCAGAGTTACATGATAAATTTGGAACCACACATGGATCACATTTAGCTACCATCCATGCTATCCTAAGAGCAGGATACTACTGGCCCTTCTATCTTTAAGACACTTCTAAGCATATTAAATGTTGTCACACTTGTCAGATTGCAGCCAATAAAGAAAGATATGCTGCTCAACCCTTGCAACCAGTGATGGAGATGCACCCATTTGCTCAATGAGGCATGGATTTCATAGGACCCATCAATTCTCCATCATCTTCAGGCCACATGTATATATTGACTATCACTGATTATTGTACTAGGTGGACTAAAGTTGTCAGCAGTAAGACATGCAATGCAGAGGATGTGATCAAGTTTTTGGAAAGAAACATAGTAACTAGGTATGGGGTTCCTTATGCTTTAGTATGTGACAATGGACCTGCCTTTGCATCATTGAAACTATCAAGTTGGGCTTTTGATCATGGGATCATTCTGAAGTTTTCTTCAAATTATTATCCTCAAGGGAATGGACTAGCAAAGTCTACAAATAAGAACTTATTGAATATCATAAAGAAATTGATAGAGAAAAACCCTAGGGAATGGAATACCCTACTAAAGTATGCCTTGTGGGTAGATAGAACTAGGATGAAGGCTGCATTAGGAAACTCTCCTTATCAGCTAGTTTATGGGGTAGATCCTATTCTCCCTGTTAACCTAAAGATCCCCACATTGTAGTTTGCACAAGAGTATCTAGACATAGATAGAAAACAAGAAGTCAGGTTACTTTAGCTAATGCACCTAGAAGAAAAAAAGAAACAGAGCAATTGATCAGTTTACTAAACATCAGGTTGTTGTCAAATACTAGTTTGACAAAAGAACCAAAGTTAAAGCTTTTAGGATTTTAGATCTAGTCCTTATGTGGGATAAATCACATGAAAAGAAAGGTGACCATGGTAAATTTGACAAACGTTGGATAGGTCCTTTTCAAATTTTAGATATCCTAGGAGACAGTACCTACAGACTTAAAATTCTAACCGGTGAGGATGTCCCATTACCAGTTAATGGACAGTTCCTCAAGTATTACTTCCAAGCCTGAAACAGGGTCATATAAGTCAGATGTATCATAATGTGTATATTGTATAGTTGTTTGTACAATTTTGTTTTGTTCGTGTGTTTGTTTGTTTATTTTTTTGAGTTTTGTTTTGGTTAGTCAAGATGATGCAGCTTATCACCCTAAGAAAATAACCAAATTGTTAGGATTCAAGTGATGAGAACAAATTCATATATAGGTTATGACTTATTTTGAGGAGTACTTGTGATCAAGTCTATGATATCCTTTTCATCACGGTGCCTTTTCTTAACTAAGGAGATTTTCACAATCACTCACCTAATAGCCTTGGGTTTGTGGAACACATAAGTATAGGTGTTAAGTGAAAAATCCAAAGGGAATCCCTTGCTACCAATACAATCTCCAACCTAAATCAGCAAGTGACCACACCTTGCATATTAAGCTTACATGATGATATCATATGAACAAAAGTGATAAATATTGGAAATTCAAAAGAATAAAATTAGGCCATTTAAGTAACTCTACCAGGGCTATAGACACCTATTGGCAGTGGGTCTCTACTTAGGGGGATTGTATAGATAACCTTGTCGGGGCTATGGATGCCTGCTGGCAACAAGGCTCTATCCTGGTTGGCTATGAGGGATGATCCCAAAATATGTAGCTTAACACCAGTTACTCATGTTTTCAACTTACTTTCAAGATGAGGATAATTAATCATTTACACACACTTGATCCCTTGCTAGCATTGTTGCAATGATGAACATCATATCATTCAAAAAGGTCATAATACTTATGCTTAGAAAGAGTTAAAATACTATGTTAGAATGTGATCACATCACTTGAATCATTTGAATTTGATTGTTTCCATTGGTGGCAAGTTGTTGTGTGGTTACACAACATGCCCCATTTTGCCTTAGCAAAATAGGGACCCATCTTTCCTTTTTGCTTTTTCTTGCTTGTTTTTTGCTTTGGGCAGTTTGGTAAAACTAGTCATGTATGTCACCTTTGTTAGGGTGGATGCACCACAGGATGAGGTCAGTTGCCAAAGACAACATTTTCTATCATAAACCTCATGGTTGGAAAGTACACAAAATTCTAAGTGGGTTTGCCTTTTGGATCACCCCAATATTGTTTAAGGGTAGGGAATTATGTTGAGTCAAAGTTTGGCCAACCCTGATATTTCCCATAGGGGGTCATATTTCTAACATCAGTCATATTCGTTAAGATCACCAGGTGCCCGATACAGGAACGTCAAAGTTAAATGAGAGCTGGTATCTACCCATCAACGAACCTCATAGATTCATGAGGGGTCATATTTGTAATATCAGTCATCTTACCAAATATCACCCCTGCGCGAATATCACCCAACAAAAATATGATGATGACATCATTCAGTTCTGGTAGATGAAGGAAACCATCCTGAGGATGATGTCATCACCTCACTCAACCCACTAACGGTCATTTATCCAAATATCTGTCATATTTTCTAATATGATGATGACGTCACCAAAACAGATAAATAAAAGAACATTGATGACATGATGATGTCATCACGATCTATTCCCCGAGGGGGGGTCATATTTTGAAGTACCCCTGATCTTAATTTCATGACCTAATATAATTCATGGACAAAGGTTAACCATATCACCCTGATCTTTAGTAAATGATTATCCCGCGCAAGATGGGGGGGTCATATTTTCAAATATCCCTGATCTTTCGAAGATCACCCCCTAGCATTAAATGCAACTTTAAGGTGATAGATGAAGCCTTGCCGATTTCAAATACAAATCAAACACTTGGTGGCATCTATTGAACTCCATGAAATGACCAATGGATCATATCAGAACAACACACTATGCCCTAATTTGTCATATTGATATGTTTAAAAGTGAAATTCAAGGGTTATTTGCATCATTATGTGGATTTACCCAAGGACAGAAGGATCATATCAGAAGGACAGAAGGATTGTAACGGAATGGAATGGGTGACCCCACAAGTTTACAGTGTTTCCCGTTATCAGTCATTTATCAAGTAAGTAACTTTCAAACCCTCTCCATTGTCATTTTCTGCAATATCTAGGTAAAATGTTTATCTTTACTAGGGTAAATCCACATAATGATGCATGAAAGTTTTAGAGTGATAAGTAAGAAAAGATTAGATGCATGATATTGTTGAAAGTGCATATGAGTACCATAGGGTAAGATGTATCATGTCTATTGCAAGATCTAATGGTAGACGTTAGAAGGAATAGGTTTGAGGCTGAGTTTTTGAAGCATATGTTCATGCAGCCCAAAGGGGTACAATTCAGATATGGTGTCATTAGTGATACACATCAAGGAAGTACAGACCTAGATGTATGGTTGAGGAAGCTGGATGATGATACCGACAACCCTATACTCGACAAGATATTTACAATAGGTATGTGGCACACAACTAGATTCCCATACACCATGGATGCCATTGAGCTGGTGGTAGAATGTGCCAGAAACTATAACCCTGCAACTAGGAGGGTGGAAAAACATGGCAAGATATATGCTAACGTTTTAGTCAGGGCATCACTGACACCTTCAATCTACCAGTGGGAAACAAGGTCGTCAGTGTGGACCTCAACAAACTTGAGAAAGAATATAACAATAACAAGAAGGATGCGAGGAAGAGAATGTATCAGTGGAGGGTGAAGAACATCACCTACATAGCTTCGGCCAAGTTGCGAGTGTACTTGTATAAATTTGATTTTGACAATGAGTACCAGTTGTTGGGTTAAACTAGCACTTGGGTTAGAGTTAGTGGATTAACCATAAGTGGTCTTGAGCACATGGTTTTGTGCTAGTTGTATTGGTCCATGGTTTTGGAGCTCATGGATTTAAGCCCATGGTTTTGCACATATGGAAGCCTATTTAATGGCTTCATGACTCCATTGTAAGTGTGGCTGGTTGAAGCCTCCAGGATCAGTCCAGTTGGGGCTGAGGGTTAATATGAAGATCTTCATTGTTGGTTTTTCCTTGGTTTGGGGTTTTCCAGGGTAAATCACTGTGTAGTGGTTTGTGTTCTTGTTGCATGCCTGTGTTTGTTTTTTCCACTGTATTCTTGGCTATGTATGGGCATTATCTAGGGCACGGGGGTTTGATTTAATTCCTTACAATTGGTATCAGAGCTTGTGTCACAAGCTCCAGTGTTTGTGATTGCGAAGGAGGAAAATGGTGAAAGATTTTGTGCATACGGCGAGCAGATCTGGGAGATCTGCTGAAATTGCTGACCAGAAAAAGATGAGTTCATGGCTCGTCATTGGCATGAGTAGGTTTGGATATGGTGGAATACAACTATCAAAATGCCGTAGGAATTCAAAAATCAAAAGGGGGGCATGTAGAGATGATAAATAAATAAAAGAGGGTGATTTATTCTGGGTGCGATTAATGAGACCGCATGTTTTAAAGAGGAAAAGGTTCTGGAGGTCATGGGAAGTCACGAGGAAAATCAAAGGACAAGAGATCCCAATCCAGAGGACAGAAGGATTGCTAGTACTATGGGAAACCAGGTAATCTAGAGAAAGATTGCTAGTCTCGAAAGAATAAAGGAGACAAACAAGAAGGAAATAAGGAGGCAAATGTGGTAAGTAATAAATCTGAAGATGATACAACTAGGAAGGTATGGATTTATTTCCTTAGGCAGAAATCTGATGTATTTGAAATATTTAAGAAATGGAGAAGCTTGGTTGAGAATGAGACGGGTAAAAGATTAAAATGTCTTAGATCTAATAATGGTGGTATCAAAGTGGGTTGTGTTTCATTATCATCCCTAGGAAGGTCTCACGGTTGAGTGGGAGTCTCATGGTTGAGTGGGAGCAATGGCGGACGAGGGTAAATTGAAGGTCGATAAATTTAATGGGCAGAACTATCAGTTATCGAAGATGTAGAAGGATGATTACCTCTATTAGAAGGATTTTATGGAGGCCATTAGAAGGAGTATCCAAGAAACTGGCAGGAATGACGGATGAGGATTGGGAACTTCTAGACAGAAAGGCACTAGGAACCATTCGGTTGTGCCTAGCACCATCTGTGGCATTCAATATAACAGAAGCGAAGACAACTAGTGAACTAATGAAAGATTTGGCTAAATTGTATGAAAAACCCTTAGCCTCAGATAAGGTATTTCTCATGAAGCATTTGTTTAATCTGAAAATGATTGAAGGTGGATCCGTGACAGATCATCTAAATGAGTTTAATACGATTGTCAGTTAGTTAACTTCTATAAAAGTGAAATTTGATGAAGAGGTGAGGGCTCTCTTGGTTTTATGTTCTTTTCCAAAAAGTTGGAATAGCTTGGTAATGGCTGTAAGTAACTTTGTCTCTGGTTCAAACACTTTAAAATTTGATGATGTTGTTGGTGGATGTAGCCCAAGTTTGGCTGAACCACATTACAATTGTCTCTCACTATTATTATTTCTGTGTATTTTTCATTCCTTTATTTAATCTTTATTTAGATTTAATTGATATCTTCTGCCAGCTAACCCTAACACTAGAACATAATTGTCATGCTGAGCAGGATGACCGGCAAACCTCATGCTAGTAACTTTGAGAACTGGATGTTCGGTATCATCCAAATGGTGTTATACTTGGATAACAAACCCCTATGGGCCAATATCATCATCGATTCACTAGATGAGGGGATGAGGAAGCTAGGAGGTTCAGCATGCTTATTCTACATGACCTCTTATGTTGTGTATTCATGTGCCTTCTGAGGAACTTTTGATGCCCTACAAATAGTAGGTAAATGGGAGTGAGTAGATGATGTGCATATATGGGATCACTATCCCCAATTGCAGAGGAAAGTGTACCTCCAAGATTACAAATTGGTAAATGATGCATTTTTTATGCACGTCGTCAGAACAATGGAGGAGGACTGGACCAAGAGGCTGAGCATGGAAGCTCAAGAAGTTATTTACAAATATGGAGCCTGGTTAATCCAGTTTTCTACTTTTTCATATATGAGGATTGAAGGATTTGAGGGACAACCCCTCTTGTTACCAAGACACCCCACTAATAGGGTCATCTTGATGGAATTCCTCAGGTAAGTGTCCACTTTAGTTGAGGCCTATAAAGAGCAGAAGAAGATCTCTCCTATTTTATTTCCAGTATACATAGGGTGGTATTTATGCCCAGATTCATAGAGCATCAAGCATGCCATTGGAGGGTTAAAACTCATGTACTTATAGCCATTCTGTATTGCCAGGTCATATGACCCTTATGGCAGGATGCAGAAATTATTTAGAAAATAGATACATCAAAAGTATTTGGAAGACTTTCGGAGTGACTGTGATGATGAGGCAGAAGTGAGAAGAAGAAAATATCAAAGGCTCACCTTGAATCAAATCAGGACCTTTGATTGCATCCCAGTGCCTACACAGTTACATAATGATGATGGGAAGATAATGTCCAATGAATATGAGGACAAGAAGGTGTATAATGACACCATTTCAGCCCCTGATCTAACACAACAGGAGGATACATCCTTAGAACAAATAATGCAAGGGGTGATTCAACTGACCCAAAGTTGGGTGCATGCAGAAATTACCAAATTGAAGAAAAAGGGCATGGCCCTTACTGTTGATAATAAGAAAAAGAGACAAGAGTTCTTTGATGATGAGTATGATGACTTCCTTATTGAGAAGAGAAAGTCTAATGGGGAGAGATTACCCACTAAAGAAAAGAAGATACCCTCCAAGGGTAAGAAGGTGGGAGATGGACCAAAGGGGGTGATCATCAAAAGAATTGTATCTAAAAGTGATGGGGCATCTACATCAGTCCATGTGTCCACATCACAACCTTCACCTGATAAATTGAAGACTAAAAGGACATTGAGGCCTATTACTGAAACCACATAGAGGCAGGTAGAGGACCAACCTCTACAAGATGAAATAGAGGGGGTTGATCCCTTAGAAGAAGAACAAGTGAATAAAGAACCTAGGGATGATGACTTGTTAATAACAAGAAAGAAAAGGAAGTAGGTGCTACAGACACCACCACCCAAGAAGCACCGATCCCATCATGTTAACGGGTATGGGTGGCGTAGCCTTTAGGAGAGAGTTATAGCTTAAAGTCCCCATTCTAGAGATAATTCAGTTTAAGACTGAGAAGGCTGAAGAACAAAAAGAAAAGGAAGTGCACATGGCTAGTAGGGAATCCCCTTTCCCTCTAGAAGATACTGTTGAACTATCAGATGATGAGGTAGTTCAGGATGTAGCTGCTCAGTGCATGGAAACCCTAGTTTCTAACACCAGGATGACTCCTCATGGGACCCCATTGGCTCAGATGAGGATGTTACAAGAAGAAAAACAAATAGATGAAACAAAATAGGATAGTCCAGAGAGAGTAGCCCAACAGATAGGGCTAGATAATTTGGTTGATCAGGTTACAAGCCTTGCAGCAATAGACCTAACATACAGGGGTGATGTAAGCCCAAGTAGAGATAATAATCCACCTCTAGAGCCTAAAAGGGTTGAAGAGGTAGAGCATACTAAGACGGGTGATGCTCTACCTGATCAGGACCAAGAGCAAAATAAGGCACCCATAGAACTAGAACAATCAAAAACATAACAACAGAGTGGGGGTGATCAGGACATGCCAGACAAGAATGTTGGTCAAGACCAAAGTGGTCCATCGCTACCTACTGCAGGGGGTTATCAGGGTAAAGGCCCAGCATCAGAGGAAAAATCATCTGAGAAAGAAGCTAATACAAGAGAAGCTGATACGTCTAAGGATAAAGAACAAAGTTTGTCACAAGGTGACAGAACAGAGAAAGAGAAAGAGAATGTGGCCAAGGGTGATCGAGGTGATATCCAAGGTCAAAACACACAAACCTCTCAAGAGGCTAGTGTATTACAAGATGAACTAAATAAGAAAGATAAAGAAGTTCCAGAGGAGAACTTACAAAAGGAGGCACAAGATCAAAGTGTCAATACTTCACGAGAGTCTCCTCCACAAAAGGAAGTCCCTCAATAGGAGGAACCCCAGAAAGATCCCCCTCATGATAAGGTACATGAGGAAGAAATTAGGAAAGAACCATCACCGCCAAGGGAAGAATGTAACACAGGAGCACAGGACACCCAAAATACAGGTGGTGATCATGAGGAGCCTAGGGGTTATGTACCTCATTGGTTGCAACGAGAGATACATTTGCAACAAGTTGAGGAGGTTTAGGATTTTGATGTATCCACATTGTTTGCTAGGAGAATGATGAAACCCAAAAGAAAGGCCAGGATGACATCAACAATCAAAAGGGACCCTACTATAGGTAGGCTAACTGCACAAAGTAGACCTGCCTACAGTTGAAAAGGAGAAAGGCAAAATAGGCCTTGAGGATTTTTAGATCACTAATGTTGATCTAGGTTTTGCAAATGAGGACCAGGAAGGTCAAGAAGGAAAGGACATTATAGACTCTCTAACACAAAGGGTGAAGAGAGAAAAGGAGAAGAATAAAAAACATAAAGAGCACATTGCTCAACTACATTCTTTTATTAAAGGGTTAATTAACCCTGATCATGCACTTGTTGATCCTTCCCCCCCATTGTCCATTATATCACAAGATGAGGTTACTAGATTGGACCTGATGAGACATAAGGTGCAGGTAATGGAGAAGTGGATGCTGTCATCCATTTTTGAAGTAGAGGATGTTGTGAAAACCTCTTTGGAGAGGTGGAATTCTTTAAGTACCCTGAAGAGAAAGGTAGACAAACTGCAAAATGAAACAAGCATAAGGTCATTCAGGATAGATAAACATCTAGATGCACTAGGTGAAATGAAGAGGATAGACACACAGATCTTGATAAGTCATAATATATTGGATAATAACACCTCCCAGCTACTAGGTATTTGGTATGAAGTTACTGGGTTTGAGTGTGATATACTGAAGAGGTGCAGTGGAAAGCTTCAAGATATAAGTGTCAAGCTGCATAACCTGATGGCACATGAGGCAGAGACCCTAGAAGCTTTGGAAGGAAGAGTAGAAGGTAAGATTGAAAATCAAGATGTTGATTTCGCTATCAAGGCCTTCCATAATAATTTCAAGCAAGCTGTAAACGACCCCCTAAACCACTTAATAGAGGAAGTGATGAATAAGGTCATGAGAATGAAGGTGGAGACCTATAATGAGACCCTAAATAGTAGGAAAGGCAAGATGGAAGCCCTCCAGGCCAAATTCCATTCCCACAGGCATGTAGTAGCAAAGGGCAAGGTCGAAGATGGAGGAGAAATAGACAGAATTGTGCAATTATATGAGTCCATCAGAGCAACAATAAAGGTGCATATAAGGGATGATCTATATCAAAGTGAGTGAAAATGAAGAAGAAGATGATGTAGAAAGTGAAGAAGAAGAATAAAGTGAAGGAGGAGATAAAGAGTAAGTATAGATGCATCATCAGGTAAACATATGCATAGGATACTTATAAGCAGTAAGTTTTGCTAGATAGTTTCCAGCTGGCAACTTGTCCCACAGATGAAGATGTTGACTAAGTGAATGAGGAATTGTTAGCCATTGGTCTGAATTGATGAATCTTGACCATTGGTCATTTGTAACCGCCTCCTCTCCTTATTCTATAAAAGGGGAAGGAGTGTATCTTTTTAGTCATTAGAAACTTAATTGAAATTTGATTACTGAAGAATTCAAGACTGATTTCAAGGTTATTGTGAATGTACACATTTTGCATACTTAATGAAAGAATAGCTATTTTTATTACAAATCATTGTAAATCCTGAGTAATCTGTGAGTAGCATCTGGATATATGCATTGATTAGCTGCATCTCTTGGAGTGCTTTTCAGTCTACATATATTGTTTTCATTCATTGTTCCTTTGAAGTTAGCATCAACCATACCTAGCTAGTGCAGGAGCACCCAATCCACAGTGGCCTCCATGAGGCATTTAACTATTTTATGTTTATTTTATGTTTCCAATAAGGTCCTAAGTTGACCATTCAATGTAATAAGGTTAGTTTGACCAATGCATGCTATTTTTAGGTTGTTAGGTAGTTAGAGGTTGTTAGAGCTCCCAACTACTTGGAAGGATCTCCCAATCGCCTGGAGTGGAGTTGGTACTACTCATGATGAGAAGATAAATACCCTAGGTCAGATCGATTGAGATCAGATTATCATATTGTAGAGAAGTCAGTTGTGCAATTGAAAAAATAGAGTATCTCTGTATTCGCATTTCTGAAAGCATGATTAACGAATCCTGTTTGTATATCTGTGCAATTCGATTTCATTTGGGTTTGCCCTCTGTGCAAATACTTTTCCTGTTTTGGGATCGAGATGGATTTCTCAATCCATTCCACCGGTTGATTCTTCGAATCGGTGGAATGGTTGTACAGTCATTTTATTTTCTATTTTGTTTGTTCTTTGTTTGCAGGACCAGTGCAGCATGCTTTGACAGATCGTAGCACCGTCATGTGCTAGGTTGAAAAAGTTTCAGATTTGTGTTAGATTTTTGAGGAAGTAGTTCTATGTAATCGCAAAGTTTCCAGCAGGTTAAAACAGTGAAAATCTGTGGGAGTTGCAGAAGACATACAAAGTGTGAGTATATCACTTTTGTATACGAGATATACAATCCGTTAGTATATCACTATTGCATGTTCTAAGTATATCACATTTGTCCATCGCTATTGTATGGAAGAAACATACAAGTCTATCGCAGATACAAAGGAGAGAGAAAGTCCAAGATCCCCAGTTGGCATACAAATGAAGTCAAGATTCGGTCAAATGTGTATCTGAGTTGCATATACAAGGCTAAGTGTGTTGGATATACAATTCCTGTGTATATCGCAAGTGTATGAAGGCACATTCCCCATGTATACCCCTATCGCATCTGAGTACCTTTTGTGTGTATCCAGCAATCACACATCAGGTTTGTATGTTGCAAAAGTATATTGGGTTATACAATTTATGAGTATATGTCTTTTGTATGTCAAAGATAGTCTGTGAATATACTACATATGTATGCATAGACATTTCATGTGTAGCCTACATTTGGATGTTAAAGGTTGTATGTTGAAAATGCATATTTCAAATATACATCGGGTTGATACAAAGGAAGTCAGCGGTCAACTTTCATCAAGGGAATATTCTAAAGGCATATTTGGCGAATGCATGTTTCGAGTTATATATTTTTGAATGTATATTGAAATATTCATTCCGCAGATACAAGTATTAGAGGCAAATGTCGACCGGCAGCGTGGGTGGAAGTAATCGGCGATCGCAGGTCATGTGTTGTATATTCAGTGTAGAAGAAGCGGTAGAGGCAAAGGGTCGTGGACACAACAGGTAAAGGTTTGTATATGCAGGACACGATAGATACTGTATAATGAAAAATTTGGATTTGCAAATTGAAATGATCAAACAATGAAATGCATAACCTAAACCCAAATCATTCAATACCTCGAAGATGCAAGATCCTATGCTTGATTGATTTGATATGTTGGTTGCTCGATTCTGCAGCATAACATTGATAAGGAGATAAATGATGGATGATAGATGCAAGCTAGATAGATGAAAAAGGATGGATGATGGCTTGAGATGAAAATTCAGTAGAGTGAGGTTGCATGAAGAAGAATCATGAAATTGTCCCCTAATGGCTTAAGAGAGGCTTGTTTTATAGGAAAGGCTTGGTTCCAATGGATGGCTAGGATCAATTAGGGCTTTAGATGAAATGGATGGATAAAATTAAGTTAGGTTTCCTTGCACAATAAGAAATTGTAGTCAATTGACATGTGACAAAGGAGGATAAGGCTCATGTGTGATTGTGTAGATAAATACTAAAATTAGGTCCCAATAGTTGTACATGTGAAAGATAAAAGTTGTACTACAACACATGATTAAGGGGAAATGAACAAGTGTCAAGGTGAGATGAAAGGTCATGTAACTTAATTCAAATAAAATATTTGAATTAGTTGGGATATAGTTGGGAAATTAATTAAATAAATAAAATTTATTTAATTAATTGGCTAATGGATAAATGGGATTAAGAGTGGGATTTAGGACAAAATGCTATATGATGTCTAGGATAATGTTTTGAACAAGATGTTGCAAGACACTAACAAAGTTGGGACAATTTTGGGTGTCTACATTTTGCCCCTCTTTGAGATGATGTTTGAGATGATAAGATTTATGTTGAGTAACATCATTTCAAAGAAGCTAAGGTATGGATAGTTGATAGGGATGATGATGATGATGAAATGATAGGATGATGAAAAGATAGGATGATGATGCCCCCCTCAAGAGGATAGGCGGGTTGGACAAATAGGGGTATGCTCTCGAAAAAAAATGGCTTGGCTGGAAAAGAAAGATAAGGGGATAGATAGAAGAAATGGAGGATGCGTTATGCTGCAATGAAAGTGAGCAACCATGATGTTTGATATAGCACTAGACGTTATGCACCAAGGTATAAGAAACCAGGGTGACGTGTCTTGTGCCCCAGCATAATACAACCTTGTCTAACATATGAGGAAGTAAACTTAGAGCATTTAAGTCCTAATGTACAAAAAGTATGATATGACCTTAGATGCAAAGGATAGTGCAAAAAGCTATTCCAACATACACAAGATATGAATATTAACTGGAATGATACTGATTTGATACAAATGCAAGATAAAAAGATAACACACAAGAAAGCAAGAAAGCATGCACAAATGATACAACAACAAACAAGGTATTGCCCCTGTCAAGCTGTAAACCAATGATTAATTGTTGATTGATGATGATGATAGTGTTGTCATGGTAGGGAAAGCTATATCCCTAGATCAACACAAGGTTGTTTGTTGAGTTGGTTGGCTAGTTGGTTAATTGATTTGGCTTACAACAAGGCTAGGATCAAGACCATGGATTCCGTTTGGATAACTTGGCTTGATTGATTAACTTGATTGGTATAGCTTTAAGGATTGGCTTGCATTTGGATCATTGCTTAGAATGATTTGAGGATGATGAAATGATGGATGAAGATTGATGAAGGATGGATGAAAATGAATTGGAATAAATTGAATTGATATGAATTGATGATTTGATTGAAGGAAATGGATTGATTGAATGATAGATTGATTGGAAGAAGTTGTTTATTGATGATGTAAAAGATAGATGATAGAAGAAATGATGAGAGGAGAAAAAGGAAAATTGCCTGTGCCTGAATCTGGGCACCTCCTTCATACTCCAGACTGCCTACATACCCTATATTCATGGGATCAAGGCACTTAAATATGGAAATGAGACGTAGTTCTGATTTGTGTTTTATTGATGAGATGATGAAAATGGATTGAGATTGATTGATGAAATATTAATGATGTGATGATATGTGGTGGATTGAGCTGCTTTTGATTTGTTGAAGTGATTGGATTTGTTTTGATGGTTGGCTTGATGTGCTTTGGTTTTGATGTTTTCTATTGTTGGGTTGATTGTTTTGATGATTGGATTGTTTTGAATGATGATAGTGATAATGTGATGATTGGAGTGTCCACTCAATCTAAGCATAAGCAAGTGTTCTCAGTGTGCTCAAAGGATGTAAAACGAACAAAGTATTTCCCTTGTCAAGTCATAAACCAATGATTGATTGTTTGATTGATGATGGTAGTGTTGTCATCACGGGGAAAGCTATATCCCTAGATCAACACAAGGATGTGGGAACACTATATCCCATTAATGATGATTGATTCAGGTTATGACAAGAGTAGGATCAAAACTGATTGATTTGATTAGATAATGTTCCTTGATTGATTAGCTTGCTTGATATGGATTAGTGTGACTTGGATTTAAGGTCATTCCTTAGATTGATTTGATTGATATGATTGGAAGAAGTGATTGATTGAATGAATGTTATTGATAAGAAGAATTGATGATGATGATTTGATTTTGATTGAATGTTGATGGAGTGGATTGTTTTGGATGATGATTGAATTGATCTTATTGCTTGGATTTTTTGTTGGATATTTAATTTTTTGGATTTTTTGACATATTTTGATTTTTTTGTCTTTTTTTTTTGTTTTGGGATATTTTGATTTTTTTGGGATATTTTAATTTTTTTGGATTTTGAATGTTTTGGGATGTCAATGGATTTACAATTTGAGTAGCCTTTGTGCTTGATACCAATGACAAGGGAAAAAACCAAGTCTAGGTGCAAGGATGGAGGTAGGATGGATAAAAGGATGGGTAGTAGTGGATGGGATAAAATGCACATGATAGGTAGATAGATACAAGGATAGGCTATGGAATGGAAAGCTCATGATAAATGGATGGGGATAAGCTATAAGACAGAAAGCTCATGATAAGGGTACGCCATAGTGGATGGATCATAAGGGAGCTAGGATGTGATCTTCAAAGGCTATGTTGCATAGGAAGAACTTGGCCCATTCTAGGTGGTAATGCTTAGGATTCTTACATGACAAGGCTCATGACAATGGGATGATAAGATTGGATTTTACATGACAAGGCTTATGATAGGTGGATAACATGATGGATTGGTTTAAATGGGATGGATAAATGGTCAATGGATAGGACTTGGTTTGGAAAGAAGGTATGTCAAGAAATATCCAAACATGTTTCAACATTTTTCCCCTATGTCTTCATCAAAATCAAAAGGCAGAAGGATGGATAAATGGGTTCAATAGGATAGGCATGTTTATGCAATGGCTAAGGATGGTAGGATGGGATATGGCAAGATAGGACATGATAGAAAGTGATATGATATAATGGGATAGATAGTTTGGAAATGTATAGGTTGGATGAGACAATGTGCCCCCATGTGTAACTGACATAGAAGATCAACCTACACATGATGCCTGTTTGCCAGGTTTTCATCATGGTACTTATCTAAGGTGCCTGTTTACCAGGTTTTCATTGTTGGACGAAGGGATTTCTCTTTACTCTTTTGATTTTTTTCTCTTTTTTTTTTCTTTTTTTTTTAGATGGGATGACAATTACACATGACGCCTGTTTGCTAGGTTTTCACCATGGTAATGGATATGAGGGACTCAAGTGTCTAGTGCTATGAAGGTTGATTGTGTCCCTTTAGAGATGGATGATGTCTTCGCATGGACCATGTCATTATGCTCATAGATGTTGATAAGGGATTGCGTGGATGGGAGATGGATTAGGTAGATAATGGATTATAATGTGGATTATGGAAGGTTCATGCAAGGATGGATGGATGGGGATAATGGATTATGATGTGGATTATATAGGCTTATAGAATGAAGATGGATGAAAGGACTTATGCAAAAGCATAGACCATAGGATAGCATGGGGGAGATATGTAGGATAATGGATGAAGAATGGAGAGATGGAGGTATGTGGGAATGTTTTGGAATAGAAGGGAATCATGACCAACGGTTGCACACACCGTGATAAAAATTGGAGCTTTTGATGGGAAGGTGGTGTAGGAAGCAATGGTGATGTTTGCTTAGGGGATGGATGATGGAGTGATTTAGGAACCCACATAGATTTAGTATTTTTAGTGCTTTTGCTTTGCTTGTGGGATTTTTGAAGGGAATGGAAGTTTTGAATGGAAATAGGCTCTTGGATGGATATAGGTGGTTGGGATTCTTGAGATGTGAATGAGAATGCCTCATTTGACTTGCTAGCTATTTTCTTAGGAACCCAAACTATTTTGCTTTTGGGCTTTGCATTTGGAGGTAAGGGTTTAAATGGCTGCTTAGATGAACTTTGCTTTGAGTTTGATTCCTTATGTCCTAAGGTATGAAGACCTTTAGGATTTTTGGTAGGATTTTTAGCTTTATAAGTAGAGGCATTAAAATTTTTGCTTTTGAATCCCATGGGGTGGGTGGAGTGGATGGAATGATTGGAAGCTTTATGCTTAGGCGATGTGTGCTTTTGTTGGCCGTGATTAGGGATGTAAGGATACTTATGAATGATAGGTATGTTATGTGTTGGAAGCAACGGTGGAAAGGTGGATGGAGGGATATTTGGAGTTGGTAAAAGTGGAGGCAAAGTGGATGGTGGAAGATGTATGGTCACATGCTTTTGAAAATTATAGGATGATGGAGGTGGAATGGCAACATATGTCTTAGGTATATGATAAGGTTTGAGATGGAAAGTGGTAGATTTAGGATGCATGAAGGGATTACCAACATCTTGGCCTTGTTTACCTTGGCCTGTGTATCCAAGGCCATATGAGCATGGGGGGATCTTGACATGAATCAGCTCCAAAATACCTTGTTCATAAAGGCCTAGGCCTTTACCTTGGTAGTTCATGTTTTGGAGTATGCGACTGACTATAGGACTTGGTGTACTTTGGACACTAGACTTGAGTTCATTATTGGATGGAGAAGGTGAAGTGGATAGAGGTTGTTTTTGTCTTAAGGAAGAACACTCATGTATAAGGGTGGTAAGACCAATAGGACATGATAGTGGATCTGAAGTGGAATCGATGGTGGATGTGGAAGGAGGATCATTAGGATCTTGATTAGCATTGTGTTCACTACGATCCAAGTTATTTGTTTGATCTTTTATGCTTACTTGGGGGACAAGTGTCTCATCATGACAAGTGGATGTTTTCTCATTATGGATAGGGATAGATGGCGGATGACTAGGAGCAATGTGGATATATTGCTCATGGATAGATATAGGATTATGGATAGGATCAAGGTGCTCATGGATAGCTTCTTTATAGGTATCATCTTGATTATAAAGAAGGTAAATGTTATGGATAGGTTGAATTTGGATAGCTTGCTCGTGAATGGTTGTTGGGAGATGGATAGGATCAAGTGGCTCATGGATAGATTCATCATTATGGCTATCATCTTGATCATGGAAAAGATACATGTTATAGATGGGTTGCATAAAAGTGATTTGATCTTGAGTTGGACTAGGGCTTAATGTTTCCAGATGCTTAGGATTAAACCTTTGACATACCTCTTGGGTTGCTTGAATGGAAGTAGATGACTCTTGACTTGGATTAATGATAGAAGGTTCGCAAATAGGCTTGATGGCTTGTAGGTCACATGATGGGCTTGAAGGACTAGGCATGGTGTAGGACTCTTGAATAGATGTTTGACATGGGGATAAGTAGTTCCTTGCTAATAGCCAATGGATCACATCCTTTGCAAGTGTATGGGTATAAGGACAATATAGGGGATGGATGATAATGGTGGATAGGGTTGGAAGCTTAGGATTATGATTAGGTTGAGGGCTAATTGGATTGGATGGATTAGGATTAGAGGGGGGTGACACATGGAATTTGAATGATGTGGCATGATTTCCCATTATAGGTGGGTACACCTTGTAAACAATTGGGACAAATATTAGGCATTTATTTGTATTATGGCCTTTGGTCCTATGGTATGCACAATAATCATGTTCATCATATGGACTTTCTTCACATGTTTTGACTTCAGGAAGTTCAATGAGTTTTGCTTCAAGCATTTTTTGTAAAACTATCTCAGTCGCATCCTTTGGTGAAGGATTAGAATGACATGATGATGAAGGTAATGTAGGGCTTGGTGATTTGGAAGGTGGAGGGATTAATAGACTAGGAATGGGATCACATGGTGGTGTTGGGATAGGACTTGTTGGCTCATGTGTTGGCATGGGATTGGATGGTGGAGGCCACTCTAGATTGGTATCTCCCTTGTGAAAGGTTATTAGATCTTGCATAGGATAACTTGGGCTTGTTTGATTTATGTACAAGGGGCCACTTGGACTTGCATGTG
This sequence comes from Cunninghamia lanceolata, assembly GCA_027924645.1. NCBI lineage: Eukaryota > Viridiplantae > Streptophyta > Pinopsida > Cupressales > Cupressaceae > Cunninghamia > Cunninghamia lanceolata. The sequence goes on from BSBN01000072.1 coordinate 34,231,490, forward strand.
CTTCTTGTTGTAAAGGTGGACTTAGGCTCACTTGTGCTTGTTGTGGAGGCCATTGATAGTCTTGGTGGTTAGGTGAAATGGTGGGATATGTAGATAAAAGGTCTTGGGGTCAGTATGAAGTTGAGGGCATTTGATCTTGTTGTCAAGGTGGATTTGGGCTCACATGTTGTTGTGATGTGGGTGAATATGTTGATGTGGCATTGACATGATAGGTGGATGAGTTAGGTTGGTATGAAGTTGAAGATGATGACATGTAAGGTTGATGTGGAATTTGTTAAGGTGGGGATGGTGTTTGGACTTCTTGTTGTTGATGTTGGTAAATGTGTTGATGTGATGATGATGGAGGGGTTGCATAGGATAATGATTGTTGTGATATGGATTGATATGGATAAGGGTTGTGATAGGTTGATAAAGGGTTGATATGACATGTGGATGAATTTGGTTGATATGAAGTGGGACAAGTTGATGCAGAATTGATTTGATGTGTGGATGGATTAGATTGGTATGAAGTGGGATAAATTGATGTGGAATTGATTTGATGTGTGGATGGATTGGGTTTTGGACTTGTCTCATCCTCATAAGTAAAGAGATGGCCTCCTCGAAGTATAAACTTGGTCTTAAGAGGAGAGGCTCCTTTGATTGTGATCTTTGGTCTTGGATTGTCTTCATGACTTGGATTAGGAGGATAGCCACCTTTAATTGTGACCTTAGGTCTTGCATTGTCTTCATGATTTGGACTAGGAGGATAACCACCTCTAATTGTGACCTTGGGTCTTGCATTGTCTTCATGATTTAGATTAGGAAGAGGGGCTCCTCTAATTGTGATCTTGGGCTTTGGTTTTATTTCATTGTTTGAATTAGAGGGGTAGCCTCCTTGAATTGTGATTATAGGCTTAGGTCTTGTCTCATGATTATAAGGATAACCCCCTTGAATTGTCACCTTAGGCTTGGTATTTGTCTCATGATTAGAGGGATAGCCCCCTTTGAATGATTACGACCATCTTGACAAGTGTTGACTAGGAATAGGTTGATGATGATGTGGAGATGATTTGGAATGGGTATGGATGTGACTAGGATATGTTCAAAATAAAATTGATTTGGCTATGATTAGGATATGTTTGGGATGAAAGTGATTGGATTTAGATGTTATTCGAAGAATGTGTAGGATGACTTGTCTTTATGTGTTTGGATGTTTAGAGCTTGATTTGGCAATGTTCAAACAAATGATTATGCATATACATGAATCACTCACGCAAGACACATAAGCAAGTTTTTGCCTTTGAAAATGAAATGTGATGATTATTAAGCAAGCACACATGGAAGACACATAAACAAGCCTAATGTCTAGTCAAGTGGGATATGGGCAATTAGGTTTTAGGCTATCTATTGCACAAGGTTGACTATGGAATTGAAAGTGAAATCCTGCCACACAGCCGGGAGAAAGGGTTAACCCACCCTTCACCTTCACATCCCAAAGGTATAAAGTTATTTGGGGTTTAGCCAAGATTAACAAGATTCCAACTCCCAATGAGGGTGTCTTTCAATTTAGCCTTGTTTGAGGTCATCCCTTGGAGTGGTGTGTCTCCAAGCAGGCCTCCTAGATAGGGTTTACAAAAGCAAACCAAGTGAGCTATCACTTGATTCACACTTGCACTTGTTAATTGACCCTTTAGAAATGGAATGTGTGGAAGACAATTCAAGCACTAGTTCTTTTTAAACCCAAATCCAAATGTGATGAAAAACAATGGTTTGTTTTAGCCCAATTTTTTGATGTGATAGAAAACAAGTTGTTTGTTTTATGCCCAAATCGAAATGTGTTTGCAAACAAGATTGATTGAAATGAAAAGATGAAAGATATAAATGAATGCACCCGGATTATTTTCACTTTCCAAGCTGTTGTATATGATTGATATTGCTACTACTAAAGCTCCTTATGATCACCTACAACATCAAAAAAAATGATATTATAATGCAGGCATAAAAAATAAGCTCATCAGGCAAGGAAAATTGTAATTTTAGATACATAGCCAAATTAGATTTGATTAATTTGAGACATTTTTGGTTTGAAAATTAAAAAATCAAAGAAGAGACCCCTATTAGTTTTCAGAGAGATTTTTGAAAATGTAAGGAAATCAGAAAAATTCCCTGTTTTGCGCCTAGAAATGTGGATTTATGGAAAAGGTATAGTCGGTAAAGATCTAATTTTTTCACACTATAAATGACCTCCAAATTAAATCTGTAAAACATAGACCCCCATTATAATTTTAAGAGATTTCTAGAAATGTAAAAATTTCTAACAAATTCACTGATTTACGCCTAGAATTGTGATTTTATGAAAAAAAATAAAAACATGATAAATCCCACAAAAATCATGATAAACCTAAAGTTTTTATTTTGTAGCTTCCTTATATCATGGACAAACTTTTGTAAAAATCTTGTAGAAAAATTCATAGCCGTTTTGAAGATATGATGAAATCTTTAAAACCTAGGGTTTTGTCCAAAAAATAGCAGATCTACAACAAAAAGTTAATTAAACCTCCAAAACTTGACAATGGGGGTTATATGAATGCAAATTTTTACTACAAAAACCTAAAAAAAAAAGATCAAGCAAAGTGAGTCCCACCGGTGTGCCAGAATGTATAATGAAAAATTTGGATTTGCAAATGGAAATAATCAAACAATGAAATGCATAACCTAAACCCAAATCATTCAATACCTCGAAGATGCAAGATGCTATGCTTGATTGATTTGATATGTTGGTTGCTCGATTCTGCAGCATAACATTGATAAGGAGATAAATGATGGATGATTGATGGTTAATAGATGCAAGCTAGATAGATGAAAAAGGATGGATGATGGCTTGAGATGAAAATTCAGCAGAGTGAGGTTGCATGAAGAAGAATCATGAAATTGTCCCCTAATGGCTCAAGAGAGGCTTGTTTTATAGGAAAGGCTTGGTTCCAATGGATGGCTAGGATCAATTAGGGCTTTAAATGAAATGGATGGATAGGATTAAGTTAGGTTTCCTTGCACTTTAAAAAATTGTAGTCAATTGACATGTGGCAAAGGAGGATAAGGCTCATGTGTGATTGTGTAGATAAATACTAAAATTAGGTCCCAATAGTTGTACATGTGAAAGATAAAAGTTGTACTACAACACATGATTAAGGGGAAATGGACAAGTGTCAAGGTGAGATGAAAGGTCATGTAACTTAATTCAAATAAAATATTTGAATTAGTTGGGATATAGTTGGGAAATTAATTAAATAAATAAAATTTATTTAATTAATTGGGTAGATGAATAGGATGGGATAAGATATGATGTGGAAATTAATTAAATAAATAAAATTTATTTAATTAATTAGCTGAGTGGGATAAGGATGGGATTAAATGGGATTTTAATTAAATAAACAAAATTTATTTAATTAATTGGCTAATGGATAAATGGGATTAAGAGTGGGATTGAGGACAAAATGCTATATGATGTCTAGGATAATGTTTTTAACAAGGTGTTGCAAGACACAGACAAAGTTGGGACAATTTTGGGTGTCTATAGATACAAGCATTCTGAAGGTTGAAATAAGGTATTTTGGTAAGTCGATGGTATTTAGGTGTTACGATAGGTGAGAGAAGGGAAATCATAAACAATGAAGTTTGTATGCATATTTAGAAATCCATAGACATACATTTGTAAATGTATGTTAGGGTTTTCATGGATGCTCCTCATCACTAGCTGTGGAACAACCTGGTGAATTATGGTTTGATTTATTCTCTTCATGACTGTATCTTGAATGTATGTGACTCAATAGCTAAAGGTTCACCAAATTTAAAAGTATTTCTTTAAATTTCATTACAAATCACCTCCATAATTGCAAATAACATACAATCTAAAGCAAATGAACATGAAATATGCCTATGTCTCGTAAATAATTAAAAATACAGAGCATATTTTGAGTGAAATCATGTCAAATTGATAAATATCATGCAAATACAGATAAATATCCATGATAAAGATATGAATATCTACTTGTAGACACATTATTTGAATAAATACACAGTGTAGAAGCATGTGTAAGTTCATGGTGATCAATATTCAGAAGAATTTATCAAACTTATAAGTATCACATTGATATGTGGAACAAAGTAGAAATAACCTCGTTTGTGAAGTAAATTTATAGAATACACTCGCATTATTGATCATCCAGACAAACGTTTAAGACCCCTTGAAATGGAGAACAACATGTCACGTCAACCTCTAAGTAATGTCAAATGATCATGACCTGATCAACGAAGCCTTGGAGTCATCAATTTGTCTTAAATTGATCATACTTTACAAGATAATAAATGTTTGTTGTGCAAATTTTTATGCATGTTGTTATGACTAACAATCATCATCAACATGGTCAGAGTTTATTATATTGAGGAATGCAACGAGGGAATAGAGACAAGGTCATAGGGAATGAAGACAAGGTCGCCACAGAATGGTGACCAAAAACTTTGACCCATATAACAACTGTGATGATGACTAGGCGATGGCGACTTCGTATTTATGATGACTCCGACTGGGACAGTGAAGACTTCAAAATGGTGAATGGGAGGATTTAATGGTGACTATGAGTGATGGTGATGATTGAAGAGTGTTGAATGAAAGCAACAATGATAAGTGAAGGCAACGTTTGAAGACAAGAGTCTAAGGTTAAAGGAGGTTGAAGAATGTGCAATGACCAAGAGATTTCATTAGCTGCAAAGGGAAGATCTCGTCAACGGTAATCGGGCAACGACTATGGAATGCTTGATGGCAACCGAGTTAGGAAGTGACCATGTCTAATAGGATGACGAACAAAGTATGGATCGGGCAGAAGTTAAAGTTTAGTGATGGATTTAAAATGATAGTGACCAAGTGTTGTAGGGCGTCGACTAAGTGCCCAGTGAGCAGCGACAAGAAAGAGATCTGAGTGGTGACATGGAGGTATAAGGCTCAAATTGGAGGTGACTGGTCTAAAAAATAGGTGGTGACTTGTTTGAAATGCCGTGGCAGAGACTAGTAAAAAATAAAGGAAGCAACGATGATAGAGCTTCTATGTTACAATCTACAGAATTTGGAGTGGATGCGTATGTTTTTTTTGGGTGGTGACTAGAATGTCAAAGGTAATGACTGCTAGGACCAAGGTTTCTAATAGCTGCGACCAGTTTCAAAAGACGCATTGACTGGTAAGGGCTTTAGGTAGAGGACAACTGCAATTTTTTTTTATGGTGACATAGATTTTTTTGAGGGAGCAACAAAAACAAGTAGACTAGGGTTTTTTTGAAACCAATCAACTATTAGGGTTAGCGGAGGCCTAAACCAGTCGATAGGGAGATATTACACAGTCATAGAAAGCAAACAAATCTTGCAAATTCCACCAAATATCTATAAAATCAAACCAAAACACCTGTAAAGAAAACCATAGATGCAGTCAAAAAAGAGAGGGTGGTGGATCCATACGGTACAGATTCATATGGGTCCATACTATATGGACTGCTACCCTAAAAAAATTTCAATAAATTTCACAGTCACCCAACATGGTCGAGTTTATAGTCAAAAAACATGGAAACATCATCTCAGACACAACGGTGATGTCAATTTTGAGCTAGGAGATCACCTGCAACAAATTATTTGCAAAACTTGACAAACTAGGGTTAGAGAAATGCAAATTTTTGCAACAAAAACTTGCAAAAGCTATTGATTAGATCCAATGTACAATGTTCACATCGGGTTCACTAGAAATGTGATCAAAAAATTTGGATAAATTGAAAATGATAAAACAATAAAATGCATTACCTAATCCAAATCTTCAATACCATGAATAGATGCAATGATGGCTTGATTGGTTCAATGATTTGATATGTTGATGTTGATAATTGAGAGGGGGGGTGAATCTGTTATCCTAAACTTGCTTCCAATTCAAACACTTAAATCCACTTTGTTATTTAATAGCATAGCAATTAATCATTCATGAAAGCATAAAGCATAAACACCATAGCAGATACACATCAACACATGAGACACCAAGATTTTGACGTGGAAAACCTGATCAAGGGAAAAACCACAGGGTGATTAACCCAAGGATTATTCTCTGTTAGAAGAATAAGAAAAATAGATGGCACATGCCAATTAGGGCTCACTGCCCGAGCACACTGCTCACAAGAGGCTCACTGCCTACAAGAGACACACTGTCTACAAAGTAACAAGTATCACAAACTTGAACTAGAGATTGACATCTTTACCATGCCTGGATCAATTCCATTTAAGCCCAAAAACTTCTACTCTGCCTTTCGCACTCCTCTTCGCTACCACACACTCATCACACCAAGCCACACTTCAAAATGAATTCACAATCCCTTATTTATACAAGGCATCGACTTAGGAACAATCATCTAAGTCGGCAAACACCTACAAGATCATCCGCAAGATGTGTAATACATTTGGTCGGCCAGTCTCAGGAAGAACACCAACAACCGGTGGTCTTTACATCAAATCCAAACTCTAACTTCAATGCGGATTGCCAATAAGAATTGTGCATGATCCAAGGATCACCAAAACCTTTCCTGAGTGACCAAGAACATCCACACTTTATCAGCTTACTAGAATTCTTCTCTTCTTCATCCGGAACTTCAAGAACACAGTCTGTCGCCACTGTCACAATGAAAAAGGTGCTTTTGGACCTCCAAACCATGAACAAATCTAGTTGTCACTTCACACTGACTTCTTCAACACTCCCTCCAATCCGCAGAATGAAATAATGCAATTCTGGAGCTCACTGGACCAATCTGTGACACTCTGTCACCACTGAACATCTGCCGGAACCAGTTCTACTAGAGTGACCATAACTTCTTCATATCTTCATGCAGACCTTTGAAATCTTGACTGGAGCATCTCAAGACTCATATCTGAAAACCCTTTAAATGGCATCCTCTGATCTTCATCTTATCTTGGACTTTTACCTTAATGTCATCATTATTCTTCACTGTTCCTGATTGAGGCTAATTTTCTCAATATCCTCAACACACAGCTCATCCAATCCTTCTCATTAATGCAATATGAGTATGTTGACATTAATGACAACACTAGTTATCCTCATACTTATAACAGTTGATTGCTCAATTCTGCAGCATAACACTAAGATGGAGATTGATAGATGGACGTTAATGGATGAATGATGCAAGATATATGGATGATAGATGATGGATGAGAGATCGAGGAGAAAATTTGATAGAGTAAGGATTGGATCCAAATGGCTTATGAGGGTGTTAATTTATAGGCAAGTCTTAGTTTGAATGGATGGCTAGGATTAAAAGGCTAATTGAACGATGTGGACGGCTAGGATTGATTAGGATTCCCACTCTTCAAGGAAAGTGTAGTCATGTGACAAGTGTTAAGAGGAGGATAGGGCTCATGTGTGACCGTGTACACAAAAACTAGTACATGTGTGATTGTATAAATAAAAAGTAGTACATGTGAAAGATATTAAATGAAAGTTGTACTACCACACATGATTCAAGTGAGAGGTGGACAAGTATTGTAATGTGGTGAGAGGTGAGGACCTAATTCAAAGATTTTATTTGAATTAGTTGGGATATTAGTTGGAAAATTTATTAAATAAATAAGATTTATTTAATTAATTGGCTAGGTGATTAGGATAGGATAGGATTATGAATGGGAAATTAATGAAATAAATAAAATTTATTTAATTAATTGGCTAAGTGAGATTATAATGGAATTAAGATGGAAAATTAATTAAATAAATAAGATGTATTTAATTAATTGACTAATGGATAAGTGGAATTAGGAGTGGGATTAGGACAAAATGCTACAAGATGTCTAGGATAATGTTTTTGACTAGGTGTTGCAAGACATGAACAAATTTGGGGACAATTTTGGGTGTCTACAATAGTAACCAAAGAAATCATAGAAAATGATGTAGAGAAGGGGTTAATACCTCAAACTAAACTAATTCAATCCACTTAGAAAGTCTTGACTCATCAAATCATGGGTCATCCTTCACAAACTGCTCTCTTTCCTTGTAGCCCTTCAAAATAGGTTTTCCTAGCATAACTTGCATAATACTCTTCAAACCCACAAAAGAATTGGTATTATTGATACCCATTATGGATTTCTTCAATATATTAGGAATTAAGGTAGGGTTGTTTTGAAACATCTTAGTCTAAAATTGATTGTCCCCTATTTTCTAGGCCTAATTAGCCCACTTTTCCAAAACATGTCTATAAAATCCTTCACCCAAACTACCAAAACCTATTCCATCACTCTTCTTAAGTCACTAATAGACATAATCAATAGTTTTTGGCCAATGAAAGGCCTCCCACATCACCTAACCACTATGCACTTGCTCTAGCCTTGTTTTGGGCTTGTTTCAACGAGGATTTATTGAAAATGTGACCTCCACACCCTGCCACAACTTACAAAAGGTTTAAACACCTTGTATTGGGCATGAACATGCTCAATCCATCAATTAGAATGGTCCACCAACATTATTTTTCCAAACCCTACCTTCTAACCATCAAATTTGCTCAAAATTGAAGGCTCTGCTAGCCTATGACATCACCACACATGCATCAAATTCAAACCCCTACTCATGCCAACCATCTCAAAGGGAAATCTATTCCTACTTGTGCCACTCTACCAACATACAATACTCTTCTCAAGGTGGAATGGTCTAGGTATTCATTTTCAACCCTCAAACCCTTAAGACAGAGTTACAAACCAGTCCTTAGAAAATCCTTAATAAAATGGTTTAAACTTGATGAAATTAAACCAAACAAGAACCAAAATGAAGTTAACTCTATTGTCCACAAGATTCAGTACATTGGAGATCAAGAACAAACAATACAGAGCCGTACCATGGCCTGAAATAGTAAATTACACAAGGAAAATGTAGAAAACTAGAGATGTCTTATTGTTTGAACTTCAAAATCAACATCAGAAGGGGTGAACTCGAAGTTCACAAGCATATTTAACCTTTTACAATCCCAACCAACTAGAAACCAATGGTCACACCTACCTTTTCAATGGCTTGACTGTTCAACTTCCATGTTTTGCCTTTTTGTCATTTTAAATCATTTTGACAATATTGCAACATTTACAAGAATGAATCCCTAAATGACTTAAGACACCAAATATGGTCTATTATGACCTTATTTACTTAACAAAATACTTTTAACACCAAAATTTATCAAAAGACCTTATTTACAAAACTTGCAAATTTGAACTATCATGGTGCCCCTGCACCATACACCCGGCCTGAAAGAAGACCTCAAGTCCCTTGAGGAACATCAACAACATGCTACCTCCTATCATTCCATGATCTCCAACCTACATATCCACCTGGTGACCCTTTCCACTGAGTCAAAAATTGAAAACTTGCATCATCTTTGCCCTTTGACTGATTCCTTCTTTGAATATGTTGTCCTCCATTAAATGGTTGTTGTCTAACTATCATGTCACTTGGAAATGATGCTAAACTTGCTTGAATATTTGCCAACATACATGTACCATGCTTGTATATAAACTATCCTCTGCCTTACCTTTGAAGCATACTTGAACTCATTCACTTGCCCTTGCCAAACACCTTTAATCACTACACCTTTTTCTCTTATCTCTGTCATTAGATTCTCTGCCCCTAATGTCACTATCCTATCAGGTTTAGAAACCACTGTCTTGACAAAACTAGACTGCCTTCTAACCTCTCTTGAAACCAAAGGACAAAGTATTGTCCCTACAATGACTTCATCAGGCTTTTCTAAGCAATTTTGCACTTCCTTGACCTTGTCTAGACTTGCTTTTGTACCTTTTCATCTCCTTTTCCCATCAACATTGAATCCTTCTTCAAACTGACTATCCTAGCATCTTCAACTTTTGCAATGGCTGCAAACTCTTGATGTTTGTCTTCCTCTAGCTTCACAAACTCCTTGCCAAACATAATCACTTTAGCTGCCTTACCCTTTGCTTCATCATTCTTCTGCAATGGTGTTAGTGTAAAGGTATTCTCATACTTTTCAATGGTGTAAGTGTTTTGTCTACCATCATAAAGTGCATGCCTATCAAATTGCCATGGTCTTCCAAGCAATAAATGGCAACAATCATTGGTCCTTTTCCCACAAACTGTTCCTAATGCTAGTAGCCCTCTAAAATGGACTGTCAGAACTTTTCTCTCAGGGTAGGTGTATGAACCTAGATCTAGAACCATTTTTGGGTACCCTTTTGGCTCTTTAAAAACATACTTCAAAATGGGCTATAGGTATTTTGTAACAATACCTTCAAATCTTGACTGTCTCAGACTGAATTAGGCTTATTAGGCTTCCTTGAAACTGAACAGTCTTGGAGACTATGAAATTCAATACCCAAAGGGTCCTCTAATCTTCAACACAACCTTAATGGCACTAAAGACACTTCAAGGAATGATTCTTGAAGGATTTTTTGAATATTAAATGTGAAAGATTTCAAATTATATTAATATTGTCTTGTCTATGACTGTCACAACTCTGCCTTAACAAGACAGTGAACAAATGGACTCAAACACTTATAGTTTCATCAAACCCTAGCTTGAAAAGGATCACAATACTCCTTGATATAATCCTTCAAACATTTACACCAATAATGGTTACTAGTTTCAACAACCAAAACATAAAATCCTCATTTTGATGCCCTTACCAGTCTCCAACACAGGAAAACACAGTCAGGACAGACTTACGTCATCATGATATCCATAGCAGACCTTCATCTTTTGGTACACAAATTTGGCATATGAAATAAAACACATAAAAGAACCATTTCACCAATTTTTTAGATTTTTCCACCAGGCAAGATTAGGGAAACATAAATTTTGTTTGCCATTGTTACCCTAGTTGAGGGTTTTAAACTGCTTTTCTAGAAACTGCAATAACTTTTGATTTACTCCATGAAAATAAATGAAACAAAAACCATAATGAAATAGACTCAGAGAACTTTCCAACCTAGGTGGTCTCAAACCATCAATAGTCTGTACAATCTGTATAGTACTAAAGAATAGAGAAATAGGCATGAAAAAAATGTGTTTTTTATTAATTTCTCTCTCAAACTTCAATAGAATTTCATCCTCCCAATCTACACTCATCATTCATGATGATACAAGACTTATATAAACATTTCTAACAATTTTAAAGGTTCTCTAACCACTTTTTGAGTTCCATGACTGTTCAACTTCCACTTTTTGCACTTCTTCCCCATTTACATATGACAACTTTTGACAATATTAAAAAATATGACAATATGAAGACTAATTACATGATAAAATGGTCTATCATGACCTTATTGGACTCAAAAGACTCAAAACACCTCAAAAACCTAGCATAAGACCATATTTACAAAAGTTGACATGGTGCCCCTACACCAGAAAATAGTATATACTAACTTATTATTTGATTCCTTAAATTGGATGATCAATTCCAAGATTGTTGCAGAACAATGGAAACATACACTTTACTAGATGGAAAGGGTGTTTTATTTGAAGAACAACATATGAAAATAGAAGATATAGAAGGTTTTGTTGTTGTTGTGCATGATTAGATATCAATCCAATGTCATTTTGAAGATGAAACAAGGAAGTGTCCATATCTATCAGATGTTGTTTCAACTTTACAGTTAAATGATTTAGAAATGATAGATTTATGTATATCAGTCTCTGATGATGATGATACTCACCTAAATACTGATGTGCAGAAAATTGAGGAAGACATTGAGGTGTTTCCTAAGATTAAAGATCAAATACGCATACAGAGTGAAGAAGTGGAGTTGGATAAAGATGATGGACTAATCCATCAAGAGTCACACATCCTTAAAGTTGAAGCAGGACAAGACATTGAGTTAATTAATGAAAATGCAAAATCATCAAATGGAGGACTAGCTAGCAATGAATAGGCATGTCTAGTAGAACAAGAAATGGATCAGGATGTATTCCTCCTTTCCCCAATAAATGATGTTGATTATTATTTTGATTATGGAAATTCAGGGGGTAGAACATGTTAATAGATCAAACATGAACATTGTTGAATATCAAGAACATTGAGAAGCGGGGGTGAATCAGTGTTCCATAAAACCTTTCATGCCCTTTCACTTTTAACCATTTTCCAAAATTAATTAAACAAAAGCACAATATGCAAATGAATAATAACCACAAAAACATAACACATGGACACCATGATTTTTATGTGGAAAACCCCAAGGTGGGGAAAACCACGGAGAGGATTAGCTCTCAATATATTGCAATCTTTTACAAATGATGATGTTCAGGCTTGGTCACTCCATAGGCCTAGAACATACTAGCTCACTACCATGAAGTACAACCAGGTCTAGCAGGCTCACTGCCTCAACTCTGAACCTAGAAAGATTACAATGAGGGCTGTTAAACCCTAATGGTGGCTCACTGTCAAACTCCCTACCAAGTACAAGTGGAATTATATAGGAAATTTGAATACTGCAAAAGCATCTATTAGTATACCAAGGTACAGTCACTTAGCAACTAAATTCTGAGTCCTGAGTCTTCATCATCACTGATGTTCTATCTCTACTCTACTATTCTCATGCTCGCATCAATCACTACCTCAAAACCAAAATCCATCGATCTTATATATCCACATCATGATTTGATCCATAATCAAGTCGGCATCCAAAATATGAAACGTGTACATTGAAAGATGTAACTTGTCAACTCAATTCCATGCATTATATGCCATGCAAACCCAAATCCTTGCACAAGCATGTTCATTAGGTTCATACAAAACATTTTACCACTTAATACATTGATCCATACAATATACCTTATCCACATGAAGATGAAACATATTTGTCGGCTTCACCCTTGAGAACATATTTGAACAATTTGACAGTCATATCATAACTTGCACTGTAGACCAAATGGGGCCACAAAAATCATATCCAATGTTCATTTCTGACTACTTGGCATACCTTTAGAACAATGGAGTAAAATACTTCCACATGTCAAAATGCGGATCATGAAACTACTGCTCTGTCACAGAGAAATACTGTTGAACTAGAAGTTGATACTGGAGAGCTTGTGGAATGTGATATGTTGAACTTTAGAGGCTATAATCCTGGATTTAGGTAGTCATGACATGTCTCTTAGTTTCCTTAGAACCATAGAAGAAAATATGCATTTGTGGAGGAATGTGGACCATTATACTGTGCCCTATTCACTGTCTTTGTTGTACCTCTATTTATCTCCTCATCTGATTATGTTTCTTCTTCATCCTTTTCTCCCACACTGACATGTAGTCTTCTTCCCTTCATCTTCTTCCTCTTTATATCTTTGATAGAGGGTTTCTTTTAATTTTTCTCTATGTGTGTTGATGGTATGACACCAGAGGAGGTAGATTGGCTCCTAGTAGACCTCTGAACTTTTTCAGGCTTGTCCCGTTTCATCTGTGATTCTTTCAGAACTTGTACCAGTTCACTCTTTTGTTTTTCTTCTCCTACTTTCTCTACTTTTTCCCTTACTTCTTTCAGTTGTTCTTTGGTGATGCCATATTTTGTAGCAATTTCTTCCACCTTTTTTTCTAACTTTCCTAGTTATTTCAGGTTTTCTGAATTCAACATGAAGTTTCATAGATAACTCTTCATAGGTTCCAAACCTTTCTTCTCTGTTGTCCTTGGGTTTGCTCAACATGTGTTGAGAATACCTATCTAATATCTATCCATCCACTTCATAGCCCATTGGCATTACCCAGACTATCCTAGGCTCAACAGCTTCCATTAGGCATTGATCTTTTGTAACCATAAAACATATAGTATCCTTATATTTCTCAACAATTTTCCTAGGGATTCTTTCTCTTAACTGCATCATGTCTTGGAAATTTTTGAAGTACCCCCACAGGGTTGTTTTTTTCTCATCAATACTTCCAATGTTATTTAGATGATTTTTAAATTGAACATCTATTGGTTTACTACTTAACCAGATCAAATTCTTCATGCTAGGTAATTCATTCAAGAAATAGAAGAATAGACAGATAACTAATGTGCCATACTTAAATGGATAGTTCTTTCTTTCCTTTATCTTCTTCAAATTCTCTAGTAGTTGGATTCTCAGCAACTCGTACAAATCATAATTTGCATTCTCTTTAACCATTTGATATGTAGTGTATATTGTAGTACCAGAAACAAAGTACTCCCGATTTGAGAAGTAAACCTTGTAACCTATGACCATTGAGGCAAGCTTTACTGTAGGATTAGTAATATCATTTATTATTAATGCCCTTTTGTCAAATTGGGCTCTGGTGGCATCTATAACCATTTGATTCTTGATCGCCTTCAATACTGGCACACCTTCGGTGGAATTTAGTCCAGTGGCTTCCTGGATTGCATCCTTTGTTATCCTAAAGGGTTGCCCTTTCCCTAACCACATGAACTCATCATAAATCCTGCTCAGCACATACCTGACCCATTCATCCGCTACAAATTTAGGAAACTCTACATATTGGATGAATTTCTTCTCTTCCAGGACTTTGCATTCTTCCTTCAGGTAAAATTGATCATCAATTAAATGGTTTTGATATAAGTTTATGAATCTGCTACGGCCGTTCTCATCTAGGGCAACATGGATATAAGCCCTAATGTCTTCCACATATAGAACTCTATATGGTATACCCAAGGATGCACCCATTAGATCAACTTCAATTACTTTGTGGGGATGTTTCTTAAATTTAGGTCGTGGTCGCTCAGTAATATCAATAATTTATGGAGTTGTCATTGCAAAGATTCAATAGATTCACAATAAAGGTTCCAACAGAGAATACCTTGATATGATGAATTAGGGTTTTCTTCGCCTAAATCACTCTGAGTTCTTTGACTCTTTGTTGTGCCTTGAAATTTAGTTTCAATCTCTCTCAAATGTCTAGAAGCTTGAATGTAAAGTGAATTAGAAGACAAATGACTTGCTTTTTATCCTCTGCACTTGACCTAATCGTCATAAATGCTTATTCTCAAAATGTTGCCTAACTTTCTCTGATAGACACAATTGATCACAATTGCTTCGCAATGCACTACACTGACTCATTTTCTTCTAAATTTTCTCCCAAAGGATTTGTCCTATCAAATTCCACCATATAACTCCATGCTGAATTTCAGCACCAACTTTCTGGCTGGGGGATTTAGATTTTTTAACATTGTTCCCCCTGAGCCAGAGCTCTCAATTTACTTCTCGGAGCAAGTATCTACATTAGAGACTTGTGTGAATCCATCCTTGACCTTAGTAATATCCTTCTTGATCCAAATCTGACTCATCTCTTTCTTAGTTTCTACTAGATCAATCTTCTTTTTGCCTTTATCTACTCTCTGCTATGTTTTCCCCCTTTTTGCAGGATAGTCTCTTCTTGTTTTTTTTTCTTCTACAGAACTTTGCAAAGTATCCAGATTTGCTGCAAATGAAGCAAATGACATTTTTCGGTCCTTGATTTCTTCTGTAATTGGGAATTGGTCTTGATCTGCACTGATTAGCCATATGCCCAAATCTATTGCATGTAAAACACTTTCCATTAATGAATTGACTAATTCTTGAATTGTTTGGATAATTTCTTGACACACTTCTACACTCAATTGCTTTACGACCTATTTTCTTACAGTTGAAACATTAACCAGAAAAAGATGGAACATTTTGATTCATTTTGCTTCTACACTAAATAGACCTATGACCATACTTATTGCATTTAAAACAATAACCATTGAAAGATGGGTACCTTTGATCATTTGGTTGCCTGACTGGAGGTCCTTTAGGTCTTCTTTTTTGATTCCTTACCAGATGGTCTTTGCATCTTCCTTCATTAGATCTATCTTGTCCTAAATTTGAACTTTCTCCCTTTTCAAATCCCAAGCCTTGTTTATCATCTGGATACTTTTGACTGGCTAGCAACTTATAAAGTTTTGTAGAGCTTATTTTGAATTTTCTTTGTAGCTATTGGCTACTTCTAGATCAAATTTCAAGAGCAGAACTTCTTTCCCTAGTTTTTACACATTTCTCTAACTTGTCCTTCACAACACAATTCAAATATTCCTCATTCTTGGTCTTTTCTTCAATCACCCTGAGAAGACTCTCTGTAGATTCACTTGCTTGTTTTAGTTACTCACATAATTCTTTCCTTCTTTCTTGAGATCTACTGATCTGCTCTTTTAATTTCAGAATGTAAACATCATCTTCTTTGATACTCTCATCTAAGTCTTTAATATTAGCCTTGGAATTGTAAAGATCTTCTAGGGCTGCTTCAAATTATTCATTATTAACATATACTTGATTGGCAATCTTGATTGGCAATCTTAATGCTGCCAAGAGGATCCACTTCAGGATAAGTGAGATACCTTTGTGCTGCCATGAGTAAACCTTCCCAAATTTTCCTCAAGCTGTTAGGCTTCTTCCAAGGAACCTTGCTCTAATACAAATTGTTAAATATTAGGAACACTAAGAGGGGAGTAAATCAGTGTTCCATAAAACCTTTCATGCACTTTCGCTTTTAAACATTTTTTAAAATTAATTAAACAAAAGCACAATACGCAAACAAATAATAACCATAGACATAACACTATTGGAATTAGTCCAGACAACTGAGAGGGGGGGTGAATCAATTGTCCCACAAAAATTAATCTTTTCTTCTTTTAATCTTCTTTAACAACTTACAATCAGATAAACATTAAAGCATGAATCAATAACACAAGAGCATAAATAAATTGAGCACACATAACACCAAAATATTTACGTGAAAAACCAGTTAAGGGAAAACCACGATGGGGGTTAACCCACAAGATTTGTACCCTATTAAAAGTACTTAGAAGAAAAGAGAAGGCACATGCCTTCAGGCTCACTGCTCAGAGCTCACTACTTAAGAGAGGCTCACTGCCTACAAAATTTATGTTAAATATAGAAAGAATTAACTGATAAATAGCATCTTCTTCATGCCTAGTTTAGTTTCATTGAATGCTCACAAAACTTCTACTATGCCCCAAATACTTCTTCTCTAATTCTTCATCTTACACAGCTCTTGTTCTTCTACTTCTCCTCTGCTCTACTCTGCCTTTGATCCTTTCTTCAAATTTTATTATTTTGTATAAGGATGATTTTCCACACTTCAACTACACACCTTTATATGCTTCATCAACCTTGGAATAAACATCAATGTCAGCTTGACTTAACACGGATCACTATACTGTCGGTCAAACATATCTAAGACTTGAATCTTCCTCCAACAACATGCTACGCTCTAGAGATATGCTCTTAGATCATCCGCAACATGCTTGAATCATCCTATCAGCCAAGACTGAGAAGAACAACAACACCAAGTGGGAAATCTTTGATAATGGGCTCAAACTTCAATGCAGAGCTCCAACACAGCAGCCACATGATCCAGAGAACTCCATAAGCACATTGAATTCATCAAAAACATCCACACTCCTCCAAATCATCAGAATCACTTGAATCTTCTTCTGGAACCTCAAGAACACTGTGTGCCATGACTGTCACACCAAAAAAATTGCATATGGACCTCCAAACCACGAACCACTTGAATGGATGATACACATGGACTTCCCAAACATGCCTCTAGATCCCCAGATCATCATTTTACATTTCCAGAACAATTTGAACCTCTTTCCTATCACTCTGCCTCTTCTGAATACTGCAAAACTGGTTCTACTCAGATGGCCATATCTTCTTCAACTCTTCATGTGGACCTCTCAAAACTTGACTGGGGATACTTCAGACAATCCTCTACACAGCCATATGGTTCGCATACATTGATCTTCATTAATTTTCTCAATATTCTCAACATTCCAGTCTTCTAAGTAGGCAACAAAATAGGATATAGTTGACACCAATGGCAACAAGAATATGTTAACATCAATGACAACACTGCTTAGGGACATATTTGCAAAAATTCCCCCCTTTGTCATTGATGGCAACAGATGATGTGAAAAAATGATTCAACTATCAAGACAAGAATTTCTCCCCTTTTCTCTTATCACTTCTGCAACCACTGTCTTCACTGCTCCTCTTTTCATCAACAACTAGTTTTTCACATGACTTCTCTCCCCCTTTGACATCAATGGCAAAGGGCACATATTTTTAGTCTTTTCTCCTAATTTGTGTTTTAGACCAAACTCAAAAATTACAAGCAGACTACTCCCCCTGAGTAGTGCCTCCTTAACATCAATCTGGAACACAAGATGTGACTGTGAATTCTACCCAACTAATACACTCTAGTGCATCTTAATTCAGATCCGGAGGGGTAATAACCCCTAACTTCTCTATGAGATACTCAAAAGTATCCTTGGGAAGAGGCTTAGTGAAAATATCCACAATCTGACCCTTTGAAGAAACCAGCTCCAACTTGACTTCATTCTCATTTATCTTCTCTCTCAAGAAATGAAACTTGATGGATATGTGCCTTGTCTTTGAATGCAACACTAGATTCTTTGAGATGCTTATTACACTTGAATTATCACAGAAGATTGTGACAGGCTCCTCAAACACAATTCTGATGTCCTTCAACATTTGCTTCATCCACAGAACTTGAGTGCAATTGTTTGTTGCTGCTATATACTCTACCTCTGCTGTAGATAGGGATATTGCCTCCTGCTTTTTGCTTAGCTAAGAAACCAATCTACTTCCCAAGAAGAATTCACCACCATTAGTACTTTTCCTATCATCCACATCTCCTACCCAATCAACATCTGTATATGCATAAAGAGTGAAGTTATTGTCTTTTGGATACCACAAGCCATAATCAAGTGTTCCTTTGAGATATCTAAAGACAACATGGGATTCCTTAGGATCATCTTGAAATCTAGCAACAAGCCCAACTGCATTCATGATATTAGGTCTAGTCTGAGTCAGATAGAACAGTCCTCTAATAATTAATCTACAACTTTTCTAAATTTCCTTAGGGGAGTCATCATCTTTACTCAATTTACATCTAGTTACCATAGGCGTACCTACTAGCTTTGAATCTTCCATTCCAAACTTCTTCAACAATTCTTTCACATGCTTAGACTGAGATATAAAGATACCTTTATTTGATTGAGTGATTTGCAAACCTAAGAAGAAATTCATCTCACCAAATATGGACATCTCAAATTCACTTTGCATCTAATCAACAAATGTTTTGCACATGCTCTCATTTCCACTAAAAATGATATCATCAACAAATACCTCAACAATCAAAATATTCTCATGATCAATCTTGAAGTAAAGATTACTGTCAGCAGTGCCTTTGTTATATCCTACCTTTAGCAGATACTTATCTTATCTTGCATACCAGGCTCTTGGGGCTTGTTTGAGTCCATATAATGCTCTCCTCAATCTGCAGACTATGTCTTTCTGATCAAATAACTAAAATCCTCCTAGTTGCTCAATGTAGACTTCTTCTAATTCTCCATTTAGGAATGTTGACTTGACATCCATTTGATAGACCTTGAAATATTTATAAGTAGAAAATACAAGAAATAATCTGACTATCTCTATTCTTGCCATTGGAGCAAAAGTTTCTACAAAATCAATTGCTTCCACTTGAGAATATCATTTGCATACCAACCTTTCTTTGTTTCTTACAACTTCACCATCTTTATTTAGTTTGTTCCAGAAGACCCATTTAGTTCCAATCACATTTTTGTCCTCAGGTCTAGAAACAAGATCCCAAGTGTGATTCTTTTTAATTTGAATTAATTCTTCTTCCATTGCTTTTACCCAGTTTTCATCATTGTAGGCTTCACTTATTGATTTAGGTTTAATCTTTGAAATCAAACAAATCTCTTCTTGATCTTCAGTAATTCTTCTCCTAGTTCGAACACCTTTATTTTTGTCTCCTATGATCTAATTTTTAGGATGATTCATCCTTACATACCTGGGTGTTTTGGGATTTACTTGAACTTCTAATTCTTCACTTTGTTCCTCAACTTATGTATTACCCTCTTAAGTCATTGGATTTTCTGAATCAATCTGGATCTAAATCTGAGTTTGCACTTACCTTTCTTGACTTGGATTTTCATCTTGATCATCTGAATCATATCCGCAAGACCTAGAATGTCCTTCTTTACTCTCATCAACTCTGACATTAGCACTTTCAACAATCTTTTTCAACCTCTTGTTAAAGCACCGGTATGCTTTGCTTTGAGTAGAGTAACCCAGAAAAATTCCTTCATCACTTCTTGCTTCAAACTTGACTAGATCCTCATCTCTTTTGATATAGAATTACTACCAAAAACTTTGAAATATCTTACAGTAGGAGGATGACCAAACCACAATTCATAAGGAGTCTTACTAAAATTGCCTTTGATTTGCACCCGGTTAAGAGTGTAGTCAACAATACTCACAACTTCTCTCCAATAAACTTGTGGAACATTTGTTTCCATCATTATGGTCCTGATAGCTTCTTGAATGGTTCGGTTCTTTCTTTCCACAACTCCATTTTGTTGAGGAGTCCTAGGAGTAGATAATTGTCTTTTCATTCCATGCTTTTCATAGAATCTATCAAACTCACCAAAGGTAAACTCTCCACCTTTGTTAGATCTCAGATACTTTATCTTCACACCAATCTCATTTTCCACCATAACTTTGAACACTTTGAATTTGTCAAGAGCTTCTGATTTTTCTTTTAAGAAAGTTACCAACATCATCTGGGAGTAATCATCAATCAGCAACACAAAATATATATCTCCTTGCACACTTCTAATTCTAGCAGGACCACATAGATCAGTATGCATAAGTTCCAATCACCCACTTGAACCTTTACTTTTGAATGATGTTTTGTTCTATTTGCCCAATTGACATTCTCTACACATGCTATCAGGTTTCACAAGTCTCGGAAGATCTCTCACAACCTGAGTAGAACTTATCTTGACAATGTTATCAAAATTCACATGACACATTCTCCTATGCCACAACCAACGTTGATCTGTCTGTGCAATCAAACAACTTTTACCAAAACTACTTAATTGAAAGATGTTACCTCTAGTTTTTGTACCAGATGCAATTTTAGTTTTGGATCTTTCCAAGATTCTGCATTTACCATCCTTGAATCAAAGATCATAACCCTTGTCAACCAACTATCCAACACTGAGAAGACTATGCTTTAGTCCTTCCACATACAAAACATCATTGGTGTTATTCTTACCATCAAAAGAGATGGATCCTCTACCATGGATTCTACCAGCTGAGTTGTCTCCAAATTTCACAATTCCACCTTCATATTTTTCAAAGATTACAAACTTACTTTTATCACCAGTCATATGATGAGAACATCCACTATCAATCACCCATTCATCCTTTTCAACAACCTGAGCAGCCAAGGCACTTTCCACATTTGCATAGCTAGTAGATTCAGTAGATACTGGATCTTCTTCTTTGATAGCAATGAACACCCAATCATCTTCAATGGCACCTCCATCATCAAATTCATCATCTGTGACTCCTTCTCCATCTTATTGGACATAGTAACATTTCTTCTGACCTTTATATCTATTAGGGTTTGGCTTTGAAAATTTCTCTAGACATCTTGAGCTAAAATGACCAATCCTATTACAAGGAAAACATTTGGATGGCAACTTTCCTTCATACTTACTGGATCCTCTTGGCATTCTTTTGGCAATAAGAGCTTCAAGTTCTGTAGACTCAATTTCATCATCTTCAAGATCCTTCTTTACCTTAGCAAATCTATTTGATCTTGCAGAAGAGCTTTCAACCAGATCATATCTTTGTTTTCCATATACACTGGCCTTAAATGTAGATTCAAACTTAGGAAGAGAATCACCAAACTCACTCATCTTAAATGTTGAGAGCTTACCAACTAACTGATCCCTTGTAACAGTGGTTACTATCCCGATCTCTTCAATGGTAGTAGCTTTATGCTTATATGATGCAGGTAAGGATCTGAGCACTTTGGCAACAATTTCTAATTCTTCCAATACTCCACCAGCATTTCTGATACCGGTCACAAGTTCATTCACTTTCTACATGTAGGAAGTAATGTTTTCATCTTCACTCATTACCAATCTTTCATATTTACCTTCCAGGCTCTATAGCTTGGCACATTTGACATATTTTTCACCTTCATACAGATTTTCCAACTTTTTCTAGATTTCATGGGTAGTTTTCAAATCCAGGACATTTGCCAATTCTGTATCATTCAGGGCACTCAATAATGCTTCTTTGGCTCAAATATTGCTTTTAGCTTCCCTGAGTTCATCTATAGTAGGGCCATTCTTCATAATCTTATACTCATTCTTTATTATTGACCAAAAGGCATCACCCATACATTCCAAATGACATTGTGCATGCATACCTTCCAAAGGGAGTAATTAGTTCCATCAAATCTCAGACTTTCCTTCTTATAAGACGACATCTTGGATCTCCTCAAGCGATCAAGCTACTTTTAGAGGATCTGGATCTGATACCAATTGTTGGAATTAGTCTAGACAACTGAGAGGGGGGTGAATCAGTTGTCCCACACAAATTAATCTTTTCTTCTTTTAATCTTCTTTAACAACTTACAATCAGATAAACATTAAAGCATGAATCAATAACACAAGAGTAGAAATAAATTGAGCACACATAACACCAGATTATTTATGTGGAAACTCGGTTAAGGGAAAACCATGGTGGTGGTCAACCCACAAGATTCATACCCTGTTAAAAGTACTTAGAAGAAAAGAGAAGGCCCATGCCTTCGGGCTCACTGCCCAGATCTCACTCCTCAAGAGAGGCTCACTGCCTACAAAATTTATATTTAATACAAAAAGAATTAACTGATAAATAACATATTCTTCATGCCTGGTTCAGTTTCATTGAATGCTCACAAAACTTCTGCTCTGTCCCAAATACTTCTTCTCTAATTCTTCATCCTACACATCTCTTGTTCTTCTGCTTCTCCTCTGCTCTGCTCTGCCTTTGATCCTTTCTTCAGATTTTATTATTTTGCACAAGGATGATTTTCCACACTTCAACTACACACCTTTATATGCTTTATCAACCTTGGAATAAACATTAAGGTCGGCTTGACTTAATGTGGATCACTATACTGTCAGCCAAACATATCTAAGACTTGAATCTACCTCCAACAACATGCCACACTCTAGAGAATTACTCTTAGATCATTTGCAACATGATTGAATCATCTGGTCGGCCAAGATTGGGAAGAACAGCAATACCAAGCGGGAAATCTCCAATAACAGGATCAAAATTTAATGTGGACCTCCAACACAGCAACCACATGATCCAAAGAACTCCGTAAGCACATTGAATTCATCAAAAACATCCACACTCTTCCAAATCATGAGAATCACTTGCATCTTCATCTCGAACCTCAAGAATACTATCTGCCATGACTGTCACACCAGAAAAATTTCTTAAGGACCTCCAATCGACGAACCACTTGAATGAATGATACACACTGACTTCCCAAACATGCCTTTAGATCAGTAGATTATCATTTTACATTTCTGGAACAATCCGGACCTCTTTCCTATCACTCTGCCTCTTCTGAATACTACAAAATTGGTTCTACTCAGATGGACATATCTTCTTCAACTCTTGATGCAAACCTCTCAAAAATTGACTGGGGCTACTTCAGACAATCCTGTACACAGCCATATGGTCTGCATACATTTATCTTCATTAATTTTCTCAATATCCTCAACATTCCATTCTTCTAAGAAGGCAACAAAATAGGATACAGTTGACACTAATGGCAACAAGAATATGTTGGCATCAATGACAACACTGCTTAGGCACATATTTGCAACAAACACATAGATACCAGGATTTTTATGTGGAAAACCCCAAGGTGGGGAAAAACCATGGAGAGGATTAACTCTCAATATATTGCAATCTTTTACAAATGATGATGTTCAGGCTTGGTCACTCCATGGGCCTAGAACATACTAGCTCACTGCCATGAAGTACAACTAGGTCTAGAAGGCTCACTGCCTCAACTCTGAACCTAGAAATATTACAATGAGGGTTGTTAAACCCTAATGGTGGCTCACTGCCAAGTACAAGTGGAATTATATAGGAAACTTGAATACTGCAAAAGCATCTATCAGTATGCCAGGATGCAGTCACTTAGCAACTAAATTCTAAGTCCTGAGTCTTCATCATCATTGATATTCTATCTCTGCTTTGCTATTCTCATGCTCACATCAATCACTACCTCAAAACCAAAATCCATCGATCTTATATATCTGCATCATGATTTGATCCATAATTAGGTCGACATTAAAAATATGAAATGTGTACATTGAAAGATGTAACTTGTCAGCTCAATCCAATGCAATATATGCTATGCGGACCCAAATGCTTGCACAAGCATGTTCATATAGGTTCATACAAAACATTTTACCACTTAAGACATTGATCCATACAATATACCTTATCTGCATGAAGATGAAACATGTCTGTCGGCTTCACCCTTGAGAAGATACTTGAACAATTCGACTGTCATATCATAACTTGCACTATGGACCAAATGGGGCCACAAAAATCATATCCAATGTTCATTTCTAACTAATTGACATACCTTTAGAACCGCAAAGTAAAATACTTCTTCATGTCAAAATGTGGATCATGAAACTGCTGCTTTGTCACAGAGAATACTATTGAACTAGAAGTTGATACTCGAGAGCTTGTGGAATGTGATTTGTTGAACTTTAGAGGCTATAATACTAGATTTAGGTAGTCATTACATGTCTCTTAGTTTCCTTATAACTACAAAACAAAATATGCACTTGTGGAGGAATACGGACCATTATACTGTGCCCTATTCACTGTCTCTATTGTACCTATGTTCATCCGGACTTAGATATTTCTTCCAAGTGACTTCCAAAGGAAGTCAAGACTTGATCACTGGAATATAATAAAATCAAACAATTATGAACATTATACCCGAGTTGCATTTCCAGGTGGTCATTTGTAGAAGAACACTGATCCACTTACTATCCCTTACTCTATTTCTGCCAACCAGATTTGAATTCCAATAAGACCTTACGAAGTTATGTCTTACTATCATGCCGATGAGATCTTTGAGCCTTGTTTCCATCAATGAAAACATACAAGTCTATACCAGAGTAGTGTCTCTTGCCAACAAACATAATGAACTTCCTCAGTTGTTGATCATTAAGGGTTATTTTTCTAAATATGAGAAATTCAAAATAGAAGAGCATTTTTCAGAATACAAAGATGAATTTGCAAGAATCAGGACTATAAACTAATGCCTTAATGCTCTTACATATTCTGAAAAGGCATGAAAATATAATTGTTTGTTGGTGTTACCCTAGGTTTCATTTACCTTGTAGTATCTTGTACATAGTGTGGTAGGGTAGTTGTTGTCTTTGTTTCTTTCTTTTCATTTCTAGCTTTGCTTTTTCTTTATGTCTTGCTTTGTTTGGTTTCATTTCCCTTTTGTACAATGGTTTTCTTGTTTTATATTGTTTTCTTGTTTGTTGAGTCCTTACTTTGGTTGGACATGATATGGAGCACCTTTTCTCTTTAGAAAGCCTTGAAATTTCTAAGATTTAAGAAAGAACCTCAACTCTTTGCATAGGTTGTAACCCTTACAGTTCTAGTTATGCTGATTTATTCTATGAAATCATATTCATCAATCAAAGCAAAAGTCATCCAAGGAATCATCAAATCAACATATTTAAAATTCCTAGGATTGGTTGAAAATGTTAGTGTTTGCATTATGTGAAAAATCTAAAGGTTTTCCTTTGCTACCAATATAATTCCTAGTCTAGCAACAGGTTGCATTATTGTGCAAACAATGAGCTGAAATGATATATTTTACACAAAAAAGGAAAAAAGTTGAAAATCAAAAGGAAAAGGGAATTTATTCTCTTAAGGTCATCTAGATAACCCTACCATGGCTATGGACACCTGACTGATAGTGGGGCTCTATTTAGGAGAATTATAGGCAATACCCTTATCGAGGCTATGGGCACTTGACTGGCAGCAAGGGTCTATCCAGGTTTGCTTAAAAGGTTAAATCCAACTATGTAGATTACTATTAATTACTACCTTTTTAAACTTATCTAGTAGGAAGGAAATCAGTCAAAGCACACACTTGCATTCCTTCTCATAATCTAGTTTCATTGATGAACATGATCTCTTTTGAACTAATCTAGATATCCATGAATAGTGAAGGTTGGAATTTTATGTCTACATTTTCCTCTCCTTCTTAAATTGATTTGCAATTTGGTTGTTTTCTTTGGTGGCAACTTGTGTGGTCTCACAACACGCCCCATGTTTCCTTAGCAAAACATAGACCCAAATTTTTACTTTGCTTGTGTGTTTTCTCGCTTTGGGCAGTATGGTAAAATGTCAGGTCTTGATCCATGGTCAAAATTCAAGTTTATAAAACTTCCTATAGAATGTCATAGAGAATTAAATTTTGAGAAACTTTGCCTTTTACATCATGTTGAAATTCCTTGAAATGAAGAAGTTATGCTCGATCAAAGTTTTGGTTTTTATGCCTTGGTTAAACAACTAAGTCAAGTGAAATTGGGAAAATCTTCAAGAAAAGAACTTAGAGTATTTTTTTTAGAAGTTAGAGAGTTTGGCGTTTCGATGATTCCCTAACTAAGAGATAAAAGAGAAAAGGTTAAGTCATTTGGTTGGAGGATTTCCCATTTTGCCGATAGAGAAAAGAACTTAGAATATTTTTGGAAGTTAGCGAGTTTGAATTTTAGCCGATTCATCCACTGACCAAAAAATGATGAGAAACTTAAAGTTGATGGTTTAAATGTTTCACCAACTAAGCAAAAGAAATCTCAAAGGTAAGGTTTGGGATTTTGAACTTTCGTTGATAACATGGTAAAGTTCATGTTTTTGAGCTTTTGCCAATACAAGGGAAATTTTGAATGTTCGCAAAGTTCGTAAGTTTGTGTTGATATGCACCAAAAAACTGAGAGGGGGGTGAATCAGTTGTCTTAAAAAATCAAAACTTTTGCATTAAAACATTAAACACTTATCCGCAATGATTAAGATTTAACCAAGAAACTACAAACTTAAAACTTCAACCACATGTGCAGCAACAAACACAAGAGACACCAAATTTACATGGAAAACCCTAAGGTGGGAAAAAACCATGGAGAGGATTAGATCTCAATATATATTTTAATCTTGAAATATTGATGATCAGGCTTGGTCACTCCATGGGCATAATCATACTGACTCACTGTCATGAAGAACAACTAGTTCTAGCAGGCTCACTGCCTCAACCCTAAACCTAGCAAGATTACAATAAGGGCTGTTAAACCCTGAGGGCTATTAAACCCTACAAAAACCATGATCAACACCTTTATAGATATATTATTGAAGTACAAAAGTTTCTCCACTCTGCTCTACCTCTTCTCTGCTCTGCCTTTAAACCTTTCTTAGAATCTTATCATTTCATCTCCAGGACAACTTTTCCATGACTCAACTACAAGTATTTATACACTACATCAACCTTGGAATGAACATCAAGGTCAGAATTACAATCATCAAGCATTGGAACAACCTCCAAGGTCTACATTACAAACATTTACAAAATAGGTCTTGACCTATTACAACATTTTGCAAGGGAGATGAAATAAAAATGCATGTGGATCATGCCACACCTTAGCTATGACTTAAACACGATCTTCCATGCTTCAACACGCCTTCACAATTTTCAAGAGATCTCTGCAATTGCTGGAATCAACTAGGTCGGCCAAGCTGGTTACACAACACACTATCCAGAAGTAATCTTCAAACATCTTCACAATTCTTCCATGTGGACCAATGTAATTATGGGAACATGATTAGGAGGTATCCATAAGCACGTTATAATCATCAAAAGCAACCGCACGACCCTCAACCACTTTATCCATAGGAATCTTCTCACCAGAACTCATGAACTTCTTTGTCTTCAATTGTCATAAAGGAAGGATATCTTGTGGACCACCAAACCATGAACCACTACAATTGTAGGTACCAATAATCATCCCAGACTTCACTCTCGAACCACAAAGAAAAATACTTTATTGTAGAGGAATGCAAAGCATATTACTTTCTCCCTATCCCAACTATTCTTCCAGAAAAGGTAGACTTAACTATGGTGAATGCAACTTTCTCAATTCTTCATATAGGAGGCTGAAAATTAGGATTCAACTACTTCAGACATCCCTTTGAATAACTTCCAATCCACACAGCAAGATCTTCACCCAAAAGGAAATGCAGAGTAGTCTACTAGGCTATTCTTCATCATGCCAAACACTGTCTATTCTGCACTTCATTATAGCTTACTTGTTTCTTTCGGAAAGGACAATTTTCTCAATATCCTCAACATCCAGAGTTTCCTAACATGTAATAGAATGAGATATAGTTGACACCAATGACAACAAAGATATGTTGACATCAATGACAACGCCGATTAGTCACATACTTGCAACAATCTCCCCCTTTGTCATTGATGGCAACATATGATGTGAAAAACTGCAACAACCATCAAGACAAGATTCTCCCCCTTTCTCTTTACACATCTGCACTCTTTCTTTCTATAGGATTCTCCCCCTTTCTCTTTACACTTCTGCACTCTTTGTCTCTCTCAGTTTTTCACATGACTTCTCTCCCCCTTTGACATCAATGGGAAAGGGCACATACTTGCACTCTTCTTCTCTGATTCAATCACTCTTCAGAATTCTTTGACTACTCCCCCTTAGAATTAGCCTTATAAAGTATCAACTCGGATCTCTGAACACCTCTAGACTAATGCGCTATTGTGCATCTTAGTTCAGAGCAAGAGGGGTGATAACCCCTAATTTTTCTCTAAGAAACTCAAAAGTGTCCTTAGGCAGAGGCTTGGTAAAGATGTCTGCAATATGATCTTTTGTAGAAACATACTCCAACTTGACTTCATTTTCTGTCACCTTTTCTCTTAGAAAATGATACCTAATAGATATGTGCTTTGTCCTTGAGTGCATTACTAAATTCTTTGATATGTTGATGGCACTTGTATTATCACAAAAGATCGTAATTGTATCTTCATACACAACTCTGATGTCCTTCAAAGTCTATTTCATCCATAACACTTGAGTGCAATTACATGTTGTTGCAATGTATTTTGCTTCTACAGTAGACAAAGATATTGAATCCTGTTTCTTGCTCAACCAAGATACCAACCTTTTTCCCAAGAAGAATGCACCTCCACTTGTGCTTTTCTTGTCATCCATATCTTCGGCCCAATCTACATCAGTGTATGTTCTAAGGGTAAAATCACTGTCCTTAGGGTACCATAGGCCATAATCTATTGTGCCTTTTAAATACCTCAGAATTCTCTTGATTGCCATCACATGAGATTCTTTGGGTTCTGCTTGAAACCTTGCTACAAGACATATTGCATGCATTATGTCAGGTCTAATTTGAGTCAGATAAAACAATCCTCTGATCATAGATCTGTACCTTTTCTGATCTGCCATGGCTTAGTTATCATCTTTACTCAACTTACAACTAGTAACAATAGGTGTGCAAATTGGCTTAGAGTCTTCCATCCCAAATTTCTTTAACATCTCTTTCATATACTTAGACTGAGAAATGAAGATACCTTTATCTGACTAGTTTTTTTGTAGACCTAAAAAGAAATTCATCTCTCCAAACATAGATATTTCAAATTCACTGTACATTTCTCTAGAAAAAACTAAGCACATACCTTCATTTCCTCCAAAAATAATATCATCCATAAAGACTGTAACAATTAGGATTTGTTCACCATTTATCTTGAAGTAGAGATTATTGTCTATAGTACCTTTGTTGAACCCTATCTATATCAGATACTTGTCCAACCATGCATACCATGGCCTAGGAGCTTGTTTTAATCCATACAAGGCCTTCTTCAATATGCATACCATGTCACCTTGATCTGATAATTGGAATCCTTCTGGTTGTTCAATGTAGACCTTTTCTTCCAAGTCTCCATTCAAGAAGGTAGACTTCACATCCATTTGGTATACTTTGAAATCTTTGTAGGTAGCTAAAGCCAAAAACATCCTTATTTCTTCAATCCTTGCCACAGGAGCAACAGTTTCTTCAAAGTCTATTCCTTAAACTTGAGTGTATAATTTGCATACCAATCTTGCTTTGTTTCTTACCACTTCACCATTCTCATTCAACTTATTTCTGAAAACCCACTTTGTGCCATTACATTCTTATCTATTGGTCTGGGAACAAGATCCCAAATCTGATTCTTCTCTATCTGCATCAATTCCTCTTCTATAGCCTTTACCCAATTTTCATTTTTGCAGGCTTCATCCACAGTTTTAGGTTTAATCTTGGAGATCAGATAGAAATTCAATTGCTTCTCTACATCGTTTCTTCTAGTTAAGATCCCTTTTCTCTTATCTCCTATAATTTGAGCTTCAGAATGATTTAGTCTCACATACCTTGGAGTTTTGGTAACACTTTCTGGGGTTTATTCTTCTTCATCTAAGCTATCTTCTTACTGCACCACTTCTGAAACTTCTGGTTCATCAGATTCATATCTATTTGAGTTTGATGGCCTTTCCTTGCTTTCATCAACTTTGACATTTGCACTTTCAATGATCTTATTTAGCCTCTTGTTGTAGCATTGGTATTGTAGACACCATAAAATGACCATGTCTTTGAATCACTTGCATTTCGTCTAATCTGGAGCATCACCTGCATTTCAACATTAATTAAATAAATCCCCTTTATTTAATTAATTTCAGCAAAATCAATCTATATTCTTCCAAAATTAAGTAATTTTAATTATTTAATTAAATCATTATCCTCTTTCAAATTTCAAGTCTCCATTAATTAAATAAATTCAATTATTTAATTAATTCATCGCAAATCCTCTTATCTACAATTAAATAATTTACATTATTTAATTAAAGCAATTATTCTTCTAAATTTAAATAAATCATGCAAATTTATTTAAATTATCTCAATCCTCTAAAAATAAATAAAATCAAGTATTTTATTTATAATCTTCATATTCCTCTAATCTTGCACAAACAATTAAATAAATTTATTTATTTAATTTGTTTTTTCTTCTAAAAATAAATAAAATCAAATATTTTATTTATAATCTTCTGTTCCTCAATCATGCACAAACAATAAAATAAATTTATTTATTTAATTTTAGTTATCTTCCAATTCCTCTTAAAATATCTTGGTAACTCATGTGCACAATCAGTCTTATTTTTAGAACTCTAAAAAAGGTAAAATTACAAGTTGAGTTATCTATTCAATCAATCTTATTTTCATCATATCTTAATAAAAATATCCTTATGGATTGACACATGTCATGTGTACATTCATCAGGGTTATTTGATTTATCTCCTCCGTTGATTCTTTTGAATTATCTGGACTGTTGATCGATCTCTATTGAAGCCTATATAAACCCCCCTCATCTCCTTCACAAATCCTCTTCGATCACTTATTCTCAGGCATCATTTAACAGCGCTTTGAGCATACATCACATCGATTGAGCACTTTACGATCTTTTAACATTGATCTTTGAGCACTTTACTTGCTTGTTGCAAACATAGTTTTGTATCACTATTGAGCGATCCACACTTATCCAAAGGGAACAATACAAATCTCAGTAAAAACTTTCATATTTTATTGATTTATTGCTAATGGCTTTTATTTAGATTAGTTCTCTTTATGTTATTAGTTTTTGATTTTGTTAGTTTATCATAGTCAATTTTCTTCATACACATTCTGGTACGTTTGGTGGGACCCACTAACCTTACTTTTTTTAGAAAAAAATTAATTTTTTGGAAGCTAGGTATGGAAAAGCGCAATCACAATGCAAAAAATTTGAAGATCCTTGTTCACTAGTTTGAGAGAATAGGCGTTGAGCATTCAAATGGGGTAACTTTAGCTCAAAATATTTATGGGTTTTGTCAAAAATATCAAAATCCTATCTGGGTATCTCTTATTTTGTGTAGGAAATACACAAATTTTAAGAAAAATAGATCTCAATATGTGTCCTTATTTTTAGCCTATATTTTTTTTTTGGCCTATTTTTAGCAATTTCATGAAATCAGGCATATCTATGTAACTTTAGCTCAAAAAATTTCTGGGTTGTGTCAAAAATATCAAAATTCTGTCTGGGTATCTCTTATTTTTTGTAAGAAATGTACAGATTTCAAAAAAAATAGATCCCAATCTATGTCCCTATTTTTAGCCCATGCTTGTTTTTTTTGGCCTATTTTTAGCAATTTCACGAAATCGGACATATCTTTTGCATACAGAGTCAGATTTTCATGAAACCAGTGGCATTGAAAAGATGGTTTTCCCAAATTTTCTGTGGTAAAATAATTTTGAGGTAATTTTATCAGATTTATTAGGTACACTCAGTCAAAGTCAACCCTTCTTTGCAAACTTCAAACTGTCATAACTTGTGCAAAATTTACTCAATTTTCACAAACATTTTTTTGAAATTGCATAAAATTTAATATAGAATCTGATCATAATATTCAATCTACTGTACCTAATTATTATTATTAAATTTTTTTATATTGCTAATTTTTTCACCTAACAAGTTTAGCACTTTTGGTCAATTGATTTATTTTTGGCTAACTATTTGAGTTTTGGTGGAACTAATCAACATTTTGTGGCCTTTTATCACTCAAACAGAGCAAATGGGTTTCTCTAACATGTTCATGTAGGATGAGCTTTAAAGAAATTGATAAATCTATCACATTAAGTCTTAGAAACATATTGCTTTCTTAAGGGACAATTGAACAATCATCTTTGCAAATCTTAGAAAACATATTGCTTTCTTAAGGGACAATTGAACAATCATCTTTACAAATCTTAGAAAAGATATTGCTTTTTTAAGGGACAAAACATCTTTTTTGCAATCTAAGTCTTTGGAACATATTATTTTCTTAAGGGACAATTGAACAGTCATCTTTGCAAATCTTAGAAAACATATTGCTTTCTTAAGGGACAAAACATCTTTTTTTGCAATCTAAGTCTTAGGAATATATTACTTTCTTAAGGGACAATGGACATGTATGCAGAAATATTTCAATTTTCTAAGGGACAATGGACATGAATGTCAAACACTTCAATTTCATAAGGGACAATTGACAACTACAATCATGTGTGTGCCTAATCTAGTTGCACCTTATTTTTCTTATAACGGGACAATTGAACCTTTGTTTGATGTGCTTGCTCTTACATTTCAGTTATTCCTTTAGAAGGGCCTATTTTTGGATTGCATTTCATCCAAAAGGGACGACCCTAAGTGGATTTTTCCTTTGAACCACTATATAAGAGGGATAAGGCGAAAGCCAAGTCCTAACCGACGTCAGCCTTACCTTGTGGTGCCAAACTGAAAAGAGGTGTACTAGCTCTTTGTGGAAATGATTTTCACATTGAGTGAAGTGTTTGATACTCATAGTAGGATTGGTTAAATCTTTTAGTAGCTTGTCGCATTGCTCATAAGGCATTGGTCCCTCAAAGTTACTAAGAACCATTTTAGATAGTGACTACCTGATCTACCTCTAAACATTGCGGTAATCATCAGTGCAAGGGGAATTAATTTAAGCCCTTAAGATACTCACCATTGGCTCCCTTGAGAAGAGATAGTATTCCCTTGGCCATAAAGCTCTTGTGACCTACTTGAGCTTTCCAAGGGGAGGGTGAGATATCCCTACCTATCGTCGCTCGCAAAGATACTAAATGTCTGACACTTTTATGGAATGACATTTTTATCGACGGAGTATTAAGCTGTGAGTTGATCTACTCCAATGAAACCTTGTCTCTAGGGATAAAAAGTGCTTGATATTTGTTTGCAAATTGTCTTATACCTATGGAAACATTGGGATTTTTATGAGCCTTGAACATACACTATCTGTTGTGTCAGTCCCTTTTGCCAAACTTTGTTTGCTATGTTTTCTCTTGCCAAAGCAAATCCATTCAGAACCAAAACCAAATTTATCAAAATTTGCCTTTTTAAAGCATCAGACACTACTTTAGCGCCTCTGGTATTACAGCAGCTCACCCTTGATGGTACAGTAGCTCATTTTTTGTCACCATAGCTCACCTTTGGTATAGCAGTACCTCGCCTTTGGTAGCTTAGTCCATCGCCTCTAGTGTTACAGTAGCACGCTTTTGGTTACCCAGTCCTACGCCTCTGGTCAAACAGTATAGCACCTTTGGTCCAGTAAATTGTGCATCAAGATTTTGTCTTTCTCAAAACACTTATAGAATTCCAGCATTCCTTTTTGTCCTAGTGTATTCCATGGTAACCACTAGGCTTCAACAAACTATGAAGTCCAAGTAAGTTGTCCCTAGAAAGCGTAAATCGCCTCCTCACACACCTTAGTTAGGCCGACTCAACATTACTCCCAAGGTTACTCCTAGGACACCCGCGGAAAGATCTACCAACTCTCCCAACATGCCGTAGCTTGACCAACCAAACAATCCTCAAGATGGTAGAACCCCCTTGGTAAGCACACCTCACTATACCACCAGCATGCCTCCAAATTTTGTGCCACAAGGTTATACTATTAATCAAGTCCCATCTCAAGAGGGTAGGGTCCCTTTGGTAAGTACTCCTCACTATACCATCGACATGCCTCAGGATTTTGTGCCACAAGGTTATACCGCAGATCAAGCCCCATCTCAAGAAGAGTGACACTTTAAAATAGGTCAATCCTCTCAAGAAGATGGGCATGATCTTGATGAATTCATACAAGATCCTAGAGCTGTAGCTGCCTTTGACAAAATCCTTAGTGAGAACCAAGACCATTTCTTTCGCTTGCTAGGAGAGCAAGGAGCCAAACTACCCAAAGGTTTTGATCTATCCACGCTTAGCGAGCCTAACAAAACCCAAGACACCATACAAGCGGTGCAAACCATGTCAATAGTGACCACACCCTTACCTGAACAAAGCTCACAATATGAGAATCCACTTTATCAAAACCCAACAGGAAAGAGGGCCATATCACCGCTTCTAACTCCTATGGAAATCTACAAACACCAACAAGTGACTCTTCAATGCCAAGCGGAGCTAGCTAAACAAGCCACCATAGCTCGATCAAATATACAACAAACTCCTAAAGTGTCCACACCAATCACAAGTGGAATTTTGGTTACCCCATCGCGAATAGGTTTCCCACCAAATTACAATCCGGGGAACAACTATGTAGCCATGCAACAAGGATCTCAACAAATATCACCTCCCATATCATCAAATCTTCATGTCTCTCAACCAACTAGGGGTATGCAATTCCAACCACAACATTCTTCTACGCTCATCCTCAATCAACCCCAACCATCGTAAAACACTTCTACCTATGTCCCTCCACCACTACGATCATCAGCGCTAAACTTCTTCAACACCTTTCCTATCCACCCTCAACATTCCCATCATCAAGTTTCCCAAAGCTATGTGGTGCAATCACAACCTAACCCAATGAACTTTAGCTTTCCTCCACTAAACTCTTTTCTTCAACTATCACAAAGCCTACATTCTTACCTAGCGCCACCCCCACCTCCTCTGAATCAAAGCATCCAATTCCAACCCAACCTTAACCCAACATACAACACGTATGACCCCAACCAATCATATGACCCTTATAACACCAATGCCCATGGATTACACTACAATCTTCCATATGAGCAGCAACAACCACTTCTGGGATAGCAGGAGATGTTTCCAACCCCTCCCATGACAATGGAGCTAAAACTTGCGGAAGTTCAACAAAAAATATCTGATCTTATGTTTGGCCACACCAAGAAGACCTTCTCTTTAGAAGAAGTGTGTCCTTATCCTTTTGGTCGGTCATTACCCATGATCCCTTTTCCTCAAAATTTCACTATTCCCAAATTTGATAAATACAAAGGAAAAGGGGACCCAAAAGACCATCTCAGGGAATTCTATCTTTCTTGCTTCGTGGTCTCACATAACAACACGTATCTTATGCGTCTCTTTCCTCGCAGTCTTGGAGGTCAAGCTATAGAATGGTTCTCACACTTACCCATGGGTATCAAGTCTTTTAATGAGCTAGTAGAGAAATTTGCCACCCATTTCTCCTACAACACAGAACATGAAATCTCCATGACTGATCTATGCAACAACAGATAGAAAAATGGCGAAACTTTCATTTCTTTCCTTCAATGATGGAGACAAATGGCTAGCAAATTCCCATTCAAGATACCTGAAAAACAACTTGTTAGCATATTTGTGTAGAACCTCAACCAAGAGTTAGGTTTTCATTTGCAAATTCTTAGTGCTACAAGCTTCGATGAAATCATGTACAAGGGAATCAATATTAAAAAGGCCCTCATTGCTAAGGGTGTGGTCAAAATCTTCAAAGAAACTAAAGACAATGCTCCTCAACACCAAGTGAACGATAAACCCAAATATTGGAACAAGAACAAAAAAGTGGTCAACGATGGGGTGGTCGACTCTAAACATATCCAAACATTGCAAACACCACTGCAGCTTTCCAAACCAAGTCAAGCTCCACCTCAACAACAACAACAATAGAGGCAACAATATCAAAACCAACAACCGTGACAACAAGAGTAGCCTCAACAAGATTACCCTCCGCGGCGTCAATTCACTCCCTTGGGAGAGCCCATAGAATCGGTCCTACAGAAGCTCTTACACAAAGGCCTCGTCAGCTCACCTGATGCTCCCCCATATGGTGAACCTATTTACAAAACTGCACAGTACAGAGAAAATGAATACTGTGAATTCCATAGGAGCAAAGGGCACAGAACTGCATTGTGCATGAAACTCAAGCACCTAATCCAAAATCTAATTGAGGGCAACCAAATCTCTTTTGAAGATGATTCACTAGCTCAACACACGAACAAGACCTCCACATGTACAAGGCACCATTCCCTCACCATGGTCCACCTCCTCCTCAGGATAAAGGTAAAGGTGTCAATCATGCTTCCACTTCCTTTGACTCCATTGTGGGTCGTTTTGAAGAGAGTAGACTATCTACCCTCACAATCAAAGGCAAATCTATGGATTGTGCTGTTACAACTCGTCACCTAGTCTCCCAGCTCAATCTGATTATAATCTTATCGAACATCTAGGGAAAATGCTAGCACAGATCTCTATCTTGGACCTTCTACAGTCATCACCTACACATAGAGTGGTGCTAGAAAAAGCCCTTGAAGAGTCTTCAGTTCCTAACAACATAGCGGTCATGGATTTCTGAGCTATAGTAGGTAACATTGCCTTGCCCTATAGTGTGGTCTTCTCTGAAAAGGACCTCCCATCCCATGATCTGTGTCACAATGATGCCCTTCATATTGAGGTTCTCATCCATAAGCGCAAAATCAAACACATACTCATAGATAGTGGTGCTGGTCTCAACATGTGTTCTTTAAAGTTACTTAAACAATTGGGATACTCTGAGGATCATGTGAACACTAATCAAAGTATTACAATCAAAGGGTTTGATGATGTTGAATGCTATTCAAAAGGTGTTATCCAATTGCCTATACAACTAGGCCCTGTCATGCTTGAAATCAGGTGCCAGGTCCTTGACATTGAGCTGCCTTACAACATTATCCTAGGCCACCCATGGATCCATGCAATAAAAGCTGTTCCCTCCACGTACCATCAGTCTCTCAAGTTCCCATTTAATGGTACGGAGATCACTATCCCAGGAGATCCTAATCCTTTTGAATTCTATCATGTCTTGCAAGGAAGTTATAAGAATTGCAACCAAGTGCCTCAAAATGACAAAGCCCTTGAATCCCCACTATATGTCAACCCTAAAAAGTTGACTCAAGCCTCTACAAGTGAACCTAATCCTCTCCCTAAAATCAAAGCTCACATCTGTGATATAGGCTTTGGAACATATGATATCTCAAAATCTTGTTGTGTAGGGCGGATGCCTTTATCCCCTAAATCTTACGGCCAACTGCCCAATGCCAAAGCAACTAAAAAAGTAGCTATTCCTCCCCCAGCATCTTTAATCCAATTCCAATAGGGAAAATTATTGGAAGAGGAAACTATTGAGGACATCTCTTCTTGGCTCTACAAAGAGAAAGAACCAGTCACAATACCAGTCAAGCAATATGGCAATGGCTTAAGGATAGTCAAAAACATGGGCTATAAAGGCAAAGGTGGCCCTGGGAAACAGAATCAAGGACCAATGGAACCCATCCCTATGATGAAGAAACTAGCCAAGAAGGGGTTAGGATTTGGAAGAAAGGTATCACACGCCTTGGACATCGAGTATATCCTCGACAACGTAGCCAAAACTTTTCCCGCTGGTTCGACAACAAATGAAGATACCATCGATGACTCTTCCCTCCATATAACCGACCTATTTACAGAATCCTCCATACTTATGCTATCCTCCATATCCCTAACATCCACCACAAACACCTAGAAAGTAACACTGGTCTACCCTGAACTTATCGATTGGGATCAACAAGGGTCCCTCGTTATAGATGTATTTTAGAATGATGAAGCTTTAGCTGAGTTCATGGGACTTCGGGATGGTATCCCTTTGGGAGATCACAAAGCAAGTTTTGTAATGGAACTAGAGCCAACAACTTATTTTGGTGCGAATGCCAAATCCTCCAGTCGCAAAAGTAAAAATAAAGAAAGATCTCTAGGTGAAAACCACACTGTGGTACCTCCTGATCACAAAATAGTAAACACAAAGGACGTATCCAAAGGTGAAAACCCAACTGTGGCACCTGAGGATGGAGGATTTGACCTTCCCCTACCATCTAAATATCAAGAGAAGTTAACTCTTCTAGTGGAAGATTCTACAGAGATAAACCTTGGCACAGAACAAAATCTAAAGACCACATTCCTTGCAGCATCATTATCAGAAACAGAGCACAAGAATCTTAACAGTTTCTTCTTATAGAAAACCATCAACTTTGCTTGGACCCATGCTGATATGCCAGGGTTAGACCCTAAGCTAGTAGTTCACTATCTCACAGTTGATCCAAAAGTTAAACCAGTCAAGCAAAAGCTGAGAAAGATGCACCCACAGATAGCTCTCTTGGTAAAAGTGGAAATACAGAATCTATTAGATGCAAAATTCATACGACCCATTGATTATTCAGACTGGGTTTCAAACATTGTACCTATGTCTAAACCCAATGGGCGCATCCGCATGTGCAATGATTTTAGAGATCTTAACAAAGCATGTCCCAAAGATGACTTTCCATTACCAAACATTGATATTATAGTAGACTTGACAGTAGGTCATGAAATGCTTTCTCTCATGGATGGATTCTCAGGCTACAATCAGATAAGGATAGTAGAAGAAGATCAACATAAAATAACTTTTACTTGTCCATGGGGTAATTATTGTTGGCGTGTCGTGCCATTTGGTCTAAAGAATGCATGAGCAACCTATTAGAGAGCAATGATAGTGATATTCTACGATCTTTTTCATCATATCATGGAGGACTATGTGGATGACATACTAGCTAAATATTCTAGGGCAGATCACATACAAGTTCTAGGATAGATCTTTGACAGGCTCGAGAAATATCAAGTGTGTCTCAATCCAAAAAAGTGTGTCTTTGGCGTAACATCAGGGAAGTTGTTGGGATACATTGTATCTCATAGAGGAATCGAAGTAGACCCCGCAAAAGTCAAGGCTATAGTGGAGATGCCTCCACCAAAGAACCTCAAAGCATTAAGGAGCCTTAAGGGAAGGTTGCAATCCATTAGGTGTTTCATCTCACAGCTAGTAGATAAATGTCAACCATTTCAACACTTGCTCCAAAAGGATGTCTCATTTTGATGGGACGACAAGTGTCAAGCAGCATTTGATCAGCTCAAAGAGTATCTAGCTACACCTCCTGTGTTGGTTCCACCAGTTGCCGATAAACCATTGATACTATACATCTCAACTACAACTTCAGCCCTAGGGGCCCTGCTAGCACAACATGATGAGCTAGGAAAAGAGCATGCAATCTATTATATCAGTCAAACCTTGGTGGGATATGAACTAAATTATTCACCTATGGAAAGAGCCTATTTAGCAGTAGTGTTCGCTTCCCAAAAATTACGGCATTACATGCTCAACCAATACACAAAGCTTATAGCCAAAATTGATCCTTTGAAGTATCTACTAGCAAAAGAAGCTCTCACAGGAGGATTAGATAAATGGGTCATGATCCTTAGTGAGTTCAACATTGAGTACATGGATCGCAAAGCAATCAAAGGACAAGCCCTTGCAGATCAACTAGTAGAAGCACCTATGACAGATACACACCCTATGGTTGCAGACTTTTTGGATGAGAATCTCTTCACTCTTTCCAACTCCATAATGTGGAATTTGTACTTTGACGGTTCCTACACACAGCATGGATCAGGGGCCGGTATATTATTTATCACACCTCAAAATGACTATATTCCAAAGTCATATTGGCTTGCATTCCCTTGCACCAACAACATTGCTGAGTATGAAGCACTCCTCATAGGTCTCAATACAGCAGTTCAATGGGACATCACAGAGTTACAGGTATATGGAGATTCACAACTAGTCATTCGACAAGTCACAGATGAGTACCAAACAAAAGATGAAAAGTTGGTCCCTTACAAGCAACTAGTGGATGCCTACAAACGACATTTTTCTAGCATCACATTTAAACAAATTCCAAGAGAGCATAACAAGGCTACAGATTCTATGGCTTCAGTAGGGTCACTTATAGACATGCCTACAAATACACAGAAATGTGAATTCTTGATCGAGCAATTGTTGATACCAGCTGTTGACGTTCCTATTACTGAAATCATCTACGAACTTGTTTGTCCCAATTCCCCATGGTACGAAGACATCTATGAATACCTCAAAAACAATACCTTTCCCTCTGAACTATCATCCACCCAATGCAAAACCTTTATCCATCGATCCTCTCATTACACCATTCTAGGTGATACACTATATCATCGGAGTCTTGATGGTCTCCTGTTACGATGTCTTAATGTAGAAGAAGCTGAAGCTACCTTACGAGACATACACGAAGGTGCCTGTGGCGCACATTCTACTGGTCCTAATCTCGCTAAGAAGATACTCAAAACAGGTTATTACTGGCCTACAATAAAGCAAGATGTTGCACAGTTTGCTAAGAAATGTCCACAATGCCAGCAGCATGGAGATTTGATTCACGCACCAGCTCATGAACTACAACCTGTGACAACTCTGTGGCCTTTTTCTCAATGGGGTCTCGATCTTGTAGGACAAATCCACCCATCCTCATCCAATGGCCATAAGTTTATCATTATCGCCACTGAGTATTTCACGAAGTGGGTTGAAGCCATCACCATGACCTATATCACTGGTAAACAAATAGCCAAGTTTATCCTTAACT
Organism: Cunninghamia lanceolata; assembly: GCA_027924645.1. NCBI lineage: Eukaryota > Viridiplantae > Streptophyta > Pinopsida > Cupressales > Cupressaceae > Cunninghamia > Cunninghamia lanceolata. The sequence continues at coordinate 34,272,886 of BSBN01000072.1, forward strand.
ACCTCATTTGCTGGTATGGTATCCCACAAGCCATTATCACTAATAATGGGAGACCATTCCAGAACCAAGATGTCCGTACCTTGTGCATGCAATACAATATCCAACATCGCTTTTTGACTCCCTACTATCCACAGAGTAACGGCCAAGCTGAGGGTTCTAATAAAACCATTCTCAAAATCCTCAAGAAAATGGTCAATAAAGCTGGTCATGATTGGCACTTGCAACTCAATCTTACCCTATGGGCCTACCATACTAGTATCAAAACACCAACTGGTGCCACACCATATGCCTTGGTCTATGGCTCTGAAGCCATCCTCCCTATAGAGGTCAAGATCCCATCCCTCAGAGTATCTATGCAAGACCTAATTAATGGAGAGGAGTACCGCACTTCTAGATTAGCTGAGCTAGAACTACTTGATGAAAGGTGCCTTGCCGCGCTTAATCATCTCCATGTCTATCAAAACCACCTCTGGCATAATTACAACAAAAAGATCAAAGAAAGAGGGTTTCAAGTTGGTGATCTTGTACTCAAAGAGAATCAGAGAAATCAGGCAGACCGAGAGAAGAAAGGCAAGTTTGAGCCTAACTGGTTAGGTCCCTTTATTATGACAATAGTATATGGATCAGGAGCTTACACTTTAGCTACACCTGATGACATTCCTCTGGATGAGCCACTTAATAGTGTTCATCTCAAGAAGTTCTATGCCTGGTCCTTAGAGTATCCAAAAAAATAAAATCAAACACACAAAAACATAAAAAAATTCGTCCTCTGGTGAAAACCTAGCAAACGGGCGCCTTGGATAAGTACCATAGTGAAAACTTGGCAAACAAGTGCTATGTGTAGAGTCAGCATCCATCATCTATTGAGTCCTATTCATTCCATGTCCATTTCGCAATAAGCTTCATCCATCCATCCATAATAAAACCATTGACCTTGTTTGCATTTCCATCTCTATCTAGTATAAATTGGAAATTTGTCGATGTCCGTCATCGTCATCCCACGTCTTGATCTATGTCTACAGTTAACACTGTCTTTTCCTAGGTCAAAGCTTTCTAGGACTTCTTCGTCAATCACCTATGCAAATTCCTCTACCAGAATGGGGGCAACTCTTTCCTTAACCTAGGTCTAGGAATGGATCCTTGTTCGTGGTTCGCAAAACACTTCAATCTATTCCCCTTTCACAGGTAACACCCTTTAACAGACACATCGCTCCTACGATTAGGCTATTATCTTTTCAACATTTTTCCCTCATCATCACACTAACCAGAACTACATATTATCTCATCTCAATCTTAAGGTACCTTGATCCCATGGATATGGGTATGTAGGCAGTCTGGAATACAAAGGAAGTTTCTAGTACTCAGGTACATAAGATCTCCTCCTCACCACCTTGACCCACTCATCACTCTATCCAGAACTACATATTATCATTTTTCATCTTTCCTCGTAATGTGCCTTGATCCCATGGATACAGGGTATGTAGGCAGTCTGGAATACGATTCATCATTCTCCACCCATTTCAATCCATTGACATGTCACCTTTCTAGTCTTTCATTTATCAAAATCCATTCACCTCGACTTGACTAACTCAAGAAGCAAAAACAACAAGCTAGTACATCCTTTCAAAGTTAAAGTCCTTAGCAAACCTGAAGCAAAGTTACCTTCTTCCAGAGTCTTCTACTGTCCAGCTATTCTGATTGCCAACATCAGCTAAATCTAGCTTAACCAAAGCACCAGATCCACAAGCTTGTCTTTTACAGAGTGCTCCATTGTCGAGACTAACACACACGTCTCCTGCGACATGTGGCATCTCCCATAGCAAGGCATTGTCTTTTTAGGTAGATAGCACCCTTTAATGGACACAGAGTTCCTATCCAATCTATCCTGAGCAACCTGTTTGGCAAGAGAATATGTTGGTTGTATGATTACTTTGTAAGGTCGGTCAATTTGTTTTATGGTTTATCTTTTGTTCCTTTGTCCATTACCTATTCAAGGCTACCTTGATTTATCTATAATCTTGGTATGTTGCAATACAATACAGATTGGGGGAACAGTCATTGCTTTTTTGTGCCGTGTTTGAGGAATGATCTTTAGCATCTTTCTTAGTAGCATATTTATCTTGTGTGTTATGACCTAGTGTCTTACATAGTAAATATTCTTCTTGCATTTATGTATTGAAGTTTATTTTATATTCAAGACTATGGCTCATTCACATGTACCAACAAGGTCATATTATGTCTAAGGGATCTAAGTTCAAACTGCTTGCTCACAGAGTCAATGTCCACGCACTCGGATATTATAGCACCTTGGTCTTTTATACCTTGGTGGCAAACTATCCACGTGCTATATAAAAAATAAGGATTGCTCTTTATAAACATTTGTGAAACCATTGCAACAAGCTCATCCATTTACACCATCCATTTTTCCATGGCCTTATATAGTTTTCCAACAAAGATCAATCAACCGTCTTTCTCTCATGTTCTCTCCTATCTCCTTTCTTCTATCTATCATCTATCCAACCTCCCCTATCTCCAACGTAATCTTCTAGTGAGCATCAACCCAGTCCTTCTAATGCTTCTCTGTCTTTCCTCTCGAGGGGGCATCCTACGCCAGTTACGTTGGGGCAACTAGCTACACCAGGGCATCAAAATTGTATCATGTCTTCAACAATCATTTTCTTTGACGCAACGCTGTAAACTACATTGCATCAAAGAGGGGAAAAATGTAGACACCCTAAAATGACCATGTCTTCGAATCACTTGCATTTCGTCTAATCTATAGCATCACCTACATTTCAACATTAATTAAATAATCTAATTATTTAATTAATTTCATCAAATTCTTCCAAAAATTCAAAATTCAACATTAATTAAATAAATCCCCTTTATTTAATTAATTTCAGCGAAATCAATCTATATTCTTCCAAAATTAAATAATTTTAATTATTTAATTAAATCATTATCCTCTTTCAAATTTCAAGTCTCCATTAATTAAATAAATCCAATTATTTAATTAATTCATCACAAATCCTCTTATCTACAATTAAATAATTTACATTATTTAATTAAATCAATTATTCTTCTAAATTTAAATAAATCATGCAAATTTATTTAAATTATCTCAATCCTCTAAAAATAAATAAAATCAAGTATTTTATATATAATCTTCATATTCCTCTAATCTTGCACAAACAATTAAATAAATTTATTTATTTAATTTGCTTTTTCTTCTAAAAATAAATAAAATCAAATATTTTATTTATAATCTTCTGTTCCTCAATCATGCACAGACAATTAAATAAATTTATTTATTTAATTTTAGTTATCTTCCAATTCCTCTTAAAATATCTTGGTAACTCATGTGCACAATTAGTCTTATTTTTAGAACTCTAAAAAAGACAAAATTACAAGTTGAGTTATCTATTCAATCAATTTTGTTTTCATCATATCTTAATAAAAATATCCTTATGGATTGACACATGTCATGTGCACATTCATCATAGTTATTTGATTTATCTCCTCCATTGATTCTTTTGAATTATCTGGACTGTTGATCGATCTTTGTTGAAGCCTATATAAACCCCCCTCATCTCTTTCACAAATCCTCTTCGATCACTTATTCTCAAGCATCCTTTAACAGCACTTTGAGCATACATCGCATCGATTGAGCACTTTACTTGCTTGTTGCAAACATGGTTTTGCAGCACTATTGAGCAATCCACACTTATCCAAAGGGAACAATATAAATCTCGGTAAAAGCTTTCATATTTCATTGATTTATTGCTAATGGCTTTTATTTAGATTAGTTCTCTTTATGTTATTGGTTTTTAATTTTGTTAGTTTATCATAGTCAATTTTCCTCATACACAGGTATGCTTTACTCTTAGTGGATTAACCAAGGAAGATTCCTTCATTACATCTAGCATCAAACTTGCCAATATCTTCTTCCCTTTTGATATAACATTTGCTACTAAAAAATTAGAAATATTTCACAATAGGAACTTTGCCATGCCGCAATTCATAGGGAGTTTTAGAGTTGTTACGTTTTACTTGAACTCTTTTTAGGATGCACACAATAGTATGAATTGACTCTCTCCAATATCCTTCTAGCAAATTAGTTTCCTTCATCATGGTTCTAGCAGCTTCTTGAATTGTTCTATTTTTCCTTTCAACAACTCCATTTTGTTGTGGATTTCTAGGTGCAGATAACTATCTTTTTATGCCATGTTCTTCACAAAAGAAATTGAATTCATTTGATGTAAACTCTCCTCCTCTATTAGACCTCAAGCATTTGATCTTAAAGTCCATCTCATTTTCAACCATTGCCTTAAACGCCTTAAACTTATCTAGGGCTTCAACGTTTTCTTTCAAAAAGATAACCCAAGTCATTCTAGAATAATCATCAATAAGTAGCATGAAGTACCTATTTCCTTGCAAGCTTCTAACTCTGGTAGGTCTGCATAGATCTGTATGCACTAGCTCAAGTATTCCTTCAATAGATTGTTCCTTGCTTTTGAAACTTGTCCTTGTTTGCTTCCCAAATTGACACTCTTTGCAAATCTGATTGGTAGGCTTCACAAGCCTAGGTAGATCTCTAATAGCCTGTGTGTTACTTATGTTCATAATGTTATTAAAAATCATGTGACACAACATTCTATGCCATAACCAACTCTCATTAGTCTGAGCCAAAAAACAATAATTTTTAGTTCCTTTCAAGTGATAAATATTACCTTTGGTCTTTTTACTAGTTGTAATGACTGTTCTGGAGATTTCCCTAATTTTGCATCCATTGTCCTTGAAGATTAGTTCATATCCCTTTTCACACATCTGACCCACACTCAAAAGATTATGTTTTAATCCTTTCACATATAAGACATCTTCAGTATTATGCTTGCCATCAAAAGAAATAGATCATTTTCCACAAATCTTACTAGTTGTATCATCTCCAAACCTAACCAGTCCACCATCATACCTTTCCAAACTTACAAACTTACTTTTGTCCCTAGTCATGTGGTGAGAGAATCCACTATCAATAACCCATTCATCTTTGTCCTTAATAACCTAAATAGCCAAAGCACTTTCCTTTGGTTTTTCTCCCTTCACACAGCTAGTAGAATTAGTAGACACAAGATCTTCCTGAATAGCAATGAACAAGCATTCATTTATAGAATTACTGGAATTATCAGGTTCTCCATTAACTGATCCTCCTTCGTCATCATCAAAATCTTCAACATAATAACACTTCTTTTGGGTCCTAGGTCTATTCTCATATCTTTTTTTATTCCTTTCAATTCTTTCAGGACATTTGGAGGCAAAATGACCTACTTTACCACAAGAAAAACATTTGAAAGGTAATTTGCCTTTGTACTTACCGAACCGCTTTGCAGTCTATCCATGAAGTTGGCTTCTACTTCATCAAACTCATCTTTGGATGCTACCTTGTATTTTTCTGATCTGGAAGTACTTCCTAGAGTGCTGGCTTTGAAAGCCGTCTCAACTTTTGACAGAGCATTACCAAACTCTCTCATTTCAAAGGCAGTAAGATTACCAAGCAGATGCTCCCGATCAACCACTTTAACTTGCATGAATTCTTCAATTGTGGCTACTTTGTGACAATAGGCCTTGGGCATGGATCTAAGAATTTTCATAACAACTTCCTTTTCATTGACAGTTCTACCTATGGCTTTTATCCCTATAATAAGTTCATCTACTCTTTGCATATAGGCTGAAATGTTTTCATCATCATTCATCTTCAAATTTTCATATTTTACTTTCAAACTTTACAACTTGGCTTGCTTCACAGAGTCATCTCCTTCATACTGATTTTTCAACTTTACCCATACCTTATTTGTAGTTTCAAGATCCACAACTTTCATCAATATTGAGTCAGTTAAAGAGCTTAGCAGAGCATCCTTTACCTTGACATCTATCTCATATTCTTTGATTTCATCTTTAGTCGTCAGACCATTTTGAGGTATGGCATATTCTGTTTCTGCATCTTTCCATACTTTGTAACCAAGACTAAGAAGATGGATTTTCATCTGATCCTTCCAAAGAACATAATTTGTGCCATCAAAATGTGGCGCTTCCTTCTTGAGAGACATTCTGGATCGTCCTCAAGTTGTTAAACTTTCTTATGAGGAACTTAGCTCTGATAGCAATTGTTGATATGCGCCAAACAACTGAGAGGGGGGGTGAATTAGTTGTCTTAAAAACTCAAAACTTCTACATTAAAACATTAAACACTTATCCACAATGATTAAGATTTAACCATGAAACCACAAAATTAAAACTTCAACCACATGTACAACAACAAACACAAGAAACACCAAATTTACATGGAAAACCCCAAGGCGGGGAAAAACAACAAAGAGGATTAGCTCTCAATATATATTGTAATCTTGAAATAATGATGACCAGGCTTGGTCACTTCACGAGCCTAATCATACTGACTCACTGTCATGAAGTACAACTAGGTCTAGTAGGCTCACTGCCTCAAACCTAAACCTAGCAAGATTACAATAAGGGCTATTAAATGCTGAGGGCTGTTAAACCCTACAAAAACCATGATCAACACCTTTATAGATATATTATTGAAGTACAAAAGTTTCTCCACTCTGCTCTGCCTCTTCTGCTTTGTGTCTTCTCTACTCTTCCTCTTCTCTGCTTTATCTTTGGACCTTTCTTAGAATCTTATCATTTCTGCTCCAAGACAAATTTTCCATGACTCAACTACAAGTATTTATACACTAAATCAACCTTGGAATGAACATCAAGGCTGGCATTACAATCATCAACCATTGGAACAACCTCCAAGGTCAGCATTACAAACATTTACAAAATAGGTCTTGACCTATTACAACATTTTGCAAGGGAGATGAAATAAAAATGTACGTGGATCACGCCACGCCTTACCTAGGACTTAAACATGATCTTCCATGCTTCAACACACCTTCATAATCTTCAAGAAATCTTCGCAATTGTTGGAATCAACCAGGTCAGCCAAGTTGGTTACACAACACACTATTCAGAAGTAATCTTCAAACATCTTCACAATTCTTCCACACAGACCAATGTAATGATGGGAACATGATCAAGAGGTATCCACAAGCATGTTATAATCATCAATAGCAGCTGCACAACCCTCAGCCACTTTATCCATAGGAATCTTCTCACTGAAACTCATGAACTTATTTGTCTTCAACTATCATAAAGGAAGGATAGCTTGTGGACCACGAACCACTGCAATTGTAGGTACCAATAATCATCCTAGACTTCACTCTCAAACCACAAAGAAAAATACTTTATTGCGGAGGAATGTAGAGCATATTACTTTCTCCCTATCCCAACTGTTCTTCCAGAAAAGGCAAACTTAACTTTGGTGAATGCAACTTTCTCAATTCTTCGTACCGAAGGCTCAAAATCAGGATTTAGCTACTTCAGACATCCCTTTAAATAACTTCCAATCTACATAGCAAGCTCTTCACCCATAAGGAAATGTGGAGTAGTCTACTAGGTTGTTCTTCATCATGCCACACACTATCTATTCTACACTTCACTGTAGCTTACTTGTTTCTTCCAGAAAGGCCAATTTTCTCAATATCCTCAACATGTAGAGTTTCCTAACATGTAATAGAATGAGATATAGTTGACACCAATGAAAACAAATATATGTTGACATCAATGACAATACCAATTAGGCACATACTTGCAACAGTTTGAACTTTTGCCAACTAAAGAATTCTTTATACCAAAAAGGGTTATTGGAGAAGCTTTCTGTTGGGATAAGGTGCCATTAACCTTGTAAATCCCATTATTGTATTTATTCCATTTATTATTTGTAATTTGTAATTACCCATAAGGGATGCACAAGTTTCACCGGCAGTGTTAAAAATTATTTACTGTCCATGGTAATTACGGAGTTACTGCACAGTAAGTCCCAGAGTTACCGACGGTAGTTACGGGATGTCATTTACTATGGTAAATGGTAATTGGTCAAAGTGGGATACACATGTGGAGGAATAATCTATTTTTAGTGTTATGACGCACGCCATAGATGTTGTAAGAAGGTGTAAGAGATTCTATGACAACTGTAAGTTGTCATAAGAATCTGTGACACTAATAATAGCATATGACGCATCATAAGATGTTGTAAGTGGCTATTTTTGGCCCCGAGGCATTCAAGCTTGCAAGGGCACATTTTTCCAAGTGTAGGATGCATGTATGACAACATTTATGACTCCGTAAGAGTCTATTCTTGGCTATGGACCCCCAAGGTTGTATTGTTGACTCTTGACAAGTGTTATGGGCTTGTAAGAAGTCATTTAATGTCTTGAGGTAGTGTAAATTCTATATAAACCATAGCATAGTAGATGAGATGGATATAACAGTTTACAGGTACCTAGGTTTTGCCGGAGTGAAGGTTGAAGGACAGAGGAAGTGAATTTATTTGTAATCTCCTTTTGTGAAGATAATACAACTTGGCCTCTTTTCTTGGTGGAGTTTTTTACCTGAAAGGGTTTTCTCCACATTTAACACTTGTGTTAAGTGCTTTATTCTACTTTTGGTATATTTCTGTAATGTGGGTTTATGTTTTGTTACAATCTCCATTGTTAATGCACACTTGAAAGATTGCTGAAATTTATTTGAATTAGATTTCCATTGAAGTATTGTTGCTTTCATTTCTAACATTTGGTATCAGAGCCTGGCTAGCTTTGACTCTTGGGTGGTAGTGTGGAAGCTGTAGCTGTAGTGGGAGATTTGGTTGCATTTATATTGCAGATCTTGTGTTGTTATTATGGCTGCATCCACCATTGCATCAACCTCTCGATTGGACATTGAGAAGGTCAATGGAATAGGGTATGAGTTGTGGAAGCTAAAAATGGAAGATTTGTTGGAAGAAAGAAACCAATGGTTGGCTGTCCAAAAAGAGAAGAAACCTGATGATGTCTCTCAAGATGAGTGGGATAGACTGGATAAGAAGGCACGAGGAACCATCCGGTTGTGTCTTTCAGACTCTGTCCTGTTGAATGTCGCAAAGGAAGAGACTACATACAAGTTGTGGAAACGGTTGGGTGAGATCTATCAAGCCAAGAGTATGGTAAATAAACTTTATTTAAAAAGAAAATTGTTTTCCATGAAAATGAGGGAAGGTGAATCAGTTGCAGAACATTTAAATTCTTTTAATTTGTTAGTGAGTTAGCTTGATTCAGTAGATGTTGAGGTTAGTGAGGAAGATGAATGTATCTTACTTATTTGTTCTTTACCTAAGTCTTGGGAGAATGTTATCCTTGCTATCACTGCTAACCTTGTGGATCCAAAGTTGGATGCTCTTGTTTCAGTGCTACTATCACAAGAATTAAGGAAGAAGAGTTCAGATAGTTCAGGGGATCCTCTCAGTGTCAAGGGAAGGTCTAAGGAAAGAGGACCTAAAGGAGATCAAAAAGGGGCTAAGGACAAGTCTAAGGGCTAGTCTAAGACTCCTGGTAAAAAGAATGGAGTTAAGTGTTGGAACTACAGTAAAAGGGGACATGTGAAGAAGGAGTGCAGAAATCCCAAGAAATAGTGGGAGAGTACTTCGGATAAGTCCTCGAATGTAGGTGAAGAAGTTTTACTTTCTGCATGTAATCTTGTTTCTAATGATCACTGGTTGATTGATCCAGGATGCTCATTTCATATGACCCTGCATAAGGAATGGTTCTCCTCATATGAAGAATATGATGGAGGTAATATCTACATTGGTGACAACTCTACATATCTGATTGTCAGGAAAGGAAAGGTATTGATGTGTTTCAGTAATGGGAGGATTAAAACCCTTCCTAGTGTTTTGCATGTTCCTAGATTAGCTAGAAATCTGATTTCAATTTCAAAGTTGAATGATTTGGGAATGCATGTGACATTTGACAAGCATGGCTGCATATTGGTGAGAGGGAACTTGGTGGTAGCAAAAGGGAAGAGATTCAGGAAATTGTTTAAGCTTGAAGCCACTTCAGTTTGTAATGCCTCCTATGTATCTGAGGCCACTACTGAAAATACATGTATGTTGTGGCACCGTAGATTGGGCCACACAAGCAATAATGTATTGAAAACAATTAAGAATAAAAATTTGTTGGATGGTTTCTCCTATTCTAATGAGCACTTTGATTTCTATGAGCATTGTGTGTTTGGTAAACAAAATAGAAAGTTATTTTCTTTAGGAAGCAATAGATTAAAAGAGAAGTTAGAAATTATTCATACAGATGTGTTTGGACCTGTGGATAATGAACCTATAAAAAAATCTTGTTATTTTGTAACCTTCATTGATGATGTATCCAGATTTACATGGATTTATTTTATGAAGCATAAATCTAAAGTTTTCACTAAGTTTAAGGAATTCAAAGTCTTAGTAGAGAACCAATTAGGTTTAAAGATAAAAATATTAAGATCTGACAATGGACAGGAATATTGTTCTAAGGAATTTGATGAGTTTTACAAGCATGCAGGTATAATAAGACAAAAGACAACTCTGTATACACCACAATAGAATGGTGTTGCAGAAAGGATGAACTGAACAATTTTGGAAAGGGCTAGAAGTATGCTTAGTGATGCAAAGTTGGATAAATGCTTTTGGGTAGAGGCTATGTGTACTGCTTGCTACTTGATAAATAGATCTCCTTGTAAGGCTCTTGATTTGACACCTTATGAAGTGTGGACAAGTAAGAAACCTTATATTTCACATTTAAGGGTTTTTGGTTGTGAGGCTTTTGTTCATGTGCCTAAGGAAAAGTGATCTAAGTTGGATCCAAAGGCTAAAAAGTGTACATTCATTAGATATGGTGATAATGTAAAAGGTTATAAGCTTTGGAATCCATTAACCCGTAAGATTATTTTTTCTAGAGATGTAATTTTTAGGGAACTTAGAGCTATTTCTAAACCTGAGCAGCCAAAAGAAAAAAAAGAAAAGGTAAAGAAGGTGCATTTTGATTTAGAGCAGCAAGATGCACCTCCGGAAGAACATAATGATGGATTGGGGGGTGAAGAAGAAGAAGAAGATTTGAGTAGTTCTGATGAAGATGAGTCTATTGTTACATAAGAAGTTGTTGCAGATCTTGAGGATATGTCTAATGCACCATATGCTAGTGCTGTAGGGAGTTTGATGTATGCAATGGTTTGCACTAGACTAGATATTGCCCAAGCAGTGGGAGTTTTGAGCAAATTTATGTCTAACCCTAGTAGAGATCATTGGAACTATGCGAAGAGGGTGTTTAAATATCTTGCAGGTACTCCTGATCATTATTTGGTTTATTCTGGTACTGATAGCACTGATAAATCTTTGGACATACAAGGTTTTGTTGATGTAGATTGGGAAGGTGACTTGGATAGTTGAAGGTCCACTAGTGGCTATGTGTTTTCTCTGTTTGGAGGTGCAGTGAGTTGGATGAGTAAGAGGTAGCCCATAGTTGCTTGGTCCACCACAGAAGCAGAGTATATGGCTGGAACTCATGTCTCTAAGGAGGCAATTTGGTTGAGGAGACTATGTACAGGTATTGGTTTTGATTGCAGGAACATTCAGATTGGTTGTGATAGCCAGAGTGCTATTTGTTTGGCCAAGAATCCCATGTATCATGCTTAGACTAAGCATGTTGATGTTCAGTATCACTTTGTTCGAGATGTGGTTGCAAATGGAGAGATTGAGCTAAAGAAGATAGACACTCAAGAGAATGTTGAAGATTCATTGACCAAACCTGTGAGCACAAAGGAGTTCATGTAGTGCAGAGAGGCCATGGGCCTTGTTTCTAGTGTCTGATTATTTTTCATTTGATTTCCTATGGGTTGATTTACAATGTATAATGTCAAGTGGGAGAATGTTGGGATAAGGTGCCATTAACCTTGTAAATCCCAATATTGTATTTATTCCATTTATTATTTGTAATTTGTAATTTCCCATAAGGGATGTACAAGTTTCATCAACATTGGTAAAAATTATTTACTGTCCACAGTAATTATGAAGTTACTGCATGATAAGTCCCAGAGTTACCGGCGGTAGTTATGGGATGTCATTTACTATGGTAAATGGTAATTGGTCAAAGTGGGGTGCACATGTGGAGGGATAATCTAATTTTAGTGTTATGACGCACGTCATAGATGCTGTAAGAAGGTGTAAGAGATTCTATGACAACTATAAATTGTCATAAGAATCTATGAGACTAATAATAGCATATGATGTGTCATAAGATGCTATAAGTGGCTATTTTTGGCCCTAAGGAATTCAAGCTTGCATGGGCACATTTTCCCAAGTGTAGGATGCATTTATGACCCCGTAAGAGCCTATTCTTGGCTATGGATGCCCAAGGTTGTATTGTTGACTCTTGACAAGTGTTATGGGCTTGTAAGAAGTCATTTAATGTCTTGAGGTTATGTAAATTCTATATAAACCATAGCATAGTAGATGAGATGGATATGACCATTTACAAGTACCCAGGTTCTACTGGAGTGAAGGTTGAAGGACAGAGGAAGTGAATGTAGTTGTAATCTCCTTTTGTGAAGATAATACAACTTGGCCTCTTTTCTTGGTGGAGTTTTTTACCTAAAAGGGTTTTCTCCACGTTAAACACTTGTGTTATGTGCTTTATTCTACTTCTGGTATATTTCTGTATTGTGGGTTTATGTTTTGTTACAATCTCCATTGTTAATGCACACTTGAAAGATTGTTGAAATTTATTTGAATCAGATTTCCATTGAAGTAGTGTTGCTTTCATTTCTAACACTTTCATCGGGAAAACTTTCATTGAGAAAACTTCTAGTTTTAGAAGTCAATTGGCAAGTTAGTGTTTTCCACAATTTACCAATAGAGGCAAAAAGGCCAATAAAAGAAGGGCAAAGTTCATGGTTTTGGATTTTTTGCTGATAAAATGGTCAAAGAAGGAAAATTTTGTAAGTTTGAACTTTTGTCGACAACAAGGCAAAGTTTAGAACTTAGACCTTTTGCTAATAGAAGGCAAAGAAGCCAAGATGGTTTGGTTCAGGATTTTGAAAAAATCTCTAACAAAAGGTGATAGTTCTGAAAAGATGAACTTCGCTAATAAAAGGAACAAGGGTGATAGTTCTAAATAGTTAAAAATTGTAGATAAAGGGCGATGCTTTAGAAAAACATAATTTTGCCGATAGAGAGATATAGAACCATAGTTTTAAAAAGCATAATATTGTTGATAAGGGCATCAAAAGATAGATTTGTGCAAAGGTAAAATCAATGATGTTTGACCATTTTTTGTATTGTTCTATGCTTTGGTTAAAAGATAGATTCATCTGTTAATGTTAAATATCATGATATTCGGAGCAATGTGCAGGAAATTGAAAGAGATTAAAGATAAATTGTAAGCGATTCTACAACACAGTTAACAGGGCATTCACCTCAGCTCTAGCATGATAAAGAGGTAAGGTCTTGGTAAGAAAGTATGAATAAGACCAAGCTATAGGTATGAATAACACCAAGCCTCTCTTGTCATTTTCACAGGGTATTATAATTTTACACAGGGAAAGGTAAAGTGGTTCCATGCTTCTAAATTTGCTTGTATATGAGATTTCATAGAATGGCAAAAAGGCCATGACATGATGCCACATGGTATCTAGCATATTATCATTATAGTCTATTAGCATTTCTAAACCACATGCCTTCGTTCTGTGCTTTTACAGTCAACAAATTTTGGCACAAGTCAACCTCTACAGAATAGCCCCAAATCGCACCAGGTGGCATGTAATAATCTCCTTGACCTATAAAAATCTTGAACAATGCCATGTGTCACCTTTTCATGTTTCCATGAGCCTTTCTGGGGTCCACCATAGAGGTTCGGTGGAACGGTGGAAAGCTCCAAAATATTCCATGTCAACACATCGTGACCCCCCATAGTACATTTAACTAAGAGACTTGGCCACGTATAAGTGATTTTGTGTTTCCATGGTTACCTTTTACCCTATTATAATTTCCTCCACAGAATGGCAGAAAACCAGTCAAATGAGGCCACATGTGGATAAACAATTTTAGAAGGTAAGTACAATATTGAAAAGTGATCTTACACCATGTGCCCTACCCATGGACTAGTGCACATGGGCGTGAGTATAAAATATTTCACAATTGATGAGCGAACACTTGTCACCCATTCTGTGGTTTCGCAAGAGGGTTTTCCCCTTTTGCAATACTCTCTGTGGAATGCCTCAAAATTTGTCAGGTAAGTGCAACGAGACCCATAATCCCAAACCAAAAGTTGACCATGTGTCACCTTTCTGCAGTTCCACGAGTATGGTTTTTCTCTTTATAATATGCCCCGCGGAACGACAGAAGACCTCCATACGACCGTCAAATTTATAGTGGTGAGCTACAAGGCCACCAGTCGGATGGACATTTGGATCAGGACATTTCACATATGCTAAATATCCATATCCCAAATATCCATGTCCTTTCTTTGTATTGAAATCCAATCCCATTATCTTTGACCCCAGTTAAATGCTGATGTCATCCAAATATTTTGGACATGAACATTGTCATATGGACATTTAAAGCTGGATATTAACATTTGGATACCCATATCTGGGCTTTCTCTTACATTCAGTATTATGCATAAATTCTTATTAAGTACTAGATGATTTGAACTAACATTGCAGGGAGCTCGAGGCAATTCAAAGTAGCTCGTAGCATAATTTTACACAGGTAAGGTTAAATTTTAAAGATTAATGCAAACCTTCAATTAAACTATGGTTGTTTGTGACTTGCAAGCCAATATGCAGAGCATGCTAAAGAAGAAGACTTTTGGAGTGCTAAAAGATGAATGTTGGGGTGCTAATAACAGTGGATTCAACAGAAACTGAGAAGAGATAAAATTTCAAAGATGTTGAGGCAAAGATAACAGTGAATATTCTGTTTGCTAGCTAGAGGGATGCTGAGTCAAATATGTTGGGAATATTCCTTTTGCTAGCTATATTCTATAGAATGGTTGCCAAATGGAAATCACGTGCCACACATCCTGACTATTGATTATTCTTGACCATTGGATCAATTGAAACTATTTTCTGGGCCTTGTGCTATAGGAGGACTGTGACCCTTCTATTGTTGGAGAGATTGAATTGTTGAAAACTTGGAGAGACTAAATTATTGAAATTCTGAGCACCCAATTTGTGAATTTGGAAAATTTAGTATTTCTTCTCAAGGTTCCTTCTCAAAATCATTGCAAATGTATATGTTCTTTGCATACTTAATGAAAGTGAAGTTGTAGATTACTTCTTGATCGTAAATCTTGCATAATCTTCTGGTTGATTTTTGGATATGTGATTGTGAATTGTTGTGTCCTCTTGGAGTGCATTCAAGTTATTTCATATTGTTATCAATTATCCTTTGAAGATTTGTGGTGATCATATGTAGATGTGGAACATCCTGGTGAAGAATGATTTGGTTTGCTTCTTTTCATGAAAGTATCAGAATATGTATGTGGATCATTGACCAAAACTAGTAATTTAGGATTTATCTTTCTAAACCTCAATCTTTTGATTTCATTTAATAAATAACCATAAATAATCGCAAACATGACAAATCATAAGCAAATACTATAGAGGCATGCTGATAGTGACCTATCCAGAGCATATACAATAAATAAATGTAAATATTGATACATTTGAGTAATATATGTTGAGTAGATGCAAAATACAGATATATCCAGAGCATACATGGTAATATTGTTGGTAGGTGGTGACTGATCAGGAAAGTACTATACACTAGCCATGTATCCTCGTTGAGGTTTGGGGGCAGCAGCCCCCGAGAAGCAAGGGTTCAGGGGCGCAACCCCCGAAAAAAATTCCATGTGCCGACATAAAAAAACCCTATTTTTGTAACCGACATAAGGCTTGATAAAAGCAACTAAGGGTTAGGGTTTTGGTAGATATTGTATTGTAGCATTTGCAACAGTATTAAGTTGTAGGGATTACTGGTTGTAATCAGTTTGATTTACTGGATAATAATATTGGACTCTCTATTGGTGGATGTGGCCCGAGTTTGGGTGAACCATGTTAAAACTTGTCTCTCGCTGTTAATATTTCTGTGTATTTTTCATTCCTTTGTTTAATTTTTATTTGCATTTAATTGATATCTTCTGCCGACTAACCCTAACAAGTGGTATCAGAGTGGGTTGTGTTCGATTATTGTCTGCAGGAAGGTCTCACGATTGAGTGGAAGTCTCACAGTTGAGTGGGAGCAATGGCGGATGAGGGTAAATTGAGGGTCGATAAATTTAATGGGCAAAACTATCAGTTATGGAAGATACAGATGGAGGATTATCTCTATCAGAAGGATTTATGGATGCCATTGGAAGGAGTAGCCAAGAAACTGACAACAATGACTAATGAGGATTGGAATCTTCTTGATAGAAAGGCATTGGGAACCATTCAGTTGTGCCTAGCACCATCAGTGGCATTCAATATAACGGAAGCGAAGACAACAAATGGTTTGATGAAAGATTTGGCTAAATTGTATGAAAAACCCTTAGCCTCAAATAAGGTATTTCTCATGAAGCGTTTGTTTAATCTTAAAATGATTGAAGGTGGATCTGTGACAGATCATTTAAATGAATTTAATATGATTACCAGTCAATTGACTTCTATAAATGTAAAATTTGATGAAGAAGTTAGAGCTCTCTTGATATTATGTTCTTTGCTTGAAAGTTGGAATAGTTTGGTAATGGCGGTTAGTAACTCTATTTCTGGTTCAAATACCTTGAAATTTGATGATGTTGTTGGTGTTATCCAGAGTGAGGAAATTCATAGGAAAAGCTCAGGTGGATCCACATCAGGAAGTGTTTTGAATGTAGAAAGCACAGGAAGATCAAAGGAGAGAGGAAAAGGTTCTAGAGATCATGGGAAGTCATGAGGAAAATCAAAGGACAAGAGATCCCAAACTAGAGGATAGAAGGATTGCTGGTACTGTGGGAACCCAGGTCATCTAAAGAAAGATTGTTGGTCTCAGAAAAATAAGGGAGACAAACAAGAAGGCAATAAGGAGGAAAATGTGGTAAGTAATAAATCTAAATATGATGCTTTGATTCTTTCCCTAGATAATGCTAATGATTCATGGGTTTTAGATTCAGGGGCCTCATTTCATGCTACGCCCCATAGAAGTTATTTTCTTGATTATGTCCAAGGGGATTTTGGTCTAGTTTATTTGGGAGATAACAAACCCTGTCAAATTGTTGGAAAGAGAAGAATCAAGATTAAGTTGCAGAATGGGAATCACTGGCTACTACAAGAGGTAAGGCACATTCCAAGGCTCAGTAGGAATTTAATTTTAGCAAGGCAGCTAGCTGAAGAAGGTTGCATTGTTACATTTACTGATAAAAATTGGAAGGTTTCAAATGGTGCCTTAATAGTAGCAAAAGGTGTGAAAGTAGGCACCTTATATCTTTGTATATGTCATACTATTCCTTCTACTTTAGCTATTATAGAGAAAAAATAAACAGGTTCAGGAACAGTTGCTATAGGTTCATAGAAAGAGACTGAAACAGTCGTTGCAGGTTTTGAGACAACACTGTGACATAACAGACTTGGGCATATGAGTGAAAAAGGTATGAAGGTACTTCATTCTAAGAAAGTTTTACTAGGTCTAAAATGTATTAATATGGATTTCTGTGAAAGTTGTGTGTATGGCAAACAAAAGAGAGTTAGTTTTCTCAAGGATGGGAAGCAAAAGAAAGATGAAAAGTTGGAGCTTGTGCATACAGATGTATGGGGACAGGCCCAGGTATCTTCTCTTGGTGGCTCTCAGTATTATGTTACATTCATAGATGATGCAATTAGGAAGGTATGGTTTTATTTCCTTAGGCAAAAATCTGATGTATTTGAAACATTAAAGAAATGGAGAAGCTTGGTTGAGAATGAGATGGGTAAAAGATTAAAATGTCTCAGATCTGATAATGGTGGTGAGTATTGCAGCAAAGAATTTGAGGATTATTGTTCCTTTAATGGAATCCGTAGGCAGAAAATGGTTCTAGGGACTCCACAAGAGAATGGAATGGCTGAATGCATGAATAGGATAATAATGGAGCATGCAAGGACCATGAGATTGCATGCTAGGCTACCTTTAAACATGTGGTCAGAGGCTATCAACACCGCTATATATTTAATTAACAGAGGTCCTTCAGTTCCTTTGGGATGTGGTATTCCAGAGGAAGCATGGACAGGTAAGAAGGTGAGTTATTCTTTTCTCAAAACCTTCAGATGTGAAGCATTTGCACATGTAGATTCTAAAAATAAAACCAAACTGGATGCAAAATAAAAAAAGTGTACCTTCGTTGAATATGGTATTGATGAATTTGGTTACAGGCTTTGGGATTTTGAAAATCAAAAAATTGTGAGAAGCAGGGATGTTGTATTCAATGAGAAGGTGTTGTACAAAGATCAGTTGTAGTAGCATGAGAAGAAAGAAATAGATTATGTGGTGCTAGATGATACTCCAAATAGTGATGTTCTAGTGGTTCCTCATGCTCCGCAACAGCAACAAGAAATACCACAAACTCCAGTGAATGTTAAATGGCCAACTAGGCTAAGTAGACCTCCTGAAAGGTTTTCTCCCTCTTTGTATTCTATTTTATTAATCAATGTTGGTAAACCAAAAGGGTATGATGAAGTTATGCAGGTGGATACCAAGGTTCAGTGGGAGCTTACAATGAAAGAAGAAATGGACTCCTTACTGAAAAATTAGACTTGGGAATTATGTAAGTTGCCTGCATGTAAAAAGGCTTTACCAAACAAATGGGTTTATAGGCTAAAAGAGGAAGATGGAGGTAAGAAAAGATTTAAAATTAGGTTAGTTGTAAAAGGATTTGCACAAAAAAAGGGTATTGATTTTGATGAGATATTTTCTCCAATTGTCAAGATGACTTCTATTCGTATTGTTTTAAGTATTGTGGCTGCTGAAGATTTACATTTGGAATAGCTAGATGTGAAAACTGCCTTTCTCCATGGTGATTTGGAGGAGGAGATATACATAGAACAACCCCAAGGATTTGAGGTCAAAGGTATGGAGAAACTGGTGTGTAGATTGAAGAAGAGTTTATATGGCCTGAAACAACCACCTCGACAATGGTATTTGAAATTTGATAGTTTTATGGCTGAGCAAGGCTACAATTGGTGTAATTCTGACCATTGTGTTTATTTTAAGAGGTTGGATAATGACAACTACATTATTTTATGTTTATATGTTGATGACATGCTTGTAGCTGGGTCTAACATGGTTCACATAAGAGAGTTAAAATAGCAGTTAGGACAATCATTTCCTATGAAGGATTTAGGGGCAGCAAAACAAATCCTTGGTATGAAAATTTGCAGAGATAGGAAGAACAGAAAATTGACTCTATCTCAGGCTGATTATGTTGAAAAGGTGTT
Organism: Cunninghamia lanceolata; assembly: GCA_027924645.1. NCBI lineage: Eukaryota > Viridiplantae > Streptophyta > Pinopsida > Cupressales > Cupressaceae > Cunninghamia > Cunninghamia lanceolata. The sequence goes on from BSBN01000072.1 coordinate 34,292,284, forward strand.
GCAGAGATTCCATATGGAGAATACAAAAGCTGTCAGCACACCTTTGCCTAATCATTTAAAATTGACTAAGGAGATGTGTCCAAAGACACAAGAGGAGGAAGAAAAAATGTCCAAGATACCATATGCTTCAGTTGTAGGAAGTTTAATGTATGCCATGTTATGCACGAGACCAAATATTGCACATGTTGTAGGAGTCGTAAGCAGGTATATGAGTAATCCTGAATTGGAGCATTGGAATGCAGTATAATGGATTCTCAGATATTTGAGAGGTACATCCAATAAACACTTATGTTCTGGGGGCTCTAATACTGACTTAGTAGGCTATGTAGACTCAGATTTGGTAGGGGATATTGATACCAGGTGGAGTACTATAGGTTATGTCTTTATTGTAGTTGGGACAACAGTGAGTTAGATCTCACGGTTGCAAAAGGTGGTTGCTTTATCCACCACAGAGGCAAAGTATGTAGCTGAAACAGAGGCAAGCAAGGAGATGATATGGCTACAATCTTTCATGGAAGAATTGGGAAAACAACAGGCTAATAGTTCTTTGTATATAGATAGTCCAAGTTCCATACATCTTGCAAAGAATTTTGTCTTGCATTCAAAGACTAAACACATATAGTTGAGGCATCACTTTATTCGGTCGGTGTTGGATGATGGACAGTTAAGGTTGGAAAAAATACATACAAATGAAAATCCAACGGATATGTTTACAAAGGCAATGACAAGGAAGAAGTTGAACTCCTCTTCAGCTTCAGTTGGTCTTCAAGGCTGAAACAATAAAATTAGAACAACAGAGTCTAGGGTGCTTATTTCCAGTGGGAGTTGCACGCGCAGTGGTGTCATCCAGGATCAGTCTCCAAGTGGGAGATTGTTGGTAGGTGGCGATTGATCAAGAAAGTACTATACACTAGTCATGTATCCTCACCAGGGTTCAGAGCCGGGCCAGGCCCCAAGTGGGGGTTTGGGGGTGCAGCCCTCAAATTTTTTTTTCCATGAGCTGACATAAAAAAAAACCCTATTTTTGTAATCGATATAAGGCTTGATAAAAGCAGCTAAGAGTTAGGGTTTTGGTAGATATTGGATTGTAACATTTGCAATGGTATTGAGTTGTAGGGATTACTGGTTGTAATCAGTTTGATTTACTGGATAATAATATTGGACTCTCTGTTGGTGGATGTAGCCCGAGTTTGGGTGAACCACGTTAAAACTTGTCTCTCACTATTATTATTTATGTGTATTTTTCATTCCTCTGTTTAATCTTTATTTGCATTTAATTGATATCTTCTACTGGCTAACCCTTACAAATGTGTTGTAAATCATAGAAAATATATGCAAATAGGCATAATTATCAATGAATCACATGCTTCAAAGCACATTCTTTAGGCAGATTTTAGATACAACAACAAAGATTAGTTCTTACGAGGATAGTTTCACAAGAAATCATCAAAGTTGGAATAAATTCATATAAATTTGTGCAAATCCTAACTAAATATTGTAAGATTTAACATAATTGTTGAAGATATATGTAGAAACAAGTATTTTGGACAGGAAACTAGTGAATATTGACTAAATTTGTAGCAATCATGAATCAAAGCACATAAGGCCCTAGACATGGAAAACAACAGGACACATTAACCCTGGGTGATGATCAGATGGTCAAGACCTAACTCACGGAGACTTGGGATTATGAATTCTTTTAGAATTCATCATATCTTTCAAGATAAATAAAGGTTTGTTGTGAACTTTATTTCTATTTTTGTGACTAACAAACGCATCAACTATACCCTATTCCAAAGATCTCATTTTTGTACAAGTAGGGAGGGTGTTGGGAAAGGTTGAGGAATTTGACTTTACACCCACCAATTGCATTTGCTTGAAAGTTTCTAAATCCTTTCAACAAATCCATTTTGTGCATATCCTACAATCATTACATTCCATGCAATGGCATCTCTTTGAGGTGTTTTGTCGAACAATTCATATGCCCTGTCTATGCTTCCACATTTTGCATTCATGTCTCCAAGGGTAGTTACAATTACAACATATGAAAAATTCCACGTGAAAGAAAAGTTTTTAGACATGTTATATATGCCTATTTACACCTTTCCTATAAATCTCAAGGCTTAAATCCATGTGCAAGTCTTTACTGTTACATTACAGTCCCCAAAAGAAGTCTATTTTGACTATAACAACCCATTTTTTTCCTATTTTGTACAAAACAACCCTATCTCATTTTCACATATGTTTTACAAGGAACAAAAGGGTATCCAAATCAGGTCTCACATCTCCATTATCAAGTGTATGAAGGAAGATATGATAGGAAAGGTCTTTGAGAAGGGCTACAAACTCTTAGGCCACTTACAAGGCAAGTACATGTTATACTGATCACAAAGGTCGACCCATGCATGGAAAAGGTTGGTATAGTGAATTTAAGCATACTTGAGTGTTTTCAGACCATGTGAATCTCTATAACTCTTCCAATCAAGATTTGGTCTTGTTTTAAGCCTAGAGTGAAGCTGGTGTGAGCTAATGAGAACTTGAATTGCTTAGTTCATTGCATGAACATATCAAGTTGAGGTCATATGATGTATTGTAGATCTCTAGATAAGATCTATGTCATGAATTTTAGGGGTCATGTGAATAGACAAGGCATGATAGGTTGCAAGCAAGTGTTCAAGTTAAAGAGCCAAGTTGATGTGAGTATGGTTGAGCTAGGATGACATCACTTGTCTATGCTTCCACACTTTGCATACATGTCTCCTAGGGCAGTTGCTATCCATGGTAATGGATGTATTCTTTGTACAATTTTCAAGAAATGTGAGGTTTGAAGTTACATTGCCTCATAGACTTTACCTTCTTGTCCTTCATTACCTTCAAGTAGACTTGTTTCCTCACACTCACTAGTTAGTGAGTGAAGTTAGCTACAATTCAGAATAGAAATTATGTAAATACATGTGATGACAAATCTCTTATAGATCTTATGCAAATTTCTCATTACCTACATTGACTGTGCATATGTCTTTCTCTTGCAAAACGAGGAAGAGAGTAAGAGAGATAGAGAGAGACACGTTTGGCATGATTTGCATATCCTAATTTCACATTCTATATGGTTTCCATGCTTTGCATATCCTCATTTCACCTTTCTACATTTGCTTTACACCTGCCACTTTACATACATGTCTATCAGGGCAATTGCAGCTACAACATCTGATAAAATTCCCATATCATTTATGCTTTGATGGATGTAATTAGAACACATTACATACCTCATGGGGTAGAATTCATTTTCCCAATGCATTGGGGTGGTGCATGAATGCTAGGGGAGGTGTCTTTTCAATGGTGAAGCTGTTAGAAATGAAGGTGCAAACCACACAACAAAAATCTGATTCAAACTTTATTATCCTCTAAACAATGTAGAATCAATGGAGATTGCAACAAGAATTAAAACCCACTACATAGAAATAACAAGTATTAAGAACATAAAACATAACACAGTATGTAACGTGGAGAAAACCCTTTTGAGTAAAAAACTCCACCAAGAAAAGAGGCTCAAAGTTGTACTATCTTCAAATATATGAGATTACAATACTTGCACTTCCCCTCTCCTTCAGTCTTCAATCTAGCGACACCTGTTACTCTCAACTCTGGTAAAAAAATGTAGTACAAATATCCTTGTAAAAGGGGGTTGCCTTCTAGGGAAATATAACCGATAAAATATTGACCATTAGGTCTGTTACCTAATGACGAACGGTCTAGAATCACAATAATTAAATATCAAATAAAATGTGGTTTCGGGGGTGCTGCCCCCGAACCCCCACCAGGGCGCTCGGCCCCCAGACCCCCCGCCGGGGGATGATCCCCCTAGACCCCCCATAGGGGGGAACCACCCTGTGACCCCCCATCACGGATGAATGAGTGTTAAGGATCAGATATAAACATGTAACTAAAACAAGATCGCTACTGGTGAAACCTTTCATCTCTTATGGGTGATTTACAAACAATATTAGGAGTAATTAATTACATAGGATTTACAATGTTGATGGCACCTTAATCCTAACATTCTCCCCCTTGACATCATACAATGTACATGTTGGTGCCTGCATAAATATTTAGATTTCAAGCAGTTAATTTCGCAGGCACCTTCCCAAAAAATCAAAAAAATTCTAAGTCCCTCAGCCTCCTGAATTACATGCATGTATCTTTGTATATACATGGCTGCTTGTATCTACATTTGAATGTGCAAGTGCAGATATGCATTGGTGGGCCCGAAAGGAAGTTCAATCGGCTTCTAAAAGTGTGAAAATCAGTTGTATGCATCTTTGTATGCATATCAGGTTTGTATGTGGCATTTGGATACATTCTTGGAATATTCTGTCACAGATTCTGCAGTTGTATCAAAAAGTTTGTATGTTGTGTTGTATAAGTAGAATATACAACAAGCAAGATACAATGCGGATCTCAATGAAGTTTCAAATAAGGCTAAAGTGGTGGTCGGGTCCGCAGGTATGTGCAAGCGGGATTGTATGTATATTTGGCATACAAAGGCAAGATGCAAAAGGCTGATATACAAAAGGTGGGACCCACAAATATATAAAGGGGATTGTATGTGTTCGGCATACAAAGCAGACATGCAAACTAGAATTTACATCAGGTAGATACAAAAGTAGTTGCACATACAAAGGTGATTGTATCTCCAATATACAAGTTGCATGTACAAGGTGGATGCAACAGGAAAGTTAATTGCATTTGTGAAAATGGTGAAGTCCACGCATTGTATATTGGGGTTGTATGTTCCCAATATACAATCAAACATACAATGTGGAGATGCAAAGAAACATACAAGCAGGTCAACAATGGTCAACATCAGCGATGGGGCCGACACGATTGCATGTTCCAGATTGTATGTATGTGCGCACATACAAAAGGTAATACAAAGGCGCAGATACAACTCAGACGCAAAAGGGAGGATGTATTGCGGCAGATAAGTGGTTGGAATCAGTGGATTGTATGTATATCGCATTGTATGTGCATATATACAAAGCGATATGCAAAGGAGTTTGTTACAACGCTCGAACCCAATGTCAATTGCAATCCATTTCATAATGATTTGGGGTATGTGGCTTGTATGTGTGGTGCTTGTATATACTGATGTACAAAAGAGATGCAAATGGAAATACATTGGATCGTCGACGGAGATACAAAGGCCAATGCTTAGCGATGGAGAACCAGTCAGCGGCTGCCACTTGTCCAAGGGCAAATGTATATACATGCAATTGCATATGCAAGGATTTGAAGGCAAAAAGGCAAATGTATGTATGTTGCGAAGAGTCGAAGAGTAAAAAACCGTCTGCGTGGCACATTCCCATTTGCTGATGACTAGTCAGCATGAACCAAGGCCATTGATCTTGGTGGAAGGAAGGAGATCAATGGTCGTGTTTTAAAATTTCAGCAAGGGATTTTCCTATACATCCACAGTCGCATTTCAGGCGGAAAAATTTCTAAGCACGCAGCTATTGCATTTCCAGAGGCTACGGTAGGTTTGGCCATTAATGGTGAAGTTACAAAGGTATGGGTCGATGGATTGACAAGCCATCTACCATTTTAATGAAAAATCTTCAAACGGCTACACATTTCCCAATCTCACCTACTCCTTCCTTCTTCTTTTGCAAGCTGCATTGAATGTTTTGGGCGCCATTCTCATGATGCACTGTATCTAGCTAAATTTTGAAATGACCATTGTACTAAATGTTGAGTGCACATTCTTGTTATAAAGGGCAAACTGTGTTACTCATTTCTGTTGTTGAAGACTTGGGCATTTTTGGGGAAATATAACAAAAAATAGATCATTTCTTGGCTATTTTTTCTCTGTTGGAGTTTATGAGTTGCATTTTGAATGTACATTGCACATATTTTCAATTTCATTGTTGTTTTATATGAAATGTGCTTTATTGCATGTGTTTAGTTGTTTGTCTCCATTTGCTATATGCATCTCTTCTTTTGAATCTGGTTGCTAAGGGTTCCTCAAATTCTAGGATATAGATTTGTTGTATCACATGCCTAATCTCTAACTTCCATTCAAGGAGTGGATTAAACTGTTTTAGGTTAAGTATGAAGAAGAATGTATGTCAGCCAAGATATGTATAAGTAGAGGTAGCTAAATACTCAGTCTTGGGTGGTGTTTGTAAGGCAAATACCAGTCTTAACCCCTTAAAACTTGAATGCCAATGCGAACCATTCACTTGTATACGTCTAGTTGACTCCTTACCCTAAGATAGGCACCAGTCTCCCCTTGTGTAGTAGTTATGATTCAAAACACCCTGTCTTGCATCCAAGACATAAAAAATAAATCCTTTCATAATTCCAACCTGTTAGTTGTAGGAGTAGAAAACCAGTTAGATATGTCCAAGAACAGTGCCAAATTTGTGATTTATCATGCAACTCTTGGTCCAATCATGAGAGTATTCTGCCTATTGTAGTAAAGCTAAATCTTTGTATCATTGGGTGAGTCAAGTTTAAATATTTAGCTATAGGGATACCCCCCTTGGTGTAGCAGAACCAGAAGTGAAGGGGAGGCAGCTCATGCAACCTCCTATATTAGTTGGCCGAATTTGCCTATGCATTGGAACTGGCAAACCCTCTACTGATTCAGAAAGGAAAAACCTGTTGGCAAGAGACACATTGTGGCTTCATGAGTGTTCTTATTGATGGCAAAAAAGTCCATCCCACACATCCGCAGGACATGGTATGTCTATACCAGAAGTCAGATGGAAGAATATCTTGGTCTGGTAAGCAAGAACAGAGTATGTAGCAAGGTCCGACAATTAGGTCCGGATCTCTCAGAAGAAGTATCTCAGTAAAGCGCGGACTTGGGAAAGTCAAGTGGAGTACCTTAACTAATATATTGCAGAGATTGAGCCTCCGGTGATGTAAGAGTGAAAAGATATGAACACCTAAGTGTTGGGTTCCTGTTTGGCAGAGTAGACTGAGGAAGAACTGACCGGTAGAGCATCAGACCTTAATCCGGATGAGATATTGATGGTGATCAAGTTTCTTGAGGTATCATTCATGATTGGCCGACATGATTGATGACTTTTATAAGCATCTCCTTGATATGCATCACTTGATAAGCAAGGATTCATCCGATAGATCAAAGTTTGGGAAAATATTGACTATTCCAGATGCTGACTAGAAAGGTGTTGAAATCATTAGTACAGATATATATACCAGATTATTTTTGGTATGAAGGAGTGTGTGGTGTGTTGTGATGTGTGAAGAAAAGTAGAGAATAGTGTGGAAGCAGCAATAAAGGTCCGGTATGTGATAGAATAGCAGCACTAAGGCAGAGGAAGAATGAAGTGCAGTAGATCAATGTATTAAGCTTAACCGGAACTAAACCTAAGCACATGTGGATGCTTCTCATCAATTCAAGTATCTAGTTTACTTCCACAAACTATTGTAGGCGGTGATCCTCTTGTGAGCAGTGTGCTCAGGCAGTGAGCCCTAATTGGCAAGTGCCATTTTGTACTACCTTATTCTTTTAACAGAGAATACAATCTTGGGTTAATCACCTCGTGGTTTTCCCTTAACAGGGTTTTCCACGTCAAAATCATTATGTTATGTGTATTGAGTTTATTTCTGCTTTCATGGTTATGCATGCTTATTTAATTTGATGCTACACTAGTTGTTAAAGAAGAACAAAAAGTTAAAGTAATCAAGATAACTGTTTCACCCCCCCTCTCAGTTATCAACAAAACCAATAGTACATACCCATAGGAAAACCATAAAATAATCAGGCACTAGAAGCAAGGCCTATGGCCTCTCTACACCAAAAAAATTTCTCTATGCTCACAAGCTTGGTCACTCCTGAGTGTCTAGCTTCTTCATCTCAATTTGTCCATTTGCAACTATTTCTTGAACAAAGTGATAGTGTACATCAACATGCTTAGTTTGAGCATGATAAATAGGATTCTTGGCAAAACATATAGCACTCTGGCTATCACAACCAATCTGAATGACCCTGCAATCAAATCCAATACCTATACATAGTCTGCTCAACCAAACTGCCTCCTTAGAGACATGAGTAGAAGCCATATACTTTGCTTCTGTGGTGGACAAAGTAACTGTGGGCTGCCTCTTACTCATCAAACTCACTGCTCCTCCAAACAAAGTAAACACATAGCCACTAGTGGACCTTCGACTATCCAAGTCACCTGCCCAATCTGCATCAACAAAACCCTATATGTCTAATGATTTATCAACACTATTAGTACCAAAGTAAACCAAACAATAATCATGAGTACCCGCAAGATATTTAAGGACCCTCTTCGCATAATTCCAATGTTGTCTACTAGGGTTAGACATAAATCTGCTCAAAACTCCCATTGCTTGGGGAATATCTAGCCTAGTACAAATGATTGTATACATAAAACTCCCTACAACACTAGCATATGGCACATTATACATATCATCAAGATCATCCTCAGTCTTTGGACACATATAATGAAAGCTTAGTACTAATGGGTAAAGGAACTCTAACTGGGTTATAGTTCTACATACTAAATCTCTGCAAAATGGTACTCACATACTTACTTTGTGACAACCAAATCTTTTTGCTAACCCTATCCCTTATGATCTCCACTCCTAGAATATGCCTGGTGTTGATCATGATGTTAGTCATAAACAAACATCGAATAAAAGTTACACAACAACCTTTACTCATCTTGAAAGATACGATGAATTCAAAGAATTTATGATCCCAAGTCTTTGTGGATTAGTTCTTAATCTACTGACGTTACTCAGTGGTTGATGTGTGTTGTTGTTTCCATTCAGGGGCCTTACGTTTGCTTATCAGTAAGATTTTGTTCCTATAATGATGCTACATAGAAAGGTCATTCTACACAGTATATTTCTACAAATAGTGTGTCTATGCTTAAATCTTTGCATGATATTTATCAATTGTACATGCTTTAACTTCAAATATGCTATGAATCTTCAATTATCTATGAGATGTCTGCATATTTTATGTAATTTTCTTCTGATTGTCAATTATTTGCAATTGTGATGGTGAATTGTTCTAAAATTAAAAAAAATTGTAAAAGAATACTTCAAATTATGATGCATCTTCAGCTATTGAGCCATATACACACTTGATACTGTCATTAGGAGAAGAAATCAAACCATATGTTCACTAGGATGTTCCACAGCTAGATAAAGATGATGCTGACTTCAGAGGATGGTGAATGAAAACAATACAAGCAGACTGATGAGCACTCCAAGGGACACAGCTAATCAAAGCAAGTATCAAGAATCCAGACACAGATTACTCAAGATTTACTATGATTTGTAATCAAAATGGTCTTCTCTTTTATTAAGTATGCAAAAACATGTATGTATATAATAACTTTGAAATAGGCCCTGATATTTCAGCAAAAAAATTTCAATTAAGCTTCTAAATCTTTAAAACAAGGCATCCCTGCACCTTTTATACAATAAGGAGAGGGAGTGGTTACACATGATCTACGATCAAGATTTATCTATTAAGATCAATGGTGCATATTCCTCTTGACTTGGTCAACTTTGTCTCGTGGCATAGGTTACCAGCTAGCAACCATCTAGGTAACTTATTTTCTTCTAAGTACCTGATGCATGTATTTTCCTTTATGGCGCATCTTCATCTACTCATCAGGTTCTTCTTCTTCATCCTCATGATCATCATGATCATCGCTTTACGTGTCTTCATCATCCTGATGAATGTCGCCTTGTATATGGACTTGCATTATTGTCCTGATATTTTCATATGCTTCTACTACTCTTTCAACTTCTCCACCATCCTAAGTTTTGGCTTTGCTAATGGCATGCTTATGTGCTTGGAATTTATCTCTGAGGTTTTCTAGTTTACCTTTCCTGCTGCTTAATGTTTCATTGTAGTTCTCCACCCTGACCTTGATCCTCATGATCTTTTTCATTGCTTCTTCTGTCAAGTGGTTAAGAGGGTCATCAGCCATTGGCTAGAAGTTATTATGCAGAGATTCTATGGCAAAGTCCACGTCTTGGTTCTCAATTTTCCCCTCTACTTTTCCTTCCAAAGCCTCTAGGACTTCTGCTTCAAATGACATCATGTTGTGCAGCTTCATATTGATATCTCTTAATTTACTGCTGCACTTCTTCAGTACATCACATTCAAACCTAATGTCCTTGTACCAAATATCTACAAACATGGCAGTGTTATTATCTAGCACCTGATTCTTTATTAGGACCTTCTTCTAGTCTCTGTCTGTAATTTATCAACTTTCTTTCTAGAGATACCCAAAGAATTCCATCTTTGCAAAGAGGCTTTCACTACTTCCTTAGCTTCTGTTAGTGTGGATGACATCCATTTCCTCATAACTACTGACTCATGCTTCATAAGGTCTAATTTATTGACCTCCTCTTGAGAAATTGCAGCCAATGGGATTGCCTAATTTGATATTGTATTGTCAGGGTTAATCAACACTTTTATGTATGAATGTAGTTGAGCAATGTGCTCTTTATGCTGCTTATTCTTCTCCTTTTCTTTCTTCACCCTTTGGGTCAAAGAATCTATTATATCCTTCCTTTCCTGACCTTCTTGGTCTTCATTGGCAAACCCCATGTCAACTGTGGTGATTTAGAATTCTTCTAGGGTGATTTTGCCTTTCTCCTTCTCAACCATGGGAAGTGCTACCTAGGTGGTCCTTCTACCTATAGCAAGATCTCTTCTTATCGTAGATGTTAATCCGGCCTTCCTCTTTGGCTTCATGATGGTGTCTGAAAATAATGTTGATACATCAAATTCATGAATCTCAAAACCTAATTCTGTACTTATTTCTTTCTCTAAACATTGAGGTACTTGATCTCCAGATCCTTGATGTCCATCATCATCATGTCTGTCATGATCATGTCCACCCTAATCTCCAGCATTTATCTCTATTCTTGGTGGATAGGGTGATTTACTGATTTCTTCCTCATGATACTCTTCATGAGGGGGATCCTGTGGTACTTCCTCCTATTGAGGAACTTCTTCTTGCGGAGGGTGATCATGTTGTGTATCTGCATGCTGGTCCTGATCATTTACTTCCTCCTTTTGTTTCTCATCCACTTTAGGAATTTCCTCATCATGAGGTATACTGGTATTTGTGGATATCATTGTGTTTGAACTAGGTGCATCTACCTGATCTTGGATCACATTATGCTCTGCACCTAATATATCTACCTCCTGAGTCTTTAGGTCATCATGACCTGATATTTCTTTATTACATGAGGTTTCTTGAGTCCTGGGGGTATCATCAGTTGATGTATCTTTATCCTCCCCGCCCTTTTGCTGGACTTCTACTATTTTGGGCTACGCAAGTATTTATTGTTGTTGCTGACCCATATCTGGATCGTTACTCTCCACTTCTATCTGTTTGACTTCTTCAACATTTTTTATTTTATCAGGTGCACCCGCTTGATGTTCAGGATGTCTTACATCCTCCCTGTATGTTAAGTCTATCACCTCAGGGCTAGTCACCTGATCAACTAATTTATCAAGCCCTATTTGTTGGGCTCCTTTCTTTGGGATGTTTTCCTTCTCTTGCTCCGCTTGCTTCAACTCTTCTAATACCACCATCTGTGCTGATGGGGTTCCCTATGGAGTCATGCGAGTGCTAGAAGCAAGGGTCTCCATCTGTTGAGAGGCTACATTCTCTACCACCTCATCATCTGATAGGTCCACAGTTTCCTCCAGTGAGAAAGGACTGCCTTGACTTGGTCCAGTGGTTTCTTTTACTTGCTCTTCAACCTTCTCAGTCTTAAACTAGATAATGGCAGGAAGTGGCACATCATGTTGCAATTCTTTCCTGAACACTTCACTACCTGCTCCCCTTAATACTAGGGGTCATGTCTTATTTTACCCCTCATTGAGGTTCTCTATCTCTTAGGTGGTGATGCCACCAGGGGTTCTTTCCTCTTTCTTGTGACCCTCATGGTGTCATCTTCTGCAAGCTCTTTATTTACTGGCTCCTCCTTAATAAGGATATCCTCTTCTACATTTTGTTGTGACATTTGGCCCTTATCTGGCACTCTTGCAGTTTCCACAGCTTGCCTTTGGATTCTTTTTATTTTTGGTTCATCTGTCAAAGGCTGTGCAGATGAGGCTGATGCCTATCTTGATGTAGATGCACCTTCATCTGGTATGTCAACTCTTTCAATTATTACCCCTTTAGGTTCACTGTCAGTCTTCTTTCCTCTAGGGGGTCTTTTGCTTTGTTCTTGAGGTCGCAGCCTTTCTCCCTTAGATTTCCTCTTTTCAATGAGAAAGTCATCATATTCTTCGTCAGGAATCTCCTACCTTTTCCTCTGGTTATCTACTATGAGGGCTACACCTTTCTTCTTCATGATATTCATTTGTTCATCCACCCAGGCTTGAGTCAACTGCACCACCCCACCTGTGAACTGATCTAATGAAATATCTTCAAGTTGTGTCAGGTCAGGGGCTGAAATGGTGTCATTATACACCTTTTTATCTTCATATTCATTGGATATGGTCTTGCCATTATCTTTCTTCAATTGTGTAGGCACTGGAATACAGTCAAAGTTCCTAATCTGATTGAGGGTGAGTCTCTGATATTTTCTCCTTCTAACCTCAGCCTCATCCTCACAGTCTATCCAGAAATCCTCTAAGTTCTTCTGATGGATGGGCTTCCCCATGATCTTTTGTATTCTTCCATAAGGGTCATATGATCTAGCCAATGGAAATTGCTGTAGATTCATCATGTTCAGACCTGCTATGGCTTTCTTTATGTTTTCAAAATCAGGGCATATATACCACCCTATAGTTACTGGAAATAAAACTGGAGGAATCTTATTGTTTTCTTTATATGCATCCAATATTGTTGATACCTCTCTCAAGAATTCCATCAGGACTACCCCATTAGTAGGGTACATGTGTAGCATCAATGGCTGGCCTCCAAAGCCTTCTATTCTGATGTAAGAAAATGTGGCAAACTGGATAAACCAGGCACCATGTCTGTATATAACTTCCTGAGCTTCCATGCTCAGTCTTTTTGTTCTGTCTTCCTCCATTGTTCTGACCAGATGCATAGAAAATGCATCATTCACTAATTTGTAATCAGGAAGATAGTTTGTCCTTTGCAACTAAGGATAATGGTCCCATATATGGGCATCATTTAAACTGCCACCAATCTTCCCAACTGTGGTAAGTGCATCAAATGTACCTTTGTAGGCACATGATTATACAACGTAAGAAGTCATATGAAAGGAACACTCCATGCCTCCTAGGTTCATCATCTGCATATCTAGGGCATCACTGATCATTTTAGCCCATAATGGCTTGTTATCTATATAAATGCACATCATGATAACCCCATGCATCTAGTCCTTGAAACTTCCTGCAGTAGGCTAGCCTGTCACTCTGCTGAGTAGGGCAGTCATGTATTGATATTCATCATCAAATTCAAATTTGTACAGGTGCATTGGTAATTTGGTAGAGGTAGTGTAAGGGCTATTCTTTAACCTCCATTGATATATCCTCTTTCTTGCAGTCTTCTTGTTATTTCCATAATCAATTTCTAGTTTCTTCAGATCCATACTGACTACTTTCTTTCCAAGTGGAAGATTGAAAGTAGTTGCAATCCCTTTGATGGACAAATCTGCATAAACTCTGCCATGCTTTTCTACCTTGTCTGTGGGTTGTAATTCCTGGCACATTCTATTACCAACTCTGAAGCTTCTATGGAATATGAAAATCTAGTGGCATACCACATTGCTGATACAAAAACGAGATCCAGTAGGTTACTTTCTTTATCATTATGCATCTTGGACGACCATGCCACTAAATCTGTGTTTCCCTGGTGTGTATCTCCAATGACACCATACTTGAACTGTACTCCCTTAGGTTGAGCAAACATAGGCTTAAGAAATTCAGCCTCGGACTTGTTCCTGCTAACGTCTGCCATGGATCCCTGCAATGAACATGACTAGTCTTACCATTTGATATTCACATGCATGCATACAACATTATATGCTTTATGGCATCATGGATATTATACTTATTAATCACCATTTCAACATGATATGCATAATTAGAGCTTCAAACCACATGAAAAGTATACTACCTGGACATGCAGCAAACGACAATAGGAGGGTTTTTTAATTACTTACCTAATAACTCTTATCTCCTGAATTAAACTAATGATTATAGAAAAGGGGCTCAGAGACTGGTGATGATCATGTGTTCTATTCTGTTGCAAGCTGTATGTGTCCACAGGTAGCTTGTACGAGGGTTTGAACGTCTACTTTGTAAATTCTCATTTCTTCACAAGGTAAATGTATAATGACCTTGGAAATTCACTTTTAAACTCGTTCATCGAGTCAATTAGGGTAAAACCAGATTAAATTGATCAAAACCATTGATCTTCTGCATGAAATCCATGGATGTTGCCAGGTGTGCACATCGTATTCACAATCAGCGGGAACCACCTACTGCATTTATGTGCATTAAATGTTACAAGGCAAGAGGAGGGGGATGATCTTCAGAAGATCAGGTGATATTTGGAATATCGGGTGATATTCAAAATATGACCCCCTCTATCTAATATGACCCTCCTCCTTGAGCATAAAAACTTATGTCAATGGATCAGGTGATATTGAGACTATCGGGCCATGTTTTGGAAATTAGGGGATGTTTAAAATGTCGGGTGATGTTTTTTAATATGACCCCCTAAAACTAAAGTGACCCCTTTTCGAAAGATCAGGATGACATCACCGTCATGTTATTGTAAAAGGGTGATCTTTGGAAATATACCTCTGCGATGTAAAAAGGATGATGACGTCATTGTCAGGGTGATTTTCTTGTTTATCAGGATTTGGATGACATCATCAGCATATTGGCTCTAGGGTGATATTTTGCGACAGGGTGATATTTGAAAGATTGGGTGATATTCAGAATATCGGGTGATATTTGAAATATGACCCCCACAAAATATATGAAGCTATTTGATGGGTAAATGTCACTACCACGTAAAATTGATGTCCGGAGCATTGAACCGAATGATTATCGGGTGATAAAATTGGATTGGGGTGATCTTTCATAAGATGACTGATGTTAAGAAATATGACCCCCCCTTGGAATATTAGGTTTGACTAGGACTTTGACTCACCATAACTCTCATTCCCTAAGGAATATCAGGGTGATCCAAAAGGCAAACCTGCATGAAATTTTGTACTCTTTCCAATCATGAGGTTATTGATATGAAATATTAACTTTGACAAATTTACCTCATCATGATGACTTACCCAGCTCCCTTATGCAGGGTCACCTGCATGACTTACTTTTACCAGACCTCCGAAAAGTAGAAAAAACACAAGCCAAGCCAAGCAAAAAGTTGGGTCCCTGTTTTGTCAAGTCAAAATGGGGCGTGTTGTGTAACCACACAACAACTTGCCACCAAAGAAAACAAACAAATTCCAATGATTCAAGTGAGGCAAACACATTCATATATAGTATTCTAACTCTTTCTAAGTATAAGCATCATAATCTTTCTATATGATAAAGTTTCATCATGGCAACAATGCTAACAAAGGATCAGGTGTGTGCAAATGATTAATTATCCTCATCTTGAAAGCAAATTGAAAACATGAGTAACTGATGTTAAGTTACATAGTTTGGGAGCATCCCTCATAGCCAACCTGGATAGAGCCTTGCTGCCAGCAGGCGTCCATAGCCCCAACAAGGTTATCTATACAATCCCCCTAAGTAGAGCCTCACTGTCAGCAGGCATCTATAGCCCCAGTAGAGTTACTTAGATGGCCTAATTTATTTATTTATTTATTTTTCAATATTTTAATTCTATAAATCTGATATCATCATGTAAGCTCAGTGTGCAAGGTATGGTCACTTGCTGATTTAGATTGGAGATTGTATTGGTAGCAAGGGAGTCCCTTTAGATTTTTCACTTAACACCTATACTTGTGTGTTCAACAAACCCAAGGCTGTTAGATGAGTCATTGTGAAAGAATCACTTTGGTCAAGAAAAGGCACCCTGATGAAAGGATATCACAGACCTGATCACAAATACTTCTCAGAATGAATCACAACCTATATATAAATTTATTCTCATCACTTGAATCCTAACAATTTAGTTATTTTCTGGGGTGATGAGCTGCATCATCTTGACTAACCAAAGCAAAAACTCAACAAGCAAACAAAACAAAACACAAAACAAAACTATACAAACAACTATACAAATATACACTATGATACACATGACTGTCATGAAGCTAACTTAGGTTTGGAAATAATGTTTAAGGAACTGTCCATTAACTGGTAATGGAATATCCTCACCTGTCAAGTTTTTAAGCCTGTAAGTGATGTCTCCTAATATATCATAAATTTGGAAGGAACCTATCTAGAGTTTGTCAAACTTACCATGGTCTCCCTTCCTCTCATGTGCTTTGTCCCACATCAGGACTAAATTTGAGATCCTGAAGGCTTTAACCCTAGCTCTTTTGTCAAACCAGTGTTTGACAACAGCCTGATGTTTGGTAAATTGATCAATTGCCTGACTTCTTTTCTCTTCTAGGTGCATCAATTGAAGCAACCTAACTTCTTGCTTATTGTCTATGCGCAGTTACTCTTGTGCAAACTGCAGTGTAGGAATCTTTAGGTTAATAGGGAGGATGGGATCCACCCCATATACTAAATGGAAAGGTGAGTTTCCTAATGCAGCCTTATTCCTGGTTCTGTCTACCCATAAGCCATATTTCAGAAGGGTGTTCCATTCCCTAGGGTTCTTTTCTATTAACTTTTCTATGATATTCAACAAATTTTTATTGGTGGATTTTGCTAATCCATTCCCTTGGGGATAATAGTTGGAGGAGAACTTCAGTATAATCCCATAATCAAAAGCCCAGCTTGACATTTTTGTTGAAGCAAAAGCAAACCCATTGTCACATACCAGAGCATAGGGAACTCCATACCTGGTGACTATATTATTTTCCAAAAATCTGATGACATCTTCAGCATTGTAGGTCTTGCTGCTGACTGCTTCAATCCACTTGGTACAGTAGTCAGTAATCATTAAGACATACCTGTGGCCTGAAGATGATGGAGGATTAATTGGTCCTATGAAATCCATGCCCCATTGTGCAATGGGCACATCTCCCTCACTGGCTGCAAAGGTTGAGCAACATACTTCTCTCTGTTGGTAGCAACCTGACATACATGACAACATTTAATATGTTTAGTAGTATCCTTGAAAATAGTAGGCCAGTAGTATCCTTCCCTGAGGATAGCATGAGTAGTGGCCAAGGATGACCCATGTGCTATTCCAAACTTGTCATGTAGCTCTAATAACACTTTGTCTGCTTCTGGCCTCTCTAGGCATCTTAGGTATATTCCTTCATATTTTTTCTTGAAAAGGACTCCCCCTTTCATCATATACTTCTGTGACCTTATTTTTAGGGCTCTCTTTTGTGAGGCCTACAATCTTGGAGGACATCTTCCAGTAATCAGGATGTGCCTGATGTCTGAGTACCATTCTCCATTGTCCTTAGCATTAATAACATACTGCTGACTCATGATATTGGGGTCTATCTCTGATATGATCTGGCTTAAAGCCTATCCTCTTACTAGCTTCATGTGTGTAATGTCCATGCCATATTCTTGTAAGACAATGATCCACTTAGCCCTTTTTTCACCTGGCTCACTCTGCATTAATAGCATTTTCACTGCTGCATCAGGTACCATAGCAATCACTTTACTTCTTAGTATATAGTGCCTGAACTTCTTTACTGCTCTGACCAAAGCAAGTGCTTTCCTTTCAATGTCCATGTATCTCAATTTAGCATCTTTGAAAGGGTAGCTCATGAAGGCTATGGTCTTTTCTTCCTTTTCTTCATTTCTCTGTGTCAGGATTGCTGCAGAGGTATGCTCTGAAGCAAATGGATAGATATAGAAGTCCCTGGTGTAGTCTGGACTGATCAGAACTGGAGCATCAGATATAGATTTTTTAATGTCTTCAAAAGCTGCTCTAGCCTCTGGTGTCCACTCAATTTTTGCATCCTTCTTGAGCATGGCATTTAAAGGTCTAACAATTTCAGCAAAGCCAGTGATAAACTTCCTAACAAAATTAATCTTACCGAAGTAAGATTTGAGCTCCTTTTTGCTTCCCGGAAGCTGTATTTTCATAATGGACTCCACCCTATTAGGATCAATGATAATCCCATCTTCAATTATCAGGTGGCCTAGTAATTTTCTTTTTGTCACCCCAAATATGCATTTCTTGGGGTTCAAGGATATCCCATATTCTTCACATTTTTTAAGCACATTTCTGAGATCTTCTACATGGTTTCCTCAGTCTTTAGAGAACATTGTTAAGTCATCCATGTATATGACTATGCATTTTCCTATTAAGCCTCTGAAGGCTATGTCCATTGCTCACTGGAATGTTTCTCTAGCATTTATTAGCCCAAACGGCATGCGCCTGTAGGCGAATATCCCCCACTTTGTGGTGAAGGTAGTTTTTAGTCTGTCTATTTTGTCCACCATTACCTAGTTATAGCCTGAGAAACCATCCAGAAATGACATCATTTTAGCACCGTTCATGATTTGCAGGACCTCATCCAAGGAAGGTAAAGGATAATTATCCTTCTTTGATGCTCTGTTTAGATTCTTGAAGTCCACACATAGTCTAATGTCTCCATTTTTCTTCCTCACTAGGACCAGATTTACTACCCAAGTGGAGTGCCTCACAAGAAATATGATCCTAGCATTTAATAATTTTTTAACCTCCTAAAAAATAATTGGTTCTTCTGTTTGAAAGGCTTGGCATCTAGCTTGAGGGGTATGGTGTGAGTAATGATAGATGTGTCATATGTCTTTAGCTCATCATAAGTCCAGACAATGACATGGATATAATCTTTGAGAGCCTGGGTGATTCCTTCCAACTCTTCTTCTGTGCAAACCTTTCCTATCAGGATGTTTTTCTTTTCATTATTCTGTCCAATATTAACCTGTGAATATTGTCCATTAGATTTTGGAAGATCTTTCTATTTCAACATGTTGTCCAGATCAAATGCTCTCTCTAGCTCTATCATTCCTTTTGGAATCTTATTGCTAGGCAACTCTAAGATTTCTTCCTCTTCCCAAACATGATCTTCTACATTGTTCTCATATATGATCTGAGCATCAAATATATCCCTGTTGGAGATGAAATCTAAGATATGCTGATCATCATTGAATAGCTGGAGGTTGGTTACATTATCAGGCACAGAAGGTACTGATACTAGCTCTACTAAAAATCTTTTTAGACCAGAAATAGACAGTGGCTCCAATGTGCTAGCAGCCTGGGCTAAAAGCATCTACCCTATGATTTTGTTCTCTGGGTACATGGGTGATATTAAATGCATCAAAGTCTTCAATCAGGTCCCACACCCTGTGTCTGTAATTAGATAGTTTTTATAATTGCAGGAGTAGATTCCTCTTACCTGTCTCACTACTAATTCTGAGTCTCCATAGACATGTAGAATTTTTACTTTCTTCTTAAGGGCAAACAATATCCCATGAATCAGAGCTTCATACTCTATTACATTGTTGGTGCAAGGGAACTGTAGTCTGTATGTTGCCAAGTAGGATTTTTTAGATGGATCAATGAGATCTATCCCTACTCTAGCTCCTTGTTTTGACTTGGATCCATCAAATCTAAGGATACATGGCTTATCCTTAGCCAAAGGCTTACCTAAGCCTTCTTTCTTCTTTGTAGCTCTGGCAGCTGCTCCACTTGATATCCACTTTAACTTAGGTATCTCAGCCTTCTCAGACTTCATCTTTCCTTTCTTCTATGAAGCTGATGGCTCTTCTTTCTTTTCATCACCAGAAGGATGATCTTCTGGATTAGGCAATGTATGTCTTTTCAAAATATGTAGACACAGTGAACAAGCAGTTTCTGAGTGAGGTACCTCATGTAACCTGCACCAATCTTCGATCAAGACATCCTGTGGAGGTCTCTGCTACTGTGTCATCATTTGGATCTCCTTTGATAGAAACTCTTCAAATTTAGACAGATTGCTACCTCTGTCTTCATCAGATAACTCTTAATCTAATTCAACTAAACAATCACTCCCTGGGGTGATTTTCTTTTTTCTCTTAACATTACTCTGGTTGCATACTAGCATCTCTTCTGTCATCTAAACATGACCTTCATCCTGCTGTATAGCTTCCTCTATTCCTGCAAACGATAAACAAAAATTAGTGTCACTGTCACTGCCTGCAGAACTTACCTCTGATGATGATGATGATAGTGATTCATCATTGTACGCTTGTTCCAGCTCCATCATATCTATGCATGCTTCACAAGTTTTCTTAGAATGTGACTCATTATGCAACCTACACCATCCATCTATTAGAACATCATTAACAGGTATTTTTAATAATTTACATGGCTTCACCTGTTTAGATAAATGCATCTCGAAATTCTTGAAGTGATCTACCATTATCATTCTTAAGGTTATAATCAAATTCTGCAATTATTCCATCACCTTGAGGATCATCATCATGATGATGAACGTCATACATCAGGATTTCTTCTATCCTGACCGTTTGGGGTCTGATGGAGTAAACTCCAGGTTCCACGTCCACATACATGATCTCATTAGTTTTGTTATATTCGGTGATCATGTGCTTCATTCTAGGTTTAGTGTCTATTCTTATTTGGTTTGGTATCCATTTCCAAGGTAACCACATGTGACTGAAATCTGTGGACATGTATCCATTGAGGGTTTTAGACCAGTCCCTGCTAAGCAACATCCCATAGGTATTAGGTATATCTACTACTTGAATGTCAATATAATATTGGATTCTGGGATCCGATGCTAGCTACATGTGAATGTGAGTTAGCTCTCCCACCACACTTATTTCTATTTGTCCAGTTGTGTCACTTTCTTTAATGATTTAGCAGGATGTAGTCCTAAATCATTGCATATAGACAGGGGCATTACATTGGTAGATGCTCCTAAGTCTACCAAATAGTTGTCCAAATTTTTACTGAACATCCTTATGGTGAGGAAGAAAGGAGGTGACTCACTTTTATCTCTATATAAGGTCATGTGGGAGGTCTCTACAGCTTGAACAGTAGATGGCACCTTGTGTTTAACATTATTGTCTCTAGCAGCATGATCCTTACTACCAGAGTAACCTGAGGGATGACTATCCTCTTTCAGAGCAGGATCATCTAGTGATTTCATAAACACTTTCTTGATGGCAGGGGCCTTAAGCAATTCTGACAAAGACAGGCTAATTTTGATCTTCTTCATTTCATTAGCCAGATATGTGACTAACTTATCAGATTCATGAGGCAAACTCTGTTGATAACTGAGAGGGGGGTGAATCAGTTATCCTAATTATTTCTGCTTTTTGAACTTTATTAATAATCAATGTAATATTAATCCAAATGAGCAAACATAATCATGAAATGGAAATACACATGACAAAATATTTTTGATGTGGAAAACCTGTTAAGGGAGAAAACCATGGGGTGATTAACCCAAGATTGTATTCTCTGTTAGAAGAATGGAAATACAAAATGGCACTTGCCAATTAGGGCTCACTACCCGAGCACACTGCTCACAAGAAGGCACACTACCTACAAGAGACACACTATGTACAAAAGGGGTGTTATACAATATTTGAACTGATTGGAAGCATCTACATATGCTGGAGTTCAGTTCCGGTTAGGCTCAGTATACTGATCTGCTGCACTTCATCTTTCCTCTTCTCTTATGTTGCTTTCCTTTCACATACCAGACCTTCCTTACTGCTTCTGTTCTGCTCTTCTACTTTTATTTGCACAACACCAACAACAACAACGCATCTCACAACTAAATCCATCTTATATATATATCCGCACAAGTGATTTCATCACCTTTCTAGTCGGCACCCAGAATAGTCAATCTTTCCACAAACTCTGATCTGTCGGTTGAATCCTTGCACATCAAGTAATGCGGATCAAGCATATACTTGTAGAAATCATTAATCATGTCGGCCAAACATAATTCATGCCTTGATAATCTTTACCAACATCAGTAACACATCCAGAATAATGTCTGATGTTCTGTCAGTCAATTCTTCCTCTGTCATACTGCCAATCAGGAACCTGATACTCAAGTATTCATATCTTTTTCCTCATCTGTCACCAGAGGCTAAATCCTTGGAATCTATCACTCAAGGTAGTCCTCTTGACTTTCCCAAATCTGCACTTCACCAAGATACTTCCTCTGAGAGATCCAGACCTGTCTGTCGGACCTTGCCACATGCTCTGTTCTTGTTTACTGGACCACAACATTCTTCACTCTGACTTCCGGTAGAGACACACCATGTCCTGCGGATGTGTGGGATGAACTTTGTTGCCATCAATGACAACAATCATGAATCCATATAGTGTCTCTTGCCAACAATCTCCCCCTTTGGCATTGATGGCAACACTTAGTGAAAAATGACTAAGTGTTTACACTAAGCTCCCCCTTGGCTGATGCTCTATTTTTATATACATTTGCTGGAGCTCCCCCTTAGTTGGATTCCTCATTTTTCACTGCTCCTCACTCCCCCTTTGACATCAATGGAAAAGGGTAGGGTCCGCACACCAAAATTTCCAAAAATTTAACTATACTTAGCCACATAAGTATATACATATGGAATACTTACATATATTGCAGTATGTCTGCAAAAGTTGTTTTCAGTTGAATGAATTATGTGGCCCAACTTTGCTTCATTTTGTCCAAAATTGATATATGACCACTCAATAGAAATGCAAATGCATCTACCCTTTTTAGATCTATTGGATCATTTATCTGGGCTGTGATTTTAGCTTCTTTTATGGCCTCATGCATGGCCTCTAATTTAGGGACAATTATCCCTCTGAGGTCACTCAATCTACTGATTCTATTTTTCTTCTCTTTTTCAAGCTTCTTAATCTCATTCAAGACTAGAACCGTTTGACATTCTTGATTTATTATGGAAGCAGTAAGTGGATCAAAATTTTGAGAAAGATTTGTCAGTTTATCCTCTTGTTCTTTCATTTTCTTCTCAAACTCCACTATTGTTTTGGACCATGATAAACAAAATTTGTACATTTCTCCACCATCTTTAAGAGCATTTTCTAAGCTCTTTATCCCAATATTCATATTTCTCCTATCATTACTTATCAACCCTTGTACCTCTGATAATCTTTTTGCAAGAAATTCCTTCCGGACCTTATCTTCTGCTGACTTCTCTAGTGAATCAGAATGTGTGCTAACACTATTGACTAGAGTTTTGAGATTACCGGAAGAGGAGGCTGTGGGATCCTTCTAAAACAATGGCATAATCTTTTCTAGCACTCCAGAAGCAGCTTCTATCAACTCACAGTCTTCCATGTGAGACTTTAGGAGTTTTTCTTTAGCCTTGGCATTAGCAAATGAAGCTATCTTCATTGTCTGTACCGGAGAAAGTGAATCAAAATTGAATGGTCCTTGTAGAAGCTCCGGTTCATCAATCTCCATTGTTTCTTTGTTTAGGAATTCTTGGACAGTTTTTGCAGTGTCTCTTGCCAGAGACAGATGTTTCTTCTCTTCTACATTCTTGGAGCTTTCTCTCCTTCTACATTCTTACCACTAGCAGTTGTGGTCTTCTCTGTTGAGGTCTTCTCTCCCTTTGCAACCTTGGTACTGACATCTTCTTTTTCCTTTACCTCTACTTCTTTCACCTATGTTCTTACTTCTCCTTTAGATCCGGAGACTGTAGGGGAAGCCGGAGGAGAGATATTTGATTGTTCATGAGCCACTTCTTCCGGAGTAGAAGATTCCAAGTCCTTATCCTTTTCTACACCGGTGTTGATGACTTGCTCAGTGGATTCTTTTTCAACACTTGTGGTCGAGGGGTCAGTACCCAAGTCCTCTATAATTGGAATGTTGAATTTCTTAAAAGCATTCCGGAGGATCTCTTCGGTCTCTCTTGCCACTTTGTCAGTTTCACCAAGCATTAGATTATTCATCCTGGCTTTGTTCTGGAACTTATCCTTGCAATCTTTGAATACCATATTCATTGTCTTGGGATCGATTGAAGGAAATAGCTGAATTGCTATCTATTCCTGGATCTCGAGATCTTTTACTCGAGCATTATTCTTCCTCATTTCAAGCCTTTTCTCTAAGCTTTTGGGAATTAGAGAGATAATTTCAATAAAAGCTTTGTTGTAAGTATTCAAAATCTGAGCTGTGGCTTCCTCCAGAATCTGTTTATCTGCTTCATTATAATCATCATAGAATTCTGTTAAGGGTTGCAGGTTTCCATCCACAAGGACTACTTTTACTACAACATCTAAGGATAGAGTGGGTTTTTCAACAAATTTCTCTTCCTTCTCTTCTTCTCCTTGACCGGTAGAGTGTTCACTAGATAATTTCTTCTTCTTGTTCAGTTTCCTTATCTCCTCATCTGATTCAGTTTCCTCATCATCCTTTAGGCTAACATAGGACCTTGTTGCCTTTTTCTTTGTTCTCTTTTCTCCTTTTCTGGATGATTGTGCTTCCGGTTTAGATGCCCTTGAGCTTTTGGCAGTGGCAGGTGCAGATCTCTTTGATGATCTAGTTCGATTGGAGGTTTCTACCAAAGCACTTTCCTTACTTTCCTTTTCTACCTCTTTCTTTTCTTCCTCAGCCCTTTGCCTCTTTTCCCTGTTGGCATCAAGTGCCTCCTTTGAGATGCCAAGGCCTTGGGCAACATTTTCTACTTCTTTTCTCACCTTCCTTTTGATCTCTAGTTCTCTGAGTTCCACATGAATCTTTACACTCACCTCCTCAAATGTTCCAAACCTTTCTGCCTTTGGATCCTTTGGCTGACTTAGCATGTGTTGAACATGTAGCTCTACAATTTGTTCATCAACTTCATACCCCATGGGCATGATCCATACAGTTCTTGGTTCTACTGCCTCCATTAGGTACTGATCAGTCTCTACCATAAAACAAACTGTGTCTTTGTATTTTTCAACAAGAGACTGGGGAATCCTTTCTCTTGCTTGCATCATGTTCTAAAAATTCTTGAAGTATCCCCACAGAGCTATATTTTGTGCTTTGTCATCATCGAGTCCATGCAAATAATCTCTGATTTGGATAGCCAGTAGTCTATCATTCTCCCACACCCAGCCACTAGATCCAGGAAGCTCATTCATAAAGTAGAAGAATAAGCACAATATTAATTCACCATACTTGAATGAATTCTTTTTATCTTTCTTTATTTTCTGTAGATTCTCCAAGAGTTGGTTTAAGAGAAGCTGACAAAGATCATAGTCTGCATCCTTTCTTAGCATTTCATAAGCGGTGTAGATGGCAGTTCCAGGTACTAAATTTTCCCTGCTAGTATGATATATTTTATATCCAATGATCATGGAGGCATACTTGACATCCGGATCAGAGATGTCATCTACTGTCATTACTCTTTTATCAAACTTGGATCTGGTAGCCTCACTCACAGTTTGATTCTTCACAGATTTAAGAATAGGAATCCCATCGGATGAGTGTAATTCGGTAACTGCCCTGATGGCATCTTTTGTGATTTTGAATGGTCCATTTAAGCACATAAAGTTGTCATGTATTCTGCTCAAAATATACCTGACCCATTCATCCTCAGTAAAATAGGGGAAATGTATGTATTGTGCAAAGTGCTTGTTCCAGAGGCCCTTGTATTGGGGTTTGAGCTCAAATGAATCATCTAATAGTTGTTTGTGATAGATATCTCTTAGTTTGAATTCCCCAAACTCTTCAACATTTGCGTGTATGTAAACCCTAATATCTTCGGTGTGCAAAACGCCATGCAAAACATTGGAAAATGCTCCTAGGGGATCTACCTCCAAGGATTTGTATAGATGTTTCTTAAATGTGGGGCGAGGTCTATCAGAGATCTTTACTATATTCAGAGTAGCCATCATCAAGGAATCTTACTGAAGGATATCAAGAATGAAGAATACCTTTTACACAGTTTAGGGCACACGATGAAATCTGGATTGAGATGTATGAAGAATCGTCTTGATCTTTTGGGAGAAGTTGTTTGTAGAGCTCCTTTTCTTTTCTTCTTGAATGCAGAATAAACAAATGCTTAATGAAAAAACCCTTATATTGCTCTGCAAACCCTAATGTTAGGTTGCAATAAATGCTCAACCTAAATTATTTTGGTTTGCCTTATTTAGATGACTTGAAGAACCAGATCAATCCTGATCTTTAAACATCTTGTAGATCTTCCAACTCTTAACCATAGTTTCTTTGGATGTTTCCCTTATGAACCCTTCAATCCGCAACTCTTCCTGTGCCAGTTCTAGCACCAATTAACTGGCTGGGGGAACAAGGTTTTCTTTGAGTCTCCCCCTGAGCCAGAGCTCACTTTTTAATTTTTGGAAGGAATATCAGCACCAGAGTCTGGTGTGGATCCAACCTCTACATTCTCTGTGCTTTTCTTCACCCATATCTTGTTCATCTCACTTTTAACTTCATCCGCATTCACTTTTTGTTTCCCCTTATCTTGATTCTGATTATAATATACCGAACCTCTTTTGTCCTGATTCTTGCTTCTACAGAATTTTGCAATATGACCGAATCTATTACAAATTTGGCAAACAACATTTTTTTGCATATTTGATTGATATCCTCTTGATCTGCATTGATTAGCCATATGACCTATTCTATTGCATGCAAAGCATCTACCATTGAATGATTTGTTCATTTGCATATTTCTGCATTCATGAGATTTGTGACCATACCTTTTGCAGTTAAAACACTGGCAGAGAAGGATGAATTAGTCTGATTCATTCTCTTTCTGCACTGATTAGCTTTGTGACCGAAGTGATTGCAGTTGTGGCAGTATCCATTGAAGGATGGATATCTTTGAGCATTAGGCTGTCTTACCTAAGGTCTTCTAGGCCTGTTCCTTGGATTTTCTGATCCAAAATTCTTCTGATCGGATTCAGAGCTTTCTTCTTTCTCATATCCCAAACCACACTTGTCATCTACCTTCTTTTGACTTCCAAGAAGAACTTCAAGTTGAGCAGAACTTATCTTGAATTTCTCTTTATACTCATTTGCTGTTTGAAGATCCCTTTTGAGAGAGACAATTTGATTCTCAAGTTTTTCTTCATTATCTTTAGCATCTTCAAGATCAGATTCAAGATGTCTGATAATTCTATCCATCTGGTGGCAATCTTTTGATTTCTCCTTGAGAGATTGTCTTAGATTATCTTCAGTTTTTCTTCTCTTCAACTTCTTAGGTAAACTTCATGACTCCTGATTCCATTTCATGTCTTACCATAATGATTTCTTTTGATAACTTTTCACACAACTCAGTTTTTTCCTTCAACTCTTCATTTGCATTATTTGCTTCACCTTGTCTTGCCAATTATTGAAGCAGCTCCTTTCTCTTTTTCATAGAGAGACTTAATTTGTCTTTTAGTTCTCTCATGAAATCATCAGCCTATTTGAGTCTTTCCTTTAATTCATTGACTTCAGAGTTTGACTATTCAAGATCATCAAGGGTAGTCTTGAGTTGCTCCCTTAAACCATATGCATCCATTTGAATTCCCAGATCTTCCTCAAGTTGTTAGGCTCTGTTAGGAGAAACTTAGCTCTGATACCAATTGTTGATAATGGAGAGGGGGGGTGAATCCGTTATCCTAATTATTTCTGCTTTCTGAACTTTATTAATAATCAATGTAATATTAATCCAAATGAGAAAACATAATCATGAAATGGAAATACACATGACACAATATTTTTGACGTGGAAACCCTGTTAAGGGAGAAAACCATGGGGTGATTAACCCAAGATTGTATTCTCTGTTAGAAGAATGGAAATACAAAATGGCACTTGCTAATTAGGGCTCACTGCCCGAGCACACTGCTCACAAGAAGGCACACTGCCTACAAAAGACATACTGTCTACAAAAGGGGTGTTATACAATATTTGAACTGATTGGAAGCATCTACATATGCTGGAGTTCAGTTCTAGTTAGGCTTAGTATACTGATCTACTGCATTTCATCTTTCCTCTTCTCTTATGCTGCTTTCCTTTCACATACTAGACCTTCCTTACTGCTTCTATTTTGCTCTTCTGCTTTTATTCGTACAACACCAACAACAACAACGCATCTCACAACTAAATCCATCTTGTATATATATCTGCACAAGTGATTTTATCACCTTTCTAGTCAGCACCCGGAATAGTCAATCTTTTCACAAACTCTGATCTGTCGGCTAAATCCTTGCACATCAAGTAATGCGGATCAAGCATATACTTGTAGAAATCATTAATCATGTTGGCCAAACATAATTCATGCCTTGATAATCTTTACCAACATCAGTAACACATCTAGAATAATGTTTGATGTTCTGTTAGTTAGTTCTTCCTCTATCATACTGCCAATCAGGAACCTGATACTCAAGTATTCATATCTTTTTCCTCATCTGTCACTGGAGGCTAAATCCTTGGAATCTATCACTCAAGGTAGTCCTCTTGACTTTCCCAAATCCGCACTTCACCAAGATACTTCCTCTGAGAGATCTGGACCTATCTATCAGACCTTTCCACATGCTCTGTTCTTGTTTACCGAACCACAACATTCTTCACTCTGACTTCCGGTAGAGACACACCATGTCCTGCGGATGTGTGGGATGAACTTTGTTGCCATCAATGACAACAATCATGAATCTATATAGTACTCTTGCCAAAAAACTCATAGCCTTTGATGCATTATTCTATGGTGCTAAATATTGAGCATTCACCTTTGGGAATCTAGGGTTATTACTTGCCTTAGGATCAGGAGGTGTATTAAAATTGTTTGGAGGCAAGGAAGTGGTCAAAGGACCAGTAGGTTGGTTGGCATTATTTCTCAGGCTATAGTTATGCTTACCCTAATATTGCTATTGGTATGCATGTACCTCCTCATGTTTATTTGAGGGCTCATTTTCATCCTCAAAGGGGAAAACATAATTTGACTCAAAAGCCATGGCTGATTCCTCACATGCCAGGGTGTAATCTTGGTGAACAGGCACTGTCTGCTGATAAGGATGATGAGTGTAACTTTCCAACACTAAGGCAGAATCATATCCACAAGGAACAAGTTCATTTCCCTCTACCTGAGGTTAATTTCCTAAAGTGTTGGACACTTCAGTCTGGAAAATACTAGCAGCAATTCTGAATTGAGGACAGTCTAACTCCGCATGTGCATTGGTGTTATGGATTCTACACCAGTTAGTGAGGGCTGCCTCTAGTAGTCTGTTTGGATTCACTAGGAGGCTGATTGTCTAGAGGTGATGGCAAAGAACCATTGTTTGGCCTAGTGTTCCACACTCTAGGCTGTCTTTGAGGATTATTATTGCCATTATTGTTGTTATAATTATTGTTGTACCCCCTATCGGGATAATTTGGTCTATCATTGGTATAGCCTCTATTCTGGTTAGGCTGGGAATAGAAGTTTTGGCTCCTTAAGTGAGTAATCTCAATTGTAAGTTTCCTTAGCTGAGCAGATATTTCCTTAATCTCTTCCTTCTCTTCTTGAGCCTTAGCCACTACATTTTCTGTTAAGGGCTTGAAAAATGAAGATCCATTGTTGCTATTATTCTGGTCTACAACTTGAGGTGCATGTATTTGTCTAGGATATTGTAGCATTTGGCCATTTCTATTTGGAGGTGGCATTATACTCAATGGAGGTATCTGCAAAGGGGCGGGCATCACAGTTGGAGGCATCATGGCTCCATTAGGCTATTGCTGGGCAAGATATCCTGGATAACCAAGAAGTGTGGGAAATGCTATGTTTGGTGTAGGAGCAGGAACTAGCTGTTGATTGACTTTGATAGCTTCTTGGAAAGCTCCTGTTAAAGTTGTGATTTCAGGATGTGCTATCCTGATGAACATGGAAGTTAAAGGATCCAGGGCTAAATAATAAATGCTCCTAGCAGCTTCATCTACTACAACATAAGGTGTGACTAACTTAGATAGCATTTTCTAGAACCTAGCATTGAAGTTGGCAATAGGTTCTCCTTCAAACTGTTTAAATATGGCAAATAGGTGATAGTCCATTGAAGGATCAATAGGTACCTTGAACCTATCCATGAAAGCTTTCTCCAGGATAGCCCATGATCTGACTGAACCCTGACCAAGACTAATATACCAATTATAGGCTTCTTCCCCTAAAGAAAAAAGAAATAATTTGCATACAATGTCCTGATGCTCTATTCTGGCTCTATAGTAGGCTTCTTTGAAAGTTCTGATATGATCATCCACATCTTGAAATGGTTGATATTTTGGACAGATTTTATCTAGATTCTTTGGTAACAGATGATATGCATTAAAAGCTAAAGGTGATTCTATTGCAAAGAATGACATTGCAACTGGTGGAGGTTGGACTTGAGGTATGACTGGCTGAGGTTGGACCTGAGGTGTAACTGGTGATCCTGTAGGTATTTGCAAACCAATAGGAGTCACAAGAGGACGTTCTAGTGATACTCCTGAAGCACTAGAACCAGGAGTATGATGGATGTCTACAGTTCTAGGTCTAAATCCTCTGACATGTAATTCTTCAGAAAATCTGATGGATCGGGACCTGGTATTTAACCTGTGAGCCAGGATTTCTCAAATTTAAGGGAAATCAGTTGATTAATTGTAAAGATTAGTTGGAATTTACTAGCGAAGGTTGTATTTATGGTTAGAAAGTTAGACTGACTAGATATTTACAGGATATTTAAATGAACAATGCAAATATGAGGTGATATTTAGGTCAGGGGACACTTGCAACTGGATATTAGGTTTCTAAGACTTATTACCTCAAAGCTTTGACAAATTTACCTGGAATAGGACTGATCTTTGCAAATTCATGATGATTTACCATAAAGCTTGCAATATTTATGATCAACTTTGGAAACTTCACAAATGATTAGCATGTGCAAGCCTAAAACAACAAATCTTTGCGTATTACTTGAAATTTGGAGGTACTTCAATGTTACCTTACTATCTGCATCATCAAATTTTATAAAACCTACTGATGATGAGCTTCTAGTCTCTTTCCACTTTCTAGCACCAATTTATGTTGTGTTAGGAGCGAGGAGCCTGCATAAAATGAATGATGACTAAAGCTATGTGTTCTTTCTAGTTCTATCCTCCTTCTAGCACTAATCTATGTTGATCATGATGTTAGTCATAAACAAACATAGAATAAAAGTTACACAACAACCTTTACTCATCTTGAAAGATACAATGAATTCAAAGAATTCATGATCCCAAGTCTCCGTGGATTAGTTCTTAATCTACTGACATTACTCAGTGGTTGATGTGTGTTGTTTTTTCCATTTGGGGGCCTTATGTTTGCTTATCAGTAAGATTTTGTTCCTGTAATGATGCTACATAGAAAGGTCATTCTACACAGTATATTTTTATAAATAGTGTGTCTATGCTTAAATGTTTGCATGATATTTATCAATTGTACATGCTTTAACTTCAAATATGCTATGAATCTTCAATTATCTATGAGATGTCTGCATATTTTATGTAATTTTCTTCTGATTGTCAATTATTTGCAATTGTGATGGTGATTTGTTCTAAAATTAAAAGAAATTGTAAAAGAATACTTCAAATTATGATGAATCTTCAGATATTGAGCCACATACACACTTGATACTATCGTTAGGAGAAGAAATCAAACCATATGTTCACTAGGATGTTCCACAGCTAGATACAGATGATACTGACTTCAGAGGATGGTGAATGAAAACAATACAAGCAGACTGATGAGCACTCCAAGGGACACAGATAATCAAAGCAAGTATCAAGAATCCAGACACAGATTACTCAAGATTTACTATCATTTGTAATCAAAATGGTCTTCTCTTTTATTAAGTATGTAAAAACATGTATGTATACAATAACTTTGAAATAGGCCCTGATATTTTAGCAAACAAATTTCAATTAAGCTTCTGAATCTTTAAAACAAGGCATCCTTGCACCTTTTATAGAATAAGATGAGGGAGTAGTTACACATGATCTACAATCAAGATTTATCTATTAAGATCAACAGTGCATATTCCTCTTGACTTGGTCAACTTTGTCTCGTGGCACAGGTTGCCAGCTGGCAACCATCTAGGTAACTTATTTTCTTCTAAGTACCTGATGCATGTATTTTCCTTTATGGCACATCTTCATCTACTCATCAGGTTCTTCTTCTTCATCCTCATGATCATCATGATCATCACTTTCCATGTCTTCATCATCCTAATGAATGTCGCCTTATATATGGACTTGCATTATTGTCCTAATATTTTCATATGCTTCTACTACTCTTTCAACTTCTCCACCATCCTGAGTTTTGGCTTTGCTGATGGCATGCTTATGTGCTTGGAATTTATCTCTAAGGTTTTCTAGTTTACCTTTCCTACTGCTCAATGTTTCATTGTAGTTCTCCACCCTGACCTTGATCCTCATGATCTTGTTCATTGCTTCTTCTGTTAGGTGGTTAAGAGGGTCATCAGCCATCGGTTGGAAGTTATTATGCACAGATTTTATGGCAAAGTCCACGTCTTGGTTCTCAATTTTTGCCTTTACTTTTCCTTCCAAAGCCTCTTGGACTTCTGCTTCAAATGACATCATGTTGTGTAGCTTCATACTGATATCTCTTAATTTACTTCTACACTTCTTCAGTACATCACATTCAAACCTGATGTCCTTGTACCAAATATCTACCAACATGGCAGTGTTATTATCTAGCACCTGATTGTTTATTAGGACCTGAGGATTAATCCTCTTTATTTCACTCAAAGCACTCAAGGCTTTCTCTAATTGGAATGACCTTCTTCTGGTCTCTGTCTACAATTTATCAACTTTCTTTTTGGAGATACCCAAAGAATTCCATCTTTGCAAAGAGGCTTTCACTACTTCCTCAGCTCATATTAGTGCGGATGACATCCATCTCCTCATAACTACTGACTCATGCTTCATAAGGTCTAATTTATTGACCTCCTCTTGAGAAATTGTAGTCAATTGGACTGCCTGATCTGATACTGTATTGTTAGGGTTAATCAACCCTTTTATGTATGAATGCAGTTGAGCAATGTGCTCTTTATGCTGCTTATTCTTCTCCTTTTCTTTCTTCACCCTTTGGGTCAAAGAATCTATTATATCCTTCCCTTCCTGACCTTCTTGGTCTTCATTGGCAAACCCCAAGTCAACTATGGTGATTTGGAATTCTTCTAGGGCAATTTTGCCTTTCCCCTTCTCAACCATGGGAAGTGCTACTTGGGCGGTCCTTTTGCCTGTACTAGGATCTCTTCTTATTGAAGATGTTAATCTGGCCTTCCTCTTGGGCTTGATGATGGTTTCTGAAAATAATATTGATACATCAAATTCCTGAATCTCAAAACCTAATTCCGTACTTATTTCTTTCTCTAGCCATTGAGGTACTTGATCTCTGGATCCTTGATGTCCATCATCATCATGTCTGTCATGATCATGTCCGCCCTGATCTCCAGTATTTATCTTTGTTCTCAAGGGAGAGGGTGATTTACTCATTTCTTCCTCATGATATTCTTCATGAGGGGGATCCTGTGGTACTTCCTCCTATTGAGGAACTTCTTCTTGCGGAGGGTGATCATGTTGTGTATCTGCATGCTGGTCCTGATCATTTACTTCCTCCTTTTGTTTCTCATCCACTTTAGGAATTTCCTCATCCTGAGGTATACTGGTATCCGTGGATATCATTGTGCTTGAACCAGGTGCATCTACCTGATCTTGGATCACATTATACTCCACACCTGATATATCTACCTCCTGAGTCTTTAGGTCATCATGACCTAATATTTCTTTATTACCTGAGGTTTCTTGAGTCCTGGGGGTATCATCAGTTGATGTATCTTTATCCTCCCCGCCCTTTTGATGGACTTCTACTATTTTGGGCTCAGCAAGTATTTCTTGTTGTTGCTGATCCATATCTAGAGCGTTACTCTCCACTTCTGTCTGTTTGACTTCTTCAACATTTTCTATTTTATTAGGTGCACCCACTTGATGTTCAGGATGTGTTACATCCTCCATGTATGTTAAGTCTATCACCTCAGGGCTAGTCACCTAATCAACTAATTTATCAAGCCCTATTTGTTGGACTACTTTCTCTGGGCTATTTTCCTTCTCTTGCTCCACTTCCTTCAACTCTTCTAATACCACCATCTGTACTAATGGGGTTCCCTGTGGAGTCATGGCAGTGCTAGAAGCAAGGGTCTCCATCTATTGAGAGGCTACGTTCTCTACCACCTCATCATCTGATAGGTCCACAGTTTCCTCTAGTGAGAAAGGACCACCTTGACTTGCTCCAGTGGTTTCTTTTACTTGCTCTTCAGCCTTCTCAGTCTTAAACTAGATAATGGTAGGAAGTGGCACATCATATTGCACTTCTTTCCTGAACACTTCACTACCTGCTCCCCTTAATACTATGGGGTCATGTCTTATTTCACCCCTCATTGAGGTTCTCTATCTCTTAGGTGGTGATGCCACCAGGGGTGCTTTCCTCTTTCTTGTGACCCTCATGGTGTCATCTTCTACAGGCTCTTTATTTATTGGCTCCTCCTCAATAAGGATATCCTCTTCCACATTTTGCTGTGAGGTTTGGCCCTTATCTGGCACTCCTGCTGTTTCCACAGCTGGCCTTTGGATTCTTTTTGTTCTTGGTTCATCTATCAAAGGCTGTGTAAATGAGGTTGATGCCTATCTTGATGCAAATGCACCTTCAGCTGGTATGTCAACTCTTTCAATTATTACCCCTTTAGGTTCATTGTCAGTCTTCTTTCCTCTAGGGGGTCTTTTGCTTTGTTCTTGAGGTGGTAGCCTTTCTCCCTTAGATTTCCTCTTTTCAACAAGAAAGTCATCATATTCTTTGTCAGGAATCTCTTGCCTTTTCCTCTTGTTATCTACTATGAGGGCTACACCTTTCTTCTTCAGGATATTGATTTGTTCATCCACCCAGGCTTGAGTCAACTGTATCACCCCACCTGTGAACTGATCTAATGAAATATCTTCAAGTTGTGTCAGGTCAAGGGCTAAAATAGTGTCATTATACACCTTTTTATCTTCATATTCATTGGATATGGTCTTGCCATTATCTTTCTTCAATTGTGCAGGCACTGCAATACAGTCAAAGGTCCTAATCTGATTGAGGCTGAGTCTCTAATATTTTCTCCTTCTAACCTCAGCCTCATCCTCACAGTCTGTCCAGAAATCCTCTAAGTTCTTCTGATGGATGGGCTTCCCCATGATCTTTTGCATTCTTCCATAAAGGTCATATGATCTGGCCAATGGAAATGGTTGTAGATTCATCATGTTCAGACCTACTATGGCTTTCTTTATGTTTTCAGAATCAGGGCATATATACCACCCTATAGTTACTATAAACAAAACCGAAGGAATCTTATTGTTTTCTTTATATGCATCCAGTATTGTTGATACTTGTCTCAAGAATTCCATCAGCACTACCCCATCAGTACGGTACATGGGTAGCATCAATGGCTGGCCTCCAAAGCCTTCTATTCTGATGTAAGAAAATGTGGTAAACTAGATAAACAAGGCACCATGTCTGTATATAACTTCCTGAGCTTCCATGCTCAGTCTTTTTGTTCTATCTTCCTCCATTGTTCTAACCAAATGCATAAAAAATGCATCATTCACTAATTTGTAATCAGGAAGATAGTTTGTCCTTTGCAACTGAGGATAATGGTCCCATATATGGGCATCATTTAAACGGCCACTAATCTTCCCAACTGTGGTAAGTGCATCAAATGTACCATTGTAGGCACATGAATATACAACATATGAAGTCATATAAAAGGAACACTCAAGGCCTCCTAGGTTCATCATCTGCATTTCTAGGGCATCACTGATCATTTTAGCCCATAATGGCTTGTTATCTATATAAATGTACATCATGATAATCCCATACATCTAGTCCTTGAAACTTCCAGCAGTAGGTTGGCCTGTCACTCTGCTAAGTAGGGCAATCATATATTGATATTCATCATCAAAGTCAAATTTGTATAGGTGCACTGGTAATTTGGCAGAGGCAGTGTAAGGGCTATTCTTTGACCTCCATTGATATATCCTCTTTCTTGCAGTCTTCTTGTTATTTTCATATTCAATTTACAGTTTCTTTAGATCCATAATGACTACTTTCTTTCCTAGTGGAAGATTGAAAGTAGTTGCAATCCCTTTGATGGACAAATCTGCATAAACTCTGCCATGCTTTTCTACCTTCCTTGTCTGTGGGTTATAATTCCTGGCACATTCTATTACCAACTCTGGAGCTTCCATGGATATGGAAATCCAACCGCATACCACATTCCTGATACAAAAAGGGCATCCAGGAGGGTTCTTTCTTTATCATTATGCATCTTAGATGACCATGCCACTAAATATGTGTTTCCCTGGTGTGTATCTCCAATGACACCATACTTGAACTGTACTCCCTCAGGTTGAGCAAACATAGGCTTAAGAAATTCAGCCTCAGACTTGTTCCTCCTAACATCTTCCATGGATCCTTGCAATGAACACGACTAGTCTTACCATTTGATATTCACATGCATGCATACAACATTATATACTTTTACGGCATCATGCATATTATACTTATTAATCACCATTTCATCATGATATGCATAATTAGAGCTTCAAACCACATGAAAAGTATACTACCTGGACATGCAGAAAACGACAATAGGAGGGTTTTTTAATTACTTACCTGATAACGCTTATCTCCTAAATTAAGCTGATGATTACAAAAAAGGGGCTTAGATACCAGTGATGATGACGTGTTATCTTCTGCTACAAGCTGTATGTGTCCACAGGTAGCTTGTACGAGGGTTTGAACGTCTGCTCTGTAAATTCTTGTTTCTTCGCAAGGTAAATGCAAAATGACCTTGGAAATTCACTTTTAAACCATCCATCGGGTCAATTAGGGCAAAACCGGATTAAATTGATCAAAACCATTGATCTTTTGCATGAAATCCATGGATGTTGCCAAGTGTGCGCATCGCATTCGCAATCGGCGGGAACCACCTACTGCATTTATGTGCATTAAATGTTACGAGGCAAGAGGAGGGTGGTGATCTTCAGAAGATCAGGTGATATTTGGAATATTGTGTGATATTCAAAATATGACCCCCTTTGTGTAATATAACCCTCCTCCTTGAGCGGGAAAGCTTATGTCAATGGATTGGGTGATATTGAGACTATTGGGTCATGTTTTGAAAATCAGGGGATGTTTAAAATGTCAGGTGATGTTTTTTAATATGACCCCCTGAAACTAAAGTGACCCCCTTTTGAAAGATCAGGATGATGTCACCGTCATGTTATTGTAAAAGGGTGATTGTTGGAAATATACCTCCACGAGGTAAAAAAGGATGATGATGTCATCGTCAAGGTGATTTTCTTGTTTATCAGGATTTGGATGACATCATCAGCATATTGGCTCTAGTGTAATATTTTGTGACTGGGTGATATTTGAAAGTTTAGGTGATATTCAGAATATTAGGTGATATTCAAAATATGAGCCCCGCAAAATATATGAAGTTGTTTGACGGGTAAATGTCACTACCACGTAAAATTGACATCCGGAGCATCGGACCGAATGATTATCGGGTGATAAAATTGGATTGGGGTGATCTTTCATAAGATGATTAATGTTAAGAAATATGACCCCCCTCAGAATATCAGGTTTGACCAGGACTTTGGCTCACCATAACTCTCGTTCCCTAAGGAATATTAGGGTGATCCAAAAGGAAAACCTGCATGAAATTTTGTACTCTTTCCAATCATGAGGTTATTGATATGAAATATTAACTTTGACAAATTTACCTCATCATGATGACTTACCCAACTCCCTTATGCAGGGTCACCTGCATGACTTACTTTTACCAAACTGCCGAAAAGCAGAAAAAACACAAGCCAAGCCAAGCAAAAAGTTGGGTCCCTATTTTGTCAAGTCAAAATGGGGCATGTTGTGTAACCACACAACACCTAGCAGCTCCAAGATCCTTCATGTCAAATGTAGCTAAAAGTTGGGCTTTAAGCTCACTGATCATACCCTTAGTATTGCTGAAAAATAACATGTCATCAACATACAATACAATAACCAGTATAGAATCATCAACACTATAAATGTAAACACAGTGATCCTCCTCGCTTCTAACAAAACCCAATTTCAACAAAAATGAATCAGATACCACATTCTAGGGGACTGTTTTAAACCATAGAGAGACCTCTTTAACTTGCAAACCCATTTTTCTTTCCCTTTTACCTCAAAACTTGCAGGTTGTTGCACATAAATTTCTTCCTCAAGATCTCCATGTAAGGACATAGTTTTAACATCCATTTGCTCAATCTCCCAATCATAAGTTGCAGCAATGGATAAAATAAATCTAATAGAAGTCAATTTAGCAACAGGAGAGAATATTTCACCAAAATCAACTCCCTCTCTCTGGGAGTAGCACTTGGCTACTACTCCAACTTTGTACTTCTCCAATGACTCATCTGCTCCAAACTTCTTCTTGAAGACCCACTTACAACCTATGGATTTTCTTCTTTTGGACAAATGAATAAGATCCTAGGTGTTATAATAGTCTAAATCTATCATCTCCTCCTGCATGACTAACTGCCAAGACTCACTATCATCTAAAAGAATAGCTTCTTGTAGGATCTAGGCTCATCGTTAGTGTAAAGTATGAAATTTGGATAGGGTTGATTAGATGGTTTGTTAAGTGTCTATCCTCCTTTCACCATTATATTCATGGACCTTGAGTCGAGTGGCAATGCACTATCAGGCCCTTGGTCACTTAGGAATGTTGGGAAGATTGGATTTATGTGATTGATTTCCAATTATGCTCAATTATACATAAAAACCCTAATTATGCAAATACAGAAGCAAATGGATAAATTACAACAAATGTTGCTACAGGAAGCTATAAAATGACAAATAAATGTGCACCTATTTTTGAAATTTGGGAAGCAGAATAGTCAGGGACTAATGAGCGGGCACCCTAGTCCAATGCCTTGATTTTTGTCAAGATCTAAAAACTTGATCTGCAACCTATTCCTGTTGTCTTAGAGATTTCTCCGTTACAAAATCTAGAGGACTAATGAGCAGATGCCCAAGTCCAAGGCCTTATTTTCAACTTTGATTTGCAAATCTGACACTCTACAACACTCTCCTGCAACTCCACTTTTCCTACTTCTTCAACCAGTGACCTGCAATTACAGAAAAATGGGGAGGGGGTTGTGGTGTTTAGAGGCTTGCCTCAGTCAAGCCCTAGAGAGACATTCAAGTATTCTGAACACCATTGTTAGAGAGAGTGTGTGCCCTTGTGAGGCAGAGGAAAAAACTAAATTATAAATGCTTGAAAACACAAATGATGTCACCTTGTAGTGAAGATCTCATGGAAGGAAGAAGCTCTTCATGCCATGAGGAGATGGATGCTCAAATCTACAAATACAAACACATGAACAACACAAATCTTCTCTTGCTACACAATGAATGCCTTGAATCACCTTTAAAATGCCAAAAGATCACAATTTCTTGCTAGTAATCATCTAGTTTACAAATGAATGCTTAAACATGCTTATATATGCAACTACAAACACTCCTGCCAAGAATTTCATAATTCAAACTTACAGTGTCGGCATAGGACCTAAATAAAGTTCACAAGGTGACACTTAAAATTTGGGCCTGACCCAAAATAGGGTAGGACTAAGGTGTGAATGCCCAAGTCCTCCCCCCTATTTTGATTAGGGATTAGTTCAAGGAATCCCCCTAGGTCCCATTTATCATGAAACTTTGTGTTCATTTCATCAGGATGCCAAAATATGATGCGAGATGTCCTAAATGTAGATTAAAGACCTGAGAGCTAAACCTTATGAGGGAAAAGCCCCCAATGGGGCATTTTTCAATGTTACATTTAACCCCCACTTTAATATATGTATAAACACAAGGCCAATACACGCATTGAAGTACGGTCAACAAACACAACAAACACACCAAGCACGGAGAAGACATGCCAATCATAGAGAAAACAATAATAGGCAAGCAAAACATGGAGAAGACAGTTACAGTCACACAAAACATGGAGAAGACAATAGATGCATAGAAGACAATTAATGCATAGAATACATGGATGACTTCTTTTCTTTTTCTTTTTCTTTTTCTCATAGATATATGAAATGAAGATGCAAGTATAGGAAAGTAAACACAACACCCAAAATGTAGGAAGCACTCATCATGCTAGTCTTTAGAGTGCACATGGGGCAACACACACGCAAGACATGCCAAACCTCCCATAATGCAGAAGCACTCATCGCAGTGTTCTTTAAACTGCACATGGGGCAACAAACACGCCAAACAAATCAAGCATGCCAAACACACACTTTGAACACACGAAGAAATCATGGTAGACAATTGATGGAATGTCCCTATTTCTAGGTTCATCTCCATCTCAGGCACATTACAGGTACAGACCGACAATTGGGATTCACCACAACAATCACCGAAGACACACTTAAGGGTTGAGTTAGTCACAAAACCTCTCCCTACCTTTCGATGAGCACTTTTTGAAAATGACAAGATGGGTACTCTCCGCAAGAGATACACCACCCCCACCTCCATAGAGGGATTAAGATGATTGATTGATTTATTGATTGCAAACAAAATCAAAGTGCAGAAGGGACTCATCGCCACCAGTCTTTAAACTACACCTAAGGACAAGGACATTGCTAACATCTACAATAGATAGCTTACCTTATATATACCCCCACCTTAAGGTGGTTGATATCACGCATCATTATGAAGCATGTTAAGGTAGGAAGAAAATACACGAGGGAACATAGACTTTTGCAAAGCCCATGCCCCCCAGAGGTGACATGTACTTTACGATCACTAAATGTTCCCACAAACACATCCCTGCAAGAAACATGTTAGTGCCCACATAGTCATGATAAACAACATCAATGCATATGATTAATCACACAAAGAGCCAAGGTTATACTATGAATTAGGATTTCAAGTATAACTGCAAGGATATACTATAAAAATCTCAAAATTGAGTGTCACCAAGGTGAGATTCAAAGACAAACAAAGTGCACGAAGTAGAAGTATTATTATGTTTTGTAAGTGAGATAAAAACATCATCAAAATCACTATGCAGAAAGCATAGAGTGCTTATACTAGCCTAGCGTTGGATAATATATTACAACCCCACCATCATATTAGGAACTAAGTCCAATTTCTAATTTCTCGTTAAAGGGACGCTATGTCTGCATCAGTATAAAAGTTTTTCATCATCCTCCCGCTAGATAGAAACACTAGAGGAAGGGAAATAATAAATAAGAGAGGAGAAACAAGTGCCTTATGGACAATCACGTAGGAGGGTGCCCCCAATTCACCAACTGTAACGCTATGTTTGTAAGACACAACACACATTAATGAAATCGAAGAGAGTCAATATAGAAGAATGATGATACAAATAGAAGGTCACAACAGAGGAAGTCTCCTAGTATCCCAGACCTTACGAGAGAATCAGGGGTCATCCTAGGAGGCCTAAACAACACATAACACATAACAGGGAAGCATATCATGAGAGATAAAGAGTTAGAAATACTTACATGTTAGAACCCAAATGTTAAGAACATACATATCTAGGAAGAGGCCACCCTTCAGAGCTACTATAATATTCACTGCAACAATTGTGGCTTATTTTCTCAAGATATCTCATATGTTGATTTAGTCTTGTTGATATTGCATTAACATTAATTTTAGGACAACGAGAGGCTTTGGTGGGTTTCAAAGAGTGGTATCCTATACCGGTCATGTAGTGAATTCTAGCAACTTGTAAAGGTACTCTGATTCCTTGTTGATTTACATCACAACCATTACCTACATAGTTGTTATTTTTGTACAAAATTTGAAATCCATGACCATATAGAGAATCCAATTCCTTAGAGGAAGGTGAAGCCTCGTAGGTATCATAATTTGTAGTGTAATTGAGAGTATTATCTTTATTTTCTACCAAGGAGACTTTACATTTCTCAGATGTTTCAAAAGATTGCTTAGATGAGATCGATGCAACTTTTGATGTGTCAAGGTTATTAAATTTATATTCCCCTATACCACAAGGATTAAAATCTAATGATCTCCAATCATCACCAACAAGTGCATTCGATGGTTGAGAGTCTTGCTCAACATTATCCGTGGGAAGAGGCATTGATAGATTACCTTGCAAATTGTTTAAGCTCATGTGATTGTAAATTGGTTTTTGTCTTTCAATATGTAAACAATTATCTGGTTTAGGATTAGCATGAATAGTGTGTATCTTGTCTTTGAATATGAATTTAATTGAATGATGTAAAGTAGAAGGAATTTCCCCCAATGCATGGATCCAAGGTCTACCAAGAATCATGTTGTAAGATAAAAAACAAGGCATGACATGAATCAGGGTAGGCATAATCATAGATCCTACTTGTATAGGTAGAGTTATAGTGCCCATGGATTATCATCCAACATTATCAAAGCCATGAATGCTGGTGCCATCTGGTTTGATTTGTGATGTGTCAACCTTGATTTTGTGTAGTAGGTCAATGCTACAAACATTAAGAGCCGATCCATTGTTAATCATAACTTGTTTTACCAATGTTTTATTTATTGTGACAAATATTATAAGAGGATCATATTGGTTTTAAACTTCAATTGATGGTAATTCATGTGGTTGAAAGAGGATATCCATTTGTGTTGTGTGCATACAATCTAATAGAGCTACTATATCATTCATCTTAATAGCAGGTAGTACAATCACCTTTTGTAAAGCTTCTTGGAGCATTCCATGGTATGTAGGTGATGTTTGTATTAAATCCCAAAGAGAGATCTTAGCCGGAGTGGCATAAAGTTGTTCGACAAGATCATACTCTTGACCACTTTTATTAGTAAGACAAGGTGGTGGAGGGAGCATAGGTTGAGAACATGGAAGA
This sequence comes from Cunninghamia lanceolata, assembly GCA_027924645.1. Taxonomy (NCBI): domain Eukaryota; kingdom Viridiplantae; phylum Streptophyta; class Pinopsida; order Cupressales; family Cupressaceae; genus Cunninghamia; species Cunninghamia lanceolata. The sequence goes on from BSBN01000072.1 coordinate 34,335,340, forward strand.
GAGACAGGCACATGCAGTGCTTGCTTATATTGCTTGTTATTATGGGTGTTGTATGTGTGAGCAATCACATTTTGAATACCCTGATTTCTTTGAGTAATTTACTTTGCATAGTTGAAGATGTCATCAGGAGGTTTACCTTGAACCGTGATCACTAGCTTTAAGCAAGAGGGTGCACTAGGTGCCCCTCAGACAATCCTCTTAGGAATATTGCTACAAAATCTATTAATAAATATTGAATTAACACTGCTTCCCTTTTGATTATACCCAACATCTATCCCTAGGGGATTTAATGTGAGAGACCTTGTCTTGTTCACTAATGCTACATCTTGGCCATGGAGAGCAATGGGATGAGAGGAAGGTACTGTATTGTTAGGAAGACTAGAGCTATCGATAGTCTTCTCATCGAAGGTTCTTGAGTTTTCAAGAAAAGGTGGAAGGTCTAATGGATTATCCGTAGAGGTCTCATTAACCAAATGATCGTTAGGTGAATAGTCTTTTTCCACCCATGAAGAATCCTTATTGAGATGGAGCCCTTTATCCACTAATGTTTCATTTTCCAAAGAGGGTAGAGTGATGTTCAACAATGTGTCAATGATTTCATCCTCTTGCGCTAGTATATCCTTATAGGAGGAATCATTTTCTATGTCATCATCACATGTTTTAGCTATTAAATCCAAAGCATTAAGAGAACTTTCACTCTCATCATTCTCAATGTGTTTCGTCAAATCTTCTACTACCCAGGGATATGTATTTATGAGAGATGTGAAGTTGTCATAATCAGATACATAGTCAAGGATTTCAAATGAATTGCATTTAAATATATCCTTGTAATACATAACTTGTAAGTAAGTGAGAACATGAGGATTCATATTAAGAAATTTGTACAAACTCTCGAAGTTTTTGATATATGCATGTAAAGATACCCAAGAGTAATGAGATGAATATTCCATGGTGAAATTCCTTGTAACATCAATTCAAAATCATATTTTTAAATCTTTTCAACAGTTATGCAAAAGACAAGTGCAAAACTATGTGCAAAAATGACCTAAAATGCTTGATTTTTTGTACTTTTTCAATGCAAATATATGAAAGAAAATGTGTTGTAAAGAATTTAATTAGGGCAAGAAAATAATATGTCTATTTTCAGTCCAATAAATCAGTAAAACCCTTTACAACACATTTTTGATGCAAATCTAAGATAGTGACAAGTCAAAACCTAGTGAAAATGCCCTAAAATATGCAAATTTTCACAATTTTGCAATCCCAAGACCTAATGAAAGAGGTGTTGTAAGGAATTTTAGGAGGTGAATAAAATAATAGAAATGATATCAGTCACTGCAAGCCATAAAACTTGTCACAACACACTTGGAGTGTAAATCTAGGTCAAACCCTAGGGCAAATATAGCAAAAATGTGTAATTTTTCACCAAATTTTCAATACAAGGGCCCAATAAAAAGGTGTTGTAAAGAATTTAAGGAGGGAAAGAAGATAATAACTCTTACAACATCCAATTTGTGCAAAAATATTGTTTACAACATGCCTATAATGCAAATCTAGAGAGTCAATAAGGTCAAATCTAGTGAAAATCAAGGTTTTTCAAGCCCTAGGTTTTAGATCTCAATGCAAAATGCTATATTAATGTCTTGAAATATTATTTATGATAAAAATTAGTTCCACTCATATCTGAAAATTATTTCCAAGTCCTAATATGCAAAATGTAAGTGCAAATCTAATAAAAAATCAATGAAAAATGCTAGTTTTTGTTGAAATTTTCTATGTAAAAATGCAAATTTTTGAGATCTAAATGCAAATTAACACTAAAATGCAACACTACAGCCAAATTCAAATTTGGATGAGTGTCTAAGATGAGTAGAAAAATATGAATCAAGATTTTACCTACAAACCCTAGTTTTTGGAATTACTAGGTTATACGAAAAATTCAAAATTTCTAACAAAACTCTAGCAATTTTATGATGACAATGCTATGTGAGTGATTGAATTTTTATAATTTTCTGAAATTTATCTCAGATCTAATGCAAAAATCATAAATTTTATGAAATTCAAATTAATTAATGCAACATGCAAATCCTAGAATGCAATTTTTTACAAAAATTTCAAAATTTTCAATTTTTTTTGTAATTTTTCTAATGCAATAAGATGAATGATGATATGAATGAATGAAATTAATAAAAATCTGAAGCAAAACACTTAGAAAGGTGTCAAAAATTTCAACAACATGGGTTCACCAAAATATAAAATATGAAATTTGGATAGGGTTGATTAGATGGTTTGTTAAGTGTCTATCCTCCTTTCACCATTACATTCAAGGACCTTGAGTTGAGTGGAAATGCACTATCAGGCCCTTGGTCACTTAGGAATGTTGGGAAGATTGGATTTATGTGATTTGATTGCCAATTATGTTCAATTATGCTCAATTATACATCAAAACCTTAATTATGTAAATATGGAAGCGAACAGATAAATTACAACAAATGCTGCTACAGGAAGCTGTAAAATGACAAATAAATGTGCACCTATTTTTGAAGTTCGGGAAGTAGAACAATTGGCGACTAATGAGTGGGTGCCCTAGTCCAATGCCTTGATTTTTGTCAGGATCTAAAAACTTGATCTGCAACCTGTTCCTACTATCTTAGAGATTTCTCCATTATGGAATCCAGAGGACTAATGAGCGGGCACCCAAGTCCAGGGCCCTATTTTCAACTCTGATTTGAAAATTCAACACTTTACAACACTCTCTTGCAACTCCATGTTTCCTGTTTCTTCAACCCATGACCTACAATTACAGAAAAATGGGGAGGGGGTTGTGGTGTTTAGAGGCTTACCTCAGTAAAGCCCCAGAGAGACATTCAAGTCTTCTGAACATCATTGTCAGAGAGAGAGAGTTCATGGCCTTGTGATGCAAAGGAAAAAACCAAATGATAAATGCTTGAAAACACAAAATGATGTCACCTTGTAGTGAAGATATCATGGAAGGAAGAAGCTCTTTATGTCATGAGGAGATGGATGCTCAAATCTGCAAATACAAACACATGAACAACACAAATCTACTCTTGCTACACAATGTATGCCTTGAATCACATTTAGAATGCCAAAAGATCTCAATTGCTTGCTAGTAATCATCTAGTTTACAAATGAATGCTTAAACATGCTTATATATGCAACTACAAACACTCTCACCAAGAATTTAGTAATTCAAACTTACCATGTCGGCATAGAAACTAAATAACGGTCACAAGCCAACACTTAAAATTTGAGCCTGACCCAAAATAGGGCAAGACTGGGCTGCGAACGCCTAAGTCCTTCCCCCTATTTTGGTTAGGGATTAGTTCAAGGGTTCCCCCTAGGTCCCATTTATCATGAAACTTTGGGTTCATTTCATTGGGATGCCAAAATATGATGCAAGATGTCCTAAATGTAGATTAAAGACCCAGGAGCTAAACCTTATGAGGGAAAAGCCCCCAAGGGGACATTTTTCGATGTTACAGTTAGTACTCAATAAAGCAAATACATAACAAAAATCTGGTGGGCTATACCTATCAATTCAATTCTATTGTCTTGTGGATCTCCTCAAGGGTGGAGTAAGGGTCTCAACTTGTTCTTCTGCATGATCATCTATACCAACTTCTTCTCTAACAACAGACTCATCTTCATCAGAACTACCTAAATCATCTTCTTCTTCATCATCTCCTAATCCATCATTCTGTTCTTCCTGAGGTACATCTTGCTGCTCTAACTCAAAGTGCACACTCTTTACCTTCTCATCTTTTTCTTTGGGATGCTCAGGTTTAGAAATAGCTTTAAGTTCCCTGAAAATAACATCTCTAGAATATATAATCTTACAAGTTAGTGGATTCCAAAGCTTATAACCTTTGACATTATTGCCATATCCAATGAATGCACACTTTTCAACTTTTGGATCCAACTTAGATCACTTTTCCTTAGGCACATGAACAAAAGCCTCATAGCCAAAAACCCTTAAATGGGAAACATAAGATTTCTTACCTGTCCACACTTCATAAGGTGTCGAATCAAGAGCCTTACAAGGAGATTTGTTTAACAAGTAGCAAGTAGTACACACAGCCTCTATCCAACTGTGCATCACTCAGCATACTTTTGACTCTTTCCATGATTGTTTGGTTCATCCTTTCTGCAACACCATTCTGTTGTGGTGTATACAGAGTTGTCTTTTGTCTGATAATACCTGCATGCTTGCAAAACTCATCAAATTCCTTAGAACATTATTCCACTCCATTGTCATATTTTAATATTTTTATCTTCAACCCTGATTGGTTCTCTACTAAGATTTTAAATTCTTTAAACTTAGTGAAAACTTCATGTTTGTGTTTCATAAAATAAATCCATGTAAATTTGGACACACATCATCAATGAAGGTAACAAAATAATGAGATTTTTTGATAGAATCACTATCCATAGGTCCAAACACATCTGTATGAATAAATTCTAACTTCTCTTTTGCTCTATTGCTTCGTAAAGGAAATGATTTTTTATTTTGTTTACCAAACACACAATGCTCACATAAGTCAAAATGCTCATTAGAATAAGAGAAACCATCCAACAAATCTTTATTCTTAATAGTTTTGAAAACATTATTGCTAGTGTGGCCCAATCTATGGTGCCACAACATACATGTATTTTTAGTACTAGCCTCAAATGCATAGGAGGCATTAAAAACTGTAGTTGCTTCAAGATTGAACACGTTTCCCAATCTCTTCCTCTTCGCTACCACCAAGTTCCCTCTCACCAATCTGTAACCATGCTTGTCAAAAGTCACATGCATTCCCAAATCATTCAGCGTTGAAATAGAAATCAAATTTCTAGCTAATCCAGGAACATGATAAACGTCAAGGAGGGTTTTAATCCTCCCATCATTGAAACACAATAGTACATTGCCTTTACCAACTATTGGGTATGTAGAGTTGTCTCCAAGGTAGATATTACCTCCATCATATTCTTCATATGTGGAGAACCATTCCTTATGTAGGGTCATATGAAATGAGCATCCTAATTCAACTAACTAGTTTTCATTAGAAACAACATTACATGTAGAAAGTAAAACATCTTCACTTGCATTCAAGGACTTATCAAAAGCACTCTCCCACTATTTCTTTGGGTTCCTCCACTCCTTCTTCACATGTCCCCTTTTACCACAATTCCAACACTTAACTATATTCTTCTTCCCAAGAGTCTTAGATCAGCCCTAGGACTTGTCCTTAGCCCCTTTCTGATCTCCTTTTGGTCCTCTTTCCATAGACCTTCCCCTGACACTAAGAGCATCCCCTGAACTATTTGAACTTTTCTTCCTCAATTCATGTGATAGACAAACTAAAACAAGAGCATCCAACTTTAGATCTGTGAGGTTAGTAGTGATAGCCAAAATAACATTCTCCCATGACTTAGGTAAAGGATAGAGAAGCAATATACATTTATCATCTTCATTCATCTTCACATCTACAGATGTTGGTTGACTCAATAACAAATTAAACAAATTTAAATGCTCTGCAACTAATTCACCCTCTTTCATTTTCATGGAAAATAACTTACGCTTTAAATAAAGTTTATTTACCATACTCTTGGCTTGGTAGATCTCACCTAGGAGCTTCCAAAAGATATGTGTGGACTTCTCATTCACAAATTCAATAGAACTAAATTTGCAAGACACAACCGTATTGTACCTCGTGCCTTTTTATCCACTCTTTCCCACTCATTAGGAGAAACATCATCAGGTTTCTTCTCTTTCATAATAGCCAACCACTAGTTTATTTCTTATAGCAAATCCTCCATTTTTAGCTTCCACAATTCGTACCTCATGCCATTGAACTTTTAAATGTCCAACCAAGAGGTAGAAGCAATAGTGGATGAAGCCATGATATCTACACAAGATCTGCAAAAAAAATAACCAAATCTCCCACTGCAGCTAAAAAACCTTCACACTACCACCCAAGAATTAAAACTGGCCAAGCTCTTATACCAAATGTTAGAAATGAAGGTGCAAACCACACAATGAAAATCTGATTCAAACCTTATTATCCTATAAACAATGTAGAATCAATGGAGATTGCAGCAAGAATTAAAACCCACTACACAAAAATAACAAGCATTAAGAACAGAACACATAACACAGTATGTAACATGGAGAAAACACTTTTAGATAAAAACCCCACCAAGAAAAGAGGCTCCAAGTTGTATTATCTTCAAATATATGAGATTACAATACATGCACTTCCTCTCTCCTTGAATCTTTAATCCAGCGGCACCTATTACTCTCAACTATGATAAAAAATGTACTACAAATATCCTTATAAAAGGGGGTTGCCTTCTAGGGCAAGATCACTGACAAAATATCCACTGTCAGATCTCTGACCTAAAGAAAAATGGTCCACCCCCTGCGAACCCCTGTCGCAGATGAATGACATCGAGGACTAGATATGAACATGTAGCTAAAATAAGATTGTTGCTGGTGAAACCTTTCGTCCCTTATGGGTGATTTACAAACAATATTAGGAGTAATTAATTACATAGGATTTATAAGGTTGATGTCATCTTAATCCTAATAGAAGTCTCTTGGTCATTATTACCTACATTGAACGTAGACAATCTCTCAAGAGCCCTAAGATAAAAAAGGTGTCAAACTCTGGACAGGCTATTCCATCAAACCGTGACACCTAGGAATATCTTCTTTGCATGTATAGGTAGATGTTAGGTCCACCTACAAATACATACCTTGTTTTTTTAAAAATCAATTTCGTTTGCCTATGGTGGCAAGGAATGCATTGTTCCAAAACACTTTAGTTCATGCAATGGAAAGGTGCTAAGAATGAGATTTTGTATTCCACAGCTCAAGGGGCTGAACTGACTATGCAAACACATCGGGTTAGGTGGGTAAATGTTAGGGGAGCTCTCATTTCATGTGCCAAGTTTCCCAGTCATTTGGGGTAGTAGGCTACCAACAAATTCACTTAAGATCCCTAAGAGCAAAAAATTGCCAAACTTTGACGGAGCAGTTCCTAGAATTCATGGTAGCTAGGAATGTTTCTTTTAGACCTACAGGTGCACATGGGGTCCATCCACAATAACATCTCTTAGTTTTGGTCAACTCTAATTTGTTTGATCGTGCTGAAATCAAATGCATTCTTGCAAAATGCTTCACTTTCATGCAGTGGAAAGATGCTAGGAGTGACATTTTACAAACCACAACTTGTGGGGCTAAAGAGAATGTGCCAACATGTTGGCATGGGTAGATAAATGCTATTGGAGGTCTTTTTTCATGTGCCAAGTGTCACATTCATTCGAGGCAACAAGATACCGACAAAGTCACTTAAGATCCCTAAGAGAAAAAAATTGCCAAACTTTGACAGAGTAGTTCTCAGAATTTGTGGTAGTTGGGAATGTTCCATTTAGACATACAAGTACATGTGGGGTCCATCCACAATAACCTCTCTCAGTTTTGGTCAACTCCAATCCATTTGACATGCCGAAATCAAATGCATTCTTGCAAAATGCTTTGGTTTCATGTAATGGAAAGTTACTAGGAGTGAAATTTTGCATTCCATAGCTTGTGGGGCCAAACCAACTACTCCAATGTGTTAGGATGGGTAGGTAAATGCTAAGGGAGGTCTCGTTTCATGCGTCAAGTGTCCCAGTCATTTGGGGCAGTAGGCTACCAGCAAAGTCATTTAAGATCCTAAAAGCAAAAATCTATCAAACTTTGATGGAGCAGTTCTTGAAAATCATGATAGTTGGAAATGTTTTGTTTGGACCTACATGTGCATGTGGGGTCCAACCACAATAACCTCTCTTGATTTTGGTCAACTCCAATCCATTTGACTGTGCTGAAATCAAATGCATTCTTACAAAATGCTTCAGTTTCATACAGTACAACCTTGCTAAGAGCCATATTTTTTGTTTTGCTAGTCATGGGGCTGAACCGACTATGCCAACACATCAGGTGGGTGGGTAAATACTATGGGGATCTCTTTTTGTGCACCAAGTGTCTCAGTCATTGAGGGAAGCAGGCTACCGGTAAAGTCACTTAAGATGCCAAGAGCAAAAAACTACCAAACTTTGATGGAGCAGTTCTTAGAAGTTGTGATAGCTGGGAATGTTTTGTTTGTACCTACAAGTGCACATGGGGTCCTTCCACAATAACCTCTCTCAGTTTTGGTCAACTCCAATCCATTTGACTAAGTCAAAATTAAATGCATTCTTGCAAAATGCTTTAGTTTCATACAACACAACCTTGTTAGGAGCCATATTATTCATTCTGTTGGTCATGGGGATGAACCAACTATGCCAAAATGTTGGTGTGGGTGGACAAATTCTAGGGGAGGTCTCATTTCAAGTACCAAGTGTCTCAGTTGTTCTGGGCAGTAAGCTACCAGCAAAGTCTAAAGGTGCTAGGATAGAAATTTTGCATTCCATAGGTCATGGGGTTGAATCAACTATTCCAACATGTCAAGTTGGGTGGGTAAATGCTATGGGAGGCCTCTTTTCATGTGCCAAGTGTCGCAGTCATTCGGGGTAGCAAGCTATCGACAAAGTCAATTAAGATCCCTAAGAGCAAAAAACTACCAAACTTTGACGTAGCAGTTCTCAGAATTCGTGGTAGCTAGGGATGTTTCGTTCAGACTTATAGGTGCATGTGTGGTCTTTACACAATAACCTCTCTCATTTTTTGTCAACTCCAATCTATTTGAGTGTGCTGAAATCAAATGCATTTTTATAAAATGCTTCAGTTTCATGCAATGGAAAGGTGCTAGGAGTGACATTTTGCATTCTACAGCTTGTGGGGCCTAACCAACTACACCAATGCATCATGGTGGGTGGGTAAATTCTAGGGGAGGTCTTTTTTCATGCACCAAGTGTCTTAGTCCTTCAAGGTAGCATGCTACTGGCAAAGTCACTTAAGATCCTAAGAGCAAAAAACTGTCAAACTTTGATGGAGCAGTTCTTAGAATTCATGGCAGCTGGGAATGTTCTAGTTGGACCTACAAGTGCATGTGGGGTTTATCCACAATAACCTATCTTGCTTTTGGTCAACTCCAATCCATTTGACCATGCCAAAATTAAATGCATTCTTGCAAAATGCTTCAGTTTTATGCAGCACAACCTTGTTAGGTACCATATTTTTCATTTTGCTCATTATGGGGCCAAATTGATCATGCCAACACATTGGGGTGGGTGGTTAAATGCTAGGGGAGGTCTCATTTCATGTGCTAAGTGTCCCAGGCATTCTGGGTTGTAAGTTACCAACAAAGTGACTTTGCTGGTAGCTTATGACCTCGAATGACTAGGACACTTGGCATATGAATTGAGACCTCCCCTAGCATTTACCCACCCACCCTAACATGTTAGCATAGTTAGTTCAATCCCATGACCTGTGGAATGCAAAATTTCACTCCTAGCACCTTTCAACTTTCCCAGTAACTTGCAATACAAAATGACTGAGATAGTTGGCACACAAAATGAGACCTCCCCTAGCATTTACCCACCCACCTCGATGTGTTGGTGTATTCAGTTCAGCCCCACGACTTGTCGAATGCAAAATTTCACTCCTAACACCTTTCGACTTTATTGGTAGCTTGCAACCTAGAATGACTAAGACACTTGGTGCATGAAACGATACCTCCTCTAGTATTTACCTGCCCACCCCGACATGTTGGTGCAACTAGTTTGGCCCCATGACCTGTGGAATGCAAAATTTCATTCCTAGCACCTTTTGACTTTGTTGGTAGGTTGTAGCCTAGAATGATTGCAACACTTAGCGCACAAAATGAGACCTCCCCTAGCATTTACCCACCCACCCCAACATGTTGACGCAGTCGGTTCGGCCCCATGACCCGTGGAATGCAAAATTTTACTCCTAGCACCTTTCAACTTTATCAGTAGTGTTGGGGTTTTTTCTTACAACCCTCAATCCTAAGGAAAACTAACATCAGACTGAGGACAAGAAAGGCCAATGAACAAGGCTAAACATAGCCTTCTACTCTTTGAGCATTGCCAAGTTTAGGAGGGTATTCCTAGAGATCTCAAAATAATTTAAGAAATAGATATGTAGTAGGAGAGATCTCTAAATTTAGGCAATTAGGTTCAAATGGTGTTAACATATGATAAGCTTGGTTATACTCCTTGCGAATGTATTCATTGACAACTTTTTACAATACCATTGACCTAGAAGATACAATATGCATAAGTCCTTTGAAGATTTGCATCAATTATAAGTTTCTCACAAGGTTTGACAAGGTTTAAAATACTGAGCTTCATGCATAAGGGTAGGATAGGCCTTAACTTGGAAATAAATTGTGGAAAACACTAACCTGATTTTTTTAAAATAAGGATGATTAGGGAATTGTATAAAACAACACATATATAGGATCAGTGCCTAATTCTAGGGTCATAGAATCAAAAATAGATACAGATGAAAACCCTATTATAAAACCAGGTGTATTCAGTTCACTGCGAAGATAAAATAATGAATTACATTATTATATTTCACTAGTTTCAAGATTAACTCTTCTTAGTTATCCTCTTAAAGCAATTATTTTACTACTTGCGTAAATGCCAAAAGATAAAAATATACATACATAGGAAAAATTGTGATGATGAAGCAAATTGATCTTTAACCAAATTGTATTCATGAATGCAGTAAAATATACATATAGGAGATAGATAATCTGAAACTTAACAACATTCTATAAATTGAACTGATACTAAATTACAAATAGTTCTACAAATGTATCAAAATAAGAACTCAGCACAACACCTAAATTGGGAAAGCCAATTCTATTTTATGTATTAGTTATATAAAACTCCTCTAAGATCAGATTGATAATATGCTTTAGACTAAGTTTGGAAAGTATGACCATGAACCAATGACTATCAGTAAGCCTTGAATTTCCTTTTTTTAGAATAAGGGAGAAAACAAGCTTTAGGCTTGTAACATCGAAAAATGTGCCCTTGGGGGTTTTTCCCTCATAAGGTTTAGCTCCCACGTTTTTAGAGTGCATTTAGGACATTTTAGTTCATATTTTAGCATCCCGATGGAATGAGACCTAAGTCCCATGGCAAATAGGACCTAGGAGGACCCCTTGAGTTGTACTCTACCTAAAATAGGGGGACTTGGGCGCCCATGCCCTAGTCCTGCCCTATTTTAGGATAGCCCCAATTTCCAGGTGTCGGTTTATGACCGTTAGAAGGTTGTTTTGCCGACACGGTAAAGTTTGATTTTTAAAATCTTGGCGGGAATGCTTGTAGATACATATATAAGCAAGTGTAGGCATTCATTTGTAGACTAGATTTCAATTAGAAGATAACTAGCAAGCTATTGTGTTCTCAAGGTGATTCAAGGCTTTCTATTGTGTTGCAAGAGCAGACTTGTGTGTTTTGTGTGTTGATATTTGCAGATTTGAGCATCAATTCCTTCATGGCATGAAGAACATCTTCCTCCATGAAAGCTTCACTACAAGGTGACATATCATTGGGTTTTTATCATTGATTCCTTTGGTTTTTAGCCTCTTCCTCACAAGGGAATGCCCTCTCTATCTGACAACAATGTTCGGAGACTTAAGTGTCCTCTGGGGTTTGACTAAGGAAAACCTCTAAACACCACAACCCCCAAACCAAGTCTTGTGATTGCAGGTTACAAGTGTCACATAAGGGAAAAGTGGAGTTGTAGGAAGGCTGGGAAGACATCAGGGATTTGGGATCTGAAGAAAAGACAGACAAAGGAGCACTTCCAAGACTAGGGCACTCGCTCCAGTGTCCTCCACAGACTGATTTTGGAAAACAAAAGTTACAGGGATTATCAATGTCCAAAGGAGGTCCACATTCCCTAAAAAAGTAGGTACCTTGGACTTGGGTGCTTGCTCCAGTGTCCCTAACTATTCTACTTCGGAACCCTGAAAATAGGTATTCTATATTTTGGTATTTTACTCTCGTCTGCAAGAGCTTTTTCCATAATTCTTTAATTTGTTGTCATATTTGCATAATTAGGGTTTTAATGGTCAATTGAGCATAGGAGAAGGAAAAATTGATAATTAATTCCCTAATCCAAGTTTCCCTACATCCAAAAATGACTCTATGGTATGATAGTGCTTTCCATTCAACCCTAGATCCTTCAATGTATAGTGGAGAGGCAGATTTAAACACCTAAACATGAAAACATTGACAAATCCAATTTTCCCCTAAACATTTTGGTGAACCCATGTATTTGAACTTAAATTGTAACTTTCTGTGTGTTTTTCTATAGATTTAGTGTGATTTCATTCATTCATTTGGTCATTTAATTTATTGCATTGAGAAAATTTCAAAAAAATTGAAAAATTGGAAAAATACAAAAAAATTGCATTGTTGGGCTTACTAAATTGTGTCAATTCTTCCTAAATTTTCCTAATTCATGATTTTTACATCAGATCTGATATAAACTACATAAAAATACAAAAATTTAAAATTTTTCCTTGCATTTTCATCATTTAATTGCTAGGGTTTTGTGGAAATTTTGTCAATTTTATATAACCTGGTAATTCCAAAATCTAGGGTTTGTAGGAAAAATCTTTTATCATATTTTTCTACTGATTTTTGAGGCTCATTAAAATTTTCATTTGGCTTTAGTCTTCCATTTTACTGTGAATTTGCATTTAAATTTAAATTATTTGCATTTTTGCATTGAAAATTTCAACAAAAACTAGCAATTTTGGTGCAATTTCATTAAATTTGCATGAGCATTTTGCATAATTAACCTTGAAAATTATTTTTAGATTTGAAAATATTTAATTTCCATCATAAACCAGATAGTAAATCATTCGTATAACATTTGTTCCAAAATTTCAAACTTAGGGCTTCAAAAATGACAATTTTCACTAAAATTGGCCTTATCAACTCCCCAAACTTGCACCGCAAGAGTGTTGTGAAAGATATTTTCACATTAATTTTCTGTTATCAGGATAATCATTTTCTTCCCCTCATAAAAATCTTCACAACACCCTTTTAATGGGTTCCTGTAGTGAAAAGTTTGCAAAAAACTACACATTTGGCTATTTTGGCCTTAGGGTTTGACCTAGTTTGCACTCCAAGTGTGTTGTGATCAATTTTATGGATTGAGGTGACTGATATTATTGATACTCTTCATTTTCCCTCCTAAAATTTCTTACAACACCTCTTTTGCTAGGTCTTGGAGTTGAAAAACCGTGAAAAATAGCCTATTTTTGCTATATTTTCACTAAGGTTTGACCTTAAATTGCACTAAAATCATGTTGTGTTGCGTATTTTGGCACCAAGTGGTTGTTATTACTGATATTATTTTCTTTCCATCATCATTTTCCTCACAACACCCTTTTTTATGCTCTTTTGCATTGAATCTTGGTGAAAAAGTGCCTATTTTGACATATTTTTGCTACATTTTGACTTGGCATTATCTTAAATTTGCATCAAGAGTGTGTTGAGAGTGAGCATATTTCTGCATGAGTTTAATAACTCACTTCCCTAAGATAAATATTCCTTTAATAAGAAACATAAGACACATGGGATCTAGTGCTCTTGAAGAAGTTGGTACTTTGAACACCTTCTTTACAAAAGGAGAAACCCAAACATTACAAGATATTCCACCTATTACAAATATAATGGAGGAACAAAATTTTCACTATGTTGATGATACTATTGAGGCAATAGGATATGTATTAGATGAGAAAATAGAAAAATTGGATAAAGAGTTAGCTGAATTTCAATCATTTATTGGAAACTAAGAGAATAGCTAAAGAAGTCATTCCTATAATTCACAATACAAGAGAATTGATAAAAGAAGGACAAGATGGTGTTAATGTACTTCGTGGTCCAACACATATTGTACAAACTAAAATTATCCAATGATTGAATGTGTGTAAGTGATAAAGAACACTTTATCACCATCTCATACACAAGTTTCAGCACCTATACCGACCACGGGAATGTCCACTTTCACATCAACGATCTTAGCAACTAATGTGAATGCTTGTAGTAATGCTACCATGGGAATTGGAGTATCTAATGACACTAATTATAAAGCTATGGGATTTAATTATCAGAATTTGATTCCTAAGGGGACATCTTCTATGAATAATTATTCTCAACCTCTTATCTATTTCACTCATTTCCAGCTACCCATTACATACTCGCAACCATCTTCCACATATCAATATGGCCAACTACCACTAACATATTCTCAACCTCTGCATATTGTATCTCAAGCCCAATCACCTCCTCACCTTGGTTCCAATTCCTCACAACAAACCGCATCTCCCAATGATGCCATCCTAAACCAACTTTTATAGGGCATGACTGCTTTGCAACAAAAAGTAACAAATTTGACAAATTCTTCACAGCCTAGTCTACCAACATATCATGCCCATAATCCGTTATCCTATGCAATCTTCAGAACCCCTATGCCTGAAAGGTTTGAGACTCCTCACTTTGAAAAATATGGTGGAAAAGGAGATCCTAATATCCATGTGGCAGCATTCACAGGTATGTGTAGTGATTTCTATTTTCAAGAGGATTTGTTAGCAAAACTTTTCCTATGATCTCTCAAAGATACTGCTTTAGAATGGTTTTGCTCTTTGCCTCTGAATTCAATTCACTCCTTTTCACAGTTGATTGATCAATTTTTACAACATTTTCAAGCAAATATCGGACCCCAAGTCACTCTTATTGACTTGGTTCAATGTAAACAAGATCTGAAAGAAAAGTTGACTGAATTCATTAGTCGGTATCAAGGCCTTAATATTTTATTTTGACATTAACTTTTGCAAATGCTATGATAGATTATATGATGCATAAGAGTCAAGAATATAGGAACCAATGATCAACAAAGCCAAAAACTACCATCAAATCTAAGTAGATTGAAAGTTGAAATGACAAGTACATATAGGTGTTGAGAAGTGAGGAGGTTGAGTCGACTTAGGAGTTGACTTCAACACTCCACTCACCAAGTGTTGAATGAGTGTCGACACAAAGCTTGGAGAGTTCAACACAAACTCTCCAAGTCGAAACCTAGCCACCTAAGGTGTCTTAAATCCATGTGCTAATTATATTACTTATAATAAGTAATATATGATAAAGTTTAGCACTAACAAAGAATAGAAGTAGTTAACTTCGAATCAATGACCAACTGTAAGATGTGTAAGAGCATCTATAAAAGCCTAATTTTAAATATGAGTCTTTCCTATCTTGGGCATCACACCTCATGGGAGATTTTGCACATGCTTTGTAAACCACATATGATTTCTAGTTTTCCAAAAGTCTATAAATTGAGAGATCAAGGAGTAGTTTGTATTATGAGAGTTTACAGGTACATAGGGGCTACTGGAATGCTGTCAAAATTACTCCATATTTGAATGTTGGTTTATTATTCATGTAAAGACTTGCATTGCAAGTGTATTATAATCCTCTATTGATTTGATAATACATTGTATAGGTTTTGGAGGTGGGGTTTTTCTCCGAAAAGGGTTTTCCTCACATAAATCATTATGTTATGGTTTATTATCTATTGTTGATTTCTATGTGTTTCTCTTTTTTCTATAATAAGTTTATAGCATATTTGAAGTTATTTGCATAACACTCCTCTCATAGATTAGTGTAGGAAGTTATTTTTCCACACCTTGTTTCCCTACAAGGATCACAAAAGCACATGTTTCAACATAACATGTCTATTGTCACACATAGAGATAAATGCAACTTTCCTTTATGAATTTCAATATATGTTTTAGTGCTTTATGTAGACTCAACTCATTTAACTCTAAGTTAATTAATTACTTTATTAGCTTAGATATCGTATAAAGATTCCATTCTTATCTCTTTAATAATTAAAAATCAATCTAATTTTACTTGGTATATACTCCAAGTCAAGTGAAGTTATTGGACAACCCACTTAATATGTAATTGACAATGCTTAAAGAATATCAAATCATATCATGTAATTTCATATTGGAATCATAAGTTAAAGCAACTTGGTTGAGAAAATCAGTCTTTTGAAGAATGACTTTTACCAACCACTATGCACTCGATTTATGTAATTTTGATATGATTTATTATATATATTAGTTTTTGTGCAATCTAATTGAGGCCATAATAGAGGAACCTCACTCTCTACATGAACACAAATAGTTCAAACCTACGAGCTCAACAACCCAACCTAGCTCAATAACCTCATGAAAATTTGAACCCTAGTGACAATAGTAACTTGACAATAAATTTTAACCATCACATTATACTCTCAATGATCTAATTCAATATATTTTATTATAAATTTAACTTTTATTAAAAAATAAACTTCATAATTCTTTTAACATTTATTTTAAATTTTAAATTTAATTTTTTAATTGAAAATAAACATATAGTATATAATTTTAAAGAATTTTTTTAATTTTTATAAAAGTTATAAGTGAGAGTCCTCCTTCAAAAAAAATTAACCACAATATTTACAATATTCAAATTACATAGCACTCACATTTTCTTTTCCTAGGGACAATATTTTGAAAGTAGAGCTCTTGATTTGTTTAGATACAATGGCCCACCTCAGGGCAAAATATATTCAAAAACATCCAGCTATGGTAGACAACTCAAATGCTTTTGCTTTCATGATGTGGATGAATTTCCATCCAACAGTCCTCTCTCTTTTATGAGTGAAAGCTTCTCTGACAACCACCTTTTTATAAGGAAGAGCTTAAATAGCCAATGCGTTGTAAACGCACCGACAATCAAAAAATTTCCTGATGCGTTGAAATAATTTGACCATCATCCAAAACAAGGTATTTCAATCAGTCAAACATCATGAGCAGATCAAGTCAAAAAAGTTTTTTAAATCGAATCAGAGTTGACAATTTTGTAAACAGCTAACACGACAATGTGCTAACTATTTATGTGAGGCATTTTTATAATGTATACTTTTGGTTAAATCAAAACTAATCTAACTTATAACTTTGGGTTAAATCAAACCTAAGTCTAACAAATAACATCCATACATTTCTCTATATTTGGAGCTCTGTAATGTACATTATAGACTTCCATACCTTATCCTCACAAGGGAAGGAGATAACTGATCTCCCTCCTCAAGATCCATGTAGTTTATTTCAAACAAGTTAGTTGTTCATCTTTACTCCAACAAGCTTGATTGTAAATAAGTTCTTTCGGGATTTCCATTCACCCTTGATTACTAATATAGCAAACTTAATTTGTAAGATTTATTTACCCTTGTCTAGATTTATGATTTATTTCTCTTCTTTTGATAAATCTAGTTTTCCACAAAGTTGGTTGGTTTTAGTTTTAGGTTTGATGAAATTCTTAATTGGGCTTTTCCTATTTTTCAGCGGCCAAGTTATGTGGAAGAATAGAGAATCTATTGTATGAAAACATGTAGAAACAAAACATTAAGAGGGACTGTGGATATGTGGAATATTTTTGAAAGGCAGTGCTGTGAAAGAGGGTAGAGCGACTGATTGATGTCATCCCTAGAAAGGTAGGATTTGGATAAAAGAACTCTATTAGAAGAAGTGTCCAACATCAAGAATTAAGCATAAAGTGGTATATGGTTTTTGTTTCAAGGAATACTTTCTTTGCAAGCTAAAGGCCTCAAACATATGGTCCATAGTTTTAGTTTACAGATGAAGAACCCAACAATAACTTAGATTTTGTTTTAATCGTTGGTGGTGTTCTAGATGGTTTTGACTTAGTGGACCAGTTAGATGTCTTTTTTATTAGATATAGATTGAGTTCTAGTAGCCCGACACCATGGATTACTCTTAGGTTATAAAATGAAAAAAAACATGACTAAGATAATGCAAGACAACTTCTCTATTGCAATGCAATAGGTAGACCAAGATGCAAGATGAATACCAAGATTTAGTTGAGAGTTTGGGAAAGAGTGTGGAGGATTAAACTTTTGTGTAGTATTGGAAATTCTTATTGGCAGTTAGAATTGAATAAAGTTTTTGTTGGAATGGTATAGCTCTGATACCAATCAAGAAAGGAAGAATAAACAAACAAAGGAGAGCAGACACAAAACCAAATTAACAAACAGTGATTTATATTAATCAATAAAACTATTTTACATAAAACAAATACAAACTATAGAGTTACAACTCTGATTCTTTCAATCCCTTAAACTACTACTCACTCTGGAGAATTCTAGACTTCACTGTCATCCCTTTTTGTTTGGAGTTGTTCACTGGTCATCCCTCTAACTGTCTGTTGTGCATGTCTAGAACTTCATGGAGCTCGAATCTCTGCACTCCCTCTATTGTATTCTTCCATGTTGCTGCTGCAACAAATCATTCATCTATTCACACTGTTGTGTTGCTACTACTTGCAATATTCACTCTACACATGATTGTTCTTCATTCCTTCCTTTTGTCTTCATCCAAAAATTCCTTTTCTCAAAACTAAAACTCACCTAATAACATTGAATTGAAACTAACGGGCCAACAAATGGCAATAAATGTTTGCAGGGGTAGCAGAAAGGAGATCTACAGAGGATCTCTTATGGGGTTGGTGCATTAAATGCATGCTCCAAATTAGATTTTCTAACACTCCACCTTAATCTAGAGCTGCATACTCTTTCATTTTGTATCTCTAGAGTTGTCTGTACTTGTTCGGAGTTGTCTCGAGCTTTCTTTCTAGAGCTAAAATCTAGAGTTGTCAACAATGCCCAAGTTGTCTCTCAGGTGTTCAAAGCTCTCCTTAGACAGTACCTTAGTAAATATATTAGTGAGCTACTACTCAGACCTACAAAACTGTAGTTTAATCTCTCCATGCTCCACTAGCTCCCTTATAAAATGATACCTAATTTCCATGTGTTTGCTTCATCCGTGGAAGACTGGATTCTTTGTCAAGGCCATTGAGGAAACATTGTCACAAAATATGGTTGTACCATATTCTTGTAGTTCATTCAAATTTTCAAGGATTCTTCTTAACCAAATAGCCTACCATGTTGTTGCATTTGTTGTTATATACTCAGCTTCTATTGTGGAGAGAGATACTATGGGTTGCTTCTTTGATGCCCATAAAATGGGTCCTGAACCCATGTGGAACACATATCCAGATGTGCTCTTCCTATCATCTACTCTTCCTACCCAATCACTATCTATGTAACCAACCAACTCAAACTCACTAGATGTGGTGTACAATATGCCTAGCCATGTGTGTCATTGACATACCTCAGGATTCTCTTTCCTTCTTGCATGTGTGTGTCCTTAGGTTTCTCCATGAGCCTAGATATCAAGCTTACAAAATACATTAAATCAGGCCCTATAGCAGTCAAATACATTAGACTTCCAACCATACTCTTGTAGATCGTTGGGTTCACTTTATTGCTCCTATCCTCCTTGCTTAGTTTAGACCTGTAGCTATTGGTGTTGGTGCAGGCTTGCTAATCTACATCTTAAATATTTTCAAGATCTATTTGGAATAGTTAGTTTACAAAATAAATATACCAAGCTCATTTTGTTGGACCTTAATGCCTAGGAAGTACCTTAGTAGACCTAGGTTTGTTATCTCAAACTCTTTCTTCATCACCTCTGTGAAATCAACAATGAAGACGTCACTATTCCCTGTATAAATCAAATCATCTACATACAAAATAGTAATTAAAATCTCACCATTAGCTGCTTTGATGTAGAGTGTGGGCTCACTACTACTTTTGCTAAAACCATTACTCAGCAGATAGGAATCTATCATGTTGTACCATGCCCGAGGTACTTACTTAAGCACGTAGAGAGCTTTCCAGAGCCTGTATTGGTGTAGGTGCACCATACCCACAATGGCCTCCTAAAGGCATTTAGTTGTTTTATGCTTATTTTTTCTATTTTCAATAACGTCCTAAATGACCATTTAATGTAATAAGGTTGGTTTGACCATTTCTGTTATTGTAGTTGGTTGTTAGGACACTTGTCAATCTGTAGATGACAAGGCTGGTAGAGTTTGTTAGAGTTT
Source organism: Cunninghamia lanceolata (assembly GCA_027924645.1). Taxonomy (NCBI): domain Eukaryota; kingdom Viridiplantae; phylum Streptophyta; class Pinopsida; order Cupressales; family Cupressaceae; genus Cunninghamia; species Cunninghamia lanceolata. Next base: position 34,355,335 of record BSBN01000072.1, read on the forward strand.
GTTAGTCGGTTACATCTCCCAGCCACCTGGAAGTGTCTCCCAGCCGTTGGGAATCATTTTCTGTACTACTCATGTGAGTAGATAAATACCCTAGATCGGGTCATTTAGAGGAGGAGAGGAGTTGAGATAGATGTAATTGTAGGCAGATGAAGTCAGTTATCTGTATGCATTTTTTAGAGCAATAAAAAAGATCTTGTTTTTGTTTATTTTCTGGTGTTTGATTTACTGGTGCAATCAGTTTCTATTCTGCAGTCGAGATGAGATCCTAATCCATTCCACCGGTTGGATTACTTCGTAATCGGTGGAATGGATGTATATAGTAGTTTAGATTTTCTATTTTCTGTTTGTTATTTTCAGGTTGACAGGGTAATTTACAGCATGCTCAGATGAACCTTAGCATCCACACGTGCTAGGTTGGCAAATTGAAATAAAGTTAGTTTGTTGGTAGGAGAAATGGTCTATGGAATCGCGAGGGTTTTGACATTGTAGATTGGTGAAATTCTGCATGATTTAATCAGATATACAATTTGTATGTATATCACAATTTGACCGGTTTGATCGGTAGAGGGACCGGCAGTGAAGGGTTAAGTAATGCTCTTCGAAGTTGAAGATTTGTTGAAAGTCTAAGTTTTCCCAGTGATTGAACCAATTTCATATGGTTCAAAGGTTCCATGAGCTCAAAGCAACTGAAGGAAGAAGTCAGCATGTTTAAGTCTAGCAGAAAAAGATTTTGGTTGAACCTTTGAACTGGTTTGACAGTTCAAAGGTTCAACGGGTTCGTTGGTTCATCGGCGTTGACTGAAAGAGTTAAAGTGGAGGCAAGGTCCACCGACAGTTAAACCTACTGGTTGAATCGATTTAGAGATTCAACAGTTCAACCAAGTGTTTGGATCAACGGTTCCACGGTTCCTTCCGTTCGTTGGTTCAACCGTGGCATCAAAGGTTCAATGGTTCAGACAGCCTGATGGTTCAGGGGTTCAAGTGATTCAGAAGTTTAGCCACTGTGTTAATTTAGAAATGTTGACGGTCAAACCCGAATTGTGTCAGGGTGACAACTGAAAGTGTCACAGGTAGATAGTTTATTGATGGTTGCATATGCATCAGGAAGAGCGGAAGTATCGGTAGGAAGGTTTAGAGTTGGGCCAACAGAAGGAAGTTTGGCTAACAGTGGAGTTTGGCGTTTGGCGTTTCGGGTGAGTTTTGTCATTAGACAGCGAGGTTAAGGTTACACCGACAGTGTAAGTGTTTAAGGAATATCGGTGAAACCTAGAAAGTGTCTTGCCGATGGAGGCAGTTATTTTTGTTTTCATCTATTTTTTGAACGCTACCACTAGTGGCTCTACACCATAGTGGTATCATAGCTCAGCAAAAGGTCTAGACTGTTGTGTGTTGATTCTGTCACTAAGAAGGTAGAAGTAGAAGGATTGAGAGGTTGACAAGATGCCTCCGAAAGGTAATGGTACTGCCAGAGAATTGCAGGAAATGAAGGAAAAACATGCTAAGGAAATGAGGAAGATGAAAGAGCTTGCAGAAGCACTTCAAGCCAGGCTTGCAGCCTGGGAGAAAAGCAAAAAGAGAGAAGCGGAAGACAATGACTCAAAAGAAGAAGATGATGGTGAATATGAAGAGGTAGCTAAATATTTGGATCCTGAAGATCAGAGATTTGCAAAACAACTAAGGGTAGTTAAGAGTGATAAACCTAAGGTAAAGGTTGATGTTCCAAAATATAATGGAAGTTTGAATGAGGAAGAGTTACTTGATTGGATTGTTGCATTAGACAATCATTTTGAATGTGAGGATGTTGCTGAGGAGCATAAAGTAAAGATTGTAAAGACTAAGTAGGAGGTCATGCTTTGGTATGGTGGGATTATGTACAATCAGAGAGGAGAAAGCAAGGTAAGTCAAAGATTTCTTCATGGGATAAGATGGTAGCAAGAATCAAAGGTAAATTTTTACCCAAGGATTATGAAGTTTAGATGTTTAAGAAGCCTCAATTTTTAAGGCAAAAGGAAATGGATGTGAAGGCATATACTAAGGAGTTTTATAAATTGAGTATGAGATCTGGTCATCATGAGAATGAGGTTGAAAAGGTTGCTAGATATTTGGCTGGTTTGAGATTGAACATACAAGATGAGTTAGTTTTGGCTAACCCTAGGAGTGTAGAAGATTGTTATCAAATGGCAATCAGGATTGAGGAAAAGATGAAAAGGAGACAAGATAAGCCCATGAGAGGAAGACGCAGTAGTATAAGGGGAAGAGGATCAGCCCCTGCAATAAGACAAGTCAATGAGGACCAAGAGGAAACTGGTAAAGGATAGGAACACTCTAATTTCAGAGGTGGATGGAAAGGCACAAGAGGTAGATTTGGAGGTGGAAGAGGTTCTAATACATTTTCAGGAAAGTGTTACACCTATGGTGAGTTTGGTCATCCATCCTTCAAATGTCCAGAAAGACAAGGTTCATCATCCAGAGATGATAGAACGAATGACAAGAGGGTACAACTTGTGCAAGAAGAGAAGATAGAGGAGAGTGTGCAAAGCTCAAACACTTATCAAAGAGGGAGAGCTCTTGATGGTTATGGATATCCTAAGGAGGGAGAAGCATTGATGCTAAGGAAAACTATTTTACAGACATCCAAGAGTATGATACAAAGGAGAGCTCTTTTCAGGACCAATTGTAAAAGCAGAGGCAAAATATGCAAGGTAGTAATAGATTCTGGTTCTACAAACAATATGGTATCTCAGGAAATGGTGGATAAACTGAAACTAGGGATGATTCCACATCAAAATCCTTACAAAGCATCTTGGGTGAGTGATAGTCAATCACTTTGGGTATATGAATAGGCATATGTTGATTTTCAGAATGGAGAATATCAGGATAGGGTTTTATGTGACATATTGCCCATGGAATGTTGTCACCTACTATTGGGTAGGCCATGGCAATTTGATAGGAGAGCATTGTATGATGGGCATGCTAATACGTACACCATCATGAAGGATGGGAGAGCTATTCTGCTGACACCATTGCAGGAGGATGCTGAAGCAAAGTAGACAGGTAAGATTATTTTGGTAGGAAAGGAGTTTGTGGAGATGCCTACAACAGAGTCAAAGGACATTGCAGAAATCTCAAGGAAAGGAGATCAAAGTTTGAAGAAGATTTCAGTTCGGACTGACAGAGGTTAGCAGCAGGTTCAGAAGCAGGTTTGTACATAGCCATAGGCTAATTGGAAAGACAAAGATGCAATCATCATAGGGACTATTATTTGTCCCCTAAGAGTTGAAAAGAAAACCCGTTCTACCATAGCAGTAAATGAGGTTTCCACTATCCATGTTCAAACATCGGTGATGGTAAGAAAGAATGACTAGCAAGGTGTGAGAAGAGCCTACAGTGCTAGGTATGAGTATTTGCCTCCATGGCAGCAGGTTGCAGTACAGAGATCATGGGGCAGATATATGACAACAGAAGATATAGGTGGATTCAGTCAAAGACTTAATTCATGGGACATGAGTTCTTTTCAAATTGGGGAGTATGGTGTAGGTGCACCATACCCACAGTGGCGTCCTTAAGGCATTTAGTTGTTTTATGTCTATTTTTCTGTTTTCAATAAGGTCCTAAATGACTATTTAATGTAATAAGGTCTGTTTGACCATTTCTGTTATTGTAGTTGGTTGTTAGGACACTTGTCAATCTGTAGATGACAAGGTTGTTAGAGTTTGTCAGAGTTTGTTAGTCAGTTACATCTCCCAGCCACCTAGAAGTGTCTCCCAGCTGCTGGGAATCATTTTCTGTACTACTCATGTGAGTAGATAAATACCCTAGATCGGGTCATTTAGAGAGAGAGAGGAGATTAGATAGATGTAATTGCAGGCAGATGAAGTCAGTTATCTGTATGCATTTCTGAGAGCAATAAAAAAGATCATGTTTTTGTTTATTTTTTGGTGTTTGATTTACTGGTGCAATCAGTTTCTATTTTGCAGTCGAGATGGGATCCTAATCCATTCCATCGGTTGGATTACTTCGTAATCGGTGGAATCACTGTATATAGTAGTTTAGATTTTCTATTTTCTATTTGTTATTTTCAGGTTGGCAGGGTCGTTTACAGCATGCTCAGATGAACCCTAGCATCCACACGTGCTAGGTTGGCAAATTGAAATAAAGTTGGTTTGTTGGTAGGAGAAATGGTCTGTGGAATCATGAGTGTTTTGACAGAGTAGATCGGTGAAATTCTGCATGATTTAATCGGATATATAGTTTTTATGTATATCACAGTTTGACCAGTTTGATCGATAAAGGGATCGACGGTGAAGGGTTAAGTAATGCTCTTCAAAGTTGAAGATTTGTTGAAAGTCTAAGTTTTCCCAGTGATTGAACCAATTTCATATGGTTCAAAGGTTCCACAAACTCAAAGCGACTGAAGGAAGAAGTTGACATGTTTAAGTCTAGCGGAAAAAGCTTTTGGTTGAACCTTTGAACCGGTTCAATGGTTCAAAGGTTCAACGGGTTCGTTGGTTCATCGATGTCGGCCGAAAGAGTTGAAGTGGAGGCAAGGTCCACCGACAGTTGAACCGGTTTAGAGGTTCAACGGTTCAACCGAGTGTTTGGTTCAACGGTTCCACGGTTCGTTGGTTCAACCGTGGCATCAGAGGTTCAATGGTTCAGACAGCCTGATGGTTTAGGGGTTCAAGTGATTCAGAAGTTTAGCCACTATGTTAATTCAGAAATGTTGATGGTCAAACCTGAATTGCATCAGGGTGACAATTGAAAGTGTCACCGATAGATAGTTTATCGATGGTTGCATATGCATCGGGAAGAGCGGAAGTATCGATAGGAAGGTTTAGAGCTGGGCTAATAGAAGGAAGTCTGGCCGACAGTGGAGTTTGGCATTTGGCATTTTGGGTGAGTTTTGTCATCAGATGGTGAGGTTAAGGTTACACTGATAGTGTAAGTGTTGCCGATAAGGAATATCGGTGAAAACTAGAAAGTGTCTTGCCGATGGAGGCAGTTATTTTTGTTTTCATCTATTTTTTGAACGCTACCACTGGTGGCTCTGCATCATGTATACCTTGTCTTCATGCCATGGGAATTCATATCCAGGTGGCTGCTCCACATCCACCTCTTTCAGTACTCCATTTAGGAAGGCTGACTTCATATCCATTTGATATACCTTCCATTTATGCTGGGCTGCAATTACTATGACTTCCCGCATGGTTTCCAACCTTGCAACAGGTGCATAGGTCTCATCATAGTCTCTTCCAAGCTATTGTTTGTATCCCTTAACAACCAGCCTTACTTTATGTCTTTCTATCTTTCCCTAAGTAATACTCTTTGTCTTATAGATCCACTTAACTCCAATAACATATTTACCCTTGGGTAAAGCTGGTAACTCCCATGTCTCATTCCTTTCTATTACATCCAACTCTTCATCCATGGCCTTACACCATTTTTCTTCTTTCACAACCTCTGCAAAATCTATTGGATCACCATGAGAGAACAAAGAAAATTCTAGATTTTCATCAACATCATCATACCTTGTGTCTTCATAAATTTCCCTCACACTCCTTGTCTTTCTCAGCATTAGGGAAGCGAGTGTAGGATCTGAACTACTTCTGGAGTTACTATTGCTTGACTCCAGAGTGCTCCAGAGTTGACTATGTTGCTGTAGTCTTGAACTGATTCAATCTGAACTATTATGGGGATGGTTCTAGAGAGCTCCAAAGTTGGAAGTTCACTGCTGGAAGTTCCTACTTCATTTTTACTTTCCTCATCATCTATGGGTATTGTTGTTGAGATACCTATGGTGGTCTCAACTATACCATCCCATGATTCATTCTCAATGAACTCAACATCCCTATTGATTATAACATTCTTGGTAATAGGGTTATACAACCTATAGCCTTTTGATTCTTCATTGTACCTAATGAAGATACACTTTTCTCCTTTGTCATCAAACTTGTATCTCTTCTCTTTAGGCACAAATGCATATGCACCCAAAAATTTATAGGTGGTCCACACTCCATTTATCATTTGTTTGTGCTTCCTATGGAATTCTATCCCTTACAACCTTTGTGGGACTTCTATTTAGCAGGTATACTGTTGTTGCTACTACCTCACCTCAATAATCATTAAGCAGTCCTTTAGCCTTTAGCATGCTTGCTGCCATCTCTATGATAGTTTTATTTTTCCTCTCAGCAACTCCATTTTGCTATGGAGTGTACCTTGTTGTGAATTATTTCTAAATGCCTTCATACTTGCAGAAATTCATAAATTGGTTTGAGACATACTCTCCCCCTCTATCCATTCTAAGGACCTTGATATACTGGTCACTTTGCTTCTCATCCAAGGCCTTAAACTCCTTAAATGTCTCAAATGCTTTAGATTTATTCTTTAAGAAATAAACCCAAGTCTTTCTGCTATAATCATCAATGAAGGTCATAAAATAAACATTCCCACCTAGGGTGGGGGTCTTCATGGGGCCACACAATCAGAATGTACCAACTCCAATGGTGCTCTTTCCCTCCTAAAATGCCCTAATTGAAAGGGTTGTCTTTGTTGCTTTCCTAAAATGCAAGCTTCACATTTCCTATCAGGCTCAACTATTGTTGGAAGCCCTCTAACAATGCCTTTTTTGGACAAAAGACTTAAACCAAAAAAACTTTAAGTGCCCATACATCAAATGTCAAATCTTGGATGGGTCTTGGATGACTATCGTGAAGGCTAACTATTGAGCCACTACTATAGATGCCATCTAGTTAACTCTAGACCCATCCAAAGCCATTTGGAACTTGACAGGTGCAGCTCTAAAGAGCGTTGGGAACTGCAACCTAAGGGGGAATATCCTATTTTTTGTCATCTGTACTGCTGCAATGACCTTCATGTTGATAACTGAGAGGGGGGGTGAATTAGTTATCCTAATTATTTCCCTTTTTGAACTTTCTTATTAATTAATGCAGCATTGAATTAAACACAAAAACATTACCATGAAATAAGAAACACATGACACAGTATTTTTGATGTGGAAACCCTGTTAAGGGAGAAAACCATGGGGTGATTAACCCAAAAATTATTCTCTGTTAGAAGAATAGGAAATTACAAAATGGCACTTGCCAATTAGGGCTCACTGCCCGAGCACACTGCTCACAAGAGGCCCACTGCCTACAAGAAGACACACTATCTACAAAGTGATAAGAATCACAATCTTGAACTGATTGGAAGCATCTGCATATGCTGGAGTTCAGTTCCGGTTGGGCTCAGTACACTGATCTGCTGCATTTCATCTTTCCTCTGTTCTTTATTCTGCTATCCTTTCACATACGGGATCTTTCTTGCTATTTCTGCTCTGTTTTGGACTTATTCGCATATGTATTCATTCACACACACTCTTCACAACTAAATCCATCCTCTATATATATCCGCACAAGTAATTTAATCATCTTTCTGGTCGGCATCCGGAACAGTCTAGTTTCTTACAAACTTTGTTCTGCCGGCTGAATCCTTGCTCACCAAGCAATGCGGATCAAGCATATACTAGTAGATATCATTAATCATGTCGGCCAAACATGATTCATGCCTTCACAACCTTTATCATCAACAGTAACACATCCGGAAAGTAGTCTGATACTCTGTCAGTCAGTTCTTCCTCTATTTTCACTGTCTCTCAGGAATCCGGTACTCAACTATTCATATCTTTTTCCTTGTCCATTACCGGAGGCTAAATCCTTGGAATATACCACTCAAGATAGTCCTCTTGACTTCCCCAAATCCGCACTACACCAAGACACTTCCTCTGAGAGATCCGGATCAATCTGTCGGACCTTGCCACATGCTCTGTTCTTGTTCACCGGACCACAACAGTCTTTATTCTGACTTCCGGTAGAGACACATTATGACTTGCGGATATGTGGGATGACCTTTGTTGCCATCAATGACAACAACCATGAATCCATATAGTGTCTCTTGCCAACAATCTCCCCCTTTGGCATTGATGGCAACACTTAGTGAAAAATGACTAAGTGTTTACACTAAGCTCCCCCTTTGCTGATGCTCTGTCTTTATATACAATTTCCAGAACTCCCCCTTTGTTGGATTCCTCATTTTTCACTACTCCTTACTCCCCCTTTGACATCAATGGCAAAGGGTAGGGTCCGCACACCAAAATTTTCAAAAATTTTCTATACATAGCCGCATATTTACATACTCACATATACTGAAGAATGTCTGCAAAGGATGTCTGCAATTGGATCATTTCAGTAGCCCAACTTTGCTTCATTCTATCCAAAATTGAAATGTGACCACTCAACAAAAATGTAAAAGCTTCTGCCCGCTTGAGATCTATCGGATCTTTTGTTTGGGCGGTGGTCTGAGCATCACTGATGGCCTCATGCATAGTTTCCAACTTAGGGATTATAATCCTTCTAAGTTCTCCCATCCGGTTGGTGATATTCTTCCTTTCCTTCTCAAGATTCTTTATTTCATTCAAGACTGCAATAGTCTGACATTCTTGATTTATTATGGAGGAAGAGAGAGGATCAAAACTTTGAGATAAGCTTTGTAGCTTGTCCTGTTCTTCTTTTATTTTCTTATCAATTGCTGCTGTTGCCTTTGGCCAGGATATACAAAATTTGTAAATGTCATCGCCATCCTTAAGAGCATTCTCTAAGCTCTTTATTCCAATACTCACAATCTTCCTATCTTTAGAGATTAATTCTAATATTTTTGAAAATCTCTTATCCAAAAATTCCTTCCGGACCTTTTCTTCAGCAGATTTTTCTAGAGATTCAAAATGTGTACTAACACTGCTGACTAAGGTTTTGAGATTACCGGAAGAGGAGGCTGTGGGATCCTTTTGAAAGGATGGCATGATCTTTTCTAGCACTCCAGATGCTACCTCCATAAGCTCACAGTCTTCCATGTGAGATTTCAGCAGCTTCTCTTTGACTTTCTCATTTGCAAATGAGGCTATTTTCATTGTTTGCACCAGTGACAAAGAGTCAAAATCTAATGGTCCTTTGAGTAGGTCCGGTTCATCAATTTCTATAGTGGCTTTGCTCAAAAATTGTTGAACAGTTTGTGCAGTGTCTCTTGCCGGAGACAGATGTTTCTTTTCTTCTGCAGTCTGGGAACTGTCAACCTCTTTATCTTTCACCCCTGCTTCCTTCTCCTGTAATTTCTCTTCTTCTTTGGATCCGGAGACTGTAGGGGAAACCGGAGGAGAGATGTTTGTCTGTTCAGGGCCCACTTCTTCTGGAACAGATGGTTCCATATCCGCAGCTGTTTCTGCACCTAAGTCCTCTACAACAGGAAGATTGAACCTTTTGAAGGCCTTCCGGAGGATCTCTTCTGTCTCTTGGGCCACTTTGTCAGTCTCACCAAGCATGAGTTGATTCATCCTGGCTTTACTTCTGAACTCATCTTTGCAGTCTTTGAAGATAATGTTCATTGTCTTGGGATCAATTTGAGGATATAGCTGAATAGCTATCTGCTCCCGGATCTCAAGATCTTTAGCATGAGCATTATTCTTTCTTATTTCTAATTCCTTTTCTAGGCTTTTAGGAATAAGAGATATGATCTCAATGAAGGCCTTATTGTATATGTTCAGATATTTGACTGTGGCTTCCTGCAGAACCTTTTGGTCAGCCTCATTGTAGTCATCATAAAATTTAGTCATTGGTTGAAGGTTTCCATCTACCGTGACTGACTTGATTACACTCTCTAGAGACAGAGTGGGCTTTTCAACAGATACCTCTGCCATTTCATCCTTGTCTTGGCCTGTGGAGGGTTTACCGGATCCTTTCTTCTTCTGCTTCTTTACTTCTTTTACTCCCTCATCTGACTCTGTTTCCTCTTCATCCTTTTGGCTTTCATAAGCCCTTGTGGCTTTTGTCTTGGATCTTTTACCGGATGCCTAGACTTCCGATTTTGAACTTTTGGTTGTGGGAGGTGCAGATCTTTTTGATGATCTGGTCCGGGTGGGAGTTTCAACCGGAACACTTTCTTTACTTTTTTCTTCTTCCTCAGCCTTCCTCCTCTTTTCCCGGCTGGCATCAAGTGCCTCTTTTGAGATGCCTAGGCCTTGAGCAATATGCTCAACTTCTTTTCTTACCTTCCTCTTTATCTCCGGTTCCCTGAGTTCTACATGTAACTTTACACTCAGTTCCTCAAAGGTTCCAAACCTTTCTGCCTTAGGATCTTTGGGCTGGCTTAGCATGTGTTGAACATGCAGCTCTACTATCTGTTCATCCACTTCATACCCCATGGGCATGATCCAGACAGTCCTTGGCTCCACTGCCTCCATCAGACACTGATCTGTTTCTACCATGAAGCATACTGTGTGTTTGTACTTTTCAACAAGGGATTGGGGTATTCTTTCTCTTGCATGCATCATGCTTTGGAAGTTCTTGAAGTAACCCCATAGAGTTGTATTTCTTGCTTTTGCATCCCCAAGTCCATGCAAATAGTCTCTGATTTGGATGGCAACCAGTTTGTCATTCTGCCATATCCATCCACTGGATCCGGGAAGCTCATTCATGTAGTAAAAGAAGAGACAAAGGATCAGATTGCCATACTTGAAGGAGTTTTTCTTGTCCTTCTTAATCTTCTACAGATTTTCAAAGAGTTGGTTTACTAGAAGCTCACACAAGTCATAGTCTGCATTCTCCTTTAACATTTGATAAGCTGTATAGATTGCAGTTCCCGGTACTGAATTTTCCCTACTGGAGTGATAGATTTTGTAACCAATTATCATAGCTGCAAATTTGACATCCGATTCAGTGATGTCATCAACTGTCATAGCTCTCTTGTCAAACTTGGATCCGGTTGCATCACTGACTGTCTGATTTTTGACAGATTTGAGAACAGGTAGTCCACCGGATGAGTGCAGACCGGTTACAGCCCTAATTGCATCCTTGGTGATTTTGAAGGGCTTGTTCAACCATAGGAAGTTGTCATGTACTCTACTTAGTACATACCGGACCCATTCATCTTCTTCAAAACAGGGGAAATGAATGCACTGTGCAAAGTGTTTGTCCTGGATGGCTTTATACTGAGGTTTGATCTCAAAGGAGTCATCTATCAATTGTTTGTGATAGATATCCATCAGTTTTGATTCTCCAAAGTCTTCAAGATTCGCATGGATGTAAACCCTAATATCTTCCGTATGCAATACACCATGAGGAACACTAGAGAAGGCTCCTAGTGGATCTACCTCCAATGATTTGTAAGGATGTTTCTTGAATGTGGGGCGAGGTCTATCAGAGATCTTAACTATATTTGGAGTAGCCATTCTTCAAAGATTTGCAGTGAGATAATGAAAAACGGAGAATACCTTATGCGCCTTCGGTTTGCACGGAGTGGTTGGATTGATTTCTTTATGCAATGACTTCGGCAGGAGATCCTTGGTGTGCTTGATGAATCTTGTTGCAGAGCTCCACTTTTCGCTTCTTCTTGAGTGCAGAATGAGCAAATGACTTTTGAGAAATCCCTTAAATTGCTTCGCGAACCCTAATATCTGTCTGCAATAAATGCTTCACCTACATCATTCCGGTTTGCCTTGTCTGGATAGCTTGGAGTATCCCGAATTAGTCCTGACCTGTGAATATCATCCGGATCTTTCAATCATGAATAAATCGAGGTAACATATTACAAGAACATCCCAAACACTCTGTCCAATCCGCAGAACAAGATAGTGCACTTCCGGATCTCTCCGGACCTTTTTGTAATCCTTTGTCATACCGGAGCATCTCCCTGAACAGGTCTTACTTGATCGATCACAGCTTCTTCATAACTCCATGCGGACCTCTGAAAACTTTACTGAAGCATCTCAAGACTCATATCTGCAAACCCTTTAATCCGCATCCTGTGCCACATCCGGCACCACTTGTTTGGCTGGGGGAACAGGATTTTCTTTGAGTCTCCCCCTGAGCCTGAGCTCACTTTTTAATTTCCGGAAGAAATATCAGCACCAGAGTCTGGTGCGGATCCAACCTCTACATTCTCTGAACTTTTCTTCACCCAAATCTTGCTCATCTGATTCCTAACTTCATCCGCATTCATCTTTTGTTTACCCTTGTCTTGATTCTGATTATACACCGGACCTTTTTTGTCCTGATTCTTGTTTCTGCAGACTTTAGCATTATGACCGGACCTATTGCAGATTTGGCAAATAACATTTCTTTGCATGTTTGACTGATATCCTCTTGATCTGCATTGATTAGCCATATGACCTACTCTATTGCATGTAAAGCATCTACCTTTGAATGATTTGTTTACTTGCATAATTCTGCATTCATGGGATTTGTGTCCATACCTTTTGCAGTTGAAGCACTGTCCGGAGAAGGATGAATTAATCTGATTCATTCTCATTCTGCACTGATTAGCTTTGTGACCAAAGTGGTTGCAGCTGTGGCAGTATCCATTGAAGGGTGGATATCTTTGAGCATTTGGCTGTCTTACCGGAGGTCTTCTAGGCCTGCTCCTTGGATTTTCTGATCCAAGATTCTTCTGACCGGATCCGGAGCTTTCTCCTTTCTCATATCCCAAACCATACTTGTCATCTTTCCTCTTTTGACTTCCAAGAAGAACTTCAAGTTGAGCAGAACTTATCTTGAATTTCTCTTTATATTCATTTGCTGTTTGAAGGTCTCTTTTGAGAGAGGCAATTTGATCCTCAAGTTTTTCTTCATTATCTTTGGCATCTTCAAGATCAGATTCAAGATGTCTGATGATCCTGTCCATCTGGTGGCATTCTTCTGATTTTTCTTTAAGAGATTGTCTTAGATTGTCTTCAGCCTTTCTTTTTTCTTCAATCTCTTGAGTAAACTTTATAGTTCCTGATTCCATTTCATGTCTTAACATAATGACTTCTTTTGATAACTTTTCACATAACTTGGTTTGCTCAGTCAATTCTTCATTTGTATTGCTTTCTTCACTTTGTCTTGCCAACTGTTGGAGCAGCTCCTTTCTCTTTTTCATAGAGAGACTTAATTTGTCTTTTAATTCTCTCATGAATTCATCAGCCTGTTTGAGTCTTTCTTTTAATTCATTGACTTCAGAATTTGACTGTTCAAGATCCTCAAGGGCAGTCTTGAGTTGCTCCTTTAAACCATATGCATCCATTTGAGTTCCCAGATCTTCCTCAAGCTGTTAGGCTCTATTAGGAGGAACTTAGCTCTGATACCAATTGTTGATAACTGAGAGGGGGGGTGAATTAGTTATCCTAATTATTTCCCTTTTTGAACTTTCTTATTAATTAATGCAGCATTGAATTAAACACAAAAACATTACCATGAAATAAGAAACACATGACACAGTATTTTTGATGTGGAAACCCTGTTAAGGGAGAAAACCACGGGGTGATTAACCCAAAAATTATTCTCTGTTAGAAGAATAGGAAATTACAAAATGGCACTTGCCAATTAGGGCTCACTGCCCGAGCACACTGCTCACAAGAGGCCCACTGCCTACAAGAAGACACACTGTCTACAAAGTGATAAGAATCACAATCTTGAACTGATTGGAAGCATCTGCATATGCTGGAGTTCAGTTCCGGTTGGGCTCAGTACACTGATCTGCTACATTTCATCTTTCCTCTGTTCTTTATTCTGCTATCCTTTCACATACCAGATCTTTCTTGCTATTTCTGCTCTATTTTGGACTTATTCGCATATGTATTCATTCACACACACTCTTCACAACTAAATCCATCCTCTGTATATATCCACACAAGTAATTTCATCATCTTTCTGGTCGGCATCCGGAACAGTCTAGTTTCTTACAAACTTTGTTCTGTCGGCTGAATCCTTGCTCACCAAGCAATGCAGATCAAGCATATACTAGTAGATATCATTAATCATGTCGGCCAAACATGATCCATGCCTTCACAACCTTTATCATCAACAGTAACACATCCGGAAAGTAGTCTGATACTCTGTCAGTCAGTTCTTCCTCTGTTTTCACTGTCTCTCAGGAATCTAGTACTCAACTATTCATATCTTTTTCCTTGTCCATTACCGGAGGCTAAATCCTTGGAATATACCACTCAAGATAGTCCTCTTGACTTCCCCAAATCCGCACTGCACCAAGACACTTCCTCTGAGAGATCCGGATCAATCTGTCGGACCTTGCCACATTCTCTGTTCTTGTTCACCGGACCACAACAGTCTTTATTCTGACTTCCGGTAGAGACACATTATGACTTGCGGATATGTGGGATGACCTTTGTTGCCATCAATGACAACAACCATGAATCCATATAGTGTCTCTTGCCAACACTTCATGCTACCATCCTTGTCATAGATGATGCACTCCCCTTTCTCCATCAGGATTCTATACCCATTTTGGACCATCTGTCTAATGCTTAGTAGGTTATGTTTTATGCCTAGGACATAATAAACATCCTGGATCTACATTCCCTCATTGTGCTTAGATAGGACTGTGATAATGCATCTTCCCATGACAGGAACCTTTTGACTATTCCCCATCATGATCTCAGACTTGACACTCTTGTCAATGGAGGAAAACAAATTTGCATTACCACTCATGTGGTTTCTACATCCGCTGTCCAAATACCATATCTCAGCACTACTCTACTCAGCAAGGTTTCATATAATAAACACCTTAGACTATTTTTCATTTTTAGCCTTATCCTCATTTGCTACATGAGCATTCTGATTCCCTTGGTCACGTTGTTTCTTCCTACACTCATTTGCAAAATAACCATACTTATTATAGTAATAACACTACACATTTGACTTATCATACCTCTAGTTAGATCTGCTACCCTTCTTGTTGTGGGAGTCCTACTATGAGGTGCTTGGTCTATCTTCTTGGTTGTTTGAGCAACCTCTTCCAGAGTTGCTTCTACCTTTGCCTTTACCTTTGTTATTTCTTCCTCTTCCCCTACCTCTCACACTGCTCTATGCCTTGAAGACTTGCTCTAGGGAAGGAGTGGATCTATTCAACCACTACTCATGGGTTTGAAGGTAACCAATCAACTCATCTATAGTCATTTGGAGAGGTCCTTGGCCTCTTCTATTGCTATGACAATAGGGCCAAATCTCAAGGGTAGACTCCTAAGGATTTTCTCAATAATCATTTACTCTTCCATTGTTTCCCCATTGCTTCTCAACTGATATATCAAGGTGGAAACCCTTGTTTGAAAGTCAAATATTGACTCTCAATCCTTCATTGGGAGGGTCTCAAAATCTCTCTGTAGTAACTGGAGCTTCACCAACTTCACCTTGTGAGTAACTTTGTAACTATTTTCTAGAATCTGCCAGGCCTCCTTTGCATAGTTGGATACTGCTATTCTTGGGAATATAGCCTCTGTCAAGGCTGCCTCAACCAAACTGAGGGATTTTGCATCATTTCTCCTTGTTTCTTTCAGCTGGTTCTTCTGGGCATTTGTTAGGGTTACAAATGCATTTGGGTCAGTCACATCTGTGAACCCACTGACCACAAGCTCCCACAAATCATTTGCAACCAAGATGGTCTTCATCTTCTTTGACCAAACATCATAGTTCTTTCCATCAAACATGGGTGGCTACTACCAACTCTTGTTGTCTCCTCCAACCATTTTTCTAAATCAATGGAGACTGTTAATACCCAGAAAATCTTAGGGCTTTTCCTCAATACCCAGAAAGCTAAAACTCTATTTTTTCCAAACCTTGGCCCTAATACCAAATGTTGGAATGGTATAGCTCTAATACCAATCAAGAAAGGAAGAATAAACAAATAGAGGAGAGCGGACACAAAACCAAATACACAAACATAGATTTCTATTAATCAATAAAACTATTTTACATAACACACATGCAAACTATAGAGTTACAACTCTAATTCTTTCTATCCCTAAAACTACTACTCACTTTGGAGCATTCTGGACTTCACTGCTATCCCTTTCTATTTGGAGTTGTTCACTGCTCACTCCTCTAATTGTCTGTTGTGCATGTCTGGAGCTACCTGGAACTCGAATCTCTACACTCCCTCTGATGTATTCTTCCCTTTTACTACTGCAACAAATCTTTCCTCTGCTCACACTGTTGTGCTACTACTGCTTGCAATATTCACTTTACACACAAATTGTTCTTCATTCCTTTTGTCTTCACCCAAAAATTTTGCCACTCAAAATTCAAACTCACCTAACAGCATTGAATGGAAACTAATGGGCCAAAAAATGGCAATAAATGTTTGCAAGGGTGGTAGGAAGGAGATCTACAGAGGATCTCTAATGAGGTTGGTACATTAAATGCATGCTCCAGATTAGATTTTCTCATAGTTTTGGGAGACATAACAAAGAGACATAAAATAAGGTTTGAAGCAGTGGACAGTGTGGAAAAATAGATCTTGATGGACATTACATGTTTCTTCATCAACAAATAGAAGAGAGTGATCATAATAATATGGAAGGGATCATGATGGTGTGAGGCCTATTTATTTCACTCCCTTATTTTTCTTATATCGCATTTACAATTTGACGACATTTGGACATTTTTATGTGATTGTGATCTTGAGTTGTGTTTAGAAATGCAGTAGAACTATAAATCTTGTAAATGATGCTATGTGATTTTAATAATGTTTTTAAATGATTATGTGACATCATGAGTGTATGCATTTCCTTGCTTTGGCTATGATGAACATGTTGGATTAATCTATTTGTTCAAGTGCGTAGGTGATTTTCCATGCCACAGAAAATTGGAGATCATCCCACACCCTTATGTGAATTCTGTGTGAACCAATCTAATCCCAAGAGGGACTAAGGTTTTATGTGTATTGCATGATGATTTCTCGTGATGTTTGATTTTGAGGTCCCTTCGATTAGGTCTACCCCTTTTAATTGATTTAAATTATGGTGTTGTGAAATATATGTTTGATTTTACACATTTTGGTGTTTTTATTTTTGATGACCTTTTTATGTGATTTTATGCTACCTAAGGTGTTTATTATGGGCTAATTTTGATCCTAGGTTGTACCCCTAGGGTCTAGGGCCCATTTGAGCATGCTAAACCCTAGGGTAACCTCTATCTAGTCACTCTAACTTCAGCCTGAAGTAAAGTGACGAAATTCAAATTTTGGGAGAAGTGGAGGGATCGGTCAAACCTTTAACTATACCCACTCCTCTTTCCAAGGCATTGGGTTCCATACATTGAAGACTTGGGGAGTATGGGAAACCCACCTCCAATGCTCTCACACATGTGTGACAACATCTTGGAGTGTATGGGCTTTCATGGAAGAATAGGATATTGACAATTGTCATATCCTTATCCTCTTGAGCTCCACCTTGCTCTCACACATGTGTGAGAGCACATGTGGAGAGGGTAAGGCTTGGTGGGATGGGAGAGTGACATGTGTCACCTCCACATCCCATGGAGCTTGCAAGTTAAGTGTGTGGAGGAAGGAGTAGGTGACATGTGTCACCTTCTCATTCCTCAAGGCTCTTGAGAAGAGCCTATAATACTCCCTCATTGAGAGAGGGAGAGGGTTCTTCATTTTCACTATTTTTCTATTATGATGGCATTTTTGTTGGGAATTAAGGTGTCTCAACCTTGGTAATTCTTTGCATTTGTAATGTTTGTATTTATTATTCAATTGCCTATGTTGTAAATAATTGGAAATTCCACTTTGTCATATTGTCGGATGTGGCATAGTGATGTGTCAATCCTACATGGATTATGGCAACTTGTTATTTTTTCCTCACATGAGGAGATAGGTGTCCCACTTAGTGGTAGGAATATTCTGCCATGTGTCAGGATCTTCTATGTTGTGTAAGGAATGTTTGACCGAAACGGTTATGACGGATTCCTATGATGAATCTATGACATGTAAGAGTCGAGAATAGAAGGTTGTAAGACAGGTAATGTGGTGTAGGTGCACCATACCCACAGTGGCCTCCTTAAGGCATTTAGTTGTTTTATGTTTACTTTTTTGTTTTCAATAAGGTCCTAAATGACCATTTAATGTAATAAGGTTTGTTTGACCATTTCTGTTATTGTAGTTTGTTGCTAGGACACTTGTCAATCTGTAGATGACAAGGTTGTTAGAGTTTGTCAGAGTTTGTTAGTCGGTTACATCTCCTAGCCACTGGGAATCATTTTCTATACTACTCATGTGAGTAGATAAATACCCTAGATCGGGTCATTTAGAGAGAGAGAGGAGATGAGATAGATGTAATTGTAGCCAGATGAAGTCAGTTATTTGTATGCATTTCTGAGAGCAATAAAAAAGATCCTGTTTTTGTTTATTTTCTGGTGTTTGATTTATTGGTGCAATCAGTTTCTGTTTTGCAGTCGAGTTGGGATCCTAATCCATTCCACCAGTTGGATTACTTCGTAATCGGTGGAATGGCTGTATATAGTAGTTTAGATTTTCTATTTTATGTTTGTTATTTTTAGGTTGACAAGGTCGTTTACAGCATGCTCAGATGAGCCCTAGCATCCACACGTGCTAGGTTGGTGAATTGAAATAAAGTTGGTTTGTTGGCAGGAGAAATGGTCTGTGGAATGGTGAGGGTTTTGACAGAGTAGATCGGCTAAATTTCCCATGTTTTAATCGGATATACAGTTTGTATGTATATCGCAGTTTGACTGGTTTGATCGATAGAGGGACCGGCGGTGAAGGGTTAAGTAATGCTCTTCGAAGTTGAAGATTTGTTGAAAGTCAAAGTTTTCCTAGTGATTGAACCAATTTCATATGGTTCAAAGGTTCCACGAGCTCAAAGCGACTGAAGGAAGAAGTCGGCATGTTTAAGTCTAGCGGAAAAAGCTTTTGGTTGAACCTTTGAACCGGTTCAGCGGTTCAAAGGTTCAACGGGTTCGTTGGTTCATCGACGTCAGCTGAAAGAGTTGAAGTGGAGGCAAGGTCCACTGACAGTTGACCCTACAGGTTGAATCAGTTCAGAGGTTCAATGGTTCAACCGAGTGTTTGATTCAACGGTTCCATAGTTCCTTTGGTTCGTTGGTTCAACTGTGGCATCAGAGGTTCAATGGTTCAGACAGCCTGACAATTCAGGGGTTCAAGTGATTCAAAAGTTTAGCCACTATGTTAATTCAAAAATGTTGACGGTCAAACCTGAATTGCATCAGGGTGACAACTGAAAGTGTCACCGATAGATAGTTTATTGATGGTTGCATATGCATCGAGAAGAGTGGAAGTATCGGCAGGAAGGTTTAGAGTTGGGCCGACAAAAGGAAGTCTAGCTGACAGTGGAGTTTGGCGTTTGGGCATTTCAGGTGAGTTTTGTCATCAGATGACGAGGTTAAGATTACACTGACAGTGTAAGTGTTACCGATAAGGAATATCGGTGAAACCTAGAAAGTGTCTTTCCGATGGAGGCAGTTATTTTTGTTTTCATCTATTTTTTGAACGCTACCGCTGGTGGCTCTGCATCATAGTGGTATCAGAGCTCAGTAAAAGGTCTAGGCTGTTGTGTGTTGATTTTGTCATTGAGAAGGTAGAAGTAGAAGGATTGAGAGATTGACAAGATGCCTCCAAAGGGTAATGGTACTGCCAGAGAGTTGCAGGAAATGAAGGAAAAACATGCTAAGGAAATGAGGAAGATGAAAGAGCTTGCAGAAGCACTTCAAGCCAGGCTTGCAGCCTTGGAGAAAAACAAAAAGAGAGAAGCGGAAGACAATGACTTAGAAGAAGAAGATGATGGTGAATATGAAAAGGTAGCTGAAGATTTGGATCCTGAAGATCAGAGATTTGCAAAACTACAAAGGGCAGTTCAGAGTGATAAACCTAAGGTAAAGGTTGATGTTCCAAAATATAATGGAAGTTTGAAAAAGGAAGAGTTACTTTATTGGATTACTGCATTAGACAATCATTATGAATGTAAGGATGTTGCTAAGGAGTAGAAAGTAAAGATTGCAAAGACCAAGTTAGGAGGTCATGCTTTAGTATGATGGGATTATGTATAATCAGAGAGGAGAAAGCAAAGTTAGTCAAAGATTTCTTCATGGGATAAGATGGTAGCAAGAATCAAAGGTAAATTTTTAGCCAAGGATTATGAAGTTCAGATGTTTAAGAAGCTCCAATTTTTAAGGCAAAAGGAAATGGATGTGAAGGCATATACTAAGGAGTTTTATAAATTGAGTATGAGATCTGGTCATCATGAGAATGAGGTTGAAAAGGTTGCTAGCTTTTTGGCTGGTTTGAGATTGAACATACAGGATGAGTTAGTTTTGGCTAACCCTAGGAGTGTAGAAGATTGTTATCAAATGGCAATCAGGATTGAGGAAAAGCTGAAAAGGAGATAGGATAAGCCCATGAGAGGAAGAGGCAGCAGTATAAGGGGAAGAGGATCAGCCCCTGCAATAAGACAAGTCAATGAGGACCAAGAGGAAACTGGTAAAGGACAGGAACAGTCTGATTTCAGAGGTGGAAGAGGTTTTAATACATTTTCAGGAAAGTGTTACACTTGTGGTGAGTTTGGTCATCCATCCTTCAAATGTCCAGAAAGAAAAGGTTCATCATCCAGAGATGATAGAATGAATGACAAGAGGGTACAACTTGTGCAAGAAGAGAAGATAGAGGAGAGTGTGCAAAGCTCAAACACTTATCAAAGAGGGAGAGCTCCTGATGGTTATGGATATCCTGAGGAGGGAGAAGCATTGATGCTAAGGAAAACTATTTTACAGACATCCAAGAGTATGATACAAAGGAGAGCTCTTTTCAGGACCAATTGTAAAAGCAGAGGCAAAATATGCAAGGTAGTAATAGATTCTGGTTCTACAGACAATATGGTATCTCAGGAAATGGTGGATAAACTGAAACTAGGGATGATTCCACATCAAAATCCTTACAAAGCATCTTGGGTGAGTGATAGTCAATCACTTTGGGTATATGAACAGGCATATGTTTATTTTCAGATTGGAGAATATCAGGATAGGGTTTTATGTGACATATTGCCCATGGAATGTTGTCACCTACTATTGGGTAGGCCATGGAAATTTGATTATAGAGCATTGTATGATGGGCATGCTAATACCTACACCATCATGAAGGATGGGAGAGCTATTCTGTTGACACCATTGCAGGAGGATGCTGAAGCAAAGTAGATAGGTAAGATTATTTTGGTAGGAAAGGAGTTTGTGGAGATGCCTACAGCAGAGTCAAAGGACATTACAGAAATCTCAAGGAAAGGAGATCAAAGTTTGAAGAAGATTTCAGTTCAGACTGACAGAGGTCAGCAACAAGTTCAGAAGCAGGTTTGTACATAGCCACAGGCTAATTGGAAAGACAAAGATGCAATCATCATAGGGACTATTATTTGTCCCCTAAGAGTTGAAAAGCAAACCTGTTCTACCATAGCAGTAAATGAGGTTTCCACTGTCCATGTTCAAACATCGGTGATGGTAAGAAAGAATGACTAGCAAGGTGTGAGAAGAGCCTACAGTGCTAGGTATGAGTATTTGCCTCCATGGCAGCAGGTTGCAATACAGAGATCATGGGGTAGATATATGACAGCAGAAGATACAGGTGGATTCAGTCAAAGACTTAATTCATGGGACATGAGTTCTTTTCAAATTGGGGAGTATGGTGTAGGTGCACCATACCCACAGTGGCGTCCTTAAGGCATTTAGTTGTTTTATGTTTATTTTTCTATTTTCAATAAGGTCCTAAATGACCATTTAATATAATAAGGTCTGTTTGACCATTTCTGTTATTGTAGTTGGTTGTTAGGACACTTGTCAATCTGTAGATGACAAGGTTGTTAGAGTTTGTCAGAGTTTGTTAGTCAGTTACATCTCCCAGCCTCCTGGAAGTGTCTCCCAGCTGCTGGGAATCATTTTCTGTACTACTCATGTGAGTAGATAAATACCCTAGATCAAGTCATTTAGAGAGAGAGAGAGGAGATGAGATAGATGTAATTGCAGGCAGATGAAGTCAGTTATCTGTATGCATTTCTGAGAGCAATAAAAAAGATCATGTTTTTGTTTATTTTCTGGTGTTCAATTTACTGGTGTAATCGGTTTCTATTTTGCAGTTGAGATGGGATCCTAATCCATTCCATCGGTTGGATTACTTCGTAATCGGTGGAATCACTGTATATAGCAGTTTAGATTTTCTATTTTCTGTTTGTTATTTTCAGGTTGACAGGGTCATTCATAGCATGCTCAGATGAACCCTAGCATCCACACGTGCTAGGTTTGTGAATTGAAATAAAGTTGGTTTGTTGGTAGGAGAAATGGTCTGTGGAATCATGAGAGTTTTGACAGAGTAGATCGGCAAAATTCTGCATGATTTAATCGGATATATAGTTTGTATGTATATCACAGTTTGACCAGTTTGATCAGTAGAGGGACCGCTAGTGAAGTGTTAAGTAATGCTCTTTGAAGTTGAAGATTTATTGAAAGTCTAAGTTTTCCCAGTGATTGAACCAATTTCATATGGTTTGAAGGTTCCACGAGCTCAAAGTGATTGAAGGAAGAAGTCGGCATGTTTAAGTCTAGCGGAAAAAGCTTTTGGTTGAACCTTTTAACCGGTTCAGTGATTCAAAGGTTCAACGGGTTCGTTGGTTCATCAGGGTTGGCCAAAAGAGTTGAAGTGGAGGTAAGGTCCACTGACAGTTGAACCTACCAATTGAACCAGTTCAGAGGTTCAACAGTTCAACCGAGTGTTTGGTTCAACGGTTCCTTCGGTTCGTTGGTTTAACCGTGGCATTAGAGGTTCAATGGTTCAGACAACTTGACGGTTCAGGGGTTCAAGTGATTCAGAAGTTCAGCCACTGTGTTAATTTGGAAATGTTGATGGTCAAACTTGAATTGTGTCAAGGTGACAACTGAAAGTGTCACCGATAGATAGTTTATCGATGGTTGCATATGTATCAGGAAGAGCAGAAGTATTGGCAGGAAGGTTTAGAGTTGGGCCGATAGAAGGAAGTCTGGCCAATAGTGGAGTTTGGTGTTTGGGTGTTTCGGGTGAGTTTTGTCATCAGACGGTGAGGTTAAGGTTACACTGACAGTGTAAGTGTTGTTGATAAGGAATATCGGTGAAACCTAGAAAGTGTCTTGCCGATGGAGGTAGTTATTTTTGTTTTCATCTATTTTTTGAACACTATCACTGGTGGCTCTGCATCATAATGACATGTGTCCCGTAGCACTTTGAATGAGGTATATTTGGGCATCCCAAGGTGGAATATGATGTGTTGTAAGAGAATATGCTATTTATAGCATGTGTATAACAAATTCTCTTACAACTGTAAGTTGTAACCGCTATGACAGATTCTATGACGATCATAAGTGTCGTAAGAGCATCTATCATAGCCTATTTTGGAAATAGGCAACCTCTTTGGGATGGGAGCTGTGGACAAGTGTCAGACACATTCTACAATGTTGACCAAGTGTCCCTAGGCATGGGTTTTGGTCCAAGATGCCATATTGGACGCCCATTCCAAGATAGGTCCAATATTGCCTTGTATTTTCTTTATATACAGGTGCTTGGAGATGGAGTTTGTATCACAGGTTTATAGGTACTATTATGCTACCAGATTGACTCTAGACATGAGTGTCGAAGACCTTTGAATCTTGCATTGTAAGTGTATTGTAAACATTCTTTCAAATTTGTTAATACATTGTGCAAGTTTCTGAGTGTGGGGTTTTTCACCCGATAAGGGTTTTCCCCACCATAAATCTTTGTCTCTCTTCTTCTATCTACTTTTTGGTTCTTGTGCTTTGCTACAATATCTCATGTTAATTGTTTAACATTGCTGTAATAGTTAGGATAAAGTTGAATTTGTATAGCCCTCTCCTCAATAGATTAGTGTAGGAAGCGTTTTCCGCACACCTAGCTTCTTTTCAATTTTTGGGGAGTTAGCTAGATTTGGAGACTTGGAGGCAAGAGTTGGAGAAGGTTGGAAAACTCTTTATCAAGTTCTTCCATTATTGGGCTTTCATAGGTAAGATTCAAGGCTTGAAGCCTTTCTCATGTATTTAAATTCCTTTGTGTGTTTGTATTGTGAGCGTTTGTGACATTTTGTTATGTGGGGTTTTTGTGGGAGTTTTGTATGAGACTCTCCATCTTTGGAAGAGCTCAACATGTATGGGGTGGGAGAGGAGTGAACCTCCTCGAGGTCATCCTCTTTTTCTACTTGGCATATTTTGTGGACATTTGATTATTTGGAGGTGTATGGAGATATTATTGAGAAGGCAAGAGTGCCTTGAGTTATTATTTTGTTGGGAGTATTTTCTATGGCTTGAGGCCTTATTATTGAGATTCATGAGATTGGGTTTTTGGAGTGCACCTCTTGAGCAAAGAGTTGTCCACTCTCCTACCCCCTTTGAATCCATCAAATGGATTTTGTTGTGAGTTAAACTTGGATGGGTGTTCTTCCTTCTTGTGTGTGTTTTGTTTTCATTATGTTTGTGGTGTGAAATCGGGTGAGGATGGTCTCCAAGCTTGGGGGTGACCCTCTTTCGGGTCTATGGTAGGGTGGAGAGCATTTTGGTGGCTTGGAGTTTCCCCTTGGTGTTTTTATTGTAGGTTGATGTTTGAGTCCTTGGAGCTTGAAAGAGGAGTTTATCATTTTTGTGTTGAGTATTTTGTTTGGCTATTTGAGAGCCATGGCCAATAGCCCTTATTGTAAACTAAATTCTTTTCTTTATGTAACCATGTATGTTTTTAAATATGATGTTGCCATTATGTAGCAAAGTTGTAAAAGAAAAAAGAAGAATTAATATTCTCTCATTGTATTATTGTTGCATTAATAATAATTGATGTCCTTACTATTTTGGTTGTTCAAAAGAAAAATAGATAAATATAAGTTGTTGCCCTTCTTGTGATTTTGTAAGGTTGTTTCAAAAGGAAGAGAGATTATTAGTTTACTCCTTATTGTTGTTGCAAATGTTATAAGTTGTTCACATTTGAGTTCTGCAAAAAGAAAATCCATATTTCTGTTTAGAAAAAAAAAGTATGTAGTAGTTGCTATCTTCTAATTACCAAAAAAAAAATGTGCATGTGAAGAAATGGTGGTTTTTGATATATCCTTTATTTTCAAAAAAAAAAATTCCTAATGAAGTTGCTAGTTATTGTATAGAAATATATACAATTTTTATATATATTCCCATCCATGTACTCTGAGTTTATTTTCCTACAGATTTGTGTATACTCCTGAAAGAGTGTATATATAATATTAATTTATACTTATGACAAACTGTTGTTTTAAATATATATATATATATATTGAAGTCATTTGTGTGTGTGTATATATATATATAATACATATCTTATACATTATAAATATTGAACCAGAATAAAAATTATTGAAACTGTGATAAAACAAAAGAGGAATTTTATTGACTGTTTATTTTTTAGGGTTTTAATCCTATTGAAACGGGCTGAAATGGCCGAAGGCATTGGTGGAGGGCCGCCACCACTATTGACTGCATTTTGAGGAGAGTGGGAGGGGGATGAACCCCCCACCCACTCCCCACCATTCGTTGGGGGTGGGTGGGGAGTCCCCCCCCCATCGCCTGCAAATATTACAAAAGAAACCAACTTCGGCACTGGACGTTGTTAACTGTATGTTCCACTCCTGCCACCATGGCCACAATCGGCTGACCTGCATGTTATGTAATGATATATATATATATATATACACTAGTTTTTTTATTTCCTTCTCTGGAATATAAAAGAAAAGAAATATATATAATCTCTGGTTTTATACCAGAACAAAAAAATAATGAAATAATATATTTTTAAATAAAAAAGAGATATGACAATGGAGGCATATTAAACCTTCATTTGGAAAATATCCATGGCTACCCAATATGCATGCCTGCAAAACAAAAATAAAGAGAATAAGAGAAGAAAATGAGAGAAGAGAAAATGGGAAGAAGGAAGAATAGAATAAAAAGGAATGAATAGGGTTAGGGTTTTTAGTTAAGGAAATACATATTTTATTGGATAGGGGCTTTTAGGGTTGTGGTTAGATAACAATGAATTTTGGCTTTTAATTATTTTCCTCTTGGTGCACGTGAAATTCTTTTAAAATTTTATTTTCCCTCTTCCCTGCATGTCTAGGCCTCTCTTAATATGCTAATGTAACCTAGTGGAATTTTTTTTTTTTTTGAAAAAGTGGCATAGCCACTAAAATTTATTAATTAAAAAGGAAAAATACAAAAAGGCATACCGGTAGGAAAGAATCAGGCGAAGAAAACCTCCGGTTGTAGCCTTTTAAAACTTAACTAAATATAAAGACGACTCAAGAGGATGAGTCTGCTATTAAGGAAAAATCTATGATTGCTATACAAAGCTGACTTCTATGTCACAAGGGAACTGTTACAAAATTTTCATCTGATACATTACAAAATTTATAGAAATCCACAAAAAACTCCCAATACAGAACCTAACCATCAGTTAACATCTTGCCAACCATTAACAATTAAACCCTACTGTCGACGATCCTCCTCTTCAGCTGACTAAGGGGGCGGTGGTGGAGGAGGAGGATTATAATGTAGAAGAAAAGATAGTGCATTAAAAACCCTTGTAGCATCATCTATCACCTGCCTACATAGCTCTTTCCTATGACAGTGAACAGAATTGTGAAAGGACAGTACACAGTTATTTTGAAGACCATGTAGCATAGCATTGTAAAGGCAATGAAGCACAGGTTGGCAAAAGAGATCCCTGCAAACAAACAAGCCACCCACAAGAGCAATAGCCTCATACAAATTGTATTCCTCTAAACTTTCATTAAAAATGTCCACAGAAAAATGATCATCATGGACAAACATAAAGCCCAAATTCCTTACCAGGTCAAAATTTCACAATAAGTCCATAGCATTAGAAAGAAAATGTGATACAGCTTGGGAAGGATATAGAGAACTAGGAAAATATAAAACATCCTAACCACAAACCTGTATAATTGCTCTCTCTACATCTTCCTCATAAATCTGAAAACTTCATGCATAGAATTCAAATTGAGAAGGCCTAAAGAAGGTTGTTCCCAATTCCAGATGGGTAGACAAATTCTTTTGTTTCACTGAGCATAGGCCATACTAAAAAACTTATCTCATACAAACACTAGATTAGAAGATAGAAATAGAGCAAAAAAAACTAAAGAAGGAGATGACAAAAGAGAAGAGAAGAACAAGAATATAATCACTAATTCCCCCAAAATACAATGAATGAAATCATTACTGAAAAGATATATCGTTATGCAAGAGCTGTCACCCTGCGTGCAACATTAAAGCAGAAGGACTACTCACCATATGCAAAACTGCCCACAAGACTAAGAACAATGTCAGATGTCAGAACAGAGCTGCCACAACTAGAAGACTCTCAATTTAGTAGCTAAAACTAAACACTTTGCCTTTTTTAAGATACCTTATACTAAGTTCTTCATAATTAGCCTCCAAATTAATTTGTACTTTCTTTATCTAAAATGTAGTTAATCCCCAAGATCAATGAGATGGAGGTGGAATCCCACTCAGAGTAAGAATCATTTATACAAAAAGCATAATTCACTAAAAAATCTGCTAAAGAATTACCTTCCTTGTAAGTATGAACTATATTAAAAGATTGAAAAAGATCAAGCAAATTCCTTCTGGATTGTAAAATATAATCAATTTTTCCAATTTGGTGAAGACTTAGAGGAAAATGCCCTAACAATATTCAAAGAATCCCCTTCCACAATAATATTAGGAATCTCACATTTTATTGCAAGATTAAGGCCTACTAATAAAGCTAAGGCATCTGCCTCATTATTTGAACGCAAACCAAGTTTAAATGATAGAGCTCTTAGAACTAAGCCATTGTGATCTCTCAAAACATAACCAACACTAGATTCACCAGGATTCCCCTTACTTGCACCATCAAAATTTAATTTAATAAAAGAAACAGTCGAAGGGATCCACTTAATGGAAGATCTATCCAATTTACTATCCAAAATGAAGCAATTTGAATTAGGTAAAATTAAAAATTTCTAGCTCTATAGCATAAGATCATCCCAAGAAGTAAAAACTAGGGAACCTGACTTTCTGAAGTGAAGAGAGGCTGAGACTAGCTCCGAAATCAACTTCTCAAGTTTAACAATAATTACATCAAAAGGATTGTGAATGTTTCTAAAAATTCTACTATTTCTTTCAAGCCACAGAATCCAAATAACAATACTCAGAGAGACCAGCCACAAATCAAAGAAGGTGAAATTTGAGAACAAGATAGGCCATCTTTGAAACACTTGAAGGAGAGAGAAAGGAAGGGGGCCCTGCCAACACAACTTCGAGAATAACCAATACCAAACTTTTGAAGACAATTGACAATTTAATAGCAAATGATCCACAGTTTCCTCCACTTTAGAGAAAAAAGGACAAAAGAAGGAATTAGCAATCCCAAGCCTGACTAACCTATCACTAGTAAGGATTCTATAATTCAAGGCTAACCAAGAAAAAGTGATGCAGAGCGGCTGGCGGAAGCATTTGAAAATGGGTGCCAAACTATTTTCCCAACATACATTTATCAAAGTATGTTAAAACATACATTTACCCTTGTATATCAAAATATACCATTACCTTTGTATGTACATTCATCGATGTACATGCATCTCCTTATCACTTTGTAAACGATCACCCCAATGTACATTTACACCGCTTGTATCTATCACAAGATACATTCCCCAAATATGCATTCAAACTTGTATATACATTTGTTAACCTTCTATCACTGGTTTCCCTCACCGCTTCTACCAGTCGCCAATTGTATCATTATGCATATATATATGCACATTGTATATTTACAATATACAATCGCAAGATACAAACCAAATATGTAAGCTAATCCTTTGACCCGCGCTGACCTGTTTGTATCAAATCATTGTACATTTACAATGTACATTCACTTTATGCAAACCCAAAAGTACTTCGGCGGGATACCCACAACACACATCTGTGGGATACATAGAAAATGTATTCAAAGGCGATATACATAGAACTTGTATATCAAGAATGTATATCTCTAATGTACATTCAGAATGTACATTCTAAAAAGTGCATTCAAAACATGCAAACAAAAAAATGTATCTTCTGCATACTTTGCTGATTGTATCTTTGACTCCGCCGTTGACCACCTTGTATGTCGAAACCCTTGTATATTTGAAATGTATGTTTAGCATATACAACCAAGACATACAAACCTCTAACCAACCTGATATGTCTGTGACATACAAGCTTCGACAGGCAAAAGCGATATACGTACAGATTGAGTGTCAGACAAAAATGATATACTCACAGATTGAGTATGCAACATACAAACACTATATATACATCAAATGTATCTCAAAAGCAAAACCCATGAAATTTCACAATTTTAAACACTGTAAACCCTAAAATTGATCCAATCTGTTTCCTTAGCAATTTTTCATAGATTTCAAGCTTCAAAACCTAGCACATGAGGATGCTAGGGTAAATCAATGCATGCTATAAATGATCCTGCCTCCATGGTTTAAACAAACAGAAAATGAAAAATGAAAACATTAATATCTATCTACAACCATTCCACTGATTATGAAATAATCCAACCGGTGGAATGGGTTATTTTCCCATCTCGAGTGCAAAACAAAAAATTGACTACACAGTAAATTTGAATCATAGCAAAAGAACACCAACAGGATCTTCTTGATTATGATTTCAGAAAATGCATACAATCACCCTGACTCAGTTTCACAACTGATTATACAATCTCTAATGTACATTCAGAATGTACATTCTAAAAAGTGCATTCAAAACATGCAAACAAAAAAATGTATCCTCTGCATACTTTGCCGATTGTATCTTTGACTCCGCCGTTGACCACCTTGTATGTCGAAACCCTTGTATATTTGAAATGTATGTTTAGCACATACAACAAAGACATACAAACCTCTAACCAACTCGATATGTCTGTGACATACAAACTTCGACAGGCAAAAGCGATTTATGTATAGATTGAGTGTCAGACAAAAATGATATACTCACAGATTGAGTATGCAACATACAAACACTGTATATACATCAAATGTATCTCAAAAGCAAAACCCATGAAACTTCACAATTTTAAACACTGTAAACCCTAGAATCGATCCGATCTGTTTCCTTAGCAATTTTTCATAGATTTCAAGCTTCAAAACCTAGCACATGAGGATGCTAGGGTAAATCAATGCATGCTATAAATGATCCTGCCTCCATGGTTTAAACAAATAAAAAATGAAAAATGAAAACATTAATATCTATCTACAACCATTCCACTGATTATGAAATAATCCAACCGGTGGAATGGGTTAATTTCCCATCTCGAGTGCAAAATAGAAAATTGACTACACAGTAAATTTGAATCATAGCAAAAGAACACCAACATGATCTTCTTGATTATGATTTCAAAAAATGCATACAATCACCCTGACTCAGTTTCACAACTGATTATACAACTACTGCGTTGTCGAGTCTCCAATCTATCTATCATGCCTTCAATTCTATGATATCCCCTCGATCAGATCTAGGGTATGTATATCTACTCATAAGAGTACTACAGATTTGATTCACTGCGGCTGGGAGACTTCCAAATGGCTGGGAGAAGATAGCTAATCATAACAAACTCTAACTAACTTGCACATAAACCTAGATTGACTTACAAACATAAGAATTGGTCAAATGGACCTTATTACATTCCAAAATGCATTAAAACTTAACATCTTAAGACCTAGTCTTCATGTTGAAGGGGTGCTCTTGCACCAAAAAGCCCCTGCTTTAGGCAAGCAAGGGCCACTCCAACAAAGTTTATAAGGCCAATCAATTGGAGAAATAGAATCCTTACTAATGATACTTAGATAACCTTGCTTGACTGAATATCAACCAGACTTTGAAGGAACCCAAATGAGTTTATCTCTACCTCCTAATAAAAAAATTCTTCTCCCCTTCAAGATATTCCTAAGCAAGGCCTTCTGCTCTAAAGGAATCAGAAAATCATCAAAAAATTTCCACTTAACTTGACTAGTTACCATAACAGAATCTACTTCAATATAATCTTTAACTTTAGTTCCCCAAACTTGACATATAAACAACTTAATTTCCTGAAGACCTATATTTTTCAGTGGCTGATAACTGTTCCAAGAATCATCCCAAAAAAGAGCTGAGTTTCCATCCTGAATAACCCAAGATAGGAAAGGAGAGATCACCTCTCTACATTGTAAAAGAAAATTCTAGATTTGAGAGCCCATCTTTGGATTTAGAATAGTAAAAAATCTTTCAGGCAAAGATGAATCTAGATTTTTAGCTTGCATTATTTTTCCCCATTTAGAGTTTGATTTTTCATATAAGTTCCAAACCAACTTGGCACCAAGAGCCTTGTTATGAGCTTCAATGTTATGAATCCCAGTTCCTCCTTGCTGCTTTGGAGAATAAATTTTATCCCAAGAAATTAAAGGGATCTTTTTTCCATTTAAGTTGGATCCATTCCACAAGAATTTCCTCAAGATATTAACAAGGTAGGAAAGAATGGCCTTGGGCATCATAAGCACTGAAAGCATATATACAGGCACTTCCGACAAGACTGATTTTATCATTAGGATTTTACCTGCCAAAGTTAACCATTTACCTTTCCAAGAAGAAATTTTAGACTTAATACTCTGAATAATTTTTACCCAAAACATGTTTTTAACTGAACTCAAGAAGAGAGGGATCCCCAAATATCTTGAAGGAAGGACATCCACTTTAAAACCCAAATATTTAACAATTCTTTCTTGCACAAAAGAGGAAGTAAAAATGAAAAAAAAAATAGATTTCTCCTAATTAACTTTCTGGCCTGATACTAAGCAATACTTTGAAATTACTTCCTTAATACATTTAGCTTCTGATAATAGAGGTTGGCCAAACAATAAAGTATCATCTGCAAATAAAGCATGAGTGATGGTAAAAGGAACTCAAGGAATTTTAATCCCTTTCCAATTCCCCAAGGAATTTTGCCGCAAAATCAATCTACTCAAACCTTCAACCATTATGATAAAAAGAAAAGGGGACAAGGGATCACCTTGTCTTATCCCTTGTGAGGTTTTGAAAAATTTAGATAGGGAGCCATTAATCAATACTAAAAAACTTGAACCAGAAATGCAAGAAGAAATCCACTTACACCATTTCAGAGAGAAACCAAACCTAAGGAGAACTTGAAACAAAAAATCCCAAGACACTCTATTATAAGCTTTTAACATATCCAGTTTAATCAACATAGTAGAAAGTTTATGATCATAAATTGAATGTAGAACCTCATGAGCCACCAGTGCATCTTTAGATGTTTCCTTACTTGGAACAAAGCCACCTTGTTCCTCTGAAACAATTTTTGGGATAAAACTAGTAAGTCTTAAAGTAATAGCTGCTGAAATGATTTTATATAGAGTATTACAAAGGGAAATGGGTCTGAAGTCAGCAAAGGAAGGAGTTGCAATTTTAGGAATCAAAGCAATGAAGGTAGAATTAATTTCCTTCAAAATAGTATGATTTCTACGAGCTTCTTCTACTGCCAACCATACATCTTTACCTATAAAATCCTAGCATTTTTGGAAGAAAAGTGGAGTAAAACCATCTGGCCCGAGAGATTTGTCTGGATCTAGATAAAAAACTACTGCCTTAATTTCTTCTAAAGAAAACTGTTT
This sequence comes from Cunninghamia lanceolata, assembly GCA_027924645.1. NCBI lineage: Eukaryota > Viridiplantae > Streptophyta > Pinopsida > Cupressales > Cupressaceae > Cunninghamia > Cunninghamia lanceolata. Next base: position 34,387,943 of record BSBN01000072.1, read on the forward strand.
CATCAATTCCAAATTATCTTCTTGTGAAATCAGAGGAGGAATGTGATCTATAACTTCAAGCACAGTTGAGTGTGAAACATTAATACTTTCCTTTGAAAGAAGCTATTGAAAAAAATTAACTCCTTCATTCTGAATAAGAATATCATCTTGCAAAATATTCCCCATAGAGTCTTTTATTGCATGAATAGAATTCTTATGTCTTCTTACCAAAGCCGAAACGTGAAAAAATTTTGTATTTCGGTCTCCTTCTCTAAGCCAAATCTCCCTCGATTTCTGTCTCCAAAAAATCTCTTCTCGAGCTAGAACTTCCTTCAATTGATATTGAAGAGATTTTACACATTTAAAAGAAGCAGAGTCAATGCCCTTTTTAATAATGACTTCATTTATCTATTCTAATTGGGATTGCAAAACAGCTTTGTGAGAAAAGATATTACAAAAAGAAAGTTTATTCCACTCCTTGATTTTATTTCTTATAAATTTCAACTTCTCATTAAGCCAAAACATGTGAGAACCTTTCACAAAAGGGGCATTCTTCCACCAAAACTCCAATAGAGGTAAAAAATTACAATCTCTAAACCACATAGCTTGAAACTTGAAAGAAGACCTATATTTCTTTTTAGTCATGTTCAAATCCAAATGAGTAGAAATAGGAAAGTGGTCTGAAGCAGTAAAGGGAAGAACAGAGGTACCAGTTATTTTAGAGTCAAGACACCAGGCAGAAGAGAACAAAAATCTATCCAATCTTTCTGCTATATTTAAAAAATCCTTTCTCCGATTGGACTAGGTGAAATTCCCATTTAAAAAAGGGCTATCTAGCAAAGCATTATCTGAAATAAAGTCATTAAAATCCTCAATTACCCTGTGGGGAGGACAGATATCTCCTGATTTTTCAGACAAACAAGTAATAGCATTAAAATCTCCTCCTAGTATAACTTTTTCTCTAGATAAATTTTCCAAAAGTGCAGACAAAATATCCCAGCATCTTTTTTTATCATTAGTCGAAGATGGTCCATAGACATTAAATAACCAGAAATTGAAAGTTAGGGAATTAATTTTAACTAATAAAAAATTTGGGGTAGAATAAACCAAGTCTACATCACAAGTTTTATTATCCCAAAGAATAACCAAACCCCCTGACACCCCCTAGGTTGGAGAATGAAAAAACTTCCATTTAAACCAATTTGAAAAAATATTGTCAGCTTGAGTTTGAGACAGTTTAGACTCCTGAAGAAGAATAACATCCATACCTATTGAATCAATCTAATGCTTTACCAAGTGTCTTTTGTTAGGGGCATTAATGCCCCTAACATTCCAGGATAGGATTTTCATTGTTCCCGGGGAGAGTTTCTCACTCTCCCTGATCTCAAACAGGTTTCAAGGGTAGCCTATAACCCAGCCTTAATTTCTTCCTGAGTTTTAAAATATTTTGGTTTCTGACCTCTCTTGGAAGGGGAAATAGACCTAGAATTTGTAGGAGAATCCTAACTAGAAGTTTGGGAGATGGATAATTTTGTGGCAAAATCAAAAACCTCAGTAGCATTAGAAGGAATCAAAGAAACAAATTGAGGAAATGAAAATTTTTGAACTGGATTAAAAATCTCATTACCAATTCCATCTCCCACCAAATCCTCCCAGTCCTTATTCTCTGTGTCTAACTGGTCATTTCTTACCAAATTTGATACAGAAGTGTTATTAATAGGAGAAGTATTCTCACCTGCAGCTTCATGTGAATCTTCTTCAATTACCTCTTCCGCGATTTGATCAATAAGATCAGAAGCAACTTTATTTATAGTCTTATCAACATAGGCTTTCGCTTCCTCCTCAGACAAAGAAAAATTAACTAAGTTGGAAAAATCATGTTGACCATCATTTGAAATGCAAAACTCTTCTTCTTTGTCAAAAGATGGAAATAGATTCTTTTTTACTTGCTCTTTATGAAAAAAATTAGGAGTATCTAACTCTTCCCCCTTCCCAACATCAAAAGCAAAAGAAAAATCCTCCGCTGGTCTATTAACAAAGTCTTGCCCCTCACTCCTACCAGGAGAATTAATTAAATGATTTAAAGAGGCTTCCCCAAGATTTACAAAATCAAGATCTTCCCGTGAAATGTTATCTTTTTCTGAATCCTCACAAGCCCAATTAGATTCATGAATTTTTGGCTTTTCCGTAGACATATTATTTTCAAAAACAACAGTTTCCAAGACCCAAATTTAGAATTGAATTCCATAAATTTAGGAAGTGGAAATGAGGTGTTTAAAATTAAAGAAAACCTTACTGGAAAATTGGGTTTCTAAAAGTTAGACATATCATGCTTGACAAAGAAACCCATTTTCTTAGCACAGAATTCAATAAATTTAAGATCTCTATATTCAAGAGGTAGGTTTGGCAATGAAATCCAAAACGGAACAAAATTCATATTCACTTTAATGGGATCAAAATTTGGTTCCCATTTCTATATGCAGATCCCTTTACCTTGGTAAAACCATAATTTTTGTTTTAGGGTTTCCTCACATAAATTGCCATTCTCAAAAATAACCGTAAAAACACATAGCTCCTTATGAAGAAAGAAAACATCAAAAACCCCTTTCCAAGAAACCCTAACCCAATTAAGAAAGATTTTAGAATTAAGTTTTGAATTCCAAACCTTACCAATAAGTGACCTTGTTGTTAAATCTTGAATATAGGGATTCACCAAATCTTCAGGGATTTGAACATTAACAATTTCCGTTGAAACCCTAACATCAGAATTCAAGGAATCTTCTTGTGGAGACGCTTTTGAATGAACTACTTTTACCCTCCAAACTTGATGTTTTCCACTACCATTCTCTGCCCTTTCAGAAACATTATCTTGAGTATTTGGAAAAGAAGAATGTTGGGTAAAAAAACTTCTGTTGTTCTAAAAATTAAAAAACCACCATTACCATATTGGGGCAGGGCAGGATAGTGACCTACATTTTGATAAAATCTATGAAACCCTAATCCTAACGACTCCTGAAAGGAGAAGCACCTTCCACCCCTAATAGCTTCAACAAATAAACTTTGTTGTGAACGCAAAGGCCTTCGTTCAAAGACCTTTCCATATTGTTGCATTTTGTCACCCAGATTATATTATATTTACCAATTTTCTAATTTATTTGTAACCTAGTGGAAAATTAGGTTAGTGAAGTTTTAAATTTTAAATTTTAGCCTTTTGACATTTTTTTAGACTAGCAATTAATTTTGTTGGACAAAACTTAATTGTATAGTTAATAATAAAATTGGGGTTTAGGGTTAATTAATTAGATTGTCATTTTGATAAAAAAAAAGGGGTGTTTGGGATAATTGATGCATAGAAGTGTGTTTTTAAGTTAATTTAATTTTATTTTCATAAATAGTTTAGTTAAGAAATTTGTTTAAATTATTTTCTATGAATGCTAATAAGGCATCAGATTTTTCTAGAATTAGGGTTGATTAATTAAGTGTTTTTGCTATGCATTTTAATAATATTTTAATTGTTTATGCAATGTAATTATGTTTTAGGTGAATTTTATGTTATCAAATTAGCTATAGTATTAGGGTTTAGATTTTGACATATTTTAACCATATTGGTGACACTCCTCATGTCACATAACCCCCTAGTCATCTTACATCTCACAATGGTTGCAAAAGGTGTTCGCAATACCCCGTCAATCGATTGACTTGTTTGTGCCTTTGTGCGCATGTCACCGAGCACGTTGATGCATGCGAGGGGGTTTCTAGGGATGGGTGGAAATTTTTTTGTTACTTCATGTCATGACCACATGGAAAATGTGGACATGATACGTGTGTTGTGTGTTGTGACCACATTGGAAATGTGGGCATGACAGATGGAGATCTGAACATGCATTCAAATCCTAAACAATAAGTCTCTTTTTGAATATTTACATGAAAATATTTGGAGTGATTTGAGTATGATGGCTACCTTGTTTTTAGAAAATATGAGCACCTCCTAAGTTTGAGAAGCCAAACTCATTATTGTGAGAAATTTAAATATGGTGATACTCTTGCTTTTAGAATGAATGACAACCTCAGTGGATGAGAAGAGAAATAACATATGCACTCAACCTTTCTGGTTAAATCCATCTGTGATGTTATTCTTGCTCCTTAATTTTTTGTTCTGGTTGGTGATTTTTAAAATTTTAAAACCTTTTAGCATGTCTCTAGTATTCTAAGTTGACATAATTTATTTTCTAATGAAAGACAATTATTTTCATCATCTGTGAATGCAGAAATTAGAGGAAACCCAAAACATCTCACCAACACAAGTGGTCATAGTTTTAGGTGTCATTGTTTCATGATTGGTCTATCAATTCTCTAATTACATACTTTCTAGGGAATTTTAATGTTTATAGCTTGAGCTTGACTTGAAGACTGGGAACTCACAAGAATTCATTCATGGATTCCTCTACAAAATTAGTTGTCTTTAATGTTGGACATCTCAAAAGTTTGTGGAAAAAATATATGTGCAGGTATATTGTTCTCTTTATCTGAAGAGTTTGAGTCTCCTTGAATAGTACTTTTCCAAAAAAAATTTACCAAAGTACAAAATAATGAGTTGAAACAAAGTACTTGTTAAATTTTAGGTTCTCTTAAAGTCAACAGAGTTGATAAAACCCCATTGAAGCATACAATTTCAATAGGAATTTTATGCCAATTGGAGAATGTAATTATGGCATGATGAAGATCAGTCCTAATTGGAGGGGTCATATTGAAGAAATTTTCCATTAATTGGAGAAGTGGTTAGAACTTGCCCATTTTCATTTAATATACCTTGTTAATAACTTATTGTATTATTCTTTTCTTGTGAGGTAAGAACTTGGTTGTGAAGCTATTGATTTTAAAGTATATTATTAGTACAATGTCTATTAAATAGACTAAAGATAGCTCACGTGCTTTTACTTTCTAGACCAAGATAGTGTTCTCTAGGTTTTAGATCTAGTAATCCCTTTATTTTCTACATTCATAGATCAATGGTCAAAAAGGTGCTACAGTTGGATAATTTTTTATGAGTAGAGAGAAATACTCCTAAAGTTTTTAACATTTTGAATATCTCCCAAATGTTATAGAAATTTGAACAAGGAAGAAGCTCACTAATATTGAAGATGCTACAGGTGATGAGGAAGGTTCAATACATCTTCTATTTCTCTTCCCAAATCATGGAGTTGTCATTCATTGTAAAAGCAAGAGTGTTATCAGAATTAAATTTCTCCCTGTTATTTGTTTGGCTTCTTGAAATGTGGAGGTGCTTTTTGTTATCAGAAATTGTTGTTAATAGCATAAAACCATTAATAAACCAATGAACATCAATAGAAATTGCAAATAATAAGATTGAACAATAAAGCACAAACCTCACAAACCTTGTTATCCTATGGCTTCTATTATTCGCCTAGTCTCGATCGATCTTTTGTGATGAAAGTTGCCCTCGGGAAGCGCACTTCCTTGCTTCGTTCTTCAAGATGGCAATGGAGAAATGGCTGTGATACTTTATTGCAATGAAGATGAGCTTCAAAGCAATGAGGATGATCTCAAGCAAATGGATGGTAGTGGGGGTGCCAAAGGAGCATTGGTAATTTGACAGAGTAATTTTACTGAAAGCTTGGATGATTGAAATGGAGGAATAAGGTTCAATTTATAGACTTGTGAGAGAGAAGATCAACGACATAGAAAGAATGAGAAGATCAACAGTTGAGAACGGTTGAGGAATGTGAGCGAATATAAAGAGGACAAATGTTCAAGCTCCTTCATGCAATAGGGGAGTTAACAGAATAGATTGAAGAGTTAATAGAATAGACCAATCAGTTAAGTGAGTTGATTGATTAGTGAACTCAAATGACTAATTAGTTAACTGATTTTATTGATGAGTTAAATAATTTTTACTGGAGGATAAATAGGACATGTGGGTGAGGCAATATTAACTAATTAAATATTTAAAATATTTAATTACATGTGCAACATGGTGAGGTGGAAAAGGTGATGTGGAAAGGTGAGGTGGATTCATGGAATTAGGACTTAGGATAGAGGGATTTAGGATTAATTAAATAATTTAGGATTATTTAATTATGTGAGACATTAGAAAAATTTAGGGAATTTATTTAAATAAATTGATTTTTATTTAATTATGGGATAATGAACCCATCAAATAAACTTAGAATATTTATTTAATTGATAGAAGAAAATAAGAATTAAGATAAATATTAAAATATTTTCTTAATTCAACATGAGCCAATTTTAGGTGTATACACGTTTATATTTAAAGAGCAAGGCAACTATCAAACTCATATCCCTCCAATTGATTTTTTGTCAATTCAACTAGACACTTATCTTTTAGTATCTAAGTGTATGTTTAGTACTCCATCCTAATCCCTCCCATATTCTTATGGTCATACCCTTCTATTTGTCAATGAAGAAGTAGGCAATGTCCATGAAGATTTGTTTTTTCTCATTGTCCAATGCTTAAAAGCTTATTTTAAATCCTTTAAAGTTTTGTCCAATTCTGACTGCCGATAATCTTTGATATTACTACAAAAAAAGTGTCTTTAAGCTCAAGAACCCCAAAGTCAAACTCTTTCATGAAACTCTCAACCAAATTCCTCAAGTTACTTTCTAGATCATATCTACAAAATGCATTTCAATAGAAGAGATGCCTATTATACTTTACATCTAATTGACCATATAAAGGATTGAGATAGCTATCAGACTAAAACAATTCAAGGCATTTCTCAACAAAAGAATATGTAATTGGTTTGTTTGATTAATACCATCTACAATAATAAATATTGTAAAAGGACTCCCTTCCTAGATGATGCCCGAGAAAGCTGGTTCCTTCATTTATACTTTGTGTTTTGAGATGTCCATACACAATTCTTAATCAAAATCTATCACAATCATTTGGCCTAAATGGTTTATTGGAATTGTTGATGAATAGCTCAAAAGATTGTGGAAAATGACATATAGGCATGTTGTTCTTTTTTCACTAAAATAAACTCTCAATTATTGATAGACAATGCAATTTACAGTAACAATTTCCTGAATCTATTTGTCATTGAAAAATAAGTTTTAAACAAACTAACTGCTAATTTCATCTCACTTTATGTTGAAACAGATGCTGCTAAAACATAACTGAAGTTCACAAATTAATTTGGCATGTTACACAAATTGAATATTTAGTCCTAACAGGAAGATGTGACTATGATGGAGTGCTATTACAGGAAGGTCATTTTCAGAATCTCTTAGAAAACTCACCAATCTAAGGAATGTTGTTTCATAGTATTACTATATCATCCTTTAATAGGAGGAAGTGGCTTTGAAGAATAGTGGAGAGACTAATTATGAGTCTCCTATCAATAGCCTTGAATTGTATAGATAGATGCCCTAGATCTTATGTCCAAGATCTTAATTATTTGAGAATAATGTCCTAGTCTCGATTTTGTCCTCCTTGGATATGTGGAAAATATAATTTAATGGACTTCACACTGGTTACAATACTCAGTTTTGTGGAGTTGAAGATTTGGAAAATGAAATTGAGAAAATCTATTTTTCTAAAGCTTGTCATTTTTAACATTGATAAGTTTCCAGGCATCGAGAGTTTCTCAAGTTTTCCATGCTTGAATTGCCTGGGAGGATTATTGTTAATCATTGTGGGATACTACTTAACATAATAGATACTGAAGAGTTGTAAGGGTTGAAATATCATTATATTTCAGTAGGGGATGGATTGAATATATTGAAATTTGTTCCTTATGGAAAACAATTTTTCTATGGCTGACCTTGAATTGAGTCTTTTCCATTAATTCTTAAAGAGATCATCAAAACTAATAGTAATGATTGAAGTAGTGCTCTCTTTGAAAATTATGTTTCCTAGTCTTATGTTTAAATTATATTTGAGGGATAGATATTTCTCCCCCTCAATTCAGAGACTTCCATCAATACCATGGTTGGGAGAGCTAGTTGATGGAGTGGTGTCTACTTTAGATATGAATGTCTTTTATTAGTAAGTAAAATTAATATAAAATGATGAAGAACACTTGTTGAGTACAATCATATCATAGAATTTTTTATTGTTTAAAGCTCATCTGCATTGTAATTTATATAGATTCCTTTTGCCTTGAAGGAACAATTGAAATGTATAGGAGGACGAATGAATAATTACAAACTATGCATGACATTGTGTTGCTTACTTTGATTTGATTCCAAGTGTTTGATTTGGAATTGAAAGAATGGTGCAAAGACTTGAGTTGATATAGAAGGCCCACTTTGTAGGACTTTCTTATATGATTTGCTTTGTTCAAGAAATTGTAGAATTTGTTTAGAGCTCTTTAGGGCTAGGTGTATTGCAAGTGCCTAGATTTTTTGGATGTGTTTTATTGCATAACATGAGAAGGTTAAATATTGAGAAACAAATTTGTGCTAGAGTTGGGATAGGTTTTACACTTTAAAGTGCATATCTAATTGGCATACTTTTGGTAAGAGATTCAGAATTATTATTTTATATCCATAAGAAAATCCTGCCTTTTTTTTAATCCCTGAATGAGTGGGTAGTCCCAGATTGTGTTAAATAGGGTGACTGCACTAAGAAAGAATATATTTTCAAAATTGTACTCTTTTAAGGAAAAGCAATAGGAAATGATGTATGCTTCTATAGAAGAGAAAGTTTGTAATTTGCATCCAAGTACTAGTGAAAAAAGACTATGAATGGGAAAGGGGAAAATCTTATATCTATTTAAACAGATTATTGGTCATTGCATTTATGGTATGGCTAATGCATACTCGGATGGTGGTTTCTATGTTCTGGCTAAATTAGTTGGTTTTTATCTAATACACGAACATACTATCATTGCCAAACTCTGTTATAAAGTAATTTAATCATATGAACTTTCAATTTGGAAAATCTGTATTCCCTTTATAATTTCCCAATTTTCTAATTTATCTAATAATCATGGCTTACAATTTCTGGAAATGGATAAAGCAAGTATTTAATTTGGTGTTGAATGAAAGGGAAAGGAGAACCCAGTATGCACCTTACAACATCCTATATTTTACTTAAATAGATATTCAATAACTTGATGCAAGCACATCCTACTATGCCCTTAAAGCAGAAATAGACATAGTTGATTTTCCATCTCATTAACCCTTAGAGGAAAGATAATATAGTTTATAGGTATAAATAAATTTCAGCGGCATAACAGCATATAAATTAACACTTTAAGAACATGAAAAGATGAAGAATAGAAGAAAGATAGACAGAAGAGAAGAGACACCAATATATGTGGGGAAAACCCTTTCGGGTAAAAAAAACCCACACTCCAAAGCATCAAACCAATGTATTAATCTGCAACAACAAACACGTTACAATACTCTTGCAGGCTCAAATCCTTAACAAGGCGATTTGTATCTTGCTCCTCTCGAGGAAAAATTGACAAAATAACCCTGCATAAAACTCTCCTCACAAACTTCTCCTCAAGCCTTTAATTTATAGGAGTTCCAATACAAGAAACCACCAAAATGGAAACTCAAAACCATGAGTTACAACACCTAGTAATGGAGAATCAAATCCACCGTAATATATAAAGTTACTCAAATCATAACTAACTCTCCAAATATGACACTCCATTTTTGGCTCCTAAAATCATGCTTTCACAATCTCCTAAAATATTCCTTTTCAAGTTTCCAATTTTAATTTCCTTTTTCAAGCTCTTTCCATTTTAGCAACTCTTACACACCTTACAAGTTGTCGTAGTTGCATTTAGAAACTTCCATGACACTAAGTGATAAAAAACAAATTGCCAAAATACAAATAAATAAATATTTCAAATATTAGAACTTGCAAGGTGTATGACACACCTAATACCAACTTCCTCCCACTTGTCGTATACCTTGCAAGAGCCAAACGAAACACAGCCAATCTGTGAACAATCAAGGTTACCATACTGCCTCAACTGAACTCAACTATACTCACAAGCTCTACAGAAGCGCCTGTAACATCTTCCAAGTGATCACCAACATGAAAAAAATATTAGAATTCCAAAAACATGATGAAACACTAAATGTCACATAGACACACCAATGTATCCAGCTTCAAACTCATTACCAGAACACAACTCTGAAGTCCAAACACCTCCAAAACAAGATCAAGCATGAATGCTCTAGAACAGTTAGAACAACATCCAACTAAAAGCCCACCATTGATAGAACTTTTGCACATGACATATCCAACCCATACTACAGCTTTCATCCCTATATAACCCATTGTCCTGCTTAAAGTTACCATCTCCCATGATAACAAACACACCAAAACCATTGATGTGCAAAAAATTTGAAGACCCTTGATACTGCAATCCAATAAAAACATATACATCCTACGAATCATACTGCATGAGCAATGCCAACCAAAGAAACTCAAAGTCTACCAATCAACACTTACATAAAGTGTGGCTTATAATCAAATAATGTAATACAAAGAATAACCATAGTGATATGCAAACTACAATTAACCTGCTACAAAATAGAGCATACTTCCACAAACAATTTTCTGCTCACTCTCTCACCTTTGATCTCCTCTGCTTCTCCCAAGTTCTCCACATATCAAATGATATACATTAAAAGAACACATATTGTTTCTAAAAAAATAATAAAGTACAACAACAGTAGATGACCACAAAACTAGTGATCATACTAGATGAATAAGAACCTCTAGGAAGAAACATGAGACCATAAAGAGAAACCAGAAACCATATCATGTCCTTCTACCAACACCACCAAGTGCTTGTTGATAATTGAGAGGGGGGGTGAATCAGTTATCTTAATTACTTCAACTTTCTGATTTTCCTTAACAATTAATGGAGCATCAAATCATTCAAGAAAATATAATCATGAGATAGAAATAACATCAATACACATGACACAATGATTTTGATGTGGAAAACCTTGTTAAGGGAAAAACCATGGGGTGATTAACCCAAGATTGTATTCTCTGTTAAAAGAATAAGATAGTACAAAATGACACTTGCCAATTAGGGCTCACTGCCCAAGCACACAACTCACAAGAGGCTCACTGCCTACAAGAGACTTACTATCTATAGAGTATAAGGTAACAAGATTCTTGAACTGATAAAAGCATCCACACATGCTGAGGTTCAGTTCCGGTTAGGCTCAATACACTGATCTGCTGCACTTCATTCTTTCTCTTCTTAGGCACTGTTGTCCAGTCACATACCGAACCTGAATTACTGCTTCCAAATAGTTCTCTACTTTTCTTCACACTTCCCAATGCACCACACACACATTCACATCCAAATCCATCTTGTATATATATCCACACCAATGATTTCAACACCTTTCTAGTCAGCATCTGGAATAGTCCATATTATCCAAAACTCTGGTCTGTCGGCTGAATCCTTGCTTATCAAGTGATGCGTATCAAGGAGATGCTTATAGAAGTCATCAATCATGTCGGCCAATCATAAATGATACCTGAAGAAACTTGATCACCATCAACATCTCATCTAGAAAAAGGTCTGATGCTCTGTTGGTCAGTTCTTCCTCAGTCTACTCTGTCAAATAGGAACCCAACACTTAGGAGTTCATATCTTCTCACTCTTTCATCACCAGAGGCTCAATCTATGGAATCTATTAGTCATGGTACTCCTCTTGACTTTCCCAACTCTGCACTTTGTTGAGATACTCCCTTTAGGAGATCCAGACCTGATTGTCAGACCTAGCTGCATGCTCTGTTCTTTCTTACCAGATCACAACACTCTTCAATCTGACTTCCGGTATAGGCACACTATGTTTTGCGGATGGGTGGGAAGAACTTTGTTGCCATCAATGACAACACTCATGAAGCAACACTGTGTCTCTTGCCAACAATCTCCCCCTTTGGCATTGATGGCAACACTTAGTGAAAAATGACTAAGTGTCACACTACACTCCCCCTTGGCTGATGCTCCGTTCTAATGTACACTTTACCAGAGCTCCCCCTTAGCTGGATTCCACATTTTTCACTGCTCCTCACTCCCCCTTTGACATCAATGGCAAAGGGTAGGGTTCACAAATCAAAATTTTCAAGAAAAACAATCTATACATATCCGCATAAGTATATATACAAGTTGTACTTACATATACTTGAGTATGTTTGCAAAAGTATTCTTCAATTGTACAACTTCTATCACCCAACTCTACTTCATCCTGTCCAAAATTGAGATGTGACCACTCAACAGGAATGCAAAAGCTTCTGCCTTCTTAAGATCTATCGGATCATTGGTCCGGGCTGTGGTCTGAGCATCAGTTAGGACCTCATACATGGCCTCTAACTTAGGAATAATGATCCCTCTAAGTTCACTTAACCTATTTATTTTATTTTTCTTTTCATTCTCAAGCTTATTTATTTCATCTATGACTGCAATAGTCTGACACTCTTGATTTACTATAGAGGAGGAGAGAGGATCAAAACTTTGAGATAAACTTAATAGTTTATCCTCTTGCTCTTTTACTTTCTTCTCAATATCCTTGGTCACTTTAGGCTAGTATAAACAAAATTTATAGATATCTCCACCATCTTTAAGAGCATTTTCTAAGCTCTTTATTCCAACATCCATAACTCTCCTATCATTTTTTATTAGACCTTGTACTTCAAAGAGTCTCTTTTCCATAAACTCCTTCTGGACCTTTTCTTCTACTGACTTCTCTAAGGAGTCAAAATGTGTATGAATAGAATTTACAAGAGACTTTAGATTATTGGATGTGGAGGCCGAAGGATCCTTTTGGAAGGATGGCATGATCTTTTCCAATACACCGGATGCAGCTTCTATGAGCTCACAGTCTTCCATGTGAGACTTTAGGAGTTTTTCTTTTTCCTTTTATTGGGTAAAGGATGCTAGCTTCATGGTTTGAACTGAGGAGAGGGAGTCAAAATTGAACGGTCCTTGAAGAAGTTCTGGTTCATCAAATTCCATCATCTCTTTGGTTAAGAAATCTTTGATTGCTTCTGCTGTGTCTCTTGCCGGTGACAGGGTTTTCTCCCCTTCTGCAGCCTTAGCACTGTCATCTGAGGTTTTCTCTGTTTGACCTTTTTCTTTTTCTTGTACTTCTTCTCCTTGACTGGTTTTCTCCTTTAGATCTAGATTCTGCAGGGGAAACCAGAGGAGAGATGTTTGCTTGTTCATGAACTTCCTCTTCCGGAGCAGAGGAATCTAAGTCCTTAGTTTTCTCATCACTTGTCGCCTTTTCCTCTTCTCCATTTTTTACAATAGATTCTTCTTCTTCATCCACGGCAAAGGGTTAATTACCTAGGTCCTCTATAACAAGAATATTGAATCTTTTAAAAGCATTTCAGAGGATATCTTCTATATCTTTGCCACCTTGTCAGTTTCTCCAACCATGAGCTGATTCATTCTAGCCTTACTCTGGAACTCATCCTTGCAATCTTTGAAGATCATATCCATTTGTTTCAGAGTAATTGAAGGATAGAGCTGAATGCCTATCTGTTCTCTAATTTCTAAGTCCTTTGCCTTGGCATTTTCCTTTCCCATTTCAAGTTCTTTCTCTAAACTTTTGGGAACTAGAGAGATGATTTCAATAAATGCTTTATTGTATATGTTCAAATACTTAACTGTGGCTTCCTCCAAAGTCTTTTTATCTACATCATTATACTCATCATAGAATTCTATTATTGGTTTCAAATTCCCATCCATAGTGACTGCTTTGACTACATCATCAATGGATAGAGTAGGTTTCTCAACAAATTCTTCTATCTCTTCTTCAATAGAGGGTTCACCGGATGTTTTCTTTTTCTTCTTCATTTTATTTACTTCCTCATCTGATTCTGTCTCTTCATCATCCTTTTGTCTTATATAAGACCTTGATGCCTTTTTCTTGGTTCTCTTTTCTCCTTTTCTAGATGTCTGAGCTTTCAGTTTTGATGCCTTTGAGCTCTTAGTAGTGGCAGGTGTAGAGCTCTTAGAGGATCTGGTTTGGGAGGGGGCTTCTACTGGAGCACTTTCTTTTTCTGCTTCTTCCTTTTCTTTCTCTACCCTTTCCATCTTTTCTCTATTTGCAGCAAGTGCCTCTTTTGAAATGCCATACCTTTTGGCAACATTTTCTACTTCTTTTCTCACTTTTCTCTTCATCTCTGATTGTCTTAGTTCCACATGAATCTTCACACTCAACTCTTCAAAGGTTCCAAACCTTTCTGCCTTAGGATCCTTGGGTTGACTAAGCATGTGTTGAACATTTAGCTCTTCTATTTTCTCATCTAGTTCATACCCCATTGGCACGATCCAGACTACTCTTGGCTCCACTGCCTCCATTAGGCATTGATTAGTTTCTACCATAGAGCAAACTGTATCCTTATACTTTTCAACTAGAGATTGGGGGATTCTCTCTCTGGCTTGCATCATATTCTGAAAGTTCTTGAACTAGCCCCAGAGTGTTGTGTTTTGTGCCTTGGCATCACCAAGTCCATGCAAATAATCCCTGATTTGTATGGCAACCAGTCTATCATTTTACCATATCCAGCCACTAGATCTAGGTAGCTAATCCATATAATAGAAGAACAAACAGAGTATCAAGCCACCGTATTTGAAGGAGTTCTTGTCCTTTATCTTCTGCAGATTTTCCAAAAGTTGGTTTAGAAGGAGCTCACAGAGATCATAGTCAACATTCTTCCTTAACATTTCATAAGCAGTATATATAGCAGTTTCAGATACTGAATTCTCCCTACTAGATTGATATATCTTATAGCCAATTATCATTGATGTAAACTTGATATCTAGATCTATGATATCCTCAATTGTCATTGCTCTTTTATCAAATTTCAATCCGGTAGCCTCACTTACAATTTGGTTTGTGATAGATTTGAGAGTAGGCATCCCACCAGTTGAGTGTAATCTAGTTACTGCCCTAATGGCATCCTTAGAGATCTTAAACGGCCTGTTCAACCACATGAAGTTGTCATGCATTCTGCTCAAAATATACCAGACCCATTCATCTTTAGCAAAACAAGGGAAATGGATGCACTGACTGAAATGTTTATCCCCGATGGCCTTGTATTGTGGTTTGAGATCAAATGAATCATCTATCAGTTCCTTGTGGTAGATATCCATCAACCTGGATTCCCCAAATTCTTCAATGTTCGCATGAATGTATGCCCTAATGTCTTCAACATGCAAAATCCCATGTGGAATGCTAGAAAATATGCCTAAGGGATCCACTTCTGGAGATTTGTAGGGATGTTTCTTAAATTTAGGGCATGGCCTATCAGTAATCTTCACAACATTTAGAGTAGTCATCTTAAAGATTCAGAGAGAGTTTGATCAAGAATGAAAAATACCTTTTACGCTTTTAGGGTTCACGGAATGAGGTGGATCAGATTGCTGGAAGAGTTGACTTCTGTGGTTGATCTTTGAGAGACTTGAGACAATTTGTTTGCAGAGCTCTTTTTATTCTTCTTCTCGAGTGCAAATGTACAAATGATGAACGAAATAACCCTTTTATTTCTACGCAAACCCTAATTTTGTTTGCAATAAATGCATACCTTAAGTTATTTCGGTTGCTCTATTCTCTTTGTCCTGAGAGATTTTTCCAGATCACTAAGATGCCCTTTAAAGTTATTCTTGGTGGATATTAACAATCTATCTACCTTTCACAATCATTCCATTTATCTGTAGATCAAGATACCTCAAATTTGAATCATACCGGATCTAATTGTGAAAGTCCTGTTCTTACTGGATGACTATTGAACCAGATCAATCTTGGAAGATTAATCTTTTTGAAAACTTCTTCTAGATTTTTCATATCTTTTACCATGGCTTATTTAGATATTTCTTTGAGAACCTCTTTGATCCACAACCTTTCATGTGCCAATTTCAGGCACCTATTGACTGGCTGGGGAAAATGTTTTTCTTTTGTTACTCCCCTGAGCCAGAGCTCATCTATTTAGTTTTCGGAAGGAATATCAGCACCAAATTCTAGTGCGGATCCATCTTCAACATTATCTGTACTCTTCTTCACCCAAATCTTGTTCATCTCCTTTTGAATTTCATCTGCATTCATTTTTCCTTTTCCTTTGTCTTGGTTTTGATTATGATGTACCAGACCTTTATTGTTCTGATTCTTACTTCTACAGAATTTGGCTATATGACTGGATCTATTGCAATTGTAGAAAATAACATTCTCTGCATATTTGACTGATATCCTTTTGATCTAGACTGATTAGCCATATGTCCCATTCTATTGCATGCAAAGCATCTTCCATTGAATGAATTGTTCATTTGCATATTTCTACACTCAAGAGATTTGTGACCATACCTTTTGCAATTGAAACACTATCCAAAGAAGGATGAATTAGTCTGGTTCATTCTTCTTCTGCACTGATTTGCTTTATGACCAAAGTTGTTGCAGTTGTGGCAGTATCCATTGAAAGATGGATATCTTTGAGCATTTGGTTGCCTTACCAGAGGTCTTCTAGGTCTGTTCCTTGGATTTCCTGATCCAGAGTTCTTCTGACTGGATCCGAAGCTTCACCTTTCTCATACCCCAAGCCTTATTTGTCATCTACTCTTTTATGGCTTTGAAGAATAACTTCAAGTTGAGCAGAGCTTATCTTGAATTTCTCTTTGTATTCATTTACTGTTGATAGATCCCTTTTAAGAGTGTCAATCTAATTCTCAAGTTGTTCTTCATTATCTCTAGCTTCTTCAAGATCAGATTCTAGATGCCTGATTATTCTATCCATTTTGTGGCAATATTTTGATTTCTCCTTGAGAGGTTGTCTTAGATCATCTTCAGTTTTTCTTTTCTCTTCAATTTCTTGGGTGAATTTCATAACTCTTGATTCCATTTCATGTCTTACCATAATGACCTCTTTTGATAACTTTTCACATAACTTGGTTTTCTCCTTCAGATCTTCATTTGAATCATTTACCTCACCTTGACTTGCTAATTGTTGAAGAAGTTCCTTTCTCTTCTTCATAGAGATACTCAGTTTCTCTTTTAGTTCATCTATGAAATCATCAGCCTGTTTGATTCTTTCCTTCAAGTTGTTGACTTCGGAGTGAGATTGCTCAAGCTCATCTAGGGTAGACTGAAGTTGTTCCCTCATACCATATGTATCCATTGAGATTCCCAGATCTTCCTCAAGTTGTTAGGCTCTGTTTGGAGGAACTTGGCTCTGATACCAATTGTTGATAACTGAGAGGGGGGGTGAATCAGTTATCTTAATTACTTCAACTTTCTAATTTTCCTTAACAATTAATGGAGCATCAAATCATTCAAGCAAACATAATCATGAGATAGAAATAACAACAATACACATGACACAATGGTTTTGAAGTGGAAAACCCTATTAAGGGAAAAACCACGGGGTGATTAACCCAAGATTGTATTCTCTGTTAAAAGAATAAGATAGTACAAAATGGCACTTGCCAATTAGGGCTCACTACTCGAGCACACTGCTCACAAGAGGCTCACTGCCTACAAGAGACTCATTGTCTACAAATTATAAGGTAACAAGATACTTGAACTGATAAAAGCATCCACACATGCTGAGGTTCAGTTTTGGTTAGGCTCAATACACTGATCTGCTACACTTCATTCTTTCTCTTCTTAGGCACTGTTGTCCAATCACATACCGGACCTGAATTACTACTTCCAAATAGTTCTCTACATTTCTTTACACTTCCCAATGCACCACACACACCTTCACATCCAAATCCATCTCGTATATATATCCGCACCAATGATTTCAACACCTTTCTAGTCGGCATCTGGAATAGTCCATATTATCCAAAACTCTAGTCTATCAGCTGAATCCTTGCTTATCAAGTGATGTGTATCAAGGAGATGCTTATAGAAGTCATGAATCATGTTAGCCAATCATGAACGATACCTCAAGAAACTTGATCACCATCAATATCTCATCCAGAAAAAGGTCTGATGCTCTGCCAGTTAGTTCTTCCTTAGTCTACTCTGTCAAACAGGAACCCAACACTTAGGAGTTCATATCTTCTCACTCTTTCATCACCAGAGGCTCAATCTCTGGAATCTATTAGTCATGGTACTCCTCTTGACTTTCCCAAGTCCGCACTTTGCTGAGATACTCCCTCTAGGAGATTCGGACCTGATTGTCAGACCTAGCTGCATGCTCTGTTCTTGCTTACCGGACCACAACACTCTTCAATCTGACTTCTGGTATAGGCACACTATGTTCTGCAGATGGGTGGGAAGAACTTTGTTGCCATCAATGACAACACTCATGAAGCTACACTATGTCTCTTGCCAACAGTGCTAAGCTGTGATAAGTAAGATCTCCTTCACAAACCCCCAACGAAAAAGCCTTAACAACGCCCAACTATTCAATCTCAAAAGATCAAACAAAACATATATATCTCAAATAATAAAAAAAAAAGATGTAAACTTGTCTAACCAAGGAAGATCAAACTTAAAAGATTCATTCCAAAAATAGGAATTCAGCCCAATAACATCTCCCAAAGTTCTCATAAATCAAACCATATACCTAAGGAGATTACCATGCCAAGTACTCCTCAAATGAACCCTCCAGAACTAGAAACTATAGCTCAAGATCCATATCCATGAGAAATCAAAGCATAAGACAAAATGAATCTAAAATAACATGGGCAATACCTATCAGATCATTTTCTGCCAAGTGAACTGAGAGTGGAAATGAGAATGATCCACTGAGATACACCAAGTCTCATAGACTCTCTCCAAGAACAATCTCGTCTCAAGTTCAAACATGAACTCATGTCCATACCCACGTGAAAGGATCCTCAGTCTTTCTATTGAAATTTTACCATTCTAACACATGATCCCCACAACAAGAGATCTCTAGCCTCACTTCAAGTCTCTTTAGTATCCATGAGCATCCATCAACTAATTCATGCCAACTTCAAATGCATCCTGCAAAATCATGAAGCTTCAAGAAAATGATTAATACTCAAAACCAAAGAGAACTTCACCAAACCATTGTCAAAGCTCCCACTGCACGTCTACAAAATCTAGGAACACACATGACATCATGATCTAACATCTCCTCCTGGGAAATCACTTCCTGCTCCAATGAACATATCTTGCCAAAGGGGCACCATCATGCAAAAACTCAAATCTTAAAAATAATAATCCATCATGGTACAATACCATCTCCAATCACATGAAGATAACTATCCTCTAACAATGAAACTCAAGATGTCAAAATAATTTCACAGCATATAAGAATCATAATCCAAAAGTCTTACCATGACACCTACAACCATTGTAGAAGATCATCCACCACCAAGTGATAGATCCACATCACTGCCAAAGCTCCCATTAAAACTGTAATATCAAACTTATCAAGGCATTATGATGAACATGCTACAAGTCCCAATAACCAACTATTCAGGCACTCTAACCATCCATCCTCTCATCCCAATGCAACATAACAATGCACAAATGACCACAAACAAGGCCAACTAACAAAGTCTGCATAAATATTGAATCAATCTTGTGGATATAGATAGTCCACATCTGAGTCATCCCATTGCAATCAAATAGGTGATCAGCCTACAAAACTGCATAGCTTGTAGATCCCAAACATGAAACATGCAAACTCATCATCACATTAGTAACCTGCAAACTGAGATGACAAGAAGATAACATGTAGACCACAAGAATCAAACACCAAATCAACCATAGATCTGATTTGCCAAACAAGTCTAGACTTATGAGTAACCATAGTCAAGGAATCCATCAAGTAAATACTATAGAAATGATGAGTGACTAATCACATACCAACATCTCCACACAGAGAAAGATGTAAACCTTCTCACACCATGTATGAAGCATACATGCAAACCTACAACTATCTTACATCAAGAAACACCCACTGTTGGTAAGAGACACTGCTAGGCATGTTAGGTGTTGTCAATGATGGCAACTGAATCTATCTTACACATCCACATTGTATCATTTGATCATACCAGAAGTTAGATTGCAGATTTGTCTAAGTCTGGATAGACAAGAACAGATCATATGACAGAGTTCAACATCTTAGTCCGCATTTCTCCATAGGTAATCATATTGTGCTGTGGATCTGAGGGAATTTTAAGGAATGTCAAGGCTACCTAAATCCAAGATTTTAGCCTTTGGTGATGAAGGGATTGAAAGTTACAAGCATCTGAGTATCAGGTTTTGGTTAGACAATTCAGTCCAGTGAAGAACAAGCCAACTAAGTGTTTGATCCTTGTGCGGATTAAGAGAAGTGGTTGGTCAAGTAATTTATGAGATCCATTGGTATTGGATGAGTGACTTGAATACATAGGTTTTGGTCTGCATTGATGTTTGTGCATGGATTCAGCTGACAAAATAGTGTTCTTGAAATAGTTTCTAAGTTTTCTTAAAGCTGACTGCAGTTGATGAAATTTCATGTTGCGGATATATATGATCAATGGATTCAAGCATTTTGTGATATGGATGTATAAATATGAAGGGATAGGTGTGAAGTATAGTAGTTTCAAGTGTGAAGTAAAGAGATCTAAGCTCCAGATCATGGCAAAATAGTGAAGCAGGGCAGAGAGAGATGAAGTGTGTGAAGTCAGTGTACTGAGCTTAACCGGAACTGTAATCTTGCATTGTTAGATGCTATTCTTCAGTTCAAGTATTCCAGTGAAATCCTTGTAATTAATCTTGTAGGCAGTGAGCCTCCTTTGAGCAATGAACTCTGGGTAGTGTTCTCGAAGGCATGTGCCTTCCCATTTGTAATACTTTTAACAGAGTATAAAATCTTGTGGATTAACCCCCACCATGGTTTTTCCCTTAATCGGGTTTCCACTTAAAAATTCTGGTGTTCATGTGTGATGATCTTGTTGTTGTTGTTCTTATGTTCATGCTTCTTTCTTTTAAATGTATGTGATAAATTAATAAAGGAACATAATAATAAGTTTTGTAGAACATTGATTCACCCCCCCATCTCAGTGTTCCTTAATTTCAACAATTGGTATCAGAGCAAGGTTCCTTGGAAGAAGTTTAACAGCTTGAGGGAGATTTGGGAAGGTATTTCAATGGATTCATTCAAGTATTCTGATGGCATCAATGAACAACTTCAACTTGCTTTAGAAGATCTTGATCAGTCCAGAGAAGAAGTCAAAGAACTGCAAGAGAACCTTAAAGATGTTGAGGATTTCATTCAGACTTTAAAAGGGCAACTAAGCAAATCCATGGAAAAAAGGAAGGAGCTACTTCAGCGGATAGCAAATTAGAATGAAGACAATGACATGGATGAGGCTCTAAAGAAGAAGACAAAGGAATGTGAGAAGCTGGCAAAAGAAGTTGTCCTAAAACATGAGATGGAATCTGGGGTAATGAATCTAACCAAGGAAATTGAGGAAAGGAAGAAAACTTGAATCAGTGTCTGAAAGAAAGAATAGAAGAGTACTGCAAATTGGACAGAATAATTGTCCACCTAGAGTTTGATCTACAAGAAACCAGGGATAATGAGGAACAACCTGAAAGGCAAATTGTCATTCTCAAACATGACCTAGAAGCTGTAAATGAATACAAAGAGAAATTCAAGATAAGCTCAGCTAAATTTGAGGTGCTGCTTGAGAGTCAGAAGAAGGCAAATGACAAACATGGTCTGGGATATGAGAAAGTTGAGAGCTATTGATCTAGTCAAATAGATTTTGAATCAAGGAATCAGAGAAATAGACCTAGAAGACCTCCGATCAGACAACCTAATGCTCAAAGGTATCCAATCGTCAATGGGAATTGTTTCAATTAAAATAAATTTGGTCATAGAGCTACTTAGTGTAGAAGTAGAGTAAATAAAAATGATCCATCCTTCTCTAGTCAATGCTTCAATTGTAAAAAGGTATGGTCATAGATCCAATAAATGTAGAAGTATGATGATGAATGACTCTCAATTCTTTCAATGGAAAATGTTTTGCATGCAATAGATTTGGACACATGACTAATTAGGGTAGATCAAGAGGAAATCAAGTGAATGAGCAAAGAAATGTTGTGTGCTTTAATTGCAACAAATCCGGTCATATTACAAGATTCTGCAGAAGTAGGAATGGTGATAGAAAAGGTTCGATTAATAGAAACTGAAATGTGTAGAGACAGGATAAAGGAAAGGGAAAAGTAGATGTGAATGAGATCCAAAATAAAATAAACAAAACATGGGTGAAGAAATGTGTAATTAATGATGGTGATGGGTCTGCACCAGAATCTGGTGCTGGAAATTCCTCTGGGAATTGAAATAGGAGCTTTGGCTCAAGGGGAGCTGCATTGAAAATCTAATTCCCCATGCTAGTAAGGGGGTGCCTGAATCTGGCACAATGAATGAAGAAAAAAAAGCCTATTGTAGATCTGTTGAAGCAATTTCTGGAAGAAAAGAAGCTAATGCGATTGATTGCTGAGTAATTGAAGATTAATTATATTCAAAAACAGTGTAACTAGATGAATTAGGGAAACACATTTATTACAATGGTGAATTAGGTTTTGCAAAGCATAAAAGGTCATCCACTCAACACTTGAATCACTTTGTATTCGAAGAGAGCAAGCAGAAGAGCGCTTGAGCTAAGATTTCAAAGATTTGGAGTGTGACAGGCGAATTTGTTAGCTAACCCTAATCCCGTGGAGAAAAAGGTATTTTTCTGTGAAGCTTTGAACTTGTGATCTTTTTGAAATGGCTATACTTGTAGGTTAAATTTCCATGATAATAATGATACTATTATTTTCTCTTAAGTCATTTTATTGGATCATAGTCGAATGATTTTAACCTGTTGATGATCAGTTTAGTGAAGGGAGAGAGATTTAAGCTCATCCACCTTTAAGCATGATGCCTGATTGTAGCCACCTTATGAGGAACCGACTGGGTGGGGAAAGGTAGTTACCTTTCTCTTTGCAATGCATAGAGCTAGGAGAGAGAGTTTGGGTTTGGATTTTTAGCTTGTTCTTGGTGGGCGAAACAACAGGAAGTGTGGACTAGTTTAGTGCTGAGTGCACTTGTAGGATTCTTGAACTAGTACGACGACTCATTTGCTATCATTTTTTGGGTATTACAAGGATGTAATCCCACTCCTCATTATCGATTTAAACGTTTAAACAAAGAACTGTGTTTAATACTATTTAAAAACCTTTATCTAGTTGTAGCTCGAGGTTGTTATAGCTAAGCATATTGATTTCTAAGTGTTATCATCTAGTGGCTCCAGACCTTAAGGCTGAGCTTTCCAATTTTATCCTTATAATATGTATGAGCTCATAGTCTTAATGGCTGAGCTATCCTTACCAACTTGTCGTCGATTGCTGAGCCGAGTTTTGGAACTTTTAGAAATCTTTATATATTTCTATAGGCTGTGAGGCCGAGTTGTTTTACAAAGATTGTGTTTTATACTCAAGGCCATGAGGTTGAGTTGTTTAAAAAGACCATGTTTTATACTCAAGGCCATGAGGCCAAGTTATTTAAAAAGACTGTGTTTTATACTCAAGGCCATGAGGCCGAGTTATTTAAAAAGTCTGTGTATCATTCTCTGTAATTCTGAGTCAGTTGAGATGATTGTGTTCTTACTCATGGCCATGTGGCCGAGCCTTTGATAAGAAATTATTTCTGTGTTGGTGTTAGAGTTGCATGACCCGACTATGATGCTTTTACATCATACACTATGTAAATAATAACCAGAGCCCAAGCCGTATCGGCTAGGTTGGTGAAGAAATGATATCTCACATCATACACTGACTTGGATAGAGTATCAACTGTTGAGTGGAGTAGACAATAGATCCATATCAATTATTAATATAAGATAATGATACAGTCTTGTGACTGTGGTTTAAACTGTGAAGGCATTAACAATTTATGATATATTCATCTGACTATGATGATGGTCAGGGAAACGTTTGAATAACAATGTGTTTACAACACCACAATTGACACCAATCGAGCTTATATGAGAAGCTGATTGTGAAACACTTTCTAGGTTACCTTAATTATCAAAGTTATATACTTATATCCTTGAACATAGAGGAGGAAGAACCATTGTGAACATGGTCTCATTATGAAATCATTGAAATGAATATATATAAGAATATTTATACAGTCATTATGAGTCTGCATGTAAGACTCTTTGTTAATGATATAGGTTATGAATACTATATTTTTACTCAATCAAGGGCAAGGTATACTTTGAGTACATGTATACATTATCGTCATATGAGATGACTTGTTTCTAAAAATGTGAACCATGTGTGACCTAGGGGTCAAATAGTCAAACTAATGTGCAATTTATCAAAATGTGTGATGAGGAGTCACTAGATTCTTGTAACCAACCTATAGAGGGAGTCGAATGTCCAAGCATGGCTAATGATTCGAATTGATCCCACTATACAATACCTAAAGAATTGGGTCAGTAAGAACAATTGTAGGATATGACAACTCATAAGTCAAGTTAGGGTGGTGGACATACAATGACGTTCATGGTGTAACGTATTTGTATGAAAACTTTGGCCAAAGCGATGCATCCGTATCTGCATGCATCATTGGTCCACAATGTTCTAGATGGCCTAGTGTCTCCAGTAGTGTCATACAAGTTAGAAGGGATCTATAGTGTGTGATCATGAGACATTAGGAAGGACACAACACCAGATACTCAAATGGCCAACCTATTGGGGTTCCAATGTCTAACCTTTCCATGAAGGGTAATGCCTCTTCCGTATAGGAAGATGAGTGGGGGACCGTAGGTCCATGGTTGGAGGAAAAGCACCAGGATGATGCTCTCTTTCCCAAGCACGAGACAAACTGAGGCTTATGGAGATAGATGTCATTGGTTCTAGATACAGTAATTACATTTTGAGACCAGTTGGTCTATTGTGATGTAAAAACTTGATTATGATGCCTAGAGCATACTAAAGACTATAATGGTTTACTAGATTGTATGTTATGTTATATCTTGATTTGATTAACATTCTTAATGGATGGGAAATATTATGTTTCTTTTGATTCAAATTTTGATTAACTCTATCAATTCTTAATCAATGACTTGATTAAGTTATATGTTTTAAGTTAAATCTTGAGCATTATGGAAAGTGTTGTTACATGTTGTAACTCATGGTTTTGAGTTTCCATTTTGGTGGTTTCTTGTATTGGAACTCCTATAAATTGAAGGCTTGAGGAGAAGTTTGTGAGGAGATTTTTATGCAGGGTTATGCTATCAATTTTTCCTCTAGAGGAGCAAGATGTAAATCTCCATGTTAAGACTTTGAGCTTGCAAGTGTATTGTAACATGTTTGTTGTTCTAGATTAATACATTGGTTCGATGCTTGGGAGTGTGGGGTTTTTTTACCTGAAAGGGTTTTCCCATGTATATTGGTGTCTCTTCTCTTTTGTCTATCTTTCTTCTATTCTTCTTCTTTTCATGTTTTTAAAGTGTTAATTTATACGTTGTTAAACTACTGAAATTTATTTAGATATGTAAACTACATTATCTTTCCTCTAAGGGTTAATGAGATGGGAAATCAACTATGTTCATTTTTGCTTTAAGGGCATAGTAGGATGTGCTTGTATCAAGTTAGTGAATATCTATTTAAGTAAAATATAGGATGTTGTAAGGTGCATACTGGGTTCTCCTTTCCCTTACAATTGGTATCAGAGCTACGGTGGTTCCATGGTGTTTATGGTTCTGGGTATTTCTTCTTGTGATTTCTTAGTCTAGCAAGCTTAAGGGAATATGTAGGAAGGAATTGGCTAATTATTAATCCTTGTTTGAGTGGAAGCCTTGTAGTTGATCTTATTTTCAAGTTATAGCAGGCATTTGAAGGATGGAGAAGATAGAGTATTATGGAGTTGATCATGTGGTTACATTTAATATGATATTGATCTCTTGTTTGATAGTATGTAATAACCCTCATACATGGTGGTTATGTTCTTTCATTCTATGGTCATTTTCAACAAAGTATTCATGTTGGGTGTTTGTTCTTGGCTCCTTGATCACATGGAGAAACTTGGGTTGTCATGACTATGGTTTGATGTGCTTATGTTGGGTGCTTGGTTTTAGTCCCTGACATTGAAAGGTATTGTTTTGTTAACCTCAAATGCATGTAGGCTATGGAGTTGATCATTGGATGATCTGAAAGCTTCTGGAATAGCCTAGCTCCTCTATATGCTTGTACATGGTGGTGGTTGTGGAGTTGGCCTACAAGTGGGCCTGGAGTTCCTGGACCTCTAATTCCTTTTGGTTGGTTGTACTTGCATGTCTCAATTTCATGTTGGTTGGATATGAGGGTTTTGTAGATTTTCTATTCAAAATCTATGGTTATGCTTATCTATGTTATTCCATTATTTCAGTTTAACTATATTGGTGGTTTTCAAACTTGTGGGTCTTCCAGATGATAAGTGTATATGGATTTGTATGTATGTCAGTGACATGGTAGTTTTGCAAGTTTTACATGGTTAATCAAAACTTGTAGTTTTGTAGATCTGTGGATAAACTATTTTTTAGATTATGAATCTTTGTGGGTGTTGAAATTAAGGAACACTGAGAGGGGGAGTGAATCATTATTCTGCAAAACTTATTATTATGTTCCTTTATTAATTTATCACATACATTCAAAAGAAGGAAGCATGAACATAAGAACAACAAAAACAAGATCATCACACATGAACACCATGATTTTATACTCTGTTAGATTACAGTTTCGGTTAAGCTCAGTACACTGACTTCACACACTTCATCTCTCTCTACCCTGCTTCACTGTTCTGCCATGATCTGAAGCTTAGATCTCTTTACTGCACACTTGATACTACTATACTTCACACCTATCCCTTCATATTCACACATCCATATCACAAAATGCTTAAATCCATCGATCATATATATCCACAACATGAAATTTCATCAACTGCAGTTGGCCTTAAGAAAACTTAGAAACTATTTCAAGAACACTGTTCTGTCGGCTGAATCTATGCACACACATCAATGCGGACCCAAACCTATGTATTCAAGTCACTATTGAACAGTGGGATCAATTGTCAGAGCATCAACTTGAGCTTCTGTTAATACATTGAACATTATTTCTAACTTAGGGGAAATTAGTCCCCGGAGCTCACACATCCTTGCCACACTATTCTCCTTTTCTTTCACCAATTTATTTATTTCATCAATCAAGCTAATTACTTGACATTCTTGACTTGCAGTAGATACTGTCAAGGGATCAAAAGATTGAGATACATTTGACAATTTTTTCTCAAACTCTTTTATTTTCTTCTCAATGTCCTCCACAACTTTTGGGTAAGATAAACAAAATTTGTATAATCTCCTCCTTTAGTGAGGGCATTTTGAATACTCTTTACACTAGTATCCAGTATAATTCTATCATTGTCAATTATTCTTTTTAGTTCACTAAATCTTTTATCATTAAATTCATTCCAAACTTTAACTTCTGCTGACTTCTCAAAAGACTCAAAGTGAGTACTTACAGAATTTATTAGACTCTTCAACTGATCGGAGGGGGGATGCTAATGAATCCTTCTGAAGAGTAGGCATGATTTTCTCCAAAATCCCAGATGCAAGACCAAGCAACTCACTGTCTTCTATATGGAACTTCAAGATTTCCTCTCTGACCTTAGCTTGTACAAAAGGGGCCAACTTCATCTTTTGTACCAATGATAAAGTATCAAAATTGATTGGACCTTGTATTATATTTGGATCTTCTGCAACTTGTTTATCTTTCTTCAAAATTTATTTCACTGCTTCTATAGTGTCTCTTGCCCAATATGATGTTTTTGTTTTATACTCTTTAGAGCCTGCATCTTCTCCCTTTCTAGAGTCAACCACATTTTTATTCTTTTTCTCTGCTTATGCTTTCTTTGCATCATCAGCAGAGGCATACTCCCTTTTATCTTTATCAAAAATGTATTCTGCACTCTTTTTCAAAGGATTTTGTGTATCCTCAGCAATAGCATTATCAAATTCCTCAACATCCAGAATGGAGGAATCAATTTCATCATCAATTTCTTTTTCTTGATCTTCCTTGTCCTTAACTCCTTCTGCTTTTTCCTCTTTCTCAGGATCATCTTCAGTAGGAGCATTTATCTCCATATTCATCTCTGTATTTTCTTTACTTGATTGGTCCAAAGGAATTTGAGTATCTTCTGTTCACTCAACATTATCTTCCTTCATCATCTCTTCATCCCCTTTATTCAATGTTTCTTCTTTCAGAACAGAGAAATCATCTACCTCAGTGATGCAGAGTGGCCAGCACAAGCATTCAAACTTGGCGGGATTTAACTATTCTCATTCCATCGGCAAGATCTAACATCATGTCTCCCCGATCTACACTATCGGCCAAACAACAACTATTGACACCTAAGAGAATTGTCATGCCGAACTCCACCTCACGCTGATGGGTGTCTTTCGTTTATGTGCCTATCGGCAAGATATCGCCTATCGGGTTCTCCAATCTAAGTTATTCCGATGACTGTTGTCATGGCGATACATACAAATCAAATATGCAATCACCGAATATTCCTCCGGAGATGCCCTCAATGTATGTTTGACCCGGTGTTGACTTCTTTGTATCTGCGGAATGTATGTTCGGATATACATTCAAATATACAACACTGAATATGCATTCATCGAATATCCCTTGGAATATTTCTTCTGCAATCTGCTGACCGTTGACCTTTCCTTGTATCACTTGAATGTATATTTGAAATATACATTCGCTACATACAAACCACAAAATGCATTTGACGGATACACAGGATCTGTATCAAACATGCAAATGCAGTATACACACAAAATGTATACAAAAGGTGTATACACACAACTTGTATGACCCAAAGTACAATAGCGATATACACATGAAATGTATATCCGAACTACTTTACCATTATGCCTTCAAAACATTCATCCTTAACATATTATAGCACCCAATCTGTTTAGCAATATATGCACAGATATAAATGCAATATACACATAGATTGTATGTCGCATACAAACACTGTATATATGTCAAATGTATATTTTCACCAAAACCCGCGAAACTTCACAAACTTCACGTGGAAAACACAGAGATCGGGTTGATCTGTTTCCTGGGCAACTTTAACTTAGAATTTAACCTTCAAACCCTAGCACATGAGGATGCTAGGATAGATCATAGCATACTAAAAATCGATCCCAAAAACATGAAATGCATAAACAGAAATACAGAAATGCAAACTAAACTACTATACATGTCCATTCCACCGATTCAGAGAATCAACCGGTGGAATGGATGGATGAATCCATTTCGCCTACAAAATCAAAATCGACTACACAGATAAATGAAACAATGGGATCTTCTTTATTTAAATAACAGAATTGCATACAAATATCACAGTCCCATTGTATCACACTACTCAATCTGATCTCCAAAACACAAATGTCTGTGTTTCCATACACAATCCTGAACTATATCAACTGTCTAAAACAGACTGATCTAGGGCATATATAACTACTCCTCTCGAGTAGTACAGACTTGATTCCCAGCAACTGGGAGAGGACAGCTAGCATAACAAACTATAACTGTCTACACACAATCCTAGATTGACCTAAAACATAAGGATTGGTCCAATGGACCTTATTACATCACAAAGTCAAAACATACTATAATTAGACTTATGCTTTATCTTGAAGGGGTGCTCCTGCACCACTCATCTTGTTGCTCATATTCCTTCAACTCTTCATCATTTAGGATGGATGTATCATCATCAACATGTTCTTTAGTGACCACATAAAACTTGTTTTTGTCTAGGGCTTTCTTTAGAATTTGTTATATTTCTTTGACAACTTCATCAATGTCTCCAATCATCAGCTTATTCATCCTAAGTTTGCTTCTGAATTCATTTTTAACTTCTTTGAAAATTTTATCTTCTTCCTTTCTAGAGATGACCAGACACAGACTGGACAACACATGTTCCCTTAACTCTAAATCCTTTGGTTTAGCAGCTTCTTTTCTCATCTCCAAAAGGTCACTTAGACTCTTAGGGATATCTGAAAAAAATTTCACAAGTGCTCTTTTGAATATATTTAGGTACTTAACAGTAGCATCCTCCAAGATTTTCTTGTTAGCATCATTAAAGCTGTCATAATATTCTATTATGGGATTTGAATTCCCATGAACAGTTACTGCATTCACAATGTCTTCAAATGATAGGTTAGATTTTTCAGCATGTGTCTCAGTCTTTTGCCTTTAGCTCACCCTCACACTTCTAGAGGGCTTGTCTTGGGAAACCCTTGATGCTTCTGCTATCTTTGACTTTATGCTTCTAGAGGGATTCTCCTTAGATACTTTAGTAGCCTTAGTGCCTGAGGCCTTCAACTCTTTAACCTCATCATCCGAATTAGTCTTTTCTTCATCCTTCTTCTCCACACTGACATATGACCTTTTGGCCATTACTTTTGTTCTTTTTCCTTCCTTATCGGTGGGTTTTTCTTTGAATTTCTCTATAATAGGAGAAGGTGATGCACCGGAGGTTGTACTAGAACTCCTAGTAGTCCTTGATTTAGAAGAGGATTCTACCAGAGCACTTCCCTGTTCCTTGTCCCACTTCTCCTTCTCAACTTTCTCTATCCTTTCCCTGTTTTGTCTCACAACTTCCTTGGTAAGGCCAAAATTCTCAGCCAACTGCTCAACTTCTTTCCTCACAGTCCTTTTGATTTTAGAAGCCTTGAATTCAATATGCAATTTTCATGAAATCTCTTCATATGTTCCAAATCTCTCAGCTAGATCCCTAGGCTGGTTCAACAAATGTTGTGCATACAGCTCCAATACATGTCCATCCACTTCATTCCCCACAACTCTAGGCTCCATTGCTTCCATCTTCTGCTGATCAATAGTAACCATAAAACAAATCATGTCCTTGTATTTCTCAACCACAACCCTAGGTTTTCTATCCCTAGCCTGCATCATACTCTAGAAATTTTTTAAGAATCCCCAAAGTGTAGAAATTTGTGCCTCATAATTACCCAAACAACTCAGATTCTCCATAAGCTGGTGTAGCAACAGTTCACAGAGATCATAGTCTACATCTTCTTTTACCATCTGATAAGCAGTATAAATGGTTGTTCCAGACACTAAATTTTCTCTACTAGAGAAATATATCTTGTACCCTATCACCATTGATGTGAATCTAATCCCATGATCCTCTATATCATTTATAGTCATAGCTCTCTTATCAAATTTTCTGGTTGCCTCTGTGACTTCCTGATTCTTCACGGCCTTCAACTGAGGCAAAGTATCAGTTGAATTCAACCCTGTAACTTCCCTTATTGCATCTTTTGTGATCTTAAATGGATGATTCAGACATATAAATTCATCATGGATATGGC
Organism: Cunninghamia lanceolata; assembly: GCA_027924645.1. Lineage (NCBI taxonomy): Eukaryota > Viridiplantae > Streptophyta > Pinopsida > Cupressales > Cupressaceae > Cunninghamia > Cunninghamia lanceolata. The sequence continues at coordinate 34,419,316 of BSBN01000072.1, forward strand.
TCAAGACATACTAGACCCACTCATCCTTTGCGAAATTTAGAAACTCAACAAATTGTATGAATTTCTTGTCTTTCAAGGCTTTGTACTCTAGTTTGAGCTCAAAATAATCATCTTTTAAGTGATTAATGAATAGATCAGCAAACCTTGAGTTGCTATGCTCCTCTAGAGGTGTGTGAATGTAAGCCCTAATATCCTCTGTGTGAAGAACTTCATATTAAATGCTAGAAAATTGTGAGGACTACCCTTTTTACTTCTGTTCTTGTGACTATTTACATTACTGTTACTGATACTTTTTATAATTGTGGGATAGTAGTTCCCAGATTTTTCAAACTATTAAACTTCATTATGATAAAGAAAAAACTAATTGGGTGATGTTTGGATAATGTTTACATTTCAGAAAAGTTAATTAGGTGATGATGGAAAGAAAATTGTAATATGATTTCATTTATGCTATTTAGAACTATGTCATGATAATGCATGTTTTTAAGTTGCTTCGGCTATGATGATTATATGTGAAACTGATCTTGTAATTTAGTGTGCAGGATTTACTAATCAAACCACAGATTCCGGAGATCATTCCACACCTTTTTGTTGTTATTCCTTGTTAAGCCGATCTGGTTCCACGAGGAACCAAGATCAACCCTGTGTTTGATGTGTTGTCATAATGTGGTCTTTCTTAAGGTCAAATGGGTTAGGTCTACCCTCTTGTAACACTGGATTATGATTTGTGTTGTAAAAAAATTGAATTTGAATTTCTTTTCTTTTATTTAAATTCTTGAGGCCTTTTCTTGTATTTTAACATGACCCTGGGTGTCCTGAATAGGTTAAAGTTGACCCTGGGTTATACCCCATGGGTCCAGGGTCCCATTTGGCATGGGTAACCCTTGGGTAACCTCCATAAGGTCATCTTAACTTCACCCAGAAGTTAGGTGACGAAAATTGGAGGTATGGGGGAGATAGGATGGGTTGTACCAACACCCAAACCCATCCCTCTTCAATCCCCAAGGTAAGAGATGACTACAAACCCATCACTCAAAGAGGAATTGACTTGAAGTCACCCTCACCATTAGTGAGATTCCCCATGAGTTGTGTGGTCATCCATAACGAAGGAAGGAAGAAGAGGCATGGGTCACTTGTCTTTTCCTCCTTTAACTCCTTTTATTTCTCCCATGCGTAAGAGAAATGACATGAGTTAAGGGATAAGGAGGACTTTAGGGATGGGTGAGTGACATAAGCCAACACTCATCCCTTGAGACATAATAGTAGTTTGGGGAAGAGTGAGGAGGTGACAAGTGTCACCTCCCCATTCCTCTAAACTCATAGAGTTTTGGGTTATTTGAATCCCATTTTGGGATGAAGAGGGAGTTAGTTGAATTTTGGAGAGTTTTATTTTTTTATATTTAAAAAAAAAAGATTTTTCTTGGAGAAGGAAAGAGAGAGGGAGTTTGGTGGCTTAGGTTGGAGAAGATCTCATGGAGCTCTACATCAGCTTCATCCTTGAAGGGCTTTGTAAGGTTGGTTTGTTATTACCTTTTCTTTCGTATATCTGATTGTTGCATGAAAAGTGTGAAAGTTGCCTATTGGCTTGTGTTTTAGATTTTGTTTTTGTGGGAAATGTTGTCAGGTTGTTGACAGAGCTTCTCCCACTTGGGAGAAATGCTCATCAAGTGTGGGGTAGGGGAGGAGTGATCCTCCTCAGGTGCATACCTGGTTTCATCTTTTGGGATGTTGAAAGCCTTGAGGGTATGTGAGTGGAACTTGAAAAGAATTGTGTCATTTGGCTTGAGAGTCCAAATACGAACTCTTTGGAAAATTTGTTATCAAATTTGGCTTGATGCCAAGAGAAATTGTGTTGGTTATATTATCTATAAGGGTGACACTCTGGAGTTGAGTGTGTCCACTCTCCTACCCCTTGTGAAGCTCACTGTAGTTGAGCTTTCGTGTTGTGTAATTTATCCACGGGTGTATGTGAGTTTTGGGTTTGTTGTTGTTCCTTGTTGTGTAGTGGTTTGTGAAATTTCCCTAGGTGTGGATGATCTCCCTAGCTCGGGGGTGACCCTCTTGTGGGTCTACGGTAGGGAGGAGAGCAACTTGTGTGGTTTTGTTTTCTTCTCTTGTGTGATTTGCAGGCTTCTGGGAGATTGTTGGGAAGTTTGGAGAATATTGCTAGATCTGAGAAATTATGTTATTTTGTCTTTACTCTGCAGGAGAGCTGGGTCTTAATAGCTCCTTCCTTGTAGCTTTCCACGAGGAGAGTTTTCACTCTCTGTTGTTGTGAAACTTGTTATTTAGGAGTTGAAAGAAAATTTCCCCTTAATGTACTATTGGTTGTAATTCTTAATGTTATTACGTTGTTACCATTTTGGTAAGAAAATAGGAAAAGAAATTTTGGTTTTAAGAAGAATTTAGAATTGATTATTTCTTACAATCCTGTTAGTAGAATTGAAAGCTAATTGTAAAAAAATATCAAGTTGTAAAATCAAATTATGTATATTTATGTTAGTGTAAATTTAGTAAAAATATTAGTTCTTTGTAAAATTATATGAAGTTGTAACTTTGCTATTATAATGAAATGGAACTTGGGATAAAATTTATGCATTAGAAATTTAACTGAAGTTTACCTCATACTTATTGCTTTAGAAAGAAAAGAATTGGCTTGAAAGTTAAAATTAGATCAGAAAAAAAAAATCATTTTTTTTACATTATCCTTGCATATAGAATTTAATAAATAATGCTACCTTGGGGATGTTGAAAATAAAACTTAGAAGAAAGTGTATTATACAAACTGAATTGTTAATTGATTTCAATCACAATTCCATGACAATAAATATTAAATCTATAAAATTTGTACTCTATTTTGTATGTTTTTTTATTATATGCTTAATTGATGGAACTGTAAATGTCATTGGAGCTGGGAGTGGTTTAAATATATATATATATATATATATATATATATATATATATATATATATATATATATATATATATATATATTAAATTAATAAGTTCTAAATTGTTATTATAGAATTGAAATGAAATGGAATTAATCGTTTGCTATTTTTTTTGGCTGTCTGTGGTAAAACACAAAGGTTTTTTTTTTAAAAACAAAGAAAACAAATTAAAAAAAAATACATACATTGGCGGTGGGGTTTGAACCCCACCACAGGCCCTTAACAATGGAGGGTGTGGGGAGGGGGCGGAGCCCCCACCCACACCCCACTACGTGGGATGTGGGTGGGGGCTCCGCCCCCTCCCCACACCCCCACTACCTAAGTTAGCTCCCCCTCACAACCCACGGATACCTCGGTCGCCACTCTGCACCCCGCGGCCACCACTCCGTGCCCTCACCCCTCCGCCACGAACGCCACCTCCACTCCATGCCCACACACCCTGCGCGGCCCTCCCAACTCAGTCGCCCCACAACCTGTGACCTCCCTCCACTGCCTTCATCCATCTCTGTGGCCGCCGCTACCATCAACCCTACCACAACAGCAAAACAAAACAAATTTTGTTAGCGTTTGCATAAGGCATATAAAATATGACCTAACAAGGCTCAGTATAATATATATAATAAAAACAAAAGATTATATATATATATTTATATATATATATATATATAAACTTATCTAAAAAAAATAGAACTTGTATTTTTATTTTAATATATATATATATATAGATAGGTATATAAATATCTTATATACATATTTATATATATATGTATTAATCTTTGTTAAAATATTGCAAGCACAAGAGTTGTGTAAAAAAAAAGAAGGGGTTATAATTGTTTAAATTTTTAAAGGAATTATAGAAGGGGATTTTATTTTTGTTTTAACACTTTATGGAAAAATATAATTATAAGTAACAAAAATATATATATATATATATCTATATAAAAAAAAAGAAAGCGTAGTAAATACGAATATTTTGTTAAGGAAGAGTTTCATGGATGTTTCAAACATCAACGTAAAATAATAATCAGGAAAATGAAGAGGAAAATTATGTGTCTCGTTTTAAAAAGAACACTGGAAATAAACATAAAGAAGCTATCACAGACATTCCATGTGAGGCCATTTTAAACTCAACTGTAGTTAGTAAACGTCCAATTGAGAAAAAAAAATGAAAGAGAGAAGGAAGAAGAAAAACTAACATTGGAAAACATAAAGGAGAAAATGCGCGGCATTTCCAAACTAGGCTAAGAGAACTAAGTGGATTTACCCTTCCGATAATCTTGATTAGGAACAAGATAATTGTACAATTAATACAAACGTAGAGGTGATTCCTAGAGCGGAGAAAACTCAGAGACGGAGTCCAGCGAAGTAGTAAACCAGTTTATGTAATCAGATCCATCTGAAAATTAGGATTAATGTAATTAAAATACAGTGATAACTCTGATTGATAAAGAACATGAAGAAAGGACAGGATAAACATAAAGAAAACGTAGAAACCAAAAGAGAGAGACTGAAATATAAGCAAACTAAATTTCAGAGGAATAGTTAAGGTGACTGCGTTAGAAATACAATCAAAATTAAGATCCAGAGAAAAGGAAGAGAGGGCAAACGAACGGCCTTGTTGAGAATGCTAAGTTCGAAGGAGGAGTATATTTCAAGAAACAAGAAAGGAGACAGACAATCGTGCTTTGTTAAAAAATGACCCAATAGGGAGATCACGTGTCAGTTTATTAGGAACAAGGCATCGTGGGAAGTTGTTAATCTATCAGGGAACCCCGTAAGAAGTATAGTGTTGAATAATTCCCACTTACATCGTGAGGCGTTATGCTGCCGAAATCTACCGAGATTTAGGGTTAGGAACCTTGATATTACAAACCTTGTAGCGACGTTAACGGCATCGTAGAGACCCCCTTGTTGGACTGCTTGCGTTTGGGAGAACATAATTGCACTTAGTACCCCACTGACAACTATAGTGTTTTCACCTTGAGCGTACACCACCGAGTATGCTTACGCATGCAAGGGGGTTTCTAGGGAAGCGTGAGAAAATTTTTGATATTTCGTGTCATAACCACATGACAGATGTGGCTATGACACGTGTGATGCGTGTTGTGACTGCATGGAAAATGTGGACATGACAAAAATGCTCCCATCAGATCAACTTCAGTGGATTTGAAAGGGCGATTCTTAAATTGAAATGCTTACTAATAGGATTTAAAATTGAATAAAAGGAAGCACACAAGAGCACATCTAGATTTTTGAATGTTAGTCGAGAGATTCTTCTCTGAATTCGACTATCATCCTTAGTTGAGAGACTAAGGAATACTATCCTAGAGAACAAAAGATTACGAGAGACTTTCATCTCTCTCTACATGATTGTTCTCTCAACATGAGATGATGCTTTAAGAACATCAACTAGTCTTCGTGACTAGTCTTAATGGCATCAAAGACATAATAACTTTTAGAGGACAAAAGAACTAAGAAAAGAGACATGACATGTGTCAACTTAAACATAGTGAAGAATAAGAACATAAAATTTGATACTTCGATGGCTATTGATACTCAGATGGCTATTTGACCCTTTGCTTTCACAACGTCTAACCTTTCCTCCAAGATGATACTCTTCTTCATTCTTTGAAGGACATTTATTTTCCTGTTCATACTTAGGACCACTAGATCATGATTAGTGTATCATTGTCATCATGTTTCATAACTTAATTTCATCAATTTATAAAAAAAACCATCATCAATAACTTTTTCATAATCAAGAGTTAAATTAGATATTTCCAAAATATTAAATCAATTAACTATGGCTAATCCTCCTGATTATCATACTAAGTTAATGATTAAGTCTAGTTGTAAGTTGGGGATGTAACATATTGCCCCCATAGGAATCATCGTCCCTAATGATTATTGTCTTTAAATAAACCAACATAACATGAAAATGTTTCTAAAAGCATAATAACAAATGTCTTAGAAAAGATGAGGAAATCTAGCATGGAAGTCATCATAATTTTCCCAGGTGGCATTTTCCACTGAATATTGGTCCCATTGGACCTTGCACTTTGTTATTTCCTTATTACGTAAGCGTAGCTTATGCATTTCGAGCACCTTGATGGGCTCGATCACCATCACTCCTGGGTCTTTCACCTGTAGAAGGTTCCAATGAAGCATAGGAATTTGATTATTAGCAGAATTATTTTTTTTCAAATAAGAAACATGAAACACTTTATGCATCATGGAAAGTGCTGGTGGTAGAGCAATTTTGTATGCCACTAGGTTGACTTCTTCTAGAACCTCAAACTAAACCACATATCTTGGTGCTAGTTTGGACATTTTTCCAAATTTGATGGAACTTTTTTGGGGTTTTACCCTTAGGAGAACTTTATCTCCCATAGTGAAATGCCTTTAAACATGCTTAGCATCTGCATAACTCTTTGTCTACTGTTGGATTTTTCTAGCCTCTTTTTAATTAAATGGACTTGTTCTTCCATAACATATAGCATTTCAGGACCAAGGGTAACTCTATCTTCAAGCTTATCCCATCTTAAAGGGGTTTAGCACTTCCATCCATACAATGCCTCAAATGGTGCCATCTTAATGGCTGAATGGTAAGAGTTATTATAGGCAAATTCCACTAGAGGAAGATAATCCTCTCACTTGTATTGTTGATCCATTCAATACATCCTTAATTTAAATCCTCCAACACTTGGTTCACCCTTTCAGTTTGTCCATTCTTTTCAGGATTATAAGCAAAGCTTATGTTCAATTGTGTTCCAAGTGAAGAGAATAAGGTTTGCCAAAACCTAGATGTCATCCATGCATCCCTATCTGAGATAATATTCTCAGGAATGTTGTGGAGTCTGAAAATCTCTTAACAAATTTTTGAGCAATGATGGGTGCTCCATCTATCAAGTTTCCTGAAATAAAATGGGCTGCTTTGGTGAGTCTATCTACCACAACCAAATTAGCATTGTGCCTATTCCTTGACATAGGAAGTCCTTGCACAAAGTCCATGCTTATAATCTACCATTTCCACTCCAAAATTTTATGAGGGTATAATAATCCTACCGGGTGTTGGTGTTATGCCTTCACCCTTTGGCATTCAATACAAGTAGCTACAAAATTTGCAGCATCCCTTTTCATTCCTTTCCAAAAGTATAAGGGTTTCACATCAACAAGTAACTTGGTTACTCCAGGATGCCAAGAATATGGTGCAAAATGAACCTCTTTCCAAACCATATTCCTTAACTCTGCTGAGTTAGGTACATACATCCTTCCTTTGAACCTTAATAACCCATCTAGTTCAAGGTTGAATCCTTCATATTTTGGATTATGTGAATCTTTTTCAAGGGCCTGTTTTACCTACTCATAAAAATCATCTCCCTTAGATTGTTGTAACACCTGATTTCTAAAATCATAATGTATAGAGACCATAGAGGAGATATGCCTTTTCCTACTTAAAGCATATGTCATGCTTAGTTCTCTTTTCCCTGAATATATTTAATCTCAAAATCATAATCCAAGATAAATTCTAACCATCTTCTTTAGCGAGCATTGAGATGGGGTTGAGTGAATAGATATTTAAGTCCCTGGTGATTTGTTTTCAACTCAAAGGTTTTCCAAGTAGATAATGTCTCCACATTTGGAGTGTGTGCATGACTGTTGCCAATTCTAAATCATGTGGGGCATAGTTTTATTCATAGTTTTTTAGTTTGCGTGATTCATACACAATAACATGTCCATCTTGGACTAGTACACCACCTAAGCCTTCCCCTAAGGCATCGGTAATGACTACAAATTGACCTTCTAGATCAGGCACTTTCAAAATTAGAGCTGAAGTCAATTTTTCCTTCAGCAGGTCAAAGGCCTCCTGGCACTTTCTTGACCATTCAAACTTCTTGCCCTTTCTTTGCAAGGAAGCTATAGGATGTGCAATTTTAGAGAAGTTTCTCACAAACTTCCTATAATAACCAGCAAGGCCCATAAAGTTTCATGCCTCATGAATATTTCTCAATTTAGGCCATTCAGAAATAGCCTTAATCTTAGCTAGGTCCATAGCTATTCCCTTAGCTGAAATTATATGACCCAAATATTATACTTCTTTCTAAAAGAAGGTACACTTAGAGAGATTTCCATGAAGTTTATGCTCTTTTAATCTCTGAAGAACAATTCTCAAATGTTGCATATATTCCTCTTCATTCTTAGAGTAGATTAAAATGTCATCAAGAAATACCAAGACAAACTTGTCCAAGTAGTCTCTGAACACATTGTTCATAAGATTCATAAATTCTACAGGTGCATTTGTCAACCCAAAAGGTACGACAATGAATTCATAGTGTCCATAACTAGTTCTAAAGGCTGTCTTATGGATGTCATCATCCTTCACCCTCAATTGGTGATAACATGGTCGAAGATCAATCTTGGAAAATACTATTGCACCTCTCATCTGATCAAAAAGATCATTGATGTGAGGTAGAGGGTACTTGTTCTTGATGGTTTCTTTTTTTAACATGCGGTAATCTATACACAACTGCAAAGTTCCATCTTTCTTTTTCACAAAAATGACAAGCGCTCCCCATGGTGACACACTGGGTCTAATCAACCCTTTATCCAACAGCTCCTGCAGTTGAGCCTTTAACTCCATTATTTCAGTTGTGGTTATCCTATAAGGGGATTTAGAAATAGGTTTTGACCCAGTTATAATATCAATGGCAAAACAAAAATCTCTCTTAGGGGGTAACCTAGGAAGATCATTCAGAAATACATCCTCAAATTCTCTGAGGAGGGGATACTTGTCCATATCTGGTATTTCCTGACCTATGGACTCCTTCATCCCTACTTCATTAAGTTTTTGGGATTCATAAAATGTCAACTCATCTTGGAAGTGGGTTTCCTTTATTTCATCTATTTTATCCATCTTGATAGCAAAAAGTTGGCATCCTTTTCTCTGTGCCCTTTTCATTTGTAAGGTAGAAATTTGCCTCAGTTTAATTTCCCTAAGTTTCTCTTGAATATGAACTTGGTTTCCTAGATCATCCAAACAATCTTTTGTCTTGGCATAATAGTCTACTTTTGGCTCAATGTCTCCATAGCCAATTTATTCCTAGGATGACATCATACAAGCCAAGTGGGGCTACATATAGATGTAACATCAGAAAATGTCCCCTTGGGGGCTTTTCCCTCATAAGGTTTAGCTCCTAGGTCTTTTATCTACATTTAGGACATCTTGCATCATATTTTGACATACCAATGGAATTAACCCTAAGTTTCACAACAAATGGGACCTAGGGGGACCCCTTGAACCTAACCTTGCCCAAAATAGGGGGAGGACTTGGGTGCTCAGACCCTAGTCCTACCCTATTTTGGGTCAGTCCCAAATTTTCAATGTCAGCTTGTGACCGTTATTTAGGTCCTCTACCAACATGGTAAGTTTGAATTACAAAATTCTTGGTGGGAGTGTTTGTAGTTGCATATATAAGCATGTTTAGGCATTCATTTGTAAACTAGATGATCAAAGTGAACTTTATGCATCCTAAGGGTGATTCAAAGCATTCATTGTGTGGCAAGAGCAAATTTGTGTTGTTTATGTGTTTGTATTTGTAGATTTAAGCAATCATCTCCTCATGGAATGAAGAGATTCTTCCTTCCATGAGATCTTCACTACAAGGTGACATCATTTGTGTTTTTGAGCATTTATCATTTGGTTTTTGCCTCTACCTCCCAAGGGTACACATTCTCTATTTGACAACGGTGTTCAAAAGATTTGAATGTCTCTCTGGGGCTTGACTAAGGCAAGCCTCTAAACACCACAACCCCTTCCCAAAGTTTTCATTATTGCAGGTTACAGGTCAAAGATACAGGAAAAGTGAAGTTGCAGGAGGGTATCACAGAGTGTCAAATTTGTAGATCAGAGCCAAAAATAGCACCCTGGACTTGGGCACCTACTCATTAGTCCTCAAAGTTCTGTGATGGGAAAATCTCTGATACAATAGGAACAGGTTACAGATCTTTTTTCCATATCCCAACAAAAACTTGGGCCTTGGACTTGGGCACCCGCTCTTTAGTCCCCAATTATTTTGCTTCCAAACTTTGAAAATAGGTGCACTTCCATTTGTCATTTTACATCTTTCTGCAAAAGAATTTTGAATAGTTTATCCATTTACTTCTGTAATTACATAATTAGGGTTTTGGTGTATAATTGAGCATAATTAGCAATCAAATCACACAAATCCAAGTTTCCCTACATCTTGTAGTATCTAAGGGTCTAGTAGTACATTTCCACTTGACCCAAAGTCCTTGAATGTAATGGTGAAAGGAGGATAGACATCAATGTTGCAAGTATGGGCCCAACCAGTGTTGTCATTGATGTCAACATACTCCTATTGCATTGATGTCAAGGATTGGATGAGCTGTGTGCTGAGGATATTAAGAAAATTAGTCCTATCAGAAATAATGAAGACAGTGAAGCTCTATTAAGTGAAGATTCTAGCTAAGACAAAGATTAGAGGATGCGCACCAAAGGGTTTGTAGATATGTGTCTAAAGATGATTTAGTAAAGATTTGAGAGGTCCGCATGAATATTTGAAGAAGTTATGGCCATATGAGTAAAACCAGTTCTGGCAGATGTTTAGAGGTGACAAAGTGACACAAATAGGTCCGGTGAGATCTGGAAACGTAATATCTTGTTCTGTAGATTTGGTGGAGTGTTTAGGAAGCCAATGTCAATTGACAACTCAATTGGTTCATGGTCAGGAGGTCCGCAAGCACTTATTCCAATGTGATAGTGATGACAGACTATGTTCTTAAGGTTCTAGATGAAGAAGAGAATGTTTTCAGTGAGAAGAAGTGGTGTGGATGTTCTTGGTGATTTAGGAAAGCTTGTGGGGGTCTCTAGATTGTGTCCAATTCATGTTGGTGGTCCACATTGAAGATTGAGCTCGTAATTGAAGATTTACTTCTGGGTGATGATGTTTTTCTTAATCATGGCTGACCAGATGTTTTACACATCTTGTAGATGATCTTGGAGATGTTCTGCGAAGCATGGCATGTTCCTCAAAGAAGATTAAAGTCTCAAATTTGTGTGGCCGACAGTGTGGTGATTCACATGAAGTCTTTTGTAATAAGTAAAGTTGTATTTATGTATTTGCTCTGTAATAAAATAAAGTATGTATTGTGCTGACTTTGATGATTATCCCAAAGTTGATGTCTTGTATAAATAAGAGTTGTGAAGTCATTTCAAAGCATCCGTGTGAAGATGAGTAAGTGGTAGAGAGGAGAAGAGTGAAAAGTAGAGCAGAAGTGTTGAGCTTAAATGGAACTAACTCAAGCATGGTGAAGATGCTAATCTTTAGTTCAAGTATGTAATATTTATTACTCTATAGAAAGTGTGTCTCCTGTAGGCAGTGGGCCTCTTGTGAGTAGTGTGCTCGGGCAGTGAGCCCTAATTGGCATGTGCAATTTTGTTCCTCTTATTCTTTTAACAGAGAATACAATCTTGGGTTAGTCACCCCCGTGGTTTTTTCCTTAACCAGGTTTTCCATGTTAAAATCTTGGTGTCATATGTGTTAATGCGTCCCTGCTCTTGAATTATTGCATTGTGCTTCCATGATTAATTTATTATTATGTTGTTGAATTACAAAAAGGATTTAAGTGTTTAAAGAATAGAAAGTTTTGGGACAACTGATTCATCCCGCTCTTAGTTGTCTGTCCTAAAACTAACAATTGGTATCAGAGCTAAGTTCCTCTAAAAGAGCTTAACCACTTGAGGAGATCTAGGATGTCTTCCTACAAGAAGGATAGTCTGAAGTTTGATGGAATCAATTACACTCTTTGGAAAAGCCGCATGGAATGTCACTTGCAATGTATGGGAATGCAATATTGGACCATAACTTCAAAGAAGTATGTTCCTTCAAAGAGTGGTCTGACAACTGTAGATGAAATCAAAGATGTTGAAGACAATCTTCAGGATAAAGAAGCTTTATAAGTGCCTTATCTGATTCAGAGCTGACAAATGTTATAGATTTAAAAACTGCATATGAGATTTGGGAAAAACTGGAACTTCTACATGAAGGAGACAAATATGTTAAATGTGCCAAGCTATAGAGTCTGAAAGGAAATTTTGAAAACCTAAAGATGAATGAAGATGAGAATATCACTACATTTATGCCAAAAGTAAATGAGCTTGTTTGCGGCATTAGGTGTGCTGGTGGAATCTTGGATGAAGATGAGATTGTTGCCAAAGTTCTCAGATCCCTACCTCCTGCTTACAAACACAAGGTTTCTGCTATTGAAGAATTCAGATCTTTTTCAAATATCACAAGAGATCAATTGGTTGGAAAATTAGTTGCATTTAAATTGGCCAAGTTTGGAGATGCACCCCCCAAGACTGAATCTGCATTCAAAGCTAGTGCCTCTATAAAAGGCTAACAAAGGTATGATCCAGGAGAGAACTCCTCAAAGAAACTATCATGGTATGAAAAAGAAAGAAAAGATCTGGAAGAAGATGAAGCAAAAGCTACTCAACTTGAAGCCCTTATTGGAAAAAGATTGTCAAGAGGATCTGGTAAGTATGAAAGAAAATTTCCCTTCAAATGTTTCAACTACAACAAGATTGGTCATTTTGCCTCAAGGTGTTCAGAAAGATTTTCAAGGGCAAATCCAAAAAGATCAAGATTCTAAAAGAAATGTTACTATGTTCATGAAGATGATGATGATGAAGGAGTAACAGATGATGAATCAGAGATAGGAAACAAATCTGGAAGTGACTGGGTGTTTATTGCCATCAAGGAAGAAGATCCAATGCCCTCTGAATTTGTCAATCATAAAATGATAGAAAGAGCTCTGGCTACCCAAGTTGAAGAAAAGGATGATTGGGTCATTGACACTGGATGCTCCCACCATATGACTGGTGACAAAAATAAGTTCATAGATTTGGAAAGATATGAAGGAGGAATTGTAAAATTTGGTGATAATTCTGCTGGCAGAATTAGAGGTAGAGGAACTATTTCTTTTGATGGAAAGAACAAAACCAATGATGTACTATATGTTGAAGGTTTGAAGCACAATATTCTCAGTGTTGGGTAGTTGGTGCATAAAGGCTATGATCTCTGATTCAAAAATGGAAAATGTAAGATCTTTGAAAGTTTTGGAACAGAGATTGCATCCGGTACTCAAACAAAAGGTAACATCTTCCACTTGGTTGGTAATGGTAAAAGTTGTTTATTTGTTCAAATTGATCAAAGTTGGTTGTGGCATAGGAGAATGTGTCATGTGAATTTTGATAATATCATCAAGATAAGCAACATTTAGGTTGTAAGAGATCTTCCAAGACTGGTAAAACCTACTAACAGTTTGTTCAAAGAATGTCAGTTGGGTAAGATGAGCAGAGTCACATTCAAAAGTAAGGAACAATCTTCTATCGGATTGTTGGACTTAGTACATACTGATCTATGTGGACCGACAAGAATTAGGAGTTTGCAAGGTGATTGATATTTCATGTTACTAATTGATGATCATTCCCGAATGATGTGGGTGACTTTTCTAAAAGAGAAATATGAAGCTCTTGAGAAATTCAAAATATTCAAGGCTATGGTAGAGAATGAAACCGGATTAAACATAAAATGTCTTAGGTCTGATAAAGGTGGAGAATTCACATCTGGAGAGTTCATAGAATTCTGTGAGAAACATGGGATAAAGAGACAAGTATCTGCTCCAAGGACTCCATAGTAGAATGGAGTAGTGGAGAGAAAGAATCAGACCATCCAGGAAGCATCTAGAACCATGATGATGGAAGCAAATGTTCCTCAGATCTACTAGAGAGAAGTTGTAAGCACTACTGTCTATACTCTTAATCAAGTACAAATTAGAAGCAATATTGGTAAGACCCCTTATGAACTCTGGTTTGGCATCACTCCCACTGTAGAGTATTTCAAAGTCTTTGGTAGTAAATGTTACATTAAAAGAGATGAAGACCTTGGTAAATTTGATGCTAGAAGTGATGAAGGAATATTCTTGGGTTATTCTACTCAATGCAAAGCATACCGGTGTTATAACAAGAGATTGAGAAAGATTATAGAAAATACAAATGTGAAGGTTGATGAAGGCATTCAAAAACCCTCAAGGTTTTATGAATATGAAGAAGATGATAAAAATGATGTTTTGGTCCAAGAAGTCCAAGCCCCTTCTGAAATTTAGATCCAGACTAATCTGAAGAATCCTAAAATACAGGAAGAAGAGAGAAGTTTGAATGAACTTTTCCAAGAAATAGAAGTACAAGAAATTCCCAAAACTCCCAGGTATGTAAGATTGAATCATTCTAAAGATCAGATCATAGGTGATAAAAGTAAAGGTGTTCAAACAAGAAGAAAGATTGCTCAAGACTCAGAAAAGTATTGTCTGATTTCAAAATTTGAACCAAAAACAGTAAGTGAAGCATGCAATGATGAAAGCTAGACTAAAGCAATGAAGGAAGAGTTGATGCAGATTGAGAAAAATCACAATTGAGATCTTGTTCCTAGACCTAGAAACAAAAATGTGATTGGAACCAAATGGGTCTTCAGGAATAAACTGAATGAAGATGGTGAAGTAGTCATAAACAAAGCTAGATTGGTCTGCAAGGGTTATTCTCAAGTAGAAGGAGTTGATTTTGAAGAAACTTTTGCTCCGGTGGCAAGAATTGAAGCAGTCAGATTATTTCTTGCCTTTCCTGCCTTCAAGGATTTTAAAGTATATAAGATGGATGTCAAGTTTGCCTTCCCGAATGGTGACTTGGAAGAAGAAGTATATATTGAGCAACCGGATGGATTTCAATTGTCTGATTATGGTGATATGGTCTGCAAGTTAAAGAAAGTACTATATGGACTCAAACAAGCCCCAAGAGCCTGGTATGAAAGATTGGATAAACATCTTTTGAAGATTGGTTTCAACAAAGGTACTGTTGACAGTAACTTGTACTTCAAAATTGATCATGAAAATATCTTGATTGTTGAATTATTTGTTGATGATATCATTTTTGGAGGAAGAGATAGTATGTGCAAAATTTTTGCAAATCAAATGAAAAGTGAATTTGAGATGTCCATGTTTTGGGAAATGAATTTCTTCTTGGGTCTGCAAATCACTCAAACAAATAAAGGAATCTTCATTTCACAAACCAAATATGTGAAAGAATTGTTGAAGAAATTTGGGATGGAAGACTCAAAACCAATGAATACTTCCATGGCAATCAGATGTAAACTAAGCAAAGATGATGACTCTCCTAAGCATGATCAGAAAAAGTACAAGTCAATGATTGGAGGACTACTGTATCTTACTCAAACTAGACCTAACATTATGAATGTTGTTGGTCTTGTTGCCAGATTCCAAGCTGATCCTAGAGAATCTCATGTCATGGCAATCAAGAGGATTTTCAGATATCTAAAAGGAACAGTTGAGTATGGTTTATGGTATCCTAGAGATCATGATTTCTCTCTTCATGTATATACTGATGCGGATTGGGCAGGAGATGTGGATGACTGAAAGAGTACCAGTGGTGGTGCATTCTTTTTGGGGAAAAGATTGGTTTCTTGGATGAGCAAGAAACAAGAGGCAATATCTTTGTTCACTGCAAAAGTAGAATATATTGCAGCAGTAGGTAGTTGCACTCAAGTATTTTGGATGAAGCAAATGCTAAGAGACATCAGAGTGGAGTATGAGGAACCTATCACAATCTTCTGTGATAACTCAAGTGCAATAAATATATCAAAAAATCTAATGTTGCATTCAAAGACAAAATATATATCCATCAAGTTTCACTTTTTGAGAGAGCAGGTGAACAAGAATGAAGTTAGATTGGAGTTTGTGCCATCCAAGGATCAGATTGCAGACATTTTTACTAAACCTCTACCTAAGGACTCTTTTGAGTATCTCAGGGAGAAGTTAGGGGTTATTACCCCTCTAGTTTTGAATTAAGGTGCACTAATGTGCATTAGTCTGATGGATCTCATAGTCATATCTTGTGCTCTGGATTGATGATAGGAAGCTGCTACTAAGGGGGAGCAGTCTATATGATTCAGAAGATTGATGCAAGTATCTGCCCTTTGCCATTGATGTCAAAGGGGGAGAGAAGACATGTGAAAAACAAAAAGTGGTTGTTGATAAAAAGGGGAGCAGTAAAGGAAGAGAAGACATGTGAATGGTTGTTGTTGATAGGGGGAGCTATGTCAGTCAGTGAGGAGAAGTTCTTGTCTTGATGGTTAAAACAATTTTTCACATCATATGTTGCCATCAGTGACAAAGGGGGAGATTGTTGCAAGTATGGGCCCAACCGATGTCATTGATGTCAACATACTCCTGTTGCATTGATGTCAAGGATTGGATGAGCTATGTGCTGAGGATATTGAGAAAATTAGTTTTATCAGAAACAATGAAGACAATGAAGCTCTATGAAGTGAAGATCCCAACTAAGATGAATATCAGAGGATGCGCATCAAAGGGTTTGTAGATACGTGTCTAAAGATGATTTAGTAAAGATTTGAGAGGTCCGCATGAAGATTTGATGAAGTTATGGCCATATGACTAAAACTAGTTCTGGCAGATATTTAGAGGTGACAAAGTGACACAAATAGGTCCAGTGAGATCTGAAAATGCAATATCTTGTTCTACGGATTTGGTGGAGTGTTTAGGAATCCAATGTGAATTGACAACTCAGTTGGTTCATGGTCTAGAGGTCCGCAAGCACTTATTCCAATGTGATAGTGATGATAGACTATGTTCTTGAGGTTCCGTATGAAGAAGAAAATGTTTTCAGTGAGCAGAAGTGGTGTGGATGTTCTTGGTGATTCAGGAAATCTTGTGGGGGTCTCTAGATTGTGTCTAGTTTGTTGTCATGCCCACATTTTCCATGTGGTCACAACACACATCGCACGTGTCATAGCCACATCTGTCATGTGGTTATGACACGAGATATGAAAAACTTTTCTCACACTGTCCTAAAAACCCCCTTCGCATGCGTACACATACTCAACGGTGTTCTCTCATGGCGAAACGCTACACTCTTCGGCGGAATACAAGTACAATTGCGTGCATCCAGAAGCATATAGGTCCTCAAGAGGGTCTATACAATGCTGCTAACGTCATTGCAAGAGTGAGATTACCAACGTTCTTAAATCGAACCCTCGGCAATGTTCGGTAGCATAATGCCTTACGGCGTTAGTGGGAATTACGCTGCACTCATTTACGCACGTGGTTCGCTGATAGAGGATCCACTTCCCACGACGCCTTGTTCCGACTAAACCGGCTAGTGATCTCCCTATTTAGTCATTTTTCAGCCAGGCACGGTTGTCTGTCTCCTCTCTTGTTTCCTGAAACATACTTCTCCTATGACTTAGCATTTTCAACAAGGCAGTTTGGTTGCCCTCTCTTCCCTTTTCACAAGTTCTTAATTTTGATTATATCTTTATCGCCCTTACCTTAACTATTTCTTAGTTCATTTAGTGTGTTTATATTTCGGTCTCTCTCTCTCTTTCATTTTCTATGCTTTCTTTATGTGCATCCTGACCTTTCTTCATGATTTACGTCAATCAGGGTTATTACTGCAGCTATTGTTGATATTAAACCTAATTTCAGGATGATCTAGGTCACAAAGGCTGGTTTACTATTTCGCTGGACTCGGTCTCCTAATCTTCCCCGATCTAGGTTCCTCCTCTTCGTATATACTTAGTCAACTTGTTCCTAAGAAAATTTGGCAGAAGGGTCCGTCAACTTAGTTCTCTTATCCCGTGTGAGAAATGTCGCGCATTTTCTCCTCTGTGTTTTCCAATGTTAGTTTTTTTTTTTTTTTTTTTTCTTCTTCGGAACCTCTTACAGGTTTACATAGAGATCGTTTACTACAGTTGAGATTAATATGGCCACATGGATTGTCAGTGGTGGCTTCTTAAGTTTATTTCCAGTGTTCTTTTGAGCAAGGAATTGTGTAATTTTCCTCTTCATTTTCTGGGTGATTATTAGTACATTAATAGTTGAAACTTCCGAGAAACTCTTTCCAGAGTATCACTGAATATTCCTAAACTCTCTTTTACATTATAATTTTATTTTCTCTTGTTTAGAATTACTGTTGTTACTGTTACTCTTAATTACGATTCATACACTGATTGTGACTCGTATGACGTTATCAATAGATGTAGGTGGTTCACCACTTTATAAAACTCTGTTCCTGGTAATATATCTTCTTTGGTTGTTGTGTTCAACACTTAATAACATCTACTGTGCGAATATAATTGTTATATATATATTTTTTTCTCTATATCCATGAGACATAGTTTATAACGATTTTAAACGAGGGTCCAACAAAATAGTTCATAGATTTACTCCTATCGATATGATATATATATATATATATATATATATATATCTATATATATATATATACATATATATATAATATATTTCTTTTAATGTCTATGCATAGGACGAAATTGGGATCCACTTCCCACGACGCCTTGTTCCGACTAAACCGGCTAGTGATGTCCCTATTTAGTCATTTTTCAGCCAAGCACGGTTGTCTGTCTCCTCTCTTGTTTCCTAAAACATACTTCTCCTATGACTTAGCATTTTCAACAAGGCGGTTTGGTTGCCCTCTCTTCCCTTTTCACAAGTTCTTAATTTTGATTATATCTTTATCGCCCTTACCTTAACTATTTCTTAGTTCATTTAGTGTGTTTATATTTCGGTCTCTCTCTCTCTTTCATTTTCTATGCTTTCTTTATGTGCATCCTGACCTTTCTTCATGATTTACTGCAGCTTAAGTTCTGTGAGTTCATGGGTCGTCATTCTATAGGGTGCGCGGGATATCGGCTCTGCACCTAGCACTAAGTCGATGTGGAAGTCCACTTCTCTACGTGGAGGCATACCAGGTAATTCTGGCGGGAATACATCGGCAAACTCTCTAAGGATAGGGTGATCATCTAAAGTAGCCTCAGGTTCATCCTCTGCTCTATCACTGACTGTGATGGCAAACATCTGACATCCCTTCCGCATACAGCGCTTAAGTTGTTGTGCGGATATCATACGAACCGCCGTGGGCTTTTGAATGCCCACTATCTCAACCGACGAACCATGATCGTCTAAACAGCTAATCGTTCTCTGGCGACAATCAAGCTTGGCTCTATGTGCCGCAAGCCAATCCATACCCAGAACTACTCCGTAAGACCCTAATGGCATAATCCTAAGGTCGCATGTTGTGGTGAAGGGTCCCAATGTGATCTCACAGTCTTTAACCAAGGTATCTACTGACTTCGTAAATTTACAACAGATTATATATTTACATGCTAGATTTCCTCTAAATTATCAGAATCCATGAGAATAACTCCAATATTTAAAACTGTCTTTTCCATTTTAACATTGAACTATAAAGAAAATTAGCATTTCAGTGAAACAATTCCAAACTTTCAAATGTAAACAACTCAGATTAAATTGCAAAAACGAACTTGTTCCTTTCAGTAATACTTGAAACACAAAAATTGCTATTGAACAAAGTTTGCAAACATCAACTTAAAATTTAAGCACATTCATATTATAGCTTCTCAATCATGAATACCAACTTCCCAGATATGAACTTTCTCCTCCCAAACAGTATACCACTGAAAACTTATGACAACCAATAAAAGTCCAATAATAACAAGATCAGGGAGGTGATTTTCTTCACTCCCAGAATATCATTAATTTACAACAATAACAAGAGACGTGTTCTTTCTTCATCTCTATGAAATGAACCAGGCCTAATTCTCATGACAAGAAGATGAACTGCTTCTTCATAAATAGCCAACCAGAAGCTCCAAGAGAAAAACCTGCGTATCAAAGACAAACAAGAAGAAAAGACCACTCGTCTAGCTCTCCTCCCTACCGTAGACCCGCAAGAGGGTCACCCCCGAGCTAGGGAGACCATACTCACACCTGGGTACTCAAACACTCCACTTCACAACAGAAAAAACAACAATCCCAAAGCACACATACACCCGTGGGTATTTTACACAATACGGAAACTCAACTACAGTGAGTTTCATAAGGGGCAGGAGAGTGGACACACTCGACTCCAGAGTGTCACCCTGACAGATAAATGAACTAATATAAATTTCTCTTGGTCTCAACCAAGTGTGATCACAATTTGTAAGAAATCTATATATGACTCTCAAGTCAAAAATACAGTCACAGATACATGCCCTCAAGGCTTTCAACATCCCAAAAGATGGAAACAAGTATGCACCCGAGGAGGATCTCTCCTCCCCTACCCCAAATGTGATGAGCATTTCTCCCAAGTGGGAGACGCTCTGTCAAACAACCCGACAAGAACCCACAGAAAACAAATTTAAACACATATTTCACACACATTTCATGCACATTTCAGTTCTACCAAAACAAAGGTAAAATTCAGACCAACCTTGCAAAGCCCTCCTGGGATGAAGTTGTTGCAGAGTCCACAGAGTTCACTTCCAACCTTAGCCACCAACTCCCTCTCCCTTCTCTATCTTCCAAACTAACTTCTCTATTTTTGGTAAGGCCAAAATGAAAGTTTTTCCCCAAAATTCAACTAACTCCCTCTCATCCCAAAATTTTAAAAATAAATAACCCAAAATTCTCTTTCCTTCTAATTTTGAGAAATGGGGAAGTGACACTTGTCACCTCCTCACCCTTCCCAAAAACCACTATTCTGTCCAGGTGGCTTATGTCACTCTCCATTCCCAAGGGTACTCCTTATTCCTCTCATGTGACTCCACTTTCTCATGGGAGAAATAAAAAAAAGAGTTAAATGGGAACAAGACAGGTGACCCATGCCTCTTTCTCCTTTCTTCACATGGGTGTCCCCATAGTACATGGGGGAATCTTACTAAAGAAGAGGTGACTTTCACTAATGGATGGCATCTCTTATCTAGGGAAAAGTAGAGGGGATGGGTTGAGTGTTGGTACAACCCATCATGTCCCCTCCTACCTCCAATTTTCGCCACTTAACTTCAGGGGAAGGTTAAGTTGACTAGATGGAGGTTACTCAAGGGTTACCCATGTCAAATGGGCCCCTGGACCCATGGGGTAGAACCCAGGGTCAATTTTAACCCATACAAGACACCCCAGGTCAAGGTAAAGCACAAGAAAAAGGGCCTCATAATTTAAATATAATAAAAAAAAAAATAGAAATTTCAAATTCAACCTCTTTACAACACTTACTTATAAAAAAAATAATGTTACATGAGGGTAACCTAACCCACTCGACCATACGAAAGACCACATTACATCATGACATCAAACACAAAGAGATCTTGGTTCCTCATGGAACCAGATCGGCTTAACAGGGAATAACAAATAACAAGGTGTGGAATGATCTCCAAAATCTGTGGTTTGATTAGTAGTCCCTGCACACTCAATTACAAGATCAGTAACCACATAAATTCATCATAGCCGAAGCAACTTAAATAACACATGCATTCTCATGCCCTAGTACAATTTAACATAATTAAAAATCATATTACAATTTTCCATCATCACCTAATTCATTTTTCTGAAAAGTAACTTATCCAAACATCACCCAATTAGTTTTTTCGAAAACATAATAAAGTTAAATAGTCTGACAAATTTCGGGAACTGCTATCCCACAAATATGAAAGTAACAATAACAGTACTGTAAATAGTCATAACAACAGTAGTAAAAAGGGCGGTCCTCACATCCTCTCCCCCTAAGACGGTACTTCCTCCTGGAAGTCGTCAAAAAGGTGAGGATACAGGGTCTTCAATCTCTCTGCATCTTCCCATGTTGCAGTGACTTCGTCGTATAAGTCCCATTGGACTCTAACCTGGTCCAGCTCTCGACCTTGAAGGGCCAGCGTCCGACGAGCCAATATGTGAATTGGCTCCAACGCCAGTTGTCCGTCTGCCTCTACCTGAAGAGCACTCCAATCCAACACATGAGATAAGTCAGAAATATATTGACGTAAAACTGATACATGAAATACATCGTGGATACGTGACAGGCTAGGTGGCAAGGCTAGACGATAGGCTACTGGTCCTATCCGCTCCAAGATTTCGAAAGGTCCTACAAATCGAGGTGCGAGTTTAGAGCCTTTTCCGTAACGGATTGGACTTTTGTGCGGCCGCACTCTCAAAAATACTCTTTCCCCCACAGAGAAGCTTCGGTCTGTCCTTTTAGCATCGGCATACTTTTTCTGCCTGTCCTGTGCTTCCAGAAGCCTCTGTCTTATCTGTTTAACTTGCAGTTCCATATTCTGAACTATCTCTGGGCCGATGACTGTTCTGTCCTATACGATCCCAACTCAGAGGTGTTCTGCATGGTCTGCCATATAATGCCTGGAAAGGAGGCATACCCAACGAGCTATGATGCCCATTATTGTAGGCGAACTCAACTAGATACAGGTACTCCTCCCATCTAGACTGGTGGTCCATCACATACATGCGAAGCATGTCTTCTAACACCTGGTTAACTCTCTCTGTTTGTCCGTCGATTTCCGGATGATATGCGGAACTGAAGTTGAGCTGTGTGCCCAACGCCTGATGTAAGGCCTTCCAGAACGATGAAGTGAATATGGAGTCTCTGTCAGATATAATGCGGCGAGGTACCCCATGAAGTCTAACAATCTGATCAAGAAACACCTTTGCCACAGATGGTGCATTGTATGTTGTACAAATTGGTGAAAAATGCACCACTTTGGTCAGCTTGTCAACTGTCACCATAATAGCATCATGGCGACGCGATGACATAGGTAGACCAACGATAAAATCCATAGAAATGGTATCCCATTTCCATTCAGGTATCGCGTGAGGGTACAACAGTCCTGCTGGATGCTGATGTTCGGCCTTGACCCTCTGACATTCCAGGCAACGAGCAACAAATTCGGCAATGTCACGCCTCATCCCAGCCCAATGATAAAGCTGTCGTAAATCAGCATGCCTCTTCTTCACTCCTGGGTGTGCTGCGTAGGGTGCTCTATGAGCCTCTGATAAGATTACTGTACGAAGATTACCCGCATGGGGTACATAGATGCGTTGCCGATGTCGAAGCATACCATCAGAATCAAGAGTATATCCTGTAAATTTGCCCTCAAGGGCCTTCTGATTTAGTACTGCCTGCTGCACTTCAAGAAACCATTCGTCCTCCGGCAGATGCTGTAAGATGTGATCCTTCAAGTCCATCTTCAAGGTCAGGGTCTGGATCTCGTGACGTCTTCGACTCAAAGCATCAGCGACCACGTTCTCCTTCCCTTTGATATAATGGACATCGAAGTCATATTCGCATAAGAATTCCATCCAACGCCGTTGGCGGGCGTTCAAATTAGGCTGTGTAAAAATATACTGCAAACTATGATGGTCTGAATGGAGTTCAAAGCGTCGCCCTAAGAGAAAGTGTCTCCAGCGAACAAAGGCATGAACAACAGCTGCAAGCTCTAAGTCGTGCGTAGGATAGTTTAACTCATGTGTCTTTAGTTTCCGCGATTCGTATGCGATCGCTCGACCATCCTGCATAAGCACGGCTCCCAAACCTTCTAATGATGCATCCGTGCAAACTACAAACTCTTCTGAAGGATCTGGAACTGCTAAAATAGGAGCGCTCGTAAGACGCTCTTTGAGGACTCCAAAAGCCTTTTCACACTGCTCGGTCCAAGTGAAACCCTTCCCTTTTCGCTGAAGGGAAGTAATGGGATGTGCTATCTTGGAGAAACCTTCGACAAACCGACGATAATACCCGGCTAACCCCATAAAGCTTCTGACCTCTGTCACGTTCGTGGGTGCCGGCCACTCCTGGATTGCTCTAATTTTAGATGGATCTACGGAGATGCCATCGCCTGATAAAATGTGTCCCAAATACTGCACCTCTGTCCTGAAGAAGGCACACTTCGCCAAGTTGCCATAAAGTTGCTGCCCTCGTAATTGCTGCAAAACTTGACGCAAGTGCTCTACATGCTCCTCCTCAGTCCGTGAATAAATCAGAATGTCATCTAGGAATATGATCACGAACCGGTCTGGGTATGTACGGAACACCCCGTTCATGAGACTCATGAATACTGCAGGAGCGTTCGTCAACCCGAAAGGTACCACTGTGAATTCATAATGGCCATATCTGGTTCGAAAAGCAGTTTTATGAATATCTGACTCCGTGATGCGCAATTGATGATACCCAGATTTTAGATCGATTTTCGAGAACACTCTGGCTCCCTGCATCTGATCAAAAAGGTCATCAATCCTAGGTAGAGGATAACGATTCTTCACCGTCACCTTGTTCAACTGCCTGTAGTCCATGCATAGACGAAGAGACCCATCCTTCTTCTTCACAAAGATCACTGGTGCGCCCCATGGTGAAACGCTAGGTCGGATGTGTCCCTTTTCAAGTAATTCTTCCAACTGCAGCTTAAGTTCTGTGAGTTCATGGGTCGTCATTCTATATGGTGCGCGGGATATCGGCTCTGCACCTGGCACTAAGTCGATGTGGAAGTCCACTTCTCTACGTGGAGGCATACCAGGTAATTCTGGCGGGAATACATCGGCAAACTCTCTAAGGATAGGGTGATCATCTAAAGTAGCCTCAGGTTCATCCTCTGCTCTATCACTGACTGTGATGGCAAACATCTGACATCCCTTCCGCATACAGCGCTTAAGTTGTTGTGCGGATATCATACGAACTGCCGTGGGCTTTTGAATGCCCACTATCTCAACCGACGAACCATGATCGTCTAAACAGCTAATCGTTCTCTGGCGACAATCAAGCTTGGCTCTATGTGCCGCAAGCCAATCCATACCCAGAACTACTCCGTAAGACCCTAATGGCATAATCCTAAGGTCGCATGTTGTGGTGAAGGGTCCCAATGTGATCTCACAGTCTTTAACCAAGGTATCTACTGACATCCTGGCCCCTGAGGCCAACTCAACTTCCCACCTAATGTCTTGCCTAGAAGCCACCAGCCTGCAACGCTCCACTAACGATGTAGACAAAAAGGAGTCAGTAGCTCCTGAGTCAAAAAGGATCGAGATGGGAAAGTCTCTAATCGTACCTGCTGCCTCGATGACAGAAGCCTGGAAATCGGCCTGGCGGTTATCAATCGCTACAAACATGTGGTGAGATCTGCCCACGTCACCTACGGTCTGCTCAGACCCTCCTGATCGGGGCTGACCCCCTGCAGTAAATCCCTGCGGACACTCTCTAGCCAGATGCCCTGCCCCACCACATACATAACATGGTCCTCTAACCTGTAACTGCCCTGACTATGTTCTGCCCGATTGTTGTTGCCCGGTCCGTCCGGTGGATCCCTGTGAGCCTCTGTAAGACTGCTGGGACCTTGCGGGTCCTGCCGATGAACCCTGATGTCTCTGATCCCTGCGTGGTCCCTGCTGCTGCCATCCACGGTTCTGTCCTCCCTGTCCCCTCTGTTGAAATTTGGATTTTTGCTGATGTTACTGTTGCTGTGGAGGCCTAGGAGGTAATGAAGAAGGATTATATCCTCCTCTCTGTGTTGTGTTTTGAGGCCTTCAAAAATTTTGCTGTTGTTGGGGATTCCGTTCCTGGTACTGTGGGCGTGAATTCTGTCCTCGTCCCTGAATTTCCTCTGATATAAGGGCCTTTTCAACAGCCTCGCTCATGGTTTGGGGATTTGCCATACGAACTGGTCCTGCTATCCCGTGATTTAGCCCCCTGATGAATTTGTGTATTAAGATTTTCTCGTCATGGAGGTATTCCGCGTAACGAGAAAGCTCTATAAATCGGCTCTCATACTGAGTAACGGTGAGTCCCCTCTGCTGTAGATCATGAAACTCATCGATTCTGCGCTGTCTATAATGTTTGGACAAATATCGCGCATTGAAGCGCTCAATGAAGGTGTCCCATGTGAGTGTATCCACGGAGAGTCGGCGCTTGCACTCCTCTGTGCGCCACCAGGTGGCTGCTGCATCCCTAAGAAGATGTACTGCCACTCGTGCTTTCGTGTTGCTCCCATACGGTCGCAATGCGAAACACCTGTCTAGACTAATTAGCCAAGCCTCGGCCACAGCTCCCTCTGTAGCTCCTGCGAAGGTGGGTGGGTTGAGCCTCAGTAGATCTCTGATAGGGTCCCCTCTGTCTCTAAGTCTCCCAAGTGGCTCTTCCACACCATCCTCATATACTCCCTGCTGAACCTGTTCTTGTCTCAAAAGTCTCGGAGGACTCCTGCTCCGTGCTCGGGAGGCCGACCCTACCTCCTCTACTGTTGTGTCAGGAATCTCAACGAAGGGCTCCACACGTAGCACCTCTAGTGGATCAACGCGGGGCTCCATACGTGGCTCAATACGTGACTCGGCACGTGGCTCCTCTCGCGGATCAATACAAGGCTCTATACGTGGCTCAGGAATCACTGGTGGTAACCTGTCTAGCATAGTCTGTAGTGCCTGTAAGATCTGTGGACCTATATCCGATACTGGTGTCGCCTGTGGTACTAGTGGTGCTTGTGGTACAGGTGGTGCAGGTGGTGCTGCTGAATCTGCGGGTGCCAGTCCCTCGGCTGAGGAATCGCTGTGCACCTCGACTGACGCTGTGTGGCGTGATCGCGCTCGTCGAACACGTCGGGGAGGCATCCTACAAAACAAGGTAGAAACTAATTAGCCAAAGTTGCGGAATAATAACGTGCCCAAATACGCCCAGTGTTTACAAACCTGGCTCTGATACCAAATTGTCATGCCCACATTTTCCATGTGGTCACAACACACATCGCACGTGTCATAGCCACATCTGTCATGTGGTTATGACACGAGATATGAAAAACTTTTCTCACACTGTCCTAAAAACCCCCTTCGCATGCGTACACATACTCAACGGTGTTCTCTCATGGCGAAACGCTACACTCTTCGGCGGAATACAAGTACAATTGCGTGCATCCAGAAGCATATAGGTCCTCAAGAGGGTCTATACAATGCTGCTAACGTCATTGCAAGAGTGAGATTACCAACGTTCTTAAATCGAACCCTCGGCAATGTTCGGTAGCATAATGCCTTACGGCGTTAGTGGGAATTACGCTGCACTCATTTACGCACGTGGTTCGCTGATAGAGGATCCACTTCCCACGACGCCTTGTTCCGACTAAACCGGCTAGTGATCTCCCTATTTAGTCATTTTTCAGCCAAGCACGGTTGTCTGTCTCCTCTCTTGTTTCCTGAAACATACTTCTCCTATGACTTAGCATTTTCAACAAGGCGGTTTGGTTGCCCTCTCTTCCCTTTTCACAAGTTCTTAATTTTGATTATATCTTTATCACCCTTACCTTAACTATTTCTTAGTTCATTTAGTGTGTTTATATTTCGGTCTCTCTCTCTCTTTCATTTTCTATGCTTTCTTTATGTGCATCCTGACCTTTCTTCATGATTTACGTCAATCAGGGTTATTACTGCAGCTATTGTTGATATTAAACCTAATTTCAGGATGATCTAGGTCACAAAGGCTGGTTTACTATTTCGCTGGACTCGGTCTCCTAATCTTCCCCGATCTAGGTTCCTCCTCTTCATATATACTTAGTCAACTTGTTCCTAAGCAAATTTGGCAGAAGGGTCCGTCAACTTAGTTCTCTTATCCCGTGTGAGAAATGTCGCGCATTTTCTCCTCTGTGTTTTCCAATGTTAGTTTTTTTTTTTTTTTTTTTTTTCTTCTTCGGAACCTCTTACAGGTTTACATAGAGATCGTTTGCTACAGTTGAGATTAATATGGCCACATGGATTGTCAGTGGTGGCTTCTTAAGTTTATTTCCAGTGTTCTTTTGAGCAAGGAATTGTGTAATTTTCCTCTTCATTTTCCTGGTGATTATTAGTACATTAATAGTTGAAACTTCTGAGAAACTCTTTCCAGAGTATCACTGAATATTCCTAAACTCTCTTTTACATTATAATTTTATTTTCTCTTGTTTAGAATTACTGTTGTTACTGTTACTCTTAATTACGATTCATACACTGATTGTGACTCGTATGACGTTATCAATAGATGTAGGTGGTTCACCACTTTATAAAACTCTGTTCATGGTAATATATCTTCTTTGGTTGTTGTGTTCAACACTTAATAACATCTACTGTGAGAATATAATTGTTATATATATTTTTTTTTTCTCTATATCCATGAGACATAGTTTATAACGATTTTAAACGAGGGTCCAACAAAATAGTTCATAGATTTACTCCTATCGATATGATATATATATATATAGATATCTATATATATATATACATATATATATAATATATTTCTTTTAATGTCTATGCATAGGACGAAATTGGTTTACCACGATTTATATATATCGATATATATATATATACATATATATATATATAATATTATATATATAGCTATATACATAGACATATATAGAATATATATATGCCTATATATAGAGTTATATAAAAATTGTATTTATATTTAAATAAACCAATCATATGTTAGGGCCCAAGCCCTAACATTTTATTGCATTAGATGACACAGCCGACGGCGGCCATGGGCGGCCATGGGCGGCGGTGGCCGCTGTGACAGAGAAGCAGGGTCGGGTGGCCGCAGAGCGGCGGGCCTGTGCAGGCCGCGGGAGGTATAAGGGATTGGGGGGGAGATGTGGAGTGGGGCGGAGCCCCACCCACATTCCCACGACGTGGGGTGTGGGTGGGGCTCCGCCCCACTCCACACCTCCAAATGTAACAAAAAACCTGCGGTGGGGTTTTCTCCCCACCGCCCATTGTAAATAGCGACTGTGTTTTTTTTATCCGCGGCTTAAATTTGTACCGCCATTCATATGTGCTATTCGTTGATTACTCTCAACAATAAAATATATATTTATATATATATATATATATTTATATTTATCAATGATTATATAATTAGAGATATATATATATATATATATATATATATATATATTTCAAATATATATATATATATATATATACATATATATATATCTATTTTTATATTGATATTTATCAGTCAATCTCATAAAAATGATAATTTACTTTCCATTTCTCTATTATTCTAGAAAATGATAATTACTCAAAATATGAAATATATATATATATAAATCTATATATATACATATATTTAAATTTATTTATATATAAAAATATTCTTATATGTGCTTAACTAATTCCTAAATTTCTCAATTTCACTACTTTATGCATTTTCTCCAAATCAACCTGTTATAAGAAATTGTCATAACACTTATATATATATATATATATATATATATATCCCAATTTCACTTAATTGATAGAAATGGTAACTAACTATCCCCTTATTATAAGTATAATTTTCCATTTTCATAAACATTTAAGACTTCGTAAATTTACAACAGATTATATATTTACATGCTAGATTTCCTCTAAATTATCAGAATCCATGAGAATAACTCCAATATTTAAAACTGTCTTTTCCATTTTAACATTGAACTATAAAGAAAATTAGCATTTCAGTGAAACAATTCCAAACTTTCAAATGTAAACAACTCAGATTAAATTGCAAAAACAAACTTGTTCCTTTCAGTAATACTTGAAACACAAAAATTGCTATTGAACAAAGTTTGCAAACATCAACTTAAAATTTAAGCACATTCATATTACAGCTTCTCAATCATGAATACCAACTTCCCAGATATGAACTTTCTCCTCCCAAACAGTATACCACTGAAAACTTATGACAACCAATAAAAGTCCAATAATAACAAGATCAGGGAGGTGATTTTCTTCACTCCCAGAATATCATTAATTTACAACAATAACAAGAGAGGTGTTCTCTCTTCATCTCTATGAAATGAACCAGGCCTAATTCTCATGACAAGAAGATGAACTGCTTCTTCATAAATAGCCAACCAGAAGCTCCAAGAGAAAAACCTGCGTATCAAAGACAAACAAGAAGAAAAGACCACTCGTCTAGCTCTCCTCCCTATCGTAGACCCGCAAGAGGGTCACCCCCGAGCTAGGGAGACCATACTCACACATGGGTACTCAAACACTCCACTTCACAATAGAAACAACAACAATCCCAAAGCACACATACACCCGTGGGTATTTTACACAATACGGAAACTCAACTACAGTGAGTTTCATAAGGGGCAGGAGAGTGGACACACTCGACTCCAGAGTGTCACCCTGACAGATAAATGAACTAATATAAATTTCTCTTGGTCTCAACCAAGTGTGATCACAATTTGTAAGAAATCTGTATATGACTCTCAAGTCAAAAATATAGTCACAGATACATGCCCTCAAGGCTTTCAACATCCCAAAAGATGGAAACAAGTATGCACCCGAGGAGGATCTCTCCTCCCCTACCCCAAACGTGATGAGCATTTCTCCCAAGTGGGAGACGCTCTGTCAAACAACCCGACAAGAACCCACAGAAAACAAATTTAAACACATATTTCACACACATTTCATGCACATTTCAGTTCTACCAAAACAAAGGTAAAATTCAGACCAACCTTGCAAAGCCCTCCTGGGATGAAGTTGTTGCAGAGTCCACAGAGTTCACTTCCAACCTTAGCCACCAACTCCCTCTCCCTTCTCTATCTTCCAAACTAACTTCTCTATTTTTGGTAAGGCCAAAATGAAAGTTTTTCCCCAAAATTCAACTAACTCCCTCTCATCCCAAAATTTTAAAAATAAATAACCCAAAATTCTCTTTCCTTCTAATTTTGAGAAATGGGGAAGTGACACTTGTCACCTCCTCACCCTTCCCAAAAACCACTATTCTGTCCAGGTGGCTTATGTCACTCTCCATTCCCAAGGGTACTCCTTATTCCTCTCATGTGACTCCACTTTCTCATGGGAGAAATAAAAAAAAGAGTTAAATGGGAACAAGACAGGTGACCCATGCCTCTTTCTCCTTTCTTCACATGGGTGTCCCCATAGTACATGGGGGAATCTTACTAAAGAAGAGGTGACTTTCACTAATGGATGGCATCTCTTATCTAGGGAAAAGTAGAGGGGATGGGTTGAGTGTTGGTACAACCCATCATGTCCCCTCCTACCTCCAATTTTCGCCACTTAACTTCAGGGGAAGGTTAAGTTGACTAGATGGAGGTTACTCAAGGGTTACCCATGTCAAATGGGCCCCTGGACCCATGGGGTAGAACCCAGGGTCAATTTTAACCCATACAAGACACCCCAGGTCAAGGTAAAGCACAAGAAAAAGGGCCTCATAATTTAAATATAATAAAAAAAAAAAAAATAGAAATTTCAAATTCAACCTCTTTACAACACTTACTTATAAAAAAAATAATGTTACATGAGGGTAACCTAACCCACTCGACCATACGAAAGACCACATTACATCATGACATCAAACACAAAGAGATCTTGGTTCCTCGTGGAACCAGATCGGCTTAACAGGGAATAACAAATAACAAGGTGTGGAATGATCTCCAAAATCTGTGGTTTGATTAGTAGTCCCTGCACACTCAATTACAAGATCAGTAACCACATAAATTCATCATAGCCGAAGCAACTTAAATAACACATGCATTCTCATGCCCTAGTACAATTTAACATAATTAAAAATCATATTACAATTTTCCATCATCACCTAATTCATTTTTCTGAAAAGTAACTTATCCAAACATCACCCAATTAGTTTTTCTGAAAACATAATAAAGTTAAATAGTCTGACAAATTTCGGGAACTGCTATCCCACAAATATGAAAGTAACAATAACAGTACTGTAAATAGTCATAACAACAGTAGTAAAAAGGGCGGTCCTCACATTTGTGTTGGTGGTTTGCATTGAAGATTGAGCTCGTAATTGAAGATTTACTTCTGGGTGATGATGTTCTTCCTAATCATGGGCGACTGAATGTTTTACACATCTTGCAAATGATCTTGGATATGTTCTGTGAAGCATGGCATGTTCCTCAAAGAAGATTGAAGTCCCAGATCTGTGTGGCCGACAATGTGGTGATTCACATGAAGTATTTTGTAATAAGTCAAGTTATATTTGTGTATTTGCTCTGTAATAAAATAAAGTATGTATTTTGTCGACTTTGATGATTATCCCAAAGTTGATGTCTTGTATAAATAAGAGTTGTGAAGTCATTTCAAAGCATCTGTGTGAAGATGAGTAAGTGGTAGAGAGGAGAAGAGCAAAAAGTAGAGCAGAAGTGTTGAGCTTAAATGGAACTGACTCAAGCATGGTGAATATGCTAATCTTCAGCTCAAGTATGTAATATTTATTATTCTGTAGACAGTGTGTCTCCTGTAGGCAGTGGGCCTCTTGTGAATAGTGTGATCAGGCAGTGAGCCCTAATTGGCATGTGCAATTTTGTTCCTCTTATTCTTTTAACAGAGAATACAATCTTGGGTTAGTCACCCCGTGGTTTTTCCCTTAACCGAATTTTTCACGTTAAAATCTTGGTGTCATATGTGTTAATGTGTCTCTACTCTTGAATTATTGCATTGTGCTTCCATGATTAATTTATTATTATGCTGTTAAATTACAAGAAGGATTTAAGTGTTTAAAGAATAGAAAGTTTTGGGACAACTGATTCACCCCCTCTCTCAGTTGTATGTCCTAAAACTAACAATCAAACGCCTATAAAACTGACTATCCCAAATTTTACACTATTACATTTTGGTGAACCCATGCTGTTGGACTTGTTTGCACCTTGCTAATTGATTTGCTTCATAATTGCATTTATTTCCTTCATTCATATCATCATTCATCTTATTGCATTGGAAAAATTACAAAAAAATTGAAAATTTTGAAATTAGAAACCTTAGATTGAATCTTCATATGGTTTCTATTTTGCATCAATTAATTTAAATTTCATCAAATTTATGATTTTTACATTATATCAGAGCTAAATTGTATAAAATTATAAAAATCCAATCACTTGCATTGCATTTTCATCATAAAATTGCTAGGGTTTTGTTGAAAATTGTGAATTTTTCATATAACCTAGTAATTCCAAAATCTAGGGTTTGTAGGCAAAATATTGTTTCAAATTTTTCTACTCATCTTATGCACTCATTGAAATTCTCATTTGTCTGTAGTGTTACATTTTAGTGTGAATTTGCATTTAGATCTTAAAATTTTGCATGTTTACATAGAAATTTTCAACAAAAAACTAGGATTTTTATTGATTTTGCATTAGATTTGCACTTGCATTTTGCATCTTAGGGCTTGGAAATCATTTTCAGATCTGAGTTCATTTAATTTTCATCATACATCATCTTTCAAAATATTCATATAGCATTTTACATCAAGATCTCAAACCTAGGGCTTGAAAAACCTTGATTTTCACTAGATTTGGCCTTATCGACTCTCTAGATTTGCACTATAGGTGTGTTGTAAAGAATATTTTTTCACTAATTAACTGATATCAGAGTATTATCTACTTCTCCTCCTAAAATTCTTTACAACACCTTTTTATCGGGCCCTTGTATTGAAAATTTGACAAAAAATTGCACATTTTTGCTATATTTGCCCTAGGGTTTAACCTAGTTTGCACCCTAAGCGCATTGTAAAAGATTTTATGATTCTAGGTGACTGATATTACTGATATTATTTTCTTCACCTCATAAAATTCCTTACAACACCTCTTTCATTAGGTCTTGGGATTGAAAAATTGTGAAAATTTGCATATTTTAGGGCATTTTCACTAGATTTGGACTTGTCATCATCTTAGATTTTCATCAAAAGTGTGTTGTAAAGTGTTTTATTGTTTCAATGGACTGAAAGTAGACATATTATTTTCTACCCCTGATAAAAATCCTTACAACAACTTTTCTTTCATGTATTTGCATTGAAAAAGTACAAAAAAGAAAAATCAAACATTTAAACATATCTTGCACCTAAGGGTTGTGCATATTTCTGCATGAGTCTCATAACTTGCTGCTCTAAGAGAAATATTCCTTTAAGAAGAAGCATAAGACACATGGGATCTAGTGCTCTTGAAGAAGTTCATACATTGAACACTTTCTTTACAAAAGGGGAGACACAAATGTTACAAGATATTACACCTATCACAAGTACAATGGAAGAGAAAACTTTTCATGATGTTGATGATACTATTGAGGCAACAGGACATGTATTTGATGAGCAAATAGATAAACTTGATAAAGACCTAGCTGAACTCCAAGACTATGTGCAAACTGAGAGGATAGCCTAAGAAGCTATACCTATGATTCACCATGTAAGAGAATTGATAAAAGAGGGACAAGACAATGTTAATGCAATCTGTGGTTTAGCACATATTGTACAAACCAATATCATGCCAGTGACTAAATGTGTAAAAGTGATAAATAACACTTTGTCACCATCTGATACACAAGTATCAGCACCTATATCGACTATGGGAATATCTACCTTTACATCAACAATCTTAACAACTGATGCAAATGCTTGCAGTAATGCTACCAATAGTATTGGAGTATCTAATGACACTAATTACAAAGCTGTGGGATTTAATTATTAGAATCTAGTTTCTAAGGGGATCTCTTCTATGAATAATTGCTCTCAACTACCTCTTCATCCCACGTATTCCCAACCTCCCATTATATATAGTTATTCTCAACCACCTTCCACCTACCATTATGTCCAACCACCATTAACCTATTCACATCCTTCGCCTATCATATCTCAGACTCAATCACCTCCTCACTTTGGTTCCAATTCCTCATAGCAAACTGCATCTCCCAATGATGCCATCCTAAACCAACTTTTGCAGGGCATGACTACTTTACAACAAAAGTTTACACATCTAACAAATTCTTCACAGCCCAATATACCAACATATCATACTCATAATCCCTTTTCCTATGGAATTTTGAGAACTCCTATGCCCGAGAGGTTTGAGACTCCTCTCTAAAAAATATGGTGGAAAAGGTGATCTAATACTCATGTGGCAGCATTCATAGCTATGTAGTGATTTCTATTTTGAAGAGGACTTGTTGGCAAAACTTTTCCCACGATCTCTTAAAGATACTGCTTTAGAAAGGTTTTGCTCTTTGCCTCCGAATTCAATACACTCCTTTTCATAGTTGAGTGATCAATTTTTCTAACATTTTCAAGCAAACATTGGACCTCAAGTCTCTTTGATTGATTTAGTTCATTGCTTGTAGCAAGGTCTGAAAGAGAACTTAACTGAATTTATTAGTCGATATCAAGCTTTATATACGCAAATTCAATATCAGATGAAAGATGAGGATGTTCAGAAGGTATTTATCACTAATCTACAACCTAAGATTCGTGATAAGATTCTCTTGATGAAGTATAACTCCTTTCAACACTTATGCACCACCCTTCATGATTTTCAACTTTCGTCTAGTCAGTATGTAAAGCAAAACTCATTGGCTCAAGTTGGTCAATCCATGGGTGGATCATCACAAAACAACTTTAAGAGGAATAATAATAATAATAATAATAGGAGTTTCATCAAGATTAATGGACCAAATACGAATGTGTCTACTATCACTAATCTGAAGAAAGCATCATATCAACCAAGAAAGTTTACTCCAATATCTGAGTCTTATCATTCTATCATGAATCAAGCTGTGAGCACTAACCTTTTGAAGCTTCCCCCGATTAATCCTATCGATCCTAGTAAAGCACAAGGACCTTACTTTGATACTAATGCCTTTTGTCATTTTCATCAAACACAAGGACATGATACTGAATGATGTATGCATCTTAAACATGAAATACAAGACCTCATTGATTCGAATATCATACAAGTATCGAGTGTGACTGATAACGGAAATAAGTTGGTTGCTCGGGCCAAATCAAAATATACAAATCTTCACTAATCATTTCCCTAAACATACTGATAACAATATGTTGGAACAAGGGCTAATAGAAGTCTTTGATGGTGATTACTTGGAATATGATTGAAGTGGATAAGGAAAAGTTGGATAACCCACCTCTTCCATGAAGAAATGAAATATATGCTAAGGTTCCTCCTTTGTTATCCTTATATGGATCGGGAGATAACCAAAATGCATCAGAAAGACAAATAGAACAACCAATACAGATGAGTGATATGGTACAAGATGATTCTTGTTACTGTGTTAGATAACATCAACAATGCAAACTCGCTAAAAATTAGAAAAGAGTAAGACGACTGTCAGTAGTTGGAAATAATAGTGGTTCTCCTCATAAGAAACAAAAGTTCTTATTTACACAAGGATTCAGAAAACAAGCATCATATGATAATAAACAAGACTTTCATAAGAACCACTCAAACTTTGCACTAAACATGATTGAGTACCTCTCCAAGAGGTTCACAAGTTAAAAAATCTGATATAAAGATGCTACACGTAAGTATCTCTAACCCTTTATCTCTCTCGTTATGTGCTTCCCCCGTGATGTGTTATGTGTTGTTTAGGCCTCTTGGGATGACCCCTGATTCTCTCATAAGGTCTGGGATACCAGGAGACCACCTCTGTTATGACCTTCTTCTATTTGTATCATCATTCTTCTATATTGCCTCTCTTTGATTTCATTGTTGTGTGTTGTGTCTTATGGACATAACATTATGGTTGGTGAATTAGGGGTACCCTCCTACCTGACTATCCCTACGACACTCATTTCTCCTCTTTTATTTGTTGTTTCCCTTCCTCAACAAAAAATTGGACTTAGTTCCTAATATGACAATGGGGTTGTAATATATTATCCAACACTTGGCTAGTAGAAGTACTCATGCTTTCTGCATAGTGATTTTGATGATCCTTTATCTCACTTACAAACCTTAACAATACTGCTTCTCTGTGCACTTTGTTTGTCTTTGAATCTTGCCTTGGTGGTACTTGGTTCAAAGATTTTCATGCTATAGCCTCATGGTTATCCTTGATCTCTGAATTCATAGTATAACCTTGGCTCTTTGTGTGGTTAATCATATGCATTGATGTTGTTGTTTATCATGATTTTGTAGACACTAACATGTTTCTTGCAGGGATGTGTTTGTGGGAATATTTGGCAATCGTAAACTACATGTCACCTCCAGGGGGCATGGGCTTTGTGAAAGTATGTGTTCCCTTGTGTGTTTTCTTCCTACCTTAACGTGCTTGATATCTATGCATGATATCAACCACCTTAAGGTGGGGGCATATATAAGGTAAGATGTCTATTGTAGATGTTAGCAATGTGCTTGTCCTTAGGTGCAGTTTAAAGACTAATGGTGATGAGTCCCTCCTGCACTTTGAGTTTGTTTGCAATCAATCAATCAATCAATCATCTTAAGCCCTCTGTGGAGGTGGGGGTGGTGTATCTCTTGCAGAGAGTGCCCATCCTATCATTTTCAAAAGTCCTCTATGGAGGCGGGGAGTGGTTCTATGACTAACTCAACCCTTAAGCATGTCTTCGGTGGTTGTTGTGGCAAAGCCCAATAGTCGGTGTGTGCCTGTAATGTGCTTGAGATGGTGATGAGCCTAGAAATAGGAACACTCTATCGCTTGTCTGTCGTGTTTTCTCTGTGTCTTCAAAGTGTGTGTGTTTGGCATGTTTTCTTTGTTTGGCATGTCTGTTGCCCCATATGCAATATAAAGACAAGTGCGATGAGTGCTTCCTGCATTTTGGGAGGTTTGGTGTGTCTTGTGTGTGTGTTGCCCCATATATGCAGTTTAAAGACTAGCGCGATGAGTGCTTCCTACAATATGGGTGGTGTGTTTACTTTCCTGTACTTGCATTTGCATTTCATATATATGAGAAAAAGAAAAGAAAAGAAATCATCTTTGTCTTCCATGCATTTACTGTCTTCTATGCATTTGTTGTATTCTCTGTGTTTTACGTGACTATAACTATCTTCTCTATGTTTTGCGTGCCTGTTATTGTCTTCTCTTTGATTGGCATGTCTTCTCCATGCTTGGCGTGTTAGCTCTATTTGTTGACCATACTTTAATGCATGTATTGGCCTTGCATTTATACATGCATTAAAGTGGAGGCTAAATGTAACATCAAAAAATGTCCCCTTGGGGGCTTTTCCTTCATAAGGTTTAGCTCCCAAGTCTTTTACTAGCATTTAGGACATATTGCATCATATTTTGACATCCTGATGAAATGAACCCTAAGTTTCATGACAAATGGGACCTAGGAGACCCCTAGAACATAACCCTACCCAAAATAGGGGGAGGACTTGGGCGCCTATGCCCTAGTCCTTCCCTATTTTGGGTTAGTCCCAAATTTTCAATGTCAGCTTGTGACCATTATTTAGGTCCTATGCCGACATGGTAAGTTTGAATTATGAAATTCTTGGCAGGAGTGTTTGTAGTTGCATATATAAGCATGTTTAGGCATTCATTTGTAAACTAGATTATCATTTTGAACTTTATGCATCCTAAAGGTGATTCAAAGCATTCATTGTGTGGCAAGAACAAATTTGTGTTGTTTATGTGTTTGTATTTGCAGATTTGAGCAATCATGTCCTCATGGCATCAAGAGCTTCTTCCTTCCATGAGATCTTCACTACAAGGTGACATCATTTGTGTTTTTTAGCATTTATCATTTAGTTTTTGCCTCTGCCTTCCAAAGGCATGCACTCTCTATCTGACAACGGTGTTCGAAAGATTTGAATGTCTCTCTGGGGCTTGACTGAGGCAAGCCTCTAAACACCACAACCCCCTCCCAAAGTTTTCATGATTGCAGGTTACAAGTCGAAGATACAGGAAAAGTGAAGTTGTAGGAGGGTATCACAGAGTCTCTGATTTGCAGATTAGAGCCAAAAATAGCACCCTAGACTTGGGCACTGGGTGCTGCCACAATAATGGGTTACACTTTCTGCGACATCCTGATTTTTGCTAAAATCACATATTTTTAGAAAATATAATGATTTAATCCTTGAAAAGTTCCATTTAAAGAATTTTAATTGAAGAGGGTTTGATCAAACCCCCTTAGATTCAAACCCCTTGGATAGAACCATACCTATAATGGAGTCTCCTCTACACCTATCAAAATGCTGATAAAAAACTAATTTTGATTTATCTTTTGAGGGATCAAATGAATTCATTTAAAATTTATGCTTTGTAAGTATGTAGTCTTATTATAAGCTTCCCAAAAAATATAATTTTAAATATATTTAATTTGATTATTATATTTATTTTGTATTTCTTGTGAATGTATGTTTTTCACTCAACATCAAGCTCTCTATTCTACACACATGGAAAATTAGTAAATTATTAAAAAAAATTCTAAAAAATATTTATGCACTAGGTATTGATGTCCTTGTTTGAACAAAAGAAAAAAATTGAATTTTGATACATACAGAAAAAGTTATGTTTTACGGAATACACCTATGTCTAAATTATAATTGGTTTGACTTCAAAAATTAATTAAAAAATATATATTCAACAAAGCATTATGAAATCATATGCATACACTATATATCAGTGTTACCAATTTAAATTAAAAAGAATCTAAATTTTATCCTTTGTAGAAAAAAAGTTATGTGCTACGGAATAAACATCACTTTAAAAAAATGTTGTTTACTATTAAAAACCAGTTATCAAAGGAGATGCAAAAAAATTTACAATTTAACTCCAATTTTTTTAAAAAATATATATTTAGAATCTACAAACAAAATCTCACAAATCACTAGTTCACATCATCTTCAAATTCCTAATGGTTTAGCAGCTATAGGTGTTAGAATATGAAGACTTAGTTCAAAATATTGATTTCAATGTAAAGTTTGGCCAAAAAGTGTAACCCATTATTGTGGGATGACTCCGCCCACTCATTAGTCCTCGAAGTTCCATGACAGGAAAATCTCTGATACAGGAGGAACAAGTTGCAGATCTTGTTTCTAGATCCTGACAAAAGCCTGGGCCTTGGACTTGGGCGCCCGCTCTTTAGTCCCCAACTATTTTGCTTCCGAACTCCAAAAATAGGTGCATGTCCATTTTTCATTTTACATCTTTCTAGAGAAGCATTTTGAATAGCTTTTCAATCTACATCAACTCTTCCTCCATTGCTTTAGCCTAGCTTTCATCATTGCATGCTTCACTTACTGTTTTTGGTTCAATCTTTGAAATCAGACAATACTTTTATGAATCTTAAGCAATCGTTCTTCTTATTTGAACACCTTTGCTTCTATCACCTATGATCTGGTATTCAAAATGATTTAGTCTTATATACCTAGAATTTTTGGGAATTTCTTGTACTACTATATCTTGGACAGGTTCATTCAAACTTATCTCTCTTCTTCCTAATTTTAGGATTCTTCAGATCAATCTAGATTTGAACTTCAGAAGGGGCTTGAACTTCTTGGACCAAAACATCACTCTGATCATCTGCTTCATACTCATCAAACCTTGAGGGATTTTCAATGCCTTCATCAACCTTCGCATTTGTATTTTCTACAATATTTCTTAATCTCTTGTTATAACACCGATAAGATTTTCTTTGAGTAGAGTAAACCAAGAATATTCCTTCGTCACTTCTAGCATCAAATTTGCCTAGATCTTCATCTCTTTTAATGTAACATTTACTACCAAAGACTCTGAAATACTTTACAGTAGGAGTGATGCCAAACTAGAGTTCATAAGGGGTCTTACCAATATTGCTTATGATTTGTACTCGATTAAGAGTATAGACAGTAGTGCTTACAGCTTCTCTCTAGTAGATTTGAGAGACATTTGCTTCCATCATCATGGTTCTAGATGCTTCCTGGATGGTCTGGTTCTTTCTCTCCACTACTCCATTCTGCTATGGAGTCCTTGGAGCAGATAACTGTCTCTTTATCCCATGTTTCTCACAGAATTCTACAAACTCTCTAAATGTGAATTCACCACCTCTATTAGACCTAAGACATTTTATGTTTAACCCAGTTTCATTTTCTACCATAGCCTTGAATATTTTGAACTTCTCAAGAGCCTCAAATTTCTCTTTTAGGAAAGTCACCCACATCATCCGAGAATGGTCATCGATTAGTAACATGAAATATCTATCACCTTGCAAACTTCTGATTATTGCCGGTCCACATAGATTAGTGTGTACTAAGTCTAACAATCTGGTAGAAGATTGTTCCTTACTTTTGAATGTGACTTTGCTCTGCTTACCCAACTGACATTCCTTGCACAAACTATTAATAGGTTTCACCAATCTTGGAAGATCTCTTACAGCCTAAGTGTTGCTTATCTTGATGATATTATCAAAATTTACATGACACATTCTCCTATGCCACAACCAACTTTGATCAATTTGAACAAATAAACAACTCTTGCCAGTACCAACCAAGTGGAAGATGTTACCTTTTGTTTGAGTACCTGATGCAATCTCTGTTCTAGAACTTTCAAAGATTTTACATTTTCTATTTTTGAATCAGAGATCATAGCCTTTGTCCACCAACTGCCCAACACTGAGAAGATTATTCTTCAAACCTTCAACATACAGTACATCACTGGTTTTGTTCTTTCCATCAAAAGAAATAGTTCCTCTGCCTCTGATTCTGCCAGAAGAATTATCACCAAATTTTACAACTCCTCCTTCATATCTTTCCAGATCTATGAACTTATTTTTGTCACTAGTCATATGGTGGGAGCATCCACTATCAATGACCCATTCATCCTTTTCCTCAACTTAAGCAGCTAGAGCTCTTGCTATCTATTTATGATTGACAGATTCAATGGGCATTGGATCTTCTTCCTTGATGGCAATAAATACCCAGTCACTTCCCGGATTTGTTTCCTGTCTCTGATTCATCATCTGTTACTCCTTCATCATCATCACCTTCATGAACATAGTAACATTTCTTTGGGAATCTTGATTTATTAGGATTTGTCCTTGAAAATCTTTTCGGACACCTTGAAGCAAAATGACCGATCTTGTTGCAGTTGAAACATTTGAAGGGAAATTTTCCTTCATACTTACCAGATCCTCTTGGTAGTCTTTTTGCAATAAGGGCTTCAAGTTGAGCAGCTTCTGCCTCATCTTCTTCTAGATCTTTTTCTTGATTTTTCATACCATGATAGTTTCTTTGAGGAGTTCTCTCCTGGATCATACCTTTGTTTGCCTTTTACAGAGGCAATAGCTTTCAATGCAGATTCATTCTTGGGGGGTGCATCTCCAAACTTAGCCAATTCAAATGCAACTAATTTTCTAACCAATTGATCCCTTGTGATATTTGATAAAGATCTGAATTCCTCAATAGTAGCAACCTTGTGTTTGTAAGAAGGAGGTAAGGATCTGAGAACTTTGGCAACAATCTCATCTTCATCCAAGGTTCCACCACCACATCTAATGCCACAAACAAGCTCATTTACTTT
This sequence comes from Cunninghamia lanceolata, assembly GCA_027924645.1. NCBI lineage: Eukaryota > Viridiplantae > Streptophyta > Pinopsida > Cupressales > Cupressaceae > Cunninghamia > Cunninghamia lanceolata. The sequence continues at coordinate 34,461,471 of BSBN01000072.1, forward strand.
TGGCATAAATGTAGTGATATTCTCATCTTCATTCATCTTCAGATTTTTAAATTTTCCTTTTAGACTTTGTAGCTTGGCACATTTAACATATTTGTCTCCTTCATGCAGAAGTGCTAGTTTTGACCAAATTTCATATGTAGTTTTTAAATCCATAACATTCGTCAGCTCTGAATCAGATAAGGCACTTAGTAGGGCTTCTTTAGCTCAAAGATTATCTTTAGCATCTCTAATTTCATTTGTAGTTACCTGACGATTCTTTGGAGGAACATACTTCTTTGTAGTCATGGTCCAATATTGCATTCCCACATTGCAAGTGACATTCCATGCAGCTTTTCCAAAGAGTGTAATTTGTTCCATCAAACCTCAGACTATCCTTATTGTAGGAAGACATCCTAGATCTCCTCAAGCGGTTAAGCTCTTTTAGAGGAACTTAGCTCTGATACCAATTGTTGGTTTTAGGACAGACAACTGAGAGAGGGGTGTGAATTAGTTGTCACCAGAATTTCTATTCTTTAAACACTTAAGGCCTTCTTATATTTCTACAGCATAATTATGATTTAGTCATAGAAGCACAATGCAATAATTTAAAAGTAGAAACACATTCAACACATATGACACTAGGATTTTAACGTGGAAAACTCGGTTAAGGGAAAAACCACGGGTTGACTAACCCAAGATTGTATTCTCTATTAAAAGAATAAGAAGAAAAGACGGTACTTGCCAATTAGGGCTCACTGCCCGAGCACACTGCTCACAAGAGGCCCACTGCCTACAAGAGACACACTGTCTACAGAATAATATAAATATTACATACTTGAACTGGACATTAGCATCTTCACCATGCTTGAGACAGTTCCATTTAAGCTCAACACTTCTGCTCTGCTTTTTGCTCTTCTCCTCTCTACCACTTTCTCATCTCGACCAAGGATACTTTTGAATGAATTCACAATTGTTATTTATACATGACATCAACTTTGGAATGATCATCAAAGTTGGCACAACATACTTTATTTTCTTACAGAGCAGTTACAAAAATACAACTTGATTTGTTACAAGACTTCATGCGTATCACCACACTATCGGCCACACATATCTAGGACTTCAATCTTCTTTGAAGAACATGCCATGCTTTGTAGAACATCTTCAAGATCATCTACAAGATGTGTAAAACATTCAGTCAACCAAGATTAGGAAGAACACCATCCCCGAAAGCAAATCTTCAATTACGAGCTCAATCTGCAATGCGGACCACCAACACAAACTGGACACAATCTATAGACCCCCACAAGCTTGCCTGAATCACCAAGAACATCCACACCACTTCTACTTACTAAAATAATTCACATTTCCAATCAGAACCTCAAGAACATAGTCTGTCATCATTGTCACATTAGAATAAATTCTTGTGGACCTCCAAACCACAAACCAATTGAGTTGTCAGTTCACATTGGGTTCCTCAACATTCCACCTAATCTGTAGAACAAGATATTGCATTTTGGGATCTCACCAGACCTATTTGTGTCACTCTGTCACCTCTGAACAGCTGCGAGAACTAGTTTTACTCATATAGCCATAACTTCTCAAAATCTTCATGTGGACCTCTCAAATCTTGACTGGATCATCTTTAGACACATATCTACAAACCCTTTGATGCGCATTATTTGATCTTCATCTAGCTAGGATCTTCACTTCATAGAGATCCATTGTCTTCACTGTTCTTCTTTGTTTCTGATAGGACTAACTTTCTTAATATCCTCAGCACACAGCTCATCCAATCCTTGTTATCAATGCAACAGGAGTATGTTGACATCAATGACAACACCGGTTAGGCCCATACTTACAACAATCTCCCCCTTTATCATTGATGGCAACATATGATGTGAAAAACTGTTTTAACCATCAAGACAAGAACTTCTCCTCACTAACTGACATAGCTCCCCCTATCAATAACAATCATTCATATGTCTTCTCTTTCTTTACTTCTCCCCCTTTGATCAGCAACCACTTTTATTTTTCACATGTCTTCTCTCCCCCTTTGACATCAATGGCAAAGGGCACATACTTGCATCAATACTTCAGAATCATACAGACTGCTCCCCCTGAGTAGCAGCTTCCTATCATCAATCCAAACCACAAGATATGACTGTGAGATCCACCAGACTGATGCACATCAATGTACCTTAATTCAGAACTGAAGGGGTAATAACCCCTAACTTCTCCTTGAGATATTCAAAAGAGTCCTTAGGTAGAGGTTTAGTAAAAATGTCTGCAATCTAATCCTTTGAGGGCACAAACTCTAATTTGACTTCATTCTTGTTCACCTGCTCTCTCAAAAAGTGAAACTTGATGGATATATGTTTTGTCTTTGAATGCAACGCCAGATTTTTTGATATATTTATTGCACTTGAGTTATTACAGAAGATTGTGATAGGTTCCTCATACTCCAGTCAAATTTTCTGATGTCTGTTCCTCATAGGTTCCTCATACTCCAGATTTTCTGATGTCTGTTACCATTTGCTTCATCCACAATACTTGAGTGCAACTACCTACTGCCGCAATATATTCTTCTTCTGTAGTGGACAGAGATATTGCTTCTTGTTTCTTGCTCAGCCAAGAAACCAATCTTTTCCCCAAAAGGAATGCAACACCACTAGTACTCTTCTAGTCATCCACATCTCCTGCCCAATCAGCATATGTATATGCATGAAGAGAGAAATCATGATCCCTAGGATACCATATACCATACTCAACTGTTCCCTTTAGATATTTGAGAAATCTCTTGATTGCCATGACATGAGATTCTCTAGGATTAGCTTGGAATCTGGCAACAAGACCAACAACATTCATAATGTCAGGTCTAGTTTGAGTAAGATACAGTAGTCCTCCAATCATTGACTTGTACTTTTTCTGATCAGCCTTAGGGGATTCATCATCTTTGCTCAGTTTACATCCAGTTGCCATGGGATAATTCATTGGCTTTGAATCTTCCATCCCAAATTTCTTCAACAATTCTTTCACATATTTGGTCTATGATATGTGTTAGATTCAAGATAGACAACTGAGAGGGGGGGTGAATCAATTGTCCCAAAACTTTCTATTCTTTAAACACTTAAATCCTTCTTGTAATTCAACAACATAATAATAAATTAATCATGGAAGCACAATGCAATAATTCAAGAGCAAGGATGCATTAACACATATGACACCAAGATTTTAATGTGGAAAACATGGTTAAGGGAAAAACCATGGGGGTGACTAACCCAAGATTGTATTCTCTATTAAAAGAATAAGAGGAACAAAATGGCACATGCCAATTAGGGCTCACTGCCTGAGCACACTAATCACAAGAGGCCCACTGCCTACAGGAGACACACTGTCTACAGTAATAAATATTACATACTTGAACTGAAGATTAGCATCTTCACCATGCTTGATGTAGTTCCATTTAAGATCAACACTTCTACTCTGCTTTTCGCTCTTCTCCTCTCTACCACTTACTCATCTTCACACGGATGCTTTGAAATGACTTCACAACTCTTATTTATACAAGACATCAACTTTGGGATAATCATCAAAGTCAGCACAATACATACTTTATTTTATTACAGAGCAAATACATAAATACAACTTGACTTATTACAAAAGACTTCATGTGAATCACTACACTTTCGGCCACACAGATCTGGGACTTCAATCTTCTTTGAGGAACATGCCATGCTTCACAGAACATCTCTAAGATCATCTGCAAGATGTGTAAAACATCTGGTCAGCCATGAATAGGAAAAACATCATCACCCAAAATTAAATCTTCAATTACGAGCTCAATCTTCAATGTGGACCACCAACACAAACTAGACACAATCTAGAGACCCCCACAAGCTTTCCTAAATCACCAAGAACATCCACACCACTTCTGCTCATTGAAAACATTCTCTTCTTCACCTAGAACCTTAAGAACATAGTCTGTCATCACTATCACATTGGAATAAGTGCTTGCGGACCTCCAGACCATGAACCAATTGAGTTGTCAATTGACATTGGCTTCCTAAACACTCCACCAAATCTATAGAACAAGATATTACGTTTCCAGATCTCACCGGACCTATTTGTGTCACTTTGTCACCTCTGAACATTTGCCAGAACTAGTTTTACTCATATAGCCATAACTTCTTCAAATCTTCATGCGGGCCTCTCAAATCTTTACTGGATCACCTTCAGACACATATCTACAAACCCTTTGATGCACATCCTCTGATCTTCATCTTATCTGGGATCTTCACTTTACTATCTTCAATGTTCTTCTTTATTCCTCATAGGACTAATTTTCTCAATATCCTCAGCATACAACTCATCCAATCCTTGTCATCAATGCAACAGGAGTATGTTGACATCAATGACAACACCAGTTAGGCCCATACTTGCAACAATATGAAGATTCCTTTCTTTGTTTGAGTGATTTACAGAATCAAGAAGAAATTCATTTCCCCAAACATAAACATCTCAAATTCAGTTTTCATTTGATTTGCAAAAGTCTTGCACATACTATCTCTTCCTCCAAAAATGATATCATCAACAAATACTTCAACAATCAAGATATTTTCATGATCAATCTTGAAGTACAAGTTACTGTCAGTAGTGTTGAAACTAATCTTCAAAAGATGTTTATCCAATCTTTCATACCAAGCCCTTGGGGCTTGTTTGAGTCCATGCAATAGTTTCTTCAACTTGCAGACCATATCACCATGATCAGACAATTGAAATCCATCTGGTTGCTCAATGTATACTTCTTCTTATAAGTCACCATTTAGGAAGGTAGACTTGAAATCCATCTGATATACTTTGAAATCCTTGAAGGCAGAAAAAGCAAGAAATAATCTGACTGCTTCAATTCTTGCCACCAGAATAAAAGTTTCTTCAAAGTCAACTCCTTCTGCTTGAGAACACCCCTTACAAACCAATCTGGCTTTGTTTCTGACTACTTCACCATCTTCATTCAGCTTATTCTGGAAGACCCACTTAGTCCCAATCACATTTTTGTCTTTAGGTCTGGGAACAAGATCCCAAGTGTGATTTTTCTCAATTTGCATCAACTCTTCCTCCATTGCTTTAGCCCAGGTTTCATCATTGCATGCTTCACTTATTGTTTTTGGTTCAATCTTTGAAATTAGACAATACTTTTCTGAATCTTGAGCAATCTTTCTTCTTGGTTGAACACCTTTGCTTCTATCACCTATGATCTGGTCTTCAGAATGATTTAGTCTTACATACCTGGGAGTTTTGGGAATTTCTTGTACTGATATTTCTTGGACAGGTTCATTCAAACTTATCTCTTCTTCCTATATTTTAGGATTCTCTGAATCAGTCTGGATCTAAACTTCAGAAGGGGCTTGAACTTCTTGGACCAAAACATCACTCTGATCATCTGCTTCATACTCATAAAACCTTGAGGGATTTTCAATGCCTTCATCAACCTTCACATTTGTACTTTCTACAATCTTTATTAATCTCTTGTTATAACACCAGTAAGCTTTGCTTTGAGTAGAGTAACCCAAGAATATTCCTTCATCACTTCTAGCATAAAATTTGCCAAGATCTTCATCTCTTTTAATGTAACATTTACTACCAAAGGATCTGAAATACTTCACAGAAGGAGTGATGCCAAACTAGAGTTCATAAGGGGTCTTACCAGTATTGCTTTTGATTTGTACTCAATTAAGAGTATAGACAACAATGCTTACAGCTTCTCCCCAGTAGATCTGAGGAACATTTTCTTCCATCATCATGGTTCTAGATGCTTCCTAGATGGTCTATTTTTTTCTCTCCACTACTCCATTCTGATGTGGAGTCCTTGGAGCAGATAACTATTTCTTTATCCCATGTTTCTCACAGAATTCTATGAACTCTCTGGATGTGAATTCACCACCTCTATCAGACCTAAGACATTTTATGTTTAACCCAGTTTCATTTTCTACCATAGCCTTGAATATTTTAAACTTCTCAAGAGCCTCAGATTTCTCTTTTAGGAAATTCACCCACATCATCTGAGAATGGTCATCAATCAATAACATGAAATATCTATCACCTTGCAAATTCCTAATTCTTGCCAGTCCACATAGATCAGTGTGTACGAAGTCCAACAATCCGGTAGAAGATTGTTCCTTACTTTTGAATGTGACTATGCTCTGCTTACCAAACTGGTATTCCTTGCATAAACTCTTAGTAGGTTTCACCAATCTTGGAAGATCTCTTATAGCCTGAGTGTTTCTTATCTTGATGATATTATCAAAATTTACATGACACATTCTCCTATGCCACAACCAATTTTGGTCAATTTGAACAAATAAACAACTTTTGCTAGTACCAAGTGGAAGATGTTACCTTTTGTTTGAGTACCGGATGCAATCTCTGTTCCAAAACTTTCAAAGATTTTACATTTTCTATTTTTGAATCAGAGATCATAGCCTTTGTCCACCAACTGCCCAACATTGAGAAGATTATGCTTCAAACCTTCAACATACAGTACATCACTGGTTTTATTCTTTCCATCAAAAGAAATAGTTCCTCTACCTCTGATTCTACCAGTAGAATTATCATCAAATTTTACAACTCCTCCTTCATATCTTTCCAGATCTATGAACTTATTTTTGTCATCAGTCATATGGTGGGAGCATCCACTATCAATGACCCATTCATTTTTTTCCTCAACTTGACCAACCAGAGCTCTTTCTATCTGTTTATGATTGACAGATTCAATGGGCATTGTATCTTCTTCCTTGATGGTAATAAACACCCAGTTACTTCCAGATTTGTTTCCTGTCTCTGATTCATCATCTACATATTATTTTGAGAAATGGGTCTTTATGTTTGGGCTGGTGTTCCCACCTCTTTAACACAAAGAAGGGTAAGTCTTATTACCATGTAGGGATGGCAGTTTTAGCCGCCCCTACATGAGGGAAAGGCCAAGGACAAGGCACATGTATTAGCAGTCATTTCTGCCACCAATACAAGCGTCAAGACTCAGAAAAAAAAACAAGGCAATATCAGAGATTTTCACTAATTATTCATATGACTAAACACTCTTGAAACAAAACAAAAACGGCAAAAAACACCAACTAAAAATAGGTAAAATGAAAAGAAAACCCTAAGTTTAAATGAATATAAATTAATCAACACAAAGCCAGGAAAATGTAGGGTTTCAAAATCATAAGAAAGACGGACAGAGAAAAGCATAATCGATACAACTACATTATTACTAGTGTAGAAACTTAAACACAGAAAAAATAAATAAAATAAACTTACCTATTACAGAGAAATGACGAAAAAAAGGTGAAACCCTAACGATGCACTCCCACTATCTGGTTGCAACGGATCAACACAATGTCTTGACAGAGAGTAAGAAACAAGGATGCAAGATAAAAGTAATGACAAACAAAAATGATTTCAAACACATTTAAAAAAACCAAAACATAACTATAAGTTTGAAATAAATGCCACACAAGTTCACTCGTTGAGACATTAATTACATGTCTTGACAGTGAAATTTACCGACATCACATGAAATAAACAAAACATGCACAAGCGGTAGCTATGACACACCTTGCATGTGTAAAATTTGCCAAGGAGAAAGAATTTATAAGTGGTGAAAAAGGCTGATATTGCATGCAGGAAGAATACAAACATGCAAGAGCGGTGGTTTTCACCGACTTCGCATGTGAAAACTAAAAATTCTCTAACACCTTAAAATGATCAAACTTAACATTTTGACAAGCTTTCAACTTAGTCAATCTTCACGAATCTCAAGAAATCAACTAAGGGGAATGTCACAAGTTATTCTATGGTGTCAAATGACTTCACACAAGACCAAGAGAACTTTTCTCAATTTGCAAACTTAGAGTGTTGGATACGAAATAGACAAGTTTCGTAGGGATTGTCTACAAAATGAGCGTAGCTAATTTTGAGAACAACAGTTGGCTCTAACTGGGGAACTTCCTTTGATCAAACTTTGAAACAATCAAAGGGAGAAGAATTCGGTCTCTAAGTGCCTTCATCCATGCCATTGGGCCATAGAGTCAAGCTATCAAAAAGAAAAAGACACAAAAAGACTAAACAAAAACACAAAAATACAAATACAAAACTATACAAATGTACAAATGAACTTATCTGATACTTCAAGGATTGAAGTGTTTCAGATGTTGTCCACTGTGAGGTAGCAAGAATGGTGTTCCATCCAGATACTCCAGCAAGAAGCTATTTTCACCACAAAGTTAATGAATGATGAACAAGCCTCTCCATAGGGAATCAAACTTCCCATGCATCCCTTTTGGTTCTCTCCTCTTGTCCCATAACAAGACTTGATCTCCAATTTGAAAATCATGAGCCTTCGCCTTCTTGTCAAAAAGCTTCTTCACTTGACTTTGATGTTCAGCATTATGGTCTACTACCATAGCTCGCTGTTCTTCAAGTTCAGTGAGGTACATGATTCTTTTGTCAATAGAACTTTCAAAAGTTCTATCTTCTACTGCCTTTGCCAACTTCAATGCCGACAACTCCAAAGTTATAGGTATCTCTACATTTAGACCATACAGAAGCTAAAACGGTGACATACCTATTACTCTTTTGGGGGTAATCCTATCTGCCCATAAAGCATCAAACAACTCTTTATGCCAAGTTCTTTGATTATCTTCCACCAGTTTCCTGATAATAGTAACCAGATTTTTGTTACTACATTTTGCTTGACCATTTCCTTGCGGATAATAGTCTAAAGAGTGAGAAAGAATGATCCCATGTTCATAGAAAAAGATAGTAATCTCATTGGAAGAGAAACATGTAGCATTATCTGCTACAACTTTGTTTAGAACTCCAAACCGGGAAATAATATTTTCCTTAAGAAAATTACATACCACTTCAAAAGTAGCATGCTTCATTGGGATAGCCTCCACCCACTTGGTAAAATAATTAATTGTGGTGAGAACAAAGTTGTGTCCCATGCTTGATGGCGGGTTCACAACACCAATGAAGTCAATGCCCCATTGCTGAAAAGGTTCTTCAAATACAACTGGCTTGAGAGGTAGTGCAGCTAACTTAGGCCTTCCAACAAACTGTTGACATAACTCACACCTACGTACCCAATTGTACACATCCTGAAACAATGTGGACCAATAGTACCTAGCCCGCAAAATCTTATGAGCTGTAACAGGTGTAGAAAAATGTCCTCCACAAGCCAAATTGTGAAAAGACTCCAGAAGTCTATTTTGTTGTGCTCTATCCACAAAATGGAGAAAAACTCCATCAAGGCTTCTTTTATACAAACCATTGTCCCATAGGACATAGTTAGCAACCTTCAATTTGATAGTTCTCTTTTCCTTATAGGATAGATGAGAAGGACACTCACCATAGGTAAGAAAATGAGCAATATTTGAATACCACTCATCTATAGTAGTGACAAAGAGAACATTTGGTACATCCTCAACTTCTTATTCATCTCCTGTTTCTTTTGGTACATTGTCAGAAATCAACTAACACAAACCTCTACCACGCACAAGCTTGGTAGGTTTGATATCAAGATCAAACTCTTGAATCTTAGCAATCCAATTGCCTCTTTTGGTTCCAAACTCTTGTTGAGTCAGAATCAAATTTAATGTTGTGTCTGGCACTAAAACAATAGTGTGTGAATTCAAAATATAAAACTGGAAATCCTTTACCGCCTTGACCACGGCATAAGTATGTTTCTCCATATTTTAATATTTCAATTCATGAGCCTTCAGAGGACAAGTCATAAATGAAATAGGAGATTCCACACCTTCTTCATTCTGTTGAACAAGAATGGCTGAAAGTGTATGCTCGGAAGCATAACTATATACTACAAAATCCTTGGTATAATTAGGACAAACTAGAACCAGAGCATGAGCTATGGCCCTCTTGATGTCCTCAAATGTCACTTCACTTTCTGCACTCCAATGGAAAGTAGTCTTACCCTTCATCATGTTGACAATGTGATGGGTTTTCTCCACGAATTCTGGAATGAATCTCCGCAGAAAATTCACCTTTCCGAAGAAAGAGTGAACTACCGTCTTACTAGCAAGCAAAGTAAGACTTTGGATGGACTTGACTCTTTCTGAGTTAATTTTAGTGCCTTCTCAAGACACAATGTGACCGAGAAACTTACCTTCCGTAACATCGAAAACTGATTTCTTAGGGTTAAGAGAAATACCATTTTGTTGACATCTTTCCAACACCTGTCACAAATGATACGCATGATCATGATGTTGTTTGGAGAAAATAGTCAAATCATCAAGATATACCACAATGAATTTCCCCATCTCATCTCTAAAAGTGAGGTCCATTGCTCTCTGGAAAGTAGCGCCAGCGTTGATCAAACCAAACGACATCCTGCGATATGCAAACATGCCCCAAGGTGTTGTGAAAGCAGTCTTGTACTGATCTACTTCATTGGCCTCTACTTGATTATATCCTAAGAAACTGTCTAGCATAGACAGCATTTCCGAACCAATTACAGTTTGCAACACTTGGTCCATGATGGGTAGGGGGTAGTTATCCTTTAGAGAAGACTGGTTGAGATTCCTAAAATCAACGCAAATATGGATTTCTTCATTCTTCTTTCTTACAGGAACAATATTCATGATCCAGGTAGAATGATGAATAGGAAAGATTATTCTTGCATTCAACACTTTCTGATTCTCAGAAAGAATAGTACCTGATATTTTGGGATTATATTACCTTTGTTTCTATTTGTGAGGCAATGACCCAACTTTGAGAGGAATTTCATGCTGAATCTCCTTAGGCCTAAAGGACTTCAGATCATCATAAGAATATGCCAGAACATCAATGTAATGGCAAAGAAGTGTAGTGAATTTAAATTTCTCATCGGCAGTGCAACACTTCCCAATGTTGACCATTTTGGGATCTGCCTCAGAACTCAAATTTACTTGTTTAAATTCCATAGATAAACTTGAATCAAGTTGTTGCTGTTGTTTAATGTATCTGTCATGCTTATCAAATAGCTTTTCCAAGGAAACCAAACCTTCTGGAATCTTATTCTCTTTTAGTTGAAGAAACTCTTCACCAGTTTGTGAATCTACTTCAGAAATGTATTCCTGTGGTGGAGATTCACTACCTTCAAAATAGAGCTCATCAAAGCTATCCATCTTTTCCAAGAAAGCTATGATTTGATTATCACCATTGAACATCTACCAATGGTCAGCATTATCTAGTACACTTGGTCAGAAAACCAACTCAATTGTGTACTTGTTACCTTTGAAGTCTTTATGGGGAACCATGAGGGTGGCAGAGACAGCTAATGAATCAGCATGATCATTAAACTCTCTTAGTACTGTAGAAATGTCGAAAGCATCAAAACCTTCAATGCAATCCCAAACACGGTTGTGGTAATGCCTTAACCTTTCATTTTTGGCCTGATATAAATTTCTCACTTGCCAAACAACTAGTTTGGCATCTCCTTGAGTGTGAAGATTTTTAATACCTTTAACCCGAGCAGCTTCGATGCTGAGTAATAATAATTCATACTCTGCAGTATTATTGGTATTGTCAAATTGTAGCTTGTATGAGAAAGGGAAGATATCACCTTGTGGAGATATCAAAACAACTCCAGCTCCAGATCTGGTGGAGGAATAACTACCATCAAATTCTAAAACCCAAACATCATTTGAATTTCTTACTTTGATGTTTCTGTTACTAGTAGATTCTTCTTCATTAGAAAGGGAAGATTCTGGCATCACTATGCTCTCATCTGAACTTTCATCTGATTTACTAGAAGTATCCTCTGATTCTGCATCTGAAATGTCAGAACTCTCATCTAATGAACTAGAAGTATCTTCAGTAGACAAAAAATAATTACCCATTCCTAAAGACTCAAACAAAATTTGAGCTTTGGGATTTGCAGTTTGGGTAACAATATATTTTGCTTCCTTCTGAGGAAGCAACTTTTGCATGATGCCTTTAACAAGTATCCTTTCTTTGGATAGGTGCATGTTCAGTTCTCTACCCACATCTATACAAAATTTACGCCCGAGTAGGATGCCATAGGAGGCTGGAACATCAGCCACTAGAATAGTCATCTTGATCCTCTTGTTTGGAAAGGCTACAAATGCAAATTGGGCATCTTTGATTTGGCCCAACAATGGCACTTGTTTATTTTCCATGGAGAAACATCTCCCAAAGGTCTTGGTCAAAGTAAAACCGAGGGCATCTACCACTTTGGTAGGCATGACATTATCGGAGGCCCCAGAGTCTATTATGCAATTGTTCAATTTGTGACCATTTACCAATACAGAAACATAGAAAGGTTCTATTTTTCCTGGGGCAACAAGGGGAGTAGTGACAAGATTATTTTGGGTGGATTTGTTCTTTGAGGAATCATGGGCAACTTTGGGAAGGTCTTGTCCTGTAGGGACAGACTTGTTTTCAACGTATTTATCTAACCTATCAAACTGTTCAGGATTAGCTTGTAAATACTCAACCTCAGACATTTGGATTTTGGTTTTCCTAGCATGATCTATTATGTCAAATAGCTAAAATGAACTAGATACAGAGGAAGGAAATCCATCATTCTGAGTTTTATTAGAGGTAATACTAGTCTGAGGGACAGAAGTAGAAGACATAGGATTGTTAGATGTACTTACTTGCTTATCACCAACCGAGTCCTTTGACTGAAAAGGAAATGGAGTCCGCCATTTGGCAATTGAGATCACTGGATGAGGTTCCTCTCTTGCCTTTCCTTTATCATCTTGTTGATTTGACTGATTCTGGGACCTAGTAAAAATAGCATATGCTCCATCATATACTTCTCCTTCTCCTTCAGCTTCATATTGGTAATTCAGAAAGCCAATGGTAGAGTTGCCAGCTAATTCTTCTTCTCCTTCTATAAAAAGATTAGCATCATTCTCCTGATCCAACTCAGGTTGGAAAGAATGGTCATGTTTTGCTTCATAATAGCCAACTGCTGAGTTGACTGGCGCTGCTTCAATGGCAAGCTTCCCTTTGTGTGGGTGGAAGACAATTTTGTTGCCCTTGATTTCTGGTAGCATTGCCTTGATATGAATTGTTAGAAAATGTTCTCCTTGGTATATCCCTATAAGGAGGGGTAGACATACCTTGTGACATTTTCCTTTTCAAAGCTAGCAACTCATTTGCTAACTTTTGCACCATAGGATCTGTGGTGCTTGTGGAAGGATTATCAGTAGAGGATTGACCTCTATTCCTATTGGAATCTCTTCTTATCTTACCCGCAAGGATAAGATCATCTTCAACTTCCGTAGCCAAAATTTGAGCTATGGGGAGATCTGCGGGGCCAGCCCGCCTTAGCAGAAAGCTTACCTCAGGAAGCTGAGTATTGATAAAGAAACATTTAAGATTCTCCACCATTGGCTGAGCAGTTGTAGGAATCATGTTTGTCAGTGTATTGAACTTAGCGATCAAGTCTTCATGGGTTCATGTGGCTCTTTCTTCATCTATGTTAGTTGTGCTAACAAGGCATGTACATCTTCCATAAGTTTGAACTTGGCTTCAAACTTGGTCTTTAGAGTGTTTCAACTCATTATAGTTTGAGCTTGAAGATGGTAAAACGAATCTGCAGCAGCACCTTGCAGTGTTTCCACAAAAAGTCTTACTGCTACATCTTCTGTTGGATCTAGGGCATACAACTGAGAGGGGGGCTGAATCAGTTGTATAAAACTTGCTCTTACTTTAAACACTTGATTGTTCTTTGTTAGTTAACAGCATATCAATTAACCATCTATGAAAGCATAATGCATAAACTCAGAGCAGATGAACATTAACACATTGAACACCAAGATTTTGATGTGGAAAACCCGGTTAAGGGAAAAACCACGGGGTGATTAACCCAAGAATTATTCTCTGTTAGAAGAATAAAGAAGAATGAATGGCACATGCCAATTAGGGCTCACTGCCCGAGTACACTGCTCACAAAGACGCCCACTGCCTACAAGGAGACACACTGTCTACAAAGTGATAAAAATCACAATCTTGAACTGGAGAATGACATCTCTACTATGTCCGGATCAGTTCCATTTAAGCCCAAAACCTCTGCTCTGTCTTTCGCACCTCTCTTCGCTATCCCACACTCATCCACATCATACACACTTTGAAATGAACTCACAAACCGTTATTTATACAAGACATCGACTTAGGAACAAACATCTAAGTCGGCAAACAACCATAAGAGTATCCGCAAGATGAATAACACATCCGGTCGGCCACCACAAGAACATTCGCAGGATGAACAACTCATCCGGTCGGCTAAACAGAGCAAGAACTTCATCCGGAAGAATAACTTCAATTCCGGGCTCTACTATCAATGCAGACCAACAACACAACCTCAACATGATCCAAGAACCTTCACAAGCCTGCCTGAATGATCGGATACATCTGCACTTCCTCTACTTACTGGAATCTCTTGTCTTCCTCATCTGGAACTTCAAGAGCACAGACTGTCTTCACTGTCATAATGCAGGAGGTACTTCCGGACCTCCAAATTATACACAACTTGAGATGGCACATCACAAGGACATCCCAAAGACTCCTTCCAATCCACAGATTAGGATTATACAGTTCCGGACCTCACCGGACCTTTTTGTGATCCTCTGTCACCTCTGAATACTTGCCGGAACCAGTTCTACACCGACAGCCACAACTCCTTTAGATCTTCATGCGGATCTCTGAAATCTTAACTGAAGCATCTCAAGACTCATATCTACAAACCCTTTAATCCGCATCCTCCGGTTCGTATCCTATACAGTACATTTGCCTTCTTCTCATCACTGTTCTTTACTGTTCCTGACTGAGGCTAATTTTCTCAATATCCTCAGCACACTGCTCATTGAATCCTTCTTGTCAAAGCAATATGAGTATGTTGGCATCAATGACAACACTGGTTTACCTCATACTTACAACAATCTCCCCCTTTGTCATTGATGGCAACATATGATGTGAAAAACCATCAAGACAAGAACTTCTCCTTTCTGTCACAGCTCCCCCTATCAGCGACATGTCTTCTCCCCATTTACTGCTCCCCCTTTGATCATCAGCTACTTGTTTTTCACATGTCTTCTCTCCCCCTTTGACATCAATGGCAAAGGGTTCATACTTGCAATTCTCATACATCAGAATCATACCAACTGCTCCCCCTTAGGTGCAGCTCCCCATCATCAATCCGGATCACAAGATATGACTATGATATCCACCGGACTGATGCACATCAGTGCATCCTAGTTCATCACCGGAGGGGCCATGACCCCTAACTTCTCCTGGAGATATTCAAAAGAGTCCTTGGGAAGAGGTTTAGTAAAGATATCTACAATCTGATCCTTGGAGGGAACATACTCCAATCTGACTTCTTCCTTGTTCACTTGTTCTCTCAAGAAGTGAAACTTGATAGATATGTGCTTAGTCTTAGAATGCAATACTGGATTCTTAGAAATATTAATTGCACTTGAATTATCACAGAAAATTGTGATAGGCTCCTCATATTCAACTTTAATGTCTCTTAGCATCTACTTCATCCATAAGATTTGAGTGCAACTACCTGCTGCTGCAATGTATTCTACTTCAATTGTAGACAGAGATATTGCATCTTGTTTCTTGCTTAACCAAGAAACCAATCTCTTCCCCAAAAAGAATGCTCCACCACTAGTGCTCTTTCGGTCATCCACATCTCCTGCCCAATCTGCATCTGTGTAAGCATGAAGAGAGAAATCTGGATCTCTAGGGTACCATAGACCATACTCAACTGTTCCTTTCAAGTACCTAAAAATTCTTTTGATTGCCATAACATGAGATTCTCTAGGATCAGCCTAGAATCTTGCCACAAGACCAACAGCCTGCATTATATCTAGTCTAGTCTGAGTGAGATACAACAATCCACCAATCATTGATCTATACTTTGTCTGATCTGCCTTTGGGGAGTCATCATCTTTGCTCAACTTACATCCGGTTGCCATGGGAGTGTTCATTGGCTTTGAGTCTTCCATACCAAATTTTCTCAACAATTCTTTCACATATTTGGTCTGAGAAATGAAGATCCCTTCTTTTGTTTGAGTAATTTGCAGACCCAAGAAGAAATTCATTTCAGCAAGCATAGACATTTCAAACTCACTTTTCATCTGATTTGCAAAAGTTTTGCACATACTATCTCTTCCTCCAAAAATGATATCATCCACAAACACTTCAACAATTAAAATGTTTTCATGATCAATTTTGAAATATAAGTTACTGTCAGCAGTACCTTTGTTGAATCCAATCTGCACAAGATGCTTATCCAACCTTTCATACCATGCTCTTGGGGCTTGCTTCAATCCATACAAAGCTTTCTTCAACTTGCAGACCATATCATCATTATCAGACAATTGAAATCCATCCGGTTGTTCAATCTAGACTTCTTCTTCCAGATCACCATTTAGGAAGGCAGACTTGACATCCATCTGATATACCTTGAAGTCTTTGAAGGCAGCAAATGCAAGAAGTAATCTGACTGCTTCAATTCTTGCCACCGGAGCAAAAGTCTCTTCAAAGTCAATTCCTTCTATTTGAGAGTAGCCTTTGTAGACCAATCTAGCTTTGTTTCTGATTACTTCACCAGCTTCATTTAGTTTGTTCCGGAAGACCCACTTGGTTCCAATTACATTCCTGTCTCTAGGTCTGGGAACAAGATCCCAAGTATGATTTTTCTCAATTTGCATCAATTCATCTTCCATTGCTTTGGTCCAGTTTTCATCATTGCAGGCTTCATTTATTGTTTTAGGTTCAATCTTTGAAATCAGACAACATTCATCCTGATTTTGAGCAACATTCCTTCTAGTTTGTACACCTTTGCTTCTGTCACCTATGATCTGATCTTCAGAGTGGTTCAGTCTTACATACCTTGGAATTTTGGGAGTATCCTGCACTGTTGCTTCTTGATCAGGCTCATTCAAACCTATCTCTTCTTCCTGATTTACTGGATCAGGCTGACTCTGTCTCACCGGAGAGGATTGAGTTCCTTGAACACTGTCTTGGTCATCTTCATCAAACTCATAAAATCTTGAAGGCTTCTCAATTCCTTCATCAACTTTCACATTGGTGCTTTCTATCATCTTCCTCAATCTCTTATTGTAACACCGGTATGCTTTGCTTTGAGTGGAGTAACCCAAGAAAATTCCTTCATCACTTCTAGCATCAAACTTTCCTAGATCTTCATCTCTTTTAATATAACACTTGCTACCAAATACTCTGAAATATTTCACAGTAGGAGTGATGCCAAACCAGAGTTCATAGGGGGTCTTACCGGTGTTGTTTCTGATTTGAACTCGATTGAGAGTGTAGACTGCAGTGCTGATAGCTTCTTTCCAAAACATTTGAGGAACATTTGCTTCCAACATCATTGTCCTGGCAGCTTCCTGGATGGTCCGGTTCTTTCTCTCAACTACTCCATTCTGCTGTGGAGTCCTAGGAGCAGACAACTGTCTCCTTATACCCTGCTTCTCACAAAGGTCAATGAACTCACCAGATGTAAATTCACCACCTCTATCAGACCTTAGACACTTTAGTTTCAATCCGGTTTGATTCTCTACCATAGCTTTGAAGATTTTGAACTTCTCAAATGCTTCTGATTTTTCTTTTAGAAAGGTAACCCACATCATCTGGGAATGATCATCAATTAACAACATGAAATATCTATCACCTTGCAGACTCTTGATTCTTGTCAGACCACAGAGATCAGTATGTACTAATTCCAACAATCTGGTAGAAGACTGATCTTGGTTTTTGAAAGAGACTCTGCTTTGTTTACCTAGCTGACATTCTTTGCACAAACTATTTGTAGGTTTCATCAATTTTGGAAGATCTCTTACAGCCTGAGTATTGCTTATCTTGATGATGTTATCAAAATTTACATGACACATTCTTCTATGCCATAACCAACTCTGATCAATTTGAACAAACAAACAACTTTTATTTGAACCAACCAGATGAAAGATATTACCTTTTGTCTGAGTACCGGATGCAATTTCAGTTCCGGAGCTTGTAAAGATTCTGCATTTTCCATTCTTGAACCGGAGATCATAGCCTTTGTCCACTAACTGACCAACACTGAGAAGATTGTGCTTCAATCCTTCAACATATAGTACGTTACCTGTTTTGCTCTTTCCATCAAAGGAAATAGTTCCCCTGCCTCTGATTCTGCCAGCAGAATTGTCACCAAACTTTACCATTCCTCCTTCATACCTTTCCAAATTCAAGAACTTATTCTTGTCACCAGTCATATGGTGAGAACATCCACTGTCAATAACCCAATCATCCTTTTCTTCCACTTGAGCAGCCAAAGCTTTTTCAACAACTTTGTGATTGACAGATTTAGAGAGTATTGAATCTTCTTCCTTGATGGCAATAAACACCCACTCATTTCCGGATTTGCTTCCTAGTTCTGATTCATCATCTGTTACTCCTTCATTGTCATCTTCTTCATGAACATAATAGCAATTCTTTTGAAACCTTTGTCTGTTAGTATTAGACCTTGTAGATCTTTCCGGACATCTTGAAGCAAAATGACCAATCTTATTGCTGTTGAAACACTTAAAGGGTAGTTTTCCTTCATACTTACCGGATCCTCTTGGCAGTCTCTTTGCAATGAGGGCTTCAAGTTGAGCTGTTTCTGCTTCTTCTTCTTCCATGTCTCTTCTTGCTTGATCATACCATGACATTTTCCTTGATGAGTTTTCTCCCGGATCAAATCCCTGTTTGCCTTTCACATAGGCACTGGCTTTGAAGGCAATTCAGTCTTGGGAGGATCATCTCCAAACTCGGTCATTTCAAATGCAGCTAGTTTGCCAGCCAGTTGTTCTCTTGTGACAGTTGTGTGGGCTCTGAATTCATCAATGGCAGCAACCTTGATTTTGTAGGCAGCAGGAAGGGATCTTAGGATTTTACAGACAATCTCATTTTCATCTAGAGTTCCACTAGCATTTCTAATTCCACATACCAGCTCATTCACTCTTGGCATAAAGGTAGTGATGTTTTCATCATCTCTCATCTTCAATCTTTCAAATTTCCCTTTCAGACTTTGCAACCTTGCACTTTTGACAAACTCATCTCCTTCATACAGAAGTTCTAGTTTAGTCAGGATCTCATATGCAGTTGGTAGGTCAATAACATTTGAGAGATCTGAATCATTCAATGCGCTTAGTAGGGCTTCCTTGGTCTGCAGATTATTTTCAGCATCTGTAATCTCATTCAGAGTTGTCGGACCACCTTGTGGAGATACATATGGTTTTGAGACCATAGCCAAGTATGCTTTTCCCATACATTCCAAGTGACACTTCATGCGACCTTTCTAGAGAGTGAAGTTGGTTCCATCGAACTTCAGACTATCCTTCTTGTATGACAACATCCTGTATCTCCTCAAGCGGTTAAGCTCCTTTTAGAGGAACGTGGCTCTGATACCAATTGTTGGATCTAGGGCATACAACTGAGAGGGGGGGTGAATCAGTTGTATAAAACTTGCTCTTACTTTAAACACTTGATTGTTCTTTGTTAGTTAACAGCATATCAATTAACCATCTATGAAAGCATAATGCATAAACTCAGAGCAGATGAACATCAACACATTGAACACCAAGATTTTGATGTGGAAAACCCGGTTAAGGGAAAAACCACGGGGTGATTAACCCAAGAATTATTCTCTGTTAGAAGAATAAAGAAGAATGAATGGCACATGCCAATTAGGGCTCACTGCCCGAGCACACTGCTCACAAAGAGGCCCACTGCCTACAAGGAGACACTGTCTACAAAGTGATAAAAATCACAATCTTGAACTGGAGAATGACATCTCTACTATGTCCGGATCAGTTCCATTTAAGCCCAAAACCTCTGCTCTGTCTTTCGCACCTCTCTTCGCTATCCCACACTCATCCACATCATACACACTTCGAAATGAACTCACAAACCGTTATTTATACAAGACATCAACTTAGGAACAAACATCTAAGTCGGCAAACAACCATAAGAGTATCCGCAAGATGAATAACACATCCGGTTGGCCACCACAAGAACATTCGCAGGATGAACAACTCATCCGGTCGGCTAAATAGAGCAAGAACTTCATCCGGAAGAATAACTTCAATTTCGGGCTCTACTATTAATGCGGACCAACAACACAACCTCAACATGATCCAAGAACCTTCACAAGCCTGCCTGAATGACCGGATACATCCGCACTTCCTCTACTTACTGGAATCTCTTGTCTTCCTCATCCAGAACTTCAAGAGCACAGACTGTCTTCACTGTCATAATGCAGGAGGTACTTCCGGACCTCCAAATTATACACAACTCGAGATGGCACATCACAAGGACATCCCAAAGACTCCTTCCAATCCGCAGATTAGGATTATACAGTTCTGGACCTCACCAAACCTTTTTGTGATCCTCTGTCACCTCTGAATACTTGCCGGAACCGGTTCTACACCGACAGCCACAACTCCTTCAGATCTTCATGCGGATCTCTGAAATCTTAACTGAAGCATCTCAAGACTCATATCTACAAACCCTTTAATCCGCATCCTCCGGTTCGCATCCTATACAGTACATTTGCCTTCTTCTCATCACTGTTCTTTACTGTTCCTGACTGAGGCTAATTTTCTCAATATCCTCAGCACACTGCTCATTGAATCCTTCTTGTCAAAGCAATATGAGTATGTTGACATCAATGACAACACTGGTTTACCTCATACTTGCAACATCTTCATGTTCCACACCTAATACACCACAAGCTATGCAGAAAGTTGCAATGTGTTCATCCAGGTGGACTTTCCCATCACCATAGAACTTAGGAAAATTCTTCCTTGAACTACGAGGTAGTTCATGCAATGGTGGAGTTAAATTCAAAGGACCAAAAGTGTTACCCCAAGGGCCTTGAGCTACCATGGTACACTAATTAAAGGGTGGGATAACAAACCTCTATGGAATACGAACAGACAAAACTTTGTTAGTACTAGAACTAGAAGCTTCACCTGGTATTGGAGACCTGGCGTTAGTAGGAGGAAAACTTCTAGTTTGTTGAAGTCGAGGTCATGGAGACAAAAGGCCAAAGTTATTTTGCTGCATCAACTCAAATACAGGATCAATAATACCTTGAGCTCTCTTGCTTCTTGTATACCATGAGTCTGCCAGAATGCAATGTACTCAACAAAATTTTGAAAACAACTTGAAACAATGGAAAAGAACTATAGTGCTTCAACTCAGAGCGTGAGGCTTCAAGTTGCATGTTCCTTCCCCAGTAGAGTCACCAAAAATTGTTGGGTGAATATTTTGTCTTCAACTAACTAAAGGCAAAATGGTTATATCAACCACAGGGTAATGGGATCCTCTCAGCAAGGGGAGGTTCCCTATTAACTATTACAAACTTATTTATACTAAAAACTAATTTTGGGGTGAAACCATGTCATCCATTTCTCTTTTTTCAGAAATGATGTTTGCAATATAAAATATTACTTTCACAATACAAATCAAATAACCAAGAAACTCGTGAGAGCACAAAGTCTATCATTGCTCTTTTTACTGATTTATAATTTAGAACTAAGTAGGATAAGGTGTAGATCAAAGTCTTCATTGAATACTACGACAAAATATACGATCACAAAAGATAATTGTAGTTCAAAGCCTTTCCAATATCTTTTACTTAAAAACATAAAATCACAAGCTAAAGATAATTGTTGTAGCACAAAGTCTCCAAAATCAGCTTTAGAACATCTCCCAGATTATTCACACTCACACTACAATTTGATCACGTAGATAAGATAGTATAAGGAAAACGACATAAGAACAATTTCCAATACACCACAAGTTATTCCAATGCAAAGATTGAAAGGTCGCTTGGTTTTCTATTCACTTGATAAAATATGATTTACAATTTGAACACAAAGTCTCAAAATGCTCTTCAATTTGGCAGAGTTTCACTTCAATAACTAAAAGATGATCAATACAATAGAGGCCCTCTTTATTTATAGGGAGGAGCCTAGAGCAAAAATAGGAGAATCCTAACTACTTTGACTTATTCAAACAAAAGAGTTCTATTTGACTTATGACTTCTTTTGTCTCATATGTAATTACATTTTGGAAAATTACACATGAATATGTCCATAACAAAATTCAAATTACATATACAAGAATAAAATAAACTAAGGTATCAAAAAGGAACTTCAGCTTCCTCCATCATTCTTCTTTAGAAAGTCCTGATACATGGCCTATATAGCTGCCATTTCACATGCATCTGGCTTTGTTGTATTTTCTGAGATAGTGCAGGCCCGAAGAACTGCATCTTTCATTGCCTTTATTGCCTTCTCATGCTTGTCAAGGTTGTCCTTCAGGTTCTCAAAAGTTGAATGCTGATCATAGAGGCTGTCCATAGAAAGTACTGAGGGCACTTCATCTTCAAATTTCTATTGAACCATCTTTTCAAAGGAGCTTATCATTTTATCTGCTGAAAGGAACTTATGATCTTCACCTGTGAGGGTGCATGGGAGTTCTTCCAACCTGTGTAGAAGCGTGACATCGTTGTCTTCACTATTTTCATGAGCTTGGCATAAGTTATCAAGTAAGCCTTATACTATATGGATATGATGAATAAGAGACTCCTTAGTCTTAAGATATGATTCCCAATTTGAGATGACCCCAATGGTAATCAGATTCTTTATCTTAATCTTCTTCATCTCTATCCATTCCTCTAGGCTTTCTTCTTGATCTTGCAGTTCTTCAGAAAGTAAGTCAACCATGTTATCAAGCTCCGCTTTGGCTTTATCCATCTTTTCTTTTCTTTCTACGGTGGTCTTCAGTAGAACTCACCCTTGGGCTAGCAAACATTCCACAATATCTCCTACCACTCTTCCTCTGGCCTGAGCTTTTTCCACCTTTTGAATCAGAGGATCTTCTACAGTTGCTGCCATGGGTTCCACAATTTCAGATGACTTTACTATTTTTTGAAGAACAACAACAAGTTGTTCTACTTTAGCTTTATACTACTCTTTCTCCTTCTTGATTTCATCATATTTCTCAAGCAAGGTGCTGGCAATAGTTTGAAAATCTACCTTAATGCCTTCATGATTTATCTTACCTATCTCAACCCTTAAGACAACATAATCATTCATATCAAAATTGTCGATAGTAGCATCCTCTGGTGGCTTGGCAATTTCTGCATATCTGATCCCTTTTTGATTGATAAGCCTAGAAATAGTCTTAGGCTTTTTCTTCAGAGTTTTTGACTTCAAAGGCAATAGCTTCTCTATATCAATTTCATCTGGTGAAATTGCTTGCTTTTTTCTCTTTGGGGTATATGCAGAAAACCAAGGAGGAAGTATAGAAGCACCCACATTAGGAGAAGAATCCATCACTTTCTTTGTCGAATCCATGCTTATTCTTGTTATTGTAACAATGGGACTGGTAGGAGTAAAAATAACAATAGTATCAACAACCTTTTCAGAACTATTGAGAAAATGTTCTAACATAGTTTGGTCACCGATATCAAAAGATGGGGAAGATAAACTAGGAATGGACCCACATGAATCAAACACTGTTCCAAAACTCATTCTTAATGAAGGGGGAGTATTATTAGAGGAAACAACCAAAATAGGAGAAATAGGAGTATTTAAAACTACAGGAAAAACACTAGAAATATGAACATGAAGCTGAGATTTAGAAACTTGGGATTCTGATGGAAGGTCCTTCTATGGGGAAAGTTGTGAATCACCAAGTTGTTCCTGTTCTACATGTTGCAAGGTGTGACCCTTGGTCTCCTTGTTCAGCGCTACGCTGCAGTGGTTTACGACAAGGGCTTAACCGCCTCCCGCGCCTATTAAGTCAAGTGGTTGTATCAAGCATTAATAGGTCAATCTTTTGGTACAATGGCAACTAACAATTGGTATCAAAGCTGAGGTCATAGGTTCAAACCCCGTGCTTGTGCTGGGGGGGATTGTTGCAAGGTGTGACCCTTGGTCTCCTTGTTCAGCATTGCACTGCGGTGGTTTGCGCCAAGGGCTTAACTACCTCCCATGCTTGTTAAGTCAAGTGGTTGTATTGGGCATTAATAGGTCAATCTTTTGGTGCAATGGCAACTAACACTACATTCTCATCTTAATCTTGTTCTATTTCATCTTCCTCAGCAGGCTTTTCAGACATTTCTACTTGCTGGATATCCTTAGCTTTCTCAATATTTTGTTGTTCAATATCAACATCCTCAACCTCCATCTGCTCAACATTAGTGTCTTCAATACTAGATTCAGTAACATTAGAGGTCCCTGCAACCTCCTTCTTTTTCTCTCCCTTAGATACAAACTTGATTTTTGGCTTATGTGTTTTCGAGGAAGAAGGGGTGTCACTCTTGTTCTTGGTCATGTTTTCCACTTTCTTACTTGTTTGCTCCTGAGTTTCAGTCTCTGACCTTGTAAGAAATTCTTTCAAGCTAATCCCTTTGCTTTCCAACTATATGTTTGTGTTAGCCAAGATTGGCTGAAATCTTTTCCTTATAGAAGTCTCCTCTTTGACTGACCATTTGACCTTTGGAAGAGGTGAGACTTCAACATTCTCAGTATTATATTTGGGATCTAGAACATTCCCATCATCTTCCATTCCATCTGGAATATCCGCAAGGCCCAGCTCTTCTATCTGACTCAAATGAAATTTGCAAAAGTCTAACTTCCTGATCTCATTTTGTGTCCTGAGGTCAGCCCAAATATCTTCCACCATTGGCATGTGGAAAGTTGACTTTCTTTTGATTTTATCTTGTACCCTCTTGAAGTCAAAATGGTCCCTTTTCTTGAAAGTTTTCATGGTGACCAGTTGCAATTCAGAATCAACTATTTTTGTCTTGGTAGCTGACTAAACTGAGTACCTTCCAATTTCTACAGGAAACTTTATCCCTGACTTTTTCAGCTCCATTTGTTTATTATGTACCACAATTAGTTGCCTACATAATTCCATGAGAACAATCCAGTCACTAGGATATCGTGGAAGTATATAAGGTAACCAGGATAATACCCTACTCTGAGATATGTGAAAGTAGGAAACTATAAGAACAAGAAGCCAAAAGAATTTACAACTTTCCAAGCTTCATCCGAAACCCTCTTCTGAACAAGCTCATTGTCCCATAAGCACATAAACACTGAAAATAAAGCATCATTAACCCTAGGGAAATGATGCTTTGATCCTTTTAGAGTGATTTGAGGATAATACTCATACACGGGAACCAACCTCCTGTCACCAACCTAAGTAAGACCAAGAAAACTTTGTTAGGGTTAGCCAGTAGAAGTTATCAATTAAATGCAAATAAAGATTAAACAGAGGAATGGAAATATACAAAAATAATAACAATGAGAGACAGGTTTTAACATGGTTCACCCAAACGCGGGCTACATCCACCAAACAGAGAGTCCAATATTATTATCCAATAAATCAAACCAATTACAATCAGCAATCCCTGCAACTCAATACCGTTGCAAAATGCTACCATACAATATATCAAAACCCTAACCCTTAGTTGCTTTTTATCAAGCTTTTTGTCGGTTACAAAAATAGGGTTTTTTTATGTCAGTCAACGAAAAAATAACTCTCGGTGTCTTGACCCCATCTTGGGGGCACTGCCCCCAAACCCCCACAAGGGGCGCTACCCCTTGACCCCGTAGGAATTTGGGGGGAAACCGCACCGATAAAAGTGGGGTAAATTTAACCTCCGAGTCTGATTAGGCTCCATATAACAACAAACTTCTCATGCTTGTAGTAGCATATACAAGATATGAGGTCATATAAAATTTGAATGTTGTGTTGACTCTCACCAATTGCTCATGCAAAGCATTACTAATCTATTCTCCCCAGAAGATTTTCTGTGTGCCCCGGAGAATCACCTTCATGTATGTATACATCCATTCCTGAAACTTGGAGGAAGAAGGGAGTCCTCTAATATGACTCAAAAGTGTGATCAAGTCACAGACCTCCTCTACAAAGTCACTCCTCAGGAGATCCTTCAGCCATCTGGTCAGATTGCTCTGATGAATCTTCAACCATTTACTATTTATGTACCTTCTCACGGCTTCCACATCTTCATCATAGTCTCTTTGTCCTTGAGCAAAATCAATTTGTCCAATATTTTCAATAGGACGACACATGAAGATTTTATCAAGAAACTCTACATCCAACCTCATAATCACATTCCCTTGGGAATCTGTCACAGCCCTAGTATCCCTATTGTAATGACTAGCTACTTGAAGAACAAACTCAAGGTTATGGGCAGCAACTAGAAAAGAGGTAACCAAGTGAATGTTGTTGTCAATGATCTTCTGCATGTGTCTGGAAGGATTTGTTTTTCTAGTTCTGTCCACAAACTCTATCATATCCACATGCCCTATTTTTGTATCTCTAATTTCATCAACATTAGACTATACTGAAGTAATAGGGAAGACCCCTTGGTATTTGTACTTCATGATTTTGGCTTTGGATGGAGACGGCTTCGACATCAGCTTGGAGAGAACTCTGGAAAAGATATCTACCATGGATGTTTGTCGAAAACTACAAAAATCCATGATCTCATAGTTATGGAAAAAATGGGTAAATTGGGATTATTGCGATTCGATGATCATGAACAGGGAAGCATGCATTGAAGGGCTTGAGTGTGCGCAAATCGAGATAAAAAATAAAACCAGGTTAACAGGCTTTGAAAGGCAAATTTTCCCCAGTGTTAGAAAAATTCAAGAAAATGTGCATGGGCGGTCAACATGATCGCTCCTACATAAGGGACCATTTTTATCATGTAAAGTCGGTAAAATTGACCGCTATTACATGTGGGGTAAGATTTTTTTTTTAATGCAGGGGCGGTCAAAATGACCACCCTTACATGAGGGTAAAAATTTTAAGTTTATGTATGCATGTATGAGCGGTGGAAATGACCGCTTGAGCATGTCAAGTGAAGCTTGAAGTATCT
Organism: Cunninghamia lanceolata; assembly: GCA_027924645.1. Taxonomy (NCBI): domain Eukaryota; kingdom Viridiplantae; phylum Streptophyta; class Pinopsida; order Cupressales; family Cupressaceae; genus Cunninghamia; species Cunninghamia lanceolata. Next base: position 34,488,460 of record BSBN01000072.1, read on the forward strand.
AGATGCAAAGTCGGTAGAATTGACCGCTCATGCACCCATGCATTGTTTATTTTGAATGATCCATAGTCGGGAAAATTAGCCAACTTTTCATGTGTCAAAAATTCATATATTATGCTTGGACAGGGTTTTTACTTGCCCATGCACTTTGGGTAAAGTTGAAGACAAATATGCACGGGCAGTCATTTTGACCGCCCTTACATGTTATTTTGAGAAATGGGTCTTTGTGTTTGGGCAAGTGTTCCCACTACTTTAACACAAAGAAGGGTAAGTCTTATTACCATTTAGGGATGATGGTTTCAACTACCCCTACATGAGGGAAAGGCCAAGGACAAGGCACATGTATCAACGGTCATTTCCGCCACCGATACAAGCATCACGACTTAGAAAATAAAACAAGGCAATATCAGAGATTTTCACTGATTATTCATATGACTAAAAACTCTCGAAACAAAACAAAAATGGCAAAAAATGCCCACTAAAAATAGGTAAAATGAAAAGAAAACCCTAAGTTTAAATGAATATAAATTAATCAACACAAAGCCAAGAAAACTTAGGGTTTCAAAATCATAAGAAAGATGAATGGCAAAAAGCATAATCGATACAACTACATTATTACTAGTGTAGAAACTTAAACACAGAAAAATAAAATAAAATAAACTTACCTATTACAGAGAAATGATGGCAAAAAGGAGAAACCCTAACGACACACACTCCCACTATCTAGTTGCAACGAATCAACACAACATCTTGATGGAGAGTAAGAAACAAGGATGCAAGAAAAAAGCAATGACAAACAAAAATGATTTCAAACACATTTAAAAAAACCAAAACATAACTATAAGTTTAAAATAAATGCCACACGAGTTCACCATTGAGACATTTATTACATGTCTTGATAGTGAAATTTACCGACATCACATGAAATAAACAAAACATGCACAAGCGGTAGATATGACCGACCTTGCATGTGTAAAATTTGCCAAGGAGAAAGCATGTATAAGTGGTGAAAAATGCTGACATTGCATGTAGGAAGAATACAAACATGCAAGAGCAGTGGTTTTCATTGACTTTGCATGTGAAAACTAAAAATTCTCTAACACCTTAAAATGATCAAAATTAACATTTTGACAAGCTTGCAACTTAGTCAATCTTTGCGAATCTTGAGAAATCAACTAAGGGGAATGTCACAAGTTATTGTACGGTGTCAAATGACTTCACACGAGACCAAGAGAACTTGTCTTGATTTGTGAACTTAGAGTGTAGGATACGAAACGGACAAGTTTCGTAGGGGTTGTCTACAAAATGAGTGTAGTTGATTTTGAGAACAACAGAGTGGTCGGGCTCCCAGCCTCCCAGGGCCACTTTTTTTGGTAATTTCCATGTTGGGGTGGTAGGGTGGCAAGTTTTTGAGGAGTCACTCAGTCAAGGGGCTAGGGATTTCTATGGTACTATGGTAGCCTCTCTGGTGGTGTGTGTTTTTGGAGCCTGGGCTGGCCGCTGAGTGGTTTTTGTATTAATATAATTACCCAAGTGCAAATCTTTTTATATTAATATAATTTCTACTTTTTGTATTAATATAATTTGGTCTCTATTATGGTTAGATGTTTCTAATGTTTCTTCTCATATGTTTGCTTTAATTTATATATGTTGACATGGATTTGGTCTCTATTATGGTTAGAGGTTTCTAATGTTGCATGGCATTTGTTTGCTTTTTGACTCTTGAGATAGCTACAAGAGCTATAATATATGTGAACTCTCAATCTTTTTGGGTTTAATTTGATTTCAATTTGGTTGTTTTTAGATAGAATTAATCATGAAATTTTATATACAGAAGTAAAATTACACTTTCAATTGATAGTGTAGTTCGTCTACATGCATGATGCTTGAAATATTTGCATAATTAGGTTTTGATAGCTGGCATTGCATTCTAGAAGAAAATGTCTAAAACACTTGAAAAACTAGACCAGTGACTTCAAGCCTCCGGAATAACACTTGAACCGTTAGATTTCCAAATATCAATGGTTGACATTTCATACGAGAAACCATATGCGTAATCTTATGTTGACTTGCTACCTCCTGTTGCTAGTTGTCTAAGTTAAAACCTGAGCCATCAAAACTGTGTTGTTTACCAGCCCCTTATACCTAATCTTGTCAGTCACCGCTTGGTGGGGAACGGGACCCAGGTTAACCTAGCAAGCTAGCAGGGTCCACTTTTTAAATGCTTTAGCAAATATTTCGAAGCAGCCCTAAGAGACTTAAAGGGTGAGCTATTAGGCTATTACAGATTTAATTAAGACACATGGGAAATTCCTTGGCAAGATGTTTTAATCTTAGCCATCCAATGTTGAAGAATTTAAGCAGACAACAGATGGCTTAAGAAGTTAATATGCGAGCAGGTTGTCGGTTAGTTAAGTCATGACTTGATGTCCTAATATTCATAAGTTAACTGGCCCCTTAATCTAGGATATCTAGAGGTTACCTATTGTCGTCAGTTGTAGGAAGGGCAAAATCTAATGGTTGTGCAAGGGCGCATGAGGAATCTGTCAGAAGAGAATATTCGCTGCACTAATGTAATAGAACGACACATGTCAAAAAATCTAAGCTAGCATTCTATCCCACTAAAGACTTGATCCAATAGTTGTAGGAAGGCAAAATCTAATGGTCGCACAAGGGCGCATGAGGAATCTATCAGGAGAGAATATTCGCTGCGCGGCTGTGACAGAACGACACATATCAAAAAATCTAAGCTGGCATCCTATCCCACTAAAGACTTGATCCAACGGTTGCAGGAAGGTGAAATCTAATGGTCGCACAAGGGTGCATGAGGAATTTGTCAGGAGAGAATATTCACTACACAGATGCGACAAAATGACACATGTCAAAAAATCTAAGCTGGCAAAAGACTTGATCCAACGGTTGCACATCATCGCAAGGAGAATCTCAGAGGAAGGAATCTATGCTGCGTGATTGTGACATGGCGGCACATGGCATTCTCTTGTTTGAGAAGTGAGCTGCACTGGCACGGGGTAGGTAAGAGGTGGGCCATCACAGGCTGTTACGTTGCGAGGTGCTTCCATGTATCTGACCCATACATATTCTGAATGGTGATGAAGATTGTCAAATCTAGTCAACCAATCAGGACCATGGATTTTAGAATGTAAGGAAAAGATCAATGGCCCAAATTCAAAGTTTCAAAATAGAAAGATTTTGAAGTGCTTGCGGCACAAAGTTCATTAATACAAAGAATTGTGCAGGAATTCTTACGGCACAAAGTTCATTAATACAGAGAATTGTGTAGGAATTCAAGGATTAAGGTATTCTCAAGAGCGCGACTGCATTCAGAAGAAATCATCAGAATGAGCAGTAAAAAGTGATCTCAAGCTTCTGCAAGTGTAGAAAACCAGTAAGTAATTGTTCCTCTTTTGTGCCTGGTTTTTCCAGCTGTAGGTTAATTCTAAAGCTTTTAGGTTTGTTGTCAACTATAAAAATCCTAAGCTACCTTCATAAAAGAAAAATGAGTCAGTCAGACCAGCCTTCCACTTCAAAACGAAGCTTAGATAAGGATCTTATGATCGAACTCCCTAGTTCAGCTAGAACAGTTTTGAAATTGCATGGCCTAGGCGGACCCAAGGATAAATTTCTTAACAACTACTATAATTACTAGGATGCCAAATTACCTATCCCAAGTTGGATCCTCTTTAAGAATTAGCATAAGAGGATGGACTATAAGGCCCCTATCTGTCATGCCTGGAGATATGATTTAGCCAAGCTCATTTGTTCCAATGTTTTCCCCAACCCTGACTTAATTAGGTCAACAACATTAAGGTATAATCCAACCACTAGGACAATAATAGTTGGAAATGGTTCAATATTGATCAAGCTTACCAAAGGATACATTGCCACTGTATTCAACTTGGACCCTACAACCAGCAAACAAATTGACCTCAAGGGTTTCAAGAAAAAATACCAGACTGTGAAACAACATTACAGGGAATATAAGTTACCAAAGCACAGGCCAATGGGTGTTGGTGGGAAATTGGTAAAGATTTCAAATGATGAGAAGGAGCCTTTTCATTGTAGTATGTTTAATGAATATTTTGTCAAAACCTATCACAGTCTGTGTCAAGTATTAGGCAGAGATGCTTCAGATAGAATGTTTTTTTCTTTGATGATGATGGCTATTGATATTTAGAACCTAGATGTCAAGGAACCATATGATTATGCCACTTTCATAGCTGACCATATGCATGATCAGATGACAAAGATCATTAATAATTTGTTTAAACCAGATGTCCAAGTTGAATTCACATGGTACTCCTTGTTGTGCCATATGTACTTATTTGCTTTATTAGGGAAGTGGTACCAGAATCTACATGTCAAGGTTTCAAATGCTCAAGGGAACAAGTTGCCAGTGCAAGTATGGACATGTATGCTGGATATGAATTGTGTCACAACAGATTATGTCATCTTTGAAGAATATTTTATGAGGAGAATCCTTGGATTTTTGGAGCCAGAGGGTGAAAGGTTGCATCCTGATGTACTGGATTTATTACGACCTCTAGACAGGACTCCCCACCTTGGAATTGATCACAATTGGGGTGATTGGTTCTATCATGAGCATACTACTTGCATAAGGGTCTATGGATGCCAGACTACACCTCACATACTGCCCAAATATGTGCCAAAGAGGGTGGCATTTTTAGAAGTTATAAGGCAGTTAAATGATTCTGACAAGGAGCACTTTAGGAACCGCATGAAAGGTTCATTCTTCCCTTCTTCCATCAAATTTTGTGATTTCTTGGTGTATACACCTAAAATTGGCTCATGTCGAATTAAGTAAATATTTTAATATTTATCTTAATTCTTATTTTCTTCTATCAATTAAATAAATATTCTAAGTTTATTTGATTGGTTCATTATCCCATAATTAAATAAAATCAATTTATTTAATTAAAATCCCTAAATTCTTCTAATATCTCACATAATTAAATAATCCTACATTATTTAATTAATCCTAAATCCCTCTATCCTAAGTCCTAATTCCATAAATCCACCTCACCAATCCACCTCACCATGTTGCACATGTAATTAAATATTTTAACTGTTTAATTAGCTAATATTCCCTCACCCACATGTCCTATTTATCCTCCAGTCAAAATTAGTTAACTCGTCAATAAAATCTGTTAACTAATTAATCATTTGAGTTCACTGATCAATCTATTATGTTGACTCCTCAATCAACCCAGTTAACTGATCAATCAATTCAGTCAACTCCCCAATCAATTCACTTAACTGATTGGTCTATTATGTTAACTATTCAATCAATTTAGTTAACTCCCGTGTTGCATGATGGAGCTTGGACACTTGTCCTCTTTCTATTCGCGCACACTCCTCAACCATTATCAACCTTTGATCTTCTTATTTCTTCTCAACCATTGATCTTCTCTCATACGTCTCTATAAATACAACCCTCTTCTTCTTCATTTGGGATCCATCGTTTGAGCAAACTTATGCTACAGAAACACTAGCACGCCTTTGGCACCCCCATCTCCATAAGCACTTCATATCATCCATTTCATTAGTGTGTTGAAGCTCATCTTCAATCACACAAAGTATCATAGCCAACTTCATCTTGTCATCTTGAGGACTTCGAAGCAAGGAAGCAAGCCTCCTAAGGGCCATATTCATCTCCATCAAGATCAAGACAGAAAAGGTGAGCAATGGAAGACGAAAGGTGAAAGGTAAAAGGTTGTAAGTATCATTTGTTTTGTTATTTAAATCTCCTTTTCTCCTTCATATTCTATTGATGTTTGGGTTTATTATTGTTATTGATTAATCCACATTTTACGCTCACATTTTTGGCGCCCACCATGGGGCCCTTGCCCCTTTATCTCATCAAAATTTGAGATTTTTTGTAGACAGGTTCTGTATAGGTGTCACATAGGTTTCTGATAGGCTAATCCAGTGCATCTGATCAATCCTGCAGTGCTTCTGTCTTCTGTTCCTGTGCCTATGATCATTTGGCGCATATATCCCCTGATACGACACATACGAGTCTTTTTATTGCGCTTTTGAAATTATGGCGCATATACCTCACCAGACAGCGCTTATACTCTGTTTCATAGCGCATATGTTATTTTAACGCATTCATCTCATATTCATGTGCTTTTGACACCTGTCTTAGCACATATATACAACGGCGCATGCAAGCTCTGTTTCTGCACATTCAGACTGCATAGCAGCGTTTCTGTCCTGCACTGTGGCTTTAGAGTTCCATTTGATTTTTATGTTTGAAATAACATTTGTCTTGCAGGATTAAAGGCTGGATTAGATCATTTAGCTACATTGACTAGTTCATTTAGATTAATTAAGGGAAAAAGTAACAAAAAAATGCTTGCATACAAATTTCACGTAGTCCATAACTAGGAAGAGAGTAATTGAACCACTGTTGTATCTGCATATTGATATCTTCTTTAGTTAGATCATTACTATCTTACAAATAGAAAAATGAACAATGATATCTTTAAATACACTTCAAAGTTAACAAACGCGTGAGTGCACAAGTTTAGTTATTTTCCTTTTAACTAGGTTTGGATTAATCAGTGTCTTCTATGTTTATTGAATGACAATAGGCTTATGCTCTCCCCTTTACTAGGTGACCAGAACGCCAAACTTGTTATTCCATTTGTTTAACCTTTAGAGAGGCCTACCCTTGGATGCACGCTTGTCCAAGTGGGAATGACCCTGAGTGGAAACAGGCTAAAGCCAAGCCCTACCAATCCACTTAAAATAAATGTGCTTGAGGTGAAAACCTCCTGCAACAAGTGCTTTTGTGTTACACTAACGACCAACCTCCCCCAAAACCCTCTAAGGCTTAACCCTTTGAGGCTGGGAGACTCCATAATGGAGAGTAGTGCCGCTACACGTGTAACCACTTGAACGGTTGCCTTGACTATGAACCAATTGTGTAGTATACCAAAAACCCCTATTTGTTGATGCAAAGGGTAGAGCCCTTGAAGCGGCCTCGATTCATGTGATTCTTAGTAGAGGTAGCAGGGACAATCCTATGGTTCGGTGGGGATACGAGCCTAAGGAAACCCAGATCTAGTATGCGTGGGAAGTGAGTGCCGTGGAGGGGAGTCAGTGCTACCAGATCTTGGATCTACATGCTTTGAATTTGCATAGCTAGAGGATTCAATAGATATTGTCCTATCCAGCTTAGGGTGTACTTTTTTTTGAGTCAAAAAGTCCAAAAATACAAAAAAAATAATAACAAAAGATAAAATCATGAAAACTTCTATGTGTTTGCTGTGTCCTTGCCATAATTGAAAATCAAAATTCAAAAGCAAACCAAGTTTTCAACCAAAAGCTGAAAAAAAATCTTGAAAAACATTCCAAAATTTTGAGAAACCAAATTGAAAGCCAGAGTTGCGCATTTGTCACGACCTGTGGCACATTTGATCCGACTTACGACACATTTAAACTCTGTTGTGGTGCTTTTGAAAAACCACAGAATTGTGCATTTGATTTGACTTTTAGCGCATTTAAACTCTGTCACGGCACATTTACTATTGTGCATCCATTCCAGAGAGTAAATCAGTACCTTCCAAGAACAAATTTTTCAACTTTTCAAAAACCATTTCAAACCTGTCTTAGTTTTTCCAAAATTTTATTAAGACCTTGCAAATCAAACATTTTCCTCTTCTTTCTACACCATAACTACCTCGTCCAAAATCTTGCAAAATTCTTCCAAAATCCAACAAGGTTAGAACCAAGCTATTCTTGATCACATCCAAAATCTCAAACAGACCTAGTGAGTCTCCACTATCAAGGATCACTTATCCTTTTCTCTAAGAACTCCACTAGTGGTTTGTGCAAGACTAGTCACATCAAGTAAACAGATTCCTATCATCCTTGCTTTGACTATCGTCTTGTTCACCCATCTTGTTTGATACCAAATCGATCTAAGAAGAACCTCGCTATAATCTTGTTCCATTCTAGCACCTTATTCAAATTTTTCTCTTTTCATCCCATCTCTAGTCACCGTTTGCATGGTCTTAACATGGTCTCAAAAGCAAAAATAGATTCAAATTGCCAAGAAAAATATCCCAAACTCTCACAAAAATGAAGAGGGAATTTCTATGGAAGAGCTCATTCAAGCGCAACATGACCCAAAATTTTAATGACTGTTAGAAAAGGTACTTGTCCAAGACCCTACCAAATTCTTTTTACACCTAGCAATTATAGGAGTCAAGCTCCCCAAAGATTTTGATGTAGAGGCTCTAAAAGAAAATGAGGAAGAAAGCAACCCTGAGGGAAGTAGACATGAGTAAGTACCCATAGAAAAAAGCAAGGCAACTATTGATTCCATGGATGCCCTAGGTCTAGTGAACCAAAAGATTCAAGCTTTACAACAACAATTCACAAACATGAAAATAGGAGCATTGACCAAACATTACACCCTAGAGGATATTTCACCATATCCTTTTGATAGGACCTTGACCATGATACCTTTCCTCTCTAAATTTGAGGTGCCAAAATTTGATAAATATCAAGGAAAGGGTGATCCAAGGGACCACATCAGGGAATTCAATGCTACTTGCCTTGAGGTTGCACACAATGACACTTACCTTATGCGACTATTTCCATGAAGCTTAGGAGGACAAGCCATGGAGTGGTTTTCTAGACTACCACCCGGCATTAGAACATTCAACGAACTTGTGGACAAATTTGTCATCCACTTCTCTTACAATATTGAGCACGACACCTCAATATTGGATCTTTGTAACACCAAGCAAAAAGGTGGAGAATCTTTCACCGCCTTTCTACAAAGATGGAGATAGTTGGCAAGTAAATGTCCCCACCAAATGCCTGAAAAACAAATGTTAGAAATGTTTGTCCATAACTTGTAAATTGATCTAAGCTATCAGATACAAATCCAATGTCCTACTTCCTTTATCAAGGTCATTGAGATGGGTCTAATCATCGAAAAAGCTTTAATTGCAAAAGGACAAATAAAGCTCTATAAGGGCACTCCTAGTACCAATACCAACAATGATAAACCAAGATTCTGGATGAAAAACAAAAACATTGTGAACGATGGGGTGATAGATGCCAAGAATGCGGCACCTAAACAACCAATCTTCAACTTATCAACTCCTCAAAATAACCCCCCACAAAACGAACCAAGAAACACAGAATCACGGTTTACAAATTTTTAACCTAGGAGAAAGTTCACACCTTTGGGAGAATCATTGGAAACTGCCCTACAGAAGTTAATCATGAACAAGATCATAACACTTCCCTCAGCGCGAGAGTATGAACCAAAAGTCAAACCCTCTTGGTGGAACAGCAATGATTTATGTGAGTTCCATCGAAACATGGGGCACAAAACCAACAATTGTATTGCCCTAAAGCAAACTATTCAAGATTTGATAGAGCAAAACAAAATATCCATTGATGGACATACCTCTAACAATGATCACCAGGCATTCAAGGATCCTCTTCCCAACTACGAGCAGGGAAGACCTTCCAACTGAAATAACAGTGGAAATAACAACGCCAATTACACAAACGTCGCCTTTGACTATGTTGTTAACCACATATTGGAGAGTGAGTCACATATCAATGTGATCACTATAAACAAGTAACGTTACCACTCGCAATAACAAAGTCACTTTTAGAGGAGCCTCCACCTCATCGGCCAATCAGTACAGTATCTTGGATCAACTCCATACGACATCCGCACATATCTCCATCCTAGAACTTCTACGTCTATCCCCGTCTCATAGGGCTATACTTGACAAAGCCTAAGCAGAAGCCTCCATTCCCACGAACCTTGCTGAAGAACAGTTTCAAACCATGGTCGGTCACATTGCCTCACCTCACTCCTTATCATTCACTGAAAAGGATGATATGTCAATAACCCAACCCCATAACGCCTCTCTTCATATCAAAGATTTCATACACAAACACAAGATCAAAAGAGTCCTGATCCATGGAGGAGCTAGTTTGAATATTTGCACCTTAAAGTTAATCCTTGCATTGGGGTTTTTAGAGAAAGCTATAGATCCGAAAAAGAAAATCACTATCAAAGCATATGATGAAGAGGAGAGAACTTCCAAGGGAATTGTTACTTTACCAATCAGAGTGGGACCCATAGTAAAAGATGTGGCTTGCCAAGTCCTTGATATGGAGCTAGCGTATAACATCCTTCTTGGGAGACAATGGATACATGCTCTGAAAGCAGTTCCATCAACATACCATCAGTGTATCAAATTCCCTCACGAAGGTCAAGAGATCACCATCCAAGGTGACCCCAATCCATATCAGTACTGCAACTCCATTCAATTTAAACCTGAAGTGGTGATTCCTAACAATCGTGCCTTTGCTTCGTCTTCATCTCGTGTTGACCCAGCTTCACTTGCTTCCTCTTCAGGAGCGTCTCAACCTAAACTCCAACTCAAGGATAAGGGCTTGGGTGAGTACACAATTTCCCAATCCCTTTTTTTGGCACAACTCCCCCTATCTCCCAAATCTTATGGGAGACCTATCCTAAGCAAGCCCATAGAAGAGAAAGCTACCAAAGGACCTTTCGTCAAATGGGGAAGCCTCGAAGAGGAGAGTGATGAAAAAGATATCCTATAATGGCTATATAAGGATGAAGGTAGTTCATCAACACGACACGACCATCCCACTATACCAACTGCATAGTATGGTCAAGGATTCCAAATGCTACAAAGAATGGGGTCTGAAGGATAGGGTCCACTCGGTTCAAGAAAGGATGGTATCACTATACCCATCCAACCTCATACCTTAACAGTTCGAGACACTACAGGGCTAGGTTACATTGGCACATCAAGAACCAACAGAACAAACAAGAACAAAGGCAAACAACCAGAAACATCCACTAGCAATCTTGTTGAGCAAATTCAACGAATGCAACTGGGGAGTGAGAATAATTCTAATGAATATGAATGGGATAGCCTCTCTGAGCTATCTTGTGATGAAAAAGACATAGACGTTGTCCACGAGTATGACCCAACCCATGCAAAGAGGAACAAGGTTCAAGGGCTAGACCGCTAGAGTCTGACCCGCATAATAACAATAGTGAAAGTCGTGAGGAAAGAATGATACCCCCTTGTAGATTTGCTAATAGAGAGTACCATTGTAGACCTTGTCTGTGCTTTTAACAACTCCATCCTAACCATCAACACTGTCGAAACTGAGCAACCCAATGATCCCTTACCGTTGGTGCACCTTGAACTTATAGACTGGGACCTAGAAGGTACTACTCCTGAGCTTGATACCTTTGAAAATGATGAAGCCATCATAGATTACCTTGAGCTTAGAGATCATATACCCGCAGGGGACCACAGAGCTGGCTATGTTATAGAACTCAATGAGAAGGCATATTTTGGAGAGAGTGCCAAGCCTTTCAGTCTCAAAAATGTGAAAATGAAAGAATGATCTAATGGTGAAAACTGCTTTGTGGCAGTGTTAGATCATGAAAAAAGTAAAAATAAAGACGTATCCAATGGTGAAAACATCTCTGAGGTGCCAAAGGATGGAAGGCTTGACCCTCTACCCAATCTTACACATCAGGAGAGATCATTAATCTTGATAGAACCAACAGAGCCAATCAATGTCAGCACAGGTGATAATCCCAGAATGATTCACATGGCAAAAGCTCTAACTGGACAAGAGAAACCCGCATTCACTGACTTCTTCAAAAGACATATGCAGACATGCCAGGGCTAGATCCGAATCTCATAATGCATCACTTATCTTTAGCTCCAGGAGCTAAACCAGTAAAGCAAAAACTCAGAAAGATGCATTTGCATGTGGCCCTCATGGTAAAAGAAGAGCTGAAGAAACTGTTAGATGTCAGCTTCATCAGACCAATAGACTATCCTAAGTGGATTTCAAACATAGTACCAGTGGCTAAACTAGATGGCAGAGTTTGACTATGTAATGACTTCAGGGACCTAAACAAAGCTTGTCCGAAAGATGACTTCCTCCTACCAAACATTGACATGATTGCAGATCTCATGGCAGGACATACCATGCTATCACTAAGGGATAGTTTTTCCAGATACAACCAGATAAAAATTGCACCTGAAGACCAACACAAGACTACATTTACATGTCCTTGGGGCACCTATTGTTGGTGTGTCATGCCATTTGGTTTGAAAAATGCTGGTGCAACATATCAGCGGGCTATGACCACAATCTTCCACGACATGATGCACACCATAATGGAAGATTATGTCGATGGCATTCTGGCAAAATCACTTACAAGAGGACACTTGGCGGTGCTGGATAAAATCTTCACAAGACTAGAGCAGTTCAATGTGTGCCTTAATCCAAAGAAGTGTGTATTTGGAGTTACCTCAGGTAAGCTGTTGGGATACATAGTGTCTGCAAAAAGAATTGAAGTTGATCTAGCTAAAGTAAAGGCCATCATGGAAATGCCACCTCCCAAGAATCTCGCTCAGCTAAGGTCCCTACAAGGAAAGTTGCAATCTATCAGAAGGTTCATTTCTCAGTTGGCAGACAAGTGCCACCCATTTTCCCACCTTCTACATAAGAATGTCCCTTTCAAATGGAATGAGTCATGTGAGCAAGCATTTTAGCAATTAAAAGAATATCTGATGAAACCACCTGTGTTGATGCCACCAATTTAGGGTAAGCCTCTACCAATGTATATCTCAGCTACACCAACAGCTCTAGGAGCTCTTCTTGCACAACAAAACCATGAAGGGAAAGAGCAAGCAATATACTATATCAGTCAAACACTTGTTGGATATGAACTGGAATACACATCCATTGAAAGAGCATGTCTCGCTGTGGTCTTCACCTCGCAAAAGTGGAGACATTACATGTTGTCACATTCCGTCAAGCTCATGGCAAAGATCGATCCACTCAAATACTTACTCAACAAGGCAGCATTAACAGGTGGAGTATCTAAATGGGTCATGCTTCTCAGTGAGTTTGATATCAAATATGTAGACAGGAAAGCAATAAAAGGTCAAGTGCTTGCATACCAACTGGCAGATGCACCTCTCACAGATGACACCCCTTTGAGCTTTGAGTTTCCAGACGAATCTATCTTTCATGTCACTACAACAATCTAGAAAATGTACTTTGACAGATCTTACACTCAGCATGGATCGGGAGTAGGTATCTTGTTGGTTACCCCTAGTGGTGACACTATTCCAAAGTCATACAGACTACTCTTTCCTTGCACTAACAACGTGGCAGAGTACGAAGCCCTAGTCATTGGTGTCAAGCTAGCAGTGGAATGGAATATTAAAGAACTTCAGGTGTATGGTGATTCACAGCTGGTCATAAATCAAGTAAATGATGACTACCAAACAAAAGATGAGAAATTGATCCCTTACAAATGGATGGTAGATGACTTCAAGGAATACTTTGACCAGATCTCTTTTGAGTAGATACCATGGATAGAGAACAAAGCTACAGATGCCATGGCAATGATTGCATCTCTCCTCGATATTCCTGCTAATCAAGCATGCTATGAATTCTTGGTAGAGCTAGTGATCTGTCCTGCATACGACACCCCTGAATCCCACATCATTTGCCAGATTGTCAGAGTTGATTCCCCCCTATACGAAAAAATCTTTGCCTACCTTAAAGAGAATACCCTCCCACCTAACCTCTCTAGTAACCAAAAATGAACCTTCATCCATCAACCATCCTGGTATGCTATTGTCGCCAATACCCTATATCATAGAGGTCTCAATGGTACTCTCCTTAGATGTCTCAATAGTGAGGAATATCAAACCACCCTGAGCGAAGTGCATGACAGTATATGCGGGACCCACTCTAGTGGCCCTACCCTAGCTAAGAAACTCATACGCATGGGATACTACTGGCCAACTATGGAACAAGATGCCTATCATTTTTTAAAGAAGTGCAAAAAGTGTCAAGTCCATGGGAACTTGATACATGCACCAGCACAGGAGCTATAGCCATTAATGAGTCCTTGGCCTTTCTATCAGTGGGGACTCGACTTAGTGGGCAAGATTCACCCTCCATCTAGTGGCCATAAATTCATAATCACTACCACTGAGTACTTCACAAAGTGGATTGAAGTCGTGCCCTTAGCCAACATCACAGGCAAACAGATTGCCTCTTTTATCTTGAACTATATCATTTGTCGCTATGGTATCCCTTCGTCCATTGTCACGAATAATGGATGACCCTTCAAAAATTAAGATGTCAGGGAACTATGCGACAAATTCTATATCCAACACCGCTTTTCAACCCCATACTACCCCCAAGGCAATGGTCAGGCGGAGGCATCAAATAAAACCATACTGAAAATCCTAAAGTAGATTGTCAATGATGCCAGTCGTGATTGGCATGTCAAGCTAAATCCTGCACTATGGGCCTATCGTACAAGCATCCGCACACCCATAGGTGCAACACCATACTACTTGGTCTATGGATCTAAAGCTATCTTGCCCATTGAAGTTGAGATCCCTTCCTTGCGAGTTTCGTTAAAAGGCCTCATATCTGATGAAGAATACAAAGTGACCAGGCTTCGAGCGTTGGAGCTGCTTGAAGAGAGAAGGCAACAGGCCTTTAACCATCTAAAAGCATATCAGCAACGAATGTCCAGAAGCTACAATCATAAGGTAAAGCCCTGAGTATTCCAAGTTGGTGATCTCATCCTCAGAGAGAACACCAGAAATCAGCAAGATAGAGAAAAGAAAGGGAAGTTCAAACCCAACTGGTTAGGTCCCTATGTCATCATTGCAGCCTATGGGTCTGGAGCATATCAACTGGCTACATCTGATGGTGTACTGTTTGATGATCTTATCAACAGTATGCATCTCTGAAAGTTCTACACCTAAACCCCAATGCAAGGGAGTCCTAAAAAATTTCAAAAATTCAAAAATTCAACAAAAAAAATTTGAAAAAAATTGAAAAATGATCAAAAACAAAAGCAAAAAAAACAAAAAAGTGGAAAAATAGACAAAAAAATTGTCCTGTGGTGAGGACCTAGCAAATAGGCGCCTAGGATAGGTACCATGATGAAAACCTGGCAAACATGTGTCATGTGTACTATTAGCTTCCGTGCAAATAAAAGTAAGTGGTGAAAACCTGGTAAACAGGCGCTATCTGTGACAAACCACTTCCTCCATCTGTGGTGATCTCGTATCTCTTGTGTTTGTTGTGTCATTCATCTTGAACTGATCTTTTGAACCGTTGTTGAACTATGTCACCTCTAAGTTATCGCGTAGGCAAGGCCATTCTCAATGCACCCCTGAGGCTCCACTGTCCCATCCAAGTCTGTACCATTCCTGCATCTTTACCATCACCTAGGTCTTAGGTCCATCAAGTTCACCCCGAACTACGTTGCCTCTACGTCATCACGTAGGCAAGGCCATTTAGTAATGATCCCCCCGAGGCACTAGGTCAGTCCCTTAGGGTCCATCTCTCCATGTCCTATCACCCATAATAAGTTGATCCCTTGTCTAAACTGGGGGCAACTCCTTGACCTGGTTATGGATTTGGATTTTTGAATGCCGCATGTTCTAAGAGGATACCAATAAAGGATTGTGATACTTTCACTAGACAAGCACGCACAGCATAAATGCACTTTCAAACAAAAGTCTTGACGCAGAACATCAACCTATCTAAAGCAAAGGCGAACACCATACCGAAACACTCAAACTAATTCTATATCAATTATGGAAAAAGACACATCTAATACAAGAATGTTTTGTGAACAGGTTAACTCACATAGTCTTGGATTTTTGTCATTATGCCTTCCTATGCTACTCAAGGATGCCAAAAGCTAGAGATGCTATGATGGGGGCATAATCTTTTCTTTGTCTGCTGCTTGTGGATTAAACTTTAGTAATGTGACGACTTTCTGTCTAACGACATGATCAGCAAAAAGATCATTGAGGACTCTGAAATCTAAACATGAAAAGGGGAAATCCTTGTCTGTTGAAATGCAAGAAATACTCAGGTCATCTAGATTCAAGTTTGACTAGATGCTTGTACCAACTTGCTATATCAAAATCCATGTAAGGAATACTCAAGTCATCTCGGTCTAATTATACCCAGATGCTTGTATTTCCTTACAACATTTCAAAAAGTGAAACTACCAAAAAGTGCCCAATGATGAAAGCAAAGTACTTGCACTTTCAAGATGACAAAATCTATTTGCATTCCATATCCATACCCATACCATATCCAATTGTATTTCATATCCATATCCATATCCCATGCAATAACGATTCTATGCAGAGTATCAATGTTTACAAACAAAGCTTGCGAGTCATTCTTCTATTAATCAACTTTATATCTATCATCATATCTCTCATCAATAGTTCTAACTATCAGTCTGAGCAATAATCTAGATGCAAGGTTCATCCTTAATCCATACCAATAAAATCAAAGTCAATCTTGTCAAATTATCTAAGCACCCTCAGTGGTCTTGATCCTTGTCTGGTCGTAAACCAACTCGATCAATTATAATCAAACATTTATCTTATACAGGATGTAACATTGTCGAAATCAGACCAATACACGCATCTTACACGACATGTTTCATTTTTTGAAACCATACATTATCCTTCGTGTTGCTCTAGGGATATATCATTCCCTGCGATGACAACACTGTCGTATATCATTATCAATCAATCAATTAGTTTACAGCTTGACAAGGGCAATACCTTGTTTGTTCTTGTATCATTTGTGTATACTTGCTCGCTTTCTTGTGTGTGTTATCATTCTATCTTGCCTCACACATCATTCAGCTCTTTCTTCACCCATTTTCTTCAACCCTAACCTTCTTCATCATGAGATTGTCCGTCTCACGCCTTCTACCTTCTCCCCGTCCAATCTCCTGAGGGGGCATCCTATCATCAAACTTGTACCAGGGGCAAACTAGGGCATGTATCATTGTCAGAAAAATTATTTTTTCTTTGAAACAATGTGATAAAACACATTGCTTCAAAGAGGGGAAAAATGTATACACCTAAAATTGGCTCATGTCGAATTAAGTAAATATTTTAATATTTATCTTAATTCTTATTTTCTTCTATCAATTAAATAAATATTCTAAGTTTATTTGATTGTTTTTTTTTTTGACAAAAGTGGCGGACCACTGTAATTATATTAGATATAAAAAATAGATACAAACCCTGGTTCGACAAGCATACTGGCAGGAAAGAACTAGGGGAAGAAAACCTCCAGTTATAGCTCAAAAATACAAAATAACATACAAAAAGCTCCATACACTTCACAAAAATAGGAGCAAGATTTACAAGAATAACTTATCAAAATATTACATTTTGAGCATAAGGCTGAAAAAACTGAGATTCCTCCAAGGAATCCAAATCCCAAAAAACAAAACTGCTACCTAACCTAGATTCTCTGCAGTATTCAGGTCCTGCACAAGATAATTCGGATCCCCCACAGCTTTATCTTCAATAGTCAAGCCCGGAGGAGGAGGAAGAAGAGGTTGAAATTGCAATAAAAACAACAAAGCTTGAAATTTTTCATCCACTCTGTTAGATAAACTCTCACCAATCTCTTTACCATGAGCATGTAAAGAAAGATGCAAAAAATCTTCATTCTCATTCAACAAAGAAGAGCGAGCAGCATTGAAAACACAATTATGAGCAGGGGAGTGAAGAACTTGACACCTCGTAAAAAGGCCACCAATAAGAGCCTCTGAAGCAAAGAGATTGTAATTTTGAAAGGCTACAACAACACTATCATCAGAAAAAAGGAAACGATGAACATACTTCTCAATAAGCTGACGAACCAAACCAACATCTTGAAATAAATCCATAGCATTAGAAATAAAAACCATGAAGATCTGAGAAGGATATAAAACTCAGACACAACCTTCAAGGATATCTCTACCCACAACATCTCTAATGGCTTCCTCCACCTCCGGGCCGTCTATAGCAAAAATAGTTCTTAAACCATCCGAAGACACAGAACCAATGAAAGCAGTCTCCCACTTTGAGATTGGAATGAACAACCTACGATTAAGCTAAACTTCCATTGCATCACACACAGAGCAAACAACATCAAAAGAAGGATGGTTAAACATATAAACAAATACCAATATATAGCCCAAAAGGATCAAAAAATCATAATTAGGTAGCATCATCTCCCATGAAGGAAATAAATAAAACTTGCTGTGAGCTGGCACTGAAAGAAAGAAAGGACAGAGATACTTACAGAAGATATGAACAAATGGACAGCTAATTTCAAAACACAGAGTATTGGCGCATGTGGAAATAATGACTTCTCCAAGAAATAACTTCTTAATACCACATACAATTAACCACACAAGTGAGGATTAAGTTGCACACCTTAAACAATCAAATTGTACTATATCCACCAAATGTGGATGTTTACCAACCAAATCCTCACCAAAATAGGCTAATGAAGGTTCTAATTCAAAACCCAAGTTAGCTAAAGCATCAACCAATTTATTACCTTCTCTAAGAGTATGCGAAATAATGAAACTATCAAACGATTCCAGAATATACCATGCCTCTTGTTTCATTATCCCATAATTAAATAAAATCAATTTATTTAATTAAAATCCCTAAATTCTTCTAATGTCTCACATAATTAAATAATCCTACATTATTTAATTAATCCTAAATCCCTCTATCCTAAGTCCTAATTCCATAAATCCACCTCACCAATCCACCTCACATTTCCACCTCACCATGTTGTACATGTAATTAAATATTTTAAATATTAATTAGCTAATATTCCCTCACCCACATGTCCTATTTATCCTCCAGTCAAAATTAGTTAACTCATCAATCAAATCTGTTAACTAATTAATCATTCGAGTTCATTGATCAATCTATTCTGTTGACTCCTCAATCAACCCAATTAATTGATCAATCAATTCAGTCAACTCCCCAATCAATTCACTTAACTAATTGGTCTATTCTGTTAACTATTCAATCAATTCAATTGACTCCCCTGTTGCATGATGGAGCTTGGACACTTGTCCTCTTTCTATTCGCGCACATTCCTCAACCATTATCAACCTTTGATCTTCTTATTTCTTCTCAACCATTGATCTTCTCTCATACGTCTCTATAAATACAACCCTCTTCTTCTTCATTTGGGATCCATCGTTTGAGAAAACTTATGCTGCAGAAACACTAGCATGCCTTTGGCACCCCCATCTCCATAAGCACTTCATATCATCCATTTCATTAGTGTGTTGAAGCTCATTTTCAATCACACAAAATATCATAGCCAACTTCATCTTGTCATCTTGAGGACTTTGAAGCAAGGAAGCAAGCCTCCTGAGGGCCATATTCATCTCCATCAAGATCAAGACAGAAAAGGCAAGCAATGGAAGATGAAAGGTGAAAGGTAAAAGGTTGTAAGTATCATTTGTTTTGTTATTTAAATCTCCTTTTCTCCTTCATATTCTATTGATGTTTGGGTTTATTATTGTTATTGATTAATCCACATTTTACCCTCACACTTGATCCTTGATAAGAGTGGGTTGGACCAAATTTATTCATTTATGCAATGTTTTGAAATGAATTTGGAACAACCAAGGTATTTTGACCTTGAGGGCTTCATCAGCAAAACTAGACTCAGCAAGGGAAGGCTCAAGTACTTTCATCTGATGGATTATGATGAGGACATTGCCAGGAATTGTTTTACAATGAATGATGTCCACCACTTGAGGATCAAGTGAGATACTATCATGGCCAGTGAGAAGAAGAAAAACATGAATCCTGCATATCCGGGTGCATTTGAAGAAGTGCAAGACCCAATCAAGAGAATTGAGAAAATGTTGGATAATGTAGAACAGTTGATTGCCTCTGCCCCTGCAAGAGAATGGAGATATGCTTATGAGCTTGGCAGCTCAAGTGGAGAGTATGATGTAAAGAGGGAATCAGTTGGCCCCTCCCCTGCGAAAAGGGCCAAGATTATTGATTTGGAAAAACCAGAGCAGATAGAGGTGGTTGACCTAGAGGGGGAGGAGGAACATGCACAAGAAACTGGCCCTCATTCACCCAATAGACTGAGACCTTATTCATCCCCAGAGAATAGGGTAGTGAGAGTAATGAGAAACCCTACTATTGATATTGAAGATGTTAGTGATGGTAGTTGATTGTCATTGATGTCAAAAAGGTGTTGAGTTGATGATGCAGGTACATCATAGTGAAAGTTAGATTATACTTGAAGTTATTGTTTGTCCTCATATGGTAGGAAGTTTTAGGTGTTCATAATGATCTTCATGGTTAAAGTGAATTTTGTGACATGTGATGTCAACCGTCAGGTGTGTCAGTTCATATGAAGTTGTTTCATGATGCTTCCATTTGATCAGGATATCTTCATGATACTCACATTGGTGCTTTGGAATAAGAGGATTAGATTAGAGATACTTAGGAGTTGAGTTGAATTAGTTAGGAGGTTGCTTCATGTCATGACTGAGTTCACATTCCTTGATAGTGTCTTGAAGATGTTGGGTATTGCCAAGATGTCAAGAAAGCTTCATTTATGTCTTCATCATTAGGACTATCTATATGATGTTGTCTTTGATGTTTGTAAGATCATTGTTGAGAAGAGTTGAATGGCCATCATAGTGTACCTTAATGCTATTTGAACAGAATGGTGTTCATGATAATTATTGGTGCAATGGTTCATGTTTGCTGATTATGTGTCAAAAGGATGGTGTTAAGGAAAGATTGGACACAATGCATGGTAACGATACCAACTTACTTGTTTGGTGTCAATTCAGATGTTGCTTGTGCCCTCAATCTGCAGGAGCCTATCAGAGTCT
This sequence comes from Cunninghamia lanceolata, assembly GCA_027924645.1. Taxonomy (NCBI): domain Eukaryota; kingdom Viridiplantae; phylum Streptophyta; class Pinopsida; order Cupressales; family Cupressaceae; genus Cunninghamia; species Cunninghamia lanceolata. Next base: position 34,509,290 of record BSBN01000072.1, read on the forward strand.
TTCTCCTCATGTTGCTTATGCTTCATATTCTCAAAATTCATGTCTAAAGAAATACAAGTTGAACTTGCATGCTTTTCTTAGTCTTGTAAACCTAAGGAACCCTAAGTGTCTATGACAAGACTTCAGGATCTCTAATGAGTAAAATCTATCCCAAAGGATCTTTTTACTAGTCATTATCTCTTTGGTTCAGTAGTGAAAAATCTTGCTTAATCTCCATGTGTTTGAAGCCAAACTCTAAATTCATAAGTCTTTTATGCCCATAATCTATATCATACACTTTATGTTATAAATTGTTGTTGACTTATAGTTGCAGGTAGATTCATGTACTGATACCTGCTAAAGGGGTTTTTGAACATCTATTGATCGGCCCTCTCATTAACTCACCTTATGAAATGGTCTTCATATAGCGGTCTTCATATAAAGTTTGTGAGCGCCAATGAGTAAGTCTTGGTTTTAAAACTTTATCGGCCTCCTTATGTTTCCTTTATATTCAATAAGCATTAAAATCAATGCTCATATCTTTATCGGCCTTTATGGAGATTTTGGTTAATTTTTTTTTATGGCTCTTTCTAAATATTAAACTTCATTTTTATCGGCCCATACCCATGTCTTTATGACTTTTAAAATGGTGAGTTTTATTTTAAAAAGCTATCAAATGGTTTTTGTGGTGATAAGTATTTCTTAAATTAGAAATTGTTTTTTCTAATTTTACGACCCCAAGAGATGACATCAAGATTTTTGAGGAGATTTTGTAATGCAAATATTTATGGAGATTACTTTGGCACAAAAAGATGTTTTTTTCTCCAAGGAAGATTTTATTCCTTTCTTAAAATCCTCTCTGGTGGAAAATGAAGTTAAATGAGGATGAATTGATTTTTTGATTTTATTGAAGATAAAATAAGATTGCAGGAATATGCAAAGAAGAATTTGAGGAGTTTTTTTTTTTTTAAAGACAAAAATGACATGTTTGAGAAGGAAAATATATTTGCAGGAATATGAAGAGATGAATAGATTAAAGATTTCTAGAGAGCTTTTTTTTTTCACAAGGGAAAATCTTTGAAGACTCTATTTTGCATTTGATATTTTTGCAAGGGCAGATTGATTATGATTGAAGACTCCTGAACTATGAAAGTTATTTTTGAGAAGATTTGTTTGAGAGAAATGATTTTATTTTTGCAAATCCTTCGTGAATGGAAATGGTCATACAAGTGAAATTGATTTTTGTAGAGATGTTAATCAAATTAAAAAATTAAATATGAGAGGGATTTGAAAAGTCAAGTTATTTTGTATTGTAGGAGAAGAGTTGAATGTGAAAGGTCACATGATTTTTAATGACATGACAGGTACATGGATAGTGTGTGTTGTTATGCAGATCAATATTGAAGCTAAATTTGATGATACAGATGAATGATTGTGTGAACCAATTTGCAGAGTAGAAGACATATTGTGAGATATTCTTCATAGTGAAATGTTCTTACAGGAATATCAGAATGTTTAAAGACACTTGCAGTTGTTTGTAATGTTTTTGATTGCAAGGAATCAAGCTTTGATTGCAGTGATTGATGAAAGATTAATAGAGATAATTTGCAGAGAAAATTGTTTATAGAGATTTGTAAGTGAAGCTTGTTTGTAGAAGTGTCTAAAAGAAGATGGTCTTGATTTGAAAATCAAACAGGAGGTATAAGGTTGTATGATGAAACACAGAGTATACAATGGTGCAAATTTGATTGAACGACAATCATGTCTTGCACACAAAGTTTGATGTTTTGATAATGGTGATTGTGTTTTCTAGTGAGGCTTGTGGTCAGTGAGACCTTCCTATGCCAGTGAGACTTTTGGTTAGTGAGACCTCTGTATATGTCAGTGAGACATTTGTAAACTTGAAGTTTTTCATTTAAGCCAGTGAGGCAGTTTGAGTGTTTTTTCTACCTCTGGAGGGTTTTCCACTCTGTATATCTTTGTGTTAAACTTCTTGTGTTATTTCTCTACATTTGTGTTTAACAATTTAATGATGGTGAAGTTAATGTTTGATCTCAGTTCATATAAAGGTTATTAACAATGTGAAAAAGGGGAGAAAATTCAATATTTATATTAACACTGATTCACCCCCCCTCTCAGTGTTAATTGTACTCCTACAATTAGGGTGATGGCATGTGACAAGTTTATGGAGGATGATGAATTTGTCAACACTCCTGAATTTAGGAGCTATGTTTTGAAAGTAAGGAGTGAGGAATTTCAGTAAAAAATTGAAGATACCAAGGCTGGAGCAGACCCAAAGGAGTATGATGTTATTACTCAGGGGGTCCTAAAAGAAGTACAACAATTTATAAGTGCAATGACTCCAGAGGAAAGGAGAGCACTGGTGGAAAAAAGTAATATTCTTCTTCTACCTCACTGCACTCTATTAGATGCCATTGCATTTGATACAATCACTAGAGATGATTCAAATGTGACAGGGGAACAGATTGAAAAGGCCCTCTCTGGTGCAACCTTCAACCCTAAATTTGAAACATTGGAAATATGGGCCTAACCGGTGTTTTCATTGATGTCAACATACTCCTATTGCATTAATGATAAGGATTGGATGAGTTGTGTGCTGAGGATATTGAGAAAATTAGTCTCAATTAGGAACAATGAAGAACAATGATGACAGCAAGGTAAAAGTCCAAGATAGGTTGAGGATCAGAGGATACGGTTTAAAGGGTTTGTAGATATGTGTCTCAAGGTGGTCCAGATGAGATTTCAGAGGTCCGCATGAAGATCTGAAGAAGTTGTGGTTGCTCAAGTAAAACTGGTTCCGATAGGTGTTCAGAGGTGACAGAGTGTTATAGAAAGGTCCGGTGAGATATGGAAATGTATTGTCCTATTCTGCAGATTTGAAGGAGGGTTGGGAAATTCCTTATGATGTGTCAACTTGATTGGTTCATGGTTTGAAGGTCCGTAATCATCTATTCTTATGTCACAGTGATGACAGACTGTGTTCTTGAGGTTTTGGATGGAGGGGAGAAGGATTTCAGTAAGCAGATGAAGTGTGGATGTTCTTGGTAATTCAGGCAATCTTGTGGAGGTCTTTGGATCATGTCCAGTATGTGTTGGTGGTCCGCATTAGAGTTGGAGCCTAGAATTGAAGAATAACTTCCGGATGATGGTGTTCTTTCTATGACTGGCCGACCGGATGAGTTACACATCCTGCGGATGTTTTTGTGTATGTTTGCCGACTTAGATGATCATTGCTAAGTTGATGTCTTATATAAATAAGGGATTGCAAAGTCATTTCAAAGGTGTCCTTGTAGAGATGAGTGTGTGGTAGTGAGGAGGAGAGCGGAAGGCAGAGCAGAAGTTTTGGGCTTAAATGGAACTGACTCAAGCATGGTGAAGATGCTATTTACCAATTCAAGTATGTGATACTTATTCTTTTGTAGACAGTGTGTCTCTTGTAGGTAGTGAGCCTCTTGTAAGCAGTGTGCTCAGGTAGTGAGCCCTAATTGGCATGTGCCATTTTGTTTTTTCTATTCTTCTAATAGAGAATACAATCTTGGGTTAGTCACCCCGTGGTTTTTCCCTTAACCAGGTTTTCCATGTTAAAATCTTGGTGTCTCATGTGTTGATGTGTTTCTGCTCTTGAGTTAAATGCATTATGTTTCATGATTGATTTACTATTATACTGCTAAGTGAATGCAAGTGTTTAATAAGAGGAAAGTTTTTTACAACTGATTCACCCCCCTCTCAATTGTCTACCCTAAATCTAACAATTGGTATCAGAGCCAAGTTCCTCTAAAAGGTGCTTAACCGCTTGAGGAGAGCCAGGATGTCGTCTTACAAGAAAGATAGTCCGAAGTTTGATGGAACCAATTTTAATCTTTAGAAAGGTTGCATGAAATGTCACCTGCAATGTATGGGAATGGCATACTGGACCATGGCTACAACACAGTATGTACCTCCACAGGGTGGTTCGAAAACTCTAACAGAAATTACAGATGCTGAAAACAATCTATGGACTATAGAGGCTCTTATAAGCACATTATCAGATTTAGAGCTCTCAAATGTTATTGACCTACCAACAGCTTATGAAATTTGGCAAAAACTGGAACTTTTGCATGGAGACAGGTATGTTAAATGTGCAAGGTTACAGAGTCTGAAAGGAAAATTTGAAAATCTGAAGATGACAGAAGATGAAAATATCACAACTTTTATGCCAAGAGTAAATGAGATTGTTTGTGGAATTAGAAATGCTGGTGGAGTCTTGAATGAAGATGAGATTGTTGGCAAAATTCTTAGATCCCTTCCTGCTTCTTATAAAATCAAGGCTGCTGCAATTGAAGAATTCAGAGCTCACACAACCGTCACAAGAGATCAACTGGTTGGTAAATTAGCTGCATTTGAAATGGCTGAGTTTAGAGATGAACCCCCAAAGACTGAATCTGCATTCAAAGCCAATGCATCTGTAAAAGGTAAACAAAGGATTGATCTGGGAGAGAACTCCTCAAAGAAACTTTCATGGTATGAAAAAGCAAGAAAAGACCTGGAAGAAGAAGAAGCTGAAACTGCTCACCTTGAAGCCCTTATTGCAAGAAGATTGCCTAGAGGATCCAGTAAGTATGAAGGAAAACTGTCTTTTAAGTGTTTTAACTGCAATAAGATTGGTCATTTTGCCTCAAAGTGTCCGAAAATATTTTCAAGGCCAAAGCCGAACAGATCAAGATCCCAAAAGAATTGCTATTATGTTCATGAAGATGATGATGAAGGAGTAACAAATGATGAATCAGAGATAGGTAACAAATCCGGAAGTGACTGGGTGTTTATTACTATCAAGGAAGAAGATCCAATGCCCTCTGAATCTGCCAATCATAAAGTTGTGGAAAGAGCTCTGGCTGCTCAAGTTGAAGAGAAGGATGATTAGGTCATTGACAGTGGTTGCTCTCACCATATGACCGGTGACAAAAACAAGTTCATAGATTTGGAAAGGTATGAAGGTGGAGTGGTAAAATTTGGTGATAATTCTGTTGGTAGAATTAGAGGTAGAGGAACTATTTCTTTTTATGGAAAGAATAAAACCGGTAATGTACTATATGTTGAAGGATTGAAGCACAATCTTCTCAGTGTTGGACAGTTGGTGGACAAAGGCTATGATCTCAGATTCAAGAATGGAAAATGCAAGATCTTTGAGAATTCCATAACAGAGATTGCATTCGGTACCCAAACAAAAGGTAATATCTTCCATTTAGTTGGTACTGGTAAAAGTTATCTATTTGTGCAAGTTGATCAGAGTTGGTTATGGCATAGGAGAATGTGTCATGTGAATTTTGATAATATCATCAAGATAAGTAATACTTAGGTTGTAAGAGATCTTCCAAAACTAGTGAAACCTACAATAGCTTATGCAAAGAATGTCAGTTGGGAAAACAAAGCAGAGTGTCATTTAAAAGCAAGGAACAATCTTCTACCAAATTATTAGACTTAGTTCAAACTGATCTTTGTGGTCCGGCAAGAATCAGGAGTATGCAAGGTGATAGATACTTCATGTTACTAATTGATGACTATTCTTGGATGATGTGGGTAACCTTTCTAAAAGAGAAATCAGAGGCTCTTGAGAAATTCAAAATATTCAAGGCTATGGTAGAGAATGAAACCGGATTAAAATTGAAGTGTCTGAGGTCTGATAGAGGTGGAGAATTCACATCCAGTGAGTTCATAGAGTTCTGTGAGAAGCATGGAATAAAGGGACAATTGTCTGCTCCTAAGACCCCACAGCAGAATGGAGTAGTGGAAAGAAAGAACCAGACCATCTAGGAAGCATCTAGGACCATGATGATGGAAGAAAATGTTCCTCAGATCTATTGGAGAGAAGCTATCAGCACTGCAGTCTATACTCTCAATCGAGTTCAAATCAGAAGCAATACCAGTAAGACTCCTTATGAACTTTGGTTTGGTATTACACCTACTGTAAGGTATTTTAGAGTTTTTGGTAGCAAATGTTACATTAAGAGAGATGAAGATCTAGGCAAGATTGATGCTAGAAGTGATGAAGGAATATTTTTTGGCTATTCTACTCAAAGAAAAGCATATCGGTGTTATAATAAGAGATTGAGAAAGATGATAGAAAGTACAAATGTGAAGGTTGATGAGGGAATTGAGAAACCCTCAAGGTTTTATGAATATGGTGAAGATGATCATAATGGTGTTTTGACTCAAGGAGCCCAAGTCCCTTCTAAAATTTAGATTGAAACTGATTAGGTAAATCAGGAAGAAGAAATATGTTTTAATGATCCTGATCAAGAATTAGAAGTGCAAGAAACCCACAAAGTTACAAGGTATGTAAGACTAAACCACTCTGAAGATCAGATCATAGGTGATAAAAGAAAAGGTGTTCAAACAAGAAAAAGGATTGCTCAGGATTCAGAAGAATATTGTCTGATTTCAAAGATTGAACCTAAGACAGTGAATGAAGCCTGCAATGATGAAAACTAAACTAAGGCAATGGAGGAAGAACTGAAGCAAATTGAGAAAAATCACACTTGGGATCTTGTTCCTAGACCTAGAAACAAGAATGTAATTGGAACCAAATGGGTCTTCTGGAACAAACTGAATGAAGTTGGTGAAGTAATAAGAAATAAAGCCAGATTGGTTTGCAAGGGCTACTCTCAAATAGAAGGAGTTGATTTTGAAGAAACTTTTGCTCCGATGGCAAGAATTGAAGCAGTCAGATTATTTCTTGCATTTGCTGCCTTCAAGGATTTCAAGGTATATCAGATGGATGTCAAGTCTGCCTTCCTGAATGGTGACTTGGAAGAAGAAGTGTACAGTGAGCAACTGGATGGATTTCAATTGTCTGATCATGGTGATATGGTCTGCAAGTTGAAGAAGGCACTGTATGGTTTGAAGCAAGCCCCAAGAGCTTGGTATGAAAGATTGGACAAGCATCTTTTGAAGATTGGTTTCAACAAAGGTACTGTTGACAGTAACTTATATTTCAAAATTGATCATGAAAACATCTTGAGTATTGAAGTGTTTGTTGATGATATCATTTTTGGAGGAAGAGATAGTATGTGTAACACTTTTGCAAATCAAATGAAAAGTGAGTTTGAGATGTCCATGATTGGTGAAATGAATTTCTTCTTGGGTCTACAAATCACTCAAACAAAGAAAGGTATCTTCATTTCTCAGACCAAATATGCAAAAGAACTGTTGAAGAAATATGGGATGGAAGATTCAAAGCTAATGAATACTCCCATGGCAACCAGATGTAATTTAAGCAAAGATGATGACTCTCCTAAGGCAGATCAGATAAAGTATAGGTCAGTGATTGGAGGATTGTTGTATCTCACTCAAACTAGACCAAACATTATGCAAGCTATTGGTCTTGTTGCTAGATTCCAAGCTGATCCTAGAGAATCTCATGTCATGGCAATCAAGAGGATTTTTAAATATCTAAATGGGATAGTTGAGTATGGTCTATGGTATCCTAGAGATCATGATTTCTCTCTTCATGCATATACAGATGCTGATTGGGCAGGAGATGTGGATGACCAGAAGAGTACCAGTGGTGGAGCATTCTTTTTGGGGAAGAGATTGGTTTCTTGGCTGAGCAAGAAATAAGAGGCAATATCTCTGTCCACTACAGAAGAAGAATATATTGCAGCAGCAGGTAGTTGCACTCAAGTCTTGTGGATGAAGTAGATACTAAGAGATATCAAAGTGGAGCATGAGGAACCTATCACAATCTTCTGTGATAATTCAAGTGCAATAAATATATCTAAGAATCCAGTGTTGTATTCAAAGACCAAACACATATCCATCAAGTTTCACTTTTTGAGAGAGCAAGTGAACAAGAATGAAGTCAGATTGGAGTTTGTGCCTTCCAAGGATCAGATTGCAAACATCTTTACTAAACCTCTACCTAAGGACTCTTTTGAGTATCTCAGGGAGAAGTTAGGGGTTATTGCCCCTCCGGTGATGAACTAAGGTGCACTAAGGTGCATCAGTCCGATGGATATCACAGTCATATCTTGTGGTCCGGATTGATGATGGGGAGCTGCTACTCAGGGGGAGCAGCAGATATGATTCTAAAGTGGTAGAATTGCAAGTATGTGCCCTTTGCCATTGCTGTCAAAGGGGGAGAGAAGACATGTGAAAAACAAGTGGTTTTTGATCAAAGGAGGAGCCATAAAGGGAGAGAAGACATGTGAATGGTTGTTGCTGATAGGGGAGTTGTGACAGTGAGAAGAAGTTCTTGTCTTGATGGTTAAAACAGTTTTTCACATCATATGTTGCCATCAATGACAAAGGGGGAGATTGTTGCAAGTATGGGCCTAACCAGTGTTATCATTGATGTCAACATACTCCTGTTGTATTAATGATAAGGATTGGATGAGTTGTGTACTGAGGATATTGAGAAAATTAGTCTCAATCAGGAACAGTGAAGAACAGTGATGACAACAAGGTAAAAGTCCAAGATAGGTTAAGGATCAAAGGATACGGTTTAAAGCGTTTGTAGATATGTGTCTCAAGGTGGTCCAGATGAGATTTCAGAGGTCCACATGAAGATCTAAAGAAGTTGTGGTCACTCAAGTAAAACCAGTTCCGATAAGTGTTCAGAGGTGATAGAGTGTTACAGAAAGGTCCGGTGAGATCCAGAAATGTATTGTCCTGTTCTACGGATTTGAAGGAGTGTTGGGAAATTTCCTATGATGTGTCAACTCGATTGGTTCATGGTTTGAAGGTCCGCAAGCATCTATTATTTTGTGACAGTGATGACAAATTGTGTTCTTGAGGTTCCAGATGAAGGGGAGAAGGATTTCAGTAAGCAGATGAAGTGTGGATGTTCTTGGTAATTCAAGCAAGCTTGTGGAGGTCTTTGGATCATGTCCTCTACGTGTTGGTGGTCTGCATTAGAGTTGGAGCCCATAATTGAAGAATAACTTTCGGATGATGGTGTTCTTTCTGTGACTGGCCGACTGGATGTTTTTGTGGATGTTTCCCAACTTAGATGAGCATTCCTGAGTTGATGTCTTGTATAAATAAGGGATTGCAAAGTCATTTCAAAGGTGTCCTTGTAGAGATGAGTGTGTGGTAGCGAGGAGGAGAGCAAAAGGCAGAGCAGAAGTTTTTGGCTTAAATGGAACTGACTCAAGCATGGTGAAGATGCTATTTACCAGTTCAAGTATGTGATACTTATTCTTTTGTAGACAATGTGTCTCTTGTAGGCAGTGAGCCTCTTGTGAGCAGTGTGCTCAGGCAGTGAGCCCTAATTGGCATGTGCCATTTTGTTCTTTCTATTCTTCTAATAGAGAATACAATCTTGGGTTAGTCACCCCGTGGTTTTTCCGTTAACCGGGTTTTCCACATTAAAATCTTGGTGTCTCATGTGTTGATGTGTTTCTTCTCTTGAGTTAAATGCATTATGTTTCATGATTGATTTACAGTTATACTACTAAGTGAATGCAAGTGTTTAATAAGAGGAAAGTTTTGTACAATTGATTCACCCCCCCTCTTAATTGTCTGCCCTAAATCTAACAGGCTCTAGCCCCAAACAATAAAAAGCCTAGGGTTCAATTAGGAGAGTTGTTAGGGGATGCAATAATAAAAAGAGTATTTGATACCCCTGCTCCTCAGGCTGCAAGCCTAAATGTATAGACTGTACAATTTATAGAAGCAACTACTAATAAATTGCAAAAGGATTACAGTCAACTACAACTTGATTATTCTCAGGCAGTTGTAGAGATAAACATGTTGAAGCAGCAGTTGTCATTGGTAGCCAGTACTTCATCCCCTCATCCAATGATCCCAACTGCAGAATCTCTTCTAGTGGATATAGAGCCTCTCCTTGCAAAGATTAGAGAGTTGAAGGAGGATAACAAGAGATTGAAGGAGGAAAAGGATAACAAGGTTAAAGAGGTGGTCATCAACTTGATCAAGAATAGGGTGACAAACATTTTAACCAAAGTTGATGAGACTTGAAAATCCTACTCAAAGTTGAGACCAGCCTGTGAAAAGCATGAGTCTGAAAAATAGCGACTATTGAGCTTAAAAACAAAGTGGTTACATAGAACTGAACAAGTCAAAGAATTTTTGAGGTGTGCCAGGTATGATTCCAATGCACCTCCTAACATACAGAAGGTGTTTAACATGTTGAAGTATTTTTAGGATGTGGGCACTTTCCAGTTGAAATTTGATTCAATTGTGAAAGAGAGGTTGTAGGGTTTTGAAAGGTTGGACACTAAGTGGTCACCTCCCATCTTGGAGGGTGATGACAAAACAAAAGACTTGGACAAGTGGAGAAAGGAGATTGTAGACAATATTTATCGATTAATTCACACTTGTTGTGATGTAATTGCAAGTGATCCAACTATGCAAGTACTGGGCTTAACGCTGGAGAATCTGAACACTTTGAAAGGAATTTTTCTACTTTCTATAACCAAGTAAAAAGTATCCTAGATGACAAGTAAGTCAACCATAATGGAAAGATTGAAGAAATACTTTCATTCCCTTGGCCGACAGAGGAGACATACGGTGAGTGGAATGACAGATATGGAACTAAGAATTGACATTCTTTTGTTCTTTGTATCTATAAAAATTTGAAGTACAATGTATTCAATGCTGAGAGCACGTTCCTGATCTATAAAGGAATTGTCTTGCTCATTTCATAGGTTTGGTTGTTGAAGACTTGGAAAATTTTGAAAGAATAATAAGATACAGTCTTGTTGGGTGGCATAAATTTACCAGTTTCATGTTGTTTTTAAATGAGTAATGCTTTGTTGAATGTATATGGTTATCTGTCTCCAACTTGTGTGTGTTTTTCTTCTGAATCTATATAGCTAAGGGTTATTCAGGATTCTGGAACATGGGCTCTCTATGTTGAATGTTTAATTTTGATGTAATATATTATATTATCATGGGAAAGAATATGTATGGGAATTTTTTGTAACATAATGATATGCCAGGGGTATAGCTATCCCCTAGTTGTAACAATTTTTTGAATTAATATCAATGAATGAATGAATGAAAGTTGACGTCCACAAGACCAAAAAAATGTGAATAATTTTTTTATTAATATTAAATAGAATGTAATTAAATGATAAGTGTGACTGTAATTAAATGAATGAAGAAATGTAGATTATGTTTATTGTTTATATCATAAAATACTCGACTGTTCGATGAACATTTGATGGATGGTTGTAGTTGCATTCTAGAATGAAATGCACAGAATGCTAGGCTTGCGAACTTAAATCTCTGGAATCACCCTAAACTGTTAGATTTACAAAGATCAACAGTTTAGAGATTGTTGTGAGTTTTTAATGTAGGACAACTTTCAGACATGCACTAATAGCGCTAAGCGTAGTCTGGAAGTGACACGTTGACTTGATGTTTCATTCACTAAAAATTTCACTTTATAAAAAAAGAGAACTTTCTAGTTTCTACTTTTTACTGCTAAGTGATTTTATTTTTAAGTGAGAGCCGAGAGGTCAGCACATGGGGTGTCAGGGAGACTTCATATTGCTCATTACAGTGCACCAGGGAGATTTCAGATTGCTCATTGCAATGCCATTTCCAACAAAGCCGGTAAGACAAAACATAGAAACCCTAGGTTACGTTTCATCATTTCTTAAAATCTTATTTTGTCAAACTTTTTTCTTAAAATCTTATTTTGTCAAACTTTGCATTTAGGGTTGAGAGACTTAAGAAAAATTTCACACTGTATAAGCATGTCTACCACCACTAGTAGACCAGACAAAGTTTTTGGGAAAGGCAAAGCAAGTACAGATAAAAAAATAGATTATTCTGAATTGCTTAAAACCTTAGGTTTGACTGATGAATACCATGATATTTATCATCCTAACATGTATGGTAGATTTACCTCAGGACTCAAATTTTCATGAGAGAATAAGGCTTCCAAGAAAAAGAAAGTTGATAGTATCAATGCACCATGGGTAACTAGATTAGGGCGCATGATGTTAAATGAGGTTTTCCCTTGCCCAGAATTTATCATGGTCTGTCCACACAATTATGATGGTAACAAAAGAGAAGTTGTAAATAAGGATACCAAAGAAGAAATTTTATCCATTAATGCAGAAGAAATTGAAAAAGTGTTGGGGTTTACAACCTAATGGTTTGGAGATGTCCACATTGACCTAGAAAAGATTGCTAGTGATTATGAAGCAGCGGATGAAAGGAGCAAAATTTTTTTCCTAAATAAAATAGTTGAAGAAAGAAACATCTTGAAAGATAACCATAAGCCTCCTTATCCTTTGAAAATTTTTAAATCATGGGCTCAGGATACTATTTCCATGCTAGCATTTTGCCTCAGACTGGATAGCAATTGGGAAGTGGATGCAAGCCTCCTTGAAATGGTATATAATATCCATTATGGTAATGGTTTACATGTCAAATATAAATTTATTGAGCACATTGTAGAATCCATGCATAAATAATTTTTAATGATTAAAGGAGGTTCCACCAAGACATTTAGGTTCACAACCTACTTGTGCTATTTTTTTCTATTCAAATTTAGTGGAATGTTTCAAAACAAGCTTCAGATTTAGCCCTATAGCAATGTTGAGGAAAATAAAATGGCTCCAGTATATGATTGGACCACTAAGATAAGGATGTATGATTCTCTAAGGAACTACAATCATTTTGTAGACTACTTTTTGGCTCCATTGCATCAAGTAATTACAAATAGTCCAATGCCTAGATTACCTGTATCATGTAGAGATTTCATTCAACTAGGAAAAGAAATACAATTGGCTAATTGGTACTTATTGGAAGAATATATTGTGCTAAGATTTTATGGATCAATAGTAGAGCCATACAAACTTCCAATACATGTGATAGAAAGGGTTTTTGCATTGGAATATGTAAGGTAGATGCAGAGTACTGATGAACTACACTTTGCTTGTTAGCAAAAGAAGACCTTATTTCCTTCTTTACCTTTTTGGGTTCACATTCGAGAGAAAAACATTTAAGGTGGCACAAGATCTTTTGAAAATTTTTAATTTTGATGTTGTCTATCACTAGCAGTGTGATCCATGTGACACCATTAAAAAAATGATTGTGGCCAATAGGAATGTTGCAAGTAGAATTCAACATCAAAGTAAACCCTTGCTTAAAAACTTTAGAAACAAGGATTCCTGGGATGAGGTCAAAAATGCAATGGAGAAAACTGTTGCTGAGAAAGGTATTTCTTTTGAACAGTTGTCAACAAAAATTATGGCATTGCACCAGGTCCAAATTACAGGAGCACCAGCAGAGAACAAAATCAGGAGGTACAACAATTTTTATAGAAAAAGTGATAAACCATCTATTAGAGCAAAAATGCCAGATTTTCTAGATGATTTTGTTACAAAAAAATCTTGGACATGATCAAAAATTGCTGCATTTTGGTCTATGAGAAAGGATCTAGGTGAACTGAGAACTGATGTAGACTATGGAGAAATCGATGAAGATGAAGAGTTTAGCAAATTGTGGAATATAGAGCATCCCAATGAATGTGAAGATGAAACTGAAAGTGATAGAGATGAACTTGATGATGATAGGGATGAACAAAGCATTTACAAACCTGGTTTAAGTTAGGACACAAAAAAATCATATAATTTAGGAGAAGTCATAGCTGAAAAGTTGGGTTATCGAGGTGGTGGTTTGGGGTCCCAAGGACAAGGCATTTGGAAACCAATAGATTTAGTCACCACTAGCAGAAAACCATTTGATAAACGAGGCCTTGGAACTGAATCAACTGATAAAATACACCAAGGTCATACAAGTAGAACTAAAAGAATTGATTTTGTTACAACTTCAAATCCTAATCCTAATGGTCATATGCAATCACAACTTAGACATGCCCATGGTGGAGAGCCTAGTGCGACTAGCACTGCCACTGGTGGAGAACTTAGTCAACATGTGCTACAACAATAGGTCCAACAACAAGTTACACACAAGAGGACACCAATACAAGATACCACACAAACACTCAGTGATCAAGGGACACAAAAGAGACAAAGGATTATGATAGGTCCAAGTCCAACTACCAGTTCCACTACAAAGGAATTATTTCCAGGAACTCCCCCAGTTAGTGTGGCTATAACAAAAATTGCAAGTACTCCTATTCCTTCACCATTCAAACATTCCCTTATTCCTACGTCCTCAGGTTTTGATTATATTCAAGAGTTTAAAAAGAAATTAGAATTGTATAAAAAGGATAAGAAGCAACTAATGGAGAGTGTGTCTACTATAACTTCAGATCCTACAACAACCATGATATTACCCACATTTGACACAAATATAGAAATCATGGAGTACACAATTGTTGTTCCCATAGTTCAAAATAAACTAGAAAATCAAATGGATCGATCTGAATTTTAGGTGAACAGTTTGCAATTTGATTTTTTTGGATTAAAAAATACTGAAAAAATTAATAGATCAAAGAAGAACAATGAATTGGTGTACACATCATTGCTAAAGCATGATAGAGAGAAAAAAAGTTGCACAATCAAATAGAAAAATTACAGGCAGATTTAGCAAATGAGAAAGCAAAGAGGAAAGTAGAAGATAACAATAGCAATGAATTAGAAAAAAGAATAAAAAAATCTGCCTCTACATTAAAAAGCAAAGAGGATAAACAAACAAAGGTGGAATTGAATGGATTGAAGCAAGAGTTAGATGAGATCAAAAAGAAATATAATGAGGAAAAATTCACTTTAGAAAAATTAAGACAAAGCATTGGGAAAGCAAATGAACAATGGGAACAAAAATTACAAAAAGAGAGGCAAAAAAATGAAACATTAGCCGTAAGCTTATGGAAGCAAAAACTGAAATAAAATCTTGTCAAAAAAAGTTAACTGAATTTTGTAGACAAACAATCAAGCACATGAAACAAAAGATCTAGGAAGAAATAATGCAGAGGTTTGATCAATTGTGTGAATTCTTTCAATTCATTAATGCCATGAGACTACATTTTGATAAGCTGAGCAAATATTTAATGGACAACACAAATCTGCAACTACAGGCAGAAGAGAAATCTAAAAATCAAGTTCTAGAAACAATCTACAAAGCCAGTGACAATGAATTGATTTCAAAATGCATTACTAATCAAATTGAAGCCACAATGAAGGTGACATCTATCATTGAAAAGTGTTCAAGAATGCGTGAAACAACAGAATTTTTGATTGAGGCTACAACAAAGATTAAGGAGGATGAAAAGGTAATGAACTTGACAAAGCTTGGTTTGCCACAGGGTTTTGATACAAATGACTGATTCATTAGAAAGGATAATTTCATAAAGAAGATGGTGGATGCAAGGAAGATTGATTTGGATCAGTTTCTTAGGAACCTAGATGAGGCAAACTTTATGGATTTCATCAAACAATTGATACTCTTGAATGTATCTTTGGCTGAAACATTCAAGTCAGACCTAGGATCCAAATTGAAATTTGATCATAAATTGTTAACAAAAATTTAAGTCAGACAATATCAGCTAGAAGAAATGATAATTCCACCACCTGAATAGTGGAATTTGCTAAAAAAGCTGTTAGAATGATTTGATATTGATATTATGAGTTTCCAAGTTCTAACTCAACTCTGTGCAGAGTTGTCTTTGAGCAAGATTTTACATTGCCTCTATGTACTCCTTCATTTGAAAATCAATAGAAAATTCAAATTTAGTATAAATAAGATATTATATGGACATGTATGTTGGATATTCAATTATCTGTATTATTTATTTTATCAATTGAAAATAAACTTCGGTTTGAACTACTAAATAAACATTCAATGATTGCTGATGTTCATTTGTTCTATATCCTACTATTGTTAATATGTTAAGCTAATTTTATTTACCATATCAAATCAAAAACCAAAATTCTACTTTATTGCAAATTTTATGTTGTATGCACAAATCAATTTTAGCAAAGAAATATTAAGCATTGAGTTGAATGATGAATCACTGAGTACATGTAAAACTTATCAATATGACACAATTAAAATATGAAATAATTAATAATATGTTAATGTATTCAATTTGATCCACAATTTCAAGGAATACAATATAAAATATCATCAACAATAGTTTTGGAATATAATTCATGAAATGCAGTATAAATACCTAAAAACTGCTAATTCACTGCCATTTCCCAAATCAAGTCAAGGTCCTCAAACTCATGTTTAGATAAAGAAAAAGAGTTGTTTTGATTCTGAGTCTCATCTTCATTTTCTTCATCTTGATTTTGAGTCCCAAAGTCAAATTCATCAGTCATTGTGTCACTGTCATTTGTCCCACCACTACTAGAGTTTGAACTTGAAGTGTTGCACAACCCACTTCTTTCACATATGGACTTCCAGATTGTAAGTGCCCTTTCATATGGAAAATTTTTGACATTATACACACTTCCTAACACCCTCAAGTAATTTTCTAAATTCTTCTCTAGTTTGTTTCTTATCTTTGATTTCAAAAACCCCAATGCACTGAAAACTCTCTAATCTTCCACTGAACCTAATATCATTATTTGACATAAATCAGCAAGTTTGAAATATTCTGATAACGAATCACGCAATATTTCACTTTGACCCAAGTTTTTCCATGCCTTTGTTATTGATCTCTCTTTGAAGGGATTCTCCATGGCATTAAACTGGTCTATCGTACTTCTTGCAAATTGACTACATTGTCCTTTAAGCTTATTTACATCTATAATTCCTTCTATTTTCTGTCCATTGCATTCTACAATTTTCAAAAAGTATGCGGTCAAGGTAGTTACGTTTTGATGAAAAAAGATTGGGTTATCTCGGTGGCCTTGAACCCAAAATTGAGGATAGACAACAGACATGGCATCAAGTATTTCATCTCGAGGGAATCAATTATAAATCTCTGTTGAAAGATTGCTTGCAATTCCTTCAAATTACTACTAACAGATTCAACAATGCCATCAAAATCATCCTTTCTAACATGTACTTCTCTAATAGAGCGCCTAACTGTCTTTCAATGGTGCATTGGTATCTCAAATCCACGTACAAAGACGCATAACTCCCCACTTGCATTAAACTATATATAATTTTTAGGATGATTCAAATATGTAATTCTCTGCCACCTATGAAAATTTGGGCTTTGAGTTGTTAGATCTAGATATAGATTATTGAGGGCCATGCATCTCATTCTACGCAGTTTGGAATACTCATAGATATACATAGTTCTGTCTTGGTCTTTTTCACAAGATTGTTCATTTCATCCAGCATGGGGAGAAGACTAGCTAAAGTTAAGAGTGTCTCTATATCACTTAACCTATGTAAGAGGTTAGGAGCTTTGTCTACTGTGTTGCGATGCTCGTACATTGTTCCAATCAAGGATGGATATTCTAAAAGAACTCGTTGTGCTGGTCCATGCAAAGAGATCCATCTAGTATCAACATCCTTAAGAAGCTTGTTTCCTACTATTATTCCCTCAACAAAATTTCAAAATTCTACAAAACGTTTGGGACTTCAGTAAAAGTATGCGTGGAGCTCGCAGACTAAATTTTCAACTTTTGATATTGTAGGAAACTTGCTTACAATTTTAAATGCTAAATTCATTCTATGGGCCATGCAAGGAATGGAAAGCATGTATGGTGCACAAGTAGTTTGTAAGTTTGTGCAAAGACTAGTCCTATGACCTTGCATTATGCAGCTCCATCAACTCCTACACACACCAACTTTTTGGCAATTGTCAAGTCATCCATACCTGCAATTTCATTCAAAGACTTCTTAACTAGTCCAAATAGATTTTGTGATGTTTAACTGTCCTTCATTTTATGAACACAGAGTAGATTGGATTGGCGGACATGTTCTTTTATAGTATACACATGCACACAGACCCAAGAAGTATTATCTACCACAATAACTTCATCTAAAGATAATGCAATGAAGTTTGACTCTTTTGCATTCTCCTTTAAACCTTACTTTTCCATCGTAGCGAGATAGTTTGCCCATTCCCATCCAGTGTTTATTGACCAATGTGTGCTAGGACAGTGAGGAACACTCAAAAAAGATAATAAATTACTATACTCTGGGTAGTCTGTCATAGGACGCCTTCTGGACAAAATATGAAAAATAACACTCATCTGAACAGTTTTTGCCAGTTGTGCTCCTTCCATTGCTTTTCCAAATTAAGCCTTGATTGTACCTCCACTTGCAGCAAGCTTTGTCATTCTTTTCTTATGCTCATCATATTCTGCGGCATACTTCACATGAAGACATTCTTCCTTTGATTTCCATCTTACTACTGATGTTTCCTTTCCATCTATGATTTGTTTTTCATAAACTTTACCTATATGCTTTTCTATAGTGTCAAGCTTTAGCTGCAATTTCTTCTCTCTTTTACATTTCCAACTACAAATCACACACTTGCATTCTATTGGTTGTTCATCTTTGTTTGCTTTCTCCACTAGTTCAATGAATGGGTACTTTGACACCCAATCAAGCTAAAAATTCCTTAACATTTCCCACTCATGCCTCAGTTTTGAATCTTTTGATTTGCCTTCTGAATCTTTTGATTTTCCTTTTGAATCTTTTGATTTGCCTTTTCTTTTCTTCCCAACATCATCTACAGCACCAGCATTTTCTTTTTCATCCAAGTCAATTATCTCAATCTGGCTAACTGGGGTATCCCTTGGAACATCTTTTGTGGTACTGCCATCCTCATTCTAGCTAACTACGGTATCCCTTGGAACATCTTCTGCAGTATTGTCATCCTCAGTCTAGCTAACTAGGGTATCCCTTGGAACATCTTCTACAGTATTGCCATCCTCATTCTGGCTAACTAGGGTATCCCTTGGAACATCTTCTACGGAATTGCCATCCTCATTCTGGCTAACCAAGGTATCCCTTGGAATATCTTCTGCAGTGTTTCCATCCTCATTTGACTCAATGATAATCCCACCTTCTAGTGGTGGTGAGGTATTGCGAATGGCTTCTTCATCATTATTTGGTGCAAGAGTTGATGGCGTAGCTCCATCTTGATTTGATGGATCAAAAACATTGCCAGTTCCAAAGTAAGACTGTATACTAACTCCACCTTTTCAGCATTTTAATGGCCTCCCAGTCCCTTCACCACCCTGAGGAGTCTAACCCTTGTCGCACTTGTGGCTTGACATCTTGATCTGATCTCCCATTTTGAATAAAAGCTGGAAAAAATGTCTTCTTGTTTAAGAAGGACATACTCATAGAATATAGATCCCATTCCCTACTAAATATCTTCTTTAAGATTGAATCAAGAATGGAAGAGGGATAAAGAAATCTTAAAACACTAATACTATGAAGAAATGATCACTCGCCTTTAAGTTTAGGTTTTCACTGACTTGCTATTCGCTAATGCAGGAATGCCTGTGTTGTAGGTTTGTAACTTTGCCTACGATCAACTTCAAGGTGCCAACTCTAACTTCTGAAATCTGAATCGAGAGCTCACAAGTTCAGAACTAAACAAAATGTGTAAGAATAAATCAGAGTTTTGATTGTATTTATATCAATCCATATTTGGTGAATTCCGCAAGAATTCTATATGGTATATCAAAAAGATTTGGTGAATCCCGTGTGATTATATAAGGAATACATTTAAGTGTTGGTGAATCAAACCTCGATGGACTACATACATTGTAATTTCCAAGGCGAACATGGCCCTACGATTAGCACGGAGGTGTAATGGAAATTGGTGAAATGGCCCCTCATAATCAACTACTTATAAATTTTAATTGGTGAAATGGGTCCTCACGTGCAGTGACCATGTAATGGGGTTGGTGAAATGGGTCCTCATGCATAGTGACCATGTAATGGGGTTGGTGAAATGGGTCCTCACGCGCAGCAACCATTTATGTGAGTTGGCAAAACGTGTCCCGATACACAATGTTGTTTTAATAGTATTGGTCAATACATAGGTGATTTAGTACTTGCTTCCAAAATTCCAGGTGAAAATATTAGTCGGCCCATTTGAAATGCATAGTTTGTTATGGCAAAAATCTTACTTCATTGATTCTCATAAAATAAATCGATGGTGAATGTATATGGATTCGACCAATAATACGTAAAACCTGGGCAATTTGACCACCATATTAGATGTGATTTATTCGCCAATTCTGACTTGGTCAATCAATGATATTCACCAATTGGTGAATATTTGCCACTAAAAAAATCTCTGCTAATCAAATACAAAATATGCTCTAGGAATCATAATCAAGTTTTTACATCACAATAGACCAACTGGTCTCGAAATGTAATTACTATATCTGGAACCAATGACATCTATCTCCATAAGCCTCAGCTTGTCTCATGCTTGGGAAGGAGAGCATCGTCTTGGTGCTTTTCCTCCAACCACTGACCTACAATTCCCCACTCATCTTCCTAACTGGAAGAGGCCCTACCCTTCACAAAATGGTTAGACATTGGAACCCCAATAAGTTAGCCATCTGAGTATCTAGTGTTGTGTCCTTCCTAATGTCTCATGGTCACACACTATCGATCTCTTCTAACTTGTATGACACTACTAGAGACACTAGGCCATCTAGAACACTATGGACCGACGATGCATGCAGAGACGGATGCATCACTTTGGCCAAAGTTTTCATACAAATACATTACACCATGAACGTCATCATATGTCCACCACCCTAACTTGACTTATGAGTTGTCATGTCCTACAGTTGTTCATAACAACCCAATTCTTTAGGTCTTGTATAGTAGGATCAATTTGAATCATTATCCATGCTTGTACATTTGACTCCCTCCATAGGTTGGTTACAATATTCTAGTGACTCCTCATCACACGGTTTGATTCATTGCACATTAGTTTGACCATTTTACCCCTAAGCCACACATGGTTCACATTTTTGGAAACAAGTCATCTCATATGACGATATTATATCCATGTACTCAAAGCATACCCTACCCTTGATAGAGTAAAAGTATAGTAGTCATAACTTATATCATTAACAAAAAGTCTTACATGCAGACTCATAATGCTCATAATGATTGTATATATATATATATATATTCATTTCAATAATTTCATAATGAGACCATGTTCACAATGGTTCTTCCTCCTCTATGTTCAAGGACATAAGTATATAATTTTGATAATTAAGGTAACTCAAAAAGTGTTTCACAATTGGCTTCTCATATAAGCTCAAATGGCATTAATTGTGGTTTTGTAAACACAGTGTTATTTGAATGTTTCCCCAAGCATCATCACAGACGAATGAATATATAATAAATTGATAATGCCTTCGCGGGTGAAACCACAGTCACAAGATTGTATCATTATCTTATGTTAATAATCAATATGGAGCTATTGCCTGATCCACTCAAGAGTTGATACTCTATCCAATTCAGTATATGATGTGAGATATTATTTCTTCACCAACCCAACTGATACGGCTCAGGCTCTGGTTATTATTTACTTAGTGTATGATGTAAAAGCATCACAGTCAAGTTGTGTGACCCTAACACTAACACAAAAAGAATTTCTTATCGAAGGCTCAGCCACATGACCATGAGAAAGAATGCAGTTATCTCAAATGACTCAGCCTTACGCTCTTGAGTATGATACACAAAGTTTTTAAATAAATCAGCCTCACGGCCTTGAGTATAAAACACAGTCTTTTTAAATAACTCGGCCTCATAGCCTTGAGTATAAAAAATAGTCTTTTTAAACAACTCAGTCTCACGGCCTTGAGTATAAAACACAATCTTTTTAAAACAACTCGGTCTCATGGCCTACAGAAATATATAAAGATTTCTAAAAGTTCCAAAACTTGGCTCAACAACTGATGACAAGATGGTAAGGATAGCTCAGCCATTAAGGCTACGAGCTCATACATATTATAAGGATAAAACTAGAAATCTTAGCCTTAAGGCCTGGAGCCACTAGATGATAACACTTAGAAACCAATATGCTTGGCTGTAACAGCCTTGAGCTATAGCCAGATAAAGGTTTTTTAAAGAGTATTAAACACAGTTCTTTGTTTAAACGTTTAAATCAATAATGAGGAGTGGGATTACATCCTTGTAATACCTAAAAAATGATAGCAAATGAGTCATCGTACTAGTTCAAGACTCTTGCAAGCGCACTCAGCACTAAACCAATCCACACTTCCTATTGTTTCTCCCACCAAGAACAAGCAAAAATCCAAACCCAAACTCTCTCTCCCAACTCTACACATGCCAAAAAGAAAGGTAACTACCTTTCCCCACTCGATCAGTTCCTCATAAGGTGGCTACAATCAAGCATCATGCTCGAAGGTGGATGAGCTTAAAGCTCTCTCCCTTCACTAAACCAATCTTTAATAGGTTAAAATCATTCGACTATAATCCAATAAAATGACTTAAGAGATAATAATAATAATATCATTATTATCATGGAAATTTAACCTACAATAGGGTTTGAAATCCTTACTAATAGGATTTAAAATTGAATACAAGAAAGCACCGAAGAACACATCTAGATTGCTGAATGTTGGTCGAGATATTCTTCTCCAAATTTGACTATCATCCTTAGTCGAGAGACTAAGGAATATTATCCTAGAGAACAAAAGATTACGAGAGACTTCCATCTCTCTCTACATGAGTGTTCCCTCAACATGAGATGATGCTTCAAGAACATCGACTGGTCTTCGTGACTAGTCTTTATGGCATCAAATACATAACAACTTTCAGAGGACAAAAGAACTAAGAAAAGAGACATGACACATGTCAACTTACGCATAGTGAAGAAGGACATAAAAGTTGATACTCAGATGGCTATTCGACCCTTTGCTTTCACAACGTCTAACCTTTCCTCTAGGATGATACTCCCCTTCCTTCTTTGAAGGATGTTCATTTTCTTGTTCACACTCAAGACCACAAGATCATGATCAGTGTATCATCGTCATCATGTTTCATAACTTAATTTAATCAATTTATAAAACAAATCATCATCAATAACTTTTTCATAATCAAGAGTTAAATCATATATTTCCACAATATCGAATCAATTAACTATGTCTAATCCTCCTAATTATCATACTAAGTTAATGATTAAGTCTAGTTGTAAGTTGGGGATGTAACACAACACCTAGTCATGGAGAATCAAATCCACCGTAATATAGAAAGTTACTCAAATCACAACTGACTCTCCAAATATGGCACTCCATTTTTGGCTCCTAAAATCATGCTTTCACAATCTCTTAAAATCTTTCTTTTCAAGTTTCCAATTGTAATCTCCTTTTTCAAGCTCTTTCCATTTTAGCAACTCTTACACACCTTACAAGTTGTCATAGTTTCATTTAGCAACTTCCATGACACTAAGTGATAAAAAAGCAAATTGCCAAAATACAAATAAATAAATATTTCAAATATTAGAACTTGCAAGGTGTATGACACACCTAATCCCAACATTGAATAGGTAATAAGGGAAAAGAATATTTAGATCTGAGATTTTGTAGTAACCACTCCAAAAAGTTTAGAACTGTTGCTCTAAAAATCTTGTAGAGAACTCAAAAATTTAGTCAATATCATCCTCAAACTTCCTCTTTTCTTCTAGAGTTAGGTATTTTGTTTGAAAAAGATCACCTTATCCACTTTTGGCCTTCAAATATACCATTTTTTGTGAATTGATGCTGCAAAGGATAGTCCCCTATTGTAATA
Source organism: Cunninghamia lanceolata (assembly GCA_027924645.1). NCBI lineage: Eukaryota > Viridiplantae > Streptophyta > Pinopsida > Cupressales > Cupressaceae > Cunninghamia > Cunninghamia lanceolata. Next base: position 34,532,918 of record BSBN01000072.1, read on the forward strand.
GGGTCACAAACTTTCATCTAGCAGAGTAGGTCACCCCTCATGTGAGATAATTTTTTTTTATGTATTAAATTTCTATAGTGACTTTGATATCACAAACAATCTTCTTGCAAAATAGTCCATTCCCCTTTCATGATAAGTTTTCTTTTTATTATTATAATGACTTTAATATTAGGGTAGGAAAAATAGCTTGCACCTTTTTTAATAGTGGAAATTCTCTTTATTTCTATAGCAGACTCTGATATCCCAAACTCATTTAAGAGAATAGCCTAGTTTTATTTATAGTAGGGATTATTTTTATTTTTGTAGTAACTTTTTAATTGTATGAAAGTTCATAGAAGTTAAACCAGAATGACAACCATCAAACAGGACATTCTGTGATTAAAGATAACAACTACCTATAACTAGAACATCAAAATTGCAGCCAATGGATGGTTGTCCAATAGTCACAATGGTAGCATGGAAGATCACAAACTCCGATGAAGAGTTGTAATGTGTGTACACTGATAGGTCAGACCTAAATGATTAGAACTCCTTCACAAATGAATATAATTGCATGTGGATCTCAAGGAAGGTCGGACATGAACCAAACAACCTTGAATGATGTCCAATTTAGCTCCTCAAGTCGTGAAATGTTCCACAAGTCTTCTCCTTTAGTTGATTGTCTGAGATTGTCAGGAAGTTCTGTTATGAGAAAATAGTTGATCTTCTGATAGCGATATCTTTCCAATAACTGATCCAAATGATCTGAGACTTGGATATGATGTGCATGAAGGTGTCTAGATGCTAAGTCTAGCTCCACAAGGTTTGAAATGCAACTACGGAAAAATGCAGACCAAAATACAAAAATTACTACTGACTGAACTGACTATACTAAACTAGAAAATGAAAAGAAACAAACTCAAATGCAAACAAACTGAAATGCAAATGTTTTTGGCTGATGCAAGATTTCTCTTGAACCAAGGATGCTCCTACATCAGACATCCAAGGTTATTGAAAAAAAGTAAGTCCCTCACTTTGTTGGGGCTAGAGGAAAGCCAAGACGGTCCACCTCAACCTAAGAAATCCAAGATGAATCTTCTTCCAGTCTACCTTTCCACTTCACAAGATACTCTTTGTATTGTCTTCCTCTGGTGCTACGTCCAACTCTGCTATCCAAAATGTCCTCAATCTACTTTGGTGCTTGTTGTGGTAACTGCTTCTTCAAGTCTTCTTCCATGTTGTCACTAAACTCTGATTCATGATGCTAATGTAGGTCTGCAATATTGAAAATAGGTGACATACTCAATGTCTCCAATAACTTCACTTCATATGCATTTCCTAAATCAAACTTTCTAAGTATCCTACATGGTCCAAACTTCTTCATCTTCAACTTGTTATAAGTCCCAACTAGAAATCTTTCTTTTCTCAAATATACCATCACTTCATCTCCAACTAAAAACTCTTTGTGTCTCCTCTTATCATTTGCTTTCTCCTTATACTTGATGTTCATCTCCTCCAAATGTTTCTTAACCTGATTATGCATTGTCTCCATATGTCCTACAAATTCTTTTTCTTCTGTACTCCTCTTGTCTTCCATATTGATGTCTCTCAACTCTGCTACTCCTCTAGGGTTAGTTCTTGTCATAGTCTCAAATGGTGTTCTTCCAATACTCCTATTCACTGAATTATTATATGCAAACTCTACTTATGATAGAATCAAATCCCAATTTCTTGCCTTCTCCAACCAAACATCTCAACAAGTTTCCCAAACTCCTATTCACTACCTCTATCTGTCCATCAGTTTCTGGATGAAATGTTGAACTAAACTTCAAATCTGCCTTCATCTTCTTCCAAAGTGTCTTCCAAAAGTATCCAAGAAATCTTGTATCTCTGTCTGAAATTATGCTTTTAGGTAATCCATGCAATCTCACAATCTCCTTGAAAAATAGGTCAACCACATGTACAACATCAGTTGTCTTCTTGCAAGGTATGAAATGTGCCATCTTTGAAAATCTGTCCACCACTACAAATATAAAATCATCTCCTCTTTGTGACTTTGGCAATCCCATTATGAAATCCATACTAATGTCTTCCCAAGATCTCTCTGGTACTGTCAAAGATTTATACAATCTAGTATTCTGACTACTTCCTTTTGCAACTTGACAAACTCTACAATTCTGTACAAATTTCCTAACACCCTTATGTATCTAAGGCCAAAAGTAATTTTTGTTCACCAAAGCCACTGTCTTATCAATGCCAAAATGTCCTACCAATCCACCACTATGTTTCTCTTTGATCAAATTGTCTCTCATTGAACTCCTAGGTATACACAATTGATATCCTTTGAACACCATATCTTCCTAAATGAAATAATCCAACCACTTGCTCCTATTTGTCACAATAGGATCCTTACAAGCTTTCCAAGGTTCTACAAAATCAAGATCTTCCTCATACATGTTCTTCAATTTTTCAAATCCAAACACTTCAATTCTCATCTCTGTCAACAAATTCCTTCTTCTACTCAATGCATCTGCAACTTTGTTTGATTTTCCACTCCTATGTTTCAATACAAAAGTATAACTCTACATGAACTCTACCCATCTCATAAGTCTCTGATTCAACTTCCCTTGACTGTTCAAATACTGCAAAGCTTGATGATCTATATACAACAAAAACTCCTTAGGCAATAAGTAATGTCTCCACTTCTTCAAGGCTTGAATTATGGCACAAAACTCTTGATCATATAATGAATATCTTCTCCTTGCATCATTCAACTTCTCAATGAAATATGCTATAGGTCTACCTTCTTGACTTAACACTGCTCCTATTGCATTTCCACTTGCATCACAATCTACTTGAAATACCTTATTGAAAATTTGATAATGCCAACACAGGTTGCTCTATCACTTTCGGCTTCAACAATTCAAAACTTTTATTTGCTCATGATGTCCACTTAAAGTCTTTTTTATCACCTCTCATTATCTCTTTCATAGGGTTACATACTGAACTGAAATGTCTAATGAACTTCTGATAGAAACTAGCTAATCCATGAAATCATCTAACTTCTCCAATGCTCTCTGGTGTAGGCCATTCAACAATTGCTCTTACTTTCTTAGGGTCCATCTTCAATCCTTCTGTAGAAATCACAAATCCCAAATATACTAACTCCTTCATGAAACTACACTTCATGATGTTTATTAGCAATTTCTCTTCTCTCAGTCTCTGCAATACTTGTCTCAGGTGCCACAAATGTTCTTTTGTCTTACTAAAAATTAGAATATCATCCAAATATACAATAACAAACTTACCCAAGAATTTCTTCAAGACTTCATTCATCAATCTCATGAAAGTACTCGGTGCATTTGTCAATCCAAAAGGCATCACTAACCACTCATATAATCCTTCATTTTTCTTAAAAGAAGTCTTCCACTCATCTCCTTCTCTGATTCTTATTTAATGGTATCCACTCTTCAAATCTATTTTTGTGAAATATTTTGCTCCACTCAAACAATCCATGATATAATCCATCCTAGGTAAAGGAAATCTATACTTAACTGTGATCTTTTTTATTGATATAGTGTCTGTACATATTCTTCATTCTCCATCCTTCTTCAATGCTAACACTACAGGTACTGCACAAGGACTCAAGCTTTCTTTGATCAAACCTTTCCTCAACAACTCATGTATCTTCCTATTCAATTCTTCATTCTTTGCTAGTGTCATTCTGTGTGTTGCTTTGTTAGGCAAACTAGCTCTAGGTATAAGATCCATGTGATGACTAATACTCCTAATTGGTGGCAATCCTTCGGGTACATATATGATATGATGTCTTCAAATTCTACCAGCAACTCAGTTATCTCCTCCAGTTGTGATTCTTCATCCTCCTCCTTCAATGTTTCAGGCCTCTTAGGGATCAAATCATAACACATATTCTCATGTCTCAAACCATCCATAAATTTCCTTCCATCTACCAAACAAACTCTAGCATCTCCACATACTTCACTCTTAGGATCTTCTTCCAAAGGAATCAAAGTAATTCTTCTCCCATTTGATGTTATAGTATAGGTATTCTTTCTCCTATCATGTAAAACTTTCCTATCATATTGCCATGGTCTACCCAACAAAATATGACATACATCCATAGGCATAATATCACACAATACTTCATCAAGATAAGATCCAATATGAAATTTCACTAGACATTGTTTGCTCACTAGTACCTTATGATCATCCTGAATCCATGCTATCTGATAGGGCTTAGGGTGTTTCAACCTTTCTTACTTTAGCTTAGTGACCATCTCCTCTGAAACTAGGTTATCTGAACTACTACTATCAATTAAAACTTTACAACATTTACCTCCTGATTTGCATATGGTTCTGAACAAAATCTCCTCTGCGGTGGTTCCTCATTTGTCTCTACTTGAAATAGTGATCTCATGACAAGTGATTCCCCTTTCTTAGTTTTATCAACTGAACAGGGTTCACCTAGTTCAACAAGTTCTTCTTCTACATATGTTGTTCTTCCACTATTCTCCATCTTCTTCCTTGTACTCCCTTGATTGCATTCAAATTCTCTATGTCCTTCACCTCCACACTAAAAACAGGTTCCTCTAAATGTTCTCCTATCATCTCCTCTTCCTTCTCTTTTGTATCCTTCACTTTGGTATGGACTAAGGTTTCCTCTATAGTAGAAAGTTATGTCATATCTCCAATATGCATTGTTATCTCTATCCTCCTTCTTGAATATGTTCTCTTGTCTGTTCTACTCCGCATATGATCTCTCTCCTCTGGAAAATGTTCTACCTCTCTGAAATTTACCTCATCTGCCTCTCTATCTCTGATCATGCCTCTTGATCAACTTCTCTTCAACTTTCAAGGCAAACTGATATGCTTCTTCCAATGTTGTCATCCTCACCAAACTCAGTTCTTCTTGAATGTTCAATCTCAGTCCATTGATGTATTTAGCTATTTTCTCCTTTCTTGCTTCAGTATGTCTTGTCCTTATGATCATATTATGAAATTCTTCAGTATACTCCTTCATAGATTTCTCCTTTTGTCTTAGGTTTTGCAATCATTTCAACAATTCCAACTCATAGTCAATAGGTATAAATTGATTCTTCAATTTTATCACCATTCTATCCCACTTTGTAATCTTTTCTTTTCCTCTTCTATTTTTATCCAACTAAACTTCTTTCCACCATATAGCAGTATGTCCTTTCAACTTTGTTTTTGCAAATTTCACCTTCTCCGGATCTTCAATTTCTTCATACTCAAAGTATTCTTCCATGTTATTTATCCAATCAATCAACTCTTTAGGGTTCAAATTGCTAGTGTAATTTGGTACATCAACTCTAGGTCTTTTTGCAACCTTTGAAATAGCTCACAACATCTTGACTTGATTTGATTCTTCTTCTTCTTCATCTCCTAGGGTTTCACGATTTTGATCGGCAGATTGAAATTCTTCATCATCATCACTTTCAACATTAGGTCTAGGTGTAAGTCCTCTTCTCTGATCTTCTTCAATGGCATCCAAGTGAACTTGCATTACTTTCATCATCTCCATCATCTCATCCATCCATCCAGCTATTGTTCCAACAACATGGATTCTCCTCGGTGGCATCTCTTCCTCAGATCAAGTGTAATTGCCTCAATTTTAGCAACTGAGCTACAAGGTGACAACTACATCACAATCAATGATCAATTGCAACACAAGTAACCTGCCTCATATTCGACAATCTGTTCACAACAAGATCTTAATAGAATTCTTTGCCAACTTTTCTCAATTCACTCCCAAAGATTCAAACTTTCACTCTAATACCAATTGGTGCAGTCACGGTTAGAAGGGTCCACAAAGTGAACTATCCAAGCTGTGTAGCTATAGTAAACATGACGAAAAAAACTCAAAGATATAAAGAAAATGTAGATTTAGTCATTCATCATATCATAGAATTCAAATACAAATTGGGTAGCAACATGTGGGCTTACAATTAGGGCTCGCAGGCATGATTTCATAGTTATAGAATATGCACAAGATATAGCTTTGAAGCTCCTTCACAAAGAATTCAAACTATAAATCTTTCTCTATGTAATTCACTTATGCTAACTACTTTCCTAGACATCTATTGCATCAATATATATCATCTCCAAAACATAAGATCCCTCTGCATCAGCGAAGGAAGATCACAAACTCTGATGAAGAGCTGTAATGTGTGTACATGGATAGGTCAGACCTAAATGATTAGAACTCCTTCACGAATGAATAGAATTATGTGTGGATCTTAGGAAAGGTCGGCCACAAACTAAACAACCTTGAATGATGTGTAATTTAGCTCCGCAGGTTGTGAAATGCTCTACAAGTCTTCTCCTTTAGTTGATTGTCTAAGACTGTCAGGATGCTTTGTTCTGAGAAAATAGTTGATCTTCTAATAGCAATATCTTTCTGGTAATTGATCCAAATGATTTGAGACTTGGATATGATGTGCATGAAGATGTCTAGATGCTATGTCAAGCTCCACAAGGTCTGAAATACAACTACGGCAGAATGCAAACCAAAATACAAAAACTGCTACTGACTGAAGTAACTGTACTGAACTGGAAAATGAAAAGAAACAAACTGAAATGCAAATGCTTTTGGTTGATGCAAGATTGCTCTTGAACCAAGGATGCTCCTGCATCATATTGGACCAAGTGTTATTTATATCATGTAGTCCACATGGGGAGTTCAATTTAACATATACCAACTCTCAAAAAAAGATAGCAAAGAATAAACATATTTAGGAGTAACATGCAATAGTTTTTTAACCCTAATCTATTCAAAATCCTTCCATAATTCATCATGCCAAGAAACTTACTTGAAACAACTATTTAAACCAGCATTCTTGATCATAGTATAAGTTATTTTGTGCTCCTTCAAAACCTTGTACTTTTCCTAAATAAGCTTCCATTCTAACAATCTCTCCTTGTCAAGTGTATTTTCTTTGAATTTCAAACCACAATTGTTTGAAGCTATAGTTGAACACCCGTTAGTATAAGAAAGAAGTGAACCTCTCCACTTTAAATTCTACCATATCTATAGGTCTAAAAACTAAAACCCATTCTTTAATGTTTGAAATGACTGCATGCCCTTTAGTAAAAGACTTAACAAAACTCTAGACCTTCTTCCATATAAAACAAAAAATAGGGGATTCGGTTGATTTAACTTTAAAACTATCAAACATAATATCCCATAGATTTATAGTATTCTAATTAGAATAATTCTTTGGAACACTTTTTTTGTACAGGTAAATTGTGGTCTTCGTCACTATTGATGTAATTAGTACTTATCATTCCCTTATTTTTTGAGATACTATTTTTTCTTATCCTCTTCATATTTGGAAACTCAGAGGTCATTCCCTTGTTTTTCTAGAATTCTATCTTATCTTTATCTTGATTAGATTTGGAAACTATGAGGCTATATTCTATAGCTCTTTCCTTTCATTTATCATCTAATTGAATTAGCATACTAGAATGTTCAAATTCTTATTTTTCTTCATTGGATTTAATTATGTGTTGTCATAATATTGTTTTGTTTCTAACTAGACTTATATTGAATGCCTATATTATATCTAACATGGTGTTAGACCAAGACAAATTAGATGACATTTAATTTTAAAAATTTGTGATAGTCTTTCTATTCTTTTTTCTAGGTTAATTATCTTGTAGTTTGTGTGATTTTTCAATCACCCATTGTAGGAGGCCTTTAGGAAAGAAAGGGGTTGTTTCATTGTGATAAGAAGGCATAAATTAGTTAGGGTAGACTTTCATTTCATCCAAATTAGACATCATGAAATTTAATGACTTTTTTTCTATACGGTTTGATCAAATATTTTTGTAGGTTATGCATATTTCAAAGCACTTTGGCACAAAATAGATAAAGCCATTGCATCTGAAGAAACCAAAAACCTATAAATCAATTCTCAAATCATCAAAAATTTAGTAGATCACCTGAAGTGGTGAAGAAATTTGTTGCAGGTTCATTGACATCCATAGAACTCTACACAATTCCTAGTCAACACTATGTCAACACTTCATAGAGATGCTATTGTGCCACTTTTTCACAACCCCACGACCATTATGTTGATATACAACCACCCACACTCTGCCCCACCATATTATTGTCATTGCCTCACTTGCACATTGTCACCCGAGTGGCATTGCCTGATTTTATCACCATTGAAAGCCACATTGCTCCTACATTGCCCCCCATGCCACTTGTTGTTATATGGAGCCTAATTAGACTCGGAGGTTAAATTTTCCCCACTTTTATCGATGTGATTTCCCCCCAAATTATTTAACAGGGGTTTGGGGGCAGCGCCCCCAAAATGGGGTCAAGGGGCAGTGCCCCTTGCGGGGTTCAGGGGTAGCGCCCCTGGCGCACTCCCTATCGCGATACAGGGCGGGGTCGAGGGGCGGGGTTGAGGGGCGGTGCCCCCACAAGGGCTCAGGGGCAGCGCCCCCCAAAACCTCAAACAATTTTTTATTATTTTATAAAGGTGTCGGGAGTTATTTTTCTATTGGCCGACATAAAAAACCCTATTTTGTAACTGACATAAGTCTTGATAAAAATGGCTAAGGGTTAGGGTTTCCATTGATATTGTATTGTAGCATTTGCAGTGGTATTGAGTTGCAAGGATTGCTAGTTGTAATTGGTTTAATTTGTTGGATAATAATATTGGACTCTCTGTTGGTGGATGTAGCCTAAGTTTGGGTGAACCACGTTAAAATTGTCTCTCACTGTTATTATTTCTGTGTATTTTTCATTCCTCTGTTTAATCTTTATTTGCATTTAATTGATATCTTCTACCATCTAACCCTAACACCACTTCACTCTAGTGTCACCCCAATAATGTTGTGTGCAATGTTTTTACCCTTTGAAAGCATTTGTTCCAAATGGCCATAACTTTCATCCAGTAAGTAAAAATTTGACATTTTTTTTAATTTCTCAAAATATTGCAAGGAATCCAATAGTGTTGTTAATTTTGTATTTTTCTAAGTATTTTTTAAATAGTTGTAAAAACCCTATGCACTATAAACAAGTGTTTCTAGGCTTATTTTTTGTAAAAACACACTAAAATAAAGTGGCACAATTTGTCATTTTGGGGGGCCATTATAATTGGGTGACTATTAGGTTATGTTGTGTTTGCTTCTCTCTTCCATTCTTCTATATGAGTTCCTTTCTTCATGGTCCAATATAACCCAATCATGCAAAGTAAAGGATATTGACACATAATTAAGGAAACAAAACTAAACCAACAATTAAACTAGCTAAAAAAAATTCTCAACAAATTAGATGAAGAATTTGGCACACTATGTTTAGCAATCTTTCCAAATCTCTTTTTGATTTTTTCATGTTGAGTCACTCACAACACCTAATGCAATTTGGACAAAATTTAAGGGTTTGTATGGTAAGGCTAGTATATTTATATTTAAAAATATATATCTACAGTACAAGAGATATCTTCCAATTTGTTGGCATTTGTAAATTGCTTGCAGTTAGAATATTTGATATGCTCACATGAGTTAATTCTATCCATTTGGCTTCCATGAATTTATTTATTTACACATTTCATCAATTTTGTTTATTTGGGAATCTGAATCTTAATTGTTTACGGAAATTTGAATCTTTCAACCCTTATGTGAGTGTAGAACACCTCTCGACGTAATTAATGAAATTCATGGTCATCAACTAGAAAATGAATTAATTAGCTTTAATGCTATTAGTTTAAAATTATTCAAGACTACCAGTTGATAATGGGAAGAAGCAGTAGAAATTAGCAATTAATAATGATTGAGGATTGAGCACTACCATTAAGGCATTAATGATGTCAAGGTGGGGAGCCATCGAGGACGAGTTCGAATGCGCATGTGAACATTTATGGCAAGGAACGTTGTTGTGATTTAAGTTGGAAACATGGTTTTCTCATTCAATTAGTGTGATGCGTGTCATTTGATTAAGGCTTTGTCCAGCACCTAGTTAATGTTTGTTGCAGCCTGCTCCTACTTGTTACATGACGATATGGTCTCTCAGGTTGATGCCTATCATGATTGCATTATGGCACACCTGCATGCAGTTAAAAAATGTCAAATCTGCTTGCAATTGGCTATGGAGGCGATTGCTAAAAAACTTCAAATTGAGCTCCCGATTCAGAAGGAAGAAACCCTAAGTGGTGCAGAAGAATAAGTAAGAAATTGTAAATTTTTTTAAATATATTATAAGTCTAGTGGAACAGGGCCTGCGTAATTTTCCCTGTTCCCTGTTTGGTATAGTTTATGTAGTCTACTGTATAGCCGGGGATAGTGTTGAAGATAGACTGTGTTGTGGCTTCGGTTGTTTTTTGGGTGGGGGTCTTTTAGTTTCTCTGTTCAGTTTCTCTGATAGGGATGATGACAAACTCTGGGCTTGGCCCAATTTTGGTGGTTTGTAGACCATAAAACCAGGTTTTTTTTTTTAAAAATTATTCAAGACTTCGTAAAACATTTGAAGTCCCTTCAACTCAAATTAGAGTAATGTCATCGAATTACTAAAATTGATGCACAACTGGGTGTAAGCATTCTCTCATAGTTAAGGACCTAGAATATTTTATCTTTGTATCTTGACCTTCTATTCTAGTAAAGCTGCCTTAGGAGCTACTTTTACTATGCCAACCTTTGATGCATTTGTCAAACACCACACTCATGAGTAGGATAAGTTGATTCAAATGGGGAAACTATCTAGTAAGTCTTTGATGTCCACTACCTTGATTGTCAAACCAACCATAGAAGAGTTAGAAAGGATCAAAGTCTTTAGGAAAGTAGGAGAAAAAACTGGCAGAGACCTCTATAGAGGATCTCTCTACTACTTCAAAAGTAGAAGGTCAATCAAAACAAGGGGGAAGTGTAGTACTATAATAAGGGGAGCATGATGCATATAAGACTTTGATATTTGATTCAAGTGCCACACACCACATGGTTTCATCTAGGGATTAGTTCTCTAGATAATTGAGTCATGTTCTAATCTGACTATATGCGGGTGTTGATTCAATAATGAATGTTGAATCATTAGGATTAGTTGACATGGATGGTGGACAATTCAACAATATTCTTTGTGTACATCCTTGTCTTCAATCTTACTCTCCATATACCAGATTACTCATACAAGTTTAGGGAAGCAAGTTGAATTTAAACTCTAGACACGACTACAATTTGGGATCTTGAAGATGATTCCCTAGTTGCCTTGGAAAGGTCAACTATAAGGCATACTTATACAGATTTTTACACTATGTGCCTAATTCACCTTCCAAGGATCTTATTACTCACTTAGATGATGTTAGTAGACTATGACATGAGTATTTTGGTCACCTAAATTACCACTACCTTCAATAGTTAAGCAAGCATGAAATGGTTACATGACTTCCTATGATATCCTTCTCTTATGGTGTCTGTCATGGCTGTGCCAAATAGACAAGCATCCTAAAGAGAAATATGACAAAGGAAAGGCTAAGAGAACTTCAAAACCCCTTGGGTTGATTCACAATGATCTTGCAAGTTTCTTTCCTAGTTTGTCATTTAGCAAATGTTAGCATCTCTTGACTTTCATTGATGATTTCTCACATTTCACAATGGTCTATTTTATTTATAAGAAGAATGAAGTGTTTGGAAAGTTTCAACACTTCAAGGCCTTCATTGAGAAATAGATCGGCAAGGACATCAAAATCCTTCACACTAACAATGGAAAGGAGTATGTCAATAATCAATATAAGGAATTATGTTCTATTGAAGGGATTGATCTTCATCACACTATTAGGTATAGACCACAACAGAATGAAGTAGAAGAAAGGAAGAATATATATCCTTGAAATAAATGGTAAATTGTATGATACATTCATGAACATTAGCACCAAAATACTAGTCTAAAGCAATAAATTGTGCTAACTACATAGAGTACCACATTCCACATAAAGCCTTGGGAGACATCACTTGAGGTTTAGAGAAATAAAAAACTGTTAGTTAATTATTTAAGATTTTTTGGATTTTAGGTTTAGGCCCACATACCTTTAGAGAAATGCAAGGCCATGTAACCTCAAAGTAAGCCTTGTATATTTATGGGTCATCTTAATAGGATCAAAGGGTATCAACTTTTAGATCTTCATAGTCATGATGTGTTAATTTCTCAAAGTGTCAAGTTTGAGGAAATGCCTTCCCCTACTATTAACATTTCTCATCCTTCCTCCACATGAGGCTATCATCCAAATAATGATTCTAATTCTGAGATAGCATAATAGCATTTCCCATCTACACCCTCCAATCTAGTTTATTTAGAACATAGGCGTGCTCCTAGTACAACTACTTGTACATGTTAGGCTCATTAAACTTTATAAGTAGTAGGTATATTAGTTGGGAATCCATTTGATACTAGGAGAACATAGTCATAGTATTAGGATGTGCCTTATGCATACATAGCACAAGCTTCTAATCTACAATCATTTTAGAAAGTAGAGGATATTACTGAATTGGATTCAACATTAGAGGAAGAGTATGTTGGCTACATGTGTTGTCATTGATGTCAACATATCAAATGGAAATATATCTAGACAGACTTGTACAAGGAAGGAATTAGTACAATCAAGGCAAACCAGTCTAGGAGAAGAGTAAATATGCCTAAGTATGGATCAGTTTTGGGTTTCAATATGATGCAGAGGTGAACACTCATATCCTAGCATGACTTCTGTATATACACATACACATATCATCAATTAGCAGTACCACACTTAAAGGTAAAAAGTTGAAAAGTGTCTAAAGCATTCACAACGCATATTCTAAGGTAGAGTCAACTTGAATTGGTTCGCATCTCTCTGCAAAGAAATATTTTCCCATGCGGTTCTAATGATATCTTACAACATGAATTGACATGACATATACAAGGTTTCAACCTCTAACTCACTCATCATGAAAAGTTACAAGAGTTCATACATTGATCATCACCCTGATAGAACAAAGCAGTATTAAGGAGACAATGGAATGCTCTGCATTCATCTGGAAGAGATCTTTTTGTCATGCAGCTCTAAAGAATGACTAAGATCAGTATGTCACATGTTTTAATAAAGTTTCAAGTGTTCTAGTGGTCTGCAAAGGTAGTACTCAAGTGACAGAGGTATCACACTGTCTTCTAGAGTTGTTAAAACTTAAGTGATTTCTGAATTCCTCTAGAAACTCCATAAGAAAGTGTGTGGATCCAATGACTTGCATAATTTGATATCTTTGATCATTTTCAAAAGGTTTTAGACCTTATACTTTACCACAACTTCATATTCTAGGCTGAGAAGAATTAAATATGGTCTAGAAGACTCTGTTCTCTATAGAGCAATACATTTCTTGTCTTGTGGATGCATAACTTAACATGATACTTCTCTAGAAAGGTGCATGAACATTTTGCATAGATGTATGACTGAATCCCTAGTCTACATTGAGGTTTTGGCTTCTTCCCAACACTTGAAAGATGAACAGTTGACAGTGTTAAGCAGTATGAGATGACTAATTAAGTTCCTGATGCATGCAGAGGCTCCTAATCAATTTCTCTAAGTTTGAAATGTATGGAATGATGTGTCCTAACATGTCTCTTAAGGGCCTGAGGTTCACAACAAAGTTTTTGTCAATTTACATATGTTGTGGATGACCTATGACTTGCTACACGTTATATTCAATATTGTCTTGGATGTCGACCTAATCAAAGTTTCAAGTTGTTGCGGAGGATATATATATATATATATATATATATATATAGAAGATATAATTCATTTGAAAGGTGATTAAGGTGAATATGAAGATAGAAAAGTAGATATGAAATGTGCAGAATCAATTTGAAGACAGATATTGAGCAGAAACAACAGACTGCTCCATCAACATACAACAGATTTATTTCCCCTAGCAATCCTAGTATTTATACTATCATTGTAATAGCAGTGAGCTGAAATTTTAGGGAGTAGTATCTTCCTTGCTTCATAACCCTAAATCAAAGTTGTAAATCAAGGAGTAGTAGCTTCCTTGGGTAGAAGCCCTAAAACAAAGTTGTAATACTCTTGCAGTGAGCTTATTATATTGTGAGCTAATCCTCACCGTGTTTTTTCCCTATTTTAGGGTTTTCCACATAAAAATACTGGTGTTATGTGTTGACTCTTAATTTGTATGTTTTCAAGACTATTCAGTTTTATCAGTAAATGTTTGGCTAAATTTTTTAAGTGTGTTGATTCACCCCCCCTCTCAGTACCCCATTGTGTTCAACAATTGGTATTAAAGCCAAGTACCTCTAAGAAGCTTGACCATTGATGTAGATCCTTCACTTGAACACATGGAATCTGAAGTGTTGGACAATGAAATATTTGCACCTGAACCTGATCTGGAAGCAATGGATCCTAAAGGTTGGCACTTTGAGTCTAATGAGTGTGAAATAGATCTTGTAGAAGAACTCAAGACAACTCTTAATGATCTTGAAGAAGAAAAATATCTAAACTTATAATATGAAGACATGCTTGAAAAGGCAAAGGAGACAATTGACAAGTTGACAACAAAAGCCAAAGAATCAAGAGGAAATTGGGAAACTAAAAACTCTGATCGAAGGAGATAAAGGAAGTGACAAGCTCAAGGAGGCTAAAGACATGATCTCAAAGTTAAAGGTCATGGTTGAAGAGGAAAAAAGGATTGAAGATTGCTTAAATATTAAGCTTAATGAGGAATCAGATAAATGTTCAAAACTTGAAGAGGAAATTGTCACTCTAAGGAAAGAACTAGAAAAGGCAAAAGAACAGATTGGCAAGAGGCTGAAACTAAAAGGAGGAATTGATATCCTTGATGAAATAATAAGTTCTCAAACACTAGCTAAAGAAAAAATAGGTCTTAGCTTTGATAAGGAAAAGAATCTTATGATCATTGTCTCTACAAACTTATATGACAACTTTCATACAACAAGAAAGTCTGATTCTAGGAGAGAAGAAACCTACACTAGAGATCTTAAGAGAAAAACTTATAGAAATTCAACAGAAGATGAATCCATTCATGTCTAAAGACAAAGGAAGAATGTGAGAAAGAATTTTAAGCCTCCTCAACCTACAAGACAATCAACTCACTTTAGAAGTAGGATGAACCAGAGCTCTATTAGATGTTATGTATGCAACAAGTTGGGACACAGGGCAAATAAGTGCAGATGCAAAATACCAAGGTATAACAGGGATAATGCTTAGTCTTTTCATGGATATTACTACACTTGAATAAGTTTGGCCACAAAGTAGTTAATTACAAATCAAGGGAAAGAAGGAGTGGAAATGTTCAGCAAACCATGTACAATTGTTATGTGTGCAATGAAGCAGGGTACTCTCAAAGGTATGTGAAACCCTTTGATGTTGTTCTACAAAGGTGGGAATGAACAAAGTATGGAAGAAGAAGGATGTTGGTGATATCTCCAGACCTCCACCTAATACTGGTAGGTCCCCCAATTTTTGAAAAGGTGAAATATTGGGTTAGGGGGAGTTACAACTATAAAAAATTTCAAACCCCTGAACATATAAGATGATGAATCTTTAGCATATGGACCAGTATCGGTTTGAGAATGATAGGATCAAGGAATTAAAGGAGTTTGATGAAAATTCTGAAGCAAAATCTCTAAATCTGGCAAAATGTGAAGGACTTTAGGGTTCAAAGTAACAAGAACTTCTACCAAGAGATTTTATGGGCTCAAGGCGAGTTACTTTTAGAAATTCACCATCCTTTCTTTATGGTGATGCTGTTATGTAGGAAAAGTGAGAATAGGATTGATTTGATGATATGCCTAGATCCTCCTTTCACTACATACCATTCAAGGACATTTAACTGAGTTTAATCACAACTTTTACAAGAGGATTCACCTACAAATTGGTTGTCATTTGTAATAATAGGGAAATTTAGAATTTGTTGATTAATGTATTAATTTAATGCCCGATTATGCTCAAGACACTAATTATGCAAAATTGTAAATAAATGAACAAATTCTGACAAATGCTTGCACACAGAGATATCAAATGACAATTAAGTACATACCAGATTTTGAGATTCAAGATGCAGAAAATTTGGGGGCTAAAGAGCAGGTGCCCAAGCCCAAGGTCTGAACTTCTTTAGGGATTTTCAGAACTTGTCTGCTACTGATCACCATATCTCAGAGACTTTTAGGTGTGCAAATCTGGAGGGCTTTGGGGTGGGTGCCCAAACCCTTGCAATGTTTTTTTCCTTTAGATATGGGATCTCCACACTCTATCATAGCCTCCTACAACTCCACTTCCATAGAATACAACACCTATTACCTGTAATCACAAAGAAGGGGGTTGGGGGTTGTGGTGTTTAGGAGCTTGCCTCAGTCAAGCCCTAAAATGGAATTCAAGCCTTTCAACACCATTGTTTGATAAAGAGTGCATATCCCTATGGGATAGAGGCAAAAACAAATTGATAAATGATTGATTTAACACAAATAGATATCACCTCAGAGGTGTAGCTTGCATGTAGATGAAAATCCTGCAACACATGAGAAGAAGAAGCCAAATCTGCATAACAAACACAATAACAAGACAAGTCTGCTCTGCCACAATGAATGCTTTGAATGCTCTAAACTCATAAGTGCACCAAAAGTTCATCATCATCTTCTAATTTACAAATGAAACCCTAAACATTCTTATATATGCATTCCTACTACAAATTTCATAATTCAAACTTAAGATATCAGCGACGGAACCTTTTAACGGTCACATAACCAACATTTAAAATTTAGGTCCCAACCAAATAGGGCAGGACTAGGGTGCGAGTTTCCAATCCCTAGGCCCCATTTTCAAGGTAGGATCAAGTCCAACAATGTCCTCTTAGCACCATTTGACATGGGTTTTCAGGGATTTTACATCAAGAGTTAAAATGAATATGCAATATGAAAAACAAGGGACTCAGGAGTTAAACTTAGGAGGTAAAAGTCCTAGTGGGACATTTTACAACATAACAGATGCAAGCACACAACATATAGATAATCTTGACAAACATTTTGGAGCATTTGAAGGATCTGTGGAGGATTGTTGAAGAATTACAAGGTTTTGTATATGAAAGAGAAGCAAATTAGGTTAAACATGAACTACAATTAATGCGAAAGAAAATTGTTGGTAGAATAACTATATAGGCAATCCTTGATCATTCCTAATCACTTTTGAGAATACAAAAGATTGGAGAGCTAAAAGGAGATCTGAAAGCACACAGCGACTTGGTCAAGCAAGATCTATTACCACTCTTCTAGGTACTTTTCATCTTTCTGCTTAAACCCTAGCTATGAATATATTACAATGGCAACACCAATAGTAATAGACATAGTTGAGAGGCTAAGGCCTAAATTCAAGAAGCATCATTTTAAATCTACCATAATTGATGAAGCTGGAGCATTCTCACATGTTCCTACAAATGTATTACACACAGAGGATGTCTAGATCTATATTCACTCTCAAATTGATGAATTTGACCATCTCAAACTTGAACAGTTCAGAAATGAGTGCTTATTAGGAGATGATTCCCAAGTAAAGCCTGAGCTTGCAAACATTGCCACCAAAAACATAGACATTTGGAAGGGTTTTCCAAATTTTTGGTATGAAGATGCTTGGGTAAGAATTGCCCTAAGCTGGATACATGAAGACATCTTCTATTTAAACTGACCTCACATCATCACCAAGGAAGACATAAAGACAGTGACAGGTTTATGCTCCTTGGGCCATGTGCCCGTACTAAAATTTGTCAAGAATGAGGAGGTAATAAGGCCCACTGGAGCCAAATTTGACAAAAGAACATTGACAGTAGATGACATTGATGACTTGGAAGTCTGGTATGCAACCATGGGAATTGCATACAAAATCTACTTCACAAATAGGGATAACTCCACTTTTGCAACAACAATCCACATAGCGTACCAGATGGTAAAGGAAGGAAGAGATTTTGATCTGTGTGAACTTCTTCAGCAGCAACTCTTGGACAACCTAAAGAGGACAAAAGAAACCAAATACAAGTTCTAATATGGTTCCCTCATCATATGTCTCATGTTTTATTATTTGAATGAGTTTCCTTCAATGAAGGGAGTAGTGTGGAAATTAGATGAACCAGTTGCCCATCAAGTCAAAAATTACATGAGATAGTTTCTCTGACCACAAGCACTGTGATACCTTATTTTAGGGGTTTTTCAAAACCTTCCAAACTAATATGCAATCCAGAGAAAGGATACATGGGAAAGTTGTTGAAAAGTACAAAAATGACATCACCTTCATGGTTGATAAGGATAATTGTTATATGGAGGTTGTGGAACCAAGGACCTTTTGGATCACAACTCTACCCTATGAAGTGTCAGAATCTGATCTAGAAGGGTATGCTAGCATACTTCTCAACAAGCGAAAGGATCCTTCTACTAAGAGATTTGGCACATATGATGAAATCATATACAAAAATTCTAAAAAGAATGTAAAGGAAACAGAGGACACAAGAGCCAAGGCTGGGGAAATGAGAACAAACTTGTAAGATATACTTAAGTCTTCCAAGGGATCCTTAGGAGAGACACAAACTCCTCCCTCTGTACTCCCAAGAATAACAAGCAGACCATTTGCAACATCCTCCTTTGTTACCTCTAGATCTTCTTTGCCTGCTAAAAGGGCTGGCTCTGAGATCCTTGCTCAAACCACTAACAAGAAGCCTAGCCAAAAGAACAAGGCAAGGATGGAGAAGGAAGAGGAATAAGTCAAACCAATAAATATTGCAAATTAGGAAGATGATGAAGAGGAAACAAAGGAAACACCCTTATTAAAGAAAAGAACAAGAAAAGAAAGTGAGGCCTCAGTGGAGAAAGGAAAAGGAAAGGCCAACAAAGTCAAAAATCTTGATCATGTTCCTCTACAATTAGATGCAACCATAAATGCAATGACAGAAGGTGCTTTGAAAGAAGTTGCAAAAATTTATGATGAAAGGCCTATAGATGACAAATCCACTTTTGAAGAAGCAGTGGTTAAATACAGGGAGCACACAATGATGCTTTGATTTAAATAATAGATCAACTTCCTAAGAGCCTAGCTGACATTCTAACCAAAAGGAAAGATGATGCACTAAAGGTAGAAGCTGAGATGAAGAAGAGTGTAGTTGAAAAGGCTTGTCCCACAATTTCTAAAGAGGACAAAGTCAGAGTCTCCAAGGTTTTAACAAAGGAATTTATGACTAAGAAGAGATTGAACATTCTTATGTCAAGAAATGAGGAAGAGATAGAAAGGTTGAAAAAAGAAACACTAAGGAGAACTACAAAAGTCCTCAAAGAAATGAAGATTGAGATAGGGATTATTGAATAATTTAAGAAAAGTGAGTAGAACAATGACATGCCTAAGAAAATTAAGGAGATGGCCCTTCTTGAAGATATTGGTGCTTTAGTTCCTCCAGACACTCCTAAAGAGCAAGGTCTCCCTCCTCTAGAAATAGTCAAGGCACAAGATGTTGAGAGTGAAGACAAGGACATATTGCACCTCCTCCGGAGAACACAGGAAGTGTTGAAACTAGAAAATAAGCTATCTCCAAGGAGAACCAAGATGAGAAGGAAAATAACAATGAGGAATAAAAGAATGAGGAAGATAAAGAGGGAGAAAGGTCAGAAGAGACCGATGACCTAGGTCAAAGTACATCTGAGACAAGCTCACTTCAAGAATTATTGAACCTGCAAATAAAATTTCAACCAATCATCACCCCTCAACTTTTGTAGGTTCCAACTAGTGAGGGTCAAATAGATCTGGCTAGTATCTCCCCTCTTCATAAACTGTAGCTTGGAGACTTATTGCATGCAACTGCTAGAAAAGAATTTCTACAAGAAAATTTGAAGAAAAACAGTGCAGTGGAAGATGCAGTCATGGTCATACAGGAAGGGTTACCAGAGGTAACCATTGATTCCTCTTTACCTTTTGAGAAAAAACTTAAGTTGTTAATGTATTTTTTCAAGGATCATTCTTCCCACCTAAAGAAAAAAGCAAAACAAGAGGCAGAAAGAAAATTAACTAGTAAGAAAATGATTATATGACTGAAAAATGTGTTAATACACATAATTGTTGGAATTAGGGCTGACAACTGAGAGGGGGGGTGAATCAGTTGTGTTAAAACTTTTCAAACTTGTTGCAGTTAATTCTTCTTTACCACTTCTTAATAGATTAATGACATGATCATGAAAAGCAAGAATTAATAATACATGAGCAGAAACATAAACAACACACTTGACACCAAGATTTGACATGGAAAGCCAGTTAAGGGAAAAACCACAGTGGGGGTCAACCCACAAAGATTATACTCTATTAAAAGTATTACAAAGGGGAAGGTATATGCCTTCAGGCTCACTACCTAGAGTTCACTACTCAAAAGAGGCTCACTGGCTACAAGAATGATTACAAAAGGATTACAAATTGTTTGAACTAATAAGTAGCATCTGCCAATGAAAGAATTCAATTCCAGTTAAGCACAGAATACTGATTTTACACACTTCATCTTTATTCTGCCCTGTTTACTACTCTGCCATAATCCAGACCTCAGATCTTTTCTCTTTTGCACTTCTATCTGCCTTTTCCACACTTACTCCATATTCACATCTCAATCACTTACCTCAACACTCAAATCCATCGGCTATATATATCTGCATCAACAAATTTAATAACCTGTCTTATGAAGAACTTACGAAGAAATACAAGTACTATGTTCTGTCGACTGAATCCATGCACCAATATTGATGCATACCAAAAATATCACTTATAGATCACCATACATGTCGACCACTAACATTTTATCCCTTACGCAACTCACCAAAATACTTCTACTAGATCTGCAAAAGAGTCTGATACAAGTCAGTTTGTTCTTCACTGAACTATTCTATCATATTAGGACCCAGTACTCAGACGCTCATAACTTTTAATCCCTTTGTCACTAAAGGCTAAAATATTGAATTTGGATAGTTCTAACATTCCTCTACACTTCCTCAAATTTGCAACATGCAAGAATTAACTGGAGAGATCCGCTGACCAAAATACTAAACTCTACCATATACCCTGTTCCTATATATCCAGACTAGACAAATCTTGGAACTAACTTCCAATATGAACTAAAACTATACTATGGATGTGTGAAATGGACTTAGTTGCCATCAGTGACAACACCTTTCATGCGTAGTAGTGTCTCTTGCCAACAATCTCTCCCTTTGGCATTGATGGCAACAATATTGATAACTGAGAGGGGGGTGAATCAGTTATCCTAATTATTTCTTCTTTCTGAACTTTCTTATTAATCAATACAACATTAATTCAAATAAGAAAACATTACCATGAAATGAAAAACACATGACATAGTATTTTTGACGTGGAAACCCTGTTAAGGGAGAAAACCACGGGGTGATTAACCCAAAGATTATTCTCTGTTAGAAGAATAAGGAAATACAAAGATGGCACTTGCCAATTAGGGCTCACTGCCCGAGCACACTGCTCACAAAGGAGGCACACTGCCTACAAGGAGACACACTATCTACAAAAGAATGTTATACAATAATTAAACTGATTGGAAGCATCCACATATGCTGGAGTTCAGTTCTGGTTAGGCTCAGTACACTGATCTGCTGCACTTCATCTTTCCTCTTCTCATATGCTGCTTTCCTTTCACATACCGAACCTTTCTTACTATTTCTGCTTTGTTCTACTTTTCTTCGCATACCACATAACACCACACACACTTCTCACAACTAAATCCATCCTATATATATATCCGCACAAGTGATTTCATTATCTTTCTAGTCGGCACCCGGAACAGTCAATCTTCTCACAAACTCTGTTCTGTCAGCTGAATCCTTGCACATCAAGTAATGTGGATCAAGTGTATGCTTGTAAAAATCATTAATTATGTCAGCCAAACATGTTTCATGCCTTTATAACCTTTGCCACAATCAGTAACACATCCGGAAAGTAGTCTGATGTTCTGTCAGACAGTTCTTCCTCTGTTCACACTGTCACTCTGGTATCCGGTACTCAACTATTCATATCTTTTTCCTCATCCATCACCAGAGGCTAAATCCTTGGAGTATACCACTCAAGGTAGTCTTCTTGACTTCTCCAAATCCGCACTTCACCAAGATACTTCCTCTGAGAGATCCGGACCTATCTGTCGGACCTTGCCACAAGCTCTGTTCTTGTTTACCGGACCACAACAATCTTCATTCTGACTTCCGGTAGAGACACACCATGTCCTACAGATGTGTGGGATGAACTTTTTTGCCATCAATGACAACAATCATCAATCCATATAGTGTCTCTTGCCAACAATCTCCCCCTTTGGCATTGATGGCAACACTTAGTGAAAAATGACTAAGTGTTTACACTATGCTCCCCCTTGGCTGATGCTCTATTTTTATATATATTTTTTGGAGCTCCCCCTTAGTTGGATTCCTCATTTTTCAGTGCTCCTCACTCCCCCTTTGACATCAATGGCAAAGGGTAGGGACCGCACACCAAAATTTTCAAAAAAATTTACTATACTTAGCCGTATATTACATATTCACATAAACTGAAGAATGTCTGCAAAGGATGTCTTCAATTGGATGAGTTTTGTAGCCCAACTTTGCTTCATTCTATCTAAAATTGAAATGTGACCACTCAACAAAAATGCAAAAGCTTCTGCCCTCTTAAGATCTGTTGGATCATTGGTTTGGGTGGTAGTCTGAGCATCACTTATGGCCTCATGCATGGCCTCTAACTTAGGGACAATGATCCTCCTAAGTTCACCCATCCGGTTGATCATCTTCTTCCTCTCCTTCTCAAAATTCTTTTTTGCATTTGAGATTGCAATAGACTGACACTCTTGATTTTCTATAGAGGATGAGAGAGGATCAAAGCTTTGAGACAAACTTAGTAGTTTATCCTCTTGCTCTTTTATTTTCTTGTCAATCTCCACTGTTACCTTGGACCAGGAGATACAAAATTTGTATATTTCACCGCCATCCTCAAGAGCATTTTCTAAGCTCTTTATCCCAATGTTCATGTTTCTCCTATCATTAGTGATTAATCCTTGTACCTCTGAGAACCTTTTATCCAAAAACTCCTTTTGGACCTTTTCTTCAGCTAATTTTTCTAAAGAATCAAAATGTGTACTAACACTGCTAACTAAGGTTTTGAGATTACCAGAAGAGGAGGCAGTGGGATCCTTCTGAAAAGATGGCATGATCTTTTCCAGCACTTCAGATGCTACCTCTATAAGCTCACAGTCTTCCATGTGAGATTTCAGTAGTTTCTCTTTGACTTTCTCATTTGCAAATGAGGCTATTTTCATTGTTTGCACCGGTGACAAAGAGTCAAAATCTAATGGTCCTTTTAGTAGGTCTGGTTCATCAATTTCTATGGTGGCTTTTGTTAAGAATTCTTGAACAGTTTGTGCAATGTCTCTTTCTAGAGACAGATGTTTCTTCTCTTCTGCAGTCATGGAGCTGTCCTTTGAAGTTTTCTCTGCTGAAGTCTTCTGTCCCTCTGCAACCTTTGCATTGTCACCTTCTTTTTCCTTCACCTCTACTTCTTTCTCCTATAATTTTTCTTCTTCTTTGGATCTAGAGACTGTAGGGGAAACCGGAGGAGAAATGTTAGTCTGTTCAGGGCTCACCTCTTCTGTCATTTTCTCAGGAGTTTCTTCTGCAACATTTGTGGTTGAGGGATCAGTACCCAGGTCCTCTATAATAGGAAGATTAAATCTTTTGAAGGTTTTTCAGAGAATCTATTCAGTGTCCTTGGCTACCTTGTCAGTCTCACCAAGCATAAGTTGATTCATCCTTGCTTTGCTCCTGAATTCATCCTTGCAGTCTTTGAATACCATGTTCATCGTCTTGGGATCAATTGAAGGATATAGCTGAATAGCTATCTGTTCCCGGATCTCAAGGTCTTTTGCCATGGCATTGGTCTTTCTCATTTCCAACTCCTTTTCTAAGCTCTTAGGAATTAATGAGATGATTTCAATAAAAGCCTTATTGTAAATGTTCAAGAACTTAACTGTGGCTTCCTCCAGAATCTATTTATCTGCTTCATTGTAGTCATCATAGAATTCTATTAAGGGTTACAGGTTCCCATCCACTATGACTACTTTAACTACATCATCTAAGGAGAGAGTGGGTTTTTCAATAAATTCCTCTTCCTTCTCTTCCTTGTCTTGTCCTATGGAAGGTTTACCGAATCCTTTCTTCTTTTGTTTCTTTATTTCCTTAACCCCCTCATCTGATTCGGTTTCCTCTTCATCTTTTTGACTTGCATAAGCCCTTGTGGCTTTTATTTTAGACCTTTTCTCTCCTTTGCCAGATGACTGACCTTCTGGTTTTGATGTTTTTGAGCTTTTGGTTGTGACAGGTGTAGATCCTTTTGATGTCCTAGTCCGAGTTGAGGTTTCCACTGGAGTACTTTTCTTGCTTTTCTTTTCTGCCTCTTTCTTCTCTTCCTCAGCCTTTCGCCTCTTTTGCCGGTTGGCATCAAGTGCCTCCTTTGAGATGCCAAAACCTTTTGCAACTTCCTCAACTTCTTTTCTTACCTTTCTTTTGATTTCTAGCTACCTGAGCTCAGTGTGAATTTTCACACTTCGTTCTTCAAAGGTTCCAAATCTCTCTGCTTTTGGGTCCTTTGGTTGACTGAGCATGTGTTGGACATGCAATTATACAATTTGTTCATCCATTTCATACCCCATAGGCATGATCCAGATGGTCCTTGGTTCTACTGCCTCCATTAGGCACTGATCAGTATCTACCATAAAGCATATTGTATCTTTATATTTTTCAACAAGAGACTGGGGAATTCTTTCTCTTGCTTGCATCATGCTCTGGAAGTTTTTGAAGTATCCCCACAGGGCTGAATTTCTTGCTTTAACATCCCCAAGCCCATGCAAATAGTCTCTGATCTGAATTGCTACCAGTTTGTCATTCTCCCATACCCATCCATTTGATCCAGGCAACTCATTCATGAAGTAGAAAAACAAGAATAAAATTAATGCACCATATTTGAAAGAGTTTTTCTTATCCTTTTTGATCTTTTGTATGTTTTCCATTAATTGGCTCAAAAGAAGTTCACAGAGATCATATTCTGCATTTTTCCTCAGCATCTCATAGGCTGTATATATTGCAGTTCCAGATACTGAATTCTCCCTACTGGAGTGATATATCTTGTAACCTATTATCATAGATGCAAATTTGATGTTCGGGTCAATAATATCTTCAATAGTCATTGCCCTCTTATCAAACTTTGATCCGGTGGCCTCAGTTACAATGTTGTTTTTGACATATTTGACAAGTATCCCTCCGGAGGAGTACAAGCCAGTTACTGCCCTAATTGCCTCCTTTGTGATCTTGCAAGGTCTGTTCAGCCATAGGAAGTTATCATGCATCCTACTCAACACGTACCGAACCCATTCATCTTCTTCAAAGCAGGGGAAATTAATGAATTGATCAAAATGTTTCTCTTGGATGCCCTTATATTCTGGTTTAAGCTCAAATGAATCATCTAACAATTGTTTGTGATAAATATCTCTTAGTTTGAATTCCCCAAATTCTTCAATACTCGCATGTATGTAAACCCTAATATCTTCGGTGTGCAACACACCATGCAAAACACTAGAGAAGGCTCCTAGGGGATCTACCTCCAAGGATTTGTATGGATGTTTCTTGAATGTGGGGCGAGGTCTATCAGAGATCTTAACTATATTTAGAGTAGCCATTTTTAAAAAGATTTGCAGTGAGATATTGAAAATGGAAAATACCTTATGCGCCTTCGGTTACACGGAGTTGGTTGGATTGATTTCTGGATGTAATGACTTCTGCAAGTGATCTTCGATGAACTTGATGAATTTTGTTGCAGAGCTCCACTTTTCATTTCTTCTTGAGTGCAGAATGAACAAGTGATTAATGAGAGATCCATTATATTGCTCCGCAAACCCTAATATCTGATTGTAATAAATGCTTGACCTACATTATTCCAGTTTGCCTTATTCGGATGACTTGAAGAACCAAATCTGTCCTGATCTATGAACATCATGCGGATCTTCCAAACCCTAAACAAATTGAGATAACACATCACAAGGATATCCCAAAAACTTTGACCAGTCCGCAGAATAGGACAATGCACTTCTGGATCTCACTAGACCTTTTTGTAATCCTCTGTCACTCCGGAGCATCTCCTGGAACTGGTTCTACTTCATCGATCACAACTTCTTCACATCTTCATGCGGACCTCTAAAATCTTAACTGGATCATTTCAAGACTCATATCTACAAACCCTTTAATCCGCATCTTCTTCTTATGCCAATTCTGGCACCACTTGACTAGCTGGGGGAACAAGGTTTTCTTTGTGTCTCCCCCTGAGCCCGAGCTCATTTCTTAATTTCTGGAAGAAATATCAGCACCAGAGTCTGGTGCGGATCCATCCTCTACATTCTCTATACTCTTCTTCACACAAATCTTATTCATCTCTCTTTTAACTTCATCCACATTCACCTTTTGTTTACCCTTATCTTGATTCTGATTGAGATATACTGGACCTCTTTTGTCCTGATTCTTGCTTCTACAGAACTTTGCACTATGACCGGATCTATTATAGATTTGACAAACAACATTTCTTTGCATATTTGACTGATATCCTCTTGATCTGCATTGATTAGCTATATGACCTATTCTATTGCATGCAAAGCATCTACCATTGAATGATTTGTTTATTTGCATATTTCTACATTCATGAGATTTGTGACCATACCTTTTGCAGTTAAAGCACTATCTGGAGAAGGATGAGTTAGTCTGACTCATTCTCTTTCTGCACTGATTAGCTTTGTGACCAAAGTTATTACAGTTGTGGCAGTATCCATTGAAGGATGGATATCTTTGAGCATTAGGTTGTCTTACCGGAGGTCTTCTAGGCCTGTCCCTTGGATTTTCTGATCCAAAATTCCTCTGACTGGATCCGGAGCTTTCTCCTTTCTCATATCCCAAACCACACCTATCATCTGCCTTCTTTTGACTATCAAGAAGAATTTCAAGTTGAGCAAAACTTATCTTGAATTTCTCTTTATATTCATTTGTTGTTTGAAGATCCCTTTTGAGAGAGACAATTTGATCCTCAAGTTTTTCTTCATTATTTTTAGCATCTTCAAGATCAAATTCAAGATGTCTAATAATTCTATCCATCTGGTGGCAATCTTCTAATTTCTCCTTGAGAGATTGTCTTAGATTATCTTCAGTTTTTCTTTTTTCTTCAATTTCTTGGGTAAACTTCATAACTCTTGATTCCATTTCATGTCTCACCATAATGATTTCTTTTGATAACTTTTCACATAACTTGGTTTTCTCATTTAGCTCTTCATTTACATCATTTGCTTCACCTTGTCTTGCCAATTGCTGAAGTAGCTCCTTTCTCTTTTTCATAGAGAGACTTAATTTGTCTTTTAGTTCTCTCATGAATTCATCAGCCTGCTTGAGTCTTTCCTTCAATTCATTGACTTCAGAGTTTGACTGTTCAAGATCATCAAGGGCAGTCTTGAGTTGTTCCCTTAAACCATATGCATCCATTTGGATTCCCGGATCTTCCTCAAGCTGTTAGACTCTGTTAGGAGGAACTTAGCTCTGATACCAATTGTTGATAACTGAGAGGGGGGGTGAATCAGTTATCCTAATTATTTCTTCTTTCTGAACTTTCTTATTAATCAATGCAACATTAATTCAAATAAGAAAATATTACCATGAAATGAAAAACACATGACACAGTATTTTTGACGTGCAAACCCTGTTAAGGGAGAAAACCACGGGGTGATTAACCCAAAGATTATTCTCTATTAGAAGAATAAGGAAATACAAAGATGGCACTTGCCAATTAGGGCTCACTGCCTGAGCACACTGCTCACAAAGGAGGCACACTGCCTACAAGGAGACACACTGTCTACAAAAGAATGTTATACAATAATTGAACTAATTGGAAGCATCCACATATGCTGGAGTTCAGTTCTGGTTAGGCTCAGTACACTGATCTGCTGCACTTCATCTTTCCTCTTCTCATATGCTGCTTTCCTTTCACATACCGAACCTTTCTTACTATTTCTGCTCTGCTCTACTTTTCTTCGCATACCACATAACACCACGCACACTTCTCACAAGTAAATCCATCCTATATATGTATCCACACAAGTGATTTCATTATCTTTCTAGTCGGCACCCGGAACAGTCAATCTTCTCACAAACTTTGTTTTGTCGGCTGAATCCTTACACATCAAGTAATGCAGATCAAGTGTATGCTTGTAAAAATCATTAATCATGTAGGCCAAACATGTTTCATGCCTTTATAACCTTTGCCAGAATCAGTAACACATCCGAAAAGTAGTCTAATGTTCTATCAGATAGTTCTTCCTCTGTTCACACTGTCACTCTGGAATCTGGTACTCAACTATTCATATCTTTTTCCTCATCCATCACCAGAGGCTAAATCCTTGGAGTATACTACTCAAGGTAGTCTTCTTGACTTCTCCAAATCTGCACTTCACCAAGATACTTCCTTTGAGAGATCCGGACCTATCTGTCGGACCTTGCCACAAGCTCTGTTCTTGTTTACCGGACCACAACAATCTTCATTCTGACTTTCGGTAGAGACACACCATGTCCTGCGGATGTGTGGGATGAACTTTGTTGCCATCAATGACAACAATCATCAATCCATATAGTGTCTCTTGCCAACAAACACTTAGTGAAAAATGACTAAGTGTCGAAGCTACTCCCCCTTACTTTGTACACTTGTGCTCTCCATTGTTTCCAAAGATCCTCCTTTGTTGAATTTCTCATTTTTCACTTCTCTTCACTCCCCCTTTGACATCAATGGCAAAGGATGGAATCTACAAACCAAAATTCACCCAAAAATTTTGTATACAATGCCGCATATGTACAACCAATTCTTAAGTTGTATTTACATACACTGAAGTACATCTCCAAAAATATTCCTTGGTAGGGCCAACTCTATATCCCAACTCTTCTTCATACTATTCAAAGTTGTAATGTTGCCATTGAACAAAAATGCTTGTGCTTCAGCTTTTTGGTGGTCAATGGGATCACCTGTTTGAGTAACAGTTTGGGCTTCTGCTACAGCATTGAACATAGCTTCTATCTTAGGTGAAATCAATCCCTGGAGCTCACGCATTCTTTCTTCAATGTTCTCCTTTTCTCTTGTCAATTTCTTTATTTCTTCTATCAGACTGATTTCTTGACACTCCTTACTTGCCACTGATACTATCAATGGATCAAAAGCTTGGGACATACTTGACAATTTCTATTTGGAATCCTTTATTTTATCTTCTATATTCTCTATGACATCAGGAGTAGATAAACAAAACATATATATACTACATCCTTCTGAAAGAGAATTTTGAATATTCTTTATACTATTATCTAGCACTAATCTATCTATCCCAATCATGTCTTTAAGTGAATCAAATCTTTTGCTATTAAATTCATTCTGAACTTTAACTTCTGCAGATTTTTCAAAGGACTCAAAGTGAGTACTTACAGAATTTACAAGGCTCTTTAGATTTCTGGAGGGAGAATCAGATGGATTCTTCTAGAACGTTGGCATTAACTTCTCCAATATACCAGATGTAAGGCCTAGCAGCTCATTGTCCTCTATGTGATATTTCAATACCTTTTCTCTTGCCTTGGCTTGTATGAAAGATGTTATCTTCATCAATTGGACCAGAGAGAAAGTATCCAGGTTGAGTGGTCCTTGAATCAATTCTGGTTCATCAAACTATAGTATCTCTTTACTCAGAAAACTCTTCACTGCATATGTAGTGTCTCTTGCCACAATTTCTAGACCACCTTCCTTTCCTTGAGTTTTCTCAGTATCAGGACTATTTTGTTTGGGTGCATTAACATTTGCACCATCTTCTTCTACTTTATCTTCCTTACCTTTAACTTCTTCTTCTTTCTCTACTTCACCTTTCTCTATGTCATCTACAGGGGGATTATTTCCTTTGTCCTCACCATTTGAGATTTGTTTTGGAGGATCTTGTGTAGCAGTAGTATTCTCATCATTGTCTTCTTTTCCAGATTGATCAGGAGTTAGAGTATCTCCTGCATCATCAGTTTTATCCACCATCTTTGTATCTTCTTTGTTTACTTGCTCCATTTCCAAAATAGAGGAGTCATCTATTCCATATTGTTGCTCATCCTTCTACTGCTCTTCTTCATCTGGGACTAGTGTGTCATCAGCAGGCTCATTTGACACAACAACAAACTTGTTCTTGTCCAATGCTTTTCTCAAAATTTGTTCAGTTTCTTGAACTATTTCATCTATCTATCCAATCATCAGTTTATTCATTCTCTTCTTGCTCCCTGATTATTTTTGACCTCTTTGTAGCTTTTGTCCACTTCTCTGTTGGAGATTATAGGACATAAAGTGGTCAGTACATGTTCTCTTAACTCCATATATTTTGCCTTGGTGGCTTCTTTCCTAATTTCCAATATATCCTTCAGACCTTTTGGAACTTCAAACAAAATTTCTACCAGTGCTCGATTGAACACATTCAAGTACTTGATAATAGATTCTTCCAAGAGACTTTTGTTAGCATTACTGCAAAGATCATAGAATTTAGTTAATGGTTTTAAGTTCCCATCAACAGTGATTTTCTTGACCATGTTTTTCACAGAGGGAATTTTCTTCTTAGTATCAGCTTTTGATTTTTGTCTCTTTATTGTCTTCTTGCTTCCGGAAGGCTTTTCTTCAGATAATTTAACAGCTTTAGCACCTGTGGCCTTTAGCCCCTTAAGTTCATCATCTGTATCTGTCTTCTCTTCATCCATTTCTTCCAAACTTCCATATGGCCTTTTTGCCATTAATTTTGTTCTTTTCATTTCCTTACCAGATGATTTTTCTTTCAGTTTTGCAAGTTTAAGGGGAAAAGAGGCAGCAGCAGAGCTTCTAGTAATCCTTGAAGTGGAGAATGGTTCCACCGAAGCATCTTCTTGTTTCTTATCTTGTTTCTCCTTTTCAACCTTTTCAATTCTTTCTTTGTTTTGCTTCACTGCTTCCTTGGTTAGGTCAATGCTTTCAGCATACCTTTCAACTTGCCTCTAAACTTTTCTCTTGATCTCTAGTTGCCTAAGCTCAACATGCAATTTTAGACTTAGCTCCTTATACATTCCAAACCTTTCAACAGAGGTGTCTTTTAATTTTCTCAAGAGATGTTGAGCATCCATATCCAAGATCTTCTCATCAACCTCATAGCCCATAGGCATAATCCATATAGTTCTAGGTTCCATAGCTTCCATTAGGCACTAATTAGCATCTACCATAAAGCAGATTTCATCCTTGCATTTCTTAACTATTAAATTGGGGATTCTTTCCCTAGAATGCATCATATTATGAAAAATTTTAAAGTAACCCCATATTGCAATCTTATGTGCACTTGAGTCTCCAATGCTGAGTAGATGATCTTTTATTTGCCAAGCAACTGGCTTGTCATTTGTCCAGTGCACACCTTATACTACAGGCACTTCATTCATAAAATAGAACAAACATATAACTAGGGAACCATATTTAAAGGTATTTTTCTTATCCTTTTTTATTTTGCTTAAATTTTCAATCAGTTGGTTTTGTAACAGCTCACATAGGTCATCATCTGCATTCTCCTTCAACATTTGATATGCTGCATATATGATAGTTTCAGAGACAGAATTCTCCCTGCTAGAGTGGTAAATCTTGTAACCAATAACCATAGATGCAAACTTAACATCCGGTTTAATAATGTCATTGATGGTCATTGCCCTTTTGTTGAACTTTGCACCAGTAGCATCGGTCACTGTCTGGTTCTTCACGGCTTTCAACATGGGTAATCCACCAGTTAAATTTAACCTAGTTACAATCTTGATAACATCCTTTGTAATCTTGAATGGTTTCAATAGCCATATGAACTCATCATGAATTTGGCTCAAGATATATCGAACCCATTCATTTTCATAAAATTTCAGAAATTTAATGACTTGCAAAAAATATTTGCTTTCTAGGGATTTGTATTCTAGTTTCAATTCATAGCTAACATCCCTTACGTAGTTGACAAACAAATCCAAGAGTTTCAGGTTTCCAAATTCTTCTATGCTACAGTGGATGTAAGCCCTAATATCCTCAACATGTAGAACTCCATATGGGACACCAGAAAATGCTCCTAAAGGTTCAATTTTGACTAACTTGTATGGGAGCTTCTTAAATTTTGGCTGGGGCCTTTCCGTAATATCAACAACATGAGGAGTGTCCTTTGCAAAAGATTTCAAATTCAAGGCTTCAAAGATAAATACCTTTTTCTTCCACAGAGTTAGGGTTAGCAGACAAATTTACTGGTTGCACTTCAAATCCTTTGAAATCTTAGCTTAGATGCTCTTCTTCTCCCCCCTCGAGAGATTGGACAGGAAGAAGGGAGAAGGAACGAGAGACGGACAATCTCATGAAGACGAAGGGAAAACTAGGTTAGGTTTGAATAAAGAGCCGAATGATACATGATTCAAGATAGAATGATAACACACACAATCAAG
The DNA here is from genome assembly GCA_027924645.1 of Cunninghamia lanceolata. Classification (NCBI taxonomy): domain Eukaryota; kingdom Viridiplantae; phylum Streptophyta; class Pinopsida; order Cupressales; family Cupressaceae; genus Cunninghamia; species Cunninghamia lanceolata. The sequence continues at coordinate 34,565,520 of BSBN01000072.1, forward strand.
TAAGCAAGTACTCACAAATGATACAAGAACAAACAAGGTATTGCCCATGTTGAGCAGTAAACCAATGATAAACTAATAATGATATACGATAGTGTTGTCATGGCGGGGAATGATATATCCCTAGACCAACATGGCAGGCGTGTTGTCATGGAGGGGAATGATAGATCCCTAGAGCAACACGAAGGATAATGTATGGTTTCAAGAAATGAAGCATGTCATGTAAGACGCATGTGTTGGTCTAATTTTGACAATGTTACATCCTGTATAAGACAAATGATTGATTATAATTGATTGAGTTGGTTTATGATCAAACAAGGATCAAGACCACTGATTGTGATTGGATCATTTGACAAGATTGACTTTGACTTGATTAGTATGGATTAAGGATGGACTTGCATTTTGGATCATTTCTTGGATTGACCAAATTGAGAAGAATGGACCACAATGATACATAGAATACTGATTGATAGAAGAACTCAAAAGCTTTTATTTGTATTGATACTCTACATTGTTGGATCTTTATTGCATGGGGTACGGTATGGATGCTTTTATGGATGTATAATAGATGTGAATGGTGTTTGCTTTTGACATCTTGATGGTGTAAGTATTTTGAAGTGCTTATTTCATCATTGGGCAATTTTTTTTGGTACTTTTTCTGAATGTTGTAAGTTAATACAAGCATCTAGGTATAATTGAACCGAGATGACCTGAGTATTGCTTACATGGATTTTGATTTAGCAAGTTAATACAAGCATCGAGGTATAATTGAACCAAGATGACCTAAGTATTTCTTGCGTATCAAAAGGCAACTTGGATTGCCCCCTTTCATGTTAGACCTTTGATGTCAATGAGCTTTTGCCGATCATGTCGTTAGACAAGGCATCACATTACTAAAGTTTAATCCACAAACAACAGAACAAAGAAAATAATCATGCCCCCATCATAGCATCTCTAGCTTTTGGCATTCATGAGTAGCATAGAAAGACATGATAACAAAAATCAAGATGCTTGTAACCTAACCTGATCATGACCACAAAACATTTTTGCATTTAGATGTGTTTGTTTCTTGCCATAATTTAGGTAAAATCATTTAGAGTGCTTTAGGTACTTGCTTGCTTTTCTTTGGATAGGTTGAGGTCTTGCGTCAAAATTTCTGCTTGAAAGTGGGCTTTGCTTGCGCTTGCTTGCCTTGTGAAAGGTTCCACAATCCTTATTGGTGAGACAGACCCTAAGGGACTGACCTAGTGCCTCGAGGGTGCATTGATAATGGCCTTGCCTATGTGATGACGCATAGACAACGTAGTTCAGGGTTGACCCTATGACCTAAGATATGGATTGGATGAGACAAATTATGGAATAGAATGGATCAGATAAGACATGATATGGAATAGATATGGATCAGACAAGACACGATATGGAACAAATATGGATTAGATAAGACACGATATGGAATAGATATGGATCAGACAAGACATGATATGGAACAGATATGGATCAGATACGGATTAGATATGGATCAGATAAGACACAACATGGAATAGATGATACTGATTGACCAGGAAACACCACGGATAGATAGATGGATGGGTGATAGTGGATACGAATGGTTTAGGTAGAAGGAATCAAGGATGTGATCTCCAAGGACTATGTTGCATAGGAATAACGTGCCCCATTGTAAGTAGAATACTTAGGATTTTTCATGGCAATGCTTATGATGATAGCAAGATAAGAGGATAATGAAGGATTTGCATGACTTGGAGGGATAAGGTATGTCAAGAGACATCTAAAACATTTGTCAACATTGTGCCCCCAATCTTTATCAAGATCAAGAAAATAGAGGAAAGGAAGATTAGGATAGATAGACTGGATAGTATAGGTACGATAGGATAGGAAATGGTACGAAAGGAAACTAATAGGAGAAGAGTGATAGGCTGATGAGACAAGGTGCCCCCAAGTGTAGGTGATGTAGAAGATCAACTTACACACGACGCATGTTTGCCAGATTTTCACCTTTGGACGAAGGGATTTTTCTTTACTTTTTTCATTTTTTCTCTTCTTCCATTTTTTTTGGATAGGAGAAGGTGGAATACAGAAGAGAGGGACTCGAGTGCCTAGTTCCATGAAAGGTGATAGTCCCACTAGAAAGATGTCATCACATGGACCACGTCGAGTGCTCTCATAGATGTTGGTAGGAGATTGCATGACAGTGAGATGGGGAAGGTAGATAGCGGATTGCGAAAGGTACAATAGTGGATGATGATGCAGAATATGGAGGGAAGGCTTATGCAAAAGCATGGACCATAGGAATACGATGAGGAAGACATGTAGGAAAATAGTGGAAGGAAGGGGAGATGGAGGTATATGAAAATGTTTGTGGGATGGAAGGGAATCATGACCAATGGTTACACATACCGTGATAAACATTGAAGATGGTGATGGGAAAGTAGTGTAGGAAGCAACAGAGACTTTTGCTTGTGGATGAATGACTTAAGCATGTAGGGATCCACATAGACTAAGTATTTTGTTGATTTTTGCTTGTCATGTGGGATGAAAGAATTTGAGACTTTTGGATGGAATGGGAGAAAGTGGATGGTTGAGATGCTTTAGAGGTGGATGCCTTATTTGACTTCATGGCTTTTTGCTTGGGTACCCCAACCATTTTTCTTGTAGATTGTACTTGTGAAGGTATGGGCTTGGGTATATGCAGCTTTTGAGATGGATGTTTCTTGGATTCTTGGCTTTTGTATCCTAGGTCATGAGGACTCTTAGGATTTCTGACTTTATAGGTAGAGGCATCCAGATTTGTGCTTTTGAATCCCCTGGGGATGGTGGAAGTGAGGTTGGTGGAAGCTTGTTGTTTAGACAACATGTGCATTTGTTGGCCATGATTGGGATTTTTAGAGGATTTATAGATGGATGGATAAGGTGTTGGAAGAAGTGGTGGTAACATGCATGGAGGGATATTAGTAGTTGGAAGTAGCGGAGGTAGATTGGATGGTGGAAGGTGTATGGTCACATGCTTTTGACAATTGTAGGAAGATGGGGGTGGAATGGTGACATATGTTTTGGGAATATGATAGGATTTATGATGGACAGTGGTGGATTTAGGAGTGGAGGAAGTACCAACATCTTGAGATTGTTCATCTTGGGGTATGTATCCAAGGTCGTATGAGGGTGGAGGAACTTTTACATGGATCGGTTCCAAAATACCTTGTTCATGAAGGCCTAAGCCTTTACCTTGATAGTTCATATTCTGGAGTATGCGATGTACAGTGGGATTATGTATAGGTGGAACACTAGACATGAGTTCCTTATTGGATGAGGAAGGTGAAGAGGTAGACAATAGTTGTTGGTGTTCTAAGGAAGAACATTCATGCATGAAGGTAGTGAGACCAAGGATATATGGTGGGGGATTTGTAACTTGGTCAATAATGGATGGTGAAGGATCACTAGAATCTTGATCATCATTACGCTCTTTATGATCTAAGTTATTGGGTTGATCATTCATGTGCACTTGGGAGGCAAGTGTCTCATCAAAGGAAGTGGAAGTTGTTGGATCATGGATAGGATTAGATGGAAGATGGATAGAAGTAACGGAGGTTTCTTGCTCATGTAGAGGTATGGGATCAAGTTGTTCATGAACATCTTCTTTGTAAAAGGTAGTATCTTAATCATAGAGAAGGTATAGATTATGGATGGGTTGGAATTGGATCTCTTTCCCATGTATAGGATCAAGTTACTCGTGGATAGCTTCTTCATAGGTATTATCTTGATCATGGAAGAGATAAAGGTTATGAACGCTTTTAAATTGGATGGGGGTGTTTTGATCTTGATTTAGACAAAGGGTGGATGTTTCCACATGCTCTAAGGTGTGCTCTTGACATAGCTCTTGGTCTTCTTGAATGGAAGTAGATAGATCTTGGATAGCTTCTTGGTTGACAATATGGATGTTCGATGGACCTTGACTTTGGTTCATGGTAGGAGGTTCTTCAATAAGCTCAAGGGGTTGCGGATGACATGAAGGGGTTGTAGGGTTTGACATGGCATTGGAAGAATCTTTGGTAAGGTCAAGGACCAGAATTTGGCGACATGGTTGACTCTTTGCTAATAGTCCTTGGATCACATCCTTTGTAGGCATTTGGGTAGATGAATGAGGTAATGGATGAGTGGATTTGGAGTTCTCCCTAGCTTTTCTTTTGTTGTGTAAATCTGGAAGACATCTTTCCCAAAAATCATCTAAGACCTTTTTGGTTGTCCATTTAGAGCTCGGGGAACTTGATGGCGGTGTTGGTGTAGGGTTGGTATGCTTTGGGATATGCATCTCAGAAGATGGTGGAGGACTAGTAGACAGAGTGGTATACGATTTCCAACTTGAGGTGGTGCTTGCCTTGTCATGAGCATCATTAAGATGGGAAACAAATGTATGGGTTTGGGGTGAAGCATAGCTAGTACTGACATGTTCAGCTTCTAAGATTGCCATTTCTTGTTATATGACTTGGAGTTCTTGAGAAATTGCTATACAATCTTGGGGCGAGGTGTGGAAGTCTAATTGCTCTCATAGGTATTGGAGTTCTTGAGCAATCACTTCTAATTGGTTTGTCATTTCAACAGAAACTGACACAAGATTGAAATGGGTATCTAGAAAACCTAAAAATTTTCTTTGAAAAGATGTGGAAGTACTCACTGTTAAGCATGCGCCGAAATAGATGCACTGCAGAAACTGGTAAATGCGTAGGCAGTCAAGACAGATGTGCCACACTGGTAAATAGTAGATGCATTGTAACAGGTATCAAAAGTGTTGCAAGTCAGTCTATATGCACCGCAAGTTGGCACAAATGCACAGCAACAGAGGACGGATGCGCCACTTTGGCTTTTCTCAGTATTTTTGCAATTTTTTGGAAATTTTTCTATTGTTTTTGGTACTTTGGTTGCAAAGTCTTTTCGATCTGATTTTCTAAAATTATGGCAAGAAGACATAGTAAACACAAAGAATATTTTTATGGTTTTTTATTTTTTTCTATTTTTTTGACTCTTTTTGGACTAAAAGGAAAAACAAGTACAACTTCAAATGGATTACAGGGGTTTTTGGCCACTAGAACAAAGGTGTTTAATGAAGGCAACTGTTCGAGTGGTTATACATGTGGTAGCACTACTCTTCATTATGGAATCTCCCAGCCTACAAGGGTTGCACCTTGGAGGGTTTTGGGGGAGCTTGGCTGTTGGTATAACACAACTTCACTCATTGTTTGAAGCTTTCGCTCCAAACACAATTTATTTATAGTGGCTTGTAAGGGCTTGGCATCTAGCCTGTTACCACTTAGGGTAGTTCCTACTTGGATGAATAGTATCCAAGAGCAGGCCCCTCTAAAGGAAAAACACATGTGAAAATGATATGTCTGGTATTTTAGTCACCCAAGACAGGGGAGAGCATAGGCCTGGTGCCATTCCCAAAACATAGAATACAGTGGTTCTTTTCCCCTAGTTAAAATGAGAACAACTAGATGAGCTATCTACTTGGGCAAGCACAAACTTTTTGTTAACTTTGAAGTGATAACAAGACAGCACTAGTTCAGTTTTACCAAGATAGCAATGATGAGTTCAATTTTATCCCAGATAGCACGAATTGTTAACTTTGAACTGATGATCGAGATAGCAATGGTTCAATTTTACCTAGATAGCAATGATGGGTTCAATTTTATCCACATAGCACGAATTGTTAACTTTGAAGTGATGGTCGAGATAGAAATGGTTCAGTTTTACCCAGATAGCAATGATGAGTTCAGTTTTATCCAGATAGCAATGAGTTGTTAACTTTGAAAAGATAGCAATATAGCAATGATTCAATGATATGCAAGATAGCAATGATTCAATTACCGCCTTCCTAGTTAAGAGTATGTGAGATTTGCATGAGCACCCATTTACTTTCCCCTTTAGAAATTGAATTGTGAGTTAACAAGTGCAACTATATGATTCTAAACCAATACCTAGCCTGCAAGTGGATCCAAGAATATTCCTGCGAAAAAGTGTTAGCATTAGCAAAACCACAAGAAAACTCAAAAAGTTAATGTCAGAATTAGATGCGTAGGTACAGAGCTCATATGCGCAGAAATAGAGGTCATATGCACAATTTTATAGACGCGCAGATTCAGAGCACATATGCACAGAAACAAAGGTCATATGCACAATTTTACAGATGCGTTGAATCAGAGGACATATGCGTAGCTTTATAGATGCATTGAATTAGAGGACATATGTGCAGAAAGAATGATCAAATGCGTTGAAACAACATTCTAAAAACTCACTGCAAAATAGATGCGTTGTAGGATGGAATATATGCGCTGCAGGATGGAATAGATGCGTTGTTTCCTCCTATGTACGGCTTTCTAAAACACAAAAACTCAGTTTTTGGGTTAAATTTGGGGCTAGGCCCCACAGTGGGCACCAAAAATGTTATGGGTAAAATGGGATAAATAAATGATTTATAAAAACCCAAAAACATCAATAGAATGTGCAAGTAAAGAAGGATTTAAAAATAGGAAAGTAATGTGATACTCACAACCTTTTTACCTTGCGATTTCCATTGTTCGCCTATTCTCTTTTGATCTTTTGGTGATGAAAATGACCCTCAGGAAGCTTGCTTCCTTGCTTCAATTCCTCAAGATGACAAGCAGAAATGGCTTGGATACTTTTTGCATTGAAGATGAACTTCAAATACAAATGAGGATGGTCACAAGCTATAGATATGAATTCTATAGAGTAACAATATGGAAAGCTTGGATGATTGGAATGGAAGAACAGGGTTCAATTTATAGACTTGAGAGAAATAAGATCAACGGTATAGAGAGAATGAGAAGATCAACGGTTGAGAACAGTAAAGGAACGTGCAACGAATAAGAAGAAGACATGTGTCTTGCTTTCTTTTGCATGAGAGGATTTGCTAAGAATAGAAGAATGAGTTAAAACAATTAAAAGAATATAATAATCAGTTAAGTGATTTAAAACAAGAAGGGATTTGCATGAGAATAAGAAGATATTTTGCTTTATTAAATATTAGGAATATTTAATTGCATGTGCATAAAGATTGAATTATAATTAGAGATAACTCAATTTAGAAGAAAAAGCAACTTAAATAAATATTTGATTTATTTAAATTTAGAGAAGATATTATTGGAAGAAACAATTAAATAATTAGAATTATTTAATTTAGAAGATAAGAAAGCAAATTAAATAAATAAATTTATTTAACTGTTGTGCATGATTTTGGAAGAATAAATAAAATATTTGATTATATTTTATTCTTGGAGATTAAGAGGATTTAAATAAATTTGATTTGATTTATTCAAATTTGGAAGAATGAATTTGATTTAATTAAATAATCAAGAATTATTTAATTGTTTGGGCAGAATTGAATTAAATAAAGGATTTTATTTAATTGTTGGAAGAATATGAATCAAATAAATAAATAAATTTATTTATTTATTGATAGAGGAATTAGAAGGGAATAAATATTAAGAATATTTATCTAGACCGAATCATGTCATTTTTAGGCGTATATAGTTAGAGTTATTCATTATCATACTCCTACATTCATTTGATCTATGATCATACCTCTTACACTTGAAGCATTGACCAGAGAAAGATGGACCATTTTGATTTACTCTACTTCTGCACTGAGTAGCTCTGTGACCAAATTTATTGCATTTCAAACTGTAGACATCAAAAATTAACCTATGATCAATTTCTTAAGTCCTCTCTTCATATGAAATTTAATTAATTTTAATTAATTAATTAAATATTTTTACCTTTTACCATATCCCATGAATAATAAATTAAAATTAATTTATTATTTACTAAACCTAAAATCCTCCTATAAATAATAAATTAAGATTAATAAACTTAATTTATTATTTACAGTTCACATAATCAAAACTTGTTATATACCTACCATAACCCTAACTACCATTTACCAAACCAAATTCGTTCCACAGTTGAACCACTTTTGAAACCGTCCCCAAAACTTTAAAAAAATCAAACTCATTTTCATTTATTACCTTATAGATTAGATCACATCATAAGCAAGGGTTAAAATTAACAAGTGTTTTCCATGTCTTGTGGTTTGCATTTTTGTCATTGAATGTGTATGCTCTTCTCTTGCGCCACTCGGCGATCTTGAGAATCAAAAGCATTCCTTTGAAATTTTGTATAACCACCCACACATTTGGATTTGGAATTAAAATGAACCCTATACGAGTGTGAGGAAAAGGCATTATGTATGCTCTCTCCTTGCGTTTTGTGTGATCTGGTAGATCAAAAATAACGTGTTTCCTTGCTTTTGTTACCCTTTAGAGTGGGCCTGCTCTTGAGACACAGCCAAAAGGAGAACTCACTTGCAACCCCAAGTGGGACTTTCATTCAGCCTACTATATAAATTGAGGATAAGGCGAAAGCCAAGTCTAACTGGTATTAGCACTCACCATACAGTGCTAGTTCGAAAGGAGGCGTACCATAGTGTATATTAAACTCTTAGTAGAGTTAGTTAGAGGCTTAAATGGATTTCTAGATGCTTGTGGGGTGTTGATCCCTTGGATATTCACTACGAACCTTTGTTTAGTGGCCAAAAACCCTCTATTTGTTGACACAGAAGGGTAACCTTTGAAGCTACCTTGATTCTTGCGTTTCTTAACCGAGATAGTAGGGACAATCCTAAGGTTTGGTAGGGGGATGAGCCTTGGGAAACCCAGAACTAGGTATGCGTGAGAAGTGAGTGCCATGGAGGGGAACCGGTGCTACCAAGATCCTAGAGCTATCCGCTTTGAATAAGCGCAGCTAGGGGATTCAACAAATATTTTCCTTTCCTAGCCTAGGATCGTGCATGTTTACAATTGTTTGCAAAACATCAAGGTGTCATAAAAACAACCAATAAAATTGTCATGTGTCTTATATGATTGATGTGTGTGTGTCTGCCTGATCATCATCATTACTACAACTTGTCTCCTATATCATCAACTTGGATTTCAAAATCGGGAACCTTTCATCCTTTCGTGTTACATCTTAAGTGAAACCTTGTCACTTTGAATCCTAAGAAGCTCTTTCAATTGATCAAATCATCAAATCCATCTATTTCTCACCTAATTCATTTATCATCATCCTACTCACATTCCATCCTTAACCTAGTCCAATCAACAAATCTAGGACAAATCAAAAGCCAAAACTCATACTCCGCAGAGGCCTTCCTAGATATAATAATGATGAGAATTTGGTAGATCATGATGCATATTTCAATACCCATGAACCATATATCTCCCCATATTCACTTCCACCAACATCACTATCATCTCAAGAATATGAGGAAATACAAGAGCTTCAACATATCTATGATGATCATTATCCACAAGAACATTCTTATCATCTTAACACAACCCAAAATTTTCCTTCCATGCCCTCAACCTCACAAAACTATAATCTTACCCAGGTCTCAACCTCGACATCCATTAATCCCCAAGTCCTTCGCTACAACAACTCATCCAATTCCAACAACAACTCACTCAATCACTACAAAAAGAGACAGATCTTAAATTTCAATTGGCACAACTATCACAATTGTCTTCACAATTTCAACATCCTACCATGTGTTGACTTTTCTTTTGAATCAGCATTAGGGATTGCCAGTTCTAATGCATAGGCAGATTCAGCCAACTGAATACAGGAGGTTGCATGAGCTCCTCCCCTTCACTTCTGGTTCTGCCGCACCAAGGGGGGTATCCCTATAACTCAAGATGTAACCTTGACTAGCTCAAAGATAGAAGGATCTAACTTGACAACAACAGGCAGAATACTCTCATGTATGGACCAAGATCTGCATGATAGATCACAAGGCTGGTAGCATTCTTGGACATGATGTCTGGTTGGGTATGAGAGCATGCAGGGGGTTCCTAATCCTACTCCTACAACTAACAGGTGGAAGTATGAAATGTTTTAGTTTAAATTTTGGATGCAAAGCTGGGCATGGTGTATAACACAAGAACACAGCATGATTGGTGCCTATCCAGGGCTTGGAGTCGGTAGACATACACCTGTGAATGATCAGCATGAATAGCTAAAACTGGATTTCAGGGGGATACACATGATATCTGCCTTACAGATATCTCCCAATGAAGAGTGTTAAGTTATCTCTACTTAGGGCATCCCTACTGCAGTATACCCTTCCCAATGTTCAACCTGAAAATAGTTTAATCTACCCCTTGAGCAGAAGTTAAAAGATCAGACATTCAACATAGGAATTCTATGCTCTAGAATCTAAACATTACGCAAATATCCAGATCCAGAAGAAGAATACATGCAATACTGGAGACATAATTAACACAACACATGCTAAGATAGCATTACTCATATAAGATCAACCATGAAATCAGTGGATTCATGCCAAATCGTACAACAAGAGATACATAAACTCACAAGTTAGACTGTACAGAGCAACCAGACCAGCTGGTTTTGGGTTACAGAGCCAAAAATCCTCAACTTTCAACAACCTTGAATGAATAACACTGTCTGCATTATATAGCAGGAGGGTGTATTCATCATTAACTACCAGGTTGACCAAAAATCCCGCCAAATATACAGTATCATAAAAATGGCGCTCAAACATTAATGCAGCAGGTAGGGGAGGAGACAGGAAGATTTTTTGAGCCCTGCGCCACTGCCTAGGGATCCAGATCTTCAACCGGGTACTAGATCAGCCCACGCCATCGCCCATACCTCTGCAACAATCACCATTAATGGCGCACCAACCCATGGCCTTGGGAAGAACATCAGACAGTCAATCGCAACCATTTCCCGCCGAGATTCATCATCATGATATTTGAAAATGCAGGATATCAAAATCCCACATGCACCCCGCAGCAAACTCTTTAACACTTTATATACTAGGTCATGAGCATATATGATGTCGGTGCTTTTGCTTCTAACGACACTAGTATAAGACTTCATCATCATCATCCTCCAGCAGCATGATATCCTGTCGCCCGAAATATCACCCTGACGTCATCATCATATCGCCTACTGCGCACCTCCTCATATCCGGATGACGTCATCATCATGTTTGCAAATATCGGGGGACCTCCACAAGATGATCTGTGTTAGAAATATGACCCCCCCGGACCTCGATGACGTCATCATCATATCGACATCAGGATGATATTCGGAAGACAACCGGATATTTGGAAATATCATCCTGATGCACGAAAATCATGTTGCACTGTAGCTCCACTATAAGATCGGGGCGATAGATGAATATGATGATGCTTGAAAAGATCACCCCCACTAGATAATGCACGAAGCCGGTAAGCGGATATCTCCCTGATATCAGCATCATCATGACGCTGGAACAAACATACACCCGGGTGATATGAAAATATCACCCCCTCCTTCGGAAATATCATGATGCAGATAGGCAGAGAAAAAGATATCACCCTGATATAAGGATGACGTCAGCATCATCAGGATGGCAAAACAACGAACAAGAAGTGATACAACATCATCAGGATGATATTGACTAAGATCATCCTGACGTTCAAAATATGATGACCCCAGTGAAGATCGGGTCACACTTAGAACTCTTCAACAACATCATCAGGATGATCATAACCAAGATCACCCGATGATAAAGATATCACCCCGGTGAAATATCATGAAGGCAAAAAATATGATGACCCTCGCAAGCAACACGGTGATAACTAGAAATATGATGATGATGATGACGACCCTTAAGAGAGAACAAGTCAGGTCGAACAACTTAGAGAATAACCCCTTCAGAATATCGGGGCAACATCATCATCATGTCTGGGCAAGGTGATAAATGGAAGATCACCGGATACTTTGAAAAATCACCCTCGCAAGCAAATCAGGGCGCACTATAGCTCATCAGCATCATCAGGATAATAACCAAACATCACCCGATAGTGAAATATGATGATGACGATGAGAAACCGGTCGACGGAGAACATGATGATGCTGACCTTCATCGAAACAAACATGATGATGATGACCTCCTCTTCGAAGAAAATATGATGATGCAGCTGAAAAATGCTGAGGAGGTCCATTACTTAGAACATTTTTTGAATACTTAGGGAGAGCGCCTGCATGAAAATTGCTCAAAAAATTGCCAGTCAATTCAGGCGCTAACAGTGGCTCTGTCTGGGGACGTGCAGGTGCAAGACTGCAGCGAGAACCCCAGATCTCTGGGATGCAGACCAGTCCCTTATCCATTGGGCACAGAGTCAAATACTGCACCGACCTGCATCACCAAACACACTTGATGGCCTAAGGCCACCAAGAAAAGAAAAACATGTATCTCCCTTTGTCAAATATCTTGTTTTCATCTGCATGCACTGGGTCAAGCTTGGAGATACTACAAAGATCTACCCACAAACAAATCTTGTCATCTGCATATTCAACCCTCTGATTTGGCTTGTCATCATCACCCTTGTGCAGATAACCCTCAGCATCATGTGACATGTGGGTGCAGAATGTATCAGGCAATGCATATTTATACTTATCATCTATATCATCATCATGCATTGCAACATGATCTCCTAGCTGGACTGCAAATAGGAAACACTCGGAGTCCACCACAAAACTAGGAAGATCAAGGCTCATTGTATTATATGCTAGCTCATCAAAAGAAAAGATTTCAAAATCACAATTGTGTACATCATGTACACAACCGTCTGGTACACCAGGCTGGAAAAGATCAGGCTCTGGCATCTCTTTTAAGTCAGGCACATTTTCACAGTCACTTACCTGATGTATGTTGTTTCCTCTTTCATCAGGATGAGAAACAAAATCCAAGCCAAAAATAGTGTCTAGATCTTCACCATACTCAGACAGATCCTCATCACCATATGTGTCATAAATGGGTGACCCAGGTGCATCAGTTTCATCATAGTATGCCATTTGTTCATGGGCAGCAGAGCACACCTCTTCATCACCAATGGATTCACTCTGTGGAGGAGTATCAGCCTGTGTGTCATAAGCAAAACAGCCATCAAATGAAAAACAATCATGCTCTGAACTAGCACTTATTTCAATTTCTGACTGCTCTTCATGATCTCCATGTGTTTGAAAGGTAGGCAATGGGTCACACATAGGACGGCTTCTCTGTTTGCTTATATCTTCTCTGTCTTGAGTACAATACTCACAATTATCTCCACAGGTCCATTCCAAAAATTGCTCATTGCTGTCCACAACCTCGTTATTGTTTTCATGGTTAGATGCCTCATCATTGCAATGGGAATCCTCATTAGTCCTTTCACTGGCATCCTCAACTGGTAAACAATCCAGTTGAGCAGTATTGTTAGCATTATGTTCAAACACAGCAGTCTCAACCTCTATGCTTTTATTTTCATTTTTATCTGCACATGATGCCATAATCATTTGGTCATTTGCAGCTTCATAGCCATTTCTCACACCAAGGCCTGGGGAGAGGGGTTTCAGCAGGTACACATTTCTAATTTTTTCTATCTTTTCTATGAACCTGTATGCCATCTGCATACTTGTCACCTTGAAATCCCTCAGTATTGCACTACAGCCCTCCTCAAAAGCTTCAAAGAATATGCCAACACAGGCTGAAATATCAGGTCTGAAGACTTCTGGGATCTGTGAAAGGGCTATTGCAAACCTATGACTGAAATCAACACATGGCTCTTCATCTTGTTTTCTGATTCTCATCAATTCTGCAACAAGATCAGCCGGTTCTTTTGCAAATTCTTCCTTGAAACAGTCAGCAAGCTCATCCCAACAGGGAAAAAATTTCTTTGGAAAGCTCAAATACCAGTCTTTTGCTTTTGCATCAAAGGACCTAACAAAAAACCTCATCCACATATCCTCATCTCTGAATGAATATTTTTCCATAAAACTTTGAAAATTTTGGATATGTGCATTCCCATCACATACATTGTGACCACTAAATCTAGGCATCTGACAGTATATCCTAGCAGGCATAGTTTCTACTTTATAATCCACCCACGACAAATCCAGTTGGTCATACAAAGGATCAAAAGGGCTGAGAAGAGGTTTAGCCTTCTGACTGGCAGACACAACAGGGTTACTACTTTTTAACTGGGCCTGCTCAGCCTCTAAGAATATCAACCTATTTCTTATTTCTTCTATTCCTTTATCCAACATTTCACCACTGAGTGTGCGATAACTCATACTTGGATTCATAAAAATCTTACTCTTAGACATCCTTTGTCTGTCTAAGACCTAAGGCTTCCCCTGGCATCTAACCTATGCAATAAAACAACAAATAAAGGGGAAGGAACAAGGTACCTTTTCTCATACAGATGCAAAAAAATGAACAACACATTTCTGTCACATCACATACACCCATCTTTCATGTGCATTTGGATCTTTTTTGCAGAGTCACCACCTCTCCAGAGAGGACAAAATTTACAGCAGCTGAAAGCTCACCAAATATGTTTCTAAGTTCATTCCACCAGCAGAGCAAAACTTCACCAGAGACTGCAGGATATCACTTTACATCAACGTCCCCAGCAGAGTCGCCATTTTGTTAGTGACTCGGATGGGCCACAAGTATATCATTTTTTAGTTCGATCCCCAGCAGAGTCGCCATTTTGTTGACTTTTCTTTTGAATCAGCATTAGGGATTGCCAGTTCTAATGCACAGGCAGATTCAGCCAACTGAATACAGGAGGTTGCGTGAGCTCCTCCCCTTCACTTCTGGTTCTGCCGCACCAAGGGGGGTATCCCTATAACTCAAGATGTAACCTTGACTAGCTCAAAGATAGAAGGATCTAACTTGACAACAATAGGCAGAATACTCTCATGTATGGACCAAGATCTGCATGATAGATCACAAGGCTGGCAACATTCTTGGACATGATGTCTGGTTGGGTATGAGAGCATCCAGGGGGTTCCTAATCCTACTCCTACAACTAACAGGTGGAAGTATGAAATGTTTTAGTTTAAATTTTGGATGCAAAGCTGGGCATGGTGTATAACACAAGAACACAGCATGATTGGTGCCTATCCAGGGCTTGGAGTCGGTAGACATACACCTGTGAATGATCAGCATGAATAGCTAAAACTAGATTTCAGGGGGATACACATGATATCTGCCTTACAGATATCTCCCAATGAAGAGTGTTAAGTTATCTCTACTTAGGGCATCCCTACTGCAGTATACCCTTCCCAATGTTCAACCTGAAAACAGTTTAATCTACCTCTTGAGCAGAAGTTAAAAGATCAGACATTCAACATAGGAATTCTATGCTCTAGAATCTAAACATTACGCAAATATCCAGATCCAGAAGAAGAATACATGCAATACTGGAGACATAATTAACACAACACATGCTAAGATAGCATTACTCATATAAGATCAACCATGAAATCAGTGGATTCATGCCAAATCGTACAACAGGACATACATAAACTCACAAGTTAGACTGTACAGAGCAACCAGACCAGCTGGTTTTGGGTTACAGAGCCAAAAATCCTCAACTTTCAACAACCTTGAATGAATAACACTGTCTGCATTATATAGCAGGAGGGTGTATTCATCATTAACTACCAGGTTGACCAAAAATCCCGCCAGATATACAGTATCATAAAAATGGTGCTCAAACATTAATGCAGCAGGTAGGGGAGGAGACAGGAAGATTTTTCAAGCCCTGCGCCACCGCCTAGGGATCCAGATCTTCAACCGGGTACTAGATCAGCCCACGCCATCGCCCATACCTCTGTAACAATCGCCATTAATGGCGCACCAACCCGCGGCCTTGGGAAGAACATCAGACAGTCAATCGCAACCATTTCCCGCCGAGATTCATCATCATGATATTTGAAAATGCAGGATATCAAAATCCCACATGCACCCCGCAACAAACTCTTTAACACTTTATATACTAGGTCATGAGCATATATGATGTCGGTGCTTTTGCTTCTGACGACACTAGTATAAGACTTCATCATCATCATCCTCCAGCAGCATGATATCCTGTCGCTCGAAATATCACCCTGACGTCATCATCATATCGCCTACTGCGCACCTCCTCATATCCGGATGACGTCATCATCATGTTTGCAAATATCAGGGGACCTCCACAAGATGATCTGTGTTAGAAATATGACCCCCCTGGACCTCGATGACGTCATCATCATATCGACATCAGGATGATATTCGAAAGACAACCGGATATTTGGAAATATCATCCTGATGCACGAAAATCATGTTGCACTGTAGCTCCACTATAAGATCGGGGCGATAGATGAATATGATGATGCTTGAAAAGATCACCCCCACTAGATAATGCATGAAGCCGGCAAGCGGATATCTCCCTGATATCAGCATCATCATGACGCTGGAACAAACATACACCCGGGTGATATGAAAATATCACCCCCTCCTTCGGAAATATCATGATGCAGATAGGCAGAGAAAAAGATATCACCCTGATATAAGGATGACGTCAGCATCATCAGGATGGCAAAACAACGAACAAGAAGTGATACAACATCATCAGGATGATATTGACTAAGATCATCCTGACGTTCAAAATATGATGACCCCAGTGAAGATCGGGTCACACTTAGAACTCTTCAACAACATCATCAGGATGATCATAACCAAGATCACCCGATGATAAAGAGACCCTCGCAAGCAACACGGTGATAACTAGAAATATGATGATGATGATGACGACCCTTAAGAGAGAACAAGTCAGGTCGAACAACTTAGAGAATAACCCCTTCAGAATATCGGGGCAACATCATCATCATGTCTGGGCAAGGTGATAAATGGAAGATCACCGGATACTTTGAAAAATCACCCTCGCAAGCAAATCAGGGCGCACTATAGCTCATCAGCATCATCAGGATAATAACCAAACATCACCCGATAGTGAAATATGATGATGATGATGAGAAACCGGTCGACGGAGAACATGATGATGCTGACCTTCATCGAAACAAACATGATGATGATGACCTCCTCTTCGAAGAAAATATGATGATGCAGCTGAAAAATGCTGAGGAGGTCCATTACTTAGAACATTTTTTGGATACTTAGGGAGAGCGCCTGCATGAAAATTGCTCAAAAAACTGCCAGTCAATTCAGGCGCTAACACCATGTCAACACCCCAACTCTATGAGTCATGTCCATCCACCTCATACAAATCTTTATCACAACCAATCTACCACTCATATCAACCCAACGCATCCATACCTCAAACCTATTCAACACTAACTTTACCTCAAACCTCACAAGTCCAAATCCCTACCCATGCTTCATCTTCACACTACCAAATCCCCTCACTTCATATCTTCAACAAAAAATTCAACGAAAACAAGACCTCCTTCAACAACAACAAATCTTAGCCCAAAAACCACAACCTTCATTTAATACATCATCCACCATACCTTTAATCATGCAACAACAACAAATTTCATCTAATTTAATCCTAATCCATTGGTCCCCCAACCTTTAAATCCATCAATCCCTCCGTTACCTTCACCGCCATAATCCACACAACATCAACAAACTCAACCTAACTTCTATGAGTCACCCCCATCATCATGCCAACCTAGTCTCTCCACATCAACCAATCTCATGAATATTTCTCAATATCCATCTCAAAATATTCCACATCATGAGCATGTTAAAACTAATCCCTCGTTGCATCAAGATCAAGAATTCACAAGTCATCTTAATGATACTTTTGACAAGGTAAATACCATCTCAAGTTTGGAATCATATACCAATCCATCTACTAGTCCTCCTCATCCATCCATCCCTATGGAATCTCAATCATATAATCCTTCCAACCTTCCAAATCCTAATTCTAAACCATCAAATCTTCCACCTAAGTCCAATCCCATTATCCATCCACCTAAGCCCAATCCAAGTCTTGATCCTATCATAGCCAATCCTATCATCCCCCCACCTAACCCAAGTCCCAATCCTATTATATCCAACCCTCTTGTCCATCCACCCTATCCTAATGCCACTCCTATCACACCTAATCCCATTATCCCTCCATTACATTTTAAGCTTACACCATCTACCATTATTCTCCATCCATTATATTGTCTATCCATCCATGTGCTAATGAAGGATGTGATCCATTGGGTACTAGCAAGGAATCAACCACCACCCTCATGCCATCAAATCCCTATCATTGAAAATATCCAAGAACCTCCAAATGTCATGCCTATTGCTCCAATCCCATCTTCTAGTCCACAAATTATCCAAGAACCTTCAAATGTTCTTGAAGATCCACCTAAGATAAGCCCAATTCATTCCCCACCATACATTAAACCTATCCAAGAGACCCCCATTCCTATCCAAACTCAAGATTTATGTTAAGAATCAACTCTAAAGCATGATCAACCTTGCTCCTTACCAAATCAAGATCAAAGCTCTTCCTTTCAACCTATTCATAACCTATATCTTTTCTATGATCAAGATATTATCTGTGATCAAGAGCTTGTCACCCCTTCCACTCATGGTCCCAATACTATCCATGCTCAAGAAATTTCCACCAGTCCCATCCATTCTCCTTCAATCCATGATCCCACAACATCCACTTCCTTTTATGAGATGCTTGGTCCCCACAAGCACATAGATGATCAAATAAATACATTGGATCTTAAGCATGATGTTAATCAAGATCCTATCACTCCTTCACCATCTCATATTGATCCCATTTCAAATCCACCATCATGTTCTATTGGTCTTACTTCCTTCCTAAATGAATGTTCTTCACTAGGAGAGTAGAAACCATTGTCTACCACTTCTCCATCCAATAATGAGCTCAAGTCTAGTTCCCAAACCACACCTAGTCCCATCGTCCACCGCATACTCCAAAACATGAACTATCACGGTAAAGGCTTAGGCCTTCATGAACAAGGTATTTTGGAGCCCATTCATGTCAAAGTCCCTCCACGCTCATATGGCCTTAGATATACACCCCAAGGTAAGCAATATCAAGATGTTGGTACCACATTTCCGCCTCCTAAATCCACTCCATCTAAGCCCAAACTAGGTGCACCTCATCGCACCCATAAAATATATGTTTCCATTCCTCCTCCATTATCCTACAAAGCCAAAAAGCATGTGACCATTCATCTTCCTCCATCCACTTTACCTCCACTTCTTCCAACTCCTAACATCCCTCCATCTACTTTATCTCCCCTCCTTCCAACTCCTAATATTCCTATCCTCACATCCCCTTATCACTTTAGCCACAAATCCATTAATCCCTCTATTCATACATCCCGTTCCCATAAATCCCCTACAATTCCTAATCATGATCAACAAATGCACACATTGAATAAACATGAAGCTATCCCAAACATCCCCGTGGGATTCAAAAATAAAGTCAAAAATCTAAATAATTATCATGCCATATGGCACAAATGCGAAGAATCAAAGCAAAATCAAAATTCAAAGAGGCTACCCAAGTCCACATCTCAAAAAGATAATCTCAAAACCAAAATGGTTTGGGTCCCCAAGAAAAAAGTATCTAATTCAAATGGCACATCCACAATCCTAAAATCCCAAACATCCCACTCCCTATCACAAAATCCTAAAATTCATAAGTCCATTTGGGTTCCTAAAGACCTAAATAGGCAAATCCCTAAGATAACATCTTCATTACTCCTAAATCCCCCTTCCAGGCTTCAAAATCCATTTTGGTGTGTGCAATCATTGGCCATGGTTCTCTTCCATTCCACAACATTCCCACATACCTCCATCTCCCCATCTTCCATCTATTATCCTACTTATTTCTTCCATCATGTTCCTATGGTCCATGCTTTTTCCTAAGTCCTATTTATCTCTTTATTCTTCCATCCTAATCCCTATCATAATCTAATATCTATTATCCATACATAATTCACTATCCATCCATCCATAATATACTATCTCCTTACTTCTCCTCTCATGCAATCCTCTACCAACATCTATGAGAATAACGACATTTGACATGGTCTTTGAGTGACTTCTATACATCATGGGACATTACCACCTTGCTATGTGAACAAAATCTTGAGTCTCTACCTATTCCATCCAAATATCCTAAAAGTCAAAAATAAATAAATAAATAAATAAATATAAAAATAATAAAAAAAAATCAAAATAGTAAAGAAAAACCATTTCCTCCAATGGTGAAAACCTAGTAAATAGGTGCCTTGGATAAGTACCATGATGAAAACCTGGCAAACAGGTGTCATGTGTAGATGATTATCTATATGCTTTATAGCTGGGGGCATGTTGTCTAATCTATCCCATTGCATATATCCTATCTTATCATTTTTTCATATCTTGTCCATCATATCTATCATACCTTCCTCATTGCACCATCCATCTTTCCTTCCTCCTTTGGATCTTGATGAGGGTAGGGGCAAAATGTTGAAAAATGCTTTTAGACACCTCTTGTCATACTCTAAATTCCATCCATCTAGTTCTAAAAATATCCTCCATACATCCATCTACATCCTCAGTCCATTCATCCCTTCCTTCCATTATCCCTATCATGCATTCTAATCAGAATCACCTTGTTAAATCCTAAGGCATAATATCTAGAGTGAGGACAGGTTATTCCTATGTGACGTAGTCCTTGAAGATCACATCCTAGGCTCCCTCCATCCATCTATCAAATATCTCCCATACATTATCCATCCATACACCTACTTTTATCCTATCGCTAATCCTTGTATCCATCCATCAAATCCTACATTTATCCCATTGCCAATCTTTTTAATCCTACCTTTATCCTATTGCCAAACCTTGTATCCATCCATCTAATCCTTTTACCTATCCTATCCATTATTGCTCATCCGCATCCTATCATCTTCCTTGCCTTTTGGTTTGGTTTTTCCTTGTCACTGGTATCTATTCGAGAGCTATCCATGCACAATCCAATGCTAAAACACCCCAAAACATGTCAAAAATCCAAAAAAAAACAAGATTAAAACATTTGAAAAATACCAAACAAAATCAAACATCCAAAACAAACCAAAAATCCAAAAAAATCAATACATTTGATTATCCAATAAAAATCAATCTACATCCAATCCAATCACATCAATTCTTCAAATCACTTCAATCAATTTTATCCAATTCATTCAAATCATTCAACTCAGATCATTAATTAAATCATTTCACTGCACTCACTTCAAGTCATCACCATTCCATCAATCAACCAATCAATCAAATCATTCCAAGAAACACTGATCCAAATGGAATTCATCCTTAATCCATACCAATCAAATAAATCAATCAAGTCAAATTATCCAATTGCATCCATGGTCTTGGTTCCTAGCCTAGATGTAAACTTGATCGATCAATCATCCTCATCAATGGGATATATCTTTCCCACTCCTAGTGTTGTTCTCGGGATATATCGTTCCCATATCAACAACACAATCCTTGCATATCCTAGTGTTGTTCTCAGGATATATCATTCCCATATCAAAAACACAATCGTTACATTGTTCTCAAGATAAATCATTCCCACATTAACAATGCTATCAATCAATCATGAATCATTATCAACATCAATCAATCCAATCGATCATCAATTTTTTAGCTTGATAGGGAAAATACCTTGTTTGTTTTTGAATTATTTGTGCATGCTTTCTTACTTTCTGGTGTGTCATCATTTCATCTTGCATTTGAATCACATCCGTATCATTCCAGCTAATATTCATATCTTGTGTATGTTGGAATAGCTTTTTGTATCCTTTGCATCTAAGGTCAAACCATACCTTTTGTGCATTAGGACTTTAATGCTTTAAGTTTACTTCCTCATATGTTAGACAAGGTTGTATTACGCTAGGTGCATTTGACACGTTGTCACCTTGGTCCTTATACCTTGGTGCATAATGTTAGTTGCTATATCAAACATCAGGTTGCTCAAAGTTTTCTCTGCATAACTCTATCTCCTTTCCTTCACTTCCTTTTTCAAGAGCCTCCCCATCTCCTTCATCCCTGCATAGCCTCTTGAGGGGGCATCATCTATCCAAAGCCTTTGTTTTGAGCCCCATCCTATCCAACCATATCCAATCCAATCCAAATCCAAAGCCTATGTTTTAATCTTCTTTGAAATGACATTGCTTCACAACATCATCTCAAAGAGGGGCAAAATGTAGACATAAAAAATTGACCTATGATCAATTTCTTAAGTCCTCCCTTTGTATGAAATTTAATTAATTTTAATTAATTAATTAAATTTCATTTATCTTTAATCTACCCTTAATCTCCTAAAGTTTAATTAAATCTTAATTAATTAATTAAATCTTTTTACCTTTTACCATATCCTGTGAATAATAAATTTAATTTAATTTATTATTTACTAAATCTAAAATCCTCCTATAAATAATAAATTAAGATTAATAAAATTAATTTATTATTTATGGTTCACATAATCAAAACCCATTATATACCTACCATAACCCTAACTACCATTTACCGAACCAAATTCGTTCCACGGTTCGAACCACTTTTGAAACCATCCCCAAAACTTTATAAAAATCAAACTCATTTTCATTTATGACCCCCTGGAGAAACTATCATGGAGTTATGCAATTATTTGAGCAACCACATTTTTAAGTGTGTTTGGTAACATTTATTTTATCATATCTTTTGATCTATTTGGTGATGCATTTGATATAAGTTTCTAGGGTTTGCAATAGTTTCTTACCTTTTTTAATAGAAATTTATATTGCTACATACAGAAACAATTGCCATTGAAGGATGGATATCTTTGAGCATTAGGCTGTCTTACCAGAGGTCTTCTAGGTTTGTTTCTCCCATTTCTTGGTTGAAAATTTCTTTGTCTAGATCTGGAGCTTTCACCTTTCTCATATCCAAGACCTTGCTTGTCATCAACCTTTTTCTGACCTTCAAGTAGTGCTTCAAGTTTAGCTGAGCTTATCTTGAACTTCTCCTTGTATTCATTTACAACTTCTAGGTCATGTTTGAGAATGACAATCTACCTCTCAAGTTCTCTCTCATTGTCTTTGCTTTCTTGTAGATTAGACTTGAGATGGCCAGCCATTATATCCAATCTATAGCATTCTTTAGTTCTTTCTTTTAGAGTTTGATTTAGGTCTTCTTTTGCTTAATTTCTTTGGTTAGCCTCATTACCCCATATTCCATCTCATGTTTTAGAACAAAAACTTCTTTTGTTAGCTTCTCACATTCCTTTGTCTTTTCTTCTAAAGCCTCATTCATTACACTTTCTTCAATAAGATTAGCTAGCTAATGAAGTAGTTCTTTCCTTTTTTCCATTGATTTCTTTAGTTTATCTTTTAGCAAGTCAATGTAATCATCAGCATCCTTAAGGTTCACTTTCAAATCATCTATTTCTACTTTGGACTGATCAAGATCTTCTAAAGCCACTTGAAGTTGTTCTCTGAGTGAACCCATTGAAATTCCTTCCCAAATCCTCCTCAAGCTATTAGGCTTTTTTCAAGGAACCTTGCTCTGATACCAATTGTTGGAATTAGGGCTGACAACTGAGAGGGGGGGTGAATTAGTTGTCTTAAAACTTTTCAAGCTTGCTGCAGTTAATTATTCTTTACCACTTCTTAACATATTAATGATATAATCATGAAAAGAAAGAATTAATAATACATGAGCAGAAACATAAACAACACACTTGACACTAAGATTTGACGTGGAAAGCTGGTTAAGGGAAAAACCATGGTGGGGGTTAACCCACAAAGATTATACTCTATTAAAAGTATTACAAAGGGGAAGGCACATACCTTTGGGCTCACTGCCCAGACCTCACTGCTCAAGAGAGGCTCACTACCTACAAGAATGATTACAAAAGGATTACATATTGTTTGAACTGATAAGTAGCATCTGCCAATGCAAGAATTCAGTTCTGGTTAAGCACAAAATACTAATTTTACACACTTCATCTTTATTCTGCCCTGTTTACTACTCTACCATAATTCGGACCTCAGATCTTTTCTCTTTCGCACTTCTATCTACCTTTTCTGCACTTACTCCATAGTCGCATCTCAATCACTTACCTCAACACTTGAATCCATCAGCTATATATATCCGCATCAACAAATTTAATCACCTATCTATCAGCCTTATGAAGAACTTAACAAGAAATACAAGTACTCTATTATGTTAGCTAAATCCATGCACCAATATTGATGTATACCAAAAATATCACTTACAGATCACCATACATGTCAGCCACTAACATTATATCCCATACGCAACTTACTAAAACACTTCTACTAGATCTGCAAAAGAATCTGACACACGTCGGTATGTTCTTCACTGAACTGTTCTATCATATTAGGACCCAGTACTCAGATGCTCATAACTTTTAATCCCTTTGTCAATGGAGGCTAAAATCTTGGATTTAGATAGTTTTGGCATTGCTCTACACTCCCTCAGATCGCAACATGCAATAATTAACTGGAGAGATCCATTGACCAAAATACGGAACTCTGCCATATACCCTATTCCTATCCATCCGGACTGGACAAATCTTGGAACTAACTTCCGGTATGAACTGAAATTGTACTACGGATGTGTGGAATGGACTTAGTTGCCATCAATGACAACACCTACCATGCGTAGTAGTGTCTCTTTCCAACAATAATAAGCTTAAAGAAAGCCTGAAGAAATTTAAAAATTGCATAGATGAAGCTACTGCCTTATATCTATTTTGCTTAAAGTGGTCTATCTCATCAAAAAATATTAAGGAACAAATTGACTCTATTGAATCACAATTATCTAAACTAGTAGAAACATATGACTTGTCAAAAGACAAGATGGGTGCAACGAGGGCACAAATTGAAAGCATGCATGTACAATTGTCTCAACTGCAAGATCAAAGAGAAAATATAAAGAAACAATTTAATCAATTGAGAGAGGTAGTGAACTTGAGACTTGCTTCAATGACTGACACATTGGGGGAAGTAGAAAAGATAGACCAGAAGATGAAAACCCCAAGCAATTTAGAGGAAGTAGAGGAGATGTGTATATAGTGTGAGTGTCAGACTCAATTACTTACCTCAAAATGTGGCATTTGGGCCTCAACTATTCAACAACTTAGAGTAATCTACAAAGCCATCCTTCCATCCAAATAAGTTGTTAGAATAATTTTAATGTATATAGTATTGTGGAATTACTAAGTAGTGTGGTAGTACCATTTTAGTTTTCAAGGGCATAATTTTATGAATAAATCATACAATCAAGGGGAGCACAGTTTAGATATCTTTTTGTAAGGGGGAGAACACATAGTTTTGGATTAATACATAGGTTATCAATCCCTTTTTCCTTGATGTCAAAGGGAGAGAGAATCTAAGGGGGAACATAAGTTGCCATCAATGACAAAAGGGGAGATTGTTGGCCACATGTGTTGTCATTATTGTCAACATATCAGATGGAAATATATAGACAGACTTGTACAAGGAAGGAACTAGTAAAGTCAAGGCAAACCAGTCTAGGAGAAGAGTAAATAAGCCTAAGTATGGATCAGTTTTGGGTTTCAATATGATGTGGAGGTAAACACTCATATCCTACCATGACTTCTGCATATACACGTACACATCTCATCAATTGGGAGTACAATACTTAAAGGTAAGAAGTTGAAAAGTGTATAAGGCATTCACAATGCATATTCTAAGGTAGAGTCAACTTGAACTGGTCTGCATCTCTCCACAAAAAGATTTGGCCATGCAGTTCTAATGATAGCTTACAACATGAATTGACATGACATATCCAAGGTTTCAGCCTCTAACCCACTCAGCATGAAAAGTTACAAGAGTTCATACATCAGTCATCACCCTGACAGAATAGAGCAATATTAAGGAGACAATGGAATGATCCGCATTCCTCTGAAAGAGATTTGTTTGTCATGTGGCTCTAAGGAATGATTGAGATCACTATGTTACATGTTTTAATAAAGTTTCAAGTGTTCTAGTGGTTCACAAAGGTACTACTCAAGTGACAGAGGTATCACACTATGTTCTAGAGCTGCAAACACTTAAGTCATTTCTAAATTCCTCTGAAAAACTCCATAAGAAGGTGTACAGATCTAATGACTTGCGTGATTTGATATCTTTGATCATTTTCAAAAGGTTTTAGGCCTTATACTTTACCACAACTTCATATTCTAGGTTGAGAAGAATTAAATAAGGTCTAGAAGACTCTGTTCTCTATAGAGTAATACATTTCTTGTCTTGTAGACGCATAACTTAGCATGATACTTTTCTAGAAAGGTGCATGAACATTTTTGAGTAGATGTATGACTGAATCCCTAGTCCACATTAAGGTTTTGGCTTCTCCCCAGTAGTTGAAAGATGAACAATTGACAGTGTTAAGCAGTATGAGCCAACTGATTAAGTTCCTAATGCATGCCAAGGCTCATAATTAGTTTCTCTAAGTTTGAAAGGTTTGGTATGATGTGTCCTGACAAGTTTCTTAAGGGCTCGAGGTCTACAACAAGGTTGTTGTCAATTTGCATATGTTGTGGTTGACCTATAACTTGCTACACGTTACATTCAATATTGTCTTGGATGCCGACCTAATCAAAGTTGGTGATAAAAAAGGAAATACAAAGGGCGGGTCAGTCGAAGGCAAAAAATTAGGCAAAAATAAAAATCAAATATCAAAAGGTGCCGAAAGTAAAATAAAAGGTCAACTCTTTTAAAGTTTTATAGAAGCTTTAAAGGTGTAATCTCCTAGGTTCCTGAGGACATGCTTCCATGTGATGCCATTGTTGCATAATGGATTAAAAGCAAATAAAGGAAACTAGGCACTCATGGAGAGACTTTCAATTTAGCATTGTTGTTATCACATAACACTTCAATTGATTGAGTTTGAGTTTGACTTCTTGGGTGCCTATGATGAGACTTTTAGTTGTGCTTTGTTATTGTCACATAACACTTTAGTTAACTAAGTTTGATTTGAACAACTTGGGTGCCCATTTTGAGACTTGCAGATAACAGTTGATTTCTACTATGCATCTTTGGAGTTCACTATATTGGGTACTTGGATTTGCATGAGGATTCTTCTCATGTTATTGGATATAGTTATTGTATGTTTGAGATCCATGTCTTCTATATATTGATGCCTTGAGTTGGTAGAAATATCATCACAGAAATTACATGTTAATGACATGTATTCAAAGTTGAAGGAGTAACGAAGTACTGGCAAAATTCAGAGAGGATTTTGGTATTATTGTAAACTCATTTATATGAATTAATACAAGCATAATCTCTTTGGGTGTGGAGTTTTTTCCCGCAAGGGTTTCTCCACGTAAATTCTGTGTCTTTTTCTATCATTTTTTTTCTTCTCTACTACATTGATTAAATTGGAGAAATATTATTACATCAAAATTGAAAGTAATTTTCAAATTTACACATGCTTTTATTTCATATTTTAAAACATTTAAAAGCTATGCTACAACTTTACCTTGTTCTCTCTCCCTTTTTCCAATAAATATTGTGCATGCAACCTTGACCCATGCAGTCTTGACCTAGTATAGGGCCACAGTCTTTACTTTGATGGTTGATTTCTAAATTAAAATTTTATTTTGGGCCCATGCCAACTCTTCCTGCTATAAGTGTTATTCACTAATTAGTATGCCAAAGTTCAAATTGTGTGCCTATGAATTGTATAAAATGACATCACCCATACATTATTGCACATCGTTTAGAATCACTCACCACTCATCAAGATCCATTATTGAAATCATTAACACGTGTGTTGAATAGATCTATCTAGTTACATTATCCACAACAATTGCATCAATTCTTACATAAACAAATATTAAACCTTAAATCTTACACTCGGTCTATCACCCAGGTATTCATCTCACTTCATCCATTGCATCAAGTATAAAACATTAATTATCATTGTACCAAATCATTTTTAGCTACTTATGCATCTGTTGTGTATGCTCATTGGCATGTCTTCAAACTTGTTCAAATACCATTGAGTTGGTCTAATAGGGCATGGTTGTCAACAAGACAACACATAATTTAGCACCATTTATAGTTGGCTCTACTAGTTCTTTTAAGCACCAACCAATCTAGGTATACAAAGGTCAGCTATTTTTTGAAGACAAGAAATACACAATTCAAGGCCACATAGAAGGTTCAACGCTACAATTTTCTAGATCAAGGTCACACGTGTAGTTTTGAAAATAGAGTAGAGATTAGTTTCTAGTCTATTAGAGCTCCATTATCACATATCCAATCTAGTAGGAGTTTGTGTTGGATCACAAAAGGATGCATTTAAACAAAATATTTGTTGTCATATAGAAATCTAAGAAAATCTTTCTTTCTTTATCAATTCCAATACATGTGATACAAACCATGTTGTGAATTCAGAAGATAGTACACTAGTGAGGGATTGAATTTATTTTTACCAATAATTGGCAAAAAACAAAATTCTCAAAAAGACAATTACCTAAGATTTATAGAAGATCACTTTTATTGAAATTGAGAGTTCATACAAATTTGGAAAAAGCATGGAAGAGATTCATGCCTCTTGTTGGAACTATGCCCAAATTTTGTATTTCATGCTTACAAGTGTTGCCCCATGTCCTTATTTTTGGCTCATCATAGATTACCAATCTAAGAATTCATAAATGAGACACCTTGGTCAGGTCATGTTTAGTGTTGTGCTTTACATCTATATGAATCTTTGTGTTATGATCATCTATTAAAAATTTAGTTTCGGGGGGGCTTGTCTTAGTTTATATGTTCTTGTGGAACTTCAAAGTCCACATGCAAGTTTGCAACTTTTGCAATTTGTATAATGAGTTTTGCTTCCCTCCTCCTTTGTTACTTATGGAACTTTAGAGTCTGCATGCAAGTTGCATCCTGAGTTCCCCTTCTTTCCTCTTTTGTTCTTGTGAAACTTTTGAGTCTACATGAAAGTTTTACAACTTTTGCAAGTTGCATCCTAAGTTCTACTTCCCACCTCCTTTGTTCCTTGTAGAACTTCAGAGTTTGCATGCAAGTTTGTGACTTTTACAACTTGTATCCTAACATAAGCTTCCTACTTCCTTTGATCCTTGTAGAGAATCCGACCACATGTGTAACTTTGCATCTTTTGCATTCTTTCTTCCCTTCTCCATCATTTTATCACTCCATCATTCTACTTTATGCCCCCTTCATTGCTTGCAAAACTTAAAACCTTGCATGCAACTTTGCAACTCTTGCATCATTGCTTCCCTTGTCCATCCTTCCATTGTTCCACCATGCACATATGACCCATACTTTTTTGGCCCTTCCACATAAGTTGCAAACTGCATGTTAGGTTCTAATCTACACCATTTTTTAAACCCTAGCTACAAGTCTACCTCAGGGTTCCATAATTTGATTAGCATTTCTCAATTACTCCCTTCCACATCCTCACACACCATTAATGTTATGGGACCTTTTCCCTGAGAAGTGAATTAAAGAAATAAAGTTTGTAAAAACTTTATAGAGTAAAAATAAATATATATAAAAAAAGAGAATAGAAGAAAATAAGAAGGAATGTAAAAAAAGAAAGGAAAAAAAGAAGTTACAATTAAAAGGTTATTTGTAATATTATTTATTAAAGGGTGTGATATTTGGAACCACTCTTTGTGTTAATATTTAAACTCGTGAAAATAATTTAAAAGAAAACACATAGGAAAATAGAGGAAAAAGTGAAGGAAAAGGGGAAATAATCAAGCACTGTATATGGCGGGAATAGGATTCCAAGGTAGCAAGTTGTGAGTAAGATGGAGAAGGGGGCACACCTTATGTGTGTGTCCAACCTGGGGTACAGAGGTACACTCAAGAAAGTCCTAGCTAGGGCTTGGGTATTGTATGAGTGTTGAGTATTGTTCTAGAGGAACCAACACTCATGTAGAGCGGCAAAGTACACTTATTTATCCTAGATTGCTCATAGACGGAAGAGGCTAAACTAGGGTCCATTCCAGCAATCTTTGGATTCTTGCTAATTACATACAAATATGCATTATTTCTTAGTTATACCAATTGTCGAAACTAAATTTATATATTTATTTGCATTGTTTAATAAATTCATTTGCATTGATAAAATTGAATTAATACAATTATTTGTTAAATTATTTCTTCATAAGTTAGATTATATTCCTCTATGCATTTTAATCCTGATTTGATAAATGTATGTTCATTGTTTAGTTTTAAACACTTTATTCCATTTAGGGCATAATTTGAATGTTAATGAAACTGCTATATAATTACCTATTTTAATAAATAGGAAGTGATCTATTATGTTCTAGAAATCTGAGGCATTACAATTAATGTCCTTAAATGAATGAAATGGAGACTTGTAGACATCCAAATCAATCCTTGGTACTACTAGACTCCTCAAGGATGCAAATTTATATGCAAGGCCATGTCCTGGTGATGAAGTAGGCATGAACAACTTAGATGTGATTATGGAACTCCCACATTTGTAGGCCTAGAAGTTGGTACCTAGTGACTTTTCTACTCAAGGAAAGCATGTTTTCTCTTCACCAAGGTACCTATCTATAGATTTGAGGAATACTTTTTATATAAATGGTTGTATTGGAAAATGGCATATGTTGACTACACGTGACCCCTATGATCCTACCCAACAAATCAAATGTAATGTAAATGAAGTGTTATATATACAAATATGTAATATACTCAAGGGATTGGTCTTTGAGCTAACTTTCTAATTGTAGGTGTCTCAGGTTGTTTCAAGGCATCAATTCTTACAAGTCAATTCTATAAGGGAAAAGAACATGCTTAGTAAATCATAAGAATGGTAGACAATCTAAGCTATATCTATAATTAAATGTCTCCAATGTAGATTGTAAGAATTTAAGGGGATCTTTGAACCAAGTTTTGGGTCCCCTCTTACCACACTTGATGATATGATTATAATAGGATTTAGATGAATGTGTGACAACATTCTAATTCATTGCCAACATCTCATAATGGTCTTCTCTTGTTTCATATGGGTTGTTGTAGCTTTGATATGGATTTTTAAGCATGTTTAGTTGTTGAAAGCTTTTATCTCTAATTTATGTGCATGAAAGTCTAGTTCCATTTATGGTTTGTAGATGTGCTTTCTTCTTACTTATAGGTTGTGACTCCATTTCCCACTAAAATAGACATTGATCTAGGAGGTGAAATACCAAACATATCCCCCATCATACTATCTCATGTTCTCATCAACTTAGGGGTATATTAGGTTCAACCATGCTTGTGTGATCTAGTAATGCAACTCATAATATTACTTATGTTGTCTTAAAACTAATAAATCCCTAATGGATCATATAAGTGTAGTGTCAAAAATTGTTACCACTTACAATTTCACACTAAGTTTATCACTCCTTTGTATGTGTATGTGTATCTCCATTCGTAAAGTGGTTGTTTTAGGACCTAATTAAGAAATAATGGTAAATTCCTTAATTGCTAAGATTTCAGGAGCAAATTTAGTTGAGACCAAGGTGCCCAGTGCCCGGGTCTAGCCTTTTTACCTTGAACAAAGTTTGAAGTTGTAGTGTTAGCCTTGTTACATCGAGTGGTATACCTTTTGTCAGCCTAACATGACTCTTCCTAAAGTAATTGGAATCCATATATATGTAGCTCTCTCCCTCTCATCTGAGGAGGATGACGAAGTGATATTTGAATGAATATTTGATACATGTTTACAAGCTCTCTCTACAATTTTGAAGCTCTCTACTTGTGAATTATCGTTACTGCTATTGCACTAACCCTTGCAGGTATTTGAGGAAGCTTCTTCCTTCCCTAACATCTCCTAGTTTGCAACTAGTGTTTGTGACATCAAATCCAATGAGGGTTTCATGGTGAGTTCATTTCATTGCAGTTGATTATTGCTATCTGTATTAGTTATCTACCTATGTTCATCATGAACACACACTCTCTCTATCATCTACTATTGTGGAAATGGAAACACTTACATAGGGTTTGACCAAGGCAAGCCCTTATACAACACAACAATTTTTCTTCCTCTTGTGTGTGTAAATCTGAATCGAAGGTTTCTGATATCAACAAACGATGGGTAGACGAAGTCTATAGAGATGAAGATCTTCACAATAAATTTTATTAGCCCCAAAACCCTAGGACTAGGGTGCCTAGCACCCATGTCCTACTCTGACAGACCTTGCTTTTGGTGATAGGTTCCTCTCTATCTTCTTGTTCCATTTTTTATTTTGTTTCCTATTTTATGTTACTACTATCTTCACTATTACTCAGTTTGCTCATTAGATCTCCTCATTCACATAGTTTAGTCAACACAATTATCATCAATCCCTAATCATTGCAACAAATGAACAAAATCCCCACCAACCTATAGCTTGGCTCTTTTCTAGGGACAATAGCCAAGCCTATAGCCCTTGATGTCTTGTGTTCCAATGTGTGATGAGGAAATATTGATCTAAATACTTCATTGTTGATTAGGATCCTCATTTCACATCTCACATTTTGGTGAACTCGGCATGCTTGCAACCTTCTTTAGCTTTGATATAGCTTCTTTAGCTTTATTGTATCTTCTTTAGCTTTGCTATATTTAATTAGTTGTGTAACGTCAGAAATTATCCTCTTGTATGGAATGGTACAATTTCCCTCGGTTTAGCTCCTTGCTTTGGTGACCTCTCAAACCTCTTTCTTTTTGACCTTCCCGAAACCCTGATTGACTAAGTCTAGTTGCAAAATGTTCACTTTTTGAGGTAACCTTTTGATGGAACCTGAAAAGGGAATTTGGATTACAGGTCCCTAAGACCCCCCAAAAGTAGATCTAAGTAGAAATTGGGGGCTTGGACTTGGGTGTCCAAGCCCTAGTCCTCCCTTGTTTCCTAGGATTTTGAATTTTGGTGGGATGTCAACTCCCGCCGAGTGCCTGGGGATTCTGTTTTCAAATTCTCAGTTTTTGCGTGATATCGAGATGTTATTTTGAAATTTGAATTCCCTAAAGCTAGATATAAAAAGACATTTGAAAATCATTTTAACACACAATTCTTATGCAAGCTTGATGCCAAAACTCTGCCAAAATTACTTTGAAGATCAGTGACTTGTTGAATCTCTTGAAAGTGTTCTATATTTTCTATCATGGAGACAATAGATGGAGATTAGGAATCAAGATCTTGAGACTATCTTTCTCTTCCTAGGGTTTGTACACTCTTTGCATGATCAGGAGAAGGGTTGAAGCCTCCAACATCAAGCTTGGAGATCCTCCGCAGACATTGTTGATTCACCTTCTTGTTCATGCAAGTCTTCATTCGTTTCATCTCCTTGAGGTGAAGTTGTATGTGTTTATTGATGCAAAGCAAGTTATTGATCTTCCCTTGATTGAGACATCTAGGGTTTGATATTTCTACATACACATTGTAGGGTTTTGCACACACTTCTGCAAATCTTTATCTTTGGCTATTGTTGAGGTAGAAATACCAAAGACAAGGCTTCATCAAGGCAATCTCCTATATAGCCGCAACATCTTCCTCCTTCTTTTGTACGTGCAGATTGTGTTTTACAGGTTTCAGTGGAAAGAAGTTACAAGAAGGAGGATATTGCGGGTATAG
Source organism: Cunninghamia lanceolata (assembly GCA_027924645.1). NCBI lineage: Eukaryota > Viridiplantae > Streptophyta > Pinopsida > Cupressales > Cupressaceae > Cunninghamia > Cunninghamia lanceolata. Next base: position 34,599,113 of record BSBN01000072.1, read on the forward strand.
TCATCACAGAGTTTTGATTTTTTAGATTCTGACACTTACAAGACTAAGGAATGGGTGCCCTAGTCCAACAAGGGGCAATTTTTGGGATTTGGAAGCCCTTTGGGAGTGTTAGACAACCTGTGTAGAAGATTTCCAGTTTCGAGAACTTGCGAGACTAAGGAACGGGTGTCCTAGTCCAATCAGCCCTCAAAATCTAGGTGCACAGTCTCTGATACTCTGTCTCTGCATTTCTATAATCAATTTTGCCTATATTGTTGTCAATTTCTGTATATCTCTAATTTAAGGTATAATTAGGGTTTTTACTTGGTTTATGAGAAAATAATTAACAAAACCTTACTTGGGCTCTTCAAACTAGACACCGTGAGCATAAAGGGGTAGACAAGTAACTTATAGATTAACCTTACATTCAATCCTAGTCTTCCCCAATGCTTAGTGGAGAAATGATAGTGCTTGACCTAGTTTAAACAAACCACCAATTTTTCCACTAAACAAGTTGATAAATTAATTAGACATTTCTTTTTGCATATACATAGTTCATATACATTTGTATAACTTTGTTTACATTTTTTTGTGTTTGATTAGTTTAGAAATTGATTAGACACTTATATTGCATCTTATTTTACTTTATGTGTGTAGTTTAGAAAGAAAAACAACACTTAAACATCTTTCTTTCTTTTTGAAAACAAAAACATAAACAACATTTTCTCATTCTTCTCTCTCATAATCAGCATATACATCTTGTCATTACTATTTCTTCTCTATCACTTCCTAAGAGTACATGAGTGTTGTAAAATCAATAATTGTTTTATGAGTTTTGTGACCCGGTGCTCTAAATATGAACATCCTGTGAGAAGAAGTTATCAAATCCTAATGGGCTCCCATTCATTAGCTAGCTCTAGTGTTTCCACATCAAAACTTGAATTTGATAACCTATTCATCCCAAGAAGTTTTGGAACATGACCATCTTTAGATCACATCCCCACCCCATCGATGATCTCTGAGACACAACCTTCACTTGATGCTCTTGAGAAATCTATAGCCCATGTTTTGGAGGCTTGAATTCAGAAGCTAGATAGTGATTTGGCTAGTTTCTAGCAATTCTGGGGTATAGAACACTTGTCTAGGGAGGCTGTACCTCTTATAGAGAATCTAAGAAAGTTTCTACTCAATGATCCACAAGGTGTGGAATTTCTACGTGGCCTCGCTCACATAGTGGATAACAACATTATGTCATCAGCTAGCTATGCAGATCTCCACAACAAAACGTCCTCTCAACACCAAATTGGGATGCAAGTGTTAGTACCCATGTCAACATCTTCTATATCAACATTCACTTCTTTCATTGTCACCACCACTGCATAATCTAGTAATAGCACTAACACTGGTTCTAGGGTGAGAAGTGGGAACTTTACCTTCAACCCACCTTCCTCTGGTTTCTAGTTTACTTATCAAAACCTTAATCCTAATGTTTCCATGCCTATTGTTAGCCAATCTTGTACATAATTCACTTACCAAAATGCAAATCACATTGTGTCTCAACCTCTTGTTAGTTCATCTCCTTTGCATTCTATCCATTCACAAGTTACTGCATCTATTGATCTTGTCATAAACTAACTTTTGCAAAATATCAATTCCTTACAAAAAAAAATAGCAAACATGGTTCAAATTCAAACCCAACCTACCATTCCATCTTATTACACTCATAGTCTATTATCCCTCTCTATCCTTAGAACTCTGATCCTTGATAATTTTAAAGCTCCTTGTTTTGAGAAATACTTTGGAAAAGGAGACCTTAATAACCATGTGTCAGCCTTTACCGCACTATACAGTGACTTTCTCTTCGAAGATGCTCTGTTGGCTAAACTCTTTTCTTGGTCGCTAAAAGACACGGCCTTAGATTGGTTTTGCTCTCTACCTAAAAATTCAATTAATTTTTCTCAGCAACTTGTCATTCAATTTCTCCAACACTTTTAAGCAAATATTGGACCTTAAGTCACATTGACCAATTTGGTTCATTGCAAGCAAGGAGTGAAGGAGAAAGTGACTGACTTCATTGGGCTTTATCAAGCCCTCTTCTCTCAAATTCCATATTCTCTTCCAGATGTTGATGTGCCAAGGGTTTTCATTGGAAACTTGCAGCAGCACATTCGTGATAAGATTTTATTAATGTGATATCCTTCATGTACACATCTTTGCACAACTCTTCGTGATTACCAACTATCAGTTAGTTAGTATGAGGGATCTTCCTTGTCGGCTCCCATTGGTCAATCTGAAGCCACTGCTCCACATTTTTAATCATTCAAGAAACAAAAAAAACCTTTATCAAAATTAGTTCTAATTCTCCAAACAATATGCAATCACATGTTGCAGCCGCAACACCTTCTTTTACAACCCGCTATAAATTTAAACTAATGAATCAATAGTTTTTCCAACTTTCTAAATCCCTCCATTCCATCATGTTGCAGCTCCTTAAAAATAACCTCATTCAGCTTTTGCCTATTTGCCCCATTGACACATCTAAACTGCTACCTCCTTCTTTCAACCCAAAGGCCTTTTTTCAATATCATTGAACCCCTAGACATGAGACCAAGTGATTCATGTGTCTTAAACATGAAGTTAAAGAGCTCATCAACTCTAATGTCATCTAGGTAGCTGGTGAGAATGACAAAGAGAATAAAATTTGTAGCTCTGCCAAACCAAAACTTGCAAATTTACACAAATCTACCTCCTAACTTTTCTAGCAATCTTGTGGAACCATCTGTTGATAGAGTACCTAGTTCAATAAATTTTGATCATCAAGACAAGAACTTAGAAAACCTAGTTTCCTTGATAGATTCTTACCCTCGCCAAGAGTCAGGTGAACCTTAGCTTGACATTTCCTTTACCCATTTTGATGCCTCTATTTGTGCACCTGATAGTCCTCTCTACATTACTGCTAGGATTAATGACAAACCCACAAGGGGAGTACTCATTGATCCTATATGCCTAGAAAATGTAGTGAGTTCCTCTATGTGCATGAATTATACCAAGATAAGTACGAGAAATCAAAAATCTTGGTTAGATCGCTTGACTGTTCCACTTGGGTCAGACCAAAAGTTTTGGATGTGTCTTTTTCCATCATTCCAACCTTAGATCAATTTTGTGTGAAGTTGGGCTATCCATTGATCACTTCCATGAAAAAAGTCCCCTCTATAACCCATAGGTGTCTAAAGTTTCCATTTCAGGGACAGGTACATACTATATATCACAATGGATTCAAGCCTATGTCTCTCCCTAGAAACTTTTCACTTGATTACTTCTAGCCATAGCCATTTGAGCATGTTCTCCCTTGCAATGATTTTTTTATCTCCTATAAGAAATTCAAAGCTAGTTGAATTGCTCAATTGTATGTTGGTGTCTCCTCATGTGCTATCCCAGCTGCTACCCTTGAGGTTCCTCGATCTTTCATTACGGCGATAGTAGTTCCCCCTATTTTGCAGGCGGTAAACGAATCACAACCCAAATTAGGAATCCTTCCCCGACCCTAAGATTTCAGTATCTATGCTAAGGTTCCACCTCCGTCGTCCTACATGGACCACAAGGAAAATACCCTACATATCCCAGACCTCCCCACCCATCGAGGATTTTTTTATTCCTCCTCCTTCTTCAGAGTCTAGAGGAAAGCAATCCATAGAGCATGAGATTTTCCCCATAGTTTCTAAATCACCCATGGATGTCTCATTACCTTAGCATGTTCTGTAGGTCATGAAAGAATGATAGACTACCTTAAGAAACCCTCTTCCTATTGTCTCCCAAGCTTCGGTGGTCCCTTCCATTCCTCCTCCTCCTTGAGTAGAGCAAGAAAAGGAACCTACATTGGGAAAGACCCTAGCTCCCCTTGAGAATGCTCTCAACCATACAAGTCAAAATTAAAATGTGAAGCAACACAAGAGATGGCATTGCACTATGGTTGGTCAGTTGGTTGCAAGGGTTGAACCCCTTCCCTCTAGTCCTCCCATGCAACCATCCCTTAACTTAGCTCCACCTTTGATCCATCGTTGCCCATCTCTTCGATGACTAAGCAGGTTGAAAATACCGTCTCTACAGTCCAAGTATCCTTGGCTTCATCTAGGAGAGTTCTATCCCACCATCTATTCAAGATAGCCAACTAGTTTCTAAGCCTTTAGACCTACCCACTGCCAAAGTTGTTTTGAGTAGTGCTTTATCACAAATGGTTCCATCCTAGCGTACCTGAAACTAGGTGTTCCCTGATGTCTTGTGTGGCCCGACAGCATTGACATTGATATTCTGCCTCCTTCACCCAAGTGTAAGCATGAACCTTATTCATATCGACCATTCCATATGCTTAAGCACCCATCAAATCTGTGGGATTCTTCTATTTCTTCTCCTCCTATGATTGATAGTGCTTGCAACCCCACTATTAGCACTATTATATAACCTCTTGTGGTTTATTATGATAGTGATTCAAAAGACACCCTTGAACCACTAGATAATCTTTTAGAGTTGTCCTTGATTTTCACAAAATCAATGGACTTAGCCTCGAGGGCATGCATGAGGATCCTTCTCCAGTGATTGATTCGATATGTCATGAACTTGACACTACTCTTTGTACCACACTTGTTGTAGTCCCTCTAGCATCTTGTTCACCATCCCTTTATGGTGAGCAACATTGGGAGGAGGATGATTTTCTATAGTCTGACTCGCAAAAATGTTACCCTTGTCTTATGTATGATATGTTTGCATGTACTGTTACCCCCATATGTGCTTCACAGCGTGTATTTTATTTTTTAATTCTCTTTGGATGACCCTTGACTCTCTTGTTGATGCAAGGATACAAAGGGAACGAATCTATTGTGGCATTTCTCTATATGCATCTTCATTCTTCTATTTGTTGTAAATTCAATTGTATGCCTTTCGAGAACAATGCAGAGTGTCGGTTGATTTAGCATCCTCCCTTTGTTGACCTTAAGTTTATTTTCTTTGATTTCATGTGATATTTCTTCCTCTGTCTTCATAGTTCTACTAGCTGGAGGATGATGTCAGTTCCTAAAATAAGTGTCCCTTTATACAACCATTCATATATTGACTCCAGTCAAGTAGATCCCTTGGTGCTATTGTATGATGTTACTCTATGCTTGGCGTTATGCGTGGGGGAAACCACTTGCCATAATGTAGCTTTTGGAAACATATACTTTGGGCATGTCCTTCCAGAAATCTCTTGTGCCTTTTTTGTGTGTATTCCTCTCTACCTTAAAGGCAATTGGTCCCTGACAGTGTTAGCAAACACTTTAAGGTGGGGGCATACACTCTGCTATGCACTTCACTTTGTTCACACCCCACATGGTTGGTCATGCTATCGCAACACTTTTTGATCATCTTTGTAGCACTTTACCAAATTTACCCAGCAAATAGTGCACTTTTCTTAGCTTGTAATTTTTGATATTATTGACATGAAACTCACCTAGTAAATATGCAGATTTTACTATCTTGTGATGCTTTAGTTTTCTACCTATTGACAAGGAACCCACTTAGTAAATCTGCGGATCTTACTAGCCTATGATGTTTTTGTAACGTCATAAAATGTGTACATCACCATTTTACCCTTAGTTTAGCTCCTAGATGGGCCTCAAATATTTACACTTGTTAATTAGGACCTATTACAACACCTTTTTGAGAATTAACCATGTAGTTCTTGACCCTGATGCATGAAGCCCAGAAAATAATCATAAGGCAAGGCTAAGCATACTTTAAGTGCCCTTCTTTATCCCTGCCCTAAGTTGTGGCCTTTTCAACATAGGCCTCTTAAATGACTCCCAAGGTCAGCCTCATGTGGTTTAATTCTCCAAAAATCAATGGGAATGCATATAAAAGTAAGTTAAGTCATTCATTTGAACATCTAACTCTCTCTAGCAAAAATCTTGGCACTCTTGCACTCTCTTTCTCTCTCATTCTCTCTACATCTCTCTCTTCTGGATTATTGTTGTAGCATTAACATATTGCAAGTCTTGTGAAGATCTTGGAGGCTACACCTACTTCTTGAGTCGAGTTGTGACATTGTCTACAAGCATAAAAGGGTTTCCATGCTCATGGTGACTTCTTTCCTTCATGCTTTGTTCTAGAATTCCATTCTACTTCAGATTTTCCTGTGCCCTCCTAAGGAATCCACTCTTTATCATCTTTGCTATTGTGGAGGTGCAAACATCATTCACGGAGCTTGACTTAGGCAAGCTCCTAAATAGCACCCAACCTTCTTCTCTTTTCGTGTGTGCAGGTCAGACGAACAAGTTTTGGAAGGTGATCTTTGGGAAGAAGACAAAGGTTACTGTTACAAACCTGATATAAGAATCAATTTTTGGAAACCCTAATCTAGGATCAGGGTGTCCAAGTGCCCTTGTCCTAGGCATCTTGACCTCTGGAATCAGGTTCTGAACTAGTCACTAATCTTTTCTATCCATTTGGTAGCTCATTTTTTGGTTTCGACAGTCTATTGTACTTTGATCTTTGTCCACTAGGGTTTCATGTCTTAACTCTAGCTTGGTTGATTGGATTTGGTTAATTGCTTCTCCAATACAACAAAAGGGTAGAACCCATGTAGTTTATCTCTCCTTCTTGGGTAGAAGCCAAGCTCAGTTTGTGTCCTAATGTTTTGTAGAAGAGGGTTTGACCTAGTTTGATCTATTGAGTTGTCTCTCTTTTCTACATTACAATTTTCATGTTCCCACGCATTCATGACCACCTAGTAAAAAATAGAATTTACTAGCATGTGGCTCATGGTGTGTGTGTTTTGGTTTGATTCCTAGCATAACACAACTTGCTAGCCTGAGAATCATACCTTGTATGCTTTTGTTTTCCATGTATGCTTCGTGTATGTTTGCATTTGACCATATTACTTTTATAACCCTAGTTATTTGGCATATAATATTCGGTCTCATTTTGTTTTTATTATGTTTTCATATGTATGTGTATATGTGTATGTGTGAACTGTGCTATGTGTCTTATGTTTGGAAGTAACCTCTTCTTCTAAGCATTGTAGACTCGTAGAATCCTAAGCTTGGGGACTATCGCATCTCTCGACTTATTGACATTCTACTTCTTCGATGTTTAGCAAAGAGATTTGTCTTCTTTATACTTTAGTGTGTGTACGAAAGTAAGCTCTTACCCTCACTAAAGTGGGGGCTAAATGTAGCATCAAAAATTGTTACCACTTACAATTTCACACTAGGTTTTGATGAGCACACGATTATACTGAGGGGAGGGGGTGAATTGGTATCACAAACTTTTACTTTTCAAAAATTAACAATAACACACACACACAAGATCTAGCAATTACAAACACAAAAGAAACACATGATTTACATAGAAACCCTTGTGGGAGAAAACCACGAAAAAATGTTGCTTATATATATTGATCTTTGTTGGCTCCAACCTACTTCTTTTACAAGTCTTCTTTTGCAGGCACCAACCCATTGGAGACACCAATCCCCACTTACAAAATTTGTAGCACCAACCCACTAGAGACACCAATTCCCACAATTGAGCACCAACTCAACAAGAGACACCAATCTCTTATTTGATAGGCACCAACCTTCAAATCCTTCAATGAGTGATATCAAAAACTATGTAGAAACTTCTTCCCTCACGAACCTAATCACAACTCTTGTAATGTCCTTCCTTTACAAATTTGATTCAAATCATGCATTATCTTCTCAAACAAATCTAATCACAAATATCTCAAAATCTTCCTTCAAAATCTTCCCTTAATCTTCACACGTATTCCTCAAATATATTTTCTCTTAATCTTCACACATGGGCTGCATATATATTTCACAATAGGTCTAAAATTCTTTTCATCAATACCTACCCTAGATCTGTGCTGGCCCCAGACCCCCATGAGGGGCACTACCCCTCAACCCTACTGGGGGCATTGCCCCTAGACCCCCATCAAACTAGGTAGAAACAAAGAATCATTCTTGTTGGTTAGTGAAGTAAATGGATGTACATTCATAGCATATGGGGACACTAAACAATCTTTTCATGATCAGAATTCTTCCAAGGTGCTTACAGTCAATGATCGATTCAGAACAACATTCTCATCCTTTAGTGTACAAACCGAAGGTGTCCCTTGGTCAGTTGGTCTTGAGTATTTTTTAGTCATTGGCATATGTTCTAAAGATGTTAGTTCTACTTCTACTCTATGGGTTCTTCCAAGTCTGCATACATGCTCTTCATCTACAATGTTGTCACCTGTGTGGAATATCTTACTTGATGTCACTTGACGCTTTATATTTTTCCATCGATGACTTTTTCTTTTGGGGGGGTGATGTAGTCAATGTAAAATGTTGATTATTATATTTGATAATTTGGGTTATCCAACTATGTATTAATTGTTTGTCAGCTCTTGGGTGGTTGTAAGAGTCAGTTTGTCTGAGTTAGTTAGTTGGCAGTTGTGTTCCTCTTGGCAACCATCAGATATTTTAAATAGTCATTATATTGTCAAGGAAGGTAGTATGATGTAGTCAGATCAACTCTAATCCTTGGCCACCCATCTCTGGTCTACTTTTGTAATACTCTCATGTGCTACTAAAGATATACTTTTACTCCTCTATCTGGTATGGATTGGTAATTTTGTAAATTATTTCAAGTATTCATTTTATTAGGTAGGCGAGTAAACAACCAACATGTTGCAAGATGATTGCTCCATTTATCCATGGACGAATTTGACCATGAAACATTTTACATTAGAAGTTGAAACATACAACTTTGGTGACATGGTCATGAACAATTCCATGCAATCTCTAATGGGAATGACAGATAAGGATCATCAATTTCTTAGATGTTCTTTAAGCAATTTGCAGCTCACCATCTCTCTTCCTAGAGATCTTACCAATACCAACACCAACATTACCATTGAAAGGCCTCTACAAGAATATCCCTTGACTAGTTCTAGTTGTAATCCTAAAATATATCCTTCAACTACAACTAATTTATGCAATCCTATAATTTATTCAACCCCTAAAGATCCTAAAGATCTTTCCTCAATCCAACCCGAAAAACAACAACAAAAGTAGTCACAACAACATTGACCATGATATTATCCTTCCATTGATGCTAGTACTAGTATTCCATTTAGCACTGACAATGTTACATCCTTTTTTGCAGTGTTGACATAAAAACCATCAATGCATGCATGTTGTTGACCATCAATTATTTAGTTCCTCTATCAACAACCTAAGTGTTCTTCTTCAATATACTTTGCAAGAAATCAATTGAGAGGTACCTTACAAGGTCACTTGAAAAGACTTCAGTCACATTGAACAATATTTCCTTCTCATCTATTTGAATTTTTTTCTCAATATTTGTACCTTGGAAGCACATACATATGACATTTTCCACAATGATGTTTTAAGAGAAGACAATGTTTCATGTTTGCAAGCTAAATACTTTCTATAGTAAAATGTTTCGTACAGTTAAATGAAAGATAATGTTTCATGTTTGCAAGAGAAATGCTTTCCATAATTAAACATTAAAATGTCTTGTTCCAATACATTCATGTTTGTCACTCTTACTACAATACAGATATAGACAAAAACAAAAGGTAGGTACTAGCCATTACGTAGCACTTTTTGTTTAAAATAAAACTTATATTCAACTTTAAATGATCATAAAGATTTTTGAAAACCTTTTACATTTCATAGGACAAACATATAATATGAAGTATTCCAATGCACATACATTGCTACCTCATTAGTTGTATACATAAGAATAGTATTTGTCCACATAGCAATAATACTTGTTAAGATGAGCACCTTATTTTATAAATGACATGTACTTATAGTGGATAGTTATGATATTTTACATAATGCAAAGACATATTTATTACACTTGTTTTTATTATATTGGTAAAGCAAATTTTGAAGGGGCCTGAAACCCTTTACAAAAAGATGCAAACTGAAAACAGCAAGCCAACCAGACACCAACCAAAAGCTACATAAATAGCAAAAGCATAGAAACACATAGCAAAAAAGAACAACCCAGATTAAGTCATTTTCTTAAGGGTTTCTGTTTCCTAAAGTTCCTTCTCATAGAACTCCTCATGCAACTTGGTGAAGTTTATCAACTCTTTTTTCTCCTCCTCAAACTGCTTCTTTTTGCTTCCCCTTGTGCATGTTGAAGGGCCACTTGTATCCTCCATAACCACCCGTTTACCTTTTTCTTTAGTGCCTTTCTCTTTGTCATGTATGCCTAGGTCTTCCACATTCATAATTTAATCAGCTGCAAAGTCTTTTAACTAATCTTTTCTAAGCTCTTTGAGTTTCTCTATCAACACCTTCATTCCCTTTAAATTGTTCTAAATGGTTAACTTACTAATATGCATCATCTTCTCCAGATTATTATTGACTTCCACTAATTTTTCTTCCAAGTACTGGGCTCTCATGCCATACTCTTCCCTCATCCTTAACTGATGTAGAGCCAAACACCTTGACCTGCATTTCCCTTTGTATGTCTAGGTTTTATTTGCCTATCAGCAAAACAACTACTATCGGCTGACTAAAATACCATTCCCCTGATCTGATATCTCAAACTGACCCACTATCGGAAAAACATTCCCTATCGGCTTACTCAAGAATTCTCCCACTGATCTACATCTTTCTCCGATGTACCGATCACCCTAATACAACCAACGGATACATACATGATGTGACCTACGGATACTGGTTTCCTCCACCGTCGCTACCGGTCGACACTTGTATCAAAGACAATGTATGTTTCAACATACAATTGCAATATGCAATCGTAACATACAATCACAAGATGCATTCAGAACATGCATTTGGAAGGTTTGACCGTTGACCTTCCTTGTATACAACCCGATGTACTTTTGCCTTGTACATTTGTAACATGCATTCAAACCCTATATGCTTTGCAACATACACACTCAATAGACCCTTACGATATACTCATGGATTGTATATCCGACATGCATTTGCGATATATACACAAAATGCATCTTCAGTGAAATAATGTGAATCTTCGTTGTTTTGAACCTCCGCAAACCCTGTGATTACCCAGATCTATTCATCCACCAATCTAACACAGATCGTCACCCTGCCAACCTAGCACATGATGGCACTAGGATCTATTTGCACCATAGACGCGATCCTGTAAACATAAAACCCAAACAAACAAAATAGAAAACAAAACAAAAACACTGTATAACCATTCCACTGATTTCGAAGAAATCTAACTGGTGGAATTGGCTAAGAACCCATCTCGGTCTCAGAATAGAAAATTGATTTGCATAGAGAAAACCAGATGAATTTAAATGGCACAGATGCACAAATAGGATTCATTTATTATGCCTTCCAGAAGTATGAATACAGACAAATGCTTTATTTACAATTGCACAACTCAACTAAACTGGATTCAACCGATTATAACTCTACTACTCTACTGATTACATTTAATGATCTCCTCTATTTATCTACTCGCCTAAGTAGTACCACCTGACTCCAAGTGGCTGGAAGATCCAACCGACTAACAACCTCTAACTGCCTAACAACCTTCAAGATTACAGCGCGACAAGTGTCCTTGGGACTTACAACACAAACCTAGATACAAACTAAAATAACATGCATTGGTCAAACAAACCTTATTATATGAATGGTCAGCTTAGGACCTTATTGGAAACATCAAAATGAACTATAAACAGTTAATGCCTTATGGAGGCCACTGTGGATTGGGTACTCCTGCACCATTAACATTTCGCACTCAATTTCTTCCATTTTTGGTATGGCTTCCCAATTTTGGAAAATTAGTATATCCTATTCAATTGAGGTATTACCTCCTTTTCACAGACTTTCTTGCATGAGCTAAAATTTTATATTGATTATGTTGATTTTGACAAAGAACCATTTAGTCATCTTATGTTGTGAGTTAACAGCATTTTTCACCAGTCCAAACACCTCCTCCACTTCATCTTTGTTTTTAGCTTTAGCTAATAAAACATTAGTCCTCAGGGAGATTGCAAGATAGGTCAGGAATCTCAGGAAAACACAGTCCAATGTTGGGATCAAAAGTATACAAATTTTTACCATAGGTTTCCTTCGATTTGAAACCACTCTCCATACCCTTATCAACCATATCATCATGGTTCCCCTATTTCTAAGAGTTCTTATCACAGCCCAACTCAAACCCCATTTCCTCATTCCATTTCTTAAGAAATTATTTACCTTTCTTCACTAAAACTAGGGTTTTCCTTTTCACAGGAAGACTCTTCTTACCTTTACTCACCTTGAGAGAGAAGTTAAACTCATCCTCCATCTTCAACCCATCTGACCAGGAGATATTCACTTCCCTCTTTTTAGTTCTTCTTCTATTTTTGCTAGACCCAACTTCACTTTCCTACTCTTCTTCTTCCATAACCCACTCCTTGTCATCAGATTGGGTTTCCTCATCACTAGAAACCAAACACACTTTTTTCTTGGCACTGTGCTTGTCCTTAATCCCTTCTCTAGGAGTATTGTTTTTCATATATTCCATAGTCAAAAGAATAAGGCCTTCATGTAATATGAGCAATTTAGGGTTTCTATAGTTTTCCTTTAGGCCATACTCCAGCAAAGAAAGAAAATAAAATGGGATAGAGACATACATACCATTATAGAAATGGTTGAGAAAATTAAAGTGATAGTTGTAGACTACAATTTACCTCCCGTCCAAGGTGACATACCGCATAATCACCTCCACCACCTCGGCCCATATTAGCTTAATTAAAAGGTGATTATACCATCTAGAGTGTAGCTTGACCAACTTGTCACGCTCATTGCCCTTGAAAAAATTATTAAGGCTTCCTTGCCATATTTCAGTTCATGGAAGAACTTTTTCCCATTGGTAGACAACCCAATGACCTAAGAAATGAAGTCTTTCGTTATGGCTATCTCCTAGCCATAGGCCATGACCTTCATGTTCTTATAATTCTTCACAAACAACTCAGTGACATTGGGGTCAGCCCCATGTAATTTTTTCCATATAGGGAGTTCAACCACCATCCTCCATGATTTTCCACACCTTTTTCTTCTGACGGACCCCTCCATAGGAAGAGAGCTCAACTCTGTTCTTCTCACCACCCATGATAAAATTCAAACCCCTATTTCCTTTGCAACCACCATAGAGTAGAAAGAGAACAAGATGAAGCCTGTAATGAAAACTCGGCCCAATAACCCTACCCATAATCCATGTGGCCTAACTCTTCGTAAAAGAGTAACCCTTCAAACCCTTTGAGATCATCATGATATCTTCATTATTCCTTGAGACTCATTCCATGTTTGCAATCATTAATAATTAGATCCTTAACCTTGCTCAGGGTTAATTCCACGTCACCCCATATAGTTTTCGATTAGCTAGTGACTCCAAGGTTGGCAAAGATATCTGCCACCTTTTTTCCTTCGCAGAAAATATGAGAAATGTAAATCTCATCAAAGGTCCCTAAAAGCTTAATAGCATCTTCAATAAAGGTCACTATAGACCAACTAGGTTTTAGGGAATTCTTTAGGGAGTTGATGATGTTATTGGAATCCCCTTCCACCCAAACTTTTCTATACCCCTTAGCATGAGCAAGAGCAATCATGTGATAGGATAGCATAGCTTCAGCGAAGTGGTTAGTCTGGGTACCTAGAGGGAGTGCCACAGCCACTAAAAACCTACCACGATCATCTCTAATCACTCCCACACTACCAGCAGCTCTAGGGTTCCCTTTCGATGCCCCATCAAAGTTAATTTTGATCCACCCCTTAGGAGGCAATTTCCACATCACTTCCCCGCGGGGTTGTTTCATACGTTTAAAAGGTGTGGAAATATCTTCAAGGATATTCTAGTTCTTAGAGATATCAACCTCCACCTGTGACACCTCCATCTTGGTTCCTTGAGAAAGTTGCTCTTCAATACTGACTTCAAAATTTTCCTTGATGCATCTGACCACCTTGAAAAATAAGTTTTCTGAATACAGTCTAATCTCCCCAAAAACTCTATTGTTCTTCTCCTTCCATAGACTCCAAGCAATACGAGGGATCGTCAAGGACCAAAGAAATCTAAGGTTCGGATTGGAGATAGGGCAGAACCATTGTGTAACCAACTCCTTGAAGGAGTTAGGAAAGGTCTAGCTCAAGTTCCACAAAGAGAGAACCTTATTCTAGACCTTCAAAGAGAATGGGCAAGAGAGGAGCAAGTGGAAAGAGTATTCATCATTCTTAAGGCACAAGGGATATCTATTAGCCAAAGAGAAGCCTCTTTTACATAAATTATCAATAGTAAGCACTCTATTCTACACACGTAGTGATGCAGTCAAGGTAGGAGGGTCTGATGAGGGACTGTCCAACCTTGCAGCCTTAAAACAATTAAAACTATGATCATATAGATATGCAACGGAAGATTATACCTAATCAATAGGAAGATAAATGATATTCATGAACACATAACACAAGATATATCCTCGAAAAACCCTAACAGGGAAAAATACATCCTTCCAAAGCTCAGTCCTCATATATATTTGATCTCAAAACACATTACACATGCCTCAAGGGCTTTACAGATGTTAGGCCACAGCCCAGGGATTACAAAAGATTCATACAACAATATTCTTTCATGATTTTTTTCTTCTACAACTCAATTATCTTCTCAGCAACTCATTCAGCTTTCAGTTATGCCTTCTGCTCTGTTCTGTTGCTCCACCGGATCAAATTAACTTAAGATCTAGTTTCCATTCTTTGTGCTATCGATCACCTATCTAGAAACAATCCTTTGGCTCTTATTTATATCATCCGCAAGCTTTCAAAACATCAACAAGTCTACCTAATTACAACGGCTAGTTAGAGTAATGTGTACACAAAATAGGTCAGGCCTAAACATAAGGCACTGCTCAAAAAATGCATAGAACTTTGTGCGGACCTCACTGAAGGTCAGCTAGGTCCTTAAACTTCATCAACCAATTCTTCTTTTCACTCCACAAGTCACGGGAATGATCCGTAAGACAATTCCACTTCACTAAACACAGTCGGCTCTATTCTATTAGAACAGTCAATCCTAAAATAGTGATAGCTTTTTGGAATCAAAGCCAAACAATATAAATTATTCATATGTTGTAAATTCCTATGTCCAAATGCTAAGTTTAGATCCATAGCCTCTCATACTCAAAATTTAGAACTCTCCAAGGTCACTTTGCATACTCAAGCTTCTGTCAACTGTCTCAATGATTCTAAATTCTTCCGGATGCTTCTGCATCAAACTTCTGGATGCTCCTGCATCAGACCCTCAAGGTTATTTGAGAAGTGAGCCCCTTCACTTAGGTCTGTATTAAGTTAGATTCCAGGTTCGGCAATCTACTTTCAGGTACTTGCAACTACCTCAAGGTCAGCAAGTCCACCCTGTAAAACTGCCTCATGTTCATCATCTTGTCATGGTCTAGGTTTGGTGGTCTACCTACAAGCCTTGCACTACCTCAATGATCAGTGGTCTAAGAAAGTCTTCTCCACAAGCTGCCTCTGTCTTAATCAAATTCATTCATGCATCCTCTGGAACAATCAAGTTACTTTCTGATCCAACCAATACACTTCCTAAACTTCTCTACAACACTTTCCAATCCTGATCTCAGATACAATTTCTATCACACACCTCAAAATCTTACATTTTTTTCTCTACATATGCTACTTCAATACTTTTCTCTATTTCTTTATCCACATTTGCTTTAATCTGGTAAACTTTCTCCTCTGGTAGAATATCTTGTCATTCCCTCTTTTTCTTCCACATGATCTTCTCTGCTATGCTTTACACTTGTTCACACAACTTTCTCTTGCACTATTTTCTCAATTCTATAACACAAATCTCCTTAAGATCAATGCTTCTCCTTCTTCTGGTTTCTCTATTATACTCAATGATTCAAAAGGTTCTTCTTCCTCCTCTGCATAAACAATCTCTATATCACTTTCTTCTGGTTCCTTTGTCAAACTTAGTGATTCAATCAACTCTTCTTCTTCTGCACAAATCATTTCTGTATCAACAAGCTTTTCAACCTCTGCACAAACTATCCATGAATTACTTATTGCTTCTCCTTTATCATCTTCTTTAGTTACATGTTCTTGATGACTTTCCTTGCTTGTTTCTTTTCTCCTCCAACCTTGAAAATAGGTTCTTCTTCTTGCAAATCCTCTTTCATTCTTCTGGTATCCTGCACTATGATAAGAATTATGACTCTTGTCACTTCTTTCTCTGTGGTTTGGATTTCTTTCCTTGTTCTGCTCCACATAAGGTCTTCTTTCTTTGCATCTTAATCGAACATATGAACACTTTAGTCTATATCTCCCTCTGAACATACCAATAACATGTCTCCATTCCTATCCATCAATCCATCTATAATTCTTCTGTATGCAACTTGCCATAGGCTTTCTTCTATTCATCTTGTTCCAACACAACTTTTCAGAATGGTTCCTCAATCCACATAACTTACAGGGGTGTATATCCCAACAAGGTTCCTCTTCATGCCCATGCCTATTACAATGTGAACAAAACACACCTTTTTTGCTTTGATTTGATTTAAAGTTTTCCATAACCTCCTTAGCTCTGTCATATCCAATCCCTTCACTTCTTGGTCTGATCACTGATTCAATAGGTTCTATAATTCCTTGTTGTTGCTTTCCTAATCCTTGTCCTTCATATCCCATTATTTGCATGATTTTGAAACCAATACCATCACCAACCACTCCAAGTTTAGTCACACTGTCATCTTTAATTTCACTTTCTAAAGAAACTTCTGCATCATTACATAAATCATTAGTATCGCAAGAAACATCACAAAATTTAGGTTTAGATCTCAAATTTTCATTCTCTTCTCTACATACTACAAGTGACTGCTCCAACTGATCCATCTGCTCCTTTAATTCTGATATTTCACTTTTTTGCAAACTATTCTCCTTCTTCAATTCTTCCAAACTGTCTTCTAGATCTCTATTCCTCTGTTCAAGCTTACCAAACAACTTAAATCCTTTCTCTAATTCTGCAAATTTCCTTTCAACATCCTCAAACAATTTCAGCTTTGCTTCTAGGTCTTCATTTCTGCTCTTTACATCTTTCAGTTCTTCTTCAAGGGCATCAAACTTGTCCACTCCTAGATCTTTCATCTTCTTCAATAATTCTGCATTACATTGCTTGATTTCACACAATTCTTCATCCAAAATATCCCTTTCGCACATGAGGGTTTCATTTTCTTTCTTCATCCTCTTTCTAATTTTTCCCATTGAAACAAATCAGACAAAGACAACTAAAAAACAAAAGCTCACCCAGATCTTTCTGTAATCATTCTTCTTCAGTCTAGGGTTTCACACAACACTTTATCAGATTTGCCACCTTTTAACGGATTTGCAACTAGGCCAGCAGATTTGAAACCAGCTCTTATAACACTTGATGCAGTCAAGGTAGGAGGGTCCAGTGAGGGACTGTCCAACCTTGTAGCCTTAAAACAATTAACACTATGATCATATAGATATGTAACGGAAGCTTATACCTAATCAATAGGAAGATAAATGATATTCATGAACACATAACACAAGATATATCCTGGGAAAACCCCAACAGGGAAAAACCCAACCTTCCAAAGCTCATTCCTCATATATATTTGATCTCAAAACATATTACACATGCCTCAAGGGCTTTATAGATGTTAGGCCACAGCCCAGGGATTATAAAAGATTCATACAACAATATTATTTAATGATTTCTTTCTTCTACAACTCAATTATCTGCTCGGCAACTCATTCGGCTTCCGATTCTACCTTCTGCTCTGTTCTGCTACTCCACTAGATCAAATTAACTTAAGATCTTGTTTCCATTCTTTGTGCTAT
Organism: Cunninghamia lanceolata; assembly: GCA_027924645.1. Classification (NCBI taxonomy): domain Eukaryota; kingdom Viridiplantae; phylum Streptophyta; class Pinopsida; order Cupressales; family Cupressaceae; genus Cunninghamia; species Cunninghamia lanceolata. Next base: position 34,616,998 of record BSBN01000072.1, read on the forward strand.
CGATCACCTGTATAGAAATAATCCTTTGCCTCTTATTTATATCATCCTCAAGATTTCAAAACATCAACAAGTTAGCCTAATTGCAACGGCTAGTTAGGGTAACGTGTACACAAAATAGGTCAGGCCTAAACATAAGGCACTGCTCCAAAAATGCATAGAACTTTGTCCTCACTAAAGGTCGGCCAAGTCCTTAAACTTCATCAACCAATTCTTCTTTTTGCTCTGCAAGTCACAAGAATGATCCGCAAGCCGATTCCACTTCACTAAACACAGTCAGCTCTGTTAAGTTAGAACAGAGAATCCTCAAACATCGATAACTTTCCAGAATCAAAGACAAACGATCTAAATTCTTGATATGTTGTAAATTCCTATGTCCAGATGCCAAAAGAGAATGTTAACTTTATTGATAAGTTTATCATCCCAAATGCTAGCCCAGAAGGAAGGGTCATCCTACTTTGGAATCAAACCTTTAAAAGTAGACACAATAGAGAACTGACCGAAAGAAGTGGCCTGCCAAATGAGCTAATCTTTCTTCGGACTAGAAGGGATATGGAAGAGGTTTAACCTGGTCTAAAACTCCTCCATCTATCTATCAATCATCATGAAATTCTTCCACCTGCCATCAATCAATGTAATCCACAACCTTCGTTCCGAAGATGGTAGAGCATATTTCTTCAAAAGGACTTGTCAAATCCTACTATCTAAGTTAGGTGCTACTAAACTAAAGATCGTTCCAGAAATCAACCTGTCTACCATCCCCAATCTTCTATTTTGAACCTTTCTTAATAATTTCTCTGGCATGAGATATATTTCTTCAAATTTTAGATCCCTCTAGGAGATCATTGCAATCTAGCGCATCACTAAAGTTATTGAATCCTCTCAAGTATTTATTCTTAATAATGTTTGTCCATTCTTTCTTCTCATTCATCAAGCGCCAAGCATTGGCCACCAGGAGGGCAGAATTGAAGTATTTAATCTTCCTCACACCAAGACCACCGATCTTCTTAGGCTTACAAACCAAGTCCCAAGTGACCAATGAGATTCTTTTCTTCTCCTTATTTCTCAACCAAAGGAATTTTTTTGGATTTGTTCAATTATGTCTCTAAACTTAGTCAGGATTTTAAACAGGGACATGGAATAAACAGACAAATATTGAAGGGTAGCTTTAATCAATTGGATCTCGCCTTCCTAACTAAGGATCGCTCCTTTCCATCCAATGAGTTTGGATTGGAATTTATCCACCATACTAAGCCAAAAGGAATCAGGAATCCTTTTTCATAGAGGCATACCAAGATATATGGTTGGTAACGAATCAACTTTGCACTGTAGAATATGTGCAATCTTTTATTGCCTGATATCTAGGGTATTGAAAAAGAAGATCAGACTCTTGGGGAAACTAATTTTCTAACTAGAAGCCATCTCATAATTCTACATAATACTCTTCAATTGACCAGCTTCTTTAATAGAGGCCTCACCCAAAAATGATAGTGTCATACATGAATTTTTGATGAGAACGGGAGGGTCCCAGAGAAGAGGGGCGTAAACCTTTGATCAGCCCATCATGAACCTCTTTGTGAATGTTTCTGCCAAGGACTTCGACCATGACAATAAAAAGGAAGGGAGATATCAGATCCCCTTCCCTCAAACCTCTCAAACTCTTAAAGAATCCCAAGGGAGAGCCATTAATAAGGACGAAGAACTTGGGAGAAAAGATGAGTTGCCAAAAAATTTGAAGGGTTTTCTCATTGAAGCCAAAATTCCTCAACACATTGAGAAGGAAGTTTCAGTTCTAGTCCACCCTATCGTAGGCTTTCATGAGGTCAAGCTTAAGAAGGAAACCTGCCTTTTTGTTCATTCCCAAAGAATGAATGTTCTCCAGAACCAAGATAATAGAGTCAAGGATTTGTCTGCCTGGAATAAAGCCAACTTACTACAAGGATACAATGCTAGGAAGGAGCACTTAAAGCCTACAAGTCAACACCTTCGAGATGATCTTATAGATCGAATTACACAAACTAATGGGCTTAAAATCTACAAAGGAGTTAGCACCACTCTTCTTTGGAATAAGGACAAGAAAGGTAGAATTTAATTCTTTAAGCAAATTGCTGCTACCAAAAAATTCCTTAGTGGCATTACAAATGTCCTTGGCCACAATTTCCCAAAAAGTTTGGAAGAAGTGGGGGAAGCCATCCAGGCCAGGTGCCTTGTTACCTTCAAATGAGAACATGGCTCCTCTAATTTCTTCCTCAAAAGGAGTTTTAGTCATCATTTTATTATCGCCTTTGTTCACAACTTTGGTGATGACTTGTAGCATAGTCTTTTCTATATTTTGACAAAGAGGCCCTTCTACTTTGAGTAAGTTAGAGAAGAAAAGCACTGCTTCCTTCTGAATCTCAACTTCCTCCATGACTTTACTTCCACTGGAAGAGATTTCCTTGATTCTATTGGCCGCCCTATTCTTCAAAGTAGTCATATGAAAGAATTTAGAGTTGTGATCACCGCTCTTAAGCTAGACTGCTCTAGATCTTTGTTTCCAAAAATCTTCTTCCTTAGAGATGATCTCATGGAGGGCATTGAGGAGAGTAATTTCTTCTTCCCAGGTGTTTTGAGTCATACCTCCCTCTTGGATTTCACCTTGGATCCTATTCAGATCAGCTCTAATATTTTCCTTTTCATTAAAGATCTGGCCAAAGGAGGATTTGTTCCACTTTTGCATGTTGATCTTGACATTATGCAACTTTTTTGACAACCTATACATGGCAGATCCTTCCACATTAATATTCCACCACTCTTTGATCTTATCCTTCATGTCCAAGTGACACAACCATATCTTTTCAAATATGAAGGGGAACCTTTTCCTCTTACCAATTTTATCCGTCGAGAGGACTATAGGAAAGTAGTCAAATCTGGTACAGGAGCACCTAACACAAGGTGGCCTCCATGACACATTTGAATCACGCTTTGTTTAGAAAATCATGTTTTTGGGTTGTAATAAGGTCTATTTGACCAATGCATGTAATTTTAGTTTGTATCTAGGTTCATTTTGTAAGTCCCAAGGGACTTAGGTCACGGTTGTCAAATTGTTAGTAGTAAGACGGTTGGTCTCCTAGCCGCTTGGAGATGGTTAGTTTCTCCCAGCTGCTTGGAATCATTCTCCTAGCTGCTTGGAATAGGGCTAGAGCATGAACATAATCAAGCACTGATGATATTGTAATTGAATGCAATTGTGCGATTGTAATCGAGCATTATGAAGGAGAAAACGATCTTTTCTATGTTGTCAATTTGTTTTCCATTCTTGTAATTATAAATCATTTAGCTATAGATTTCCATTCTTCTGTGTTTTCCCATTGTTGTAATATGTCGATATGAAGCATTCCACTGATAAGATTTCTGTCAAAATCAGTGGAATGGTTACATTGTACAGATATCTATTTTTGTTTCTTGTTTTGTTTTCTTGTTCGATAGTGCAGATGTTCAAGATCGAGGGTTGTGCATAGTAGATTACCTAGCATCTCCATGTGCTAGGGTTTGACTAGAGGAGTTGGAGCTGATATCGGTGAGACAGAGGCCATCAACGAAGCATTCCTTGCTTAGAGTGATGGGGATAGTCTGGCCGAAGGGAGGATCGAGCTGCTGAATGAAAGTCACAGCCTAAGGTTTAGATCGGATTATGGGTAACTGCAAGAAGATGGGGGACTAAAAAGGGGTCTTAAGTGGCCACTTTTTTTCTGAAATCAGGAAATACTGGCCTTGGATGAGAAATTGAGCATAGTTACGCTCAAAATTTGGAGATGCAACCAAAACAATGTTCGTAGTGCTTCGAGTCTACTTTCTAAACTACTATTTTTTTTTTTAAATGGCATAGATTAAGGGGTTCAAAAGAGGGAGCCACATAAATTGGTGTTGTTTCTATCAAAAAACATAACATAGCATGTTTTGTGGCTCCCTCAAAAGGTCAACTTTTTTTTGGTATTTTTAAAATTGCTTTAGTGAGAAATTAGCTAATAGCATGTAGCTTATGCCTGATTTTTCTAATAATTTTTTGATGAATATTTGATTTTTTACTAATTTTCAAAGTGGACACATCCTAAAAAATAGAATTTTGGTTGTGCTACCCCTATAAATTTTGAAAACTAATTGAAAATCATTTTTTTCTTTTTTTAATATTTGTAGAATGAAGTCTAGTTTCTAAATATGAAATTTTTTTGAAATTTCAATTAATAGTTAATTTACAATGAAAAAAGGACCAAACAGTGGTTTTTGCCCAAAAATGGACACACAAACAAAAGAAATTAAATATGACAGGCTTAACATTGTTAAAATGTGAAAAAAATCACATTATCAAATAGCTAAGAGAAAGCCTAACATTACCCAGGTGTTTGATTTGTTTGACCTTGAAACACGTGCAAATCTGAGGGTTAGCACGAATGAAATTATGTGAAATCTTGAAGAATATGGAAAAACACGTATGTGATTGTTCAAAACGCACTCCAATCCTTTGGGTAGGAAATCCAAAGCAAATCCCAAGCCCAAGGCTTGGGATTCCCAAAGCAAGACATAACGCGAGCGCGTTATGTTTTGCTTTGCATTTTTCCTTTTTCCGCAAGTCTGTTGTTGGTCATGTTTGACATAACGCGAGCGCATTATAACGCGCTTGCTTTATGTTCCCCTTAAATTTTTTTCTGTTCAAGTCTATTAATCATGTATGTATGTATGTATGTCTATATGTATGTATGTATCTATGTATGCCTATATGTATGTATGTATGTATGTATGTATGTATGTATCTATGTATCTATGCATGCCTATATGTATGTATGTATCTATGTATGCCTATATTTATGTATGTATAGTGTCAAGGGTAGAGGAGGGTAGAGATGGGAGTGAGTGAGATAGGGGAGGAGAGGGGTGGATAAGGATTGAGTGATTAAGGTTTAAGGTTGAGGGTTGAGCATTTAGGGATAGGATTTAGAGTTTAGGGATAAGCGATTAGAGTTTAGGACCTTGAAGGATTAGGGTTTAGGGTTGAGGCGTTAGGGATAGCATTTAGGGTTAAGGGTCGAGGGATTAGGTTTAAGGTAGAGTGTTGAGGGTAGAGGGATTAGGGATAGGGTTTAGGGTTGAAAGTTTAGGGTTGAGGGATTAGGGTTTAAGGTATAGTTTAGTAGTTCTTGTGGATAGAGCCAGTAAACAATGGGAGATTATTTGCCTATTTCATAACAATATACCTCCCTAAGTCCGGGGTGGATAGCAAGAAACATAGATGTACCCCAATACAAATCTTTTCTCATAATGATCATCCTTCTGATTTTAACTATTAATTACTCACTGTGGATGTACCATAAGCAAAGCTTTTCTCATAGGGTTTAAGGTATAGTGTCGAGGGTTGACGGTTTATTGATAGTGTTTAGAGTTGAGGATTGAGGGATTAGGTTTTAGGGTTGATGGATTAGGGTTTAAGGTATAGTGAGGGTTTAGGGATAGGGTTTAGGGTTGACGGATTAGCATTTAATGTCGAGGTTAGGGTTAGAGTGTCAAGGGTAGAGGGATTAGGCATAGGGTTTAGGGTTGAAGGTTTAAGGATTGAGGGTTGAGGCTTTAGGGATAAGGGTTTAAGGCTTAAGATATAGTGTCAAGTGTTGAGGGTGTAGGGATAGGGTTTAAGTTTTAAGGGTTAAGGGTTGAGGGATAAGGATTAGGGTTTAAGGTATAGTGTTGAGGGTTGATGGTTTAGGGATAGGGTTTAGGTTTGAGGGATTAGGGTTTAGGGTTGATGAATTAGGGTTTAATGTTGAGAGTTGAGGGTTGCGGGTTGAGGGTTGAGGGTTGAGGGTTGAGGGTTGAGGGTTGAGGTTGAGGGATTAGGGTTAAATAAGAGTGTCGAGGGTAGAGGGATTAGGGATAGGGTTTAGGGTTGAAGGTTTAATGATTTAGGGTTGAGGCTTTAGGGATGAGGGTTAAGGGATTAGGGTTTAAGATATAATGTCGAGTGTCGAGCATGTAGGGATAGGTTTTAGGGTTCAAGTTTTAAGGATTAAGGGTTGAGGGATTAGGGTTTGACATTGAGGTTTGAGTACATTGAAGTTTGAGCGTTAAGGGTTTCGGGATAGGGTTGAGGGTCGAGGGATTAGGGTTAAGGGATAGGGTTGGAGGGTTTAAGGATAAGGGATTAGGGTTTAAGGTATAGTATCTAGGAATAGGGATAGCATTTAGGGTTTAGGAATAGGGATAGCATTTAGGGTTTAGGGATGAGGGATTAGAGTTGAGGGATGACGGATTAGGGTTGAGGGTTGAGGGATTAGGGTTTAGGGATAAGGTTTAGAATTGAGGGTTGAGGGATTAGGGTTTAAGGTATAGAGTTGAGGGTTTAGGGATAGGGTTTAGGGTTGAGGGATTAGAGTGAAGGGTTAAGGGATTAGGATTTGACGTTGAGGGTTAAGGCTTTAGGGTTTAGGGTTTAGGGATAGGGTTGAGGGTCGAGGGATCAGAGTTAAGGGTTGAGGGATTAGGGTTTGACGTTGAGGGTTGAGGGTTGAGGGTTGAGGTTCGAGGGTGAAGGGTTTAGGGATAGGGTTGAGGGTCGAGGGAGTAGGGTTTAAGGTATAGTATCCAGTCTGTTGAGGGTTTAGGAATAGGGATAGCATTTAGGGTTTAGGGATGAGGGATTAGAGTTGAGGGATGATAGATTAGGGTTGAGGGTTAAGGGATTAGGGTTTAGGGATAAGGTTTAGGGTTGAGGGTTGAGGTATTAGGGTTTAAGGTATAGTGTTGAGGGTTTAGGGATAGGGTTTAGGGTTTAGGGTTGAGGGATTATAGTGAATGGTAGAGGGATTAGGATTTGACGTTGAGGGTTGAGGGTTGAGGTTTTAGGGTTTAGGGTTTAGGGATAGGGTTGAGGGTCGAGGGATCAGAGTTAAGGGTTGAGGGATTAGGGTTTGACGTTGAGGGTTGAGGTTCGAGGGTCAAGGGTTTAGGGATAGGGTTGAGGGTCGAGGGATTAGGGTTAAAGTAGAGTGTGGAGGGTATAAGGATTAGGGATAGGGTTGGAGGGTTTAGGGATAAGAGATTAGGGTTTAAGGTATAGTATCGAGTCTGTTGAGGGTTTAGGAATAGGGATAGCATTTAGAGTTTAGGGATGAGGGATTAGAGTTGAGGGATGATGGATTAGGGTTGAGGGTGAGGGATTAGGGTTTAGGGATAAGGTTTAGGGTTAAGGGTTGAGGGATTAGGGTTTAAGGTATAGTGTTGAGGGTTTAGGGATATAGTTTAGGGTTGAGGGATTAGAGTGAAGGGTTGAGGGATTAGGATTTGACGTTGAGGGTTGAGGCTTTAGGGTTTAGGGTTTAGGGATAGGGTTTAGGGTTTAGGGATAGGGTTAAGGGTCAAGGGAATAGAGTTAAGCGTCGAGGGATTAGGGTTTGACATTGAGGGTTGAGGGTTGAGGTTCGAGGGTGAAGGGTTTAGGGATAGAGTTAAGGGTCGAGGGATTAGGGTTAAAGTAGAGTGTGCAGGGTATAAGGATTAGGGATAGGGTTTGAGGGTTTAGGGATAAGGGATTAGGGTTTAAGGTATAGTATTGAGTCTGTTGAGGGTTTAGGAATACGGATAGCATTTAGGGTTTATGGATGAGGGATTCGAGTTGAGGGATGACGGATTAGGGTTGAGGGTTGAGGGATTAGGGTTTAAGGTATAGTGTTGAGGGTTTAGGGATAGAGTTTAGGGTTAAGGGATTAGAGTGAAGGGTAGAGGGATTAGGATTTGACGTTGAGGGTTGAGGCTTTAGGGTTTAGGGTTTAGGAATAGGGTTGAGGGTCGAGGAATCAGAGTTAAGGGTTGAGGGATTAGGGTTTGACATTGAGGGTTAAGGGTTGAGGTTTAAGGGTCAAGGGTTTAGGTATAGGGTTGAGGGTCGAGGGATTAGAGTTAAAGTAGAGTGTGGAGGGTATAAGGATTAGGGATAGGGTTGGAGGGTTTAGGGATAAGGGATTAGGGTTTAAGGTATAGTATCGAGTCTGTTGAGGGTTTAGGAATAGGGATAGCATTTAGAGTTTAAGGATGAGGGATTAGAGTTGAGCGATGACGGATTAGGGTTGAGGGTGAGGGATTAGGGTTTAGGGATAAGGTTTAGGGTTGAGGGTTGAGGGATTAGGGTTTAAGGTATAGTGTTGAGGGTTTAGGGATAGGGTTTAGGGTTGAGGGATTAGAGTGAAGGGTTGAGGGATTAGGATTTGACGTTGAGGGTTGAGGCTTTAGGGTTTAGGATTTAGGGATAGGGTTGAGGGTTGAGGGATCAGAGTTAAGGGTTGAGAGATTAGGGTTTGACGTTGAGGGTTGAGGGTTGAGGTTCGAGGGTCAAGGGTTTAGGGATAGGGTTGAGGGTTGAGGGATTAGGGTTAAAGTAGAGTGTGGAGGGTATAAGGATTAGGGATAGGATTAGAGGGTTTAGGGATAAGGGAATAGGGTTTAAGGTATAGTATTGAGTCTATTTAGGGTTTGGGAATACATATAGCATTTAGGGTTTACGGATGAGGGATTAGAGTCGAGGGATGATGGATTAGGGTTGAGGGTTGAAGGATTAGGGTTTAGGGATAAGGTTTAGGGTTGAGGGTTGAGGGATTAGGGTTTAAGGTATAGTGTTGAGGGTTTAGGGATAGGGTTTAGGGTTGAGGGATTAGAGTGAAGGGTTGAGGGCTTAGGATTTGACGTTGAGGGTTGAGGATTTAGGGTTTAGGGTTTAGGGATAGGGTTGAGGGTCGAGGGATCAGAGTTAAGGGTTGAGGGATTAGGGTTTGACGTTGAGGGTTGAGGGTTGAGGTTTGAGGGTCAAAGGTTTAGGGATAGGGTTGAGCGTCAAGGGATTAGGGTTAAAGTAGAGTGTGGAGGGTGTAAGGATTAGGGATAGGGTTGGAGGGTTTAGGGATAAGCGATTAGGGTTTAATGTATAGTATCGAGTCTGTTGAGGGTTTAGGAATAGGGATAGCATTTAGGGTTTAAGGATGAGGGATTAGAGTTGAGTGATGACATATTAGGGTTGAGGGTTGATGGATTAGGGTTTAGGGATAAGGTTTAGGGTTGAGGGTTGAGGGATTAGGGTTTAAGGTATAGTGTTGAGGGTTGACGGATAGGGTTTAGGGTTGAGGGATTAGAGTGAAGGGTAGAGGGATTAGGATTTAACGTTGAGGGTTGAGGCTTGAGGCTTGAGGCTTTAGGTTTTAGGGTTTAGGGATAGGGTTGAGGGATGAGGGATCAGAGTTAAGGGTTGAGGGATTAGGGTTTGACGTTGAGGGTTGAGGTTCGAGGGTCAAGGGTTTAGGGATAGGGTTGAGGGTCGAGGGATTAGGGTTAAAGTAGAGTGTGGAGGGTATAAGGATTAGGGATAGGGTTGGAGGATTTAGGGATAAGGGATTAGGGTTTAAGGTATAGTATCGAGTCTGTTGAGGGTTTAGAAATAGGGATAGCATTTAGGGTTTAGGGATGAGGGATTAGAGTTAAGGGATGACGGATTAGGTTTGAGGGTTAAGGGATTAGGGTTGAAGGTATAGTGTTGAGGGTTTAGGGATAGGGTTTAGGGTTGAGGGATTAGAGTGGAGGGTCGAGGGATTAGGATTTGATGTTGAGGATTGAGGGTTGAGGGTTTAGGGTTTAGGGTTTAGGGATGGGGTTGAGGGTCGAGGGATCATAGTTAAGGGTTAAGGGATTAGGATTTGACGTTGAGGGTTGAGGGATTAGGGTTTGATGTTGAGGGTTGAGGGTTGAGGTTTGAGGCTCAAGGGTTAAGGGATAAGGTTGAGGGTCGAGGGTTAGGGTTAAAGTAGAGTGTGGAGGGTATAAGGATTAGGGATAGGGTTGGAGGGTTTAGGTATAAGGGATTAGGGTTTAAAGTTTATTATCGAGTCTGTTGAGGGTTTAGGAATAGCGATAGCTGTAGTTAGGGTAAAATTGCAAATCAGGGCAAATGAATAAACAGCAATGATAAAAACCCTAGCAATGCACAATGAAGCACAAGACAATATGAAAATCAAAATAACAAATGTAAATGCAAACTGATCTCCATGCTATGCTCGATTTATCTCAATTGCTCTTCTCCACCTCGCATGAGCATGCAAGATTTTGAAGGATTATTGTTGGAGGAATGTTGGGTGCTCATTTCTGCAGCATAACATTAAGTTGAAGATGATAGAATGAATGATAGATGAAGGATGCAAAGGCTCTAATGATATTTTGACAGCATGTGGATACTTGAAGATCAACGCATCTTAGAAAATTTGATAGAATAAGGGTACTTGAGGCTCAATGCATGCTAATGGCTTGTGAGGGGTTGATTTATAGAAAAGGCTTGGTTCAAATGGATGGTTGAGATTAAAAAGCTAAATGATTGATGTGGACGGCTAGGATTGGTTAGGTATTCCCACTCTTCAAGGGAGTTGTAGTCATTTGACAAGTTGAGGGAGGATAGGGCTCATGTGTTCTTGTGTACATAAAAAAGTACTACATGTGAAAGATATTAAATAAAAGGCTGTAGTACCACTTATCTTTTTTTAAATGAAAGAGGCACACATGTCGACTTAATGATAAGATAAATTAATTAAATAAATAAAATTTATTTAATTAATTGGCAAGTCGGCTTATAATGAAATGTGAGAACTTAATTCAAATAAAATATTTAAATTAGTTGGGATATGAGTTGGATATTAATTAAATAAATAAAATTTATTTAATTAATTGGATAGTGGGATTAAGATATGATGTGGAAATTAATTAAATAAATAAAATTTATTTAATTAATTGGAAAGTGGGATTATGAATGTGAAATTAATTAAATAAATAAATTTATTTAATTAATTGGCTAATGGAATAAGTGGGGTTAAGAGTGGGATTTAGGACAAAATGCTACATGATGTCTAAGTGATGTTTTTATCAAGGTGTTGCTAGACATGAACAAAGTTGGGATAAATTTGGGTGTCTACATTTTGCTCCTCTTTGAGATGATGTTCTAGATGATAAGCTTTATGTTGAGTAACATCATTTCAAAGAAGCTAAGGTATGGATAGAGGAAAAAGATATGGGATGATGATGTAAGGATATGATGATGATGGAAAGATAGGATGATGATGGCCCCTCGAGAGGATATGCGGGTTGGACAAACATGGGTATGCTCTCGAAAAGAAATGGCTTAGACTATTGTTGGTTAACAGATTTGTCCTTATTATGAAAATAATTTATTTTGACTCTATACCCCTCTTTTAAAGAACAAATGAGTTAAACAACAAATGGGTGAACCTTTTAAATTAGTTCCCCTCTAAATTTAGGTACAGCTCCCTTTAAGATTTTTAATGAATTTAACCTATTTAACTAACCAAATGCATTTTTTACCAGAAAATGCTTAAGGCAGACTAACATTCATACATAACCATGTCATGAACGTGATAAATTTATACAGTAATAGGATAGAATGCACAGATTCTATTTGGGTACATTCGAATACGTGAATACATTCATGTGAATTTGTTGAACTAGTAAAGAATATAACACATATGATGAGTTGTCCAAATAAACAGCAATTACCATATGAAAAGAGATTTCACACAGAAAATCTAATTCCACACATTCAGACGTACAGATCCAAATAAGCAGTCATTGTTCTTCTTCTCATTCACAGATGAAAATTACTCAAACAATCATCACAAAATGTAAAACTTAAGCACAGTCTTTTTTTGAAATTTTCTTCCTCTCTTCTTTTCCTAACTTCTATCCCCCTTCAAAAATTATAAAAAACATATATATATCAATGTCTTAACTATCTCCTTGAGAAAATTAAACCCAGAGTTAACATCACTCTGACCCATACGGGATTTAGTTTTTAACAACTGATTATAAAAGATCAAGGTTACTGGAAATAACATAAATTGAGGAACTGAAAAAGAACGAGCCGATGAGGTTATGACTGGGGCGATGAATCAGCATCTCCTGATTTGCTGTCGGTAGCTTGGGAAGCATGTTGGGTCTTCCACTCCTAAAAGGCAGCAATGAACTCCTAAATTTTAGGGAAGTTTGGTATACCTATATGCTTCATTCTAGATTTCCAGACTTCCTTTTCCCTTCGCATTTTCCTAAATTTTTCCTTGTGTTCTGAGAGTGCGTCGATGCAGAGATAGAGCAGTGACTCGACTTTAGAAACCCTGGAAAAATCCTCAATCAGAATATTATCATTTTCTTTAACAAAGTTGATTTTATCTCTGAAGGATTGGACTACTGCTTCAACATCTTCCACAGGCGTTCCATCATCTTTTAAGTATTTTACATCGATACATTGCAAATCATGTTGCAGTGATTGAGTAAATTCCATTATCTCCTTAATTAGCTTTCAGAGTTCAAAGCGTCCTTGTTGGGATATGGAGTTCCTCCATTCAATATTCTTCTTGTTCACATATAACAAATCCTCGTCCACACCAGTCAGGTTCTTCTCTGCCAAAAACTTCTCCAGCCCGTATTTCCGAACTTCCTCTATTTGGTTTATTACACTTGTCCACTTACCTTCGTCCTTAGCCCAGACAGCAACCTGTGCTTTAAGATCTTCAATGGTAGCAGCAGTCAGATCATATATGCCTTTGAGTTCATGAATATATTCAGTTCCTTTTTACTCGATGCTGTCTAACCAACTGTCAAATGTTTTTGAGACCATTTTGCTTCTATGAACTTGATCTAATATTTTTTGATTGACAGGTGATTTTGGGTCGAAGGACAAGGGGACCTGTGAGATCAGCTGTGGGTTAGGATTGTTAATGGCCTCAATGTACTCTGCCATTGAGCACAGAGCTTGCTTCAACTCTCTTTTGTCCTTCTCATCTTTCATTGTTCGACTAACCATTTTCTTCGTGGAAGCTTCAAGGTGGTGCACATCTACAGCTCTGGAGGCAGTACCGAGATCTATCTTCTCCACAGTGAAATCATGCACTGTAGGATCTTGAACCTCTTCCTTAGTCACTGGCTTAGCTATTTCTGCACTCCAGTTACCAGTGTTTGGGTCAATATTTATTCTAGACGTCGTTTTGAGTCTCTTAGACTTGGGGGTCTTCCCCAGACATTTACTTACCATGTCCTCTAAAGGGACAACAAAAGGAATCACTTTCTTTTTGTCAGATATAGAGCTCTCCAGCCACTTCGGTGCAGGGGCCGAGGTTGACTTCCTAGGTTTCTCTCCATCAGAGGGTTCATTTGAAATCATTAACATCTCAGGGGTCTCCAGAATAGCCTCTGACTGTCAACCAGTGTCAACTACCTCTGTTCTGTTTGGGCTTGCCTCTTTGTCACCCATAGGCTCTTCTGCTTCTTCCTCTGAGTTTAAATCAATAATTATTGTTTCAGAAGTCTGCTTCTTTCTTTTCCCTTTAGTCCTCAACGTGGTGACACGATGGTAGAATATCCGTGAGGGCTCTTCTAGATCTCTTGGTGACAGGGCTTCTCTCAGTTGATGGCTTGGAAGAACCTGCACCACAGATAGCAAGAGGTTGATTAGAAGAGTCCAGGGGAAGCGATGATGCAACCATTGAAGAGAATTGTTGGACATTTTTATTTTGAAGCCCTTCCTGTCTTTTTTCTCTCAACCATTTTTTAGTCCTCCTTATCACTGGAAGAGTCTTAATTTCAATTCTATCCTCCTCTTTCTTGCTCCAGTCCACCTTCGGAATGGGTAAGTGTTCTACTTTCTCAAATTGTGGATCAACCACTTGTTCATCATCAACAAAAATTCCAGAAACGTCCATGTTTAAATTAAGGGTAATTATTTGCCCCAAAGAAAATCTACACCATAGTCTTCGTCTAACTTCAAATTCATCTGGGCAGTCTTCCCAGTAATCCTCCAGCTTAGGAAGGTGTGAGTGCCCTGTTCTAGAATCTAGGTTATCTTTAACAAAACATTTACTGTCGAATTGAGCCCTGGCAGTAAAGAATTGAAAATTGAACCTTTTGAGGTTCACCTCCAAATTTAGGGCATCAAATTTTGATTGGCATGAATAATGCCCAAGTTCAATAGGAAAAGAAATACCACAACCTCTTTTTGATGGGAATTTCTTATCAACATGTGCCAGTTGCCAACATACCTCCATCAGTACAAAACGATCAAATACATACCTAGGCAACTTCACAGGTTCACCATCAAATCCTCCAACTCTGATATAAGTGAACTCAGAAAATTGGATGAAAAAGATACAGTAGATACTGATCAGTTGCATTGCTTCACTGGTCATTCTCTTACCCGGGTCGCGTGCCAGTTCATAGGTCATCTTTCCAGTGAAGACATCATTGATCCTTTTATAATTTTCATAACAATTTTTTCTTTGCAACTGTGAATAATATTCGTAAATTTTACTGTTCTCATCTAAAGGCTCATGAGGTAGGTCAAACCAATCGCTTGTGGATGCTAAACAATAAAACAGATATGAAGACATATAGAAATCCCTATTACCCAGATGATTACTTAAACTCTGATGTAGACAGTCGGCCACTATTTCAGCCCAATCCAAATACTATTCGCCTTGAAGGATGACTTGTATGAAAAAGTACATCCAATCCTCCCAATAATAGGTGTGCTGATTGCCTCTCAGTCTGTGTAATAACACCACAATATCCCTTACTTCCTTGATCAGATGATCTCTGGTAAGTGGTCTGGGCAACCTTGAACCGCCCTTCTGAAATTTTAGCAGCCAATTCCTTGCTATTACACTTTTGTAAGTTGGTTTCTTCTCTGAAAAATACCCATTGGAGGAAGTAATGTCAAGGTTGGAATATGCCTCTTTAGGTGGTATCTTCATCACAGACATAAGGGTTTGTCTATTGACGTGAAACAACACATCCCCGTTTGCGTTTCTGACACATCTGTCCTGGAGGTCATACCTGTTTATACACTCCTGAACCAATTCTGGGCATAGTATAGCCTGAGGAAAGGTTGCAGCTTCCACTAAACCACTGTCTACAATTTTCTTCATTGTGGGGGTTTGGACAGGGTTTCTAGTTCTTTCTATGAATTCCTCTAAATCATATTGAACTAATGCGGTATCTCCAAATTCTAAGTGAGAATAAACAAGACCAGGGCCATGTTCATCCCCCAAACATGTAGACTTCAAAGACATACTTGGAAGATTATAATAAAACACTTCAAATTTTGAAAATAACAGGAATTCCAAAGGCTCTTCTTTCCAGTATAAGAATTCGGAATAGCACAGGGGAAATAGAACTCACCTTCTGGATATTTGAATTCACTGTGAAAACTTGAATAACGAGAGCCTTACACTTCCAGCGCTATCCTTCTCCGTGTTGCATAGTATGATTACTTGCTAAAATTGGCTTGTTCTTGGTTAATAATGGCACTTACCAGAATGAATAATTATTGCTCGGAAAAATACGTGCCAAAAATATTTGAAGAGACGTGAACTCTGATTTCTTCATTAATAGCAAGTAATGTTCACGCGCCATCATGAAGTACAATGATTATCTGTAGTCTTCGCTAAATTAGAGCTCTCGGTTTCATGATGAGTTTCTGACAAATTTTCCTCCAACTTTCCTACTAAATTTGACTTAGAAAGCTGCGGGGACAAACGGGACCAAGATCACCAAATCTTCAAACTATTGAACCATTGAACCTTTAAGACATGGTTCAACGTGGTGGTTTAATATGATGGTTCAAACATGCCAACTGGGCCTTATAGGTAGGCAAAAGATTGACTTACGGGAACAGGGACTTGACTCGTGAACTGTTGAACTTGTGAAGACATGGTTCAATACGAAGGTTCAACGACGCAAGAGTTAAGTAGACCAACAAAAAGCTACGTGACTTTGGTGAAAGGCTTCCAATTATAAAACAGTGAACTGTTGAACCTTGAACCATTGAACCTTGAACCCCGCTATAGAGTACGCGCGCAAGGTTCAAGTTCAACCCAAAAGTTCAAAAATGCTTAAAACAAACAAAAAGATAGCTTGCTTTATATGACACTTCAGACATATTGAACCATTGAGCTTTGAACTTTGAGAATGGTTCAGGTTCAAAGGTTCAAACCTTTAGCAACATTGTATACAAAGATGACACACGGGTAAAAATTGAAGGACTAAGAGTCGATTTACGAAGCAAAGGTATGACCAAAATAGAGTACGGTAAACCGGCTCTTGTTCAAGAAATATTACCGATACATAAATAAACAAGGGCGACTCAAAAGGTAACATTGGCTCTGACTAGGGACTGCATTTTATGGCAAAATGCAGAGAACTCAGAAGCTCTGGTTTTGCAAGAAATGGAAGAAAGGGAAGAAAGGAAACAGACCGGGACAAAACAAAAACGGAAAGGAAAACACAAAACCAAACAAAAGGGAAGACTATGTACAAAACAGGGGACCCTGTTTACAGACGATATAGCTTGAGATCCTATCCATTATAGGACAGGGGTAAAACAGTTCCATCAGGATATTCCAATTTAAAAGAATTTGGACCCAATACCTGGTGAATCTTGAAAGACCCACTCCAGAGCGAGTCAAATTTTCTATGTGCACCTTTTGGTTCTCTCCTTCTGTCCCACAGTAGTACTTCATCTCCTTCCATAAACCTCCTGGGTCTTGTCTTCCTGTCAAAAATTTCTTTGACTCTGGCTTGATGCACAGTAATTCGGTCAACCAATTCGTTTCTCTCTTCTTCAATCTTGGTTAAATACATAATCCTCTTTTCCAGGGAGTCTTGGAAATATTGATCCTCAACTACACTTTGCAGTTTGGCTGTAGATAGCTCCAGAGGTAAAGATAATTGGGCACCTATCCCATAAACTAATTCAAAAGGTGCCATCCCAATTGCTCTTTTTAGAGTTATTCTGTCGGCCAAGAGCGCTTCATACAACCTCTTATGCCAATTTCTGGGGTTGTCATTCACCAATTTCCTCATGATAGCAATCAGGTTTTTGTTACTGGACTCAGCTTGTCCATTCCCCTGGGGATAATAATCTGATGAATGGGAGAGAGAGATACTATGTTCATAACAGAAAGAAGTCATTTCAACTGAAGAGAAATTGGTAGCATTATCTGTTACAATCTTTTGGGGCACACCAAATCGTACCAAAATATTTTCTTTGAGAAAACTACAAACCACCTCTGAAGTTGTCCTTTTAACAGGGGCTGCCTCAACCCATTTTGTGAAATAATCTGTTGCTGTTAAGATATGGGTATGCCCTGCACTAGAGGGGGGTGAGATAGGCCCAATAAAATCCAATCCCCATTGTTTAAAGGGTTCTTCAACAACAACAGGCCTCAAAGGCAGAGCTGCAAGTTGTGGCCTTCCTAAGAACATTTTACATTTTTCACAATTGGCCACCCATTTATACGCATCCTTAAACATTCCTGGCCAGTAGTAACAATTTCTGAGGATTTTGAAAGCTGTAACTGAAGAAGAAAAATGTCCACCACAAGCTTCATTATGAAAAACTTCTAAGAGTTTATCTTGCTGCTCTTTATCTACACACCTCAAGAAAGTTCCATCTAACCCTTTCTTGTAAAGGACATCTCCCCAAATAACATATTTTGCAGCTTTAAGCTTCAGGTTTCTTTTCTCTTTAGGGGTTAAATGATCAGGACAATCTCCATATGTAAGATAATGTGCCACATCCAAAAACCATGGGTCTTGCAAACTTACCAATAAGACTGTGGGGAGTCCTTCTCCTTTTTGTTCTTTGTTCTCAGCAATCAATTTACATAAGCTTTGACCCCTGATCAGCTTAGTAGGCTTAACTTCCAGATCATATTCCTGAATTTTAGCAACCCACGTTGCTCTATGGTTTAATCCCACTTCTTGCTGAGTCAAAATACTTTTCACAGCTGAATTTGGAACAAATACAATTGAATGGGAATGAAGTATATAATATCTGAATTGTTTAACAGCCTTAACCACAGCAAAAGCTTGTTTTTCAACCAAAGAATATTTCAGCTCATGCTTTTTAAGGGGAACACTCATAAAAGCTATAGGAACCTCTTCATCCAATTCATTTTTCTATAACAGAATGCCTAACATGGTGTGTTCCGAAGCATAACAGTAAATAATAAAATCTTTTTGAAAATTAGGATTTACTAAAGTGGGAGTGTTTGCAATCGCCTCCTTGATATCCTCAAACGCCTTTTTAGCAACTTTATTTCACTTGAAAGGTTGTTTCTTGCTCATCATCCCAACAATGTGTTTTGTAATCTCAGCAAAGTCAGGAATGAACCTTCTGAGAAAATTGATTTGACCAAAGAAGGACTTGACTCTAGTCCTATTTGAAGGGAGACTAAGCTGTTGAATTGCCCTGACCCTCTCTGAATCAATTCTGATTCCGTCTTTTGAGACTAGGTGTCCCAACAATTTTCCCTCAGTCACACAGAAAACTGACTTCTTGGGATTGAGTGAGATGCCATGGCTTTGACACCTTTGCAAGACAGACTCCAAATCTCTCAAGTGATCCTCTCTATTCTTTGAAAAGACAGTCAAATCATCAAGATAAATAACAATAATCCTCTTCTTCAGGTCTCTAAAAGATGAATCCATTGCCCGCTGAAAAGTTGCTCCTGCATTAATCAAGCCAAAGGGCATTCGACTATAGGCAAAAGTTCCTCGGGGTGTGGTGAAAGCGGTCTTATGTTGATCTTCTGCAGCTACACCTATCTGATTGTAACCTGAGAAACCATCCAACATAGACATCATTTCAGACCCAGCAACTATCTGCAAGATGTGGTCCATCACAGGCAAGGGATAGTTATCCTTCAGGCTGGCTTGGTTTAAATTTCTAAAGTCAACACAAATCCTTATTTCTCCATTCTTCTTTCGTACTGGAACAATATTTGCCACCCAAGTGGAGTGATGGATTGGATAGATAATTCTAGCTTTCAGCATCTTATCAATCTCCCTAAAAATGGCTTTAGCAACTTTTGGATTATAATTCCTCAGTTTTTGTCTGAATGGAGCTGCATTTGGTTTCAAAGGGATATGATGTTGAAACTGTCCATGTCTAAAATTTTTGAGATCATCATAGCACCAGGTGAAAACATCTTTATATTTGATTAGCAATTTGATCAATTTATTTTTCTCCTCCGAAGAGCAACATTTACCAATGGATATCCATTTAGGATTAGCTTCATTCCCGATATTTATCTTCTCATAATCCTCTGTTTTATCAGGAATACAGGGGGGTTTGCCTTTAACATATTCATCCCTTCGAGAAAACAAATGTTCTAAAGATACCAGCCCTTTAGGGATTTTGTTTCCTTTTAACTGAATGATGTCATCTCTTGGATTAATCCCAGGGTCAGGGCTGAACTCTTTACACTCTGTTTCGGAACCTTCAAAATAGGTCCCTAGGAACATTTCAGTGTTTTCTAAAAACTTTCTGATCTGATTATCACTTTCAAAAACTTGCGAGTTCTCAGCATTGTCGGGGACATTAGGGCGATATATCATTTCTATCCTATAAGAATCTTTCTTGAAATCTGGATGTGGCAAAAGGAGAGAAGCTGATACTGCTAAAGAATCTACTCGGGAGTTTTGATCTCTGGAAATTATTTCTATAGAGAAGGCATCAAAATATTCGATCTCATCCCATACCCTATTTCTGTAATGCCTCAGTCTTTCATTTTTCACAGAAAAGATCCCCCTTACCTGTTTCACAATTAGTTTAGCATCACCCTTCACCTTAAGTACCTTCACACCCTTTTCTTTGGCTTCAAATAATCCAAGCAGCAAAGCTTCATACTCTGCAGTGTTGTTGGTGTTCTTAAACTCTAGCTTAAAAGAATAAAAAAACAATTCACCTTCAGGTGAGATTAACACAACCCCAGCCCCTGAACCAGCAGTAGCACAACTGCCATCAAATTCCATAACCCATAGATCATCAGGACGTACAGATCTTTGCATCAATTCTTCTTTGGGTTCTATCTCGCAGCTCTGCTCAGAGGAGAGAAAATAGTTGCCAAATTCACATTCCTCAAATAAAATCTGTGCCTTGGGATCATCAGAGGGATAGACAGTGAACTTGCACTTGGGTTCAGGTTCCAGCTTCACTCTCTGCTTCCCTACTAGGATTGTGGCCTCTGACTAATCCAATTTGATTTGTCCACCTAGATCCTTGCAAAATGTCCTGCTCAAAAGCATTCTGTAACTAGCAGGAATATCTGCTACCAGAATAGTCAATTTCACCCTCTTGTCAGGGTAAGCTGCAAGAGCAACTCGTGCATCTTTAATCTGCCCAAGCAAGGAAACCTGTTTTCCATCCATAGAATAACATCTGCCAAATGTTTTTGTGAGTGATAATCCTAGGGCTTTAGCCACAGAGGAAGGCATAATGTTATCAGAGGCTCCTGAATCTATAATGCAGTTACTAAGTTTATGGCCATTGATAAACAGAGACACATAAAAAGGATTAGGTTTCAAATCAGTATAAGGAGCATTGGTGGATGAATTGGGAGTTGTTTTAGGGGCAGATAAGGATGATTCAGATGAGGAAGCAAATAATCTAGCAATGGGGGATTCAGTATCAACATCCAATTGACTCTCAAATTTAGTTTGTGCAGGATTACCTTTAACATGTTTAACTAATTTGTCAAGCTCAGTAGGTTTCAACTTGAGATATTCAATAGGAGAAATTTGAATTTTTGCAGACTTACAGAAATCTACAATATCAAAAGAGGCATCTAGATCATTTCTAGGTAGCAATCTATTGTCCTGAGCTTTCAAATTAGCCTCATAAGTTCTAGTTAAAGGTTCCTTACCTTTGCCAGGTACTTGAGTATTAGAGGATTTCACATTCCTCTGACTCCTAGTGAGCACAGCGCATGAAGGATCTTCAAGGGTTACCAATATTTCACCTCCCCTTTCTAAATCAGATTCATATTCCAGGAAGTGTATCTCAGAGCCGCCAGGTTCCTCGAAGTTCCTTTCTCCTTCTGTGGCTTCCCCCAACATGTCTTGAGTAGCAGTCATTTGAGCATACCTGAGCATTTTTGGGCAAGAATTTCCATCATGGTCGGTTGTCAGGTGAAAAATACACATGTTTCCTCTCCCAGGAGCAGCTTCAATAGCCAGTCTTGGCTGTGCTGATGTCAGGGGCAAAGCTCTACCAGGATTTGCTTGTTGATTCAAATTCCTCCTGCTTATATCTTGATATGGTTGTTGGAAGGGAGCACCGGTCTTAGGTAGTTGCCTCTTTAAAGCAATCATATCATTAACCAACCTCTGCACTACAGGGTCTGTAGATGATGAGGACTGGGCATTTGGCACCTGAACCTCTCTCTTCCATTTACCGGCCATAATGAGATCGTCTTCCAATCCGACTGCTAAAGCTTGTACAGTTGGCAAATCAGCAATTACACCTCTCTTGAGATGGAAGCTAATATCAGGAGGCATAGAATTAATAAAGAAACATTTTTGATTTTCACCAAACAGTCTTTTAGTAGCAGGGATTTTGTTCACAATTCTGTTAAACTTAGCCATGAACTCCCTCATAGGTTCATGGATCTCTTTTTTAAGCTGAGTCAGCTGTGCAAGGAGGTAATGTTCATCCTCTGCACTTTTGAACCTATTTTCAAAAGCAGTCTTCATTTCGTTCCAATTTGTAATTGAGGAATCAGTCAGGTGGTAGAACCATTGTGCCGCAGTGTCAGTCAAAGTCTGTACAAAGAGCCTTATGGCGACATCTTGGTGTTGGACACCTAACACACTGCATGCTACTGGAAAAGCACACAAATGTTCTTCTGGCGATTGTTTACCGTCTCCATTGAACCTAGGTAAATTTTCTCTTGCATTTTTAGGTAAAGGATTTAGGTTAGCTCCTAGGTTCAGAGGCCCTATGGCAGCTCCCCAAGGTTGAGCC
This sequence comes from Cunninghamia lanceolata, assembly GCA_027924645.1. NCBI lineage: Eukaryota > Viridiplantae > Streptophyta > Pinopsida > Cupressales > Cupressaceae > Cunninghamia > Cunninghamia lanceolata. Next base: position 34,638,863 of record BSBN01000072.1, read on the forward strand.
ATGGGTAGGAAATTTATAGCTAAGGGGATAGCAGTGCCTGAAAGGGTTAAAGCTTGACAGACAGGGGAAGTAGCAGGTTTGGGAGGGCTAGGGGGTCTACTTCTAGCTCTTCTTGCACGAGTAGGGATATAAGGAAAGTTAAGATTTTGCAGTGTTTGAAAGGTAGGATCCTCAACTCCCTCTCTTCTCGACGACCTAGTATACGGTCTAGAATCTAGCTTAAAATATTAAAACTAGATAGGCAGTTATTGATTTCTTTGCTGTTCTTGATTTCTTTGTGCTTCAAGGACTTGGCTTCTTGCAGCATTTCGTGCCTGCCTTCTTCTCTGCCTGAGTAACAGCAATCTCAGGTTATCGGCCAATTCCTCTTCTTGTTCTAACACTCTACTTGCTCTTCTGTAATCTTCACTATTCCGTCGAATACGCCAAGCAAGGGTATTCAACTGGCCAATAATGTCTTCCTGCTCGTCTTGAAATCCAAGATTTGGTTGCAGAACAGGAATTATGTTTTCATGTGGAAGCACCATTGTTGCTTCATATTCAGGCGACCAATCTTTAATTAAAGATTTTATCAAATTCCCCAGTAGAGTTGCCAAAAACTGTTGGTTAACAGATTTGTCCTTATTATGAAAATAATTTATTCTGACTCTATACCCCTCTTTTAAAGAACAAATGAGTTAAACAACAAATGGGTGAACCTTTTAAATTAGTTCCCCTCTGAATTTAGGTACAACCCCCTTTAAGATTTTCAATGAATTTAACCTATTTAACTAACCAAATGCATTTTTTACTAGAAAATGCTTAAGGCAGACTAACATTCATACATAACCATGTCATGAACGTGATAAATTTATACAGTAACAGGATAGAATGCATAGATTCTATTTGGGTACATTCGAATACGTGAATACATTCATGTGAATTTGCTGAACTAGTAAAGAATATAACACATATGATGAGTTGTCCAAATAAACAGCAATTACCAGATGAAAAGAGATTTCACACAGAAAATCTAATTCCACACATTCAGATGCACAGATCCAAATAAGCAGTCATTGTTCTTCTTCTCATTCACAGATGAAAATTACTCAAACAATCATCACAAAATGTAAAACTTAAGCACAATATTTTTTTGAAATTTTCTTCCTCTCTTCTTTTCCTAACTTCTATCCCCCTTCAAAAATTATTAAAAACATATATATATATCAATGTCTTAACTATCTCCTTGAGCAAATTAAACCCAGAGTTAACATCACTCTGACCCATACAGGATTTAGTTTTTAACAATTGATTATAAAAGATCAAGGTTACTGGAAATAACATAAATTGAGGAACTGAAAAAGAACGAGCCGATGAGGTTATGACTGGGGCGATGAATCAGCATCTCCTGATTTGTTGTCGGTAGCCTGGGAAGCATGTTGGGTCTTCCACTCCTGAAAGGCAGCAACGAACTCCTAAATTTTAGGGAAGTTTGGTATACCTATATGCTTCATTCTGGATTTCCAGACTTCCTTTTCCCTTCGCATTTTCCCAAATTTTTCCTTGTGTTCTAGGAGTGCATCGATGCAGAGATAGAGCAGTGACTCGACTTTAGAAACCCTGGAAAAATCCTCAATCAGAATATTATCATTTTCTTTAACAAAGTTGATTTTATCTCTGAAGGATTGGACTACTGCTTCAACATCTTCCACAGGCGTTCCATCATCTTTTAAGTATTTTACATCGATACATTGCAAATCATGTTGCAGTGATTGAGTAAATTCTGTTATCTCCTTAATTAGCTTTGAGAGTTCAAAGCGTCCTTGTCAGGATATGGAGTTCCTCCATTCAATATTCTTCTTGTTCACATATAACAAATCCTCGTCCACACCAGTCAGGTTCTTCTCTGCCAAAAACTTCTCCAGCCCGTATTTCTGAACTTCCTCTATTTGGTTTATTACACTTGTCCACTTACCTTCGTCCTTAGCCCAGACAGCAACCTGTGCTTTAAGATCTTCAATGGTAGCAGCAGTCAGATCATATATGTCTTTGAGTTCATGAATATATTCAGTTCCTTTTTACTCGATGCTGTCTAACCAACTGTCAAATGTTTTTGAGACCATTTTGCTTCTATGAACTTGATCTAACATTTTTTGATTGACAGGTGATTTCGGGTCGAAGGACAAGGGGACCTGTGAGATCGGCTGTGGGTTAGGATTGTTAATGGCCTCAATGTACTCTGCCATTGAGTGCAGAGCTTGCTTCAACTCTCTTTTGTCCTTCTCATCTTTCATTGTTTGACTGACCATTTTCTTCGTGGAAGCTTCAAGGTAGTGCACATCTGCAGCTCTGGAGGCAGTACCGAGATCTATCTTCTCCACAGTGAAATCATGCACTGTAGGATCTTGAACCTCTTCCTTAGTCACTGGCTTAGCTATTTCTGCACTCCAGTTACCAGTGTTTGGGTCAATATTTATTCTGGACGTCGTTTTGAGTCTCTTGGACTTGGGGGTCTTCCCCAGACATTTACTTACCATGTCCTCTAAAGGGACAACAAAAGGAATCACTTTCTTTTTGTCAGATATAGAGCTCTCCAGCCACTTCGGTGTAGGGGCCGAGGTTGACTTCCTAGGTTTCTCTCCATCAGAGGGTTCATTTGAAATCATTAACATCTCAGGGGTCTCCAGAACAGCCTCTGACTATGAACCAGTGTCAACTACCTCTATTCTATTTGGGCTTGCCTCTTTGTCACCCATAGGCTCTTCTGCTTCTTCCTCTGAGTTTAAATCAACAATTATTGTTTCAGAAGTCTGCTTCTTTCTTTTCCCTTTAGTCCTCAACCTGGTGACACGAAATGGCAGAATATCCGTGAGGACTCTTCTGGATCTCTTGGTGACAGGGCTTCTCTCAGTTGATGGCTTGGAAGCACCTGCACCACAGATAGCAAGAGGTTGATTAGAAGAGTCCAAGGGAAGTGATGATGCAACCATTGAAGAGAATTATTGGACATTTTTATTTTGAAGCCCTTCCTGTCTTTTTTCTCTCAACCATTTTTCAGTCCTCCTTATCACTGGAAGAGTCTTAATTTCAATTCTATCCTCCTCTTTCTTGCTCCAGTCCACCTCCAGAATGGGTAAGTGTTCTACTTTCTCAAATTGTGGATCAACCACTTGTTCATCATCAACAAAAATTCCAGAAACGTCCATGTTTAAATTAAGGGTAATTATTTGCCCCAAAGAAAATCTACACCATAGTCTTCGCCTAACTTCAAATTCATCTGGGCAGTCTTCCCAGTAATCCTCCAGCTTAGGAAGGTGTGAGTGCCCTGTTCTAGAATCTAGGTTATCTTTAACAAAACATTTACTGTCGAATTGAGCCCTGGCAGTAAAGAATTGAAAATTGAACCTTTTGAGGTTCACCTCCAAATTTAGGGCATCAAATTTTGATTGGCATGAATAATGCCCAAGTTCAATAGGAAAAGAAATACCACAACCCCTTTTTGATGGGAATTTCTTATCAACATGTGCCAATTGCCGACATACCTCCATCAGTACAAAACCATCAAATACATACCTAGGCAACTTCACAGGTTCACCATCAAATCCTCCAACTCTGATATAAGTGAACTCAGAAAATTGGATGAAAAAGCTACCGTAGATACTGATCAGTTGCATTGCTTCACTGGTCATTCTCTTACCCGGGTCACCTGCCAGTTCATAGGTCATCTTTCCAGTGAAGACATCATTGATCCTTTTATAATTTTCATAACAATTTTTTCTTTGCAACTGTGAATAATATTCGTAAATTTAACTGTTCTCATCTAAAGGCTCATGAGGTAGGTCAAACCAATGTCTTGTGGATGCTAAACAATAAAACAGATATGAAGACATATAGAAATCCTTGTTACCCAGACGATTACTTAAACTCTGATGTAGACAGTCGGCCACTATTTCAGCCCAATCCAAATATTGTTCGCCTTGAAGGATGACTTGTATGAAAAAGTACATCAAATCCTCCCAGTAATAGGCGTGTTGATTGCCTCTCAGTCTGTGTAATAACACCACAATATCCCTTACTTCCTTGATCAGATGATCTCTGGTAAGTGGTCTGGGCAACCTTGAACCACCCTTCTAAAATTTTAGCAGCCAATTCCTTGCTATTACACTTTTGTAAGTTGGTTTCTTCTCTGAGAAATACCCATTGGAGGAAGTAATGTCAAGGTTGGAATACGCCTCTTTAGGCGGTATCTTCATCACAGACATAAGGGTTTGTCTGTTGACATGAAACAACACATCCCCGTTTGCATTTCTGACACATCTGTCCTGGAGGTCATACCTGTTTATTGGTGCAGAGGCACCTACCTAACAGCTGGCCTCCTTGAGGCAGTTAGTTTGTTATAGGTCCGCATGATGACGTACATGATCAGGATATAGGATAACATGATCAGGATATAGGTGAATTGTCCGCATGATGATAGGGCAGTAGGCTATTTTTAGAATGTTTGACTTTATCATGTAATAAGGTCCATTGGACCGATGCTATGTATTAGATCAGCATAGGAGTATGTGTAGGCAGTTAGAGATCGGGATAAGGTTATCTGAGCTGTCCTCTCTCCCAGCTGCTTGGAAGCTCCCAACCGCTGGGAAGTGAGTTGGTAGTACTCGAAGGATTTGTTATATATACCTTCGATCTGTTAGGGTTTAGACAGATTTGATTATTGAGATTGATATTGATGTTGCTAGGTGTATTGGTGTTGTGTTGAGTTGAGAGCAGTTCAGACATTGTGAATCTGTATTCAGGACTTTTGAATTTCAATTGAATAAGATCTCATCTTTTGCAGTATCTGGTTGTATCAGTTGTATCTGTGTTGATTTCCTTTCTGTTTGCAAGTTGATGGGTACTTTCAACCCTTCCACCGGTTGATCCTGCAAATCGGTGGAATGGTCCTGTATCATAGTTTAGTTTGCATTTGTGTTTTCTGTTTATGCATTGCATTGTTCAAGAGATCTGTTAGGAGCATGCTGTGAATCAGCCTAGCATCCTCATGTGCTAGGTATAGAAAGATAAGTTGTTAGATTTGGTTTGGAGGTGATCCGGCCCGGTCGCCATATTGTCTTTATGTAATTGTGCGGTTAAGAGTGTTTACATGCAGTGGACGGATACACAGGAGTCTGCATGTGCGTTTCCAGCCGGAGCAAGCCGCATCGTCATCTGCGAATGCATCGCCATCAGGATCGGGTCATGAAGTTGTTGAAGTTTGCATGTTGCAAGTGCATCATGATGTTTTGAGTTGGATATATACTCAATGTATATATCGCAGTCAGGATCATCTCTCGGGGAAGTTCATCATCCACATATCGCTAACGGATGCGGGTGTGAAAGTTAAGTTTTTTGGCTAAGTGTTGAAGAGTTCATCAGGATGATGTGTGACGTCATCGTCATCAGGATATGACGTCATCGTCATCAGGATATTAAGAAATCCCTCAATGTGAGTTTATCCTGTTGTCACTAAGTGGTAAGGTATCGGCGTAGGCAGGAAGTTGTATTAGCATCATCAGGAGGTTTCGAGGAACCGGATGAACAATATCATGATGCTGTTGCTTGTATCGTCGGGCAGTGGAGCATCGAAGGCAAGTTGTTGAAGTGCAACGTCATCAGGATATTTGGAACAACCGGATATTTGGATATCCTGCTGACGAAGGTGATATTAAATATCATGATGATGCCGCTAGTGTTTGGCACCCGATGAACAGTGCAACCGGAGGATGTTCGCGCCCGTTGATTATCATGATGATGATGATAGGCGACAGGCGGAGGAGGTGAACAGTAGTCGGCAGGAGGACAATTGTGCCCGACCAAAATATGATGATGCTGTTGGTGTTTCTAGGAAATATGATGATGATGCTGAGCCGATAGACATTTTTATCATGCTGTTTGTATTGTTGGCTACTCCTTCCTGTTAGTTAGCCTCCATTGCGTTCCACTCTGCATCATCAACCGGTCCAATGGACCTTATTACATGATAAAGTCAAACATTCTAAAAATAGCCTACTGCCCTGTCATCATGCGGACAATTCACCTATATCCTGATCATGTTATCCTATATCCTGATCATGTACGTCATCATGCGGACCTATAACAAACTAACTGCCTCAAGGAGGCTAGCTGTTAGGTAGGTGCCTCTGCACCATTTATACACTCCTGAACCAATTCTAGGCATAGTATAGCCTGAGGAAAGGCTGCAACTTCCACTAAACCACTGTCTACAATTTTCTTCATTGTGGGGGTTTGGACAGGGTTTCTAGTTCTTTCTATGAATTCCTCTAAATCATATTGAACTAATGCGGTATCTCCAAATTCTAAGTGAGAATAAACAAGACCAGGGCCATGTTCATCCCCCAAACATGTAGACTTCAAAGACATACTTGGAAGATTATAATAAAACACTTCGAATTTCGAAAATAATAGGAATTCCAGAGGCTCTTCTTTCCAGTATAAGAATTCAGAATAGCACAGGGGAAACAGAACTCACCTTCTGGATATTTAAATTCACTGCGAAAACTTGAATAATGAGAGCCTTACACTTCCAGCGCTATCCTTCTCCGCGTTGCATAGTATGATTACTTGCTAAAATTGGCTTGTTCTTGGTTAATAATGGCACTTACCAGAATGAATAATTATCGCTCGGAACAATACATGCCAAAAATATTTGAAGAGACGTGAACTCTGATTTCTTCATTAATAGCAAGTAATGTTCACGCGCCATCATGAAGTACAATGATTATCTGTAGTCTTCGCTAAATTAGAGCTCTCGGTTTCATGATGAGTTTCTGACAAATTTTCCTCCAACTTTCCTGCTAAATTTGACTTAGAAAGCCGCGGGGACAAACGGGACCAAGATCACCAAATCTTCGAACTATTGAACCATTGAACCTTTAAGACATGGTTCAACGTGGTGGTTCAATATGATGGTTCAAACATGCCAACTGGGCCTTATAGGTAGGCAAAAGATTGACTTACGGGAACAGGGACTTGACTCGTGAACCATTGAACTTGTGAAGACATGGTTCAATACGAAGGTTCAACGACGCAAGAGTTAAGTAGACCAACAAAAAGCTACGTGACTTTGGTGAAAGGCTTCCAATTATAAAACAGTGAACTGTTGAACCTTGAACCATTGAACCTTGAACCCCGCTATAGAGTACGCGCGCAAGGTTCAAGTTCAACCCGAAAGTTCAAAGACGCTTAAGACAAACAAAAACACAGCTTGCTTTATATGACACTTCAGACATATTGAACCATTGAGCTTTGAACTTTGAGAATGGTTCAGGTTCAAAGGTTCAAACCTTTAGCAACATTGTATACAAAGATGACACACGGGTAAAAATTGAAGGACTAAGAGTCGATTTACGAAGCAAAGGTATGACCAAAATAGAGTACGGTAAACCGGCTCTTGTTCAAGAAATATTACCGATACATAAATAAACAAGGGCGACTCAAAAGGTAACAACTATGAAAGATAAGGGGATAGATAGAAGAAATGGATGATGTGTTATGCTACAATGAAGGTGAGCAACCATGATGTTTGATATAGCACTAGACGTTATGCACCAAGGTATAAGGACCAGGGTGACGATGTGTCTTGTGTCCCAGCGTAATACAACCTTGTTTGGATACAAGATATGAATATTAGCTAGATTGATACCGATGTGATACAAATGCAAGGTAAAATAATAACACACACAAGCAAGCATGCACAAATGATTCAAAAACAAACAAGGTATTGCCCCTGTCAAGCTGTAAACCAATGATTAGTTGTCAATTGATGATAGTTGAGAGTGTTGTCATTGCGGGGAAAGCTATATCCCTAGATCAACACAAGGTTGTTTGCTAAGTTGGTTGGTTGATTGGTTGATTGATTTGGCTTACAACAAGGCTAGGATCAAGACCATGGATTGCGTTTGGATAACTTGGTTTGATTGATTGACTTGATTGGTATGGATTAAGGATTTGACTTGCATTTGAATCATTGTTTGGAATGATTTGATGAATGATTGGATTGTGAAGATTGAAATGAATGAATGAATGTTATTGATAAGAAGAATTGATGATGATGAGGATTTGATTTTGATTGAATGTTGATGGAGTAGGATGATGGGATTGAATCGATCTTATTGCTTGGATTTTTTGTTGGATATTAATTTTTTTGTGTTTTTGAAATATTTTAATTTTTTTTTCTTTATGTGTTTTTTGAAATGTTTTGGGATGTCAATGGATTTACAATTTGGGTAGCCTTTGTGCTTGATACCAATGACAAGGGAAAACCAAGTCTAGGTGCAAGGATGGATGAATGGGATTGGATGGATAAAAGGATGGATGATAGTGGATAAGATGAAAGGCTGATGATAGTTGGATGGGATGGAAGGTTCATGAGAGTTGGATGGATAGATAAGAGGATAGGCCATAAAATGGAAAGCTCATGATAGATGGATAGATATAAGGGTACACCATAGTGGATGGATCATAAAGGAGCTAGGATGTGATCTCCAAAGGCTATGTTGCATAGGAATAATATGCCCCATTCTAGGTGATAATGCTTAGGATTTTTACATGACAAAGTTCATGACCAAGGGATGACATGATAGATTGGTTTGAATAAGATGGCTTATGATAGGTGGATAATGATATAATGGGATAGATAGTTTGGAAATGGATAGGTTGGATGAGACAATGTGCCCCCAAGTGTAAGTGACATAGAAGATCAACCTACACATGACGCCTGTTTGCCAGGTTTTCATCATGGTACTTATCTAAGGCGCCTGTTTACTAGGTTTTCATCGTTGGACGAAGGATTTCTCTTTACTTTTTTTTTTTTCTTTTTTTTTTTTTTTGGGTTGACAATTACACATGGCGCCTATTTGCCAGGTTTTCACCATGGTAATGGATAGGAGGGACTCAAGTGTCTAGTTCGATGGATGTTGGTGGTCCCATTAGAGATGGATGTCATCGCATGGACCATGTCATTATGCTCATAGATGTTGATAAGGGATTGCATGGATGGGAGATGGATTAAGTGGATAATGGATTATGATGTGGAAATGGATCATGAAAGGTTCATGCAAGGATAGATGGATGGGGATAGTGGACTATGATGTGGATTATATTGGCTTATGGAATGAAAATGGATGAAAAGTTTATGCCAAAGCATGGACCATAGGGTTAGCATGGGGGAGATATGTAGGATAATGGATGGAAGATGGGGAGATGTAGTTATGTGGAGGTGCTGTGGAGTGGAAGGGAATCATGACCAACGGCTGCACACAACGTGATAAACATTGAAGCTTTTGATTAGATGGTGGTGTAGGAAGCAATGGAGATGTTTGCTTAGGAAATGGTTGATGAAGTGATTTAGGAACCCACATAGATTTAGTATTTTTAGTGCTTTTGTTTTGCTTATGGGATTTTTGAAGGGAATGGAAGTAGGCTTTTGGATGGATATAGGTGGTTGGGATTCTTGAGATGTAGATGAGGATGCCTCATTTAACTTGCTAGCTATTTGCTTAGGAACCCAAACCATTTTTCTTTTGGGCTTTGCATTTGGAGGTAAGGGCTTTGATAGCTTTGTGAATATACTTTGCTTAGAAGATGGATGATTTAGAGACTTTTCACATTGATGCCCTAAGGCATGAGGGTCCTTAGGAGTTTTAGTTGGATTTTTGGCTTTATAGATAAAGGCATCAAAATTTTTGCTTTTGAATCCCATGGAGTGGGTGGAGTGGATGGAATGATTGGAAGCTTTATGCTTATACGATGTGTGCATTTGTTGGCCATGATTAGGGATGTAAGGATACTTATGAATGATAGGTATGTTAGGTGTTGGAAGCAACGGTGGCAAGGTGGATGGAGGGATATTTGGAGTTGGTAAAAGTGGAGGCAAAGTGGATGGTGGAAGGTGTATGGTCATGTGCTTTTGACATTTATAGGATGATGGAGGGGAAATGGCAACATATGTTTTGGGTAGATGATGGGGGGTGCGATGGAAAGTAGTAGATTTAGGATGCATGAAGGGATTACCAACATATTGGCCTTGTTTACCTTGGGGTGTGTATCTAAGGCCATATGAGCATGGGCGAACTATGACATGGTTTGGCTCCAAAATACCTTGTTCATAAAGGCCTAGACCTTTACCTTTGTAGTTCATGTTTTGGAGTATGTGATGGACAATGGGACTAGGTGTGGTTTGAACACTAGACTTGAGTTCATTATTGGATGAAGAAGGTGAAGTGGATAGAGGTTTTTTTTGTCCTAAGGAAGAACATTCATGGATGAAGGTGGTAAATCCACTAGGACATGATGGTGGACTTGAAATGGGATCGATGGTGGATGTGGAAGGAGGATCATTAGGATCTTGATTAGCATTGTGTTCACTAAGATCCAAGTTATTTGTTTGATCTTCTATGCTTACTTGGGGGACAAGTGTCTCATCATGACAATTGGATGTTTGCTCATTATGGATAGGGCTAGATGGTGAATGACTAGGAGCAATTTGGATATCTCGCTCATGGATGGATATAGGATTATGGATAGGATCAAGGTGCTCATGGATAGCTTCTTTATAGGTATCATCTTGATCATAAAGAAGGTAAATGTTATGGATGGGTTGCATGAAAGTGTTTTGATCTTGAGTTGGACTAGGGCTTAATGTTTCCACATGCTTAGGATTAAAACTTTGACATACCTCTTGGGTTACTTGAATGGAAGTAGATGACTCTTGGATGGACTTGATAGACTCTTGATAGTTATCAACATGAGGGTATGATGGCTCTTGACTTAGGCTTGTGCTTGGAGACTCGTGAATAGACTTAATGGCTTGTAGGTCACATGATGGGCTTAAAGGGCTAGGTATGTTAATGGAGGACTCTTGGATAGGCTCAAGGATAGGTGGACCACATAATAGGATTATAGGATTGGACATGACCTTTGGAAGTTCTTTGGTAGGCTCATGAATGGTTGTTTGACATGGAGGTAGTTTATTCCTAGCTAGTAGCCAATGGATCACATCCTTCACAAGGGTATGAGTGGATGGGAAGTATAATGGATGAACAATAATAGCGGGTGATGTTGCAAGCATAGGACTAGGATTTTGATTGGATGGAAGGATAATGGAGTTTGATGGATTAGGATGTGGACTAGATGGGTGTGACACATGGGATTGGGTGATGTGGCATGATTTCTTATTATAGGTAGGTACACCTTGTAAATAATTGGGACAAATATTGGGCATTTTTTTGTATTATGGCCTTTGGTCCTATGGTATGCACAATAATCATGTTTATCATATGGACTTTCTTCACATGGGTTGATGGGGGGAAGTTCAATGAGTTTGGCTTCAAGCATTCTTTGTAAAACTATCTCAGCCGCATCCTTTGGTGAAGGATTAGAATGACAAGGTAATGAAGGTAATGAAGGGCTTGGTGATTTGGAAGGTTGATGGACCAATGGACTAGGGGTAGGATCACATGGTGGTGTTGGGATAGGATTAGTTGGCTCATGTGTTGGCATGTGATTGGATGGTGAAGGCCACTCATAGGATGAATTAGCTAGGTTGGTATCTCCCTTGTCAAAGGTAATTAAGTCTTGCATAGGATAACTTGGACTCATTTGATTTATGTACAAGGGGCCATTGGGATTTGGATATGATTCTTGTTGGAAAGGTGGATTTAGATCTATCAATGGTGCTTGGTGGTCTTGTTGAAAAGGTGTACTTGGACTTACTTGATTTATGTACAAAGATCCATTGGGACTTGGATGTTGTTCTTGTAATATCACTAGATTGCTTTGTGGATGGGCTTGGTAGTGCATTGGAATGGTGGCAAGAGGGATTGGATAAACTTGAGGTGGATGTTCATAGGTTGATGTGGCATTGATTTGGTGGATAGGTGGATTAAGTTGATAGGAAGTGGATGGATATGACATGTGACTAGATGGATTAGGTTGATAGGAAGTGGATGAATATGACATGTGGCTATGAGGTGGATTAGGTTGGTATGAAGTGGACGGATATGGCATGTGGCTATGAGGTGGATTAGGTTGGTATGAAGTGGCTAAGGATTGATGTACTTGTCGAGCTTGACTAGTGGCTAAAAGGTGTTGGACTTGGGCTATGGAGTGTTGCAGTTGAGGTGATTGGCTTACATGGGGTTGAGCTTCTTGGATGAAGAATTGTAATATTTCAATGGCATCTTGGTTTAGGGGTTGTGATCCATGATAAAGATTTTGGAGGAATCTTTGGAATTTGATTTTTGGGTCTTCTAGTGTAAACATGTTGTCACCAAGTGTTTGTCTTAAGTCCTTTTAGCAAGTGCTTGTTTAGGGATTTGGATGATGATGTGGATTGTTTAGATGATGTGGATTGTTTAGATGATGTAGATATGAAGGGTTGGATGATAACTAGGCTATGTTTGGGATGAAAGTGATTGGGTTTGAATGTTATTGGAAGAATGTGTAGGATGACTTGTCTTTATGTGTTTGGGTGTTTAGAGCTTGATGTGGCAATATTCAAACAAATGATTATGCATATACACACATGAATCACTCACACAAGACACATAAGCAAGTTGTTAGTTTGGAATAATGTGATGATGGTTAAGCAAGCACGTGAAGACACTTCAACAAGTCCTAGTTAAGGCAAGGCCACTATCACAAGGAGGTTCTAGTAAAAATCCAGGGGACCAGCACCCCACGAGCATCCAGCAAGCCACTTAAGACTTTAACTAACCCTATTAGGAGTTTTAATATACATAAAGGTACACCTCCTTTCGAGTTAGCACTGTATGGTGAGCGCTAATACCGGTTAGACTTGGCTTTCGCCTTATCCTCTGATTTTTATAGCGGACCGGATGAAAGTACCGCTTGAGGTCGTTCCCTTGGGGTGGATACCAAGGCAAGCCTCTCTAAGGCTAAACAAAAGCAACACAAGTAAATGTTTTTGATCTCCAAGTTCGTGTTGGGACATGAAGAGAGAGCATACACATTTACTTGGTCACACTCGCATGGGGTTCATTAACCTTAAAAATTCAATGTGTGGAAGACAATGCAAGCACTTGTTTGTTTTAAAGCCCAAATCTAAATGTGATGAAAGACAATGGTTTATTTTAGCCCAATTTTTTTTTTGATGTGATTGCAAACAAACTGTTTGTTTTATGCCCAAAGTCCAAATGTGTGATAAACAATGATTAGAGATGGGAGATTAGAATGAGTGCACCTCATAAAAATTGCTTTCCAGGTTGCTGTTATGATTGATCCAAATGTTGCTCCAGCTCCTTTGATTCACCTACAAAAAAAAATGATATTATAATGCAGGCATAAAAAATAGGCTCATCAGGCAAGGAAAATTGTAATTTTAGATGCATAGCCGAATTAGATTTAATTATTTCGATATATTTTTGGTTTGAAAATTAAAAAATCAAAGAAGAGACCCCTATTACTTTTTAGAGAGCTTTCTGAAAATGTAAAGAAATTAGAAAAATTCCCTGATTTGCGCCTAGAAATGCAGATTTATGAAAAAAGTATAGTCGGAAAAGATCTGATATGTTTGCAATGTAAACGACCTCCAAATTAAATCTATAAAACATAGACCCCCATTAGAATTTTAAGAGCTTTCCAGAAATGTAACAATTTCTAACAAATTCTCTGATTTGCACCCAGAATTACAATTTTATGAAAAAACATAAAAACGTGATAAATCCCGCAAAAATCGTGATAAACTCAAACGTTTTCTATTGTAGCTTCCTTATATCATGGATAAACTTATTCTAAAATCTTGTAGAAAAATTCATAGCCGTTTGGAAGATATGATAAAATCTTTAAAACCTAGGGTTTTGTCGAAAAAACAGCAGATCTGCAACAAAAAGTTAATTAAACCTGCAAAACTCAACAATGGGGCTTATATGAATGCAAATTTTTACTACAAAAACCTGCAAAAAAGATCAAGCGAAGTGAGTCCCACCGGGCGTGCCAAAATGTAGTTAGGGTAAAATTGCAAATTAGGGCAAATGAATAAACAACAATGATAAAAACCCTAGCAATGCACAATGAAGCACAAGACAACATGAAAATCAAAATAACAAATGTAAATGCAAACTGATCTCCACACTATGCTTGATTTATCTCCATTTCTCTTCTCCACCTCGCATGAGCATGTAAGATTTTGAAGGATTATTGTTGGAGGAATGTTGGGTGCTCATTTCTGCAACATAACATTAAGTTGAAGATGATAGAATGAATGATAGATGAAGGCTGCAATGGCTCTAATGATATTTTGACAGCATGTGGATACTTGAAGATCAATGCATCTTAGAAAATTTGACAGAATAAGGGTACTTGAGGCTTAATGCATGCTAATGGCTTGTGAGGGGTTGATTTATAGAAAAGGCTTGGTTCAAATGGATGGTTGAGATTAAAAAGCTAAATGATTGATGTGGACGGCTAGGATTGATTAGGTATTCCCACTCTTCAAGGGAGTTGTAGTCATTTGACAAGTGGAGGGAGGATAGGGCTCATGTGTTCTTATGTACATAAAAAAGTACATGTGAAAGATATTAAATAAAAGGCTGTAGTACCACTTATCTTTTTTTAAATGAAAGAGGCACACATGTCGGCTTAATGATAAGATAAATTAATTAAATAAATAAAATTTATTTAATTAATTGGCAAGTCAGCTTATAATGAAATGTGAGAACTTAATTCAAATAAATATTTGAATTAGTTGGGATATGAGTTGGATATTAATTAAATAAATAAAATTTATTTAATTAATTGGATAGTGGGATTAAGATATGATGTGGAAATTAATTAAATAAATAAAATTTATTTAATTAATTGGAAAGTGGGATTATGAATGTGAAATTAATTAAATAAATAAATTTATTTAATTAATTGGCTAATGGAATAAGTGGGGTTAAGAGTGGGATTTAGGACAAAATGCTACATGATGTCTAAGTGATGTTTTTATCAAGGTGTTGCTAGACATGAACAAAGTTGGGACAAATTTGGGTGTCTACAATAGCATTTAGGGTTTAGGGATGAGGGATTAGAGTTGAGGGATGACAGATTAGGGTTGAGGGTTGAGGGATTAGGGTTTAGGGTTGAGGGTTGAGGGATTAGGGTTTAAGGTATAGTGTTGAGGGTTTAGGGATAGGGTTTAGGGTTGAGGGTCGAGGGATCAGAGTTAAGGGTTGAGGGATTAGGGTTTGACGTTGAGGGTTGAGGGTTGAGGTTCAAGGGTCAAGGGTTTAAGGATAGGGTTGAGGGTCAAGGGATTAGGGTTAAAGTAGAGTGTGGAGGGTATAAGGATTAGGGATAGGGTTGGAGGGTTTAGCGATAAGGGATTAGGGTTTAAGGTATAGTATCGAGTCTATTGAGGGTTTAGGAATAGGGATAGCATTTAGGTTTTAGGGATGAGGGATTAGAGTTGAGCGATGATGGATTAGGGTTGAGGGTTGAGGGATTAGGGTTTAGGGATAAGGTTTAGGGTTGAGGGTTGAGGGATTAGGGTTTAAGGTATAGTGTTGAGGGTTTAGGGATAGGGTTTAGGGTTGAGGGATTAGAGTGAAGGGTAGAGGGATTAGGATTTGACGTTGAGGGTTGAGGCTTGAGGCTTTAGGGTTTAGTGTTTAGGGGTAGGGTTAAGGGTTGAGGGATCAGAGTTAAGGGTTGAGGGATTAGGGTTTGACGTTGAGGTTTGAGGGTTGAGGTTCGAGGGTCAAGGGCTTAGTGATATGGTTGAGTGTCAAGGGATTAGGGTTAAATTAGAGTGTGGAGGGTATAAGGATTAGAGATAGGGTTGGAGGGTTTAGGGATAAGGGATTAGGGTTTAAGGTATAGTATCGAGTCTGTTGAGGGTTTAGGAATAGGGATAAGATTTAGGGTTTAGGGATGAGGGAGTAGAGTTAAGGGATGACGGATTAGGGTTGAGTGTTGAGGGATTAGGGTTTAGGAATAAGGTTTAGGGTTGAGGGTTGAGGGATTAGGGTTTAAGGTATAGTGTTGAGGGTTTAGAGATAGGGTTTACGGTTGAGGGATTAAAGTGAAGGGTTGAGGGCTTAGGATTTGATGTTGAGGGTTGAGGATTTAGGGTTTAGGGTTTAGGGATAGGGTTGAGGGTCGAGGGATCAGAGTTAAGGGTTGAGGGATTAGGGTTTGACATTGAGGGTTGAGGGTTGAGGTTTGAGGGTCAAGGGTTTAGGGATAGGGTTGAGGGTTAAGGGATTAGGGTTAAAGTAGAGTGTGGAGGGTATAAGGATTAGGGATAGGGTTGGAGGGTTTAGGGATAAGGGATTAGGGTTTAAGGTATAGTATCGAGTCTGTTGAGGGTTTAGGAATAGGGATAGCATTTAGGTTTTAGGGATGAGGGATTAGAGTTGAGGGATGATGGATTAGGGTTGAGCGTTGAGGGATTAGGGTTTAGGGATAAGGTTTAGGGTTGAGGGATTAGGGTTTAAGGTATAGTGTTGAGGGTTTAGGGATAGGGTTTAGGTTTGAGGGATTAGAGTGAAGGGTAGAGGGATTAGGATTTAACGTTGAGGGTTGAGGCTTGAGGCTTTAGGGTTTAGGGATAGGGTTGAGGGTCGAGGGATCAGAGTTAAGGGTTGAGGGATTAGGGTTTTACGTTGAGGGTTGAGGGTTGAGGTTCGAGGGTCAAGAGTTTAGGGATAGGGTTGGAGGGTTTAGAGATAAGGGATTGGGGTTTAAGGTATAGTATCAAGTCTGTTGAGGGTTTAGGAATAGGGATAGCATTTAGGGTTTAGGGATGAGGGATTAGAGTTGAGGGATGACGGATTAGGGTTGAGGGTTGAGGGATTAGGGTTTAGGGATAAGGTTTAGGGTTGAGGGTTGAGGGATTAGGGTTTAAGGTATAGTGTTGAGGGTTTAGGGATAGGGTTTAGGGTTGAGGGATTAGAGTGAAGGGTTAAGGGATTAGGATTTAACGTTGAGGGTTGAGGGTTTAGGGTTTAGGGTTTAGGGATAGGGTTGAGGGTCGAGGGATCATAGTTAAGGGTTGAGGGATTAGGGTCGATGGGCATTTTCTATCAAGAACTTGATTATGAGGGCTTACCCCTTCATTGTTATGCCTATCATATGGTGGAGCATTTGGCAAGCTCTTGCAGGAAATAGGAAAAGTTCTCCCTCAAAAACCTTGTGGTCATTCAAGTCTGAAGGGGAAGGTTTGGAAAGAGAAATGCACAAGATGTGATCAATCTATAGCAGGACAAAACGAGAGCGCATTATAACGTAAGTACATTATAACGCGCTCGCATTTTGTCTTGGTGTAGAAATGGTAAAAAAGTGTTGACCCCCGTGATCGAGGCCTACATGCTCTATTTTCATACTGATTCTGCGCGTGCTCTGACAAAAAAGAAGTGCTTTCATGCTATTGGGAAGTTCACATGCACATTTGACACATTGTACCACCTTTGCATGATCTTTCCACCACCTTTTCTGCTTTGCCAACTTGAGAAGGAGGAAACAACATAGTTTTCACACCAAGTTTGATATATATCTATTCAAGTTTCAATTTTAATAATTTAACATTATAGATTGGTTAATAGTATTGTTGTTAGTAATTATATTTGAGTGTTATTCAATTTAACATTGAAAAGGAAGCAAGTGGTGAAAAACTCAAATTGTTGAGGAGTTTGATGCAAGAAGAAAAAAACACTACATAATTGGCTACTCTCTCCATTCGAATCTTCATTTTTTAGGTATGTCAAGTCTTTACATGCATGTTCTTTACATTTTCCTTAATTCGAATTGAATTACTTTATCATGCTTTATAATACATGTTTAAAATAGACACATTCCCAATCAAGAAAGCAGCCTACAATCTCACATGATGCCATGTATATTTTCTACACTTGGGTTCTTTAATAATTATGTGTAATAAATAGACCTTAACATACCATGATGTCAAACTATACAAGAATAAATCCTTACAACATAATAAAAATACAATCCCACTATTATCTTGTATTCATTTCTTAGGAAGTAATATTGGTCTCTTTATCATGCTACAGACAAATTCTCTGTCATGCCGAGGAAACGATCAAGAATTAAACCAACATAGGAAGAGATAGAAGCTAAGAATGCAAAGAAAGCAGTGGCTATGAGGGAACTTCGTGAGAAGAGGAAATTGGACACGATAAATGAAGACATACCAATTGAAGAGGAACCACAACCATCACAAAGAGATATGGTATTAGTGGCACAAAGAGAATGAATGCAAAAATTTCATGCTAAGAGAGATTTGAATACCATAGTTGGAGACACGTCCTCTACCGCAAGTCAACATGTAGGGACACCATCTACCACATCTCAAGTTGAGAGTACATCATCACTCACATGTGATGAAGGACGTACGCCATCATTCCCACCTCAACCTCAAGGTATGTCATCTATTCCATCTTCGATCGAAGATATGCCATCTAGCCCATCTCATTTAAATATTGATGAAATTCCTAATGTTGAGATGAATTTACCTAACTTAACACCACCTAGAATTTTGCATAGAAAGCCAAAGTATTTGATTGAAATTGATAAGAATATTTTGCAGCCAATGGAAGGTAAGATTCCAAAACACACTTGTAGAAGATATGCTCATAAGATTTGGAGATTGTTTGTTGAAAAGTTAAATGAGACTACAAGATGTCAACTATTCATTGAAATGATGTGAAGTATAAAGTATAGGTTGTTGATAACTGAGAGGGGGGTGAATCAGTTATCCTAATCTTTCTCCCAATTCAAACATTCAGATCAACTTAGTTATTCATTAGCATAGCAATTAATCATCCATGAAAGCATAAAGCATAAACATCAGAGCAGATAAACATCAACACATTGAACACCAAGATTTTGACATGGAAACCCGGTTAAGGGAAAAACCACGGGGTGATTAACCCAAGGATTATTCTCTGTTAGAAGAATAAGAAAAAGATGGCACCTGCCAATTAGGGCTCACAGCCTAAGCACACTGCTCACAAGAGGCACACTACCTACAAAGAGACACACTGTCTACAGAGTGATAAGAATCACAATCTTGAACTAGAGAATGACATCATTACCATGTCTAGATCAGTTCCATTTAAGCCCAAAAACCCTTGCTCTGCCTTTCACACTTCTCCTCGCTATGCCACGCTCATTCACACAATTCACACTTCAAAATGAATTCACAAACCCTTACTTATACAAGACATCGACTTAGGAACAATCATCTAAGTCGGCAAACATCACAATAACATTCGCAAGGCTTGTAGAACATCCGGTCGGCCTGTCTCTGGAAGAACACCAACAAGTGGTCATTACATCAAAACCAAACTCTAACTTCAATGCGGACCACCAACATGAATTGGACATAATCCAACGATCATCATAACCTTCCTTGAAGCACCAGGAACATCCGCACTTCATCAACTTACCAGAATTCTTCTCTTCATCATCTGGAACTTCAAGAACACAGTCTGTCGCCACTGTCACAATGCAAAAGGTACTTTCGGACCTCCAAATCATACACAAATCAAGATGACACATCACAAGGACATCCCAAACACTCCTTCCAATCCACAGAATAGGATAATTCAATTCTGGATCTCACCGAACCTTTCTATGACCCTCTGTCACCTCTGAACACCTACTGGAACCGGTTTCACACAAACAGCCATAACTTCTTCAGTTCTTTATGCGGACCTCTAAAATCTTAACTGGAACATCTCAAGACTCATATCTACAAACCCTTTAATCCACATCCTCTGATCCTTAACCTATACAGTACTTTGCCCTTCTTCTCATCACTATTCTTCACTGTTCTAGATGGAGACTGATTTCCTCAATAACAACAGCACACAACTCATCCAATCCTTCTTACCAATGCAATATGAGTATGATGACATCAATGAAAACACTGGTTGACCTCATACTTGCAACAATCTCCCCCTTTGTCATTGATGGCAACATATGATGTGAAAAACCATCAAGACAAGAACTTCTCCTTTCTATCACAACTCCCCCTATCAGCAACATGTCTTCTCTCCCTTTACTGCTCCCCCTTTGATCATCAACCACTTGTTTTTCACATGTCTTCTCTCCCCCTTTGACATCAATGGCAAAGGGCTCATACTTGCAATTCCAACACATCAGAATCATACTAGCTACTCCCCCTTAGTAGCAGCTCCACAACATCAATCCAGATCACAAGATATGTCTATGATATCCACCAGACTGATGCACAATAGTGCATCTTAATGCATCACTAGAGGGGCCATGACCCCTAACTTCTCCCTGAGATACTCAAAAGAGTCCTTGGGAAGAGGTTTAGTAAAGATATCTGCAATCTGATCCTTGGAGGGTACATACTCCAATCTGACTTCACCCTTGTTCACTTGCTCTCTCAGAAAGTGAAACTTGATAGATATGTGCTTGGTTTTAGAATGCAATACCAGATTCTTAGAAATATTTATTGCACTTGAATTATCACAGAAAATTGTGATAGGCTCCTCATATTCTATATGAATATCTCTTAGCATTTGTTTCATCCACAAAAGTTGAGTGCAACTACCTGCTGCTGCAATGTATTCTGCTTCTGTTGTAGACAGAGATATTGCATCTTGTTTCTTGCTTAGCCAAGAAACCAACCTTTTTCCCAAAAAGAAAGCTCCTCCACTTGTACTCTTCCTATCATCCACATCTCCTGCCCAATCTGCATCTATGTATGCATGAAGAGAGAAGTCATGATCTCTGGGATACCATAGACCATACTCAACTGTTCCTTTCAAGTACCTAAAAATTCTTTTGATTGCCATAACATGAGATTCTCTGGGATCAGCCTAAAATCTTGCCACAAGACCAACTACCTGCATTATATCTAGTCTAGTCTGAGTGAGATACAATAATCCACCAATCATTGATCTATACTTTGTCTGATCTATCTTAGGAGAATCATCATCTTTACTCAACTTACATCCAGTAGCCATAGGAGTGTTCATTGGCTTTGAATCTTCCATTCCAAATTTCTTCAATAGTTCTTTCACATACTTGGTCTGAGAGATAAAGATTCCTTTCTTTGTCTGAGTGATTTGTAGACCCAAGAAGAAATTCATTTCACCGAGCATTGACATTTCAAACTTACTTTTCATTTGGTTTGCAAAAGTTTGACACATACTGTCTCTTCCCCCAAAAATGATATCATCTACAAATACTTCAACAATCAAGATGTTTTCATGATCAATTTTGAAATATAGATTACTATCAGCAGTACCTTTATTGAAACTAATCTTCAAAAGATGTTTGTCTAGCCTTTCATACCATGCTCTTGGAGCTTGCTTTAGACCATATAGTGCCTTCTTCAATTTGCAGACCATATCACCATGCTCAGATAACTGAAATCCATCCTGTTGTTCAATGTACACCTCTTCTTCTAGATCACCATTCAGAAAAGTAGATTTGACATCCATCTGATACACTTTGAAATCTTTGAAGGCAGTAAATGCAAGAAATAGTCTGACTGCTTCAATTCTTGCCACCGGAGCAAAAGTTTCATCAAAATCAATCCCTTCTATTTGAGAGTTGCCTTTGCAGACTAATCTAGCTTTATTTCTGATTATTTCACCATCTTCATTTAGTTTGTTCCGGAAGACCCATTTGGTTCCAATCACATTCTTGTTACTAGGTCTGGGAACAAGATCCCAAGTGTGATTTTTCTCAATTTGCATCAACTCTTCTTCCATAGCTTGGGTCCAATTTTCATCATTGCAGGCTTCATTCATTGTCTTAGGTTCAATCTTTGAAATCAGACAACATTCATCTTGATTTTGAGCAACATTCCTTCTAGTTTGCACACCTTTGCTTCTGTCACCTATGATCTGATCTTTAGAGTGGTTCAGTCTTACATACCTTGAAATTTTTGGAGTATCTTGCACTGCTGCTTCTTGATCAGGCTCATTCAGACCTATCTCTTCTTCCTGATTTACCGGATCAGTCTGACTCTGACTTACCGGAGAGGATTGAGCTCCTTGAACCTGAACACCATCTTGATCATCTTCATCAAACTCATAAAATCTTGAGGGCTTCTCAATTCCTTCATCAACTTTCACATTAGTACTTTCTATCATCTTTCTTAGTCTCTTATTGTAACACCGGTATGCTTTGCTTTGAGTGGAGTAACCCAAGAAAATTCCTCCATCACTTCTAGCATCAAACTTTCCTAGATCTTCATCTCTTTTAATATAACACTTGCTACCAAATACTCTGAAATATCTCACAGTAGGAGTGATGCCAAACCAAAGTACATAGGGGGTCTTACCGGTATTGTTTCTGATTTGAACTCGATTGAGAGTGTAGACTGCAGTGCTGATAGCTTCTCTCCAAAATATCTGAGGAACATTTACTTCCAACATCATTGTCCTGGCAGCTTCCTGGATGGTCTGGTTCTTTCTCTCAACTACTCCATTCTACTGTGGAGTCTTAGGAGCAAACAACTATCTTTTTATACCATGCTTCTCACAAAAGTCTATGAACTCACCGGATGTGAATTCACCACCTCTATCAGACCTCAGACACTTCAGTTTTAATCCAGTTTGATTCTCTACCATAGCTTTGAAGATTTTGAACTTTTCAAAGGCTTCTGATTTCTCTTTTAGAAAGGTGACCCACATTATTCAGGAATAATCATCAATTAGTAACATGAAGTATCTATCACCTTGCATACTCTTGACTCTTGTCGAACCACATAGATCAGTATGGACTAGTTCCAATAATCCGGTGGAGGACTGATCTTTGCCTTTGAATGAAACTTTGCTCTGTTTACTTAGCTGACATTCTTTGCACAAACCATTTGTAGGTTTTACCAATTTTGGAAGATCTCTAACAGCCTAAGTATTGCTTATCCTAATGATGTTATCAAAATTAACATGACACATCCTTCTATGCCATAACTAGCTCTGATCAACTTGAACAAGTAGACAACTTTTATCAGTACCAACCAAGTGAAAGATATTACCTTTAGTTTGAGTACCGGATGCAATCTTTGTTCCGGATCTTTCTAGGATTTTGCATTTTCCATCTTTGAATCAGAGATCATAACCTTTGTCCACCAACTGTCCAACACTGAGAAGATTGTGCTTCAGACCTTCAACATACAACACATTACCAATTTTGTTTCTTCCATTAAAAGAAATGGTTCCTCTTCCTCTGATTCTACCAGCTGAATTATCACCAAACTTTACCACTCCTCCTTCATATCTTTCCAACTCTAATAACTTGTTCTTGTCACCAGTCATATGGTGAGAGCATCCACTGTCAATAACCCAGTCATCCTTTTCTTGAACTTGGGCAGCCAAAGCTTTTTCTTCAACCTTATGATTGATAGACATTGGATCTTCTTCCTTGATAGCAATAAGCACCCATTCATTTCCTATCTCTGATTCATCATCTGTTACTCCTTCATTATCGGCTTCTTCATGAACATAATAACAATTCTTTTGAAACCTTTGTCTATTAGAATCTGACCTTGTAGATCTTTCCGGACATCTTGAGGCAAAGTGACCAATCTTATTGCAGTTGAAGCATTTAAAAGGTAATTTTCCTTCATACTTAACGGATCCTCTTGGCAGTCTTTTTGCAATGAGGGCTTCAAGTTGAGTTGTTTCTACTTCTTCCTCTTCCATATCTTTCCGTGCTTGTTCATACCATGACAACTTCCTTGAAGAGTTCTCACCTGGATCAAATCTCTGTTTGCCTTTCACATAGGCACTGGCTTTGAATGCAGATTTAGTCTTGGGATGATCATCTCCAAACTCGGTCATTTCCAAAGCAGCCAGTTTGCCAGCCAATTGCTCTCTTGTGACAGTCGTATGGGCTCTGAATTCATCAATGGCAGCAACCTTGATTTTGTAGGCAGCAGGAAGAGATCTTAGAATTTTGCAAACAATCTCATTTTCATCCAAAGTTCCACCAGCATTCCTGATTCCACACACAAGCTCATTTACTCTTGGCATAAAGGTAGTGATATTTTCATCATCTCTCATCTTCAATCTTTCAAATTTCCCTTTGAGACTTTGTGGTGCAGGAGCACATTCTCTATAGTGCAGGGTCATCTTTTCTTTTGTTTTCTCATAAGGCTTTTAAGCCATTTCATTTTGTAATAAGGGTCAATTTGGTCCCATGGATGTACATGTGTAAGGCAAACAAGTGATTTGCTTGTATGAAGGGTAACCCAACGGCTAACTGATTTGAAAATTAGTTTGCACAGTTGGAGGGAAATAATTGTTGTCTCTACATCTTCTTTAGAGGCAGGTTGTATATCACACGGGGCAGAGAGAGAGAGAAGTGTGTGTATTACAACAAGTTTTGTTTGATAAATGAGTAAAGAGAGTTCTGGGTATGATCTGTGTTGATTTTCTTGGTTGTTCCTAGTGATTTGATATCTTTATCCTAATTTTGTAAATGGAACCCTAACTGGATGCTATCTGTCAATCCATAGTGACTCTGTAGTGTGCAGACGGTGTAAAACCCACGGTTCCACAGTGGCTGAGTCGTAACCTAGGAGTAGGGTTTTGATTCATACATGGATGCCCTTTCCTCTGTCCACTGAAGCCCTGTATAGTATCAGTGTGATGGGGGAAAGACTTTTCACGTTTGTTATTGTTGAATTCTTACCCAGGAAGCCAGCGAACTCAGTCAAGTTCGACTAGACATCGTCATGTGGCTAGTCGGGAAATCAAAGTGAAATTGGATAGTTTGGATGTGGGATCAGATTGCTACAAGTGATCGAGGGTTTGATATATGAAACGACCAAATTCCATTGTTCGGTCGAAAGGAATTCTAGTTCGGCGTCTCAGAACAGTTGGAGATCCATCGGCGTGAAAAGCTCTCCGTCTTGTCGAAGATTGGTATAGTGTCGGAGATACATACCATTGTTATTCGCATCGGTGAGAGAAATGATATCGGGCTAAGGAAAATACACTTAGCCGACGGTATAAAGTTTCACCAATCGGTGAGACATCCTCGGAGTATCGCCGATAAAGAATATCGGCGTGAGGAACCTTGTCGGGGGAAAGCCGAAGAAGTCACGGCGACCGTTAGAGTCCCGCCGATAGAAGTTCATCGGAAGGAGTTCAAGAAGTCTCAGCGACAACGGACTCGTCGGAATGAGATGAACCATCGGGGCCGCGAACTGGAGTCTTACCGAAGCAGAGGGTCTGGCCGATGTGCCTGACGATATCGGTGAGAAACAAGGTATCTGTGTAGGTGAAGGAAGTTTCACCGAAGGAGGAAGTCTGGCCGACAAAGATTGGTCATCGGAGTGACGGAGTATATCAGCCTAAGAAATTTCCCGTGGTCTGATAGTATGAGGTGTTGCCGATAAGCACTAACCGCTACGGGGATATCGGTGAGAACTTGGGAGATCTCCTACCGATAATGAAGACATAGTCAAATCTTCATTCGCTTCTGCTGGCATTCTGCATCAAATTGGTATCAGAGCCAATATTCTGAATCACAGCCGTGTATGTCAGACGAAGAATTGGAGATAGAAACAGAGGCTAGCACAATGCCTCCCAAGACGATGAGTAAAGCAGCCATCCAGAAGATGGTGGAAGAAATGCTCGAAGAGAGACTGAAGGAAGAAAGATCCAAAGAGAAGGATGGAAGCACTTCTGAGTCAGAGGAGGATGAAGAAGGAGAAACTGGGGAGAATCCTCAAGGAGAAGGTATGATTGCTGATCAAAAGGCATTTCTGAACGCACTCAAGGGTCATGGAGATAGTGGTGATCTAAAAATGGATGTTCCCACGTTCAATGGGAAACTAGATGGAGATACTCTTGTGGACTGGATTGAAGCCATAAGTAATTACTTTGACTTCAAAGAGTATAGTGACAGTAAGAAAGTCAAGTTTGCAAAGACTAGACTAAGAGGTTCTGCATTGGTTTGGTGGAACTACACTCAATGTGAAAGGGAGAAGGTTGGAAAGAGTCCAATCACCAAGTGGAGCAGAATGGTGGCCATGCTGAGAGCCAAATTTCTACCATGTGATTATGATCTGCAGACTATCAGAAAGTTTAATCATCTTAGGTAGAAAGATATGGACGTGGCTACATATACTGAAGAATTCCACAGATTGAGCATGAGAGCCAATCACAGAGAAGAAGAAAAAGAGATGGTGGCCAAATACCTGGATGGACTAAGGTACAATATACAGGATGAGTTCAGTATGGTGGTTCCCAAGACTGTGGATGAATGTTTTCAGTTAGCCTCTAGGGCAGAGGATAAACTGAAAAGGAGAGGTGATCAAAATAACAGAGGAAGAGGTGGTAGGAACAATAGAGGAAGAGGTAATTTTGGCAGAGGACAGCCAAACAAAGGGGAAAGTTCAAGTCAACAAGAATCACGTTCTGATACAGAACAGAAAGGTGGTGGTTTCAGAGGTTGGAGAAGACCTAATGGCAGAGGAAGAGGTGGTGGTGCAGGCAGAGGACGTGGAGTCTTCACTGGAAGATGTTACAACTGCAATCAAGTAGGCCACACTGCAAGTAAGTGCCCTGAGAAGGCATCTAGATCTCATGATGGTGGGAGAAGGAACCAACTATTGCAGGAGGATGATTGTCAGAGTGTAAACTCACCAATTGGTAGTGCTGCACCAGTGCTTGAAGGAGAGAATATGATGATTAAGAGGACCCTCGTGAAGATGCCATTGAAGCAGGAGCCCCCACAAAGGAAGAATCTCTTCAGAACCCAAGGAATAGCATATGGTAAGCTCTGTAAAATCATTGTTGATTCAGGTTCTACTGAAAATGTAGTGTCTACTGAAATGGTAGAAAAGTGTAAACTAAAAAGATTACCCCATCTTAATCCTCACAAAATATCTTGGTTGAATAAGAATCAGAACTATTTGGTGGAAGAACAAACTTGGGTAGAGTTTGAACTAGGTGATTATAGGGATAAGGTGCTATGTGAAATTATTCCTATGGATGCTTGTCACCTTCTTCTTGGACGACCTTGGCAGTATGATGTGAAGGCACAGCATGATGGTGAAAAGAATACATATATGATCACCAAGAATGGTAAGAAGTTTCAGATGGATCCCTTACCAGAGCAGGTTGGAGAGAAGAGCAATGACAACAGTGTCATGTTAGTGAGTGGCAAAGAGTTCTTACAACTCATGAAGGAGAAGGATACCCAAGGGTATGCACTGATGATGAAGCCTGTATCTAATCAGCAAAGCAAACAGCAGAAGGAGATTCCATTGGAAGTGCAACAATTACTGGATAAGTACCAAGATCTTGTGGTAGAGGATACTCCTAACTCCTTACCACCTATGAGGGACATAAGTCATCAGATTGACTTGATTCCTGGAGCCACATTACCCAACAAAGCTGCCTACAAGTTGACACCACAGCAGAATGAAGAAGTAGGTAGACAGATTCAAGAACTTTTGGAGAAAGGTTTGATCAGGAAAAGTCTTAGTCCATGTGCAGTCCCTAGTGTACTTGCTCCCAAGAAAGATGGCAAATGGAGATTATGCACAGATTCAAGGGCTATCAATAAGATCACCATAAGGTATAGATTTCCTATGCCAAGAATTGAGGATCTGTTGGACTATCTTGGTGGTTCATGTTACTATTCCAAGATTGATTTGAAATCTGGTTATCACCAGATCAGAATAAGGCAGGGAGATGAATGGAAGACTGCCTTCAAAACAAATGAAGGTCTCTATGAGTGGCTTGTCATGCCATTTGGACTCAGTAATGCTCCAAGCACATTCATGCGGTTGATGAATGAGGTACTTGTAGAATTTATTGGCAAATTTGTTATTGTTTATCTTGATGACATATTGATTTTCAGCAGGACCAAAGAAGAGCATGTGAAGCATCTTGGACAGGTGTTAAAGAAATTGCATGAGAGTAAGTTGATGATCAACTTGGATAAATGTGATTTTATGAAAACTGAACTAGTGTATCTTGGATTTGTGATTTCCAATGGCTGTTTGAAAATGGATCCTACAAAAGTTGAGGCTATTCTCAATTGGCCTACTCCTAAGACAGTAGGAGATGTGAGAAGTTTTCATGGTTTGGCAACTTTTTACATGAAGTTCATTAAAGGGTTCAGTCACATAAGTGCTCCTATTCTCAATACCATCAAAGGTGGAGTGAATTGTAAGTTTCAATGGACAAAACAAGCAAATGATAGTTTTGAACTGTTGAAACAGAAAGTGGCCGAGTTACCTACGTTGGTACTCCCTGATTTTGACAAAGTATTTGTTGTGGAATGTGATGCAAGCCAACAGGCTATAGGTGCCGTTCTTGGTCAGGAAGGACATCCAGTAGCATTCTTCTCAGAGAAGTTGAATGAGGCCAAACAGAGGTATTCTACCTATGACCTAGAGTTGTATGCAATGGTGCAAGCTCTGAAAAAATGGAGACATTATTTACTGCCAAAAGAGTTCATTGTTTTTACTGACAACCATGCTCTTAGCTTCCTAAATAGTCAAGAAAAGTTGAATCATAGGCACGTCAAGTGGATGGAACAATTGCAGGCCTATACCTTCACTATTAAGCATAAGAAAGGTGTTGCCAACAAAGTGGCAGATGCTTTGAGTAGAAGGGTACTGGTCATACAGGAAGTACAAATGGAACATATGGGTCTAGAATGTCTGAAGGAGTTGTACAAGGATGATGCAGATTTCAAGACTGCCTATGAAGTGTGTGCAAGTTTGGCTAACACTTTTCATGGTGAGTATTCTGATTTTGTGCTGCAAGAAGGGCTCCTATTTAAAGGTAGTTTGTTGTGTGTTCCTAAATGTTCAATGAGGGACAATATCATCAAGGAGAAGCACAATGGGGCCTTAGGAGGACATTTTGGGTTGGACAAGACTTTGGAACAAGTCACCAGGTTCTATTATTGGCCCAAGGTACAGACAGATGTAAGGAGATATGTTGCAAGCTGTACCATATGTCAAAAGGCCAAAGGTATGTCTTCTAATGCTGGTTTGTACCAACCACTGCCCATTCCCACCAAACCTTGGGAAAGCATTAGTATGGACTTTGTGCTCAGTCTTCCTAGGACAGCAAGGGGTGTAGACAGTGTTTTTGTTATTGTGGATAGATTCAGTAAGATGGCTCATTTTGTGCCATGCAAATGCACAAATGATGCATCTCATATTGCTGGTCTCTTTTTCAGAGAAGTGGTCAGAATTCATGGTTTACCCCTCTCAATTGTTACTGATAGAGACTCCAAATTTGTTGGTCATTTTTGGAGGACCCTATGGAGAAAATTGGGCACTCAGTTGTCTTTTTCATCAGCCTACCATCCCCAGACTGATGGTCAAACTGAGGTTGTTAATAGGTCCTTGGGAAACCTTTTGAGATGCCTTACCAAACAGCATGGATTGGCATGGGATTTAGTGATCAGTCAAGCTGAATATGCTTATAATGATTCAAGAAACAGAAGTACTGGGAAAAGCCCTTTTCAAATAGTTTATGGTTTCCACCCAAGAGGACCACTTGAACTCAAAGACCTCCAAGGATGGGATAAAAGGAGTGCTCTAGGAGAAGACTTTGCTGCTACCATGAAAACAGTACATGATCAGGTCAAGCTTCAGTTGGAGAAAACTGTCTCCAAGTACAAGGATAGGGCAGATCTGAAGTGAAGGGAGGTACAGTTCAAGGTAGGAGATTTGGTGATGGCCTACCTCAGAAAGGAAAGATTACCTAAGGGGCAACCAACCAAATTGTTGATGAAGAAGATAGGACCTTGTAAGGTAGTGCATAAATTTGGTCCAAATGCATATGAGATAGAATTACCATCTGGCCTTGGTATCTCTCCCATTTTCAATGTTGCAGACCTGTTCCCTTTTAGACCTCCATTACATGCTGAAGATGGCTCAGATGCTGTGATTGAAGATGAAGACTGGATCAGAGATTTACCTCCAAGTAAGCCTTTGCAATTGGAATGCATTTTGGATTCCAAAATTGTCAAGAAGACAAGAAAGGGGGTATACAAAGACTACTTGGTCAAGTGGCAGGATCTTCCTGATTCAGAGGCAACCTGGATGAGTGAAGCAGATATTCTAAAGCATGGGAAGACACTTCAGCAGTTAGCAACTCAAGGGACTTGAGTTTTTCCTACAGGGGGGAGTATGGTGCAGGAGCACATTCTTTGTAGTGCAGGGTCATCTTTTCTTTTGTTTTCTCATAAGGCTTTTAAGCCATTTCATTTTGTAATAAGGGTCAATTTGGTCACATGGATGTACATGTGTAAGGAAAACAAGTGATTTGCTTGTATGAAGGGTAACCCAACGGCTAACTGATTTGAAAATCAATTTGCACGGTTGGAGGGAAATAACTGTTGTCTCTACATCTTCTTTAGAGGCAGGTTGTATGTCACACGGGGCAGAGAGAGAGAGAAGTGTGTGTATTACAACAAGTTTTGTTTGATAAATGAGTAAAGAGAGTTCTGGGTATGATCTGTGTTGATTTTCTTGGTTGTTCCTAGTGACTTGATATCTTTATCCTGATTTTGTAAATGGAACCCTAACTGGATGCTATCTGTCAATCCATAGTGACTCTGTAGTGTGCAGACGGTGTAAAACCCATGGTTCCACAGTGGCTGAGTCGTAACCTAGGAGTAGGGTTTTGATTCATACATGGATGCCCTTTCCTCTGTCCACTGAAGCCCTGTATAGTATCAGTGTGATGGGGGAAAGACTTTTCACGTTTGTTGTTGTTGAATTCTTACCCAGGAAGCCAGCGAACTCAGTCAAGTTCGACTAGACATCGTCATGTGGCTAGTCGAGAAATCGGAGTGAAATTGGATAGTTTGGATGTGGGATTAGATTGCTACAAGTGATCGAGGGTTTGATATATGAAACGGCCAAATTCCATTGTTCGGTCGAAAGGAATTCTAGTTCGGCGTCTCAGAACAGTTGGAGATCCATCGGCGTGAAAAGCTCTCCGTCTTGTCGAAGATTGGTATAGTGTCGGAGACACATACCATTATTATTCGCATCGGTGAGAGAAACGATATCGGGCTAAGGAAAATACACTTAGCCGACGGTATAAAGTTTCACTGATCGGTGAGACATCCTCAGAGTATCGCCGATAAAGAATATCGGCGTGAGGAACCTTGTCGGGGGAAAGCCGAAGAAGTCACGGCGACCATTAGAGTCCCGCCGATAGAAGTTCATCGGAAGGAGTTCAAGAAGTCTCAGCGACAACGGACTCGTCGGAATGAGATGAACCATCGGGGCCGCGAACCAGAGTCTTACCGAAGCAGAGGGTCTGGCCGATGTGCCTGACGATATCGGTGAGAAACAAGGTATCGGTGTAGGTGAAGGAAGTTTCACCGAAGGAGGAAGTCTGGCCGACGAAGATTGGTCATCGGAGTGACGGAGTATATCGGCCTAAGAAATTTCCCGTGGTCCGATAGTATGAGGTGTTGCCAATAAGCACTAACCGCTACGAGGATATCGGTGAGAACTTGGGAGATCTCCTGCCGATAATGAAGACATAGTCAAATCTTCATTCGCTTCTGCTGGCACTCTGCATCACTTTGCAATCTTGCACTCTTAACAAACTCATCTCCTTCATGCAGAAGTTCCAGTTTAACCAAGATCTCATATGCAGTTGGTAGGTCAATAACATTTGAGAGTTCTGAGTCATTCAAGGTGCTTAGAAGAGCTTCTGTAGTCTGTAGATTATTTTCAGCATCTATGATTTCATTCAGAGTTGTCAGACCACCCTGCGGAGGTACATAGGGTTTTGTGACCATGGATAAGTACACCTTTCCCATACACTCCAAGTGACATTTCATGCGGCCTTTCCAGAGAGTGAAGTTGGTTCCATCAAACTTCAGACTGTCCTTCTTATATGACGACATCCTGGATCTCCTCAAGCGGTTAAGCTCTCTTCAGATCCACTTAGTTATTCATTAGCATAGCAATTAATCATCCATGAAAGCATAAAGCATAAGCATCAGAGCAGATAAACATCAACACATTGAACACCAAGATTTTGACGTGGAAACCCGGTTAAGGGAAAAACCACGGGGTGATTAACCCAAGGATTATTCTCTGTTAGAAGAATAAGAAAAAGATGGCACCTGCCAATTAGGGCTCACAGCCCGAGCACATTGCTCACAAGAGGCACACTGCCTACAAAGAGACACACTGTCTACAGAGTGATAAGAATCACAATCTTGAACTGGAGAATGACATCATTACCATGTCCGGATAAGTTCCATTTAAGCCCAAAAACCCTTGCTCTGCCTTTCGCACTTCTCCTCACTATGCCACGCTCATTCACACAATTCACACTTCAAAATGAATTCACAAACCCTTACTTATACAAGACATTGACTTAGGAATAATCATCTAAGTCGGTAAACATCACAATAACATTCGCAAGGTGTGTAGAACATCCGGTCGGCCTATCTCCGGAAGAACACCAACAATAGGTGGTCATTACATCAAAACCAAACTCTAACTTCAATGCGGACCACCAACATGAACTAGACATGATCCAACGATCATCATAACCTTCCTTGAAGTACCAGGAACATCCGCACTTCATCAGCTTACTGGAATTCTTCTCTTCATCATCCGAAACCTCAAGAACACAGTCTGTCGCCACTGTCACAATGCAAAAGGTACTTCCAGACCTCCAAATCATACACAAATCAAGATGACACATCACAAGGACATCCCAAATACTCCTTCCAATCCGTAGAATAGGATAATTCAATTCTGGATCTCACCAGACCTTTCTGTGACCCTCTGTCACCTCTGAACACCTGCCGGAACCAATTTCACACAAACAGCCATAACTTCTTTAGTTCTTTATGTGGACCTCTAAAATCTTAACTGTAACATCTCAACACTCATATCTACAAACCCTTTAATCTGCATCCTCTGATCTTGAACCTATACAGTACTTTGGCCTTCTTCTCATCACTGTTCTTCACTGTTCCAGATGGAGACTGATTTCCTCAATAACAATAGCACACAACTCATCCAATCCTTCTTACCAATGCAATATGAGTATGTTGACATCAATGACAACACTGGTTGACCTCATACTTGCAACATAGGTCCATCATGAAGATTCTTGGGTTGAGAACATCAGAGGCTTCAAGTGAAAAATCTATTGTCAAGAATCTAATGAGTGCGTATGAGAGTGTGGGTAACACCTCACACACAAAAGATAGTAATGCAACACGGCATGTGATTACATTGACTATAGTAAGTAGTCAAACGAGGAAAGCTCGTCTCATTAGAAAGACAAGTCAAGAATTGAAAATTAATAAGAAAACTTTATGAAGAGCCGTTGGAAGACGCCAAAGAATTGAGGACACTAATGCCAATGAATTATGGGCGTTCTCAGGGAGACTACCATGAAAAGATAAACCAATTGTTGAAGCACTGAGATCACTAATTGAAGACTTTTGGAAGAATTACACAAGGGTATCTCTAAATCAAAGGGATGTGGTAAGAAGGAGAATCGGTAGTCAGAATCGTGAGCCACATCCAAAGCATTTTTTGGATGAGACTCAAACACAATTTTATGGTAAATTTCTAGAGAAGTATCCTCAAATTAAAATTTGTCAAAGATATTTTGAAATGCTAAAACCTTTCTATGTCAAGATAAATCACACATGCACTACTTGTTGTTGTAGATTACATATTGAATTTTCTAACCATTTTGATACTTATAGGTCTATATGTTTAGATATGCATACTAACAATGTTTTGCAAGGTTGTGCCATATGTGCCCCACCAACATCTTCAAGAGACTTCATATCAAGAATTTTATGTGAAAGAGAGGAAGGTCAAATATTCTACAAGAAATTCTGCTTGGATGGCACATGTCATCATTGTGGTGGCTTGCAACATTTGCCAATATGTGAACATATGGAAATAACACATGCAGTTGGAAACGAACTAGTAGAGTTTGGCAAGTATAAAACAGTGGCATACAATACAAAAGATGGTAAAGAAGCAAAGAGATGTGAATTGGTTATTGAAAAGATTCCAGTGTATCAGTTTATGGCTATATTTCGTGACAGCATAGTGTATGAGTATGCAAGACATGCCCATAGAGCTCGATGGTTGGACTTGCAATTCAAGTTATGCAAGGACACATTTTCAGTTGGTAACATTATTTCAGTCGTCAACTTTGCAGAGAACTACAGTCTACAGCCACAGCGTGAGGTGCAATCACAATATTACGACTCCACACAGGTTTCTATATTTGTGCACATCGCATTCATTCATGCAAATGATAGTACAGAGGATGATAGAAAGACCATAAGGGAGTATAATTTCTATATTAGTGATGATCGCATGCATTCTACGGCATTTGTGCAAGGTTGCTTTCAGGTGTTCTACAATGATTTGTCTAGAAGGGGCATATCGTTCAGTCAGCATATCATATGGTCGGATAACTGTGCGTCACAATTCAAGAACTCGTAGAATTTCTATTGGCTGAGTAGGAGGCATAATTTTACATGTATTCAGCATATGTGGAACTTTTGTGAGGTCGGGCATGGAAAGGGGGAGCATGATGGTGTAGGAGCATGTATTAAAAGAGCCATAGCACGAGAAGAGTTAAAGTATAAAGACAATGCAAAGTTGACAAATGTAAAATCGATTGTCAAGTGGTGTAATGCTTCCATGGGTCCAGGTAATGAAGGTAAGTCTTCAGTTCGTATATTTTTTTGGTTGATAGATGATACTAACATTGCACCATATGAGGACTGTTGTACACTGACAGGATCAAATGAGATGCACTCTTTCAGAAGCTCAATTGCAGGTTCATGGAGTATCCATACGTGAAAGATGTCATGCTTTTGTTCTTCCTGTACAATTCAATTATGGGATGAGTGCGAGTCAAAGGAGTGGGTTGACGAATGGCAGTTATCTTAGCCCACTTTACACGTATCAACCCCCGACGGCACTAGAACTAACACAGATGGAATCATCTGTTGACTTTGACCACATATCAGATTTAGTTCAACCAGGTAATATAGGGCACATATATGCATCTAATTTCTTTCTGAGGCAACGTGATCACATAGAGTGCCTCTACAATAACCTCTCTCATTTTTTTATATCTTTGAGGCATTTGCCCGTGGTGAAAAGTTTTCTGCTGCCCCAAAAATCGTCAAAAGGAGGCAGTGTAAAGTTGCAAAGGGGTGTAACTTTCATCCTGCTCCTGATGTGACCAAATTGACTATTCCAACACATCTAGATGGGTACATTTACGCTAGGTGTGGTCTTGTTTTTCACCCAAACATGTTGAAATAGTCTGAGCTACATTGTACCGACGATATCCCTGAAGAGTCTAAAGTGTAAAAAGGTAGCAATCTTTGACTAGATGTTACTCAAAAATTGTGTCACTTAGAAACATTCTGTCTAAGGCAACGCGATCAAGTAGAGTGCCTCTACAATAACCTCTCTCAATTTTTTATATCTCTAAGGCATTTGCCCATGGTGAAAGGTTTTCTGCTACCCCAAAAATTGTCAGAAGGAGGCAGTGTAAAGTTGCAAAGGGGTGTAACTTTCGTCCTGCTCTTGATGTGACCAAACTGACTATTCTAACGCATCCAGATGGGTACATTTACACTAGGTATGGTCCTATTTTTCACCCAAACATGTCGAAACAGTCCGAGCTACATTGTACCGACGATATCCTTGAAGAGTCCAAAGTGCAAAAAGGCAGCAATCTTTGACGAGATTTTACTCAAAAACCATGTCACTTAGAAACATTCTGTCTCAGGCAACGTGATCATGTAGAGTGCCTCTACAATAACCTCTCTTAGTTTTTTATATCTCTGAGACATTTGCCTGTGGTGAAAGGTTTTTTACTGCCCCAAAAATCGTCAGAAGGAGGCAGTGTAAAGTTGCAAAGGGGTGTAACTTTCGTCCTGCTCCTGATGTGACCAAACTGACTGTTCCAACGTGTCCGGATGGGTACATTTACACTAGGCATGGTCCTATTTTCCACCCAAACATGTCGAAATAGTCTGAGCTACATTGTATCGACGATATCCCTGAAGAGTCCAAAGTGCAAAAAGGCAGCAATCTTTGACGAGATGTTACTCAAAAACTGTCACTTAGAAACATTCTATCTAAGGCAATGCGATCACGTAGAGTGCCTCTACAATAACCTCTCTTAGTTTTTATATCTTTGAGACATTTACCCATTGTGAAAGGTTTTCTCCTGCCCCAAAAATCGTCAGAAGGAGGCAATGTAAAGTTGCAACTTCTTAGGCGCAAATATAAGGGTACGCAAGGGGAAAATGGCACCTAGATGACTTAGTGCATTTCTATGACTTCATTCACATGTTTAAATGTTTGAGAAACTCTCCTTTACTAAGCGCTTGTCCTCATGTCAACGTTAAGCTTTATACCTCCTAGGCGCTCAATTAGGTGATGTCATTAGATACAACTTACCTTGTCATGTCCCCGTTTCCAGCTTGATCATCAAGTGAAGAATGGATTAGCCTATTGCTCATTCCCGAAGGCTAATTTAGAATGATGAGGGAATGAATTGGTTTTTGACTAACTCAATCTCATTGTTTTGCATGAACAAAGTTAGAAACTCAAATTTTGGCTAAGTCTGGAAAGCAGAAAGTTGACTCTTGGAGTCTAGGCACCAATTTCACATCAAATTGTCCAAATGAGTGCCCAAGGATGTGGAGTCTTCAATCAGGGTTTGGAAGTGCAAGATGTTAAGAGCAACATCATTCAAGCATGCTCCACACCTAATAAAGGAATTTGAAGTCCCGAAGTCACCCAAGATAGGTTAGGCACACTTTCTCTCTCCTCCAGCCTCAAAGTGGCACCTAGCATAGAAGTATCATGTTAAGAAGCACATCAAACAAGGCGCTCTGGCAGGAAAAGTTGTTTGGCCTTCAAGATGAGGTTTCCTTAGTGAATTAAGTTAGGATGAAATCCTATTCACTCTAGGCGCCAATCTCAAGTTGCACAATCATGAATGGGCACCTTGAGCAATAAGGCGCTACATCATGGTTCCAGGACCTTGAAATGGTGCCCAAGCATGTAGGAGGAATTTTCAAGGAGCGAGAATGTTTTTGAAACTCTAAGGAACTAGTCCAAAGACTCTATGGTGCCATCTTGATACCATTGAGTCAACTTTAGAACTCAAACATATTGAAACAAGGTCTAGGAAGCTAGGCGCCATCTCTTGCCAGTTCAACCTCTCAGATACGCCAACATTGGAAAGACTCTTAATGAGCGCCTAAGTTTGAATTGATCTTGTGATTGAAAGTTTGGTGATGTATTGGTGCAAGATGATCTTCAGTTGAAGCAATCTAAGTTCTAGGAAGGGTTTAGAAGTTATCAACCTCTTCACTAAGTTAGGTGCACTTTACAAGCTTTCTTACCCAAGAGTTGCACCTCATTAAGACAAGGCACATCTTAACCTCCGAGACTTTTCCAAAGAAGCGCTTCAGTTTATTAGCACCTTTGGACTTTGTTTTGCATTCTGAAAGAGAAGGCACACTTTGGAGGCATTTCTAACCCAGATTGGCGCCTAGGTATAGTCATCTCTTTGGAGCATTACAATGTGTTTTAAAATGAAGGAGGACATTTCATAAGTTGGGGAATTAATCACTGAAGACCTTGGAGTGGTTGAATTACTCTAAGCAAGAAGGCGCATTTCCATGGAGTAGCATACTCTAGATAGTGCCTAATGTCATCAAGGTGCAATTGCACCCTCACTTTGGTGCCTATCATCAAGAAGGGGCATTGGGCATTCCTTGAACAGTTCTGAGTGTTTGAAGTTCATGAAATCACCAAGGAATGTTGGGCACCATGTGTATCCTCAACAAGCTTGAGTTTGTGCCTAGACAAGTTGGCGTTTATTCATGTTTTAACTTCCCTCTTGAAGCGCCTAACTTGAGAAAAAGTTATCTTGTTGTTAGTCAAGTGTTTGATATGTTTTGGAGACTCCAAAAGACTTCCTCTTGCTAGGTGCTCTTCTTGGCAACTACAACCTTCAACTGGCGCCTAGATCCTAAAGAAAAACACTTGCAAGTGTGGGCACACTTTCCTTGTGATGGAGCATCAAACTGGCACCTAGAAATCATAATGCATGAAGTGAATGCCTAGGATCCTATTGGTCCAATAGGTGGTTTTGGGATCCGTGTCAAGTCATTGGATTAGGTTGCCAACTCAGAATGAGTCATCAGATGGAATACTCCCTTGGATATGTTTCTTGGGAAACATGCATTGGTTCCTCTTTGTGCATTGAAAAATGTACCTTCATTGCCTTTGGAAGGCCTATAAAAGGAGGAGCTCTCTCATTCATTTGACATCTAATCTTGTGGCGAATTTGAGTTGGGAGGAGCTAGAATTTGCGCCTAGTTGGAGATAGATATTTTGGCTTATTTGATGATGGCCTCAAGTCTCTCTACCAAGGTGCATTTTGATGATGTTCTTATTTAAACTCTTATGAAGACTATCTCATCTCTAAGCACTCATCCTCATGATTTTCATGCACTTAGACTTCAAGGTGCCAAAACTAGTAGGAAAATATTTGGGGGGAAACCACGCTGATAAAAGTTGGGTAAATTTAACCTCCGAGTCTGATTAGGCTCCATATAACAATAATATTTATATCATGTCCCTTTGCTTTATGAAACAAGCAGTATGTATCAAGTCATAGGGATAACACTATGGTCCTTAGAAATTTCTCTGTGACTTTTGATAAGATTATCTACTATTATGTGGATGCTTGATAGTATTAAAATTATTGGGCATTAAGTTAAGGTGACCATTCTTGTTATGATCATCACTTTTCACAAGGGGTATGTCAGTTATCCCATATATCATTACATTATGATTATTTTTCAATATCCTAATGGTGGAAGGATTATTTTCACTATTATCTCTAGCTTGGGAAGTCATCAACCATCCATTTATTCTGTAAACCCTTTACCCACTACTAATTGTGGCTTGATCAATTCTTAATGCACTTTCTAAAGATTCCTCATAAGACTTATAAGGTAACTTCTAAACCTCCTCCCTTGTATCCCTATTTACAAAATGCAAAAAAAGGTTATAGATTTCTCTATGGGCCATATTTAGGGCACTAGTTGACAAATAAAGGACTTGCCTCCAACTTCTAAAAATGTACCAATAACTAAACATTTTATTTCATACTTAGGAACTCTCAAATTCTTGCCTTGACCAATTTGTTCATATTGAAAGGTATCACAAAATCACCAATGGGTTGTATGAAGAAATGTATAGAGACCTTTGGAAGGTAATAGTACCAATTTAACATGATTCCTTCAAGGGTCTTGGGAAATATCCTAGCCACAACTATGTCCCAAGGGAAGATCTCTCTTACAGTCATCATATATGCCTTGATGTGGGAATTTAGATTCCCTTCCCCTTTGAATTTTGGTACATCTAGAAGGGGATGTAATAATAACATATTATGAATTTTTTAGTCAAGAGGTTCTTTTAAATAGTCTAAGTAGGTTCCTGAAAAGGAATCTTCAGAAGTTGGAGTTCTTATGAACATGAGACCCATGGATGGGGCTTGTGTACTAAGTTGATTTTTCATTTACGCATTTGTTTGATATCCTAGATACATTGGTTGGACAGTGATGGGATGATACACTATGGGAGTCACATGATTTTGTGGTGCATAAGCTCCACTAGGTTGTTGAAGATGTGGGAAAGTGTCATTACTAGTTTTTTGAAAAAACAAATTTAGATAGGGAAGATTGAGTTGCCCCTTAGTTTTTCTCAACCCTAGTGTTGAATGGATTCGTTTGAACTTTTGGTCTTTCTATAGTTTTGTCCTTTAGAGGTTTCTCAACACCTCTAGCCTTTAGCATCTTGATCCATTGGACTAGTGTGGCTATGAGCTTGGAAAGTGTTGCAACCTCCATCCTTTAAACTTCTCCACCTTGTTATGGGTTGTTTTGAGTGTTTTCACTTGCTTTCTCTTCGAGAATATTTTCTAATGATACATGATGTGTCATAGATCATTCAACTTGATAAACAACATGGAGGGATTCTCATGCCTCCTATACTTCTTGCAAGTTTCTTTATAGATAGCTCACATCATTGTCCATCTAGGTGGTCATTTCCCTAAATATTATGATAAGATAATCCTGTTAATGAACTTTGGATTGAATGAGAATTAACATGCTTTGTCTTGACTAGAATAGTTGGGATGGACAAAAATCTATTGATTCTAGGTTGGGTTGTTAAAGGTCAAGAAGTTTTGGTGTCTAATGCCCTCTAAATCTAAATAATTAAAATTATAGTGGTTCAATAAGTTACAACAAACAGTTAGGTAGACAATAGACTATAAGGAACAAGGACTACACATGAATCCAAAACAACACTAGTCAATAAGGACATCACAAGTAACTCAATATTACTTCCAGAGGCGTTCACAAAAACAAAAGGGAGAACACAACTAGAGAATGCTAGACTGTAGTAGGGATGAGTGTCTGATGTAGACCACACAGTGGAAGCATAGAATTATCAACTTTTGAACCTTCAAACTCACTATTGGTGAGACAACATACCATCGGCGAGCTTAAAATTTCATCGGCCGATAGGCCGATGCCACCATGACTCCGTTTGATTTCACTTCTAACAAACATCCCATCATTGACTCTTATCGGTCAGACAAACCGCTATCGGTAACTTTATATCCTTTCACACCGATGTCTTTGTCACTCTGATACGAGACTCTAAGTCCCTCACCTATCGGTAGGACTTAATACCATCGGCACACTCAAAAACTCT
Organism: Cunninghamia lanceolata; assembly: GCA_027924645.1. Taxonomy (NCBI): domain Eukaryota; kingdom Viridiplantae; phylum Streptophyta; class Pinopsida; order Cupressales; family Cupressaceae; genus Cunninghamia; species Cunninghamia lanceolata. The sequence goes on from BSBN01000072.1 coordinate 34,679,679, forward strand.
TCTGTCAACACACTGATCTCACCAATGACAACCTTCAGACCACACTCGTCGGTGAGACTCCAAACATCAATGAACTCTAATCTCGTTGGGCCGATACACCGATGGATTTCAACTATCGGTGTGACCCCCTTCATCGGCAAAGCTCTCAACTGCTCTTCCGATGCACCGATGGGATTATCTTCTGATACACCGATGTCTTCGACTTCGAACCACACTCGTCGGCAAGACAAACCACTATCGGTGAAGCCTAACCAAGGTCTACCGATACGCTGATACGACCAACTCTTGACGTCAATACAAGGTTCTTTTGAAGGAAAAGGGTGCCTAGGCTTATGGGGCTCAATTTGATGTATTTATTGAAAGCTCAAGGTGAATTGATGCTTATTGAAAATGCCACTTAGTCCTTCATTTACATTCTAGGCGCCATTTCCTATTGACTTATATACTCCTCGTCATGCTAGGGTGCCATAATGAAGTGGTTTAGACAATAGGTGAGCTTCACTTACTAGAGGCTTGTTCTCCTTCCACCTTAGGCACACTTTTATGGTGGAACAGGTGTCAATGGGTGCCTTGTCTTAAATGAATGCTCTCTCTAAGTTGGGCACCCTTTTAAGGCTTTATGAGTTGCAATTTGCGCCTTAACCCTTCATGCTTGTTGCTCAATGTTTGAATGTTTAAGAAAGTCTCCTTTAAGCACTCATCTTAATGACTTTTTCTCAAGGCGCAATCATCCTAATGACTTGGATATTCATCCTAGTGTTTCACGGTATCAGGCTAGCAAACTTAGTCATTTTCAGGATCTCAAACATAAAGAATAACATGATGATTCATTTTTTTGTATTGCATATAGTTGACATTCTATGCTACTCATAAAGAATATTAATATTTTCTGTTCAACATGATGATTCATTTTTTTTTAAATACAACTTTTATCTTTTAGTTCCAAAATGAGGTTTAGGTGATACTTGAATAACAATAGCTAGCTTATTGGATCAACAAACATCCTATGTAATACAATTGGACTTTAAATATTTGAAGTAGCCATCTACAAATATCCATTCAAACGTGGATTTATAATGCAAGTATGGACGCCATCAATAAAAAGAGATTTGTATTAACCAAATATCCATATAGGCATACATCAATATCTGTCGATATAAGTATAACATCTATACAAAATAGCCATACAAGCTTACAAGAATTCCATATAGGCATACAATGTCAACTATATACAATACAAAATATATGTCCACAAATGCCATATAGGCATACAACAAAGGAACACAATAAAAAGTCATTCCCCTCTGGCTGGTGAAGAGAATAGATCATGGGCAGCCTTTGATCTTCTAGGGGATGGAGACGCACATGTGGGTGGTCTACTACGAACCCAAGTGTTACTCCTCCTATTTAGTTCTTCCTGCATCTTTAGCTTTTACAATAAAAAGTATAGACATTAATATATAGAAATTACATGTTATAAAAAATGAAACATTTAACAAAATAATCACTTACCGCTAACATATAATATGTCTCCTCACTTGCCTCAGTAGCAGGAATAGGCCCTGGTGATGTCATGTCCTATAGAAACCATCCAAATAGAAATTAAACTTCAAATCAATAATCTTTTGATTTTTCAAAAATAGACAACAATAACAATGAATGTAAATTGAAATTTACTAATCTGCCTCATACCCCTGTCAATGCCATGGAGCTATGAATCGCAAAGGCTAGACCATGCTTCATTGCCCTCTGAACATGGGGAGGTGTCTCTGCAGCCTACATCATCTGGAAATAAAACAACATTATTCAATTACGAAAACTATAATAGTGATGCAAATCATGGCTCCTAACATACACACACTTTCATCTAAACATGGAAGTACACACAATAAAGCACACAAGTCATATACAAAAATCTAGTAAGTACAATTCATTCATTAAACTATTTATTTTATTACCTCCGTAAAGCTTTGAAGTCCACCACCACTAGTAGGTGTTGCCGTGAAATCTACAATATTAACCTATTCAACATCTAAAATCAGATATTAGAATACCATTCATATAACAATGCTATTCACATGTAATATTTATAATTGTTTGCTAGTTACATACCCCGACAGTAGATGATCTAGTGTAAAATGCAGGTGGCGAACCACTGAAAACTGCATCGACGCTATGACCCTAAAATTTTATTAAAATCATCAATTTAAATTAGTTAATCTTACTTTTCAAAAATAAAATTTAATAAATTCAATTCAATAAACTTGCTAATATTTAGCTAAGTATCAAGGCTGAAAGTCTCACTCAGGAGGGTATCTATCATCACCATTTGCTCACCTGCAAATGTAGCCTGTGCACCTACGTCCTGACTATCCATGGGGTCATAACCACAGGCTGACCCGCAAGTCTGACAAGTATGGGGTGGGACCCTACTCCTCACACTATCTCCCAACCCACTCTGTGCTACAGGACTGGCATGCGCTATGATGCTCTGGGTCAAGGTACTAATGGACTGAAGTGTATCAACCTCAACACTCTCCTTCACAATGGAAGGGATAGAAACATGCTCATGGGCTGGTCTGCTAATTACTTGTCTCACTACCTGTTGTGGGTCAACACGTGCCCCTGGTCTATCTTGTGCTGACCCCCCACCTCTACCATGGAAGTCCCGCATATCAAAATAGTTTGGCACTTTATTGAGGACAAACTCGCAGTAGAGTTTCCTCAAAAAGTATTGCGGGACCTCATTATTATTGCATGGAGGATGGTCAAAAACCATCTACCACCTCTGCCCAAAATTATCCCTTATCGCTTGGTTGTTGCACCAATGGATAGGGAACCTCTTGCATGTAATGGGTGGAGGTTGATTTGTTTGTGGGTTTGTGAAAATCGAACATAAGTCTAATTTTGTAATTTGTAATTTTTTCACATCTTGGTATGATAGCTTGTCTGCATAATAGTCTCTAAACTCTCTCCTCTTATCTGTCCAAGTAGTTATTTGCTTGCTAATTGAATCTACATTTGATAACATAGATTCAAGAGATTCAGCAAGCGTGGACCTATGCAAGGTTGAAGTGCAAGGATCTTTCAACCTTGCAATTATATCTTCAATTTCTTTTTTGTTGTTTTCAATTTGCCCCATTATATTTTCTTGTGTTCCAAGGGCATGTCAAGGAATAGATGGAGGAGGTTGTTGTTCTGCAAGTATTTCCTCCTTAGGATTTTGTGGATTTTGAGGAGGAGGAGGAGGAGGTGCATTAACATTTCCTGACAATTAATGAAATATACATCAAAAATCAACTCAAACCTACCTATTTAGAAACAAATTCAAACAAAAAAACAAATATAACTCACTCCTTTGGTGTGTTCGACGTCGTGGTGGCATTTTGGTGACGAATCAATAAGGTTTTTGTGTTGAATTGAGTTTTGCAAAACGCGAGTGCGCTCCCTAGGGTTTGCAGGCTGCAGGCATAGAGGAGAAGAAAGAAATGAAATGAGGTAGAAACCTTCTTTTTATTTATTTATAGCAAGCCATAACGCGCTCGCATTTTGTTTTTTTTTTTTTTTGAAAATAATTTGGCCACTTTTTGGCCCCCCATCTTTTTGCACTTACCCTTATCGGCGGTTCCGGAGAAAGTCCGACCGATAGGGAAGGTTACGCCGAAGGTAGATGCCATTGGGTAGAGGTGCAACATCAGCAGAAGAGTTGGAAGCATTCAGCAAAGTCAAGAGTCTCACCGAATGTATATTGTGAATGTATATCACAAATGCATGTGGGGACTGTACATTGAGAATGTATCTTTCATCAGATACAAATGTTGATCGGGCGCAACGGTGAATTAGGATATTGCCACCGGTAATCGCAAGTCACGCCAAGCATATGCTAAGTTGGCGTATTGGCACATCGGCTAAGGTTTATAAGTGTTCGCTGATGGTATTGTTCTTGTTGATAGTCAGAGTCCTCACGTCGTCATGACTGTAATGATAGGTGTAATAGGTTGCAAGGTGACCCATGGTGGAGGTCTTACCGACTGAGGCTTCCCATCATATTGGTATCAGAGCTAGCGAAAGCTTTGGGCGGAGGTGTTGTGTATTTGATTTCTATCACTGAGAAGGTAAATGAAGAATTGCTCATGCCATCTAGTTGTGAGAAGGAATAGGACTCCTGTAGTGTGTGGGCAGACGATGATGAGGTCTGTCAAGACCATACACCAATAGAGGTTTGGCTGGAAGAGGATGCAGAGTGAGGCCACTGCGAGAGAGAGGGGTAGTGCATCTCCAGGATCTGCTATTAGACGAGAGGAATGGGTCTGTGAAGCAGCGTGTAGGATGGGCATCTGATTTAGCATTGTGTTGTAGTAGAATTGAGGATTTGCAGAAGTGTTGGTGTTGTCTGTGAATGTTTATGTCAGACAGAGAGAGTGAAGGAGAGTCTAGCAATATGCCTCCAAAGGGGATGACCACCGAAGTGGTTAAGAAATTTCAAGAGATGGAAGAGATGATCAAAAGTGGAGTCAGGGAAGCACTCCAAGAAGAATTGAGGGCAATGAAGATAGGAAAAAGGATAGATGAAGGTTCAGATGGAGAAGAAGAGAAAGAGGATGAAGAAGAGGAACAAGAAGAGGTAAAGATACCGGCTGAACAAAAACAATTCCTGGAAGCCATCAAGGCAATTGGCAAGGACTCTTCAGAGGCTCAGATAGATATCCCCATGTTTAGTGGAAAGATGAATGCTGAGGAAGTCATGGAGTGGATTGAGGCTCTAAACAACTACTTTGAATACAAGGAAGTTCCTGACAGTAAGAGAGTTAAGTTTGCAAAAACTAAACTCAAAGGTGTTGCACTTACATGGTGGAATTACACCCAAGGAGAGAGGGTAAAGAATGGGAAAAGTATGATATCTTCATGGAGAAGAATGCTAGAGAAGATCAAGTCCCAGTTCCTTCCATCTGACTATGAGGTGCAGATTTATAGGACAATGCAGAATCTCAAGCAAATGGATATGGATGTGGCTACTTACACCGAAGAGTTTCACAAATACACTCTTCGTTGTGGGTACATGGAGGATGAAAAAGCCAAGGTAGCAAGGTACCTAAATGGTCTAAGGATCAATATTCAAGATGAGATAAGTTTATTTACACCTGAAACTGTGGAAAAATGCTTTCAAGTAGCATTAAGAGCTGAAGAGAAGCTGAAGAGGAAAGGTGAGCAACAGTGTAAAGGAAGAGGTGACAGAAATTTTAGAGGTAGTTTTGGAGGAAGAAGTCCTAACCAGAGGCCTAGTGGTGAGTCTAGCCAAGAAGAACAAGTTGGAGACTCAAGTAGTAGAGGAGGCTACCGAGGAAGAAGGCCAAATGAAAGAAGTGGGACAAATGGATTAGACAGAGGATCCAAGTTCTCCAATATGAGATGTTATAACTGCAATCAGATAGGGCACCCGGCTTATAAGTGTCCAATGAAGGCCTCAACTTCTCATGGTAATGAGAGGAGAACCACATTGACTCAAGAAGATGCAGGGAGTGTGACATCTCCTAAAGTGAATTTGGCATCAGAGGTGGGAGAAAATTTGATGATCAAGAGAACATTGCTCAAAGAACCAGTGCAGATTGAACCATCACAGAGGAGAGCTCTTTTCAAGATCAATTGCAAAAGCAAACGTAAAATATGCAAGGTAGTCATAGATTCTGGTTCAACAGATAATATGGTATCTAGGGAAATGATGGATAAACTGAACATAGAAAGGATTCCTCATCAAACTCCTTACAGAGCATCTTGGGTAAGTGATACTCAATCACTTTTGGTAAGTGAATAGGCATATGTTGATTTTCAGATTGCAGAATATAAGGAGAGAATTTTATGCGACATTTTGCCCATGGAGTGTTGTCACCTACTTTTAGGTAGGCCGTGGCAATTTAATCATCAAGCCTTATATGATGGATATGCTAACACATACACCATCAAGAAGGATGGCAAGACCTTTGTGATGACACCATTGCAAGAGGATACTGAAGCAACGAAGGCAACCAAGATTATTTTGGTGGGTAAGAAAGAGTTTGTAAACATCAATGAAGAAGAGACAAGGATAGTTGAAGATACCTCAAGGAGTGGGGTTACCAAAGATCACAGTTTGAAGGTGATTTCAGTTTTGAATGATAAAGATCAGATGATAATGTCTGAGATGGATCAGATGAAGGTCAAAGAGCAGGTCTGCAAGCAACCACAAGTTGATTGGAACAAAGAGGATGCTATCATAGTAGGGACTATTGTTTGTCCTATAGAGCCAACAAGAGTTGGAAGGAAAACAAATTCTACTATAGTAGCAGTACAAGAAGCATCAAACAAGGTTTTGAATGCAAGTGTTCAAGCAGTTATGACAGTAAATAATCATGACATGCAACATCCAAGTTTGGTTGCAAGCACTCACTCATGGCAAGGTGTGAGTAGAGCCTACAATGCTAGGCATGAGTTTTTGATTCCATGGAAGCAAGTTGTAGTCTAGAGATCATGGGGAAGGCATGATGTAGCAAAGGATACAGGTGGTGCAAGACAAGGACTCAACTCATGGGACATGAGTTCTTTTCTAGGTGGGGTGTATGGTGCAGGAGCACCTAACACAAGGTGGCCTCCATGAGGCATTTGAATCATGTTTTGTTTAGAAAATCATGTTTTGGGTTGTAATAAGGTCTATTTGACCAATGCATGTAATTTCAGTTTGTATCTAGGTTCATTTTGTAAGTCCCAAGGGACTTAGGTCATGTTTGTCAAATTGTTAGTAGTAAGACGGTTGGTCTCCCAGCCGCTTGGAGACGATTAGTTTCTCCTAGCCACTTGGGATCGTTCTCCCAGCCACCTGGAATAGGGTTGGTGCTCCTCTGGCGAGTTTATAAAGCCAGGGAGATGAACAGAATCAAGCACTGATGATATTATAATTGAATGCAATTGTGCGATTGTAATCGAGCATTATGAAGGAGAAAATGATCTTTTATGTGTTGTCAATTTGTTTTCTGTTCCTATAATTATAAATCATTTAGCTATAGATTTCCATTCTTCTGTGTTTTCCTGTTGTTGCAATATGTCGATATGAAGCATTCCATTGATAAGATTTCTGTCAAAATCAGTGGAATGGCTTCATTGTACAGATATCTATTTTTGTTTCCTATTTTGTTTTCCTATTTGATAGTGCAGATGTTCTGAATCGAGGGTTGTGCACAGTAGATCACCTAGCATCTCCATGTTCTAGGGTTTGACTAGAGGATTTGGAGCTGATATCGGTGAGACAGAGGCCATCGACGAAGCATTCCTCGCTCAGAGCGATGGGGATAGTCTGGCCGAAGGGAGGATCGGGCTACTGAACAGAAGTCGCAGCCTAAGGTTTAAATTAGATTATCGGTGGTTCCGGAGAAAGTCTGACTAATAGGGAAGGTTATGCTGAAGGTAGATGCCATCAGGTAGAGGTGTGACATCGGTAGAAGAGTTGGAAGCATTCAACGAAGTCAAGAGTCTCACCGAATGCATATCGCAAATGCATGTGGGGAATGTACATTGAGAATGTATCTTTCATTAGATACAAATGTTGACCGGGTGTAATGGTGAATCAGGATATTGCCACCGGTAATCGCAAGTCACGCCAAGCATGTGCTAAGATGGCGTATCAGCACATCGGCTAAGGTTTATAAGTGTTCGCCGATGGTATTATTCTTGCCGATAGTCAGAGTCATGGGTCCTCACGTCGGCATGACTGTAACGGTTGGTGTAACAGGTTGCAAGGTGACCGATGGTGGAGGTCTTACTGACTAAGGCTACCCATCAAAATCCCAACCTAGTAAGGGTTGAGAGGGAGCAGGAATACAAGTCAAACCAATCCATAGAAATAAGGGCTCTATCCAGCTTGACTTGGATGAGATTATCCCCAGTTCTTTGGTTAGACCAGGTAAACTTAGCTCCCTTCAAATCCAAATCGAACAAAGCTTCATCATTCATGAAGTCCATTAGGGTCATTCTATTGTCAAGAGGTGCTTGAGAGCCACCCCTTTTCTCATCATCTCTAAGAGTGGAGTTGAAGTCTCCCATAACAAGTCATTTTGACTCAAAGTGCAGCCTTCTGAAGGTTCCCAACCTTTACCAAAGTTTCTCCCTGGGATTCTTGTTATTAGGAGCATAAATATTAGAAATGATCCAAGAAGAGTCTTCTCTCGTATGAACAAACTTAGTCACCGCCTAATTAGAATCCGCCTAAATGGGAATTCCAGTAACCGATTTAGGGTTCCATATGGTGGTTACCCCTCTAGAGGCTCCCTCATAATTACATCCTTGAAGGCCGCACTTAATAAAGAATCTATTCTTAATATTATCCAATTTATCCATCTACATCTTGGTTTCTTGGATAAGCATAATATCTAGTTTAAGGTCCCGGATTAAGTTTGACATTAGGTCATGCTTATGACTATTATTTAACCACATGATGTTCCACGACAAGATCTTCATGATATGATTGGGTTTGTTCTCCTAGAGCATAGCTCCATGAGGGTATTTTGCATCCCTCCTTCAACCTCCTTCTTACTGTCTCTTTCTCTAATAGCACTGGCCGATGGTCTCCCCAACCTTTTCTCCAATCTAAAGTCAACCTTGGCTAAACTTCTAGTAGCAACTCTACTATGGTGAGGGGTTAGTTGTTTTTTCTTCTTCCTTTCCTTGACCTCCTCAAAGGGCACTTCCTCCAGGGACTTATCCTCGACATACTCCACCTTAGGAGTCTGCACAGGGGAACATGGGGTATCATCGCTTCCCTTGGGACCAAGAAAATCTTCATTGTTGCTCACAACAACCAAAGCATTGCTCGGAGAGCAATTCTCTTTGCATGAAATCTTCAAATCATGGGATCCATCACTTTTAGGTTCAAAAGGGATAATCGCCAGCCCCTTTGGTGTTGAATCATCCTTAGCTTCCATCGAGATAGGATAAGCTTCTAGCTTAGCTTCCTCATCTTGGCTCTAGGCTTTCCCCTGTTCATTTCTTTTCTTTTCCTTCCAAACCTTTTGGTTAGGCTTCATTCTCTTAGATGGGTAATTTTTCGCCCAGTGGCCTGTCTTTTTACAGAGAAAACAAGCAAAAGGGATAGATTCAAACTCAATAGCCTTCTCCCACACACCAAGTTTTGATGTAATCTTGATGGAGGGGGGCAAGCTAGTAGATTGATTCACCATAACACATATCCTAGCATACACCAATCTCTTTCTGGACAAAGTGACCGGGTCCACCATACGTAGACTACCAAAAGCACTAGCCAATCCCTTGAAGACTTCTTCATCTCAGAACTCCATTAGCAAGCCTAGGAGTCTGACCAAAACCGGGGCTACATTGAAGGAGGTTTTCGACGCATCAAAGCCAAGCTCTCACTTCCTCAAAGCAAGAGTCGAGTTCCCTATTAATGAAGGCATTTATGATTTTTATATGACATTCATAAGTTCTCATGAGTTCATCTAAGGGTCCATATTGATTAACATTTGGTCATTTTTTATTTTTATGTGACAACATATATTATAAATATGTTGCAAGACTAAATCCTATAACCACAAGTACTATATCAACAATAGGACCCTGCTCAACTACTAGCCCCTCTCACCTATAGCACATAGGCAGAAAAACAAAAATTAGTGAACTTTTGTCATGAAATTCACCTACATAATGAATTGAACCTCTTTTTAGGTTGTAGAGTTAACCCAGATGTGGATATGGACAAACATGTAAGTTGCACAAAGTCTTGACTATTTTTCATTTAATGATTTGCAGAGCTCAATCTCTAAGTTGCATCTTATGCAATGGTCCCACGTGGCTGCACAAGTAGATTTTATGCTTGAATTTGGGCAGAAAGGGTGGTTGTATGCAAATTTTAAATTATTTATAAAGGATAATTTAGAATCTTTCCCTATTATAGTGGATCAAATACATTTTAGGAATTTAAAATATGCTCTTAAAAAAGGGTTGAAATTAAACAATAATTATATAATAATAAATTTTCCTCCAAATTTTATCTCCTAAATTTTCCATACTAACAAATAGTTCTTTATTAAAAAATTGTTTTTAAGGAAAATTATATAGGAAAAAAACTAAATTTAAGATAATTGTTTTAAGCAGAAAAATAAAATATTCGTGGGATCACTACCTCCACAAATAACTCTTTACAAAATTGAGGAGCCAAAATAAGGGAAGCAACCACATGGACCAACTGCACCCAGTATTTGGAGACTTGAGGAGCCAAAATAAGGGAAGCAACCACATGGACCAACTGCACCCAGTATTTGGAGACCAGAAAACGAAAGATGTAATAGTAAGCCCGTTACCTTTAGACAAACCAGAATGATCTCCTCTGTATCTCCATTCCCAAGCTCTTTGAAGCTACGTTGTGAGAATGTTGGTCACTTTCTGATGGTGTGTAAGGCTCATAGAACTTACAGCAGTTGCAAAACTATTGACAATCATGTCAAATGCATTCAAATTATGTATTCTTTAGAGTGATTTACATTCTCCAGTATCCATTTACTCTTACACGTGCTTGGCTTGGCTTAGCTCGAGCGTTACCATTTACTCTTCTTTTCTTAAAATGCCAAGCACACTCTGTCGCTTTCTCTCAGTATTTCTGGGTGTTTAGTACAATAAAAGAGTTTTTTGTTGCACCAATATAGAGACCAGATCAACACGGTTTACATCAACATCTGTTCTCTAATGTTATGAGTTTCGAAGCTCACAGGGAAACCTGAATTTCTTTATTAAAGGGTTGTGTTTAATAGAGCATTCATGCTAAACAAGGCATAACATTGATGTTCTGCTACATAGTTTTGGCAGGTTTTACTGCTTGGGTTTTAACCCAATGTCTTTCGATCAAAACCCATCTGGTGTAATTGGTTGGATTGTGTTTAAAGCTTTAAACCCTTGTATAAAGAAATGGAATTGGCTGTCTGCTTTAAATTTGTGGCATTTTTGTGATTTGACACTTATTTGATAAAAGTGCTTGAATGGGTTTTGGTCAGTTGTATTAGAAACGAAACCTATCTCGTGGTATGATTTGAATGGGCTTTGGTTTTGGTTATCTGCAATTTGTGATATCTCTATAATTTGATGAAATTGCTAGAGTGGGTTTTGTCTCACATTGCTTTGGAAATGAAACCCATCTCATTCTATGGAATGCGTTTTTAATATCCACTAAAAAACACACACTGGTTGTGATGCCTTCTATTTGGTTCCTTGGTTTCTATGTTAATCTTTAGTTTATGGTAAACATGTAATTTGACACCAATAGATGAAATTGGATGGATTGGTTTTGCCTTAAATGTCTATGGAAATGAGATTGTCATGTTACTACATTTCACTCCTAAATTTCTGATATTCGAATTCATGTGATCAAAATGCATGGATTGTGTTTAAAATCCCAATGTCTAGGGTTAACTTGTTCTTTCAAATCTGATATCTCATTTTTCTGAAAATTATTCTCCTTCTTCAATTCTTCCAAACTTTCTTCAAGATTTTTGTTCCTCTTTTCCACCTTCCCAAACAGTTTGAAACCTTCTTCTAATTCTACAAATCTCTCTTCAATATCCTCAAACAACTTCAACTCTGCCTCTAAATCTTCATTTATCCTTCTTGCATCATTTAGTTCTTCTTTAAGGGCATCATATTTGTCTTCTCCTAGTTCTCTTATTCTTTCCAACAATTCTGAATTACACTTCTTGATTTCACACAATTCTTCTTCCAAAATATCTTTTTCACATATTAGGGTTTCATTCTCCTTCTTCATCCTTTTTCCAATCTTCCCCATTGAAATAAATCAGATAAACAACTAAATTTGAAAATCTTACCTGAATCTTCCTTGCCTTGATCTTTCTTATGCAATGACAATTGTTACTTCTAGGGTTTCACACTTCTCTCAACATTTTCACCTTCCAAACAAATTCACCACCTTCCTAGCAGATTCACAACTAGCCCAACAGATTCGAACCAGCTCTAATACCACTTGATGCAATCAAGGTAGGAGGGTCCGGTGAGGGATAGTCCAACCTTGCATCCTAATTAACTAACACCATGATCATAATGGATATGCAACAGAAGCTAACAGTTAATCAACAGAAAGGTAAAAGATATTCATGAACGCATAAGACCAGATGTATTCTGGGAAAACCCTAACAGGGAAAAACACAACCTTCAAAGCTCATTCTTCTTATAATATAACTTCAAATCGAATTACGCATGCCTCAAGGGCTTTACAGATGCTAGGTCGCAACCCAAAAATTACAAATAATTCATACAACAATATTCTTTCATGATTTCATTCTTCTACATCTCAATTCTCTGCTTTGCTACTCCTTCTGCTTCCTACTCCGCCTTCTACTCTATCCTGCTACTCATTCGGATCAAAACAACCTAGGATATCCCTTCATATCTTCGTGCTATCGATAACTTCCTAGAAACAATCTTTTTTCTCTTATTTATATCCTCCGCAACCTTTCTAAACATCAACAAGTCAGCGTAATTGCAACGGCTAGTTTATGAAATGTGTGCACAAAATAGGTCGGGCCTAAACATAAGGCACTGCTCCAAAAATGTATAGAACTTCATGCGAATCTCACTAAAGGTCGACCAAGTCCTAAACTTCATCAAACAATGCTCCTTTTTGCTCCGCAAGTCACGAATTTTCTCTGCAAGCCAATTTAGACTCCACTGAACATTGTTGGCTCTGTTCTGCAAAAACAGTCAATCTTCTGATAGCAATATCTCCCCAAAATCAAAGCCAAATGATCTGAATTATTGATATGTTGTAATTGACTATGTCTAGATGTCAAGTCCAGCTCTGTGGCTTCTCATACTCAAATGTGGTATCTCCCAGTTCACTGTCTCAATACTCTATTTTCACTGTTAACTGTCTCAACTATCTTGAATTCTTCTGGATGCTCCTGCATCAGAGTCTCGGGGTTATTTTGAAAAGTGAGCCTCATCACTTAGATTTGTATTATGTCAAAATCAAATAGGTTTGGTGATATGTCTTCAGGTACTTGCAACTACCTCAAGGTCGGCGGTCTATCCAAGTCCACCCTGCAAAACTACCTCAAAAGTAATCTAGATTCAGCGATCTATTTTCAAGTACTTTCAACTACCTCTAAGTCGGCGATCTATTCAAGTCCACCCTGCAAAACTACCTCAAGTTCATCATCTTGCCATGGTCTAGGTTCAGCAGTCTACATGCAAGCCTTGCACTACCTCAATGATCTGATGTCTAAGCAAGTCTTCTCCGCAAGTTGTCTCAAGATCAATGTCTGTTTCAATCAAATTCATTCATGCATCCTCCAAAACAATCAAGTTACTTTCTGATTCAATCAATACGCTTTCTTATTTTCTCTGCAACACTGTCTACTCTCCCATTTCCTCCGCACTCATCAAAATCTTATAGCTTCCACTCTGCTTACACTGCTTCTATACTTCACTTTGTTCCTTTACCATAATCACTTCTATCCGGTACAGAATCCTTCTCCTCCAATACAATCCTGTCATTCCCTCTTTCTCTATCACATGAACTCTTTTCTCTACCATGCTTTACACTTGTTCACATAGCTTTCTCTTGCACCATTTCTCTGTTGATTAGTCTATAACATGATTCTTCTTAAGATTAATGCTTCTCCTTCTTCTGGTTTCTCTATTATACTCAATGATTCAAAAGGTTCTTCTTCTTCCTCTGCATAAACTATCTCTGCATCATCCTCTTCTGGTTCTTCTGTCACACTTAGTGATTCCAAGGGTTCTTCTTCTTCTATACAAATCATCTCTGTATCAACAGGTTTTCATCCTCTGCACAAACTATCTCTGAATTACTTACTGCTTCTTTATTAGTTTCTTTGGTTAAATGTTCTTGATGACTTTCCTTGCTTGATTCTTTTCTCCTCCAAACTTGAAAATAGGTTCTTCTTCTTGCAAATCATTTTACATTCCTCTAGTATCTTTCACTGTGATAAGAATTATGACTCCTGTCACTTCTCCCTGTATAGTTTGCATTAGTATCCTTGTTCTGCTTCGCATAAGGTCTTCTTTCTTTGCATCCTGATCCAACATATGAATACTTCAGTCTATATCTCCCTTTGAACATACAAGTAACATGTTTGCATTCCTGTCCATCAATCCATCCATAATTCTTCTGTATACAACCTGCCATAGATTTTCTCCTCCTCATTCTATCCCAACACATCCTTTTAGAATGATTCCTTAAGCCACAAAACTTACAAGGGTATAGATCCCAACACAATTTCTTTTCATGCCCCTATCTATTGCAATGTGAACAATACATACCTCTTCTTCCCTTATTTGATTTGTTTGAATTTGCCATAACATTCTTCCTCTGTCATATCCAAGGCCTTCACTTCTTGATCTTATTACTGGTTCAATAGGTTATGTAATTCCTTACTGATGCTTTCCCAATCCTTGTCCTTCATATCTCATTCTCTGCATGATTTTGAAACCAACACCATCACCAACAACTATAGGTTCATTTGCATTGTCATCTTCAATTTCACTATCTAAAGAAACTTCTACATTATCACACAAATCATTAGTATCACAAGAACCGTCACAAAATTTAGGCTTAGATCTTAGACTTTCATTCTCCTTCTTGCATGCTACAAGTAACTGCTCTAACTGATTAACTTGTTCTTTCAAATCTGATATCTCAGTTTTCTTAAAATTGTTCTCCTTCTTCAATTCTTCCAAACTTTCTTCAAGATTTTTGTTCCTCTTTTCCACCTTCCCAAACAGTTTGAAACCTTCTTCCAATTCTGCAAATCTCTCTTCAATATCCTCAAACAACTTCAACTCTGCCTCTAAATCTACATTTCTCCTTCTTACATCATTCAGTTCTTCTTTAAGGGCATCATATTTGTCTTCTCCTAGTTCTCTTATCCTTTCCAACAATTCTGAATTACACTTCTTGATTTCACACAATTCTTTTTCCAAAATATCATTTTCGCATATTAGGGTTTCATTCTCCTTCATCATTTTTCCAATCTTCCCCATTGAAATAAATCAGATAAACAACTGAATTTGAAAAGCTTACCCAAATATTCCTTGCCTTGATCTTTCTTCTGCAGTGACAATTCTTACTTCTAGGGTTTTGTACTTCTCTCAACACTTTCACCTTCCAAACAAATTCGCCACCTTCTTAGCAGATTCGCAACCAGCCCAACAGATTCGAAACCAGCTCTGATACCACTTGATGCAGTCAAGGTAGGAGGGTCCAGTGAGGGACAGTCCAACCTTGCAACCTAATTAACTAACACCATGATCATAATGGATATGCAATGGAAGCTAACAGCTAATCAACAGAAAGGTAAAAAATATTCATGAACACATAACACCAGATGTATTCTGGGAAAACCCTAACAAGGAAAAACCCAGCCTTAAAAGCTCATTCTTCTTATATTATAACTTCAAATCGAATTACACATGCCTCAAGGGCTTTACAGACGCTAGGCCGTAGCCCAAGAATTACAAATAATTCATACAAAAATATTCTTTCATGATTTCATTCTTCTACATCTCAATTCTCTGCTTTGCTACTCCTTCTACTTCCTGCTCTACCTTTTACTCTGTCCTGCTACTCATTCGGATCAAAACAACCTAGGATCTCCCTTCATATCTTCGTGCTATCGATCACTTCCTAGAAACAATCCTTTTTCTCTTATTTATATCCTCTGCAAGCCTTCTAAACATCAACAAGTTAGCCTAATTGCAACGGCTAGTTTATGAAACATGTGCACAAAATAGGTCAGGCCTAAACATAAGGCACTGCTCCACAAATGCATAGAACTTTGTGCAGATCTCATTGAAGGTCGACCAAGTCCTAAACTTCATTGAACAATGCTCCTTTTTGCTCCGCAAGCCGATTTAGACTCCACTGAACACTGTCGGCTCAAAACCAGTCAATTTTCTGATAGTGATATCTCTCCAGAATCAAAGCCAAATGATCTGAATTCTTGATATGTTGTAACTGACTATGTCTAGATGTTAAGTCCAGCTCCGCAACCTCTCATACTCAAATGCGGTAAAAATGCAGTATCTCCCAGTTCATTATTTCAATACTCTGTTTTTATTGTTAACTGTCTCAACTGTCTTGAATTCTTCCGAATGCTCCTGCATCAACTGTACTCTCAAGAAACACTTTCACAGCGTAAAATTTTAGAGAGAACAAATAAGGGTGTGACTTATGCTGTCATGATGAATCTGGTCTCTTCCACTCCCCTATTTCACAAACTCTTGTACAAAATCTGGATGCCTGTATTCAACCTGCATTTACAAAGTAATGAATTTTTATATTTATCACCATCTACTTTCGTCTTCATTCATTTACAGAATATGGGGTGTCATTTTTAAGCATCCCCTTACAATATGATTATAATGGTTTTTATGAAAAATGGGTTATAATAACACCCATGATTTTGTAGGTAGCATCTGTTTGTTCTGTTACATGAGAATGAGATGTTACATGAGAATGAGAAGAGTGCATATCCAGGACCATTTCTTGTCAACAGGAAGAGTGCATATCCTTATGCTTATTATTATAACCAGGTTAATTATAATGAGCCACTCCGGGCATCCGTACGTGACAAAAAAAAATGAAGTCTAGTAACAATGTTGGAGTTGGAAATTGTACAAAAGGGGATTTGGGTTGGAAAGAGCTATCAAGTAACATCTTTTTTCCCCGTCCTCTCAAGGAAAGAGGGTGCATCAAACCTCCTGGCTGTAGCATCTCAGCTCTTTGGCAAAAGGTCTTTGTCTTTCTCTCAACATTTTCCTTCTTATTTGCAATGAGAAACAAACAGGGAATGACTGACTTCATTTCCCCATCCTTTCCTTGAATAAGGGTGCAGTGGCATCTATTTATATGCAGGCCTTAATCTAGTCCAATTCACTCCATTCGTCCTCAAAAAATATCCATCATTTCAGAGACTTGCTTAGCTTTTGTGTTTCATCCCCAACCTTGCATTTATGGCTTGTTCATCCCTCTCTGACCATCAAAATGCTTTCTCTGGAATTGAACTTCCCAACAAAAGGAGAAAAGTAGAAGAATCTTCCAGACTGTTTGATGTGTTCATCAATCACAGAGGCCCCAATGTCAAACGGACTCTAGCTATTCAGATTTACAACTCATTTAAGCAGTTGGGTATACAGGCATTTCTTGATTCCAAAGAGAAGGAACTTGGAGATTCGTTTCCTTCTACCATTGAGACTGCCAACCACTCTGCTTGCATACACATAGCCGTCTTTCCCAAATGATATGCACAGTGCCCTCGGTGTCTGGCTGAGCTGGTTCTCATGTTACAAGGTAAGGCCAAGATTATTCCCATGTTTTATCAGGTGGAACCATGGAAATTCCACCACATTGAAAAGGGAGTATATGCTAATGCATTTCTTAAATATGAAGAGAAGGGCAGATATATGGAAATGATCCCCTTCACTCAGTTTCATTTACCACTGGCTACAAGTTCAACAAATCAGAGTAACTTTTCTGCCTATTTTCTGGCAAATCTATTTTTATATTTTCATTTGTAAAACAGGTTATTGTAATGAGCAAAATTTCCTTCTCATCAAATTCCTCTTTCTCTTGCAGTTCTCGTGACTGCAAAGACATAGTTTCCGCTGTGGAAAAAGTACGAAGAAGAAAACATTTACATGTTGCCAAATATCCAGTAGGTTTTCATAAGCTTGTAAGTTTTTTTTTAAAGGCAATGCCTTTGTGATCTTGTTCAAGATTTTGAAAGCCAGTGCAGAATGAACAAAGCAGGAAAATCCGAAAAACTAAAAGAGAAATGTCTTTGGAAACACTAAAAGAGAAATGTCTTGTTGGGGAAGTTGAAATAAGGTGTCTGAATGGGTTAGAATGGAAGTGGAAATATATCTCAGATGGGCCTGTTTCGATTATGCATGACCATCTGTGGGACTTGGTAAGATAAATGGCAACTGAACTGAGTGAATGCAGAAACTAAAGGGACTCCAAAACATCCTAGCACAAACCAAAGACAGGTGTTTCCATTCCAATTTGGACAAATCCACTGGTTGTGGAATCACATACTTTTTAGGGGAACCAGAAGATGGTTCTGCTACTTCTCTGCCAGGGCTTGAGCTTGAGTACCTGAGTTGGCCTCGACCTGAATTCAGATATAAACTCAAGCATTTCTTCATGGATTCCTCCTCAGAACTTGCAATGTTTAAGAATCGGCAATGGGTGTTTCCAAAAAATGTGCAGAGTGATGTGCAGGTATTTTGTTCTTCTCCATTGAAAATTAAGTCTTCATTAATGGTATAATAAATGCACATTGTGTTATGGTAGTTTCCTGACTATTGTTTATACCTGAAAGTTTGAAATA
Source organism: Cunninghamia lanceolata (assembly GCA_027924645.1). NCBI lineage: Eukaryota > Viridiplantae > Streptophyta > Pinopsida > Cupressales > Cupressaceae > Cunninghamia > Cunninghamia lanceolata. Next base: position 34,698,077 of record BSBN01000072.1, read on the forward strand.
AAAATATTTTAAATATCAGGCACCTTTCCATTCAGAAAAGCGGCACATTCACGACACCTTTTAGGAAGAGTTTAAATCGCAGACACCTGATCTTTCCTACACGGTTGTATGATGGTGTACTGCCTCCAGCTACAGCAGGAGTCTCTAGGATTCGCGGCCCTGAATGTCCCCATATATGATGTATCCCTTCTATGCCTTGAGATGTGCAAATAGACCGCCTGCTTGTGGTAGATGTCACCAGTATGCTGATAAACCCACGCTCTTCCTTGCAAAGGAGGATTTCCTGATGTTAAGCGCACGTCCAACTCCAACAATGAATTTAGAACAACTGACCAGGTAAGGGTTTCGTCTCACCTGGCCGAACTTAGTAGGGTTTTGGTCCCAATCAGTTCTACAATTTGCGCATAGCAACTTGAACCATGAAAATATGAAATCGTATGATTATCTCGTTGAAATGATGTCATCTTAGAGCTATTGCCAAGCACCAAACCGATTGAGTCGGCCTCTACGATTTGAAAATCCAAGTCGTCATCATAGTTTGAAATTCGAAAGTGAGTCGGCTTCAACAAGGAAAACTATTATTACTAGCAGTTGCTGCAGGGAGTTTTCCCGCAACTAATTAGTAATGGAATAAATAAATTGTGGAATGAAATATAGATATAAAATTTCATACTTATATTGTAATATGAGACAATGACAATACAATACCAAATGCTATACATATTGACCATCTTACAATACTAAATGCTATACATATTGACCATCTTACAATACTAAATGCTATAGCCAATACAATCCCGTAGAGCTCATCTTAAACCAAGCAATTGTAATTGCATAAATAATAATAAATAAGAGACCGATCGACAACACAATCACTCAAAAATATACTATACAAGAATAAATACAATTATATTAGAGGCTATATATTATACATAAAATAAATATATTTAAGTTATAAATATTAAATATATAGCAGAAATTAACCAAATTTCAGCATAATTGTTGGTTTTTCATTATGGTTTATTAGTATTTATGTGTTTCTTTTGTTTAATTTTTTGTTAATATTATTCATTTGTACCTATAACTTTAAAGGAGGGCATTTGTACTCTTCCTTTGGATTCATGTCTTGGAGCAGATTGTTAGCCCCATGTTTGTCAAAGAGTGGAAAATATTCTTGAAACTTTAATTGTATAGTGAAATTACTATTCTTCGGAGGTGAGAAAGATTAAGAAAAAAACAAATGTAAGCACAAATGGTAACCAGCTTAAAAAAATAATAAGAAAACCATGCCTTTATAGTCAATCAAAGAAGAATGTCTTCTATAGAAAGTGTGTTCATATGTGAAAATAATATTCACTTTGCCAGAGAATCAAGTATTCTCTGTATAATTTGTAAGTAAAGCATGTGTTTGAGTTTGTAGTTTAAAATATAAGAAAATTAAAAATTAAAAAACTCTAAAATAAAAAAAATTAGAACATTTTGATTAACTACTGAAATAAATTATACACTTCCAATAGCTTTCCATTTAGTAAACTTCCAATTATACACAATTGAAATAAATTATACAATTCCAATAGAGTTTTCTTGTCAACAAAATATTTGGAGACTTAATACTATAGAGCTAATTCAACTTTGAAGAGACCAGTTTAACAATGAGAAAAATAAAATCTAAGAAAAATAAAATTCTACAATTCTAAAACAAAAAAAATAGAAGATTTGATTGACTATACAACTGAAATAAATTACACACTTCCAATAGCTTTCCATTTAATAAATTATTTTATATAGTAAACTCGATCAAGTCAATAAATTTAAACATAATCAAAATATATTGGTCATCCTTCCAATAAAATCTTTTAATGTAAAAGATTTATCATTAAAAAAATAAGTTAATGCAATTTAAGAATACATTTATGTTTATGTTAATGACCATCTTAATTGAAACTCTAAATTTAAATCAAGATTAGAAATGTTATAATTCATAAAGGATTTATATAAAAATATTCTAAGAGGAAAATACCTTCTCTAAAGCCTCTTTTAACATAGCATCTCCTATTGCACTATAGAAATAATGTGGAGAAATTTTAAGGTGTTTGATTATTCTATAAATATCCTTACCTCTTTGAATTGACATTAATAAAAGTGATAAAATGTCAAACATTAATCTAAAATAAATTGCAAACATGTTGACATGCAAAATGAAATATACACGATATCTAATTCCCCCAATTTTATGTTTCTCTAAAACTTAAGAATGTTCCTCATTACAGTTTTTGGTGGATGAAACAATCTTCACAATGTGAATGACTATTTTTGGTTTGCATTCCACCAACAATTCTCTCAACAACTGTATTTTAACACTATTTTAGCTTTCAATATCGAGTTGTATAAAAAATCACAAATCTCATTCTTTAATTTTGTGTAAATATGAATTAATAAGAGAGAATATATATCTTTTATATAAACATATTTATTAGCATAAATGACTTATTTTAATTTAATAATTAAAGTGATAAAAATATAAAACACTTAGTGTTAGCTTATTGTTGGTTTAATTTTACATAGTTTAACTTTTTCACATCTCCATTATTACTTTAATGACAATTTTATATATATTTACATTATTTTTTATTAAGGGTAAAGTTGGGTTTTTGAAAGGGCTCAAACCCTTTTACAATGATGAGTTTAGAGCAAACAATGCAAATCAACAATCAATCATGAAACTAATACAAGACCAATGGCACTAAGGTTGTAAACCAATAGTTCCAAAAACAAAATAAATAGTCCACGTACCGCAATCCTTCCCTCAAAAACTTTGCTACAAAAACCATTCCTAAACTTTAAATTTACATTATTATCAATGTAAATAATATATATTTTTTATTATTTTTAAATATAACCTCTTTAAATTAATTTCTCATTGTCATTGAATCCTATAATATATGCTAAAATAAATTAATTTATACAATATTAACGAAAACACAAAATTATAAAATATATTTTAAATAAATTATTAGAAAAGTTCAAAGCACCCAAATTCTCATGGTCTTGTTATGGGTGTAATTCATCATTTGGAAGTGGATAAGGCATGCAAACAAAGTTTATAAACTTTTATACTTAATTCTTCTTCCTTAAAATTTTAAGACAAAATTACTTCAGAACTCATGCGCCTTACACCTTGGTCATTGAGTCCAATGCCACAATTCTAAAAACAAAACAACAACAATTAAATTTTAAAAAGGAATTGTTTACCAGAAAAGACGAGCCTATGATCGCACGGTCAGCCATCCATTTACCACATTGTAATGGCTGGATGATCGATCCGACACAAAATTTACCATGATTTAATGGTTAATTTTTCTTTTTAAATTTGATAGTTTTCATAAAAAATTAGGAGCCATCTCAGGTGTAAAACTCATGCCTACTATCAGGCGTAAAAGCCAAAAAATTTAACCAATGAAGATGCATGAAAGCAAAGTCAGTCAAGACACTATTTGAATTTCCATATCAAAACTTTGCCTTTATCATTCTAAGCCAACAATTGAAGAATACATTGTTTTTTCCATAAAATCTCACTGCCCACCCCATCATCCCCATGCATCAAATTAATTTTATGGTCATTCCAGGGATTATTACTATGTCCGGAACAATCCATAAAGCCTGTGCATCTTTTTCAAACCCCATGCATCTTTTTCAAAGCTCATGGATCTACGCCTATGTGTCACGGCTCTCGTACCATGGGAGTCACATAATATGTGTGATGTTTAATCACGAGTTAGGCAAGAAAAACAAAATTTGCTCGTGTAGTTAAAATATAATGTTTTACTATTTTAGTTTTAGTATTAGGAAGCAATCAAGAATTCTATGAATTCTTCTATGCAATATTTGTTTGGTAGCTTGCTATCCCACAAATTAGATAATTTAAAATTTTGAATGGGGTCATTGTCTCTTTACCAACGTTCTATATTATCATCTTTAAATGGTTTTTGTAGATTAATATAAACTATTTTCGTTTAAATGGAGTACTATTGAATTGGTTAGAGTACGGGGAATAATAAGAAGTGTATGCAACTCTAAAGGATTTGGAAAAACCTCTTTACTGGTGCTCTTTGAAGAGAGTATGGAGAATAATAAAAAGTGTAAGTAACTCCAAAGGATTTGGAAAAACCTCTTTAATGGTGCTCTTTGAAGAAATGTGGCATTCATAAGGGGAAAACCCGATACTTTAGCAATGGCTTCTAGCTTTGAAACAAATTTTGGTCTATTAAAAATACCACCTTTCATAGCATAATTGTCATTTCAATTAGGGTCCAATTAATTAATCTTTAAAATATAATAATAATTAAAAGCTTGTAATTTAATTGGTGAAGATGATAGTATATTTTTTAGTTAAGTTATCTACCAAGGTTCAAATTTTCTCAGTAACATGTTCAATACCTACTTTTGTTGTATGTTACTAAAAATAAGAAACAAAAAGAAGAAATAGAATATTAGTATAAAAAACACATACTTTTGTAAAATTTCAAATTTATTCAAAATTCACTTTATTATACACATTGCGGACATAATACATAATAAAAATTTATGAAATAAAAAGCATAATAAAATAAAACATTGTAGATATCACTTTTAAATTTAAAAATAAAATACAATAAAAAATATTTAACAACATTATATTTTATAAATTTTAATAAAAAATATAAAATATAAAAACTTATCATTATAAAATAAAGCAAATTCATGGAAAAAAAACAAAATTAAAAATTAGATAATAAACAAAACTAAAAGTAAAGCACTAAAGTGTTTTTACAGGAAATTGTTATTGGAGGAAAAAAAATATGTTTAATATAGAAAATGTAGGATATCATTCTTTTAAAGAAGATGTAGTGACATTATCAACTCAAGAAATCTAAATAAAATTAACCAATAGTCCACATACTTTGAATGGACATCTAAAAATCTAAAACAACCAACTTGCAAACTATATAATCAATCTCTATTGCTTAATCTAAAATAACTACCAATCATTATATAATTTATTATATTTATCTTAACTCCATTTGAGTTTGTTTATTTACTTTTATTATACTAACAACTAAAACTTAACTTATTTTCTAATTATTTTATTTTTCTTTATTAAATAAAAAATAATAACTAGAGCAATAAGACTGAAGCTTAACTCGTTTTCTAATTATTTTAATTTTCTTCATCAAAAAAGTAATATCTAAATCAATAAGACTATAGATGGAGAAAATTCATGATAAATTCAAGGCTTAAATTTGAGAGTCGACCTTGCCTTCAAGCAATTTTTTTAATGACAGTTATCTATTCAATGGTGCCTTTCAAATACTCTGACATGCCTTAGAATAAGTAAATTATATAAAAATCAAATATAAAAAACATTATAATCATATATAAATTTTGACAGTTTGTCTAAAATCCCTCCTTTCATATGATATAGTCTTTTAAAATTTTCGATTGTATTTTACAACAAAAATGTCTAAATACAGCTATACAACTATCAAATTTAAGCCCTTATGATAATAATGAATTTTAACTTGACTTTACATTAATAAATGACTCAATAAATAAATGTATTAAAAAATGTCCAAATCAATAAATAAATTTAATAGAAAGAAGCCATTAATGTGGAAATCAATAAACAAGTTTATAAAAAATGCAGAAATCAATTTTTTTTCTTTTTTTTTTTAATTTTTATAATTTTAAAAAAAATGTCGTTTAAAAAATACCGAAATTTGTTAATTAAAAATGCCCAAATTATGGTGAAAAAAATTTAGTTCATCGGCTACGTGTTGCAATAAATTTTATCTCGAAAATCATTAAATAATTTTTTTTTTAAAATGCCGCTAATGCTGAAATAGTTTTAAACTCAGCTCACATCATTCCGCGCCAAATCAATGCCCAATTGTTTGATTGAATGTGATATCCATAGATTTATTATAGCATGTCATAAATGAGTTCCCCCAGTCATTACGACAGCCATTATTAAATTGCAGAAGGCATCGTGACAAATGAAATACCTCAATATTTTCCGACAAGTAATTTCTGGTCGGCGTTTGACAATTTCCTAGCGTGAGACAATTTTCAAGGACAAAAATGTCCCACATATAAGCCTATCGGCTAATTATTAAAAATAATAATTATTATTAATACTATTATTATTATAGTGTTTCAAAACACTCTTTATTATTAAAAATAAATAAATGATATCATAGAGTTGGGTTGCAGGGGACATGACAGTCCTCTCGCTCCGAATATTGTTTGTTTTCAAGCAATTTTAGATTCCGGTGATCAAAGATTTCAGCTCCTTCCCACGTGGCGTCTTCAAGAGGTAAATTCTTCCATTTCACCAAATATTCTGGTATGACTTTGTTTCTGAGTTTCTTCTCCCTCAAGTCTAAGATTGCTTCAGGCTCCAAAACCAACTTCCCTTCATCATCAAGAGGAGGCAACTTGGCACAAGGAGTGATATGTTGTTCCAGCACCTTCGTGAGACAAGATACATGAAAAACATTATGAATTATGTTGTTTGCTAGTAACTCCAGCTCATATGCCACCTCCCCAACTTTCCATGTGATCTCATAAGGCCCATAAAATCATGGTTTAAGCTTCTCTGCACCACTCCCCTTGATTGTAGATTGTTTATATGGCTGCAACTTTAGAAAAACTAAGTCTTCCACTTCAAAAGTTCTTTCCAACCAATGGTGATCAACATACATCTTTTGCTAATTTTGGGCCTGCTATAAGTTCTCTTTGAGTGCATTCAAAATCTCCATACTCTGTGTACCAAATCTCTCACTCTAAGAACTCTACTATCTGAAAGAATCAAATCCACAAATGACAATGCCTCATACCTATTTAATGTATTGAAAGGAGTCATACCTATTGACATATGATGGGTGGAATTGTAGCAATATTCTCTAAGATGAAGCCACCTAATCCAAGTTGTTTGTTGCCCTGTAACATAATTTCTAAGATATCCTTCAAACCATTTATTCGCAATATATGTTTGTCCATTTGTTTATCGGTGATAGCTAGTGCTTGGAGTCAATTATGTGCCCACCAACTGAAAAAGCTCTTGCCAAAACAAGCCGATAAACCTGTTGTCACTGTCACTCACAATGTTTCTAGGTAGCCCATGTAATCTAAACACCTCTCTAAAAAACAAATCATTCACCTATGGAGCTCTATACTCGAAAGGTATAGCAAAAATGTGAGCATACTTAGTGAGACTATCTACCACTACAAAGATACAATATTTACCTTGAACTTTCAGGAGTCTTGTGATGAAGTTCATTGAGATACTTTCTCATTTCTAATTTGAAATGGGTAAGGGCCCTACAACAAACTAGCTAGAAATGCTTTCTCTACCTTGGTTTGTTGACACGCCATACCCTCTCTAACATGCTTCAAGACATCCCCCTTGACGCCCTTTCAAGAAAATTTCTCACTTGTTTATGTCTTGTAATACCTTTGATGACTTGTTAATGAAGTGTCATGATATGCTCTCAAAATCTTCTCCTTCTTCAATCTTAGGACAAGGTACACTTGGTCCTTATATAAAATGAGCTCCTCAACCACCTTGTACTTGTCATATTGCACTTTACCCTCCAAAATGTCACTAGCCAATGCATCCTTGGCATACTCCACTAGTATGGAAGCTCTCAAATCAATGGAAATTTCAGTCATAGAGCATAAATATGTTACAATCAGGACAGACAACTAAGAGGGGGGGTGAATCAGTTGTCAAAACTTTCTTTCCAATTACACACTTAAATTCTTCTTGTGATTTAGTAGCATATCAATAAATCAATCATGAAGACATAATGCATTAAATCAAGAGAAGAAACACATCAACACATAAGACACCAATATTTTGACGTGGAAAACCCGGTTAAGGGAAAAACCACGGGGTGATTAACCCAAGATTGTATTCTTTGTTAGAAGAATAGAAAGAACAAAATGGCACATGCCAATTAGGGCTCACTGCCTGAGCACACTGCTCACAAGAGGCTCACTACCTACAATAGACTCACTATCTACAGAATGATAAGTATCACATACTTGAACTGGAGAATAGCATCTTCACCATGCTTGAATCAGTTCCATTTAAGCCCAAAACTTATGCTCTGCCTTTCGCTCTCTTCCTCGCTACCACACTCACATCTCCACAAGACACACTTTGGAATGACTTCACAATCCCTTATTTATACAAGGCATCAACTTAGGAATAATCATCTAAGTCAAAAAACATCCACAAGAACATCTGCAAGACATGTAACTCATCTGGTCAGCGAGCCTCAGGAAGAACACCATCATTCGGGAGTTATTCTTCAATTGCGAGCTCCAACTCCAACGTGGACCACCAACACAAACTAGACACGATCCAAAGACCTCCACAAGATTGCCTAAATCACTAAGAACATCCGCACTTCATCTTCTTACTGAAATCCTTCTCTCCTTCATCTGAAACCTCAAGAACATAGTCTGTCATCATTGTCACAAAGGAATAGATACTTGCGGACCTTCAAACCATGAACCAATCAAGTTGACACTTCACAAAGACTTCCTCAATACTCCCTCAAATCTGTAGAATAGGATAATGCATTTCTGGATCTCACCGGACCTATTTGTGACACTCTGTCACCTCTAAACACCTGTCGGAACTAATTTTACTTGAGTGGCCACAACTCCTTTAGATCTTCATACGGACCTCTGAAATCTTTACTGGATCATCTCAAGACTCATATCTACAAACCCTTTGAACCACATCCTCTGATAGTCATCTTATCTTGGATCTTTACCTTACTATCTTCACTGTTCTTCTTTGTTCCTGATTAAGACTAATTTTCTTAATATCCTCAGTACTCAGCTCATCCAATCTTTCTCATTAATGCAACAGGAGTATGTTGACATCAATGACAACACCGGTTAGGCCCATACTTGCAACAATCTCCCCCTTTATCATTGATGGCAACATATGATATGAAAAATAGTTTTAACCATCAAAACAAAAACTTTTCTTTACTATCACAACTCCCCCTATCAGCAACAACCATTCACATGTCTTCTCTTCCTTTACTACTCCCCCTTTGATCATCAACCACTTGTTTTTCACTTGTCTTCTCTCCCCCTTTGACATCAATGGGAAAGGGCTCATACTTGCAACCTCAACTCTTCAGAATCATACCAGCTGCTCCCCCTAAGTGGCAACTCCCTATCATCAATCCGGACCACAAGATATGACAGTGATATCTACCGGACTGATGCACTCCAGTGCACCTTAGTTCATCACTGGAGGGGCAATAACCCCTAACTTCTCCCTGAGATACTCAAAAGAGTCCTTAGGTAGAGGTTTAGTGAAGATATCTACAATCTGATCCTTGGAAGGCACAAACTCTAATCTGACTTCATTCTTGTTCACTTGCTCTCTCAGAAAGTGAAACTTGATAGATATATGCTTAGTCTTTGAATGCAACACCAGATTCTTAGATATATTTATTGCACTTGAATTATCATAGAAGATTGTGATAGGCTCCTCATACTCCACTCTTATGTCTCTTAGCATTTCCTTCATCCACTACACTTGAGTGCAACTACCCGCTACTGTAATATATTTTGCTTCTACAGTGGATAGAGATATTGCCTCTTGTTTCTTGCTCAGCCAAGAAACCAATCTCTTCCCCAAAAAGAATGCTCCACCACTAGTACTCTTCCAGTCATCCACATCTCCTGCCTAATCCACATCTGTATATGCATGAAGAGAGAAATTATGATCTCTGGGATACCAAAATCCATATTCAACTGTTTGTTTTAGATATCTAAAAATCCTCTTGATTGCCATGACATGAGATTCTCTAGGATCAGCTTGAAATCTAGCAACAAGACCGACAACATTCATAATGTCAGGTCTGGTTTGAGTGAGATACAACAATCCTCCAATCATTGACCTATACTTTTTCTGATCAGTCTTAGGAGAGTCATCATCTTTGCCCAATTTACATCTGGTTGCCATGGGAGTATTCATTGGTTTTGAGTCTTCCATCCCAAATTTCTTCAACAATTCTTTCACATATTTGGTCTGAGAAATGAAGATTCCTTTCTTTGTTTGAGTGATTTGTAGACCCAAGAAGAAATTCATTTCCCCAAGCTTGGACATCTCAAATTCACTTTTCATTTGATTTGCAAACGTTTTACACATGCTATCTCTTCCTCCAAAAATGATATCATCAACAAACACTTCAACAATCAAGATGTTTTCATGGTCAATTTTGAAATACAAATTACTGTCAACAGTACCTTTGTTGAAACCAATCTTTAAAAGATGCTTATCCAATCTTTCAAACCAGGCTCTTGGGGCTTGCTTTAGACCATACAGGGCTCTCTTCAACTTGCAGACCATATCACCATGATTAGACAATTGAAATCCATTCAGTTTCTCAATGTATACTTCTTCTTCCAAGTCACCATTCAGGAAGGTAGACTTGACATCCATCTGATATACTTTGAAGTCCTTGAAGGTAGCAACAGTAAGAAATAATCTGACTGCTTCAATTCTTGCCACCGGAGCAAAAGTCTCTTCAAAATCAACTCCTTCTATTTGAGAGTAACCCTTACAGACCAATCTGGCTTTATTTATGATTACTTCACCAACTTCATTCAGTTTGTTCTGGAAGACCCATTTTGTTCCAATCACATTCTTGTTTCTAGGTCTGGGAACAAGATCCCAAGTGTGATTTTTCTCAATTTGCATCAGCTCTTCCTCCATTGCTTTAGTCCAGTTTTCATAATTGCAAGCTTCATTTACTGTCTTAGGTCCAATATTTGAAATTAGACAATACTCATCTGAATCTTGAGCAATTCTCCTTCTTGTTTGTACACCTTTGCTTTTATCACCTATGATCTGATCTTCAAAGTGGTTCAGTCTTACATACCTGGGAACTTTGGGAGTTTCTTGCACTTTTGATTCTTGATCAGGCTCATTGAAACTCATCTCTTCTTCCTGATTTACGGGATCAGTTTGAATCTGAGTTGCAGAAGGGGCTTGGGCTCCTTGAATCAGAACACCATTCTGATCATCTTCATCATATTCATAAAACCTTGAGGGTTTTTCAATTCCTTCATCAACCTTCACATTTGTACTTTCTATAATCTTTCTCAGTCTCTTATTGTAACACCAGTATGCTTTGCTTTGAGTAAAGTAACCCAAGAATATTCTTTCATCACTTCTAGCATCAAACTTACCTAAATCTTCATCTCTTTTGATGTAACATTTGCTACCAAAAACTCTGAAATACCTCATAGTAGGAGTGATGTCAAACCAAAGTTCATAAGGAGTCTTACCGGTATTGCTTTTGATTTGAACTCGATTTAGGGTGTAGACTGCAGTGCTGACAGCTTCTCTCCAATAGATTTGAGGGACATTTGCTTCCATCATCATTGTCCTAGATGCTTCCTGGATGGTCCGGTTCTTTCTCTCCACTACTCCATTCTACTGTGGAGTCCTAGGAGCAGACAATTGCCTCTTTATTCCATGTTTCTCACAGAATTCTATGAACTCACCGGATGTGAATTCTCCACCTCTATTAGACCTTAGACACTTTAATTTTAATGTAGTTTCATTCTCTACCATAGCCTTGAATATTTTGAATTTCTCAAAAGCTTCTGATTTCTCTTTCAGAAAGGTTACCCACATCATCCAGGAGTAGTCATCAATTAGTAACATGAAGTATCTATCACCTTGCACACTCCTGATTCTTTCTGGACCACATAGATCAGTATGAACTAAGTCCAATATTCCGGTAAAAGAATGTTATTTTCTTTTAAATGAGACTCTGCTTTGTTTCCCTAACTGACACTCTTTACACAATCTATTTGTAGGTTTCACCAATTTTGGAAGATCTCTTACAGCCTGAGTGTTTCTTATCTTGATGATATTATCAAAATTCACATGACACGTTCTCCTATGCCATAGCCAACTTTGATCAACTTGCACAAATAGACAACTTTTGCTAGTACCAACTAGATGGAAGATATTACCTTTTGTCTGAGTACCGGATGCAATCTCTATTCCGGAGCTTTCAAAGATCTTGCATTTTCCATTCTTGAATTGGAGATCATAGCCTTTGTCCACCAACTGTCCAACACTGAGAAGATTGTGCTTCAATCCTTCAACATCTAGTACATTACCAGTTTTGTTCTTTCCATCAAAAGAAATAGTTCCTATACCTCTTATTCTACCAGCAGAATTATCACCAAACTTTACCACTCCTTCATAACTTTCCAAATCTAAGAACTTATTTTTGTCACCTGTCATATGGTGAGAGCATCCACTGTCAATGACCCAATCATCCTTTTCTTCAACTTGGGCAGCCAGATCTCTTTCTACAACTTTATGATTGACAGATTCAGAGGGCATTGGATCTTCTTCCTTGATGGCAATAAACACCCAATCACTTATGGATTTGTTTCCTGTCTCTGATTCATCATCTGTTACTCCTTCATTATCATCCTCTTCATGAATATAGTAACAATTCTTTTGGAACCTTGATCTGTTAGGATTTGGACTTGAAAATCTTTCCGAACACTTTGAGGCAAAACGACCAATCTTATTGTAGTTAAAACACTTAAAAGGCAATTTCCCTTCATACTTACCGGATCGTCTTGGCAGTCTTTTTGCAATAAGGGATTCAAGCTGAGCAGTTTCAGTTTCTTCTTCTTCCAAGTCTTTTATTGCTTTTTCATACCATGATAGTTTTCTCTCCCAGATCAAACCTTTGTTTTCCTTTTACAAAAGCACTAGTTTTGAATGTTGATTCAGTCTTGGGAGGGGGGGAATTCTCCAAACTCAGTCATTTCAAATGCATCCAATTTACTAGCCAATTGATCTCTTGTGATAGTTGTATGGGCTCTGAATTCTTCAATGGCAGCAACCTTGATTTTATAAGAAGCAGGAAGGGATCTGAGAATTTTGCCAACAATCTCATCTTCATCCAAGACACCACCAGCACATCTAATTCCACAAACAAGCTCATTCACTCTTGGCATAAAAGTATTGATGTTTTCATCTTCTCTCATCTTCAAATTTTCAAACTTTCCTTTCAAACTTTGTAGCCTTGCACATTTGACATACTTGTCTCCATGCAAAATTTCCAGTTTTTCCCAAATCTCAAAAGCAGTTGGTAGGTCAACAACATTTGAAAATTTTGAATCAGATAATGCACTTAGAAGAGCTTCTATAGTCTGCATATTGTTTTTAGCATCTATGATTTCATTTGGGGCTTTTGGGCCACCCTATGGAGGAGTATACTTTGTTGAAGCCATGGTCCAGTACTACATTCCCCTACATTGCAAGTGACATTTCATGCGACTTTTCCAAAGATTAAAATTGGTTCCATCAAACTTCAGACTATCCTTCTTATAGGATGACATCCTAGATCTCCTCAAGCGGTTAAGCTCCTTTTAGAGGAACTTGGCTCTGATACCAATTGTTACAATCAGGACAAATAACTGAGAGGGGGGGGTGAATCAGTTGTCAAAACTTTCTTTCCATTTACACACTTAAATTCTTCTTGTGATTTAGTAGCATATCAATAAATCAATCTTGAAGACATAATGCATTAAATCAAGAGCAGAAACACATCAACACATAAGACACCAAGATTTTGATGTGGAAAACCCAGTTAAGGGAAAAACCATGGGGTGATTAACCCAAGATTGTATTCTCTGTTAGAAGAATATAAAGAACAAAATGGCACATGCCAATTAGGGCTCACTTCCCAGGCACACTGTTCACAAGAGGCTCACTGTCTACAATAGACTCACTGTCTACAGAATGATAAGTATCACATACTTGAACTAGAGAATAGCATCTTCACCATGCTTGAATCAATTTCATTTAAGCCCAAAAATTCTTCTCTGCCTTTCACTCTCTTCCTCGCTACCACACTCACATCTCAACAAGACACACTTTGGAATGACTTCACAATCCCTTATTTATACAAGGCATCGACTTAGGAATAATCATCTAAGTTGGCAAACATCCACAAGAACATCCGCAAGACATGTAACTCATCCAGTCGGCCAGCCTCAGGAAGAACACCATCATCCAGGAGTTATTCTTCAATTGCGAGCTCCAACTCCAATGCGGACCACCAACATGAACTCGACACAATCCAAAGACCTCCACAAGATTGCCTGAATCACCAAGAACATCCTTACTTCATCTTCTTACTGAAATCCTTCTCTCCGTCATCTAGAACCTCAAGAACACAGTCTGTCATCACTGTCACAAAGGAATAGATACTTGCAGACCTTCAAACCATGAACCAATCAAGTTGACACTTCACAAAGACTTCCTCAACACTCCCTCAAATCCATAGAATAGGATAATGCATTTCTGGATCTCACCGGACCTATCTGTGACACTCTGTCACCTCTAAACACCTGTCGGAACTAGTTTTACTTGAGTGGTCACAACTCCTTCAGATCTTCATGTGGACCTCTGAAATCTTTAATGGATCATCTCAAGACTCATATCTACAAACCCTTTAAACTGCATCCTCTGATAGTCATCTTATCTTGGATCTTTACCTTACTATCTTCACTGTTCTTCTATGTTCCTGATTAAGACTAATTTTCTCAATATCCTCAGCACTCAGCTCATCCAAACTTTTTTATTAATGCAACAGGAGTATGTTGACATCAATGACAACACTGGTTAGGCCTATACTTGCAACAAAATAAGGCCTCCTAGATAATGCATCAACTACCACATTATTCTTTCCTTTCACATATTCAATATCAAAATCATAATCTTACAAATTGTTTACCCATTTCTACTTCCTATCATTCAAATCTCTTTGATTGAGGAAGAATCTCAAACTATTGTTGTTCGTCTTCACTATAGATTTCCCACAAGCCAAGGTATTGTCTAAACTTAGCCAAAGCATGCATTATGGTTAACATCTCTTTATAATAAATGGAGAAGCTCCTCTCAGAATCTTTGAGCTTGCAACTCTCAAATGTTATCAGGTGTTTGTCTTGCATCAACATTGCTCCAACACCTTCTCTTGAAGCATCATGCTCTAATACAAATGGACATGAAAAATTTGGAATAGCCAAAATGGGACATGTACTCATTACCTCTTTGAGCTTGTCAAAACTTCTCTGCGCCTCTTCACTCCATGAGAATGCTCCCCTCCTAGTCAAATTTGTCAATGGGGTATCCAATTGTGAAAACCCTCTAACAAACCCCCTGTAATAGATGCAAAGTCCCACAAATCCTCTCAAGTGTGATAAAGTCCTGGGGTGAGACCGATCCCTTATTGCCTTGATCTTCTCTTCAAATTGACGCTAACACCCTGAGCACTAATCTTGTGTCCCAAATACAAAATCTTTGTCATCCCAAACTCACATTTGGACTCCTTGGCAAAGAGTGATTACTGCTCAAGAATACCCAAAACCTCGTATATATGCCTCAAATGATCCTCCCAAGTCTTGCTATAGATCAATGTCATAAAAAAACCAAAAGAAATCTCCTCAACTGCTTATTAAATACTTGATTCATGCAAGACTGAAATGTAGCAGGAGCATTAGTCAACTCAAATGGCATGACAAGGAACTCATAATGGTCAAAATGACACTGGAAAGTTGTCTTGTGACCATCTTCCTTCCTCATCCGAATCTAGTGGTACCCTAAACACAAATCAATATTAGAAAAATACACTGCACCATGAAGCTCATCTATTAACTCATCGACCCTGGGAATTGGATAGTAGTTTTTTATTGTCTTCTTATTGATTGCACTATATTCAATGCACATTCTCATAGTACCTCCTTCTTCACCAACACCATTGAAGAAGCAAAAGGACTAGAGCTTGGTTGTATGTGTCCCATATCAAGTAGTTCCTTAATTGCCTTCTCAATCTCTTCCTTGAACCTCCTCGGATGGCAATGGGACGTGGTAATGAATAGTTTTTCTCCCTCTTCCAACTCGATGACATGCTCAAAACCCCTCTCAGGAGGCAACCCTAGATGAATGTCACTAAATACCATGTTATGCTTGTCCATAATAGGTTGAATATCAACATGAGTAGTCTTTCACCATCGGGTGAGAGTCTATTAGCGATCAAACACTATGCTGCCCACTCTACCTATCCTTGTCACAAAGCTCTCTCCATCCTCTTAGCTATCAAAACCCTCAGGGCTTCGTTGGATTCCTTGAAGAACCATCTCCTTACCCTTATGTTGCAACCTCAACTCCATCTTCTGAAAATCCTAATAATATCCACCAAGTGAATATAACCGCTACACACCCAAAACTATATTTGTTTCACCTATACCAACCACGTAGAAATCATCACTCATTTGGTGTCTCCCAAAAGTGATGTCAAGTTATTTAATCCTTCATGTACATGGGATAGTGAATCTATCGGCAACAATCATGTTGAACCCCTCAAAGTTTTTTGTCTTCAACTTCATCTTAGTCATTAGGCTCTCATCAATGAAATTATGTGCAGCTCCGCTATCAATCAAAATTGTCACCTTATGACCTTGCAACACACCACAAACTCAAAAAGGGTGATCCTTAGGTGTTCATAAAAGTTCTGCAAGTGTGCCTCCTAAGAACTTTCCTTCTTCTTGATCCTTGTGCTCCACCTCATCCAATATAGCCTCAGGTTTGGATTCTTCTTCCTCCTCCTCATCATCGGTAGCTACCTCTATATAGTGTACCTATCCTTTCCCCATGCATCTATATCCTGGTTCCCATGGCTCTCTACAAGAAAATAACAACTTCTTCCTTCGAAGCTCATTCTTAGTTTCTTTAATCTTGTTTGGCTTGGGAGGTAATACCTTAGGCTACAGAAAGTCTCTGCGAAAAGGTTTCATGTGTTGCTTGAGTGGTGCACTCTTGGAGTAGGACTTGCCCCTAGCTGTAGTAACCTCCAATCTCAATACCATTTGAATCACATTTTGTAGAGATGTAAGCTCAAAAGCTCTCACCAACCCTCGAACCGACTCTGTCAATACCTCAATAAACAAGAACATGAGTCTCCCCTCAATAGCATCTGGCACCATGACTAAAACTCTTTGAAATTCTACCACATAATCCTCTACCAAACCATGCTACCTCAATCATGTCAATTCTCTAAAATACCTCTTTGAAATCTTCTTATCAAATCTATCTATGAGCCTTTGTGTAAATCAACATACATCACAATATGTTGATGCCCTTGTGTGGCAATTCCATGATGCCACCACTCATGTGCAATCCCATCCAAATGAAGAATAGCAAACTTGATAGGTTCATCTTCTGTCATTGGGTTGAGAGAGATATGTCTCCAATTTTTTAACCCAAGCCCGAACCATCAAAAGTTGGAAGTGACAACTTACTCAATCTTTGTTGTAGACCTTTGGTGCCCTACTACATAGGTATCCTTCCGCTCTATCCACTCCTAGCATGATAGAATTGTGTGAAGGGGATATTCCGTCTAATCTCTAGATCAAGCCTTGAATATTCATCTATGCAAGCATCGAAGTCATCGGCTACTAGAACTAGTTCCTTTTGTGCCTTGTACACATGCCCCATTTTACCAAATGGAGAACCCTTTTTTTGCTTTGGCTTAGAGTCTCAATCCTTCCCTCCTTATGATGATGAGAACATGGATTTATGCTTAGAAGGAAAGATTTTCTTCAAATTTGAGTATTTCACATGTTTGGAGTCATTTGATGTCTTTCATGATTGATTTGGAGGTGCCTTGATTGGGTTTGTGCTTAAGAAATAGCCATTTGTTGCATTTTGTGCTAAAATGGGGTGTTACTGCATTTTGCTCTAAAATCTTATGTCACTGCATATTGTCCTTAAAATTGCTTCTGCAGGATGTGCCATGTTGATATTATTAGTTCCCAGACCTTAGAGTTGTAAAATCATGTCAAAATCCACTAGGTTTCACTAAGGGGTCCATAAGCGTTCACCCCGACACATGCTCTTGAAACCCTGATTTGGCTAAGTCTGAAATCTGGTGGAACCTTAAAAATCTAGAATCTGCATGTTAAATCCTATGGATCTGGAACCTATCTCAAATATCCTGACAGTATATTTAAAAATATTTAAAGTATAGGAAATACCAGTACCATTGGATATCCGCACTAGACCCCCCTTGCACACTTAGCGCTAAAATGGACTTCTACCGACTTGCGCTAAAAATTGCTTCTACTGCCTTTGGTCGGTAGGACCTAAAATTAGTGCTACGTCAGTGAGACCGCAAATCAGCTCTAGGTCAATGGGACCTCAAATCAATGCTAGCACTAGAAACCTTCCTCACCGCCTTGCGCTAAAAGTCACCTTCACTGCCTTAAGTCGATAGACCCCAAAATCTGTGCCAGGTTAGTAGACACTCAAATTAGCGCTAGCGCTAAAAATAGTTTGCACTACCTTGTGCTAAAAAGAGCATCTACTGCACTTGTGCAGTAGACACCAAAATCAGTGCTAGGTTAGTAGGACCCAAAATCCCCGCTTTTTTGTCATTTTTTACCCAAAAAACTCATTTTCGAAGGTGAAACTTGGACTTTCTTGATGAATTTGAATTGCACATACATTTATCACGTCATGATGAACATTTTTACCAAGTTTGTGTGGATTTTGGGCATGTTTTGTATCAATTAATGCTACTTCAACTAAATATGCAATACCCCCCAAAAATCTCGCTTTTTACAAAAAAGGCTATAAAAACATGAAATAAATGTCTCCAAATGAATCCTATTGGCCACAAAAACTTCCTAGAATATCATATATGCCAAATGGGTACTTGAAAATGACGAAAAACTCAAAAAATCATGTGAAAATCACTGGATTTGTAAAGTTGTTCGTAAGGAAACAACATTGACAATGAGTTGTTCCTGAGTGATCCATGGCTGCAAATGGACATATTTTGATTCAAATTGATGTAAGATGAGTTGTTAAGATGAAATTGATTCTTTTCATTGTGAATTGTAGGTCTTGGAGGACACTGGAGCTTGTTGGAGCTGTCTTGGAAGGTGAACACATAGAGGTGCAGTGCTAACCCAGATATGCAGAACCTTCATTTTATCAACCAAATTGATGTTAGACATACAATAGGAAGTTAATATAATGTTCAAGATGATGGAAATGAGCCCCAAGAGCTTGACGACATAGAAGGTCAAGTCTACTTCATTATTGTTCCTGCAGATCCAATCCAATGTCCAAGACATGTTCAGAGTTATTCCAGCAACCCAGTCATCAAAAGTTGTATCCAACAAGCATCTAGTTGGATGTGCCTTCATAAAAAATGTGTCACACACTCCTCTTGACTAGTCAACACATTGGAAAAGTGATGTGTCCCATTAGACTACTCAAAAAGTTGCTATTTCATCTTGTTCTCATGAGCAAAAAAGTTGTATTTTCATCTTTTTCCTACAAGACAAAAGCAAATCCAGTATTGTAACTACCCACCGACCAAAATTAAATGCCATGTAATTTGGACCCTTGGTGTTGAGTTAACCTTCACCGTCCATTGAAAAACTCGGTATGGTGCCTTGTCTATAAAAGGGCCATCATTTTCTCATTGTAACAGGTAGGATTTGATAATGAATTGATAAGACTGCCAAAATTCAATCAATACAAAGCAAGTTTTACAGGTTGCTAGGAATTTGTGTTTCTATGTTGTCTCATTTTGGTTTTCATGGTTCATGTCAATCTAAAATTAGTTATTCAGCTGTAGTTGTGATTAATAATTCAGATATTTGATGGATTTCCTATCCATACCATTAATGGCTTGCTGATTGTATGTCATTATGCATGGTTAGTCTAGACATATTTTATGAGCCAAGTTTGATTTTGTGAATTCATTGAATTGCGCCAAGAGTTGGGTGTTGGATGAATCCTCCACAATTTGAAAATCATTGAGTTTCCTTAAATAATTGCACAATCTCTGCGGCATTGTGGGCTGCCTGGTTAAGCAGAGATTTGTTTGTTGTTGAGAATCTGTCTATCTATTTAATCATCATTTCTGCAATTGTCTATAGGATTTCTCTTATCCCTTCTCTCTCTCCCTTTCCTTTTACATTTTCTTTACATAAAGTTTGGTAGATTTTGGGTTTGAGCAACATTTCATTGCCCATCTTCTGAAATTTCAGACTTCACAGTCTGAACCACCTAGGGTTTCTACATATACTTTGCTATCATATTTCATAAACCCTGCATTTCATGTAAGACCCCTTGTTGGCACAGCTGGTACATTCCACTGAAGTTATTCCATGCAAATCTAAGACCTAGCTATATTATCCTTGGGGCAGTCCTATCTAGGATAGGATACCTTTTTCAAGAGATGTGAGATACCTGTATTTCACCTACGTTGTTGTGTGTCAAAAACACCATCATCAGAATTGGCACTAGAAGGAGGGAAAAACTTTTCAATGTAATTTTTCAAGGGTTTGAATGTTTATAAAGATGAGTAGTCTATCATACCTACCTCGAGAGTCTCTCTTTAAGCTATCTGAGCTCCCTTTACATGTATATTTATCACTCTGGAAGGAGGCAGTGGACATAAATATAGCAAAACAGTGGTCTCCATTGACACTTTCTGATATAGCTTCATCCAAGGAATGCAGGATTCATGCTATAGATCAACATGTTGAGATTGATTGTCACACCTTCATTCAAAGGGTGGACAGGGCTCTACATGGAGAATTCCCTTACTCATAAGTATATAAGGCTGAAAAGAAACATTAGATGGAGGATATTGGAGGCCCACTTATTGAACCATCTAATGGAGATACCAAACAAAGCATGTCCCCTCAACAGTTCTTCTCCAACCAAAATTAGCAAGTTCAATCAGTCATAGTATATGTTGTCCTAGCATGGAAGAAACTTGATTTTGAGTCACATGAAAATGAACAAGATCAGATTTCTACTACTGAAAATGTCAATAAGAAGAATGAGGAATCAGATTTGATGAACAATCATTTCAAGGATACAGATCAACAACAAAATACTTCCCAAATGACAAGTTCTAAATCTGAATTTGCTGCTGTAGAGATGTAAAATAGTAGTTCATTGCAGTTGGTTGATAGTTCTGAATATGAACAACAATTAGATCAGGTCAAACATATGCAAGAACAAGAAAAAATCAGTCCTCCAGATAAAGAAAATTCATGGACAGCAATGCAAGGAGAGACACAATCAAATTGTCCAGAGGAAATTGATCAAGCTTCTGAGTATATCAACACAGTACGTTACAAAGATCATTCATGTCAAGATGATGTAGTTATTCCAATAGAGTTTTTAGCTAAGTCAAATGAAGAGGAGCAAGATGATGCACCACTCCAAGACAACATTGACATTGTGAATCTTGTTATGCAAGAAGGAGGCCCTATTGTTGTTGTGAACAATGAACTTGCAGTCCAATATCAAACACTAGTTGAAACAGGAAGGTTGTTGATTGACATGGAGGAAGTTGTCTCAGAACATATGACTAAAGAAAATTTGGGTTTACCATATGCCTACCAAGCTGATCCTGTTCACATTTGCATGAAAGAAGACCTCCACATGGTAGATGCTAACCTAGTAATGACAAATGAGACCAAAAGTATACAATCTGAGAATAAAAATCAAACAGTCATGCCAGGTGATGGCTTGGAAGTTTTTTCATGTCAGGCACTTGATCACATCATTGAGTTGGTATCAAAAATGAGTAAAGATATGCTACTGCATGGGAATTCACCAAACATGTCAGATTTTGTGTTAGCCAATTCATGCATAATTCATCCAAGTGATCTGCATTCTAAACAGAGTTATCCAGACTTCTTGTTCACTTTGGAAGTTGTTGTAGTATTCGGTAACCTAGAGGTGTCTGATGCACAGGATATGACCCAGTACAAACTGAGATCTCCCAAAAGTGCAAAAGTCAGTGATATGATGCAACAAGGTGATGGACTCACATCTCTAATCGATGGTACTACAAATCAGGTTGTATCTTCCCTCTCTTCACTTAGTTTCAGCAATTATCAATTTACTTATGGTGTCATGAGTAAGACAACTTGCATTTGGATTGATCATGGCCCTAATGAATTACCCCAACGACTAATTCTGTATGATTGGTACCCTGAACATGAACCTAGCATGCCTCTACCTTACTTTTCAGAGTACAAAGATGAACTTGCCAGACTTAGGACACTGACCTACACCTTGTTACTCCTACATGTCTTGAGAAATAAATCATGGGGAAGTGTAAATACTTGTTGTCCCAAGCCTCTGTGCATAGTTTTTCTTTTTTTTAGATAGTTTTAGTTAGTAGTTTGTTGTTTTAGCTTAAGTTTCTACTTTCTGTTATGCTTTTCCTTAGTTGTTAGTTGTTGGTTGTTGCTTTTGTTCTACTTTCTTGCTTTAGGTTGTTAGTTTAGGCTAGTTGTTTTCTTTTTTTTCTTTTGCTTTCTACTCTTGTTTTGTTGGGGTTCTCCATTTCTTGAACATGGTGGCAGTTGTGCAGTCCTCCAAGAGGTCCTCTTTGGGTAAGTAATCTGAAAAATTTATTTGAGAAGCTGTAGTTTTCCACTCAAGTCTTCCTGTGGGTTCTATTGTTATTCTTAGATGGTATGATGCATGTTCATAGGAAATGAGTCATTAGTTTGTTGTACTTGAAGTATTTTCTAGTCATATATCTCTCACATCTTTAAATAATCCTAAAATTTCCAAGTGAGTCTCGGTGATCTTGGGTTAAGTGAAAAATCTATAGGCTCACCTTTCCCGCCACTATGATTCCCAGCCTAGCGAAGTTGAACCAATTCATAGCCCATGTGATATTTATCATGTGTTGCAAGGGTATGCGGTGCTTTCTAGTACTCATATAAAGAGCTAAGCTCAAATGTATTATCAAATAAATACTTTGCTAAATCAATATTTCCTAAATTTCTTATAAAATGTTCAATCAGCTGGAGGATTCAAGTAACTTTATCGGAGCTATAGACGCTTGGCTAGTAATAGAACAATGCTTGAGGGAATCATAGAGACAACTCTGTCGGGGCTATAGACATCTGCTGGCAGTGGGGCAATGTCGAAGTAGTTCAAAAGGTGTGTATCATAATGTAGCTTAATGCAAGTTAACCTTGATGATATTGGTTGTGGAAGGATGGGAATGAAAGTAGCAGCACACACTTAGACTTTCAAGATATGGATTGTTGTGCTAAGTTAGTGATCTTTGCTTTTGTGATAGTGTATCATGCAATCTAGTTTAACATGTGGGAAACACAAAGATTATGGATTCAAAACTAACATTTATCTTAGAAATGCTCTAGAGCATTTCCCCAATAGAGTCACCATTTATTGTGCCTTGCACATAGACCCCATTTTACCAAATGGAGACCCCCTTTTTTCACTTTGTCTTAGAGTCTCAATCCTTCCCTCCCTATGATGATGAGAAGGTGGATTTGTGATTAGAATGAAAGATTTTCTTCATATTTGAGTATTTTGCATGTTTGGAGTCATTTGATGTCTTTCATGATTGATTTGGAGGTGTCTTGATTGGGTTTGTGCTTAAGAAATAGCCATTTATTGCATTTTGTACTAAAATGGGGTGTTACTGCATTTTTCTCTAAAATCTTATGTCACTGGATATTGTCCTTAAAATTGCTTCTGTAGGATGTGCCATGTTGAAATTCTTAGTTTCCATCCCTTAGAGTTGCAAAATCATGTCAAAATCCACTAGGTTTCACTAAGGGGTCCATAAGCCTTCACCCCGACACATGCTCCTGAAACCCTGATTTGGCTTAGTCTGAAACCCTAAAAATCTTGAAAAATGGCTAAGTCTGAAATCTGGTGGAACCTCAAAAATCTAGAATCTGCATGTTAAATCCTATGGATCTAGAACCTATCTCAAACATCTTGACAGTATATTTCAAAATATTTAAAGTATACTTAAATATATTTTGAAATATACTGTCACCCAGGACACTTCAAAATCTGGCGCTAAATTTGACCTTTACTGCCTTTTGCGCTAATATCCAGTTCCATTGGATATCAGCGCTAGACCCCCCTTTGCACACTTAGCACTAAAATGGGCTTCTACTGACTTGGGCTAAAAATCACTTCTACTTCCTTTGGTCAGTAGGACTTCAAATCAGTGCTAGGTCAGTGGGACCTCAAATCAGTGCTAGCGCTAGAATCCTTCCTCATCGCCTTGTGCTAAAAATCACCTTCACTGCCTTAAGTCAGTAGACCCCAAAATCTGCGCCGAGTCAGTAGACACTCAAATTAGTGCTAGCACTAAAAATAGCTTGCACTACCTTGTGCTAAAAAGAACATCTATTGCACTTGTGTAGTAGACACCAAAATCAGTGCTAGGTCAGTAGGACCCAAAATCCCCACTTTTTGCCATTTTTTGCCCCAAAAACTTGTTTTTTGAAGGTGAAACTTGGACTTTATTGATGAATTTGAATTGTACATCCATTTATCACATCATGATGAACATTTTTACCAAGTTTGTGTGGATTTTGGGCACATTTTGCATCAATTAATGCTACTACACCTAAATATGCAGTACCCCCAAAAATCTCGCTTTTTGCAAAAAAGGCTATAAAAACATGAAATAAATGTCTCCAAATGAATCCTATTAGCCATAAAAACTTCCCAGATCATCATATATGCCAAATGGGTACTTGAAAATGATGAAAAACTCAGAAAATCATGTGAAAATCACTAGATTTGTGAAGTTGTTCATAAGGAAACAACATTGATAATGAGTTGTTCTTGAGTGATCAATGGCTGCAAATGGATATATTTTGATTCAAATTGATGGAAGATGAGTTGTTAAGATATAATTGATGCTTTTCATTGTGAATTGTATTGCAAATATGTGCCTAAGTGGGTTGTCATTGATGTCAACATATCCTTGTTGCCATTGGTGTCAACTGTATCCTATTTTGTTGTTTGCATAGAAGACCAAACTGTTGAGGATATTGAGAAAATTAATGACAATCAATGCATGTGGATCATGTGGTTGTGTAGAGGATTGTTAGAGATTGCTTCAGTTAAGATTTGAGAAGTCCACATGAAGATTTGAAGGAGTTATGGCCATCTGAGTAGAACCGGTTCCTACAATACTCAGGAAAGACAAAGTGACAGGAAAGAGGTCCGGATTGCTCTGGTAATATAAAATTGTGATATGCAGATCTGAAGGCATGTTTGGGAAGTCAATGTATATCATCAACACCAGTGGCTCGTGGTTTGGAGGTCTGCAAGCTATTCTTCTAGTTTGATAGTCATGGCAGAAAGTGTTCTTGAGGTTCCGGAGGAAGATTCAAATGCTTCTGATAATTTGGTTTAGAATGGAGGTTACTGGTGAACTCAATGTGCTTGTGGAGGTCTTTGAATTACATGGCTACTATGTTAGAGGTTTGCATTGAAGTTTGAGCTTGTTGATTGAAGATTTTTCTTTGAGGTTGATGTTCTTCCAGTCTTGGTCGACCGGGTGTTCCTAGCCTGTTACGAATGCCTTAAGAGCATTTTTATGAAATGTGGAGTGGTTGTAGAAGTAGATTCAAGTCTCAGTTGTGCTTGGCCGACAATGTGATGATCCACGTCACGTTTAGCCGACCTTGTTAATCATTTCAAGGTTGATGAAGTATATAAATACTTATTGAAGAGGTATTGAAATCATCCTTGTGAAAAATAGATCAAATCCAAAGAAAGGATCAGGAGCAGAGTAGAGAAGAAAAGGAGCAAGAGAAGTATAGAGTGAAGAAGAATTGGGGACAGAGAAAAAGTTCTTGAGCATTCATTGAAACTTAATCAGGCATGAAGTAGATGTTATTTCTCAATTAATTCTTTCTAAATAAATTATGTAGGCAGTGAGCCTCTCTTTTGAGGAGTGAGCTCTGGGTAGTGTGCCCGAAGGCATGTGCCTTGTATTTTACTAAGTACTTTTAACAGGGTACGCATTTTGTGGGTTAACCCCCACCGTGGTTTTTCCCTTAACCGGATTTCTATGTCAAAATCTTGGTGTCAAATGTGTTGATTATATTTCTGCTCTTATGTTGTTGATCTATACTTTAATGTTTATGTAGACACCCAAAAATGACCAAGTCTTTAAATCACTTGCATTTCATCTAATCTGTTAAATCACCTGCATTCAGTATTAATTAAATAATCTAATTATTTAATTAATTTCATCAAATTCTTCCAAAACTCCAAAATTCAACATTAATTAAATAAATCCTCTTTATTTAATTAATTTCATTAAATAAACCTTATTCTTCCAAAATTAAATAATTTTAATTATTTAATTAAATCATTATCCCTTTTCAAATTTCAAATCCACATTAATTAAATAAATAAATTTTTAATTAATTCCTCAAAAAAATCCTCTCTTATCTACAATTAAATAATTTACATTATTTAATTAAGTCAATTGTTCTTCTAAATTTAAATAAATCATGCAAATTTATTTAAATTATCTCAATCCTCTAAAAATAAAATAAAACCACATATTTTATTTATCCTTCATCATGCAAAATAAATTAAATCAATTTATTTGTTTAATTTATTTAAATATTCCTATCTTATCTATTCTTCAAAATCATGCACAATCAATTAAATAAATTTATTTATTTAATTTCAATTATCTTCCAATTCCTCTAAAAATATCATGTTAACTCATGTACACAATCAGTCTTATTTTTACAACTCTAAAAAGAGCAAATCTAAAGTTAAGTTAATTGGCTTTAATTTATCTTGTTTTCATCAACTCATGAATTAGAAAAAAAAACATTCTAATTTATGAAATCAAAATCTATCTTTATCAAAAAAACAATTATCTTAATAAAAATACCTTTTTGGAGTGACACATGTTAGGTGCACATTCAACATGAGTTATTTGATTTATCTCAACCATTCATTCTATGGATTTATTTCATATGTTGATCGATCATGTTTGAAACCTATATAAACCCCCCATCTCCTTCACAAATCCTCTTCGATCACTTATTCTCAGGCATCCTTTATAGTGCATTGAGCATACATCGCATTGTTGAGCACCTTACGATCTTTTGACATTGATCTTTTGAGCACTTTGAGCACTTACATTCACTTGTTGCAAACATGGTTTTGCAACATTATTGAGAAATCCACATTCGACAAAGAGAATTATACAATCTACGTAAAAGCTTTCTTGTTTTCTGATTTATTCATTGATATTGGGTTTTTACTTAGATAAATCTCTTTTTGTTATGGGTTATTGAGTTGTTATAATCATTGTTGTGATTTTATCATTTGACCTCTCAATTTTCCTCATACACATTCTCGCACCCTCCGTGCAACCCACTAATCCCTCTTTTTCTTTGAGAAATTGATTTTTTTTTAAAGTACAGTACGGAAAAGCGCACACAACACAAAAAAGTGCCTCTGGCAGTACAGTGAAGCGCTTTTGGCAGCATAGTATAGTGCCTTCAGGCGATACTATAGCACCTCTGGTAGCATAGTAGCACACTATTGGTAACACAGTCAAGCACAGATGGCATAGCAGTAAGGCACTTTTGGCATATTAGGGTTTTGTGATCTTGTTTTGTGCTTTGTAGGGTTTTAACTCACCACATCTATTATTGACTGACTGGCAAGCTGATTTATTTGTCTTTTAATTATCTTTTATACTACCTAAGCTGACATATTTAGGAGTATTTTCACTTTTCAAGTTAACCTATCTTTTTACGACATCATTTGAGTTGTTCTTGACCCCAGGTTATAGATCCTATCAGCTATTACATCCCAGATCTTCAAGTCAACCATGAAATCATCTTTTGAGCTAACTTTTGTGAAGAAATATAACATTTTTTAGATCTGGGATAGGAAAGCACTTTTGGTAGCACAGTACATCGCTTCTGGTCGCACAGTGGATTGGTTTTGGTTCTGCATTAACTCACTTTTGGTAACACAATGCAGTGCTTTCGGTAATATAGTAAGTCACCTTTGGTAATACAGTAAAGTGCATTTGGTCAATTGATTTATTTTTGCTAAACTTTTTGAGTTTGTGTGGAACTAATTGACTTGTTGTAGCTTCTTATCACTCAAACAGAGAAAATGGGTTTTTCTAACATGTTCATACAGGACAAGCTTTGAAGAATTGTCAAATCTTTGCAATCTAAAGTCTTAGGAACATATTGCTTTCTTAAGGGACAAAACATCTTTTTTGCAATCTAAGTCTTAGAAACATATTGCTTTCTGAAGGGACAATGGACATGAATGCAAAAACACTTCAATTTTATAAGGGACAATGGACATGAATGCCAAACACTTCAATTTCATAAGGGACAATTGACAACTACAAACGTGTGTGTGCCTAATTTAGTTGCACCTTATTTTTCTTATAACAGGACAATTGAACCTTTGTTTGACGTGCTTAATCTTACATTTCAGTTATTCCTTTAGAAGGGTCTGCTTTTGGATTGTGCTTCATCCAAAAGGGATGACCCTAAGTGGAGTTTTCCTTTGAACCACTATATAAGAGGGATAAGGCGAAAGCCAAGTCCTAACCAACGTCATCCTTACCTTGTGGTGCCAAATCAAAAAAAGGTGTACTAGCACTTTGTGGAAACAATTTTCACATTCTGCGAAGTGTTTGATACTCTTAGTAGGATTGGTCAAAGCTTTTAGTATCTTGTCACAATGCTCGTAAGGCATTGGTCCCTCAAAGTTACTAAGAACCAATCTACATAGTGACTACCCGATCCACCTCTGAACATTACGGTAATCATTAGTGCAAGGGGAATCGATTTAAGCCCTCAAGATACTCACCATTGGTTCCCTTGAGAAGAGATAGTATTCCCTCAGCCATAAAGCTCTTGTGACCTACTTGACCTTTTCGAGGGGAGGGTAAGATATCCCTACCTATCGTCTCTCGCAAAGATACAAATGTCCGACACCTTTAGGGAATGACATTTGGTCAACAGAGAATTAAGTTGTGAGCTGATCTACTGCAATGAAACCTTGTCTCTAGGGATAAAAAGTGCTTGAAATTGTTTGCAATTGTCTTATACCCATGGAAGCATTGGGCTTTTTTTGTGAGCCTCGAACATACACTATCTGTTGTGTCAGTCCTTTTTGCCACTTTGTTTGATGTGTTTTCTCTTGCCAAAGCAAATCGAATCACAATCAAAATCTAAATCTATCAAAATTTGCCTTATAAACATCACTGACACTACTTCAGTGCCTTTGGTATAACAGCAACTCACTTCTGGCATTATAGTAGCTCACCTTTGGCATAACAGTACCTCGCCTCTGAAAAACCTATTTCAGTGCCCTTGGTATAATAGTAGCTCACTTTTGGTCTAATAGTAGCTCACCTTTGGTATAACAGTCCCTCACCTTCGGCAGCTTAGTCTAATGCCTCTAGTAACACAGTAGCTCAATTTTGGTAACACAGTCCTGCGCCTTTGGTCAAACAGTACAGTGCCTGTGGTCCAGTAAATTGTTCATCAAAACTATCATTTCCAAAAAACACAACAAAATCCCAGCAAACATCTCAAACAAAGCATATTGTCTTAGTGTATCCCATGGTAACCACTAGACTCCAGCAAACTATGAAGGCAAAGCACGTTGCCCCAAGAAAGCGCAAATAGCCTCCTCATACACCTCAACCAAGCATGACTCCAAAGGGTACTTCAAAGACACCAATGGAAAGATCAACCAACTCTCAAAACATGCTACAACATGACCAACCAAACAATCATCAAGAAGGTCATATTCCTTTGGTAGATGTGACTCAATTCATCATCGACATGCCTCCAGATTTTGTTCCACAAGGTTATACCACGGTTCAAGTCCCATCTCAAGAAGAGAGACACTTTGAAATAGGTCAATCCTCTCAAGAAGATAGAGAAGACCTTGATGAAATCATACAAGATCCTAGAGCCATGGCCGCCTTTGAAAAAATCCTTAGCGAGAACCAAGATCATTTTTTCTGCTTACTAGCCGAACAAGGAGCAAAATTACCTCAAGATTTTGATCTATCCAACTCAAGGACACAAACAAAACCTATGACGCCATACCTACAGTCCAAACCATGTCAACTGTGACCACACCCTTATCCGAACAAAGCTCACAAGGGAGAACGATTGCACAATATGAGAATCCCCTTTATCAAAACCTAACAGAAGAGAGACCCATATCACTACTCTTGACTCCTATGGAAATCTACAAGCAACAACAAGAGACTCTACATCATCAATCAGAACTAGCAAGATAGGCCGCTCTAGCAAATTCAAACATACAACAACCTCCCAAAATGCCCACACCAATCGCAAGTGGAACATTGGCTACCCCATCATGAGAAGGTTTTCCACCAAATTACAATTTGGGAAACACTTATGTAGCCATGCAACAAGGGTCTCAACAAACACCCCCACTAACATCATCAACCCTTCGTATCCTTCGACCACACAATGTCATGCAACCCCAACCATCACAAAACACATCTACCTATGTCCCTCTGCTACAACATTCATCGACACTAACCTTTTTCAACACATTTCCCAATCAACCTCCACCATCACAAAACACATCTACTTACATCCCCCCACCACAACGTTCATCAACACTAACCTTTTTCAACACATTTACTAACCACCCTCAACATTCCTAAAACCAAACTTCCCAAAGCTATGTTCCACCACCGCAACCAAACCCAACAAACTTTAGCTTTCTTCCACCAAACTCTTATTAACAACCATCATAAAGCCTACATTCTTACCTATCACCACCCCCACCTCCCCAAAATCAAAATGTCCAATTCCAACCCAATCTACACCCAACATACAACACATACGACCCCAACCAATCATACAACCCTTATAACACCAATGCCCATGGCTTCCACTACAATCTTCCATATGGACAACAACAACCACCTCTAGGACAATAGCAGATGTTTCCAACCCCTCCCATAACTATGGAGCTAAAACTTGCGGAGGTTCAACAACAACTATCTAATCTTACATTTGGCCACACCAAGAAAACCTTCTCTTTGGAAGAAGTTCATTCTTATCCATTTGGTCGATCATTACCCATGATCCCTTTTCCTCACAACTTCACTATTCCCAAATTTGATAAATACAAAGGAAAAGGAGACCCAAAAGACCATCTTAGAGAATTCTATCTTGCTTGCTTCGAGGTCTCACATAACGACACATATCTTATGTGTCTTTTTCCTCGTAGTCTTGGAGGTCAAGCTATAGAATGGTTCTCGCACCTACCCATGGGTATCAAATCTTTTAATGAGCTTGCGGAGAAATTTGCCACCCATTTCTCTTACAACACAGAACATGAGATCTCCATGACCGACCTATGCAACAATAAACAAAAAAATGGGGAAACTTTCATTTCCTTCCTTCAAAGATGGAGACAAATGGCTAGCAAATTCCCATTCAATATACTTGAAAAAATAGCTTTTTAGCATATTTGTATAGAACCTCAACCAAGAATTAGGTTTTCATTTGCAAATTCTTAGTGCAACAACCTTCAACGAAATTACCTACAAGGGAATCAACATTGAAAAAGCCCTCATTGCTAAAGGCGATGTCAAAATCTTTAAAGACAACAAAGACAATGCTCCCCAACAACAATCAAACGACAAACCAAAATTTTGGAACAAAAATAAAAATGTGGTCAATTATGGTGTGGTTGATTCTAAACATGTCCAAACATTGCAACAACCCCTTCATCTTTCCAAACCAAGTCAACCTTCACCTCAACAAAACCAACAAAGACAACCATACCAAAACTAATGATAACAAGAGAAACCTTAACAAAATTACCCTCCACCACGTCAATTTACTCCCTTGGGAGAGCCTATTGAGACTATTTTACAGAAACTTATACACAATAGACTTGTCACCTTACCGGATGCTCCCCCATATGGTGAACTTATTTACAAATCCTCACAATACAGATAAAATGAATATTGTGAATTCCATAGGAGCAAAGGACATAGAACCGCATCATGCATGAAACTCAAGCACATCATTCAAAACCTCATCGACAGAAACAAAATCACTTTTGAGGATGAATAACCAATCCAACACACCAACAAGGATCTCAACATGTACAAGGAACCATTCCCTAACCATGGTCAAGGTCCTCCTCCAGATAAAGGTAAAGGTGTTAACAAAGCTTCCACTTCCTATGACTCCATTGTGGGTCATTTTGAAGAGAGTCATATATCTACCCTCACTATCAAAGGAAAATCTACAGATTGCATAGTTACAACTCGTCATGGTCGTGTCACCATTCGTGATCCTACACCAAGTCTCCCAACCCAATCTGATTACAATCTTGTCAAACATATAGGGAAAACCCCTGCATAGATCTCTATCTTGGACCTTCTACAGTCGTCACCTATACATAAAGTTGTGCTAGAAAAAGCCCTACAAGAGTCTTCAGTTCCTAACAACATAGCAGTCACAGATTTCCAAGCTATAATAGGTAACATTGCCTCACCCTACAATGTGGTCTTCTCAAAAAAGGACCTCCCATCCCATGATCCATGCCACAATGATGCCCTTCACATTGAGGTTCTCATCCATAAACGCAAGATCAAATGCATACTTATAGATGGTGGTGTTGGGCTCAATATTTGTTCTCTAAAGTTACTCAAACAATTGGGATACTCTAAGGATCAAGTTAACATTGATCAAAGTATTACAATCAAGGGGTATGATGATGCTGAATGTCGGTCAAAAGGTGTTATCCACTTGCCTATACAAGTAGGCCCTGTCATGCTTGAAACTCAGTGCCAAGTCCTTGACATTGAGTTACCTTATAACATTATCGTACGATGCCCATGGATCCATGCCATGAAAGCTATTCCCTCAATGTACCATTAGTCTCTCAAGTTCCCATTCAATGGTACGGAGATAACTATCCTAGGAGACCCTAATCCTTTCAAATTATGTCGGGTCTTACAAGGTAGTTATAAGAATTGCAACCAAGTGCCCAATAATGACAAAGCCCTTGAATCCCCATTATATGTCAATTCTGAAACTCTAACAAAAGCCTCTGCAAGTGAACCTAATCTTCATCCTATTCCTGAAATCAAAGCTCACATCTATGATATTGGCTTTGGAGAATATGATATCTCAAAATCTTGTTGTGTAGGGAGGATGCCTCTATCTCCTAAATCCTACGGCCAATCGTCCATAGCCAAAGCAACTAAGAAAGCAACAGTTCCTCCCCCAGTATCTCTAACCCAATTCCAAGAGGGAAAATTATTGGCCGAGGAAATTATTGAAGACATCTCTTCTTGGCTCTACAAAGAGAAAGAACCAGTCACAATACCAGTCAAGCAATATGGTAATGGCTTAAGGATAGTAAAAAACATGTGCTATAAAGGCAAAGGTGGCCTTGGGAAATAGAATCAAGGAACAATGGAACCCATTATTGTGATGAAGAAACTAGACAAGAAGGGGTTATGATTTGAGAGGAAGGTACCACGTGCCTTGGACATCGAGGGTATCCTCGACAAGGTGGCAGAAACTTTTCCTGCTGATTCAACGTCTAATGAGGATACCATCGATGACTCTTCCCTCCATATGAATGACCTATTTATAGAATCCTCTGTATTCATGTTATCATTCGTATCCTTAACATCCACCACAAACACCCAGAATGTAACACTTGTCTACCCTAAACTTATCAATTGGGACCAAAAAGGGTCCCTCATCCTAGATGTATTTTAGAATGACGAAGCTATTACTGAGTTCATGGGACTCCGAGATAGTATCCCTCTTGGCGATCACAAATCTAGTTTTGTAATGGAACTAGATCCAATGGCTTATTTTGGTGAGAATGCCAAATCCTCCAGTCACAAAAGTAAAAATAAAGAAAGATCTCTAGGTGAAAACCACACCATGGCACCTCCTGATCACAAAATAGTAAAAATAAAGGATGTATCCAAAGGTGAAAACCCAATTGTGGCACCTGAGGATGGAGGATTTGACCTTGCCCTACCATCTAAGTATCAAGAGAAATCAGCTCTCCTAGTGGAAAATTCTACAGAGAAAAATCTTGGCACAGAGCAAAATCCTAAGACAACATTCCTTGCAACATCATTATCAGAACAAGAGCACAAGAATCTTAACAACTTCTTCTTGCAAAGAACCATCAACTTTGCATGGACCTATGCTGATATGCCAGGGCTAGACCCTAAGCTAGTAGTTCACTATCTCACAGTTGATCCAACAGTTAAACCAATCAAGCAAAAGCTAAGGAAGATGCATCCATAGATAGCTCACTTGGTGAAAGTAGAAATACAGAAGTTGCTAGATGCCAAATTCATCAATCCTATTTATTATCCAAAATGGGTCTCAAACATTGTACTTGTGTCTAAACCAAATGGGGGCATCCGCATGTGTACTGACTTCAGAGATCTTAACAAAGCATGTCCCAAAGATGACTTCCCACTGCCAAACATTGATCTCATAGTAGACTCGACTGCTGGTCATGAAATGCTTTCTCTAATGGATGGATTTTCTGGCTACAATCAAATAATGATAGCAGAAGAAGATCAACATAAAATTGCTTTCACTTGTCCTTGGAGTAACTATTATTGGTGTGTCATGCCATTTGGTCTAAAGAATGCAAGGGCAACTTCTCAAAGAGAAATGAAAGTGATGTTCCATGACCTCTTTCATCACATCATGGAGGACTATGTGGATGACATACTAGCAAAATCTTCTAGGGAAAATCACATACAAGTTCTAAGACAAATCTTTGATAGACTAGAAAAGTATCAAGTAAGACTCAATCCAAAGAAATGTGTCTTCGGGGTAACATCAAGAAAACTCTTGGGATACATTATATCTCATAGAGGCATTGAAGTAGATCCAGCAAAAGTCAAAGCTATAGTGGAGATGCCTCCACCAAAGAATCTAAAAGCATTAAGGAGCCTGCAAGGAAGGTTACAATCTATTAGGCATTTTATTTCACAGCTAGCAGATAAATGTCAACCATTTCAACACTTGCTCTGAAAGGATGTCTCATTTTGATGGGATGATAAGTGTCAAGCAGGAATTGATCATCTCAAAGAATATCTAGCTACACCTCCTATCTTGGTACCACCAGTTGCTGATAGACCTTTCATCTTGTACATATCAACTACAACTACAGACCTAGGGGCTCTTCTAGCACAGCATGATGAGTCAGGAAAAATCTATTATATCAGTAGAACCTTGGTGGGTTATGAACTCAATTACTCTCCTATGGAAAGAGCTTGTTTAGTAGTAGTGTTCGCTTCCCAAAAGTTACCTAATTACATGCTCAACCAAAATACAAATCTCATAGCAAAAATTGATCTATTGAAGTATCTACTAGCAAAAGCAGCTCTTATAGGTAGACTGGCTAAATGGGTCATGATCCTTAGTGAATTTGACATAGAGTATGTGGATTGAAAAGCAATCAAGGGACAAGCCCTAGCAGATCAACTAGCAGAAGCACCCATGACAGATGTACATCCTATGGTATCTGACTTTCCAGATGAAAATCTCTTCACTATTTGTACCTCAGTAATGTGGAAGTTGTATTTTGATGGTTCCTATACACAGCATGGATTAGGGACCAGCATCTTATTCATCACACCTCAAAATGACTATATTCCAAAGTCATATCGGCTTGCATTTCCTTGTACCAACAACATAGCCAAGTATGAAGCACTCCTCATAGGTCTCAATACAGCAGTGTTGTGATGTTCACAACACGCCCCATTTTGCTCCTTAGCAAAATGAGGACCCCTGTTGTTGCTTCTGCTTGTGTTGTTCTGTTTGGTGGTAAGGGAAAAGGGGAGTCAAATTTGCAAACCTTGTTAAAAATATAGAAAATTGCATTTTTTAGTACCAATGCATGATTTGGTTGGATTCCTTGTGAAAAACGAGCCAGGGTTGCCTTTTGAACCGTCTTAAAATTCATCATATTTTGCAAGTTATGATCAATTTGGTAAAATGCACTATCAGGTTTTGCATGATAAACAGTCAGTTGTTTGCCTTTTTCCTAGTTGGCATTCGTTTAAAATTTTGAAATATTCGTACTTTGTCATTTCGGGTTAAAGGGAATTTTGTCTGGGTTCCACTCTATATCTCACAAATGTTTGTTCGGCAAAAGGTGCATCAGCGCACTTTGTTATCCTTTTTGGTCACCATTATTTACTTATTGGCAAAGTTTTAAGGTTTGAACCGCCACGTTGAACCATCCGCTTGAACCTTTTTCTCAAAGGTTCAATGGTTCAATGGTTCAGGGTTCAAAATGGTTCCACATGTCCAAAATGTCTCAAGGCAAACTGTTGTTTTGTATAAACATCGTTGAACCGCCGCATTGAACCATCCGCTTGAACCTTTTTCTCAAAGGTTCAATGGTTCAAGGTTCGCGGGGTTCATTTTCTTCTAACAGTCGAGTCAATGTGGTTGCCTTATGTAGCGGATGTATCATTGAATCGTCGCATTGAACCATCCGCTTGTACTCTTTGGCAGGGTTCAATGGTTCGGGTTCAAAGCTTTGGTGATAGGCGGGAAAGATGGGAGGATGGCAAAGAGGCCATCAGCCAAACAAAAGTGATCGGCGGAGTTTGAATATGTTCCGCCAAAGTAAAGTCCCTCACCGATGGCCTTTTGCCATCGGTGTAACATATGCGATCGGCGGTGTTTGAAATTGTCACCCCGACGGGGTGTCTCTCGCCGATGACATTGTCATCGGCATAACCTTCAGGTGTCGACCGAGTTTCAAAAGGTCACCCCGAAGCATGTAGTCTCGCCGATGGTATGCCATCGGCATAACTTACACCATCGGTGGAGTTTGAGAATGTCTAGGCGAGGAGGAGGTCTCACGCCGATAGAACACACAACTGGCATCAGCGGGACTTTCGCCGATGGAAACCAAAAGAAGGGCCATCGGCCAAAGTAATGCGATCGGCAAAGGAGATTTGGAGTTCGTTGATGGTGAATCTCTCGCTGATGAGAAAGAAAATGCAAGCTGATAAGGCTATATCGGTAGGACTCTCGCCAATAGAACGGAACAAATGGCCATCGGCCGAACAATGAAAATCGGCGGAGAAGTTTTTTTTCACACTGATAGTATGAGACACGCCGATGGAGAGGAAACAAAAGGATGAGCAAACGAAAGGCCATCGACCAAATAATGAGCATCGGCCAAGGAATTTTGGGGCTCGCCGATGGGCGGGCAATGCAAAGCGATGGGAATTTTAAAACAATTTTTAGCGCCCGATGGCATTCTTCTAGTCAGCGATGGTTGACCCATGACATTTTGAGCGTCTATGTGCATTTTGAACGCGGTTTCTGTTGATTTTGGGCCCAATTTCCACATTTTTGCACAGTCACCTTGATTTAAATAGTATTTTGGTTTCTTGTTGTTCATTTGATAAATGTGATACTTATTGTTTGTCTTGTTTTGCAAGCTTGCAGTTGAGGA
The DNA here is from genome assembly GCA_027924645.1 of Cunninghamia lanceolata. Lineage (NCBI taxonomy): Eukaryota > Viridiplantae > Streptophyta > Pinopsida > Cupressales > Cupressaceae > Cunninghamia > Cunninghamia lanceolata. The sequence continues at coordinate 34,735,572 of BSBN01000072.1, forward strand.
AGTAGCTGGAACTTGATCACAGTGACATCATGGAGGAAGAAAATCTGATCTCAGGAGCAAGAAGATAAAGATCAAGTGCGAATAAGTCAAGGCCATTCAAATGGAGGACAAAGTTGCAGCTGAGAGCATTACTGCAGCAGACAAACAAAAGTTATTGTTGAGCTACCAAAGCTTCTCAGAAGGGGCAATATTTCGCCCAGATTTGACACTGCTCAGAGATATTTTAGAGAACTGGTTCACCTACATTTACTGCTGTAACCAGGGGTTTGAACCAGGGGTTTAGCTAGGTTTTTTGCTATAGTGAGGACAATCAGAAAGTCTTTATATTGTGCCTCTCTGCACTGTAATACTTTACAACAGGGGCTACAACAGGGATTTTTTAGGAAAACACAGGGATTTTAGCTTAGCATAGTTTAGAAGTAAAAGAAGGAGGTCGCCTGTTTGTCTGCAGTAAGGTGTGCGTGGAATGTCTGGCTTCCTTACTATATCTGTAAAGCTTGTAAGTTCTCTGTAGTTTGATCAATGAAACTAAGAGTCATTCCAACATTGTAAATCATGTATGACTGTTTGTTTCTAATACAATAGAATCTAGAGTTCTGCATCTATCTTTTGAGTGTTCTCCTGCTCTTCTTTGTGTTTTGAAATATTTTCTTTGAGAGCTTGCAATTTTAAATGTATGTTTGTGAAAATGCTCAGAACTTGCATTTAAGGTTTTTTACTATGGATTTGATCAAATTGCTGTATGATTTACATGGTGCATAACAGAACAATTAGATCCTTTAGTAGATTTAAATGAGGTGTAGATTAGATCTTTCTAACTTTTCCCAACCCATCTGAAATATTTAGCTGAAAATGTAGAAATCTAAAGGAAGTTGTCTCAAATTTGAAGAATCATGCACAACAGAGTTAAAGGTAGACAGTTTTCATAAATGTATAAAGGAAAAAGCTGCAATAATTCAAGAAAACCATCTAAGGCTTTGCAGCACAGTAACACTTTTATGAAAAGGAATGAAAAGTATTGACATATCTCATGATCTTTTTGCATAAGTTTGAGTCCAGAAAACCACAAACAACCCTAAATTACGTAAGGCCCCTTGAACATTACAGCTTCACATTGACCAACTGAATTTGACCAACAGTACCATTGTAGACTTGGGATTAATTGAATCTTAAATGATTCCTTCTTATCTTTCAAGTATAGTTTCAGTTCATTATATGTGAATTTTAACTTATTGTTATGATTACATCAAAACAATCACCAACAGTTTTATGACACTAGAAGGAGGGCCTGATTTGGTTTAGGGTTAAAATTCTGAGTTTTAAATGCTATGTTCTAAGATATGTTGGATCTCATAAAATTTCAAAAGCCTAAAAGGGTGAAAAGAAGGTCCCATTTTCAATGGACTCATATGGGGACAGTTTTCAAGTTAACAGTCCTTTATTTCAGGGAGCTTTGAATGAACAGTTTTATTCTCAAAGTTTATCTAATTTTGGTTTGTCCAGTTGTTGCAGAATACACTGGACTATTGAACATAGTGAACTTAAATGTTTAACATTCCTCACTAGGATAGATTCATATTTGAAAGGACTTATTATTTTTTCAGATGTGTTCAGGGCTGAAGACTGGCAGGAAAAAGAAATTTTGCAACAACAAGCTAATACAGCACTAGGAACTAATAGGTGGTTAGAAAATACAATAGATAAATCAATTCTGGAAGGGAATGATAACAGAGCATCTTTTCTTAGGTCATATTATGGTGGGATTGATAGTAGGTCTCTACTTCCTAATACAGGAAAAGGGGAGTGCAAGTATAAATCTTTTAAATCTTGTAGAAAGGAAACCATTTGTTAGGATAAAGTTTTTATTGCTGATCCTAATGCTTTTGGTAAAGACAGTAAAACGTCTTTCCTTGAGTCATTTTATGGAAAGGAGAAATGTGGGCAAATGAAAAAATTAAAGTGCACTAAAATTGATGAGATTCCTACTATAGAAGCTAATGAAGTCATAGAAGAGAAAGTAAATCCTAATCCCATGACTGACTTCTTTAAATTGAATGACCAAGTTCAGGATTGTTGCAGGTTAATAGAAGCAGACTCCACACTGGATGATAAATGTGAGTCAGTTGATGACCAATTCTTAAAAATTGAAAATAAAGAAGATTTTGGAGCTGCTGTGCACAATCAGACATCACCCGCATGCCATGTTGAAAATAAAACAGGGGGGTATTCCTGTCAATCTAAAGATGTTGTCCCACCTTTACTCTCAAGTGATTTAGAAATGATTAATTTTTGTATGTCAGATTATGATGATGAAAATACTCATTTACGTGCTGATGTGCAGGAAACTAATGAGAACATTAAGAGGTTTGCTGAATTTGAGGATAAACTAAACATCCGGAATGAAAGAACAAAGACAGATGAAGATGAAGAAATGATACATCTTGAGTTATTCATCTTTCAACTTGAAAAAGGACCAGACATAGAGCTGGGCAACGAAAATGCAGAGTTGAATGAAGAGCCAGCTATCAATGAACAAGCATGTCCCACAGAGCTAAAAACACATCAGGTTGTCTCTTTCCTTTCCTTAGCAAACAATGATAAATGCTATTTTGATTATGGAAATTCAAGAGATAGGACATGCATATGGATTAGTCATGAACCCAATGGGCTGCCTCAGTTACTAATTATTAAGAGCTATTCTGATAAACACAATGAATCTAGAATACCAGAAATTTTTTTAGAATTCAAAGATAAATCTACTAGGATGAGAACCATAACTAGTACCTTGTTGCTCCTGCACAATCTAAAGAAATATGCAAGTAGGGGTGTTCTTGGGTCTTTTCCTGGGTTTCTGTTTGCCTTGTAGAGGCTTGTATATAGTTCGGTAGGGTAGTTGTTTTGGTTTTCTTTTCTTCTTTTGCTATTTTCTTTTCTAGGCTAGCTATTTGTATAGTTCCTTTCTATTTCTTTCTGTTTGTTTTGTTTCTGTTTGTACAGTGTTGTTTGTACAGCCTATTTTTATAGTTTTTCTACTTTTTTGCTTTTTGTACAGCCTGTTTGTTTGGTTTGTTTGTTGTCTCCTCAGCAGGGATCTTTATTTTACTTTAGAGTATTAAGGAGCAAACTAGCAACCATTCAAAACAATATAAAATTTAGGATATTCAAGTTAATCATTTGCAATTTACACATAACTTGTTACTGTCATAAATGTAGAGAGTTATTTATCTTCTAAAATTTTGTATTCAATAAATGTGATTGAGAATTCGAAGCGAGTTTCTCATGATGACACACCTAAAATCCTTGTGTTTGTTGAACTTACCAATGTAGATATTAGGTGAAAAATCAGAGGTTACCCTTGCTACCATTACAATTCTCAGCTTAATTTCAGCAAGTGTCCACTCCTTGCATCATGAAGTTGCAAATTGCTATATCTTGTGAAATCTTTCAAAATCAGAAAATAAAGAAAATAAAAAAATGAATGAAGCGAATTATACTAAAAATCTAGATTAAGCCATCTAAGTAACTCTACCGGGGCTATAGATGCTCACTGGTAGTGGGGCTCTACTTAGGAGAATTGTAACGATAACCTTGCCAGAGCTATGAATGCTCGCTGGCAGCAAGGCTCTATCCGGTCGGCTATGAGGGAATATCCTCACCTACGTAGGCTAATGTCAGTCACTGGTTTGTTCAACCGATCTTCAAGATGAGGATAATTAATCACGTGCACACAATTAAACTAAAAATGGAAGTTCATGCACCCTTATTGAATACCTTAAGTCTCAAGTTGAATAGTAATTTGCAGGAAGGATAGTCGGAAGTTATGATTTTATTTCACCTAGTTTTCTTGAACACTTTGAATTTAATTGTGTTTTTCTTGGTTGCTCGTTGTTGTGATGTTCACAACACGCCCCATTTTGCTCCTTAGCAAAATGAGGACCCCTATTGTTGCTTTGCTGTTGCTTCTGCTTGTGTTGTTCTGTTTGGTGGTAAGGAAAAAGGCGAGTCAAATTTACAAACCTTGTTAAAAATATAGAAAATTGTATTTTTTAGTACCAATGCATGATGTGGTTGGATTCCTTGTGAAAAACGAGCCAGGGTTGCCTTTTGAACCGTCTTAAAATTCATCATATTTTGCGAGTTATGATCAATTTGGTAAAATGCACTATCAAGTTTTGCATGATAAACAGTCAGTTGTTTGCCTTTTTCCTAGTTGGCATTCGTTTAAAATTTTGAAATATTTGTACTTTGTCATTTCGGGTTAAAGGGAATTTTGTCTGGGTTCCACTCTGTATCTCACAAATGTTTGTTCGGCAGAAGGTGCATCAGCGCACTTTGTTATCCTTTTTGGTCGCCATTATTTACTTATTGGCAAAGTTTTAAGGTTTGAACCACCGCGTTGAACCATCCGCTTGAACCTTTTTCTCAAAGGTTCAATGGTTCAATGGTTCAGGGTTCAAAATGGTTCCACATGTCCAAAATGTCTCAAGGCAAACTGTTGTTTTGTATAAATGTCGTTGAACTGCCACGTTGAACCATCCGCTTGAACCTTTTTCTCAAAGGTTCAATGGTTCAAGGTTCGCGGGGTTCATTTTCTTCTAACAGTCGAGTCAATGCGGTTGCCTTGCGTAGCGGATGTATTGTTGAACCGCCGCATTGAACCATCCGCTCGTACTCTTTGGCGGGGTTCAATGGTTCGGGTTCAAAGCTTTGGTGATAGGCGGGAAAGATGGGAGGATGGCGAAGAGGTCATCAGCCAAACAAAAGTGATCGGTGGAGTTTGAATATGTTCCGCCAAAGTAAAGTCTCTCACCGATGGCCTTTTGCCATCGGTGTAACATATGCGATCGGCGGTGTTTGAAATTGTCACCCCGACGGGGTGTCTCTCGCCGATGACATTGTCATCGGCATAACCTTCAGGTATCGACCGAGTTTCAAAAGGTCACCCCGAAGCATGTAGTCTCGCCGATGGTATGCCATCGGCATAACTTACACCATCGGTGGAGTTTGAGAATGTCTAGGCGAGGAGGAGGTCTCACGCCGATAGAACACACAACTGGCATCGGCGGGGCTTTCACCGATGGAAACCAAAAGAAGGGCCATCGGCCAAAGTAATGCGATCGACAGAGGAGATTTGGAGTTTGCCGATGGTGAATCTCTTGCCGATGAGAAAGAAAATGCAAGCCAATAAGGCTATATCGGTAGGACTCTCGCCGATAGAACGGAACAAAGGGCCATCGGCCAAACAAAGAAAATCGGCGGAGAAGTTTTTTGTCACACTGATAGTATGAGACACGCCGATGGAGAGGAAACAAAAGGATGAGCAAATGAAAGGCCATTGGCCAAATAACGAGCATTGGCCAAGGAATTTTGGGGCTCACCGATGGGTGGGCAATGCAAAGCGATGGGAATTTTAAAACAATTTTTAGCGCCCGATGGCATTCTTCTGGTCAACGATGGTTGACCCATGACATTTTGAGTGTCTGTGTGCGTTTTGAACGCGGTTTCTACTGATTTTGGGCCTGATTTCCACATTTTTGTGCAGTCACCCTGATTTAAACAGTATTTTGGTTTCCTATTGTTCATTTGATAAATGTGATACTTATTGCTTGTCTTGTTTTGCAGGCTTGCAGTTGAGGAAGTAGCTGGAACTTGATCACAGTGACATCATGGAGGAAGAAAATCTGATCTTAGGAGCAGGAAGATAAAGATCAAGTGCGAAGAAGTCAAGGCCATTCAAATGGAGGACAAAGTTGCAGCTGAGAGCATTACTGCAGCAGATAAACAGAAGTTATTGCTGAGCTGCCAGAGCTTCTCAGAAGGGGCAATATTTCGCCCAGATTTGACACTGCTCAAAGATATTTTAGAGAACTGGTTCACCTACATTTACTGCTGTAACCAGGGGTTTGAACTAGGGGTTTAGCTAGGTTTTTTGCTGTAGTGAGGACAATCAGAAAGTCTTTATATTGTGCCTCTCTGCACTGTAATACTTTACAACAAGGGCTACAATAGGGATTTTTTAGGAAAACACAGGGATTTTAGCTTAGCATAGTTTAGAAGTAGAAGAAGGAGGTCGCTTGTTTGTCTGTAGTAAGGTGTGCGTGGAATGTCTAGCTTCCTTACTATATCTGTAAAGCTTGTAAGTTCTCTGTAGTTTGATCAATGAAACTAAGAGTCATTCCAACATTGTAAATCATGTATGACTATTTGTTTCTAATACAATAGAATCTGGAGTTCTGCATCTATCTTCTAAGTGTTCTCCTGCTCTTCTTTGTGTTTTGAAATATTTTCTTTGAGAGATTGCAATTTTAAATGTATGTTTGTGAAAATGCTCAGAACTTGCATTTAAGGTTTTTTACTGTGGATTTGATCAAATTGCTGTATGATTTACATGGTGCATAACAGAACAATTAGATCCTTTGGTAGATTTAAATGAGGTGTAGATTAGATCTTTCTAACTTTTCCCAACCCATCTGAAATATTTAGCTAAAAACGTAGAAATCTAAAGGAAGTTGTCTCAAATTTGAAGAATCATGCACAACAGAGTTAAAGGTAGACAGTTTTCATAAATGTATAAAGGAAAAAGCTGCAATAATTCAAGAAAACTATCTAAGGCTTTGCAGCACAGTAACACTTTTATGCAAAGGAATGAAAAGTATTGACATATCTCATGATCTTTTTGCATAAGTTTGAGTCCAAAAAACCACAAACAACCCTAAATTACGTAAGGCCCCTTGAACATTATAGCTTCACATTGACCAACTGAATTTGACCAACAGTACCATTGTAGACTTGGGATTAATTGAATCTTAAATGATTCCTTCTTATCTTTCAAGTATAGTTTCAGTTCATTATATGTGAATTTTAACTTATTGTTATGATTGCATCAAAACAATCACCAACAAGCAATTCACTGGGACATCATAGAACTACAGGTATATGGAGACTCAGAACTAGTCATTCGACAAGTCACAAATGAGTACCAAACAAAAGATTAAAAGTTGGTCCCCTACAAGCAATTAGTGGATGCCTACAAACCACACTTTTCTAGCATCAGATTTGAGCAAATTCCAAGAGAGCATAACAAAGCTACAGATTCTATGGCTTCTATGGGGTCACTTATAGACATGCTCGCAAACACACAAAAATATGAATTCTTGATCGAGCAATTGTTGATACTAGCCATCGATGTTCCAATTATAGAAATCATCTGCAAACTTGTTGGTCCGAATTCCCCATGGTATGAAGACATCTATGAATACCTTAAATATGGTACCTTTCCCTTTGAACTATCATCAACCCAACGCAAAACCTTTATCCGTCGACCCTCCCGTTACACCATTCTGGGTGATACACTTTATCGCCAGAGTCTTGATAGTATCCTTTTACGATGTCTTAACGCGGAAGAAGCCAAAGCTACCTTATGAGACATACACAAAGGTGTCTGTGGCGCACATTCTATCGATCCTAATTTTGCTAAGAAGATACTCTAAACAGGGTATTACTGGCCTACAATAGAGCAAGATGCTTTACAGTTTGCTAAGAAGTGTCTACAATGCCAGCAGTATGGAGATTTTATTCATGCACCAGCTCATGAACTACAACCTGTGACAACTCCATGGCCCTTTTCTCAATGGGGTCTCAACCTCGTAGGACAAATCCACCTAGCCTCATCCAATGGCCATAAGTTTATCATTACCACTACTGAGTACTTCACTAAGTTGGTCGAAGCCATTCCCATGACCTATATCATTGGTAAGCAAATAGCCAAGTTTATCCTTAACTACCTCATTTGCTGGTATGGTATTCCCCAAGACATTGTCACTGATAATGGGAGACCATTCAAGAACCAATATGTCCATGCCTTGTGCACACAATACAATTTCCAACATCACTTTTCAACTCCCTACTATATGTAGAGTAATGGCCAAGCTGAGGCTTCCAACAAAACCATTCTCAAAATCCTCAAGAAAATGGTCAATGAAGCTGGTCGTGATTGGCATCTGCAACTCAATCCTGCCCTATGGGCCTATCGCACTAGTATCAGAACACCAACTGGTGCAACACCCTATGCCTTGGTCTATGGCTCTGAAGCCATCCTACCTATAGAGGTCGAGATCCCATCCCTCAAAGTATCCATGCAGAACCTGATTGATGGAGAGGAGTATCGCACTTCCAGATTAGCTGAGGTAGAATTACTAGATGAGAGGCACCTTGCCGCACTTAGTCATCTCCATGTCTATCAAAACTGCCTCCAGCGTAATTACAACAAAAAGATCAAAGAAAGATGGTTTCAAGTTGGTGATCTTGTCTTAAAAGAAAATCAAAGAAATCAAGCAGATCAAGAAAAGAAGGGCAAGTTTGAGCCTAATTGGTTAGGACCCTTTATTGTCACAATAGCATATGGATCAAGAGCTTATACTTTAGCTACACCTAATGACATTCCTCTAGATGAGCCACTCAACAGTGTTCATCTCAAGAAATTTTATGCCTGATCCTCAAAGTATCAAAAACAAAACAAAAAAAAATAATCCGTCCTCTGGTGAAAACCTGGTAAACAGGCGCCTTGGATAAGTACCATAGTGAAAACTTGGCAAACAGGTGCTATGTTTAGAGTCAGCATCCATCATCTATTGAGTCTTATTCATTCCATTTCCATTTCACAACAAACTGCATCCATCCATCCATAAATAAAACCATTGACCTTGTTTGCATTTCCATCTCCTTATCTAGAATAGCTTGGAAATTTGTCAATGTCCATCGTCATCATGCCACGTCTTGATCTATGTCAACAGTTATCACTGTCTTTTCCTAGGTCAAACTTTCTATGTCTTTCTCCATCAGTCACCCATGTAAATACCTCTACCAGAATGGGGGCAACTCTTTCCTTAACCTAGGTCTAGGAATGGATCCTTGTTCGTGGTTCACAAAACACCTCAAAACACTTCACAACAAACACAAACACTTCAATCGTTCTCATTTCAACAGATAACACCCTTTAACAGACACATCATTCCTACAATAAGGCTGTTATCTACCCAACACTATCCTACATCATCACACAAATAGAACTACATATCATCTCTTTTCCATCTGAAGGTACCTTGATCCCATGGATATGGGTATGTAGGCAATCTGGAATACGAATGAAGTATCCAGTACTTAGGTACATAAGATCTCATCATTTTGCCTACCCAAGCTCAAACACCTTGACCCATTCATCACTCTACCCAAAACTACATATTATCATTTTTCATCTTTCCTCGTAATGTGCCTTGATCCTGTGGATACAGGGTATGTAGGCAGTCTGGAATACAAAAGATGTATCCAGTACTTAGGGACATACGATTCATCATTCTTCACCCACCTCAATCCATTGACATGTCACCTTTCTAGTCTTCCATTTATCACATTCTATCCACCTCGACTTAACTAACTCAAGCAGCAAAACAAAAAAACAAACGCATCCTTTCAAAGCAAAAGTTCTTAACAAACCTGAAGCAAAGCAACTTACTTATAGAGTCATATACATGTGGCATTTCCTAAAACCAGGCATTATCTTTTCAATAGATAACACCCTTTAACGGACACATTGCTCCTACGATAAGGCTATTATCTTTCCTATCAAATCTATCCTGAGCAACCTCTTTGGCAAGAGAATATGTTGGTTGTATGTTTACTGTGTAAGTCAGACAATTTTCTTTTTGATTTATCTTTTTTGTTCCTTTTCCAATACTTATTCAAGACTACTTTGATTTATCTATAATCTTGGTATGTTGCAATACAGTATGGATTGGGGGCTTAATCATTGCTTTCGTGTGCCGTGTTTGAGGATTGATCTTTAGGCATCTTTTTTAACATCATATTTATCTTGTGTGTGTTACGACCTAGCATCTTACATATTAATACTCTTCTTGCATTAACATGTATTGAAGTTTAATTTATGTTCAAGACTATGGCTCATTCACATGTACAACAAGGTCATATTATGTCTAAGGGATCTAAGATCAAACCGCTTGCTTGCAGAGTCAATGTCCACGCACTCGGATATCATAGCACCTTGGTCTTTTATACCTTGGTAGCAAACTATCCACATGCTATAAAAAAAAAAGGATTGCTCTTTATAAACATTTGTGAAAACCAATGCAACAAGCCCATTTCACCTATCCATTTACCCATGGCCTTATATAGTTTTCCAACAATGATTGATCAACAGTCTTTCTCTTTTGTGTCTACTCTTCGCCATCTGATGCATATATGTAAAACCCACATGTTAGATATCGCATGTCATAGCATCTATATCATCATATCTACATTATCATCATGTGTCATACATCTATAAGCATCAATATAAGCATGTACATCATCACATAAATCCATAATCATACATACATGTCATCACATCCATGTCATCAAGAAGTGCATAAACAAAAACATGAACAGAAGTGAGCAATATGTCATCATATATCATCATGTAAAGGTCATCAAAATACAAAGTGTACATGTCTACATCAACAGTCTATATGCATACATCCAAATATACATTAATGAGTACATCATGGTTATCAAGAGCCTGCAAAATATACATCAGATGCACATAGGCATCAGTCTAAATATACAATGTCCATCATGATACAAAAATGGTACAATATACAAAATACATGCTCTAGGTGGCAGCTAGTGGGTAGAACTATCCTCCTACTATGATCCCTATCCTCTGCCTGTACTCGGTTAAGGTCCCCCTATTGGTCCTCCTCCCCCTGGTGGCACGAAGGGTCCTCTAACTGAGGACACTGACTACCCTGTCTTGCGTAACCCTGACACCCCTAACCGGCTCCGCTCTCTATAGCTGGGTGCCTGCTGAGCTGTTGGCACCGCACCAACATAGAGACCCCTGTAGTACTCAACCTCTCTGTCTGCTGACACTAGCTCTCCTTGCACATGGATGAGCTCGCTGTACAATATCCTCTAATTGGCACCCAGTGCATAACGTGCCTCGTCTCTCTCCTGCCTAACCCTCTGTAGGGTGGCCTCTACTGTCAAACGTAGTTGTGCTGCTATGTCTCTCTCCAAATTCAACTTTGCAATCTGCCCATCATCTGCTGCTAGTCTAGCATAGCCTGTGCCATTACCAAGGTTGCCTATGTCGTTGCTACTTCCTATGCATGTACCTACACCTGAGCCTCAGCTTGTCTAGCCTCTGCCCTTGTTGCATCCCTATCCCTCCTCAATCTCACCATCCAGAGCTTTAGAGAAGTCCTCCATGTAACCTCCTCCTGTAACAGCTGATGTGCTTGCTGCAGTTCAGTCTCTACAACTGGATCCTCCTCCTCTACCATCTGTACATCAGCCTGCTAGCCTCTGTCCTCTCCACCCACCTACTGTCTGGCCTACTCTCTAGCCTGTCACCTGACCCTTGCCTCTCCACCTAGCACCAATACCTCTCGTATTGCTCCTGCCACCCCTGGTGTGGTCAGTCTCACTAGCCTGTGTGTCTGCTAGTACCAGTCATACTTTGGTAGTGTCCCTGGATCTGCCAATCCTAAATCCCAATCCCATCTCACTGGGGCAAGTCCCCACAACTCTAGCAAAGCTGTAGCCACTGGAATCTCTACATCTCATTCCCCAACCTCTCGTCATGTCCTTGCATGTGTCACCTCTCCAACAAGCAACCCCTGTGGTAAGTTAAACTATCTAAGTACCTGCTCTGGCAGGTATCTCTCAATAGTATCTGTGCATCTACCAAATAGATATCGAGCCTGTCTGCAATACATCATCTGATCATGCTTATCTTCCCATGCCTCGCACAGTAGCCATGGTCTCCAAATAAAGATGTCCATCTTGTCAATCTGTCACCTCCAATAGCTCACAGATCCAAGCCGCCTATGTGTGATTACTCCCTCATATAGAAATGCATATGGCTCCCTCCTCTCACGGTGGTGCTATGTAATCAGTCTAATAACTGGGATGTGCTCCTGGGCCCACACCTGTAATAAAGCCACACCTGTTGATAGGCTATGTCCTCTCCTGTATACGTAGTCATGCATATCTCGGTACAGCTACCCCAACACACAAGGGCCCCATACATATCGGATGCCATGTGTAAACATCCCTGACAATATAGTACCCTATCCTACCGATAATCCTTGTGATTGCCTGTCTGGGCAGAGGAAGCCACCAACCAACGAAGCCACAATCCATCTGATTTGGTCACAAGTCTCAGAACATCAGCCCACTGAATCTCACCATCCTCTCCATAGGTCATCCATGTAGAATACCTCTATCATGCCAGCCTTGCCTCACCCTGGGTCGAAGTCAACTCTTTCTCCATCAATCGGGATCTTAAGGATGCGATACACATCCTCAAGTGTCATTGTAGCCTCCCCTGTCAAAAAGTGGAAAGAACATGTCTCACTGTGATATCTCTCAACAACAACCGTCAAAAGGGCGAGATTCGCCCTAATGTGCGTCAAGTGTGCCACATGCCATAGTCCCATGTACTCCAAGAATGCATCCTCCTCCCATGTAACCTGTACCACCTCGTTTGCAATAAGGCGGTGTCTCTCTCTCGACATCAGGGGAAGGACTCTCTACATCCACAGAACCACTTGTTAGACCCTTTTACAAATTCTCTAAGTTACAAAGGACATCTACAATCACAACAAATGTGACGCATGTAAGCCCTAGGTCAACTTTGCACGTAACTAACCTAAGTGGTCAACTCCTAGGTCATCCCTAGTATTTCATACTGCATTCAACCTAGGTCAAGCTAGATAAAGAGCCAAAAATGCTTTGTTTTCTCCAAGGTGCTTCACTATTTTACCATGCGCGCTTTACTATTTGCCCATATGCGCTTTGCCATCTAAACCAAAGACGAGTTGTTTTTCATAACTGTGTTGCACTATGTATCCAACCGCACCTTACTGCACTTGCAAGTGCACTGCATTTTTTGAAAACCCTAACTGATATTGCCTAACTACCCACCCAACCGTGCCTTACTAAACTACCAAATGTGCTTTGGTGATATACCAACTGCATTGCGGCATGCTACTTAAAAGCCAAGTGCGCTGTGATTTTACCAGACGTGCATTACTGCACTACCAAGTGTGCTTTAGCACTCCAAAAGCGCTTTGACTGACTACTAATGGCGCGCTAGCAAGGCACCGCACTTTTGGCTAACCTAAAAACCTAACCTAGACAAAACCCTAAAAGTGACCTAAAAAATTCAAATGCAAAGAGGTTATCAAGCACTTACCATTGTTGGTGCTCCCGTTGGTCTTCCGTACATTCACACCCACTCCGACCGATGCTTATGCGCTGGGATTGGTATTTCTCCACGTTGTAATCTCTCTCTCCAGTCAACACTCACAAACTAAGCTAACCCAATCCTTCTAGTCGAGCGTTAACCCAGTCCTTCTGTCGCTTCCCTGTCTTTCCTCTCGAGGGGCATACACTGGGGCAGCTAGCTACACTAGGGCATCAAAAATTGTATCATGTCTTCAACAATCAATTTCTTTGAACCAATGCTGTAAACTGCATTGCATCAAAGAGGGGCAAAATGTAGACACCCAAAACTGACCAAGTCTTCGAATCACTTGCATTTCGTCTAATCTGTTAAATCGCCTGCATTAAGTGTTAATTAAATAATCTAATTATTTAATTAATTTTATCAAATTCTTCTGAAACTCCAAAATTCAACATTAATTAAATAAATCCTCTTTATTTAATTAATTTCATTAAATCAACCTTATTCTTCCAAAATTAAATAATTTTAATTATTTAATTAAATCATTATTCCTTTTCAAATTTCAAATCCACATTAATTAAATAAATAAATTATTTAATTAATTCCTCACAAAAATCCTCTCTTATCTACAATTAAATAATTTACATTATTTAATTAAGTCAATTGTTCTTCTAAATTTAAATAAATCATGCAAATTTATTTAAATTATCTCAATCCTCTAAAAATAAAATATAATCACATTTTATTTATCCTTCATCATGTAAAATAAATTAAATCAATTTATTTGTTTAATTTATTTAAATCTTCCTATCTTATCTATTCTTCAAAATCATGCATAATCAATTAAATAAATTTATTTATTTAATTTCAATTATCTTCCAATTCCTCTAAAAATATCATGTTAACTCGTGCACAATCAGTATTATTTTTAGAACTCTAAAAAAGGCAAATCGAAAGTTAAGTTAATTGGCTTTAATTTATCTTGTTTTCATCAACTCATGAATTAGAAAAAAAAGCATTCTAATTTATGAAATCAAAATCTATCTTTATCAAAAAAGCAATTATCTTAATAAAAATACCTTTTTGGAGTGACACATGTCAGGTGCACATTCAACATGAGTTATTTGATTTATCTCAACCATTCATTCTATGGATTTATTTCATCTATTGATCGATCATGTTTGAAACCTATATAAACCCCCTCATCTCCTTCACAAATCCTCTTCGATCACTTATTCTCAGGCATCCTTTACAGTGCATTGAGCATACATCGCATTGTTGAGCACCTTACGATCTTTTGACATCGATCTTTTGAGCACTTTGAGCACTTACATTCGCTTGTTGCAAACATGGTTTTGCAACATTATTGAGCAATCCACATTCGACAAAGAGAACTATACAATCTAGGTAAAAGCTTTCTTGTTTTCTGATTTATTCATTTATATTAGATTTTTACTTAGATCGATCTCTTTATGTTATGGGTTATTGAGTTGTTATAATCATTGTTGTCATTTATCATTCGACCTCTCAATTTTCCTCATACACAGTTTACATCACTAATCTGATAGTAAGATAATAAAGAAGGTTAAAGGCAGAAAAGTTTTAATTGTGAGACAACTGATTCACCCCCCCTCTCAGTTGTCTAGTTCCAACAATTGGTATCAAAGCCAGATCCTCTCATAAAAGCCTAACCACTTGAGGAGATCCAGGATGTCAACCTACAAGAAGGATAGTCCAAGATTTGATGGAACAAATTATTATGTTTGAAAAAATTGCATGGAGTTTCATTTGCAATGCATGGGCAATGCTTATTGGGCAATAACCAGTGTTGAGCACAAACCTCTAGAGAAAGGTCCTTCAACTCCTGATCAAATCAAATATGTTGAAAATAATCTTCGAGCTAAAGAAGCTTTGTTGAGTGCCCTGACTGATTCAGAGATGACAAATGTCTTTGGTCTAAAAACTACTTATGAAATCTAGAAAAAAGTTGGAGTATCTGTATGAAGGTAATAAATATGTCAAATGTGCAAAACTGCAAAGTCTGAGAGGAAAATTTGAAACTATGAGGATGAGCGAAGATGAAAACATCATAATCTACATGCAAAAGATAAATGAACTTGTGTGTGCTAGCAGAACTTTGGAAGAATAAAAAATTGTATCAAAAGTACTCAGATCTTTACCGGATACATACAAACATAAGGTTGCAGCTATAGAAGAGATGAGGACAGTCTCAAAGGTTACAAAAGATCATCTGGTTGGCAAAATTTTAGCTTTTGATTTAAGTGAGTTTGGTGATTCTCTTCCCAAGTCTGAATATGCATTTAAGGCCAGTGTGTATGGAAAACAAAGATGTGATCCAGGTGAAAGCTCCTCTACAAGATTAAATAGATTTATGAAGACAAGAAAGGATCTTGAAGATGTTGAAATAGAAACATCAAATCTTGAAGCCCTTATTGCCAGAAGAATGCCAAGAGGATCTGGTAAGTATGAAGGAAAATTACCACTCAAATGTTTTGCTTGTAATAAGATTGGTCATTTTGCCTCAAGATGTCTAGAAAGGTTTTCAAAACCAAGCCCTAACAGGTATAAAGGTCAAAAGAATTGTTACTATGTCCAAGAAAATGGAGAAGGGGTAACAGATGATGAATCTGATTATGGAGGCTCCTCTTGATGTAGGAGCATCCCTAGTTCAAGAATAATCTTGTATCAACCAAAAACATTTGCATTTCAGTTTGTTGGCATTTCAGTTCTTTCATTTTCTAGTTCAATTCAAGCAATTCTGTCAGTAGCAGTTTCCAGCTTGTGGTCTAGTTTTGGTAATTCACATCTTACAGATCTAGACTTAGTATCTACATTCATTCATCTACATCATATCAAGAATTCTAAGCATTTGGATCAGGTACCAGAAAGATATCGCTATCAGAAGGTGACTATTTTCTCAAAGCGGAGCATTCTAATAGTTCCTGATAAATCAGCTAAAGGAGAAGGCTTGCGGATCATTCCTTGACTTACAGATCTCAATGACACATCATTCAATGATCCTTGGTTCATGGCTGACCTTCCCTGGAGCTCCGCACATTGTTCCATTCATTTAAGGAAGTGTTTTATGCATTTAGGTCTGACCTATCTATGAACATGTTTCAGCTCTTCATTGGAGTTTGTGACCTTCCTTGGCTGAAGCGGAGGAATCTATTGGTCTAGAAATGATATAAATTAGTGTAATAGATCCTTAGGAAAGTAGTTATCAAGAAATACACATAAGAAAGATCTGATAGTGAAGATTTTGTGTGAGGGAGCTTTATAGCTTTAACTAGTGCATGTATGTAATCAGGCCTGTGAGCCCTAATTGTAAGCCCACATATTGCTGGTGGATCTCTATTTTGAATTCTTTGATATACTGAATGACTGAATCTACATTTGTTCCATTTCCTCGAGTTGTTTCCATTGTGTTTACTCTTGCTGCATGGTCCAGACAATTCATTCTGTGAACCCTCCTACCATGACTACACTAAGTGGTATCAGAGCAAAAGTTCAATTCTTTGGAGCAAATTGGTGAAAGGGATTCCATAAGATTTTGTTGTAAGTAGATCGCCGATCCAAGGCAGGTTACCTATGCACAAGCGATCATCGATTAAGAGGCAGTTGTCACTTGTAGCCCGATCGCCGAACTTGAGGCAGTTTGCACTTGATCCTATGAAGATGCTACCATGAAGAGTTCCTCCTATTGGTACAATGGCTAATAGAATGGATGAGATGATGGAATTGATGAGAATAATGCGAATTCATTTGGATGTTGTTGAGGAAGATAGGTGAAGAGGATTGACACCTAGACCTAATGTTTAAAGTGATGATGAAGAAGAATTTCAATCTGCTGAGAAAACTAGTGAAACCCTAGAAGGTAATGAAGAAGAAGAATTAGATTAGATAAAGATGTTGCGAGCTATTTCAAAGATTGGAAAGAGACCTAGAGTTGATGTGTCAAACTATACTGGTAATCTGAACCCTGAAGAATTGATTGACTGGATAAATGATATGGAAGAATATTTTGAATATGAGGAAATAGAAGATCTGGAGAAGGTGAAATTTGCAAAGACAAAGTTGAAAGGACATGTTGATATATGGTGGAAAGAAGTTCAGTTGGAAAGAAATAGAAGAGGAAAAGAAAAGATTACAAAGTGGGACCGGATGGTGACAAAGTTAAAGAATCAATTCATACCTACTAACTATGAGTTGGAGCTATTGAAAAGATTGCAAAACCTGAGACAAAAGGAGAAATATGTGAAGGAGTACACTGAAGAATTTCATAAAATGATCATAAGAACATGACATAGTGAAGCAATCAAGGAGAAAGTGGCAAGATACATCAATGGACTGAGATTTAAAGAAGAACTAAGTTTGGTAAGGATGACATCTTTCGAAGAAGCATATCAATTTTCCCTAAAAATTGAAGAAAAGCTAAATAAGAAGCATGATCAGAGACAGAGAGGCAGAGGAGGTAAATTTCAAAGAGGTAAAACATTTTCCAGATATGATAGATCATTTGTGGACCAGAACAAGTTTGACAACCCGGTTAGGAAGGATGATAGAGATAACAATGCTTACCGGAAAGGAAACCCTAGTGCATATCGGAATGATGGATACAAAAGAGAAGGAAGAGAATTTGATAAAAGGACATTCAGAGGTACTTGTTTCAAGTGTGGAGGTGAAGGACATAGAGCATTTGAATGTAATCAGGATAGTACAAGCAAGAAGACAGAGAACGGTAGAAGAACAGCCTATGTTGAAGCAGAACCTATTGGATCACCTAGTTCTGTTGGTAAACCTGAGAAGGGAGAATCATTGGTGATGAGGAGAGCACTATTCCAAGTAGAGACAAATAAGGAACCATCACAGAGGACAAGTTTGTTCAGAACCAGATGCAAATCAGGAGGTAATTGTTGTAAAGTTGTAATTGATAGTGGTAGTTTAGTTAACCTAGTTTCAGAGGAAATGGTGACTAAGCTGAAGTTAGAAAGATTGAAACACCCTAAGCCCTATTAGAAAGCATGGATTCAGGATGATCATAAAGTATTGGTGAGTGAACAATGTTTGGTGAAATTTCATATTGGATCTTATCATGATGAAGTCTTGTGTGATATTATGCCTATGGATGTTTGTCATATCTTGTTGGGTAGACCTTGGCAGTATGAAAGAAAAGCTATACATGATGGAAAAAAGAATACATATACTATAACAGCCAATGGGATTCCTTTGGAAGATGATCCTAAAGATGTAGTATGTGGGAATGCTAGAATCTGTTTGGTAGATGGAAGGAAATTTTTGGATGGTTTGAAATAGGAAAGTGTGTGTTATGCCTTGATTCCTAAAACACCTAAAGTAGTGAAGAAAGATACTGAACTGAATGAGATAAGAGAGTTGCTGACAGAGTATGAATACATCATATTAGATAAGGCACCTGAAGGATTACCACCTATAAGGAGTATCAGTCATCACATGGATCTTTTACCGGGAGCAAGTTTGCCTAATAAAGCAGCACACCAGATGACATTGGCAGAGAATGAAGAATTGAATAGACAGATACAAGAGTTGTTGATGAAAGGTTTGATTAGAGAAAGTTTGAGTCCTTGTGTAGTACCTGCAGTGTTAGCACCTAAGAAAGATGGAGAATGGAGAATGTGTACTGATTCCAGAGCAATAAACAAGATCACAGTTAAGTATAGATTTCCTTTACCTAGGATGGATGATATTATGGATTGTTTGAGTGGAGAAAGATATTTCACACAGATAGACTTGAAGAGTGGATACCATCAGATCTGAATCAGAGAAGGAGATGAATGGAAGACTACTTTTAAGACAAATGAAAGATTATATGAGTGGTTAGTGATGCCTTTTGGATTGACAAATGCACTGAGTACTTTCATGAGATTGATGAATGAAGTCTTAAAGAAATTCTTGGGTAAGTTTGTAATTCTATAACTGGATGATATTCTATTTTTTAGTAAAACAAAAGAAGAACATTTGTGGCATATTAGACAAGTTTTGTAGAGAATGAGAGAGGATAAATTGCTGATAAACATCAAGAAGTGTAGTTTCATGAAGGAAGAGTTGGTATATTTAGGATTTGTGATTTCTACAAAAGGATTGAAGATGGACCCTGAGAAAGTGAGAGCAATTATTGAATGGACTATGCCGAAGAGCATTGGAGAGGTTAGATCATTTCATGGATTGGCTAGTTTCTACCAGAAGTTCATTAGAAATTTCAGTTCAGTTTGTAACCCTATGACTAAGACAATGAGAGGTGACAGAAAAGATTTTAAGTGGACATCAAGAGCAGATAAAATTTTTGAGTTGTTGAAGAAGAAAGTGATAGAGCAACCTGTTTTGGCATTACCAGATTTCAATAAGGTATTTCAAGTTGATTGTGATGCTAGTGGAAATGCAATCGAAGTAGTACTAAGTCAGGAAGGTAGACTTGTAGCTTATTTCAGTGAGAAGTTGAATGATGCAAGGAGAAGATATTCAATTTAGGATCAAGAGTTCTATGCCATAATTCAAGCCTTGAAGAAGTGGAGACATTACTTGTTACCTAAGGAGTTTGTGTTGTATACAGATCATCAAGCTTTGTAGTATTTGAACAGTCAAGGTAAGTTGAATCAAAGACATATGAGATGGGTAGAGTTCATGCAGAGTTATACTTTTGTGTTAAAGCATAGGAGTGGTAAATCAAACAAAGTTGTTGATGCCTTGAGTAGAAGAAGAAACTTGTTGACAGAGATGAGAGTTGAAGTGTTGGGTTTTAATGAATTGAAGAATGTGTATGAGGGAGACACTAATTTTGCAGAACCTCGGAAAGCATGTAAGGAACCTGTTGTCACAGATAGAAGTAAGTGGTTGGACTATTTCATTCAATAAGATATGTTATTCAAAGGAAGTCAGTTGTGCATACCTAAAAATTTAATGAGGGATAATTTGATCAAGGAGAAGCACAATGGTGGATTGGCAGGACATTTTGGCATTGATAAGACAGTGGCCTTGGTAAGTGAAAATTACTTTTGGCCTCAGATACATAAGGATGTTCAGAGATTTGTACAAAGTTGTAGAGTTTGTCAAATTGCAAAAGTGAGTAATCAGAACATTAGATTGTATAAACCTTTGACAGTACCGGAGAAACCTTTGGAAGACATAAGCATGGATTTTGTAATGGGATTGCCTAAGACACGGAGAGGACATGATTTAATATTTGTAGTGGTTGACAGATTTTCAAAGATGGCTCATTTCATACCTTGTAAGAAGACAACCGATGCAGTGCATGTAGCTTACCTATTTTTCAAGGAGATTGTGAGATTGCATGGATTACCTAAGAGTATAGTTTCAGATAGAGACACAAAGTTTGTTGGATACTTTTGGAAGACACTATGGAAGAAGATGAAGACATATTTGAAGTTCAGTTCTACTTTTCATCCATAGACAGATGGATAAATAGAGGTAGTGAATAGGAGTTTGAGAAACTTGTTGAGATGTTTGGTTGGTGACAAAGCCAGAAGTTGGGACTTGATTATTTCACAAGCACAGTTTGCATACAATAATTCAGTAAATAGGAGTACCGGAAGAACACCTTTTAAGATTGTTACCGGAGTGAATCTTAGAGGAGTTGCAGAGTTGAGAGACATCAATACAAAATAAAAGAGGAGTGCAGAAGTAGAAGAATTTCTAGATCATATGAAGATAGTGCATAATCAAGTGAAGAAGCATTTGGAGGATATGACCAGTATATACAAAGAGAAGGCAGATGAGAAGAGAATACATAAGAAATTTGAAGTGGGAGATGAAGTGATGGTGTACTTGAGAAGAGAAAGATTTCCAGTTGGGACATATAACAAGTTGAAGATGAAGAAGTTTGGACCTTGTAGGATACTCAAGAAATTTGATTTAGGAAATGCATATGAAGTAGAGCTACCGGAGGCATTGGGTATTTCACCTATTTTCAACATTGTAGATCTTTATCAGTATCATGAAGCAGAGTTTAGTGATAGCATGGAAGAAGACTTGAAGGAGCAGTTACCACAATAAGCACCAGAATAAATAGAAGAAATTTTGGATAGCAGAGTTGGATGCAGCACTAAAGGAAGACAATACAAAGAATATCTTGTGAAGTGGAAAGGCAAAATGGACGAAGATTCATCATGGATTTCTCAGGTTGAGGTGGACCGTCTTGGTTCTCCCCTAGCCCCAACAAAGTGAGGGACTCACTTTTTTGATAACCCCAAATGTCTAATGTAGGAGCATCCCTGGTTCAAGAGTAATCTTGCATCAACCAAAAATATTTGCATTTCAGTTTGTTGGCATTTTAGTTCAAGCAGTTTAGTCAGTAGTAGTTTCCAGTTTGTGGCCCAGTTTGTAATTCACATCTTGCAGATCTAGACTTAGTATCTACATTCATTCATCTACATCATATCAAGAATTCAGAGCATTTGGATCAGTTACCAAAAAGATATCGATATCAAAAGGTGACTATTTTCTCAGAGCGGAGCATTCTAACAGTTCCTGATAAATTAGCTAAAGGAGAAGGCTTGCGGATCATTCCTTGAATTGTGAATCTCAATGACACATCATTTAATGATCCTCGGTTCATGGTTGACCTTCCTCAGAGGTCCCCATGTTGTTCCATTCATTTGAAGAATTGTTCTTTGCATTTAGGCCCGACCTATCTATGAACACGTTACAGCTCTTCATTGGAGTTTGTGACCTTCCTTGGCCGATACGGAGGAACTATTGGTCTGAAAATGATATAAATTGATGTAATAGATCCTTAGGAAAGTAATTATCAAGCAATACACATAAGAAATATCAAATAGTGTAGATTTTGTGCGAAGGAACTTCAAAGTTTTATTTGGCGCATGTATGTAATCAGGGATGTGAGCCCTAATTGTAAGCCCGCATGTTGCCGGTGGATCTCCATTTTGAATTCTTTGATATACTAAATGACTGAATCTACATTTGTTCCATTTCCTCAAGTTGTTTCCATTGTGTTTACTCTTGCTGCATGGTCCAGACAATTCATTCTGTGAACCCTCCTACCGTGACTGTACTACCTCTGAAAATGATTGGGTGTTTATTTCTATTAAAGATGAAGATCCGGTGTCTACTGAATCTGCTAGCTGTGAAAATGTGGAAAGCACCTTGGCTGCTTAGGTTATTGAAAAGGATGAATGGGTGATTGATAGTGGATGTTCTCATCATATGATTGGTGACAAGAGTAAGTTTGTGAATTTTGAAAACTATGAAGCAGGACTTGTAAAATTTGGAGACAACTCAGCTGGTAGAATCCGTGGCAGAGGATCCATCTCTTTTGATGGCAAGAACAACACCAATGATGTTTTGTATGTGGAAGGACTAAAACATAATCTTCTCAGTGTTGGACAGTTGGTTGACAAGGGCTATGATCTTCAGTTCAAGGATGGAAAATGCAGAATCTTGGAAAGCTCCAAAACTAAAATTGCATTAGGTACTCAAACTAGAGGTAACATTTTCACTTAAGTAGTTCTTGGAAAAGTTGTTTGATTACTCAGACATATCAAATTTGGCTATGGCATAGGAGGATGTGTCATGTGAATTTTGACAACATTGTCAAAGTAAGTTCCACTCAAGCTGTAAGAGATCTTCCAAGACTAGTGAAACCTAATAACATATGTAGAGAATGTCAATTGGGCAAACAGAACAAAATTTCATTCAAGAGTAAGGAACAAGGTTCAAGTGAGAGATTAGAACTGGTACATACTGATCTCTGTGGTCCTGCTAGAATTAGGAGTGTGCAAGGAGACAGATATTTCATGTTGCTAATTGATGATTGCTCCCGGATGATGTGGGCAACTTTTTTGAGAGAAAAATTAGAAGCCCTTGACAAGTTTAAGGTATTCAAGATGATGGTTGAAAATGAGATTGGTGGGAAACTAAAGTGTCTGAGATTTGACAGAGGTGGAGAATTTACCTCTGGTGAGTTTCATGCTTTTTGTGAAAAGCATGGAATAAAAAGACAGTTATCTTCTCCTAGGACTCCTTAGCAAAATGGAGTTGTGGAAAGAAAGAACTAGACCATTCAAGAAGCTTCCGAAACCATGATGATGGAAACAAATGTTCCTCAAGTTTATTGGAGAGAAGCCATGAGTACTGTTGTCTACACTCTTAACCAGGTGTAGATCAAAGGAAATTCTAGTAAGACTCCTTATGAACTTTGGTTTGGTCATCCTCCTACTGTGAGATACTTTAGATTCTTTGGTAGTAAATGTTATATCAAAAGAGATGAGGATTAAGATAAGTTTGAGGCAAGAAGTGATGAAGGAATATTTTTGGGATACTCAACTCAAAGTAAGGCCTACTAGTGCTTCAATAAAAGATTGAAGAAGATTGTTGAAAGTGCGAATGTTAAAGTTGATGAAAGCAAAGAAGGACATTCCAGGTACTTTGGATATGATTCAAATGATCAAGATGAAAGTAAAAATCAAGGAAGGCAAGTTCAAGTTCAGACTCAGATTCAGTTTGAACCAGTAACTCCAAAGGTTAACACAGATGATGAGGAACAAGTTCAAGAAATAGAAGCTCAAAAAATCTCCAAAACTCCCAAGTATGTAAGGTTAAATCATCCTAAAGATTAGATCATAGGAGATAAGAGTAAAGGTGTTCTAAATAGGAGAAAAATATCTGAAGATCAAGAAGAGATTTGTTTGATTTCAAGGGTTGAACCTAAATCAGTAAGTGAAGCTTGGAATGATGAAAAATGGGTCAAAGCAATGGAAGAGGAATTGATACAAATTGAAAAAAATCACACATGGGATCTAGTTCCTAGACTTGAGGACAAAAATGTGATTGGAACCAAATGGGTCTTCTAGAATAAACTAAATGAAGATGGCAAGGTGGTAAGGAATAAGGCAAGGTTGGTATGTAAAGGCTACTCTCAAGTGGAAGGAGATGATTTTGAAGAAACTTTTTCTCCGGTGGCAAGGATAGAGGCAGTTAGATTATTTCTTACATTTCTTGCCTTCAGCAATTTTAAAGTATATTAAATGGATGTGAAATCAGCATTTCTAAATGGAGATTTGGAGGAAGAAGTCTACATTGAGCAACCTAAAGGATTTTAGTTGTCTAATTAGGGACATATGGTTTGTAGATTGAGAAAAGCCTTGTATGGACTCAAGCAAGCTCCAAGAGCCTGGTATGCCAGATTGGATAAGCATTTGCTTAAGCTAGGATTTAGCAAAGGTACTGCTGATAGTAATCTCTATTTCAAAATTGATCATGAGGACATTCTAATTGTTGAATTTTTTTTTATGATATCATTTTTGGTGGAAATGAATCTATGTGTAAAGCATTTGCTGATCAGATGAAAAGTGAGTTTGGGATGTCAATGTTTGGTGAGATGAATTTCTTCCTAGGTCTACAAATTGTTCAATCAAATAAAGGTATTTTCATATCTCAGTCCAAGTATGTAAAAGAATTACTAAAGAAATTTGGAATGGAAGACTCAAAGCCAGTAGGTACACCTATGGTAACTGGATGCAAGCTAGCAAAGATGATGACTCTCCCAAGGCCAATCAGAAACGATATAGATCAATGATTGGAGGATTGCTTTATTTAACCCAGACTAGACCTAACATCATGAATGTAGTTGGACTTGTTGCTAGATTTCAAGCTAATCCAAAAGAATCCCATGTTATGGCAGTCAAAAGAATTTTCAGATATCTCAAGGGGATAATTGATTATGGACTGTGATTGGGCAGGAGATGTGGATGACAGAAAAAGTACTAGTGGTGGTACATTCTTCTTGGGAAGAAGACTAGTCTCTTGGATAAGCAAAAAGCAAGAGACAATATCTTTATCTACTACAAAAGCAGAGTACATAGCAGTAGCAAATAATTGCACTCAGGTTTTGTGGATGAAGCAAATGTTGAAGGACATCAGAATTGTGTTTGAGGAGCCAGTCACAATTTTTTGTGATAATTCTAGTGCAATAAGCATCTCCAAAAATCTGGTATTGCATTCAAAGACAAAGCATATATCTGTCAAGTTTCATTTCTTGAGAGAGAAAGTAAATGAGAATGAAGTCAAGTTGGAGTTTGTGCCTTCCAAAGATTAGATTGTAGTAATCTTCACTAAGCCTCTTCCCAAGGATACTTTTGAGTATCTCAGAGAGAAGTTAGGGGTTATTACCCCTCCTGAGCAGAACTAAGATACACTAAGGTGCATCAGTCTGGTGGAATTCACATTCATATCTTGTGATCTGGATTGATGTTAAGGAGGTAATACTCAAACGGGGAGTAGTCAATATGCCAATTTTGTGATCAGTCTGAAGCAAAAAGGGAGAAAAGATAGAAAATATGTGCCTTTTGCCATTGATGTCAAAGGGGGAGAGAAGTCATGTGAAAAACTAGTTGCTAATGTAAGGGGGAGTAGTAAAGAAAGTAGTTGCTGAAGTGAGAAGAGAAAGGGGGAGAAGTTCTTGTCTTGATGGTTAGATTCAGTTTTTCACAGCATATGTTGCCATCAATGACAAAGGGAGAGATTGTTGCAAAAATGTGCCTAAGTGGGTTGTCATTGATGTCAACATATCTTTGTTGCCATTGGTGTCAAATGTATCCTATTTTGCTGTTTGCATAGAAGACCAGACTGTTGAGGATATTGTGAAAATTAATGACAATCAATGCATGTGGATCATGTGGCTGTGTAGAGGATTGTTAGAGATTGCTCTAGTTAAGATTTGAGAAGTCCGCATGAAGATTTGGAGTTATGGCCATCTCAGTAGAACTAGTTCTTGCAATACTCAAGAAAGATAGAGTGATAGGAAAGAGGTCCAGATTGCTCTGGTAATATAAAATTGTGATCTACAGATCTGAAGGCATGTTTGGGAAGTCAATGTGTATCATCAACACCAATGGCTCGTGGTTTGCAGGTCCGCAAGCTATTCTTCTAGTTTGACAGTCATGGAAGAAAGTGTTCTTGAGGTTCTAGAGGAAGATTCAAATGCTTCTGATAATTTGGTTTAGAATGGAGGTTACTGGTGAACTCAATGTGCTTGTGGAGGTCTCTAGATCGTATGGCTACTATGTTAGAGGTCTGCATTGAAGTTTGAGCTTATTGATTGAAGATTTCTTCTTTGAGGTTGATGTTCTTCCATTCTTGGTCGACCAAATGTTCGTAGCCTATTGTGGATGCCTTAAGAGCATTTTTATGAAGCGTGGAGTGGTTGTAGAAGCAAATTCAAGTCTCAATTGTGCTTGGCTGACAGTGTGATGATCCGCATCAAGTTTAGCCGACCTTGTTAATCATTTCAAGGTTGATGAATTATATAAATACTTGTTGAGGAGGTATTGAAATCATCCTTGTTAAAAATAGATCAAATCCAAAGAAAGGATCAGGAGCAGAGTAGAGAAGAAAAGGAACGAGAGAAGTATAGAGTGTGAAAAAGAATTTGGAATAGAGTGAAAGTTCTTGAGCATTCATTGAAACTGAATCAGGCATGAAGTAGATGCTATTTCTCAGTTAATTCTTTCTAAATAAATTATGTAGGCAGTGAGCCTCTCTTTTGAGCAGTGAGCTCTGGGAAGTGCACCTGAAGGCATGTGCCTTCTATTTTACTAAGTACTTTTAATAGAATATGCATTTTGTGGGTTAACTCCCACCATGGTTTTTTCCTTAACCGAGTTTCCACGTCAAAATCTTGGTGTCAAATGTGTTGATTATGTTTTTGCTCTTATGTTGTTGATCTATGCTTTAATGTTTACATCACTAATCTGATAGTAAGATAATAAAGAAGGTTAAAGGGAAAAAAGTTTTTATTGTGACACAACTGATTCACCCCCCCCCCCTCTCAGCTATCTAGTTCCAACAAATTGCAGGTCTTGGAGGACATAGGAGCTTGTTGGAGTTATCTTGGAAGGTGAACACATATAGGTCTAGTGGTGACCCAAATATGCAGAACCTTCATTTTATCAACCAAGTTGATGTTGCACATATAAGAGGAAGTTAATATGATGTTCAATATGATGGAAATGAGCCCCAAGAGCTTGAAGACATAGAAGATCAAGTCTACTTCATTCTTGTTCCTGCAGATCTAGCTCAATGTCCAAGACATGTTCACAGTTGTTCCAGCAACCCAGTCATTAAAAGTTGTATCTAGCAAGCATCTACTTGGATGTGCCTTCATAAAAAATGTGCCACACACTCCTCTTGACCAGTCAACACATTGGAAAAGTGATTTGTCCCATTAGACAACTCAAAAAGTTGTTATTTCATCTTGTTCTCATGAGAAAAAAGTTTTATTTTCATCTTTTTCCTACAAGACAAAAGCAAATCTGGAATTGTAACTACCCACCAACCAAAATTAAATGCCATGTAATCTGGACCCTTGGTGTTGAGTTAATCTTCACTGTCCATTGAAAAACTTGGTATGGTGCATTATCTATAAAAGAGCCATCATTCTCTCATCGTAATTGGTAGGATTTGATAATGAATTGCTAAGACTGCCAAAATTCAATCAATACAAAGCAAGTTTTGCAGGTTGATGGGAATTTGTGTTTTTGTGTTATCTCATTTTGGTTTTCATGGTTCATGTCAATTTAAAATTAGTTATTCAGTTGTAGTTGTGATTAATCATTCATATATTTGATGGATTTCCTATTCATACCATTGATGGCTTGTTGATTGTATGTCATTGTGCATGGTTAGTCTGGACATATTTTATGAGCCAAGTTTAATTGTGTGAATTCATTGAGCTGCACCAAGAGTTGGGTGTTGGATGAATCCTCCACAATTTGAAAATCATTGGGTTTCCTTAGAAGATTGCACAATATCTATGGCATTGTGGGCTGCCTAGTTAAGCAGAGATTTGTTTGTTGTTGAGAATCTATCTATCTGTTTGATCATCATTTCTACAATTGTCTAAAGGATTTCTCTTATCCCTTCTCTCTCTCCCTTTCCTTTTTCATTTTTTTTATATAAAGTTTGGTAGATTTAGGGTTTGAGCAGTATTTCATTGCCCATCTGCTGAAATTTTAGACTTCAAAGTCTAAACCACCTAGGGTTTTTACATATGCTTTGATGTCATATTTCATAAACCTTGCATTTCATGTAAGACCCCTTGTTGGCACAACTAGTACATTCCACTGAAGTTATTCCATGCAAAGCTAAGACCTAGTTGTATTATCCTTGGGGTAGTCCTATCTAGGATAGGATACCTTTTTCATGAGAGGTGAGATACATTTATTTCACCTATGTTGTTGTGTGTCAAAAACACCATCAACAGTTCCTCTTCTTCACAGGGTGGCTCTAATCTAGGTAAAAAGTGGGTTGTGTGGGACAGGGTGTTGTTCCAATTAGAGCTTTGTTGTTATTTGTGTGTTGTTATTTGTGTGAACTTTAACTCCATTCTAATTTGTATTACTACCTTTTGCCTCATTATTTTGTGCAAATCTATTAAAATTATTTGTGCTTTACAATAATTGGATGAGTATTTGTGTTGTTTGTTCCTATCTCTCTCCAATCTGCTATTGTATTTGCATAAATGGTCTCCAATCATCCTGATTTGCCATCTTTTCCTTACCTTTGGCTCCAATTCCAACTTTAATTTGTTGTGCCTCTGTCTCTAGCTTCTTCTTTTCTTTCTCTATGGAACACTAGTCTCTTTGGATCAATTGCATCAACCAATTGCACCCTCAAGTTGGCAGAACAACCTGCTCTGATACCAATGTAATAACCCCGACCAACTCTTGTGCTAGTTCATTCACTTCTAGTTTTATATTTTCCAATAACAGATCAAATAATAAAAGTATGTGTAGGGACAACTACTCAAAATTAAACACCCAGGGAAATAGACTCATCGATGCAAATGATTTAATTTCAAAAAATATAGATATGCAAGTGTTGTACTCAGATTACAATTCTCAAAAATTACCTTATGGCAGAATAGTTCTAGACTATAGATTTATACAGTGATAACTCTTGAATAATGGTTAATTTATACACTAGCGTTGCACCCAGATTGCAGTGAATTTGAACACAATTATAGACTACCCCAATATTGGACTAATCTTTTCTTCCCCAAGTGATTTTGTCAAAAGAAATGCCTTACGATCGCTGACCCCGAATCAAGATGACACTAGCTCTACACCCCAGAGTCTTGATATCAATTTAATGGTGTTGTAGACACCTAATTGCTCCTACACGGTTATATGATGCTTCGCTGCCTCTAGCTACAACAGGAATCCCTGGGATTCACAGCCCTAAATGTTCCCAAATATGATGTATCCCTTATATGCCTTGGGATTTGAAAATAGATTGCTTGCATGTGGTAGATGTTACTAGCATGCTAATAAGCCCACGCTCTTCCCTGCAAAGGAGGATTTCTTGATGTTAAACTCACGTCCAACTCTAGCAATGAATTTAGAAGAACAAATCAAGTAAGGGTTTCATCTCACCTTGGCGAACTTAGTGGGGTTTTCATCCCAATCAGTTTTGCAATTTGCGCATAGCAACTTGAACCATGAAAATATGAAATCAGATGATTATCTCATTGAAATGGTGTTACCTTTATAGCAATTTCCAAGAACCAAATGGATTAAGTCAACCTCTATGATTTGAAAATCCAAGTCGACACCATAGTTTGAAATTCAAAAGTGATTCAACTTCAACAAGGAAAACTATTATTATTAAAAATAAATAATATTATTATTATCATTATATAGGTATTATTATTATAATAGTGTTTAAAAATGCTCTTTATTATTTAAAAAAATAAATGATATCATAGAGCTAGGGCAAAGGGGACATGACAGTCTCAACACCCAGACTTGGCAAATTGAAAAACTATGAAAAATATAGAGATTTTTTAAGGATTTAAATCTTTTATTATGCACCCTTCAAAAAATCAACTTTAAAGACATAATAAACTTATTAATTGGAAGCTACATTGATAAGTTTGCAATGATGCTACAACCATAGGAGTGTTACTCAGGATTGGGACTGACTTGGAAAACCAAAAGTATAAATGTAATTCAATTGAAAGGAAGCAAGGTATGTGGAAATGCTTCCTACACTAGTCTACTAAGGAAATATTTATGCAAAATTTAACTTTTATAGTTACATATTAAGATGCACATTAGCAGAAAGGTAATAACAATATCCAAATGCAAATATAAAACTCACAACACAAGATATACGTGGGGAAAACCCTTTCGGGCAAAAAACCCCACACTCCAAAGACACCCAATATATTATTCAAGAATCAAAAAGATTACAATATTCTTGTAAAGAAAGATTTCACAGGAGTATAACCAACAAGAGATCCAGAGGTAACTAAACATCTATAAGACTCTTACACACAACCTCCATCTCAAGCTCCTAATATATAGGAGATACAATACAGTAAATCGTTAACGATAATTACAAAACCATGAGCCAAAACCACCCAAAAGTGGTGCCCAAATTATTTTGAATAAAATATGCCTTATGATGTGCCAAATAACACACCAACATGTGTAACTCTCCCCTTTACAACTATTTTAAGTGTCCAACACATTATCACATTTCCTAAAACCAAGAGGCCCAACTTTCAAAGGCCATAACTTTTGGTCCGAGTGTCCAATTGACAAATTGTTTAATGCGTCAGAAAACTCATGGAGAGATCTATCAAGATATAACATGATTAGCCAATTATGACAATTTTTGGGGTGTTTAGGGACCTATAAGTTCCTCAAAACTAAGTTTGGCATTTTTTCTGACAATTTCAAAAATAGAAACTTTAATTTCTCACAATCTAGGTATGATCTTAAGTCAAAACTCACCCAAGATGTTTACTTAGTAGTTCCACACCTTTTGGAAAAATTTCAGGTCCATCTAAGCTCAAATGTAGAGTTATTAAAAATAGTAAGTCCTACCATTTTTAACCCTTTTGGAAACTCTGAAAGTTCTAAACCATTCTTCAAGATAATGGTATTCGAAAAGACCAAAACTAGGAAGAATAGTATCCTTCTGTAGTTGCAAGGTTGAGACACATTTCCTAACATTCCCCCACGTGTCAAACACCTTGGAAGAGAAAAGAGAGTATCAACACCATGATTTAATTGCTAGGGGCTGAGAGGCCCATAGACTCTGAACAGCATCTAAACTTCTTTGTGCTCATGGGTTTTGTTAAGGAATCTGCAACATTCATCAAAGTATCAACTTTCTCTAAGTTTACCTTCCCATGCTCTATCATGTCATGAACAAAATGTTGCAAGTATGAGGTAAACCAGTGTTGTCATTGATGTCAACATACTCATATTGCTTTGACAAGAAGGATTCAATGAGCAGTGTGCTGAGGATATTGAGAAAATTAGCCTCAGTCAGGAACAGTAAAGAACAGTGATGAGAAGAAGGCAAATGTACTGTATAGGATGCGAACCGGAGGATGTGGATTAAAGGGTTTGTAGATATGAGTCTTGAGATGCTTCAGTTAAGATTTCAGAGATCCGCATGAAGATCTGAAGGAGTTGTGGCTGTCGGTATGGAACCGGTTCCGGCAAGTGTTTAGAGGTGACAAAGGATCACAGAAAGGTCCGGTGAGGTCCGGAATTGTATTATCCTAATCTACGGATTGGAAGGAAGTGTTTGGGATGTCCTTGTGATGTGTCATCCTGATTTGTGTATGATTTGGAGGTCTGGAAGTACCTTTTGCATTACGACAGTGGCGACAGACTGTGTTCTTGAAGTTCCAGATGAGGAAGACAAGAGATTCCAGTAAGTAAAGGAAGTGCGGATGTATCCGGTCATTCAGGCAGGCTTGTGAAGGTTCTTGGATCATGTTGAGGTTGTGTTGTTGGTCCGCATTGATGGTAGAGCCCGGAATTGAAGATATTCTTCCGGATGAAGTTCTTGCTCTGTTTAGCCGACCGGATGAGTTGTTCATCCTGCGAATGTTCTTGTGGTGGCCGACCGGATGTGTTATTCATCTTGCGGATACTCTTATGGTTGTTTGCCAACTTAGATGTTTGTTCCTAAGTCGATGTCTTGTATAAATAACGGTTTGTGAGTTCATTTCGAAGTGTGGATGGAGTGGATGAGTGTGGGATAGCGAAGAGAGGTGCGAAAGACAGAGCAGAGGTTTTTGGCTTAAATGGAACTGATCCAGACATAGTAGAGATGTCATTCTCCAGTTCAAGATTGTGATTTTTATCACTTTGTAGACAGTGTGTCTCCTTGTAGGCAGTGGGCCTCTTTGTGAGCAGTGTGCTCGGGCAGTGAGCCCTAATTGGCAAGTGCCATTCTTTTTCTTATTCTTCTAACAGAGAATAATCCTTGGGTTAATCACCCCGTGGTTTTTCCCTTAACTGGGTTTTCCACGTCAAAATCTTGGTGTTCAATGTGTTGATGTTTATCTGCTCTTGTGTTTATGTATTATGCTTTCATGGATGATTAATTGATATGCTGTTAACTAACAACGAAGAATCAAGTGTTTGAAAGAACAAGAAGTTTTATACAACTGATTCACCCCCCCCTCTCAGTTGTATGCCTTAAATCCAACAATTGGTATCAGAGCCACGTTCCTCTGAAAGGAGCTTAACCACTTGAGGAGATCCAGGATGTCATCATACAAGAAGGATAGTCCGAAGTTCAATGGAACCAACTTCACTCTCTGGAAAGGTCGCATGAAGTGTCACTTGGAATGTATGGGAAAAGCATACTTGGCTATGGTCTCAAAACCATATGTACCTCCACAAGGTGGTCCGACAACTCTAAATGAGATTACAGATGCTGAAAATAATTTGCGGACCAAGGAAGCCCTACTAAGCGCATTGAATGATTCAGATCTCTCAAATGTTATTGACCTACCAACTGCATATGAGATCCTGACTAAACTGGAACTTCTGTATGAAGGAGATGAGTTTGTCAAAAGTGCAAGGTTGCAAAGTCTGAAAGGGAAATTTGAAAGATTGAAGATGAGAGATGATGAAAACATCACTACCTTTATGCCAAGAGTGAATGAGCTGGTATGTGGAATTAGAAATGCTGGTGGAACTCTAGATGAAAATGAGATTGTCTGCAAAATCCTAAGATCCCTTCCTGCTGCCTACAAAATCAAGGTTGCTGCCATTGATGAATTCAAAGCCCACACAACTGTCACAAGAGAACAACTGGCTGGCAAACTAGCTGCATTTGAAATGACTGAGTTTGGAGATGATCCTCCCAAGACTGAATCTGCTTTCAAAGCCAGTGCCTATGTGAAAGGCAAACAGAGATTTGATCCGGGAGAAAACTCATCAAGGAAAATGTCATGGTATGATCAAGCAAGAAGAGACATGGAAGAAGAAGAAGCAGAAACAGCTCAACTTGAAGCCCTCATTGCAAAGAGACTACCAAGAGGATCCGGTAAGTATGAAGGAAAACTACCCTTTAAGTGTTTCAACTGCAATAAGATTGGTCATTTTGCTTCGAGATGTCCGGAAAGATCTGCAAGGTCTAATACTAACAGACAAAGGTTTCAAAAGAATTGCTATTATGTTCATGAAGAAGATGACAATGAAGGAGTAACAGATGATGAATCAGAACTAGGAAGCAAATCCGGAAATGAGTGGGTGTTTATTGCCATCAAGGAAGAAGATTCAATACTCTCTAAATCTGTCAATCACAAAGTTGTTGAAAAAGCTTTGGCTGCTCAAGTGGAAAAGGATGATTGGGTTATTGACAGTGGATGTTCTCACCATATGACTGGTGACAAGAATAAGTTCTTAGATTTGGAAAGGTATGAAGGAGGAATGGTAAAGTTTGGTGACAATTCTGCTGGCAGAATCAGAGGCAGGGGAACTATTTCCTTTGATGGAAAGAGAAAAATAGGTAACATACTATATGTTGAAGGATTGAAGCACAATCTTCTCAGTGTTGGTCAGTTAGTGGACAAAGGCTATGATCTCCGGTTCAAGAATGGAAAATGCAGAATCTTTACAAGCTCCGGAACTGAAATTGCATCTGGTACTCAGACAAAAGGTAATATCTTTCATCTGGTTGGTTCAAATAAAAGTTGTTTGTTTGTTCAAATTGATCAGAGTTGGTTATGGCATAGAAGAATGTGTCATGTAAATTTTGATAACATCATCAAGATAAGCAATACTCAGGCTGTAAGAGATCTTCCAAAATTGATGAAACCTACAAATAGTTTGTGCAAAGAATGTCAGCTAGGTAAACAAAGCAGAGTCTCTTTCAAAAGCCAAGATCAGTCTTCTACCGGATTGTTGGAATTAGTACATACTGATCTCTGTGGTCCGACAAGAATCAAGAGTCTGCAAGGTGATAGATATTTCATGTTGTTAATTGATGATCATTCCCGGATGATGTGGGTTACCTTTCTAAAAGAAAAATCAGAAGCATTTGAGAAGTTCAAAATCTTCAAAGCTATGGTAGAGAATCAAACCGGATTGAAACTAAAGTGTCTAAGGTCTGATAGAGGTGGTGAATTTACATCTGGTGAGTTCATTGACTTTTGTGAGAAGCAGGGTATAAGGAGACAGTTGTCTGCTCCTAGGACTCCACAGCAGAATGGAGTAGTTGAGAGAAAGAACCGGACCATCCAGGAAGCTACCAGGACAATGATGTTGGAAGCAAATGTTCCTCAAATGTTTTGGAAAGAAGCTATCAGCACTGCAGTCTACACTCTCAATCGAATTCAAATCAGAAACAACACCGGTAAGACCCCCTATGAACTCTGGTTTGGCATCACTCCTACTGTGAAATATTTCAGAGTATTTGGTAGCAAGTGTTATATTAAAAGAGATGAAGATCTAGGAAAGTTTGATGCTAGAAGTGATGAAGGAATTTTCTTGGGTTACTCCACTCAAAGCAAAGCATACTGGTGTTACAATAAGAGATTGAGGAAGATGATAGAAAGCACCAATGTGAAAGTTGATGAAGGAATTGAGAAGCCTTCAAGATTTTATGAGTTTGATGTAGATGACCAAGACAGTGTTCAAGGAACTCAATCCTCTCTGGTGAGACAGAGTCAGCCTGATCCGGTAAATCAGGAAGAAGAGATAGGTTTGAATGAGCCTGATCAAGAAGCAGCAGTACAGGATACTCCCAAAATTCCAAGGTATGTAAGACTGAACCACTCTGAAGATCAGATCATAGGTGACAGAAGCAAAGGTGTACAAACTAGAAGGAATGTTGCTCAAAATTAGGATGAATGTTGTCTGATTTCAAAGATTGAACCTAAAACAATAAATGAAGCCTGCAATGATGAAAACTGGACCAAAGCAATGGAAGATGAATTGATGCAAATTGAGAAAAATCATACTTGGGATCTTGTTCCCAGACCTAGAGACAGGAATGTAATTGGAACCAAGTGGGTCTTCCCGAACAAACTAAATGAAGCTGGTGAAGTAATCAGAAACAAAGCTAGATTGGTCTGCAAAGGGTACTCTCAAATAGAAGGAATTGACTTTGAAGAGACTTTTGCTCCGGTGGCAAGAATTGAAGCAGTCAGATTACTTCTTGCATTTGCTGCCTTCAAAGACTTCAAGGTATATCAGATGGATGTCAAGTCTGCCTTCCTAAATGGTGATCTGGAAGAAGAAGTCTACATTGAACAACCGGATGGATTTCAATTGTCTGATAATGATGATATGGTCTGCAAGTTGAAGAAAGCTTTGTATGGATTGAAGCAAGCCCCAAGAGCATGGTATGAAAGGTTGGATAAGCATCTTGTGCAGATTGGATTCAACAAAGGTACTGCTGACAGTAACTTATATTTCAAAATTGATCATGAAAACATTTTGATTGTTGAAGTGTTTGTGGATGATATCATTTTTGGAGGAAGAGATAGTATGTGCAAAACTTTTGCAAATCAGATGAAAAGTGAGTTTGAAATGTCTATGCTTGGTGAAATGAATTTCTTCTTGGGTCTGCAAATTACTCAAACAAAAGAAGGGATCTTCATTTCTCAGACCAAATATGTGAAAGAATTGTTGAGGAAATTTGGTATGGAAGACTCAAAGCCAATGAACACTCCTATGGCAACCGGATGTAAGTTAAGCAAAGATGATGATTCTCCAAAGGCAGATCAGACAAAGTATAGATCAATGATTGGTGGATTGTTGTATCTCACTCAAACTAGACCAGATATAATGCAGGCTGTTGGTCTTGAGGCAAGATTCCAGGCTGATCCTAGAGAATCTCATGTTATGGCAATCAAAAGAATTTTTAGGTACTTGAAAGGAACAGTTGAGTATGGTCTATGGTAACCTAGAGATCTGGATTTCTCTCTTCATGCTTACACAGATGCAGATTGGGCAGGAGATGTGGATGACCGGAAGAGCACTAGTGGTGGAGCATTCTTTTTGGGGAAGAGATTGGTTTCTTGGTTAAGCAAGAAACAAGATGCAATATCTCTGTCTACAACTGAAGCATAATACATTGCAGCAGCAGGTAGTTGCACTCAAATCTTATGGATGAAGCAGATGCTAAGAGACATTAAAGTTGAATATGAGGAGCCTATCACAATTTTCTATGATAATTCAAGTGCAATTAATATTTCTAAGAATCCGGTATTGCATTCTAAGACTAAGCACATATCTATCAAGTTTCACTTCTTGAGAGAACAAGTGAACAAGGAAGAAGTCAGATTGGAGTATGTTCCCTCCAAGGATCAGATTGCAGATATCTTTACTAAACCTCTTCCCAAGGACTCTTTTGAATATCTCTGAGAGAAGTTAGGGGTCATGGCCCCTCCGGTGATGAACTAGGATGCACTGATGTGCATCAGTCCGGTGGATATCACAGTCATATCTTGTGATCCGGATTGATGATGGGGAGCTGCACCTAAGGGGGAGCAGCTGGTATGATTCTGATGTATGAGAATTGCAAGTATGAACCCTTTGCCATTGATGTCAAAGGGGGAGAGAAGACATGTGAAAAACAAGTAGCTGATGATCAAAGGGGGAGTAGTAAATGGGGAGAAGACATGTCGCTGATAGGGGGAGCTGTGACAGAAAGGAGAAGTTCTTGTCTTGATGGTTTTTCACATCATATGTTGCCATCAATGACAAAGGGGGAGATTGTTGCAAGTATGAGGTAAACCAGTGTTGTCATTGATGTCAACATACTCATATTGCTTTGACAAGAAGGATTCAATGAGCAGTGTGCTGAGGATATTGAGAAAATTAGCCTCAGTCAGGAACAGTAAAGAATAGTGATGAGAAGAAGGCAAATGTACTGTATAGGATGCGAACCGGAGGATGCGGATTAAAGGGTTTGTAGATATGAGTCTTGAGATGCTTCAGTTAAGATTTCAGAGATCCGCATGAAGATCTGAAGGAGTTGTGGCTGTCAGTATGGAACCAGTTCCGGCAAGTGTTCAGAGGTGACAAAGGATCACAGAAAGGTCCAGTGAGGTCCGGAATTGTATTATCCTAATCTACAGATTGGAAGGAAGTGTTTGGGATGTCCTTGTGATGTGTCATCCTGATTTGTGTATGATTTGGAGGTCTGGAAGTACCTTTTGCATTACGACAGTGGCGATAGACTGTGTTCTTGAAGTTTCAGATGAGGAAGACAAGAGATTCCAGTAAGTAAAGGAAGTGCGGATGTATCCGGTCATTCAGGCAGGCTTGTGAAGGTTCTTGGATCATGTTGAGGTTGTGTTGTTGGTCCGCATTGATGGTAGAGCCCGGAATTGAAGATATTCTTCCGGATGAAGTTCTTGCTCTATTTAGCCGACCGGATGAGTTGTTCATCCTGCGAATGTTCTTGTGGTGGCCGACCGGATGTGTTATTCATCTTGCGGATACTCTTATGGTTGTTTTCCGACTTAGATGTTTGTTCCTAAGTCGATGTCTTGTATAAATAACGGTTTGTGAGTTCATTTCAAAGTGTGGATGGAGTGGATGAGTGTGGGATAGCGAAGAGAGGTGCGAAAGACAGAGCAGAGGTTTTTGGCTTAAATGGAACTGATCTGGACATAGTAGAGATGTCATTCTCCAGTTCAAGATTGTGATTTTTATCTCTTTGTAGACAGTGTGTCTCCTTGTAGGCAGTGGGCCTCTTTGTGAGCAGTGTGCTCGGGCAGTGAGCCCTAATTGGCAAGTGCCATTCTTTTTCTTATTCTTCTAACAGAGAATAATCCTTGGGTTAATCACCCCGTGGTTTTTCCCTTAACTGGGTTTTCCACGTCAAAATCTTGGTGTTCAATGTGTTGATGTTTATCTGCTCTTGTGTTTATGTATTATGCTTTCATGGATGATTAATTGATATGCTGTTAACTAACAACGAAGAATCAAGTGTTTGAAAGAACAAGAAGTTTTATACAACTGATTCACCCCCCCCCTCTCAGTTGTATGCCTTAAATCCAACACAAAATGGTACTAGACATCAATATGATTAGTCCTCGCATGTAAAGTATGATTCTTCGCCAAACATATGGCACTCTAACTGTCACAACAAATAGTAATCTTCCCTACATCAAACCCAATATCAAAACACAATCTCTTAAGCCAAATGGCTTCTTTACAAGCATGATTTTTTGCCATGTACTTAGCTTTAGTAGTGGACAAAGTGACCACAGGTTGCCGCTTACTCATACAACTAATAGCACCACCAAACATAGTGAACACATAAGCATTGGTTGATCTCCTGTTGGCAATGTCACCTACCCAATCTGAATCCACAAATCCTCAAATACAAAGTGAATGCTGAGGTCCTGTATGATAACCATGATAACATAAGGAATACTTGGAAGTACCCTTTAAATATCTAAACACTCTCTTCATCGCATTCTAATGTACCCGTCTAAGATTAGCAATAAACCGACTAAGGGCTCCCACTACTTGAGCAATGTCTAGTCTTGTACAAATATAACATACATCAAGCTAACAACTGCACTAGCATAAAGAACTCTACTCTTATCCTCCATTTCTAAAGGAGACCTTGGATAATCATAACAGGAACTGTCAACAATCTACAAGCTGCCATGTTGAATCTCTCCAACACGGTGTTCACATACTTACTGTTACAAATGAAACCAACACTACTTGGTGCAGGAGCACCCCTTCAACAAGCCAAATATGCATCTAAGGGAGAAGACTAAGGTATTAATATGTTATCATATTTTATACATTTCTATGTTTGTTCATGTTGTCCTGTAGGACTTGTGTTGTGATTTCATGTTTGTAATAAAAACCCCATCATGTGAACCAGTGTTACAAATTTGGCATCCTGATAAGAAAATTTGAACATCTTGGGCAATTGGAGTATGTAGATGTTTAAAATCAAGAGTGTTATGTTTAGGTGTCTTATGAATGTGTTTAAATCATGTCGCATGCAAACATGTGTCATGTGATTTTTGGTATTCCGGTTGGAAGTTGTAACGACTCCAACTTCTTGTGTTCCGAGTGGAACTGAATGGGGAAAGATATAAACACATTTTTGTAAGAGGAGAGGAGGAGAGGATAAAGTTTAATTGAAGAAATAGAAATTCTATCAGTTTGTGTTTTTACAAATTCTGGGTGCTGTGTAAAATCTCTGTGTATTGAACTGTTCTGTGTATACTCTCTGTATCAAATTGTTTGTTACATAGTTTAGTTTTCTGTTGTCAAGATGCAAGATTTCTTTGTAATCAGTGGAATCGATCATGTACATAGTTTTCTATTTTGTTTTCTTTTTGTTTGTGTTTCTGGCGGAATGGGACAGAGGATCCAATCTCTGGAGGAATTTTCGCAGTAGAGAGCCTAGCATCTCTATGTGCTAGGACTCAATAGACTAGAGACTGCGAGTTTGGTTGCAGAGGATGTCCTTGGTGTTAGATTTTGGTGTTATTTCACTAGAGGTATATTTCCTGTGTATATCGCAATTGTATGAGAATATACATTTCATGTAGAGTGTGTTGGAAGTTCACCTTCTATGGATACAAGTGTCGATCGGCTGTAGCGGTCAAAGTGCATGAAGACTCATTGGGTGACCGGCGATAGAAGGTTAAACAGTGCATATTCAAAGTTGAGAGTATCGAGTTGAAAACATTTGGTTGAACCAATTCAAGGTTCAAAGGTTCAATAGGTTTGTTGGTTCATTGGAGTAAGTGGATATCAGCGGCAGAAATTTAGAGTTGGCCAAAGAGCATGTATTGCCGATAGTTGAACTGACGATTGAACCGGTTCAATGGTTCAACGGTTCAACTGTTCAACAGTTCAACTGATAGCTGCTGACAGTGTTAAGACTATGTGATGGAAGTACATTGAATTGATAGTTGGAGGTTCAATGGTTTAATGGTATAAATGGTTCAATGGTTCATTTAGTCCATTTGGTTCAATGAGTTCACCCGACTCAAAAGGTTCAAGGGGTTCATTTGGTTCAATGAACTTAGAGGTTTCAAGTGGTTCAAGGGTTCAACCATAATAATAGTTCAGGCTTTTAAATCTGTTTTCACTGCTTCGTTGCGCGCTTTGCATCACTACTTCAATAGAAATCTAATTCCAATAAATTTTTGCAATCTTTTAAGTGTATATTATTGATGCAGATTGTAACAAGAAATGAAACTATGCTTCACAAAAATGCAAAATCAAAAATTTGAACATATAACACAATGTTTAACATAGATAAAACCCTTTTGGATAAAAAAACTCCACAGAGGAAAGAGGCCCAATGTTTGTATTAATCTGAAAATGATTTACAATACAACACCACCCAATCTCTCCTTCAGTCTTCAATCTGACAGCATTCCGGCAGCACCTAAGTACCTAAAATCTGTATTGCAACAACAAATACATGGAAAATACTTATAGAAATGTTTTACACTCCATTTTAGGTGTTCACCTTCTCTCTCCTAAGATTCTCCAACCTATAAACATTAATTACCATCTTACAAGCATCTTACACTTGTCCAAAAATAGTCATGCAAGGTTGGGTGCCCAAAACTAAATCTAGCCTCTTACAACATCTTATGACATGTCATAGCTGTCATAGATTCCACCAAAGAGTATCTTTCCAAGATAGCAACCTTGGGCTAAACATAGCAACTTATAACTCATAAATATCCGTCATATGCGTCATAGTGTCATAGAATCTTATGACAACTTGCAGCTGTCATAGATTCTTTACATGCACCCACCAAACATTATGACATGTGTCATACATGCTAAAAATAGTAGATTCTCTCAAGGTGGTACCTACACTCATTTACTATTAGTTTTTACAATTGCCAATCATAAATATCACTCCATAATTATCGTCGGTAACTCTGGAATTACCACTGCCAGTGAAACTACCTCGTTCCCTTATGGGTAATAACAAATTACAAATAATAAAATGGAATAAATACAATATTGGGATTTACAAGGTTAATGGCACCTTATCCCAATACTTACTCTGGCCTAAGCTCACAAGAACCTGCATCTTCGGAGCTCAAATTTATCTTATGAGAGTACTAATGAGGATTTCTACAATGACTCCCTTGAATGTATCGTCAATCTGTATGACTCTTCCATTTACACCCCTACCATGTCATTCCCATCATCATCCTCATATCATGACCTTTCACTTGTCTGCCTTGAACTAATTGATTGGGACCAACAAGGGCCTCCCATTTTAGATGTCTTTCAAAATGACGAGGCTATCATTGAGTTTGTGGGACTTAGAACAGGAATACCAT
Source organism: Cunninghamia lanceolata (assembly GCA_027924645.1). NCBI lineage: Eukaryota > Viridiplantae > Streptophyta > Pinopsida > Cupressales > Cupressaceae > Cunninghamia > Cunninghamia lanceolata. The sequence goes on from BSBN01000072.1 coordinate 34,777,469, forward strand.
CTAGAGACCATAAGATTGGCTATAATATAGAGATTAAGACTAAAGCCTAATTTGGAGAGAAGGCCAAATTCCTTAGTTGCAAAAGTGAAAATATAAAAATCATGTCCCCTAGTGAAAACCACTTTGTGGCACTTTCAAATGATAAAAAAGTAAAAATAAAGGACATATCCAAAGGTGAAAACCTCCTTGAGGTGCCTAAGGATGAGGAATTTGACCTCCCTAAAGTCAAGGTATATCAAGAGAGATCACCTATTCTTGTTGAAGAGACACAAGAAATGAACTTGGGAACACCTGAGGAACCTAAGATTACAAAGTCAGGCAACTGAAGAAGGTAGGGTTTTATCAATTTTCTTCATTTCAAAACAAAATGAAGTTATTTTTCATCGTTGTAATTAAATTTTTCTTTTTAATAATTTAGTTAATGAACCATTACAAAACCCTAATCCAAATGTTGAAATTCATGTTGAAGAGCAACTTTAAAACCCTCAAACTTTGCCTTCACATCCTCACGCTCCACATGACACCCAAGAATATTATATAAGCCAAATCGTACAAAATAAAATACAAATTCAATCCTTAGTTGAAACATTGAAAAATTAGAATTAAAACAACAATCATAGGAGAACCCTTGCCACTTCACTAGAGTCAATTATTTCTCATATCGACTTAGTTACAAAGAAAATCGCCGATTGGAAGGATTATAGGGAGGAGTGTCAAAAATTCTACGCCAATAAATTATCATACAAACAAGTCAAAGATAAGAAACTTCTCAAAGGTGATCTATGTGCACTTTTCATCAATCCTAGAATGCAACAACCATTACATGGGAATTGCAAACGATTCCCAATTCATTGGTGTGTGAATGAAGAAATATCCAAAAACTTTTGGGATAGATGGTACATGGTTTTTGATGACCTCCCTTGTAATAATAATGAGGTCCCCCAGTATTTTTGAGGAAACTCTATTGTGAGTTTGTTTTCAAGGACCTCCTAAACTACTTTGACATCTAAGAGTTTCAGGGTAGAGGTGGTGGCTCTGCACAAGATAGAGAGGGTGCACATCGTGCCCAGAACCATCCACCGAGACCCATTATGAGGCCACAACATGTCTCACTCCCTTCGATTTTGAAGGAGAGTGTTGAGGTGGAGACACTGTATTTCTTGAGTTCCCTCACCTAGACTTTAGCACAACATGGCATTGATCTTTCACAGGCTGGAGAGGGTGAGAGCAGTACGCATCGTCCATCCCCCCATCTTTGTTGGTCATGTGGGGCATTGTGTGATGTTGGGACCCAGGATGCTACCTAGGATGCATACATTCCAGAGTGTCAGGATGATGTAATGTAGGGGCAACAATAGGTGATGGACACACCTATATTGGATAATATTGTTGTCACAGATGACCTCTTACAACATAGTTTGGTATTGACTCCTAGGTAATTTTTTACAAAGTTTTGTAATTTAATAGATTTGTATTTGAAATCTCTAATTAATTAAATGAGTAGATATTATAAGTCAAAATTAATGTGTGTAATTGTCTGCACTATGAAATTCCAAGGTCAAAGTATTCATCTTGCATCTGTAAGTCATCCAGTATAGGGTTATGAGAGAAGGTCCAATCAACAGGTATGCAATTTATGACAAGATCATAAATATAATACATGTAAAATTTTTGTCATATATCAATGATAACCTTATTTAGTTACAATTTGATGATGAACGGGTGGATGTTGGAGCATCACCATCAGGATGATTTCCTTGGTCCCTACGCAGAGCCACATTCAATGAGGTAAATTTTATCATTTCTAGTCATCATGCATTTAAATAATGTTATGTATATGATGAGTGTCAAGTAGCACTCATATAAACCTATCTTTTTACTTCCTTTTTCCCACCTTTCCATACCATTTGTACTAGTATTTGCACTATAGGAACTGTAAAGTCCTATTTTAATCATGCTAATAAGAGATGAAGTGCTAGAGATTATTTTTCTGATGAAAAGACTTATGTTACAATGAAACTGATGAAATTGTGTAGAATTATCTCTTTTTGGTTTCATAGGTGTCTATCGCATAAGCGGTAGGCAGTTTTGAAGAACTCCGGAGGTAATCCTAATTATCTCCGGAGCCTGGTACGAAGGACACTACAAGGTACTCCAACATTTTCCAGCTTGTTGGAGGATCTCTGGAGTGGGAAGTAGAGCAGAGAAGATGGTGATCTCCAGAGCTATGTCCAAGCAACTTCTTGGAGCATCTCTGAAGCTACTGGAAACAACCTGATGTCTCTAGAGCTACACAGAATCTCTGACACTGTTGACTACCAGGATCACCAGGGTGACTGAAGTACTACGAAGCTCGCTTATTTAGGCCTGACTGTCCCAATAGATGACTCCAATTGTCCATGGGGACATGATACACTTTCACTTGTCTTTGCATGAGATTAGAAGATTTCTCTCGGTTCGCTATTTTGGGAAATCAAGTTCATTTTTATCAAGCCTTGTTGCCTATTATTGTTATAAGTTAAACTTTGGATTTAGTGCTACTTTCAGTATCACTAAAGTCCTTTTTCATACTTTGCATGATTATACTCTAGATGAACAGTTGCATGTTTTAGTTTAGAATAAGAGATTGTTTATATCTCAAGATGAACTTATTCGGTAAAATAGTTAACTACAATAATATTATGTCGCTCAGACTGATATATATTTGGATAGGAACAACAGAATAATAATTAAGATTATATAGGAGTATTATGTAATTTCATTTTCAGAGAAAAATATATACTTTTGAATACAATATACTTTGATAGACTGGATTAAAGGAGGTTGTGTTGTTACACTTTTATTCTAAGTTTCTTGTTTACCTTTGGTTATGAAGGTGTGGAGCAAGGGCCTACTCCCACCAACGGATAGGAGGCTAAAATCTTTGCTTTATTGTCTTATTACAACTTTCATTAGAAGTATAATTTTTCTATTTTCATAGGATAGATCAATTATTGTCAAAGTAGTTTAGTTTCCATCTAAATGCACGTTTCTAGCTTCTATATGAATTAGATAGATTCCTTCAGCAATTTACTGCTTTAGTCTTTAGATCAGATTTCCTTTCAAGTAGATGATTAGCAGCATTGATTTAATAGGACAATTCAATTCAGTATGTTAGCTAAGGACTGGTGATTATTGGGTTCCTTATTGCAAATAGCCAAGGACACAGCCCTGGATTTGACACATGAAAACATGATTAAATGCCAAGGTACAACAACCCTTGTCATTTTTGGCACTGTTTCTAGGGATATGTGTTAATAAGAAAACCCTAGTTAGCAGTATTTGTAGATTAAATTGAATCTGTATGGTTAGACCTAAGGATTCAAAAGGTAGATAACCCAAGTAACAAACTATAGGTGAAAGCAGTAGGGTGGTACAAGATCTTGTTGAAGAAGAAGAGGAATACTTAAAACCTACCTTAGAAATTATACCCCAATTAGATATTCCCTCAAGTCCTCAAAATCTTTCACTCTCTGAGTATATTCAAGAACTATAGGAAAGATACTAGGCAAATCTATTAATAGGATTCATTTTACCAGAAACTCACACTAAATCTTGGGAAGAAGAACCATCAAACATGGGGGATAATCATAATGATGCAGAAGACCCTCTGCATGAGACTGCAAGAACCTTCTCATACCCCGTTGTTCTTGCTCTTGGAGACAATGCCCCTATGAAGAACATTTCACCTTCAAACCTACCAACATTCAGGGATCTTGCTTCTAAGAATGCAGATCAGTTTCTATTTGAATTTAAGGTCTTATGCCAGACATATGACTATGGATCAGATAATAAAAAACTTAAACTTTTCCCATCTACCCTGAAAGATTCTGCCATGAGGTGGTTCATGGGTTTAGCCCCAGACTCCATTCACTCATGGGACCAAATGGAAACTAAGTTCCTAGACAAATACCAAGACTACTGCAGAATCAGTGATAGAAAGGAGGAGCCATTTAGAACTAAGCAAAAGGAGGATGACAGTTTAGAAGACTACCTAGATAGATTCAACTTTTCCCTAAGGAGATATGACAACCCCATAGCTCATATCTTAGCCAAAACTTTGTTTATAAAAGGGTTGGACAACGAGTCGAAACAGGCACTGGATCTAATGGGGAGAGGGAATATCAACAAAATGGACATGCCTGCTATAGAGGAAATCTACAGAAACTACTCTAGAACATAGGATGGAGTGAGAACACCAAGGTCCTTAAAAGGGAAGAATGATATAGGATAGTTAATGGAGGAGTTTTCAAACCTAAAAATAGATATCTTAGTCCAACTGAATACCACGTTAGATGGGATTCAGGCAGGAACTAGAACAAATGAACAAAACAGAACAATTGAACCTCTTTCAATATATTGTCCTAGGTGTAGGAACAAACACCTCTTGAGAGAATGCCTATTGGATAAGTCAGAGATCTGCTAGATCTATGACAAAGAACACCCTACCAATGATTGTGATTAGCTTCCATCCCTAAAAAGGTTGACTAAAAAGAATGTCATAAGAGAAGAGGAGTTGAACTATGTAGGGTAAAAACAAATTGGTCATTTCCCATACAACCAATACCCAAATCAAGGTTTCTATAGGGGTTCTTCAAACTAGGGAAACAATTAATGAAATCCAACTTGGCAGGGACCTCAAAACATTCCTCCATGGGTACCACAAGACTGGTCAAGCCAACAATGGCAGAACCAATAGTGGCAAAACCAACCTTAGGGAAACCAACAATGGCCACAACAATTTCCATCACAATATGGACCACAAAACATGCAGCCTCAGTGGGGTCCTCAGCAAGGTTACAATCAACAATATCAAGGACAAACTAGACATTTCCAACCTCAACAACAAGCACTCCTAACTAGACCCCGCAACACATAGGGACAGTCACAAAATGAGCTAGTTAGTCAACCACCCTTACTAGCTCAACCTATAGAAAATCCACAAAATAAACAGGGAGCAGTTGTTTACATGACAAAGCGAGAAAACATGGCTGGTGTAAACACTATTTATCTAAATAATCTCTAGCTACGTTATGGGAAAGCACTACCAAGACCATCTCCTCCGCTCATAGTTGAAGTAATTGATGATATGAAACCTGAAAATCCATCCACTCAACCCTAGAAAGATATTACTATTGAAACTGTGCCAAAAGAATAGCGCTCAAGTAACTCCAGAGTTCCTCCTAAAGGAACACCTCTAGAGATCACCTTCAGAGCTACTTCTAAGATGCACTATGGAGTCTAAAAAGTAAGCACCTTACCCAAAACAACTCAAACAACATGTCCCTTAGAAAAAAATCCTACAAAAACAAGTCTAACCTACCATTGAATCAGAACTTCTGTAGGAAATCAGATAGTTGAACATTGAAATTCCACTCCTACAAGCAATCAAGGATGTTCCTTGAACTAAACCAATTTATCAAACAACATTGTGTTAAAACCCAAGGCAGAAAGAAAAACTTTCCTACTGCCATTCAGGTAGAAGGAAAAGTAGTAGATCTTCTTGTAGGAGAGATGGTCCTCCCAAAATAAGGGGATCTTGGGAACCCTGTCATAACTGTCCACATTTTAGGGGTAGAAATATCTAATGTTTTGGTTGACCTAGGGGCAGAAATAAACGTAATGATAGTTCACACCCTAGACAAATTATCCCTTACTGGTGTTTAGGCCACATCCACAATTCTCCAATTGGCTGATCAGTCAGTGGCCATTCTGAAAGGGGTGTTGACTGATGTTCCAATTATTGTGGAATCATGGGAATTCCCAATGGACTTTCTAATATTGGAGCCTAGAAAGCAAAGGAATGCTTATCCTTTGATTCTAGGAAGGCCATGGCTAGCTACAACAACAACATCTATTGATTGCAAAATTGGAGACATGTCATTTCAAATGGTTTGGACATGAAGAAAATCTCCTTATATCCCCCAGCTAAACCATATATACACTATTCAGGAAAATTATGGGTAGATGAGCCTAATACCATGGAAAATAGTGCCTCAGTAGCTATGGTTATGACACACCTAAAGATATAACTCACATTCTCATTGGGAAAGACAAAATGGAATTAGCCCATGACTTAAGAAAAGAATTTTTAACTGCTACCCATTGTACCCTTGCAAATATCATTCCTTATGGAGAAACATTCTATAGAGACAGCCACTTTTCACATGTTGCTTCCACATTCTTTTCCTCTTAACGCTATGACTCTAGAACATGGGATGGGAACATCTATGGATCATATTGCAAAATAGGTCATGATCTTACTTGGGAAAACATTGAACATTAACACTTAGCTAACAGAAAAGAAGGAAGGGGCACTTCTTGATCTCCTCATCTCCCAGTCAGTCAATTTTGCTTGGGAATATCAAAATATGAAGGGAATACCTTTTGATATTTGTACCCATCACCTATACATAGAAGATGTCAAACCTGTTAGACAACCCTGGAGGAGACTAAACCCTGTGTTGAAAGTCATTGTCAAAACTCAAATAGAGAAATTGCTACATGCAAGATTCATCTATCCTATCTCAGATAGCCAGTGGGTTTCACTCTTGGTTATAGTGCCTAAGAAGAATGGGAAATGGAGAATATGCATTGATTATAGAGAGCTCAACAAAGCTACAAAGGACATGGGCACATGCCTATTCCTTAGGAGAGACTGTCCAAATCCCATGGCCTTTGAAATTCATTTCAGAGTAGCAATTTACTCCCCAATAGGTAAAACAAAAATTATACCCCTGTACCAACTACATATACAAGAGTGTGCCATTGAATTTGGTTTATTCATGCATAACTCATCTAATCAGATGATGCCCATTTGTAAGAAAAGATGGAATACTCTCACTTCAGAACATAAAATGAAATAATTAGTATCCCGACCAACCTTATGTGGTTTATGAGAAAGGCAAGGGCAATGTCCAATCAATGGACAAATATCAACAAGATTGGGTAGGGGGATGCTTCAGGCCACCCATCATCATTGAGCCATTGCCCATATGGGCTGAGCAAATGGAGGATGCTAGATTTCAGGAATGGTTGAAGCAGGTTGAACAATTTAGGGGGAATGGCAACACAAACTTCACAACTTGGTCAACTTTTGAGAAGGAGTACAATCTCACAAATAAATTATACAACCTCAATAAATCTAGGTTATGAAGTGTAGGAGGACCTAAAAAACCTTAAGCTCAGGGGGGATGATGAGTGTTAGGTAGCACTTATCTAAACCTGTCTTTTTACTTCCTTTTTCCCACCTTTCCATACTATTTGTCCTAGTATTTGCACTATAGGAACTGTAAAGTCCTATTTTAATTATGCTAATAAGAGATGAAGTGCTAAAGATTATTGTTCTGATCAAAAGATTTATGTTGCAGTGAAACTGATGAAATTATGCAAAATTATCTCTTTTTGGTTTCACAGGTGTCTATTGCACAGGCGGTAGGTAGTTTTGAAGAACTCTGAAGGTAATCCTAATTATCTCGAGAGCCTGGTATGAAGGACACTACAAGGTACTCCAACATTTTCCATCTTGTTGGAGGATCTCTAGAGTGGGAAGTAAAGCAGAGAAGATGGTGATCTCTGGAGGTATGTCCCAAAAACTTCTTTGAGCATCTTCGGAGCTGCCAGCAACAACCTGATGTCTCTGAAGCTACACAAAATATCCAATTTAATTGACTACCAGATCTCCAGGGTGACTGAAGTGCTATGGAGCCTACCTATTCAGGCTTGAGTGTCCCAACAAATGACTCCAGTTGTCCACAGGGACATGATACACTTTCACTTGTCTTTGCATGAAATTAGAAGATTTCTCTCAGTCTGTTATTTTGGGAAATCAAGTTCCTTTTTATCAAGCCTTGCTACCTATTATTGCTATAAGTTAACCTCCATATTTAGTGGTACTTTCAATATCACTAAAGTCCTTTTTCAGACTTTGCATGATTATACTCTAGATGGACAGTTACATGTTTTAGTTTAGAATAAGAGATTGTTTATATCTCAAGATGAATTGATTAGGTAAAATAGTTAACTCCAGTAATATTATGTCACTCAGACTGATATATATTTGGATAGGAACAATAGAATAATAATACAGATTATTTAGCAGTATTATTTATTTTCATTTGCAAAGTAGAAACATATACTTTTGAATACAATATACTTTGATAGACCAGCTTAAAGGAAGTTGTGTTGTTACACTTTTATTTTGAGTTTCTTGTTTAGCCTTCAGTTCTAAAGGTGTGGAGCAAGGGCCCACTCCCACCAATGGATAGGAGGCTAGTATATTTACTTTATTGTCTTATTACAGCTTTCATTAGAAGTATAATTTTCCTATTTTCATAGAATAGATAAATTATTGTCAAAGTAGTTTAGTTTCCATTTAAATGCATGTTTTCAGTTTTTGTATGAATTAGATAGATTCCTTTAACAATTTACTATTTAGTCTTTAGATCGGATTTCCTTTCAAGTAGATGATTAGCAACATTGATTTATTAAGATAGTTCAATTCAGTATGTTAGCTAACGACTGTTGATTATTGGGTTCCTTATTGCAAATAGCTGAGGACAGAGCCCTAGATTTGACACATGATTAAATGCCAAGGTACAATGACCCTTGTTAGTATCTATTTTGCTCAAATAACCTTGAACTCTATTTTTAGATGTTGAATATACATACTCCTCCTCATCTTCATCAGTTAACAGAGGTGGGCATTACTGCAGCTATTTTGTCTGCAAATCCTTTGACCAAGGTATGAGCTAGTAACATGTAAATGTCATTTTGTATTTCTTGTTTTATCTCATGACATTTAATGTACATAAATGATATTCATGTTTACTTAAATTTGCTTCTTCATGCTTCTCATAGAACGTCACAACTCCTACCCATCCAGCTATAGAAGAAGAGAGACAACAAATTATCAAGAGGGGTCACCAGTTGGCGGTAAGTGATTGATTACTTATGTCATGTTGTATATTTTGAATACTTTCTATATTAATGTGGATATTGTTTGATTATATTAATAGGTGGAACTTCAAAAATATCTATCGAGGAGGTATTGTCGATGAGTGATAGAGGATGAGTCATTGTTTGGTTCACTATCTGAATAGCCTAGCGAGAGACATCGATTATTTGATAGCAGTCCCTAGGAGATTTGATTTTGGGACATTTTTGTTACATATGCCTATTTGGCTTTGTAAACATACTTTTGCATGTTATCAATGTATATCATTGTATATGCCCGTATGGATTTATTTGTACATGCCTATATGGCTTAATATATACACTATATGTTATTTTCATGACATTATGTATATATCAGATTATGATATTTTCATGTGGCATTATATATTTTTTCATGACATTATATATATGTTGACAATATCCTTGCAAAATACATTTTGTGCATATCTTGCAATCATTACATTCCATGAGACTACATTTCTTTAAGACATCATGTCAAACAGTTCATGTGCCTTGTCTATGCTTCCACACTTTGCATACATGTCTACAAGGACAGCTGCAAAATATGACATCTGACAAAATTCCTATATCCTTTATGCTTTGATGGTTATCCACACCCTATTCTGAAGATCCCATTTTGGCATAGACAAGGAGGATGTTGGATAAGGTTGTGGAATTTGGCTTGACACCTCCCAATTGCATTTGCTTGAAAGTTTCTTTAAAGCCTTATCAAAAAATCCATTTTGTACATATCTTGCAATCATTGCATTCCATGAGACAACATTTTTTTGACCTGCATCATGTGAAACAATTCACGTGCATTGTCTATGCTTCCACACAAGTTGCATACATGTCTACAAGGGAAATTACAAATATATCTGACAAAATTCCTATATCCTTTATTCTAACATGGTTGTCCATACCATGTTCCAAAGATCCTAATTTGGCATAGGTAGGGAGGATGCTTGCAAAGGTTATGGAATTTGGTTTTACATGTTCCAATTGCATTTGCTTGAAATTTTCTAAAGCCTCTTCAAAAAATCCATTTTGTGCATATCTTGCAATCATTGCATTCCATGAGATGGCATCTCTTTGAGGTGTCATGCCAAACTGTTCACATGCCTTGTCTATGCTTCCACACTTTGCATACATTTCTACAAGGGTAGCTACAAATACAACATCTTACAAAATTCCTATATCCTTTATGCTTTGATGGTTGTCCACACCTTGTTCTGAAGATCCCATTTTGGCATAGGCAAGGAGGATGTTGGATAAAGTTGTGGAATTTGGCTTGACACCTGCCAATTGCATTTCTTGAAATTTTCTTTCAAGCCTTATCAAAAATCCATTTTATGCACATCTTATGATCATTGCATTCCATGAAACAACATTCCTTTGAGGCATCATGTCAAACAGTTCACGTGCATTGTCTATGCTTCCACACAAGTTGCATACATGTCTATAAGGGCAGTTGAAAATACAACATCTAACAAAATTCCTACATCCTTTATTCTTTCATGGCTTTCCATACCCTATTCCAAAGATCCTAATTTGGCACAGGCAGGGATGATGCTTTCAAAGGTTATAGAATTTGGTTTTACATGTTCTAATTGCATTTGCTTGAAAGTTTCTAAAGCCTTTTGAAAAAATCCATTTTGTGCATATCTTGCAATCATTGCATTCCATGAGATGGCATCTCTTTGAGGTGCCATGCTAAACTATTCACATGCTTTGTCTATGCTTCCACACATTGCATATATGTCTACAAGGGCAGCTACAAATACAACATCTGACAAAATTCCTGTATCCTTTATGCTTTGATGGTTGTCCACACCCTATTTCAAAGATCCCATTTTAGCATAAGCAAGGAGAATGTTGGATAAGGTTTAGGAAATTTGGCTTGACACCATCCAATTGCATTTTCTTGAAAGTTTCTTTTAAGCCTTATCAAAAATCCATTTTGTGCATATCTTGCAATCATTGCATTCCATGAGACAACATTCTTTTGAGGCATCATGTCAAATAGTTCACATGCATTGTCTATGCTTCCACACAAGTTGCTTACATGTCTACAAGGGCAGTTGCAAATACAACATCTGACAAAATTCCTACATCCTTTGTTCTTTCATGGCTTTCCATACCCTATTCCAAAGATCCTAATTTGGCACAGGTAGGGAGGATGCTTGTAAAGGTTATGGAATTTGATTTTACACGTTCCAATTGCATTTGCTTAAAAGTTTCTAAAACTTTTTGAAAAAATCCATTTTGTGCATATCTTGCAATCATTGCATTCCATGAGATGGCATCTCTTTGATGTGTCATACCAAACTATTCACATGCTTTGTCTATGCTTCCACACTTTGCATACATGTCTACAATGGCAGTTGCAAATACAACATTTGAAAAAATTCCATATCCTTTATGCTTTGATGGTTGTCCACACCCTATTCTGAAGATCCCATTTTGGCATAGGCAAGGAGGATGTTGGATAAGGTTGTGGAATTTTGCTTGACACCTTCCAATTGCATTTTCTTAAAAGTTTCTGTCAAGCCTTATCGAAAAATAAATTTTGTGTATATCTTGCAATCGTTGCATTCCATGAGACAACATTCCTTTGAGGCATTGTGTCAAATAGTTCACATGCATTGTCTATGCTTCCACACAAGTTGCTTACATGTCTACAATGGCAATTGTAAATACAACATTTGACCAAATTCCTATATCCTTTATTCTTTCATGGTTGTCCATACCCTGTTCCAAAGATCTTAATTTGAGGCAGGCAGGGAGGATGCTTGCAAAAGTTAGGGAATTTGGTTTTACACATGCCAATTGCATTTGCTTGAAAGTTTATAAAGCCTTTTCAAAAGATCCATTTTGTGCATATCGTTCAATCATTGCATTCCATGAGATGGCATCTCTTGGAGGTGTCATGCCAAATTGTTCACATGCCTTGTGTATGCTTCCACACTTTGCATGCATGTCCACAAGGGAAGCTAAAAATACAACATCTAACAAAATTCCTATATCCTTTATGCTTTGATGGTTGTCCATACCCTATTCTGAAGATCCCATTTTGACATAGGCAAGGAGGATGATGGATGAGGTTGTGGAATTTGGATTTACAACTACCAATTGTATTTGCTTGAAAGTTTCTTTCAAGCCTTATCAAAAAATCCATTTTGTGCACATCTTGCAATCATTCCATTCCTTCATTTGTGATTCATATAACATGCTATAATTATACATGCTTACAACAAGTGATTCATGCTACAATGAAGCACAACATGATGAAATAAGAAGATGCATATTTACAACACTTAAGAATATGTAGTAGTGTTGCACATGTCATCAATACAAGATTATATTTTGTTGTTTTAGATGATGTTATCTATCCCATTATTATATTTTTCTTGTGCTAACATGATCATATCTTTTACATTTTTCTTGTCCTAATGTGGATTGGAATGGGTTCCTCATCTTCAAGACTATTTGAACCTTTGATTAATTCCCTACAACACATTGAATCAAGTGAGAACACCATATCCACCTAAGGAGAGTAGATGAAACACCTAAAATGGAGATTACAACATAGCTTTTAGTTTAGTTTCATCTACTAGAAAGGTGTTAGGACTGAACTTTTGCATTCGACATCTCCTGGGGCCAAACAAACAGTGCTAACACGTCTGAGTGGGTGGGTAAATGCTAGGGGAGGTGTCTTTTTGGTGGTGAATGTTGAAAGGCACAAGACAACTGAGAGGGGGGTGAATAAGTTATATCAAAAATCTTAACCTCTTTTAACCAAAATCACATTCACATTCACTTGATTTAACTCCTTAAATTGTTATACAGATTAAACATGAATTGTAAAAATAAAACATAAGTACATCAACATCATACACACATGAACACCAGATTTTTATTTGGAAAACCCTAAACAAGGAAAAACCATGGTGATTGTTAGCTCACAATATAATGTAGTAGCAATACTGAATAACAAAGAGGCTCACTACCCAAGTGAATGCTCACTGCAAGGGGTGGCTCACTGTTGAGGGTTGGCTCACTGCCAGGTTGGGTGGCTCACTGCCATGAACTGATATAGTAGCATCTACAACATGCCTAAGTTCAATTCCATTGAAGCATAATATATCTCTCCTTCACTGCCTTTACAACACACTTTAACTTCTCATATTTGCACTTGTCTCTCTTATCACAAATTCATTTCATGTATTTATACCTATCATCAACCTTGGAGTGTACATCAAGGTCAGCATTACAATCTACAACCTTTGGAACAGTCTCCAAGGTCGGTAAAAATACATAATTTGAATTAGGTCTGGACCTAAACATCATGCACCGCAAAAGAATGAAGGAATATTGTTTTACACCTTATCTTGGACCTAAATCTTTCCAAGCATGCTACACAACATTTAACCATTCACCAAAAGCATCTCCTTAATCACTGGAATCAAACAGGTTAGCCAAACAACATAAATAGGAGGGATTCTTGATCACATGCTTCCTCAATCACATCCATAACATGCAGACCTTATATAATTCTTTAAAACAATCTCAACACATCCACGAACAACATAAATTCACTTGAGAGCTGAGAAACTCATCCACAACAGATATCACTTGAGGACAACAAATATCACTTGAGGACAACAACTTTCACCTGAAGCACAACAACACAAACTTGTCTTCTAGAGGAATGGAGATAGCTATGGATATTATAAGCTTAATTCCAGAACTGCAAGAACAAAATCCAAGCTATGGAGAAATACGGAGCAAAATACTTTCTCCCTGTCACACTGTAAATGCTGCCAGACACAGTCTTCAAACTGGTGAATAGAAATTTTGTTACACAGTGATTCAGACCACCAAATTCTAGATTTAGCATCTTCAAACACTTCTCTAAATCATATCCAAGTCTCATACGCTAGTCTTCAACACAAAGGAAATGTGGAGCAAAATACTCAGATAGTATCCTACAAGCCAGAATACTCTACAACACACTATTTCCTTTGGAGAGCAAATTTTCTCAAAAGCACTTGGAAACTCAATATCAGGAACAAGTTCTTGTCATATTCAACACTTATACAAATCAACTAACACATCACAATCAAGTAACAAACAAGAGCACAGTTGACACCAATGACAACACAATCATGTTGACATTAATGACAACACCGATTAGCACATACTTGCAACAATCTCCCCCCTTTGTCCTTGATGGCAACATATGATGTGAAAAACCATCAAGACAACATTTTGCATTAATCACCTTCTCCCCCTTTCTCTTTACACATTTGAACTCTTTCTCTCCCTAATTTTTTCACATGATCTCTCTCCCCCTTTGAAATCAATGGCAAAGGGCATCACATCTCTTCTACTACAGATACTTGCACACTACTGCTTTGATCAATCTAGAATCATTCTTTACTCCCCCTAACTAGAATGATCATCTCAGATCATTACCTACTCTGCTATATCTTTTTCTTTTATTGCTCCGAATACTCCCTCTTAGGAGTACACATCAAACTATATCAACTCTTGCTCACATTTCAGAAGATCTTAGGATTAACATATCTTTTCTCAAAACTTCAGACTTGGCTCTACTCAAATTAGACTATGACATCCAGCCATCACATAAACAATCAATGACAACACATATAGCAAATAATTTCCTTAGATCAATCACTCATTTGTTTGTAACTGCAGGCTCCTCCTATCATCAGTCACTGTTACCAGCTCCACTTGAGAGATAGTCATCATTAGTCTAGATAAAACAATGTCTTCTTTTCCTGATCAAATCTTCTTGCATAGCAGACTTACAAATCTTCCTTTAACCTTTACAAACATAGTCTCTATCCTATCTTAAACCTTTTTTGCTAATCCTTAACCTTGTCTTTTCATGTTGAGGTATCAACACCAATCCTTTGGCTGGGGAGAAAAGATTTCCAATAAGACTCCACCTCAGCCAAAGCTCTAATCTTAGTTTTCAGAGGGAGCATCTACACCAGACACTAGTACAGGCTCATCCTCAACCTTTGTTACATCCTTCTTCACCCAAATCTCATTCATCTCCTTCTTGGTCTCTACAACATCAACCTTTTGTATTGGTTTCTTCATCTCTGTCTGATTATCATGCTTCATATTCTTGCTTCTACAGAATCTTGCAATATGTCTAGGCTTGTTGCAATTGAAGCATACAACATTTTTCTAGGCATTGTTCCTTCCATTCATCCTTGATTTGCATTGGTTATCCTTATGTCCAAATCTATTGCATGCAAGGCAATTGCCATTGAAAGATTGAGGCATTCTACCATTGTTATAGCCACTCACCTTTTGACTTCTGCACTCATCATCTTTATGTCCCATCTTATTGCATGTGAAACATTTACCAGAGAATGATTGAATATTTTGATTTATTCTACTCCTACATTGAGTAGCCTTATGACCAAATTTATTACATGAATAACAATAACCATTGAGAGATGGATACCTTTGAGCATTTGGTTGCCTGATCGGTGGTCTTCTTGATCTATTCCTTTGATTCTGAATCTGTTTATCTTTGTCCTTCTTGATCTTAGCACTCTTTTCTTGACCTATTTTAGAACTCACCTTTCTCAAATCCCAAGCCTTCTTTGTCATCATGACTCTTTTGACTTGCCATTATTCTATCAAGTTTGGCAGCACTCACTCTGAATTTATCTTCTTGAATCCATGCATGTTTCAGATTAGATTTCAGATCCACAACTTCTTGTTCAAGCTTTGTGCAGTCTTTAGTTTTTTCTTTCAGACATTCCTCAATTCTTGCTTTTTCTTCATTTGCTAACCTCAATTTTTCACTATCCTCTTTATGTATTTTCTTAAGCTCTTTGATTTGCTCTCTTAACTTTTTGATGTATTCATTTGCTTCTATGATATTCTCCTGTAAGTCCATGTTTTCTTCTTTAGATCTTTCAAGGTCTTCAAGAGCAATTTTGAGTTCTTCAATGTCAACAAACAAACATTCTTCTTCTGAAGATTTTATATCATTGCAGGCCTTGGTCACTATTTTAGATTCAACTTTAGAGATTAAACACAGATTTGTTTGTTCTTCAGCAACTTTGTATCCTGCCACTTCACATTTTTCTTTATTAGTAATGATCTGACACTCTTCTTGTACTTCATCTTGCATTTCCTTTTCTTCAGTCTCATCTTCTTCTCTAGTATGTACTTCCCCTTTTGTAGTATTTTCTTTTTCTCTACAAGGGAACCCATCTAAATCTGATACATATTTATTAACTTTTGAATACTTTTGTATGTCTTCATCAACCTTGACATTGGTACTTTCAACAATCTTCCCTAGTCTCTTGTTATAGCACTAATAAGCTTTGTGCCAAAATGAATATCCAAGAAAAATACCTTCATCATACTTTACATCATCCTTTCCTATTTCTTCCTTTCTTCTGATAAGACATTTGCTTCCAAAAATTTTGAAATATTTAGCAGTGGGAGTCTTTCCATACCATAGTTCAAAGGGAGTTCTTTCATTATTTGCTTTCACCTATACTCTGTTTTGTGTGTAGACAATAGTCTGAATTACTTCTTTCCAAAATATTTCTAGTAGATTTGCTTCCTCTATCATTGTCTTTGTAGCTTCTTGAATAGTCCTGTTATTTCTTCCCATCACTCTATTCTTTCTAGGATCAGATAGTTGTCTCTTTATCCCATGATTCTCACATAATATATTTAACTTATTGGAAGTAAACTCTTTTCCTTTGTTAGACCTCAAACATTTGATTTTCATATCCAACTCATTTTCAGCCATTGCTTTAAAATATTTAAACCCATCTAGGACTTCTAATTTTTCTTTAAGAAAAGTAACCCAAGTCATTCTAGAGTAATCATCAGTGAAGAACATAAAGTACCTGTCATCATGGAAACTTCTTACTTTTGTAGGACCACAAAGGTTTGTATGAACCAACTCCAATAGTTTAGTAGAGGATTTTTCTTCACCCTATAAGCTTCCTCTTTCTTGCTTTTCATCTTGACACTTCTTATAGATGATATTGTTGGGTTTTATAATTTTTGGCAAATCTTTCACAACTTGACCTAAACTTATTCTTACTAAATCATCAAGATTGATATGTCACAATTTCCTATGCCAGAGCCAACTTTCACTAATCTGAGTCATGGGGCAATAGATGTCACCTTCTCTGAGATGATAAAGGTTTCCTTCTATCCTTTTTCTAGCAGCTATCACAGCTCCGGATTTCTCTCTTATTTCAAAAACATCATTCTAAAATACAAGATTGTGTCCTTTTCTGCACAACTGTCCAACACTCAAGAGATTTGGCTTTAAACTTTCAATATAAAGAACATCATTAGTATGTTGTTTTCCATCGAGACTGGTTGATCCTTTTCCACATATCTTAGCAGTACAATCATCTCCAAATCTAGCTAATCCTTCATCACATTCCTCAAAATTAATAAACTTACTTCTATCACTAGTCATATGATTTGAGCAACTACTATAAATAACCCAATAGCTCTTTTCTTGAAAAATATCTTCACTATCAAAACTTACTTCTGGATCAAGACATTCTTCATCACCACAAATGACATCCTTTGAATTAGTGAATAAGAAATCATCATCTTCATTGTCTTCAACGTCATAATAGATTCTCTTAGACATTCTATTTTTATTTCCTTCATTCTTACTTTTCAAATTTCTCTTTGGACATCTAGATGCATAATGGCCAGTTTCACCACACTTGAAACACTTGAGAGGCAGCTCATCCTTGTGCATTATCCCTGATCTACCTTAAACTATTAGGCTTTCTTCCAAGGAACCTTGCTCTAATACCAATTGTTGAAAGGTACAAGACAACTGAGAGGGGGGGTGAATCAGTTGTATCAAAAACCTTAACCTCTTTTAACCAAAATCACATTCACATTCACTTGCCTTAGCTCCTTAAACTATTATGCAAATTAAACATGAATTGCAGAAACAAAACATAAGCACATCAACATCATACACACATGAACACCAGATTTTTACTTGGAAAACCCTAAACAAGGAAAAACCACATTGAGTGTTAGCTCACAATATAATGTAGTAACAATACCTTATAACAAAGAGGCTCACTACCCAAATGAATGCTCACTACAAGGGGTGGCTCACTACTAAGGGTTGGCTCACTGCCAAGTTTGATGGATCACTGCCATGAACTAATATAGTAGCATCTACAACATGCCTGAGTTCAGTCCCATTGAAGCACAATATATCTCTCCTTCGCTGCCTTTACAACGCACTTTATCTTCACATCTTCACACTTGTCTCTCTTCTCATGAATTCATTTCATGTATTTATACCTATCATCAACCTTGGAATGTACATCAAGGTTAGCATTACAATCTACAACCTTTAGAACAGTCTCCAAGGTCAGCAAACATACATAATTTGAATTAGGTCTGGACCTAAACATCACATGCCACAAAATAATGAAGGTGAATTGTTTTACACCTTAGCTTGGACCTAAACCTATCTAAGCATGCTACACAAAACTTAATTATTCACCAAAAGCATCTTCTTAATCACTGCAATCAAACAGATCGGCCAAAAAACATAAATAGGAGGGATTCTTGATCACATGCTTCCTCGATCACATCCATAACATGCAAACCTTATACAATGTGTTAACACGATCTCAATGCATCCATGAACAACATAAATTCACTTGAGAGATGACAAACTCATCAGCAACATATCTCACTTGAGGACAACAAATATCACTTGAGGACAACAACTTTCACCTGAAGCACAACAGCACAAACTTGTCTTCTGGAGCACCAAATCATAAATCCTTTGGAATGAAGATAACTAAGGACATTATAAGCTTAAGTCTAGAACCGCAAGACCAAAATCCAAACTGCAGAGAAATGTGGAGAATAATACTTTCTCCCTGTCATACTGCAAATGCTATTAGATACAGTCTTCAAACTGGTGAATAGAACTTTTGTTGCACAGTGATCTGAACCACCAAATTCTAGAATTAGCATCTTTAAACACTTCTCTAAATCATATCCAAGTCTCATACTCTGGTCTTCAACATAGGAAATGCAAAGAAAAATACTCAGATGACAGTATCGTGCAAGCCAAAATACTCTGTAACACACTGTTTCCTTTGAAGAGAAAATTTTCTCAAAAGCACTTGGAAAGTCAATATCAGGAACAAGTTCTTGTCATCTTTAGCACTTTACAAAGCAACAAACTCATCACAATCAAGTAACAAACAAGAGCACAGTTGACACCAATGACAACACAATCATGTTGACATCAATGATGACACCGGTTAGCACATACTTGCAACAGTGAAGCCTCCTGGTCATTCTCAGCTACATTGGATGGAGATAATATATTAAGAGCCCTAAGATTAAAAAAGGTGTCAAACTTTGGACCGGTTGTTCCGTCAAACTGTGACACCTAGGAACACATTCTTTGCATGTATAGGTGGATGTCAGGTCCACCTACAAGTACCTACATCAGTTTTTTAAAATCAAATTTGTTTGCCTATGGTGGCAAGGAACACATTGTTCCAAAATGCTTCAGTTTCATGCAGTGGAAAGGTCCTAGGAGTGAAATTTTGCATTTCACACCTTATGGGGCCCAACAGACTATGCAAATATGTATGGGTGGGTGGGTAAATACTAGGGGAGGTATCTTTTTATGCACCAGGTGCCCCAAATGTTCCAGGCTGTAGGCTATCGGTAAAGTCACTTGAGATCCTTCAGAGTAAAAAACTACCAAACTTTGACATAGAAGTTCTTGGAATTCATGACACCTGGGAATGTTTAGTTTAGACCTGTTTACCTACCCACCCTAAAGTTTTTTCATAGTCCATTGAGCAACATGATGAGCAGAAAGAAAAAAAATGGCTCTTGGCAAGGTTATGTTGAATGCCACTGAAGCATTTTGTAAGAATGCATTTGATTTCAGCACGGTAAAATGAATTGGAGTAGACAAAAAAGGAGAGAGGTTATTATGGGTAGAACCCATGTGCACTTGTAGGTCTGAATGGAACATGCCCAAGTGCCATAAATTCTGAGAACCACTCCGTCAAAGTTTGGCAGTTTTTTGCTCTCAGGGATCTCAAGTGACTTTGCTGGTAGCCTGCAGTCTGGAAAGTTTGGGCACTTGTCACACAAAAAGAGACCTCCCCTAGCATTTAACCACCCACCTCAATGTGTTGGTGCCATCTGTTAGGCCCCACGAGGTGTGGAAAGCAAGATTTCACTCGTAGCACCTTTCCACTACATGAAACTGCAGCATTTTGGAACGATGTGTTCCTTGCCACCACAAACAAACAAAATTGATTTAAAAAAATATAGGTAGGTTTTTGTAGGTGGACATGGCATCCACCTATACATGCAAAGAAGATGTTCGTAGGTGTCACAGTTTGATGGAACAATTGGTCCAAATTTTGACACTTTTTTTTATCTTAGGGCTCTTAAGAGACTGTCTCTATCAAATGTAGCCAAGAACGATTAGGAGGCTTCACCACCCAAAAGACACCTCCCCTAGTATTTACCCACCCACCTAGATGTGTTGGCACTATTCGTTTGGCCCTGGGAGATGCTGAATGAAAAAATCAGTCCTAGTACCTTTCTAGTAGATGAAACTAAATTAAGTGTTGTATTAGACTATTGATGAAAAAGTTTGTTAGTTGGTTCTTTAGCATGACCCTACTATAAAGGTGTTCTCACTTAACCCAATGTGTTGTAGGGCATCAATTAAGGCTACCCTTACCATTGTTATCAATTCCTAGTACCAAATGTGAAGAAACACATGAGGGTTTGTAAGATGGAATCCTCGTCATTAAAAATCATAGTAACATCATGATATTATGGTCTTAATCTCCTCATAGGATATGATAAATCCAATTTGAAATAAGATCCTTGTATGATTTCATGATGCAAAGATAAGTTTGATGTACAATTTGCAACTTTGGTTTCCATGAATGAAACTATTAGCACATAGAATTGCACCCTGCTTGGAGACATTCAAGCATTCTAATGACACAATGGGAATGATATCAAGGTGTGGGACCTTGAAATTTTGAGATCAGACCTCTAGAGAAGGTTGGTTCCTCTTTCTAAGCTTAAGGCTTAGAGAAATAGACTAAACCTACACTAATGATCATCAGGGAAAAGAGAGAGGGGAACAGAAAGGGAAAAGGTGATGCACCAAGATTTAGTGTGTTGGATTGCACTGACATAACATAGTAATGATATCAAAGCTTAAGGGAAATCACACAGAGTCATGCAGGTTTGAACAGAGGTTAGGGCAAAAAGACAAAACTATGAAAGGGACCATTTTATCAACAAAACACAATTTAGATCTATCAAATAAACACAGTGAAATAATAATGAGAGAGGCAATATTTAGTTTATATTGATCATAGAGGTCAAATAACCATTACAAAATAAAATAATTTGCAGTAGAAATAGATACAAAATAATCGATTACATTCATTGTTGAACCAAACTAGAAGACATTAAAGGCCTAGCTACAGGCATAATGTATCAGATTCTACTAGTTCTTGCAATTGCATTACAAGACCCGTGACAACAAAAAATTCAGTAGCATAACAACGCAAAATAACAACCAATCATAACATCTTTCAAACATGCATATATAGCATTTCATCTACACTGTAGCAGCCATGGTGTAGGGAAAAATTGTGGACTACAAATGGAGAAAACTTTATCTTTATAATCTCGTTAAACAATTCTTATGAATCCAATTGGTATGACTTTGCCTCAGTTTATTCCTGTATGTCAATCCAGGATCGTAAACTGATGAAAGGTATTGGAGCTGTTTGCCTAAGTGTGGATGGATGCAACTATGCTTAACCTATGTTTCTTCATAAATCTGATTTTTAGGCCTCCTATCAATTCTATGATAGGACTTGTACTAGGAATAGTTTGTAACAGAGATAGGTTGAAATCAAATAGAAAAATAGAATTATAGCTTTCACACTAGAAGTGATTTGACAGAAGATAACTAAGTGTTGAAATGAAATAAAATATGCTAAACTCAATCCACGTATATTGATAGACACATTGATTAACACTGATTATGATATTAAACTAGGAAACAACAATACAATAATTACTACACATTAGAAGATAATGTGTTTATACTGGATTCATCTGTAACCATAAGCACACTAATTGACAACACACCGAACCATTCCAATGTAAGAAATAACAGTACACTAATTAGCTTCAAATTTAACACAATAATTAAATATTACCATACAACATGCTAATACTACAATCATTCACCAGGTAACTGAGGAAGTGGGCCCTGCCTTCTTTGATTATCTAATGATGAGATAAAACTTTACTCCAAGCTAGTTGGTATTCATACAATTGATATTTTAAATCACAATCTTTTCAAATTAGAACTGCAACTTATATTTGTCTATTATCGATATCAATTCCAGTCTTGACATACATATATATAGAGATTATGAACTGTTAAGTTTACAGCTAACACTAATCAAAAAGCATAAGATTGTTTAGGTTGTTTTGGCCTACGACCAACAACCTTAAAAGCTACTTAGAAATAGATTACAGTTTTTATTATCATTCCAAAACAAACTTAACAACTTAGACCAAGTTTATCACAAACAACACATGACTCAAAAGTAGCTTTGTCCTCATTCCACAGATGCTCTTCTTGCGCCATCCACCTAATTATCACCTACTACCATAGTCATGAGGGTAATCAGTAAACAATTAAATATATATTTACAAATTTTTATCTTTCTTTGCATTTTATTAAATATCCTTACTTCATTAACAAATAGTGACAGGAACAACAAGGGATCCTATAAGAATGAAAAGGTTTAGGGTAATAAAAAGGTAAAAATAAGGACACATTTCACCCTCATCATTTACCCCCAACTTAGGGTTTTGCATGCCCTCATGCGAAAGAAAATAGGATGCAAACTAGATAGTTGCTGCATTGTATTGGAAATCTCTTTGAACCACAACTATTTGAGCTCAAGCATTTGATCTTCATGTTCCTAAATGGGCATGAGAGAAGCATTGACGGTTTTCACTTGCTCAAGTGTTGTCTTAAGCTGATCTATCTTTGCTGCCTGTGAAGAACTAAGAGACTCTGTATCTCAAACCTATTTTTGTAGAGTCTGATTTTCCTCATTCATCTTGGCTAGTGAATTTCACAATGCTTGATTTTCTTTTGTTAACTTGGTTACCAAGTTTTGTAAGCCACAGATTTCCTCATTTGTTAATAGAGGGTGCTCTTCTTAAAATTCTTCCTTTGTTCCCTTTTCCATCTCTTCCTCTGCCCCTTTTTTGTCTCTTTTCCTAGTCCTTGTTCTGCTTGTTGATTTCCAGTGGGAGGAATTTCAAATTCCATAATTCCATGATCATCATTACCTATTTGTTCAGTTGGCTTAGGTTCACCTTGAATTAGTATAGTGAAAACCATAATTATTTGCAATGGGGCGATGTGTGATTTGGTCACAACAGGTCAGAGTAATTTTGGTAGAAGTAGGGAGAGAGTTTTCTGTGGGTAAAGAGTTTAATTCTTGAGTCATAGCTGGCGTAGAATCCTTAGGATGGTAGTCGTTTTGGGTGGTGAAGGAATAAGAATTTGTAGCCTTCAAGCATGTAATTAGTTATATCATTGTGGAAGGAAGCATGAGTTTAGGGTGGGTAGTCTGTGTGGGTGTTTTGTTCTATTATCTATTTCTACAGTTTAATGAGTCATGTTATAGGAGAGGTGGGGGGGATTGAACAATTTGAGTGTTGGTGTTGGGATTTATCAATATAATAGCTATATGTAGCAGTATTGTTTTGTGAATCTTTTATTTAATATAATGATGCAGGAGCATCCCAAGTTGAAGAGCAATCTTGCATCTACCAAAAATATTTGCTTTCTTTTCTTTTCTTGCATTTCAGTAGCAGTTCAGTCATTTGTAGTTCAACATTTTCTACCGCATTTTACCGCATCATCATTTCAGAGCTCGCAGAGTAGGAATTAGCTTCTAGGCCATGTCAGGTACATCATACTAAGATTTTAGGAGATTTGGAGTTGTTTGTGAAGAGTTATTGCTAGCAAAAGAACATCAACTTTCACAGAGCAGAGCATTCAACATATAGTTTGATCATACAAGGTTTGCAGAGCACTTCTATGACTTGCGGAGCCAAATAGAACATCCTACAAGGTAAATTGGGACCAGATAGACCTTCCTTGAGAACCGCATCAAGTTTCATTAATTTGCGGAGCATTACCAAGAGTTGTAGGCCGACCTAATGCTTTCTTCACATTTCATCATTCATTGGAGTTTGAGACCTCTTAAGGCCGATACGAAGGCCATGAGTTGGAGGATGACATATATACATCTCTTAGATGCATGAAGTTAGTAGTTAGATATCATAAGATAGATAGTTAGATTCTTTCCGGAAGGCACTTCAATGCCATATCTTTCATGTATGTTGTAATCCGGAGAGTAGGCCTATGAGCCCTATGATTGTAGCCCGCATGTTGTCGGCATATAAGTATTGTAATTGATTGATATACTGAGTATATGAATCTTCCATTGCATTCTGTTATTGTGTTGTTTCCATTGTGTTTACTCTAGTGGCATGGTTGGATAGTTCCTTCTCAGGACCCTCCATTCATGACTGCACCATATAAATTTTAATTTGTTTCTGTTACTCTATTCTTGTAATCTTTGTTGATCTTTAAGTGAGCTGCTTGAATCAACAACCCTTCATTTGGCTCTTGATTCAAGCCTACATCAATTGGTCCATCCTTGGGTTGAGTGTGTGAGAAGAGCTCTGCTAGTGTTGAGGAAGACATTGGATACAAATACACTTTAGGTGGGGTGTTGGTAGACGGCGTGGGAGAGCTGAAGCAACCAAAATTGCAGATTTGGCTCAAGGAATGAGGGAGATCCTAGCAAGATTGGTTGCAATAGAGACAACCCAAAGAATGGGAGTTCACCTTGAAGATGTGAGTGATGAAGAAGGAGAAGTGACTCAAGAAGCTCAAGGACATGAAGAAGAAGTGGTGGATGCTGTGGAGACCAGATTTCTTAGAGCCATGGCAAAGATTGGAGGTACACCTAGATTGGATGCACCTTATTGTAATGGAAGTCTGAATGGTGAAGAACTCATAGACTGAATTGCAGAGATGGAAAGATACTTTGACTATGAATCTACGGAAGAGCCTGTTGTGACCTAATCACACATCGCCCCATTGCAAATGGGGACCCCCTTTTTTTTTGGGCTTTGATGCTTTGCATGAAGTTTTGATGATGTCTTAGAGTTATTTCATGATGAAGTCAGTGGTGTTTGAGTCCTATAGTCCCCTGATGACCTGATCCTGATGTTTGAGATCCTGAAAATGACAAAGTCTGGTATCCTGATCCTGAAGATCCTGAAAATGACAAAGTCTGGTATCCTGATCCTGAAGATCCTGAAAATTGGCTAAGTCTGAAATCTGGTGGATCCTCAAAAATCTAGAATCTACATGTTAAATCTGGTGGATCTGAGACCTATCTCAAACATCCTGAAAGGTGTATTGAAAAATATTTAAAGTATAAACTTATACTTAAATATATTTTTCAATATACTTGACCTTGGGGACTTCTGGTTTTGCGCGCGAATTTGCTTGAAGACCTTGGGCGCATTTTCCCATTTGCAGAGACCCAAACCAGTGCCTTAGGTGGAGACTCATATGTGCGCCTAGAGGACAATCAACTTTCAACCACTCCAAAAGATGGCACCTTGATTGGAATTGGCATAAGAGACCTTAAACATCAAAATTTTGGACAAAGGAATGATTCAAGAGTTTAGGCGCCCATTGCATGTTCAGATGATCATAAAAATTGTGCCTTAGGTTAAAGTGAATGAGTTTAGGCGCCATTTAGTGTTGCTTTTGCCATTTAGGCGCCTTGGCAATAGTGTGGATGAACAAACTCCAAGTTGCGCCTAAGGATGATCCAGTCTCCTAAGGGTGTAAACAACTTCAAATGTCAAAAAATGAGCAAACTTAAGCTAGGCGTCCTTCATGCATTGGACTACCTCATTTTGGCGCCTTAGCATGAAAGAGATGTTCAAACTAACTCCAAGTTGCACCTTAGGAAGAAAGAGTATGAAATCCTTGATGCATGTTTGAGATCCTGAAAATGACTAAATCTGGTAGCCTGATATCCTGAAACACTGAAAAATTGACTAAGTCTGAAATCTGGTGGATCCTCCAAATTCTATAATCTACATGTTAAATCCGGTGGATTCGAGACCTATCTCAAACATCTCTAAACTTACACTTAAATATATTTTTCAATATACCTTACCTCTTGGACTTCCACTTCTAGGCGCAAATTCACTCTAAGTAGCTAGGCGCCTTTTCCCACCTCTGCAAATTCAGATTAGCACCTAAGATAGAAACTTGAAAGTGCGCCTTGGTATAGAAGGAATGTTTTGAATCATAATGGAAGGCCCCTGGAAGAACAAGTGTTGGAGATCATTATCCAAGGTAGCGCCTTAGTAGATATCACTCAAAACTTGATGTATGCACTACTTTAAGGTTAGGCGCAAGTTTGCTCTTGTACAACCTCATTTTGGCGCCTTCATATGAGGTGAATATCCAAGTCCTAAGGATGATTGCGCCTTGAGCAAAAGGATGATAAAGTTATGAAGTAAGATGGGCGCCTTAAGGAGTATAACTTTCCTCCAGTTTCAAAGTAATCAAGCACACAAAACATACGCCTAATTGACTTTAGGCGCCCTTTCATTCCTCTGTAGACCTATTTTGGCACCTAAGCTTGAAGAGAGTGTCAAAATTCATCCAAGGTGGCGCCTTAAGAAGCCTAGCCCTTTTTGAAGTTCATAAGGATTGTTAACATGTTAAATTGCCTATCTTGAGTTATGGCGCCTTATTACCCCTAGATCATCATCATATAAGCGCCTTTAGGAGATCAATTTTCACTCAATGAAACTAGGCGCCATTCCCTATCTGGAGCATCATAGATGGGCGCCTTGCAAAAAGGAGGACTTAAAACTATAAAGTTTAATGTTATCCCGAGGTAGGAGAGAAGTCATTTTAAGCCATTACAATTGTTTGAAATCATTTAAAGTCATGAATGTGGGACTAAATTGAGTTGGGCGCACTTTACTCCTCTTTTCACCTGTATATGCGCCTAAGTTTGAAGTAAGATTATTCATATGTTTAAAGTTATTTCTTTGTGTTATGAAGTGATTGATATATTGTCTTGTCTTGTAGGAGCATCAACAAATCTAAGGAGTTGTTCAAGGAGTCACCTTCAAGGAGGAGTCATCATGCTAGCCACCTTTGGAGATCACTTCGAGATCATCATCAAGTTGCATCATTGAAAGGAGTGTTGGTGAAGCCAAGGAATCATCTGAAGGACAAGCACCTGAGTCACCTTCAAATTGTAGAGGAAACTTCATCAATGACATCATGTTAGATCACATCAAGTTCAAGTATACTTCATCAATGGCATCATGTTTGAAGACATTCATCCATCCAAGCTTCAAGTCAAGTTCTCCCAATCTTCAAAGGTTCATTAAGCTTCGAAGTCTCCTTGAGAGGTCATTTACTCCACATCCAAAGAAGGTGTTATCATCTACACTCCAAAGGGCCACTTCAAGGTCAACATGCCAAGTGCACTACTTCATCTTCATCATATCATCAAGCAAGGCACTTCATCCATCATGCTTCAAGTTCTCCCCACCTTCAAGTCCAAGAGAGATCTCCTACTCCGATTCATGAAGGAAGCAACATCATATCTCTACTCTACTACACATGAAGAAGCTACAAAGAAGATCATCATGTATCCTGCAAAAAGAAGTACAGTGTTAGTCAAATGAGCTACAAGCATCATACATATCCTACTTACAATGAACAAGGCAAGATCAACAAGATACATTTCAAGTGTTCATCATCAAGCAATCATATCAAAGACATCACATTGATAATACAATTTGGGAATATGCCTACAGAATAGATTGAATTAACAATTGAAATCCACAAAATATGTTGAGGTGGCACCTATGTGGCGAGTACACATCATTTCAATTGCATTTAATGTATCATTTAATAAAAGAAGCCAAAGGGACGCCTATGTAGAAGATGTTTTAAATGATTCCCTTATCTTTATCTTCTTGGAAAACGTGTCGTCATTGCCTCTCTTTTGTACTAAAAATAGCAAGTTGTTGTAACTACCTGTTGAGTTGGCATGATCTGAGCCCTTGGCTACATGAAATGATCTAAGCCATTCATTGTATTCTGGACACTATATAAAGGCCTTGTTGCCTCATTTGTAATTTAATAGACTAGAGGATAGTTTTGTAGGAGTAGAATAGGAGAGACTCTCAAAATTCTTTGAGAGGACTTGAAGTTGTTGTAAATATTTTCCAAGATTAATGCAAAGGACATTGGAGTTCGCTTGGTGTTTAAGTGTTATCTTATGGAGTAACATGATTTCTGGTATCTTGAATTGAGTGGAGAGATGTTTCAATTAGATTAGAAGTAGATTAGAAGCTCATTGTTGTAATGTATGTATGTGTTGAATATTTGATCAACTCCTAGCTCATGCTTTTAACATTCATCGCTGGTGAAGTGTTGTGTAAAGCTAGTCTGAGTCTTATTATTTACTTAAGTTCGATTGTGGATGCTTGTTTGAGCTGCGCCATTCAAAGGGTGCTTATATGAGCCTTCATGATTTGAAAACGATTCGTGTAACCTTAGGAGATTGCACTAACTTCATGTAGCTGTAGGCATCCTTGGCAAAGTGGAGTTAGGTTTATTTAGGAGTTTGTCTATTCAATACATCATCATTGCTTCATTGACCTTAGATTAAATTCCTAAACCTTACCTTTTTTCATTTTCTTTATCATTAAGACCTTGTACATACTTCATCCACATTGAAGGAGAGATAAGCTAAACGAAAGAAGAAGAGTCAGCGTAAGTCCCTTTGTGTTTACCAGCAAAATCATCTTAAGTCACTGAGCTATCCCTTACAAAATTATAAGAAAAGGAACCTTGGAGTCATCTTGTTTGATCACTTTGTTCAGCATTCGAGGGGCTTGGCTCAAGAGAGAGTTAGATACTCTGTATTTTACTCTATTGTTGACTTGTCTAAAAACAAACATCAACAGAGCCCAAGAAGGTAAAATTTGCTTGCACAAGGTTAAAAGGCCATGCAACTTTATGGTGGGATTGTGTACAAATTGAAAGACAAAGAAAAGGGAAAGAAAAAATTAAAAGTTGGGATAAAATGGTGTCAAAACTGAAGGCCAAATTCTTATCTTTAGATTATCAGTTGAATCTATTCAAAAAATTACAAAACTTAAGACAAAGGGAAGCAAATGTGAAGGAGTACATTGAGGAGTTCTACAAACTCACTACAAGGGTTGGACACGTAGAAGATGACCTAGAAAAGATAGCAAGGTATGTGAATGGACTGTGTTTAAATATCCAAGATGAAATTAGTTTGCTAAACTTTAGAAGCATAGAGGAAGCCTATCAATGTGCCTTAAAGGCAGAAGAGAAGTTATCCATAAGGCAAGAAAATAATTCAAGAGGAAGAGGAAAGTTCACTATTGGAAAAGAACAAGCAAATAGTAGCAAAGGAATTCAAGCATGTGCAGAAGAAATTGATACTTCACAAAATAATGATTTCAATCAAGGTACAAGAGGAAGAGGAGATTTCTCAAGAGGAAGAGGTTATTATGGAAGAGGTAGAGAAAGAGGATTTACAAGCTCATGGTACCAATGTGGAGAAGTTGGGCACATGACATTTGAATGTCCTCAAATACAACATGACAATAGTAGAATGAGTACGACTAGAAATCATGTTGCACAAACAGATGCAAAAAGTGTTGCATCACCTCAACATATAGAAGAACCGGAACAAGGAGAATCATTAATGTTCAAGAGAGTGTTACCAAAACTGGAGAAGGAGAAAGAAGAACCTGAACAAAGAATAAATTTATTTAGGACTGTGTGCAAATCAGGGGGAAAGTGTTGCAAGGAAATTCTGGATAGTGGAAGTACAAATAATCTAGTTTCTCAAGAAATGGTGGAGAAACTCAATTTGAAGAAGCTTAAGCACCCCAACCCATACAAGGTCTCATGGCTGTAGAAAAGGACATCAATTAGTGGTAAGTGAGCAATGCTTAGTTAATTTTCAGATTGGTAATATAAAGATGAAATCATATGTGATGTAATGCCCATGGATGCTTGGCACATTCTTTTGGGTAGATCTTGGCAGTTTGATAGAGAAGCTATGTATGATGGAAGAATAAATATGTACACTATTGTGAAGGATGGAAATAAATTTACTTTAAGCCTATTGAAGGAAAAAGTTGAAATAGATGGCAGTCCTATAGTATGTTTGAGCATAGAGAAACGATTGTTGAAGTTAGCAAAAGAAGTTGGAAGTGATTTGCATGAAACAAGTAATGGCAAGGAGAGAAATGGTATGGAAGGTAAACAAAATTTTTCCAAAGAGGTGAAAGAATGCTGGAGAGAGGACAATAAATATGCTGATTTCAAGAGTAAAATGCATAAATTTCAAGTTGGAATTTGGTATTTGCTAATGTACAGAAGGAAAGATCTATAAAAGGGATTCATGATGAGTTAAAATGGAAGGTACTAGGACCATGTTAGGTCTTGAAGGAATTTGCAGCAGGTGTTTATGAGATAGAGCTTCTATTTCACCAATTTTTAAAATGAAGGATTTGTATCCTTGTTATAAGGAGAAACAAGTGCAAAAGTCAATGAGTGTTCATATGTATAGATGGATAAGCAAATGAAGAAGACAAAAATGAAAGCAGATAAAGAATGTGGATTGATGAAGAAAAGTCAGGAAGACGAAGAGAATCTCTAGATCAAAGGCAAAGATGGAATTTAAGTCCCAAAATTCTCCAAATGTTCATGGAAGATTTCTTCTTACCCAATGAGTCTGGTGCAGGAGCATGGACCTTAATTTCTTTTTAGGACCTGCAATTGTTTACTAGATCTTTTAGTTGTGCAGTTTCATTTCTTTTAATGTTGAACACCCCATTTGACATGTGTTTCTTGTATCTTTTTATTCCTAAATTTATTCCTAAATTCATTTATGGTATTGGTGGCTATCATAATGAATTGTTTGACAACTTATTATGGGTGAATGGAGACAGTTTGGCAAAGAGTTTAATTCCTGAGTCAAAGCTAGTGTAGAATCCTTAGGATGGTAGTCATTTTTGGTGGTGTTGAAAGAAAAATTTGTAGCCTTCAAGCATGTAATTAGTATCATTGTGGAAGGAAGCATGAGTTTAGGGTGAGCAGTCTGTGTGGGTGTTTTGTTCTGTTATCTCTTTCTACAGTTTAATGAGTTATGTTAATGTAGGAGGGGCGGAGGGGTTGAACAATTTGAGTGTTGGTGCTGGGAGTTATCAGTCCAACAACTATATGCAGTAGTATTGTTGTAAAAAAAGACCATGAATCTTTTATTTAATATAAATTTTAATTTGTTTTTGTTACTTTATTCTTGTAATCTTTGTTGATCATTAGGTGAGCTGCTTGAATCAACAATCCTTCTTTGGGCTCTTGATTTAGGCCTGCATCAGTGTATTTGGATTTTGGTTGTGAATTTAAATGTGGAGTTATATTATGATGCAAGAAAGAGGATAATCGGGCTAGAAGAAAGAATAAGGAAAAGACAAATACAAAATCAAACAAAAGACCTGTTGATGATTGTTTTTAGACAGGTCAACAATAGAGTAAAACACTAGAGTATCCCACTCTCTCTTGAATAAAGCTCTTCAAAGGCTGAACTATGTGATCCAGTGAAGTAACTCCAAGGTTCCTTTTTATGATTTATGATGGGTTAACTCAGTGATTATATGTGATCTTGCTGATAATCACAAAGGGACTTACATTAGACTCTTCTTCTAGGCTCTCCATGAGGATATAGGTGTAGAAATGCGCCCAAAATGAGAAGAGCAACAAGGAATGGGCGCCTAAACTTACTATAATATTCCACCTTGGGCGCTCTAACTATCTACTATACCTTAATACACTCTAAGGCGCCATAACTTATCAATCAACAACAAGGCGCCAAAAATGGGTGAAAATCCACTTCAGGGCGCCAAAATGGACAATAGGAGGCATAGAATGCGCCTTAGGGGTTTATGATTAGCATGCTTTTATAGATAAAGGCCCTCTAATGTAGGCGCCAAAAACTATAACTCACCCCACTTCCTTTAGACACCATTTGATAATCCCTCCAACACTCTGGATCCAGGGCGCCCAAACATGATGATCTAGGTGTAATAGGGTGCCATAGCTCAAGATAGGCAATTTAACATGTTAACAATCCTTGTGAACTTCAAAAAAAAGGCTAGGTTTCTTAAGGCGCCGCCTTGGATGAATTTTGACACTCTCTTTCATGCTTAGGCGCCATAATTTGTCTACAGAGGAATGAAAGGGCGCCTAAACTTACCCACTTCAACTCTAGGCGCAATTTGATGATCATTTGAGTGTGAAATTGGCGCCTGATTCACAATATGTCAAATTTTAAATTCTTAAGATCCTTTTGGCAACTCCATCCAAGGCGCCATAACTTGGGATGATCAAAGGTTTATTTTCTTCTTTAGGCGCACTTTGAAGTCTCAATCTTAGGCGCAAAAATGATGTTTGCAGAGATGAGAAAATGCGCCCAACTTCCTCGAGTAAATTTGCGCCTAGAAGTGGAAGTCTCAGAGTGTAAGGTATATTGAAAAATATATTTAAGTATAAGAAATTGAATTTCTTATACTTCAAATATTTTTCAATATACCTTTTAGGATGTTTGAGATAGGTCTCAAATCCACTGGATTTAACATGCAAAATCTAGAATTTGGAGGATCCACTAGATTTCAGACTTAGTCAATTTTTCAGTGTTTCAGGATATCAGGCCACCAGACTTTGTCATTTTCAGGATCATCTCAAACATACATTAGGATTAGGTCTCAGTGTTCATTTTTGGATGGAATTTGATTAAGACTCTTCATTATTGCAAGTTCATATTCCAAGTGAGACCTATCAAAAATACAAGTTATTTCAGACTTAGTCAATTTGATTTTTGGATGGAATTTTTTATACTTCAAATATTTTTCAATATACCTGTTGATGTTTGTTTTTCGACAAGTCAACAATAGAGTAAAATACAAAATATCTGACTCTCTTTTGAGCAAAGCCTCTCGAATGCTTATCGAAGTGATCAAATAAGATGACTCCAAGGTTCCTATTTATGATTTTATGAGGGATAGCTTAGTGACTAAGTATGATTATGCTAATAAACACAAAGGGACTTACATCAGATCTTTCTTATTTCATTTAGCTTATCTCTCCTTCAGTGTGGATGATTTATATACAAAGTTTTAATGATAAAGAAAAAGTAAAAAGGTGAGGTTTAAAGAAACTATCTAAGGTCAATGAGGTAATGATGTTGTATGAATAGACAAACTCCTAATCAACCTAACTCCACTTCGCCAAGGATGCCTACAACTACATGAAGTTGGTGCAATCTCCTAAGGTTATGCGAATGGTTTTCAAATCATGAAGGCTTATATAAGCACCCATCGAATGGTGTAGCTCACACAAGCATCCACAATCGAACTTAAACAAATAAAGCTTAGACTAGCTTTACACAACACTTCACCAACGATGAATGTTAAAAGCATGAGCTAGGAGTTGATCAGATATTTAACACAACATACATTACAACAAAGAGCTTCTAATCTACTTCTAATCTACTTTGAAACATCTCTCATTCAATTCAAGATACAGGAAACCATGTTATTCCACAAGACAACACTTAAACACCAAGTGAACTCTAGTGTTCTTTGCATTAATCTTGAAAAATATTTACAACAATTTCAAGTCCTCTCAGAGAATTTTGAGTCTCTTCTATTCTACTCCTACTTGCCTACTGACTACTCTACTCTATGAACTACTACTTTACAAATGAGGCAACAAGGCCTTTATATAGTGCTCCAGAATACATTGAATGGCTAAGATTAATTCAATAGCCAAGGGCTTAGATCGTGCCACCTCAGTAGGTAGTTACAACAACTTTCTATTTTTAATATAAAAAATGAGGGAATGAAGGCACGTTTTCCAATGTGATAAGGATAAGACGAAATCATTTAAAATATCTTCCACATAGGCGTCCCTTCGGCTTCTTTCATTAAATGATACATTTAATGCATTTAAGATGATGTGGCTGATATGATTAGATGATGACGTGTCTGCCATGTAGGTGCCACTTCAGCATATTTCAAATTGTATCATCTTGTAATGATGGATTCAATGTGATTGCTTTTGGTGATGAATACTTTAGATGTCTGGAAATGTATCTTGTTGATCTTGCCTTGATCTTGAATTGTAAACTGGATGAATGATACTTTATTGCTCATTTGACTAATTCTGTGTACTTTCTTCTTCTTCTTGTAGGTTGATGTGAATGATCTTCTTCGATGCTTCTTGATGCAGAGAATAGTAAGAGAATAAATGATGTTTCTTTCTCAACTTCTAAATGATGATGCTTCATTCATGAATTGGAGTAGGAGATCTCTCTTGGACTTGAAGTTTCAAGAGGAACTTGAAGTTGAGTAGATGAATTCCCTTGCTTGATTTGAGGATGAAGTGTTTCAACATGATGATAACACCTTCCTTATGGTGGACCAGCTACTTGATGACTCTTCCTTGAAGGTTGAAGAACTTGAAGTAGAATTGATGCCTTAGGAAGCCTTGATGAAGATGATGTCCTTTGGATGGATGTCTTCTAGATGATCATGATGCCAAAGAATTCCAACACAAGGATGATGAAAGGTTCCTTGAAACTGCTACATGATGCCTTGAAGCTATGACTGATGAAGATGAAGTAGTTGATACTTGAAGTGATCAAATAGGGTGTCCTTGAAGTAACTTCTTAGAATAGCTACTTGATGTCTTCTTTACACACTGCAACTTGTTGACTTCATTCCTAGCATGAAGGTGTTTCCAGACCTTAGCTCCTTTACTCATCATTCACACTCCTGCAACACACAAGGAAGGAGACAACATCAAATCTTTTAACTGATTTCACAATATATAAGGATCATTCAGATATGTAAAAAGCATATTTAAACATTCAAGAACCCCTATCATCTAATTTCACTTTTGATATCTTACTAACTTCAAACAATAGGAGATAACATAACATAATGACATGAGGTACAGCAGATAGGAATTTTGTCTTCTCCTAGAACATGCGCATTAGATCTGATTTTTTAAATCCCTGAAATTTCCCTTTTAGCAATGGCGCATTGGATTGGGAAATTGATTTCTCCTTATAATTCATTAAAATTTACATGTTGACACCTGGAACAACCCTCTCCACCTTGAGCGCACTAGATGATACTTTTGATCTCCACTTGATTTTGGCGCAGCAGATGAGTATTTTGGTTTCTTCCTTACTTAGAGTGAATTAGATTGAGCTTCTGATTTCCCCTTGATAGGGAGCGCATTAGATCAAGATGTTGGGTTCTTTTATATAACTGGCACATTAGATTAGATCTCTGATTTCCCTTTGCTGTGGCGCATTAGATCAGATATTTGATTTCCCCTTGTTGTCACATGAGATTGACATCTTGAAATCCTCCTCTCTTCTTTTGGCGCATTAGATTAGGCGCAAGAGATCATCAACTTGAGATCTTCTTGAAAGCGGCGCAGTTTATCAAGATTTTGTGCCACCTTTGTCTTTTGTCGCACTAGATGGGAAATTTGCGCCTTCTCAGTACTTCGTCATTTTTTCAAGGTCCTTGAGGGTAAAGGTATATTGAAAAATATATTTAAGTATAGATTGAATTTCTTATACTTCAAATATTTTTCAATATACCTTTCAGGATGTTTGAGATAGGTCTCGAATCCACCGGATTTAACATGCAAAATCTAGAGTTTGGAGGATCCACCAGATTTCAGACTTAGTCAAATTTTTAGGATTTCAGGGTACCAGACTTAGTCATTTTCAGGATCTGAAACATACATCAGGATTGATCTCAAGATTCATTATTTGGATGGAATTTAATCAAGACTCTTCATTAATGAGACCTCCAGCTATAAAGCAAAAATTCTAGGAGAGACTTCTTGTTGGATCGACGGAGGAAACGAACCTAAGGCATCATCCAAAACTAAATGCAAAGCATCAAAGCTCAAAGGAAAGGGGGTCCCCATTTGCAATGGGGCGATGTGTGATTTGGTCACGACAATACCTTTCAAGATGTTTGAGATAGGTCTCAGATCCATCGGATTTAACATGCAGATTCTATATTTTTGAGGATCCACCAGATTTCAGACTTAGCCAATTTTCAGGATCTTCAGGGTCAGGATACCAGACTTAGTCATTTTCAGGGTCTCAAACATTAGGATCAGGACATCAGGGGACTATAGGACTCAAACACCACTGACTTAATCATGCAATAAACTAAAGACATCATCAAAACTTCATGCAAAGCATCAGAGCTCAAAAAAGGGGGGTCCCCATTTGCAATGGGGCGATGTGTGATTTGGTCACAACAAGACCAACAAAAACAGTTGCAAAAATTAGAGTACGAGTTGGAGGAGTTATGGTGGATGTTGGAGGAGTATGAGACATCCAATAATAAGAAGGCAAAGAAAAGGAAATCTATAGCAAAGGTATTGAAGAGTTTTGAGAAGGTGAAAAAGAATGGTGAGGATAAATTCTTATTTTGTTAGCAAGAATTATTTCAGAGAGGAAAGCCATAGAGTCAAGGATTAGCCAAGGGGTAGAACTGTTAGAACAGAGAAAGATTAAATCCCTTGAAGAGTTGGCAAGATTATTAGTTGATAGAAGACTCTTAAATGTGATTTTTAAAGAGTTTCAAAGAGAAGAGATAGATGAATGGAATGAAGATGAAGAGGATGGGTTGGATGAAGCTATTGAATTGTGTTACCTCAAAGAATGGGAGAGTATTGAAGATTACAATGCAAGAGGAGAAGAACTTGAAGACTGCGGAGAAGAGGAATGTGGACTATCACACAAAGTGATCCAAAATGTTTTAGGAGTGGAAGAAGTCCACGTTAGATAGAAAGCTACAACAAAGATGGAGATCTTTGGAAGCCCCATATGTGATGAAGTCCTATTGGTTTAAGAGAACACAACCAACTAGAAGTAGTTAGAGGAATGTAAGCAACTAGAGGAATGTCTAGAGAATCCCATTACTGATGAAAAGAGAGTAGACGATCATCACTTTCTTGGAGAAGGAATGAAAGTGATGTTGATGTGTTTTTTATGCACATGCAAACTTAGAATAAAATACCAAGTATTTTATCCTCTCTTCAATAAAATCTCTCAAAGGCTAAGCAATGTGATCCAATGAGAACTCCAATGTTCTTGATTTGTGTTTGCAATGGATAGACTCAGTAGTTGATGTGATAATGTTGGTAATCACAAAGGGACTTACGCTTAATTTACTCCTTACTCCACTCAAATATGTTACTTCCTGCTTATGAAATGGAACTTCTTCTAACTGACTATGAAAGAAAGGAAAAAAGGTCAAGGGTTGAGAGGATTCTAATCTAAGGACAATGAGATAATGAAATATGCCAAGATAGACAAACTACTTACGAAACTTGACTTCGCTTCACCATGAGAACCAACTACATGAAGCAGGTGCAATCTTCTAAGGTAACCCAATGATTTTCATATTGCAAACGCACATCCAAACACCCACAACTGGTGCAACTTGAACAAGTATTCGCAATCGAACTAAAGCAAATGGAGGTTTAGGGTAACTTTGCAAAGTGAGTTGCCTTCGACAATCCACAAAAAGTATGAACCATTAAGGAATTCATCAAATATCTTTGCATATACTCATTACATCAATGCACTTCTAATCTATTTCTAAGCTACTTGGAAACACATCTCCATCATATTCAAGAATTTGAAACCATGCTAACATTCCACAATCATGCAAATCACCATGAGAACAACAATGAGCTTGTATTGATTTTGGAAGTCTTTTTACAACAATTTCACATGTCTCTTCAATGATTTGCAAACTTTTTACAACAATTTCACAACTTCTAACCTTACAAATGATAGTTGCCTTCGAAAAAGCTTGGTCATTTTCCTTTCCATTACCTACACAAGAGAAACATCTATCAATATAAAGACGTTTGATCATCATTAACATTTCATTACGAATTCATAACATGCTCACTTTATGCAATGAAGAAGGCCCTATTTTCATGTTTTAACTTTGCTTTTATCTTTTCATGGCTGACCTGACCCAAGCTGGGTGTATTTGGTGTTTGTTGAGGAAATTTCTCTAGGTTTGGGCACATATTGCAATAGGTAAGGAAATTTTACCAAGTTGAGCACATTTTATGGCTGTTGAAGACCTTCTCTGTGAGGGTGCATATGTCATTGAATGGAGAAATGCCTTTTAAGAGGGCAAATATGATGATAGGTGAAGAAATTCCCTCTTGAGGGTGCTTTGTGGATGTTAAAGAAATTTCCAAGATAGAGGGCGCATTTAGAGGTTCCTAAGGAAAATCTTCCTTGAGGGCGCATGTAGAGGTTGGTGGAGAAATTTCTCCAAGTGAGGCGCATATGAATGATGTTAGAGAAATTTTCTAATGAGGGTGCATATGATGAAGGATGGAGAAATTTTCCTAAGTTTGGCGAATGCTTGAAGAAATTTCTTGTGTGAGGTGGAGCATGAATGCCAAGTGTTGGAGAAATACACCAAGGAAAGCACATATTATAAGTGTTAAAGAAATCTTTTCAAGTTGAGCGCATCTTGCATGGAGTGAAGAAATTTCTTCAAGGTGGTAGGCGCATTTGAGAGGTGGCAAGGAAACCTTACAAGGTTGGGCGGATATGGAGCAAGATGAGGAAATTCCTTACAAGGGGCGGATATGAGGGAGTAAGGAGCAATTCCATGTTGGAGGGTGCATATGGCAAGGTATGAAAAATTTCTTCAAGGAGGCGCCTTTGTCATATTTCCTTAGATTAGTTCTTGGGCGACATTTCAAAGGTGTTGAGGAACTTTCTCAAGCTAGAGTGCATATGGGGGATGTTAGAGAAATTCCTTCAAAGGGGGTGCATAGGACAAGTGTGAAAGAAGTCTCCATGATGGGCGCATATGCTAATGTATGAAGAATTCTTCCTAAGTTGGAGCGCACTTGATGGAGGGTAAAGAAAGTTTCCTGAGCAAGGGTGCATTCCATGGTGGGTGAAGAAATTTCCTAAGCAAGGGCAGATTCCACTGATGGAGAAGAAATTTCTCCAAGTTGGGCGCATTCGGCTTATGGAGAATAAATTTCCCATACGTAGCCATTTTTCAGTGCCCGAAATCAAGTATATTTCAAAATATTTAAAGTATATGTTTAGATATTGAATTTCCTATACTTTAAATATTTTGAAATATACTTTTAGGATGTTTGAGATAGGTCTCGGATCCATGAGATTTAACATGTGAATTCTAGATTTTTGAGGATCCACCAGATTTCAGACTTAGTCAGTTTTCAGGATTTCAGGACATTAGACTTAGCCAATTTTCAGTATCTCAAGGACATGCTTAGGTATTCTCAATTGCACCTTGTTAAACTCACTTGATTTATTTCACTCTGCATCCAGAGAGGCTCATTCTTCATTTCATGGAAGAGACTAGGTCTGACAACACTTCCTAAGGATCCTACAAGCTCAAAATTGCAAAAAAAGGTGGGTCCCCATTTGCAATGGGGCGATGTGTAATTAGGTCACAAGTGACCGAGGGAAGAAGCAGAAGCACATACATTTGTTGTGTAGCAAAGGAGGACAATGCAAAAAAGAGTTGTCTTGTGAATAAACAAAGCTTTATGAAACCCACATAGAGATAGGAAACCAAGACCTCATAAAAGAAGAATTGGAAAGCATGCTTCAATGGCATAATGCAGAGGAGGAAGCAATTATGGGAAATTTATATTCCCTTAACTTTATTTCTGTTTTTAATGGTTTATGTGCAGGTGCAATAGGAGGTGATACGAGTGATGCAAAGAGCCATGATGGTTTTGAATGGAGGAGGACCTCTAAGACCACAAGGAGCTGAGAAAAGAGAGAGCACAAATTAGCAAAAGAGGTTGATCTTTGATCCAACAAGGGGCTAGAAGCGAAAGAAGAAAAAATGTGATGATATGCAAAGGTATCTAATCTGGTGGAAGGGAACGTTGTGGCATGGTTCTTCAAGTCAAAAAGATGGTTCTACCATTTAACCCAAACTCTTACTTAGATGTTTCATGCAGTAGCATCCTAGGGTAAAAGCAATCCTGCATCACCAAAAAAAATGTAATAGTAGAGTCCTAAAGTTTCTTAGTATGTTAACTTCGTTAAGTTTGTTTTCAAACAAAGTAGCTTTGAATCAAGAGGTTCAAAATTTTGAAAAGAAGGGGAGAATGGTGTCAACCAAATCCTCATAACTGATTCCCCAGAATCAGGGAGCATGTCAAACTGTATTTGCTAATTTTAGAAGAGATTTATTTGGTATTAGGGAAGAGACTTTGTACAAGTTGTTAATGGTCAGAAAATAGAGATTATTTAGTGTAGTTCTGTTACAACTTACAGTGAATTCTTTGTTTAAGTATTATTGTGCTTACTATTATATTGGGGGTGTTCTTCCCTATCTGTTGGTTGTGCTTCTTGATGAATAATGAACAGTTTTCTGCTATGCTGAGAAGCTGCATCACTACATTACCTATAATTTTTATACCCATGCTAACTGCAATCATGTACAGTTCACTTTGCTCCCCCTCTTCCACATAAATCTATGTTTTAGGCATGCTAAGGGTTCAATATCAATGGCATCGTCTTCATCATACCACCCACAAAATGTGAAACATGATTTCTCGTGAATTGTAACTCTGGGCAAAAAGAGTAAGGTTTCCAAATCAAAAATATTGTTTGATGTCTTCATCAATCACAGAGGCCCCACTGTCAAACAAACTCTGACTTGCTAGCTTTACAATTCTCTTAAGGAGTTGGGAATACTAGCTTTCCTTGATTTAGAAGAGGTTCCTTTCTTTCCACCATTGAGGCCAACATCTACCATTCTACAGTTCCCATAACTATCTTCTCCAAAAGATATGCAGAGTACTCTTGGAGTTGGGTGGAGCTAGTTCTCATGTAATAGAGTACAGCTAAAACTATTCCTATTTTTGTGAGGTGGAGCCCTGCGCACTGCACCACATAGAAAAGGGAGTGTACACTATTGCATATTAAATACGAAAAGAAATCTCTAATGGCCACAACTAATCATGGGCAAAACAAAATCCAAGTACCTAGAGAAGCTTGAAGAGTGGAAAGAGGCCCTCAAGTCTATTTTACCACAGGTTACAAAATCAATAATTTAAAGTAATATTTATGTGTTTCCATTCTACTTTGTTTTTCCAAGTCTGTAAATTAAAATTGGTTGCTTTTAGTAAGCGAAAAATTCTTTCTTATCACCTTCCCCTTTTCTTTGTAAAAGTGTGAGTGACTGGTATAAAAGGAAGTTTAGAGGACAAAAATTGCATATTGCAAAATATTCTATCTCACTTGAGAGACTTGTATAAGATTTTGAATGGTGATGCCTTAAATTAACTCAAAATTTTTTGAAATTCAGTGTGGAATGAATAAAGAAGGGGAAGGGAAAGATAAACATTTGCACTTTCGAAATGGGTGGGGTAGGGAAAAGAATCTCTTTTTGAAGAGTTGTTCAGCTAAAAGAATCAACAATATGCATGAACCTGTTTTTCGTTTGATGTAAAGGAAGCCTCAGCCATAAGCAATTTACCTTGCAAATGAAACTCCTCAAAGATCTCTCAAGTTTCAAAGAACATAGGAGGGATCAACCTATATCCTAGATTGTATAAATAAAAGCAGTTCATTGAGCTTTATAATTTTTTAGATGATATTGATCACCTAAAATAGTTAGGTGTTTTAATGATAAAGATGGATATTCCAAATAAGTTTGGTAATAGTTTGGCAATTATTACAACTCGTAATATAGGGATACTTACAAGCTTGGTAAGCTGCCATAAGAGTATTGTTGTGACCAAATCACACATCACCCCATTGCAAATCGGGACCCCCTTTTTTTTGAATTCCAGTGCTTTGCTAAGTCCAGGATGATGTCCTTTGCATGATGAAGTTAGTGATGTTTGAATCTTAGAGCCCCTTGATGACTTGATCCTGATGTTTGAGACCCTGAAAATGACTAAGTTTGGTATCCTGATCCTGAAGATCTTGAAAATTGGCTAAGTCTGAAATCTGGTGGATCCTCAAAAATCTAGAATCTGCATGTGAAATCTGGTGGATCTGAGACCTATCTCAAACATCCTGAAAGGTATATTGAAAAATATTTAAAGTATACTTAGATATATTTAAAGTATACTTAGATATATTTTTCAATATACCTTACCTCGAGCACTGTCAATTCTGGGCGCGAAATTGCTCCAGGTTCACCTCAAAACTCTGCCTAGAAATTAGGGTGCCTTCCATCATCTGGACAACCTCAAGATTGCGCCTTGGGCAAGGAAGGCTTCAAATCAAAGCGCCTTGATTGAAATGGATGTCGGGAAGCTTGAAACACTGCAAAGTTGACAAGGAAGAGGCATTTAGGTCTAGGCGCCTCCATGCATAGACTACCTTCTTTTGGCGCCTTAGCATGAAGAGATGTTCAAACTAACCCAAAGTTGCGCCTTAGCATGAAAGAGCATGATGTGTTTAAACTAACTCCTATTATGATGTTTGAGATCCTGAAAATGACTAAGTCTGGTAGCCTGAAATCCTGAAACACTAAAAAATTGACTAAGTCTGAAATCTGGTGGATCCTCAAAAATCTAGAATCTACATGTTAAATCCAGTGGATCTGAGACCTATCTCAAACATCCTGAAAGGTATATTGAAAAATATTTAAAGTATAAGAAATTCAATATACATCTCTAAACTTATACTTAAATATATTTTTCAATATACCTTACCTTGGCGACTTGCATTTTTGGGCGCGAATTTCCTCTAGTACTTGGGCGCATTTTCCCACCTCTGCCAACTTACATCAGCGCCTAGGGAAAGATCAACCTCCAAAACGCTCCAAGATTGCGCCCAAGGTTGAAGGAATGAGTTTTGGCGCCATTTTTTGTTACTCCTGCCAGTTTTAGGCGCCTTGATTTGAAGTAAGATTTGAACTAATGATAGATTGCGCCTTGAGTTGACATGATTGAGTTTAGGCGCCCATTCTTTGTTCCCTTTTGCCTTACCTTAGCGCCTTGAAGAATTGAGCGCCTTGAGCATCAACAATTAGCGCCTAAGGGAAAATGGTTGTCTGGACTTCATAACTTTGAGCGCCTTGGAAAAGATTGTATCAAAACCTCTTGATTGTCGCGCCTAAAGGGAGGGGAGTCATCCCACAACATTCATAATTGTTTAAGGCATAAAAAAAGGACAAGTATAATGTTCAATGTGTTAGGTGCCAATTTGCAGCTGAGTGACCTCAGTGAAGTGCCAGGATAGAAGTTACATCTAAGTGCATCATTGAGTGAGCGCCTAGCTTGGTGAAGGTAAAAATCAAGTCTCAAGTACTTCACCCCATCAAAAGGAGTTTGAAATGACAAAGTTAAAACCTTATGACCTAAGGCACCTTGCACCTTCTATGCCAACCTTCATGGGCGCCCTAGAAACAATCCCTCAAATCTAAGTCCAGAAATGGGCGCCTTGAGTAGAAGAAGTCATTTTAAGTTATTGCAATTGTTTGAAATCATTTTGAGTTATGAATGTGGGACTAATTTGTCTTAGGCGCACTTTGTTCCTATTTTTACCTATATTTGCACCTAAGCTTGAAAAAGGATTATTTGCATGTTTAAAGTTATTTCTTTGTGTTATAAAGTGATT
This sequence comes from Cunninghamia lanceolata, assembly GCA_027924645.1. Taxonomy (NCBI): domain Eukaryota; kingdom Viridiplantae; phylum Streptophyta; class Pinopsida; order Cupressales; family Cupressaceae; genus Cunninghamia; species Cunninghamia lanceolata. The sequence goes on from BSBN01000072.1 coordinate 34,821,457, forward strand.
AATACTATTTCTCTTATCTTGCAGGAAGGGAACTAAGAGGAGTAGGCGCTTGGAATCACCTTCACCCAAAGGGTCACCTTCAAAGAAGCATCATGTTAGCCACCATAGAGCACATCAACTTCAAGTGTTCATCATCAAGTTGCATCATTGGAAGGAGTGTTGGTGAAGTCAAGATTATCAAGAGCAAGTACCTAATTCACCTTCAAGTTGCAAAGGGAACACCACTCTAAAAGATCACACCTCAAGCCTTCTACATCAATGACATCATGTTAGATCACATCAAGTTCAAGAATGCTTCATCAAGGATAATCATGTTCAAAACATTCATCCATCCAAGCTTCAAGTCAAGGTTCATCAAACTTCAAAGTTTCTTCTAGAGGTTATCACCATCTACTTCACATCCAAGGACAATGTTATCTACACTCCAAGAGGGTCACTTCAAAGGCCATCAATCAAGTATACTTCATCAAGTCTTCTACATCAAGCAGAGATATTCATCCATCATACTTCAAGCTCCATTCAACCTTCAAGTCCAAGAGCTTCTATTCCGATTCATGAAGCAAGCTTCATCATCTACTCTTACATGAAGGAAGTATATATCATCATCATCTACTCTATTACTTACTCTTCAAGAAGGAGCATCATCAAAGAAGATCATCATATCATCTTACCTGCAAGAAGATGAAACATTACAAAGTCAATCAAATGAGCTACAAGTATCATACATCCAGTCTACAAGGAGATGTACAAGGCAAAGATCTATAAGTTGTATTCCTAAACATACAAGTTCAAGCAATCACATTGAATACATCACACAAAGATGATACAATTTTCAAAGTATGCTGAGGTGGCATCTATGTGGCGAGTACACATCATTTAATTTTGATTAGCCGCATTATTTAATGCATTAAATGTATCATTTAATAAAAGAAGTCAAAGGGATTCCTATGTGGAAGATATTTTAAATGCTTTTGCCTTACCTTATCACATTGGAAAACGTGCCTTTATTGCCTCTCTTTTTTGCTAAAAATAGCAAGTTTGTTGTAACTACCTCTGAGGTGGCACGATCTAGACCCTTGGCTATCAAATTTATCTCAGCCATTCATTGTAAAACTGGACACTATGTAAAGGCCTTGTTGCCTCATTTGTAAAAGATAGATTTAGATTTTAGGAGTAGGATAGGAGAAACTCTCAAAATTGTCTGAGAGGACTTGAAATTGTTGTAAATATTTCTCAAAGTTAATGCAAAGACATTGGAGCTACTTGTTTGGTGTTAAGTATTATCTTGTGGAGTAACATGATTTCTGGTATCTTGAATTGAATGGAGAGATGTTTCAAGTAGATTAGAAGCTCTTTGTTGTAATGCATGTTGTATTGAATATTTGATCAACTCCTAACTCATGCTTTTAACATTCATCGTTGGTGAATTGTTGTGTAAAGCTAGTCTGAGCCATATTTGTATAAGTTCGATTATGGATGCTTGTTTGAGCTGTGCCGTTCAATGGGTGCTCATATGAACCATCATGATTTGAAAACCATTCGCGTAACCTTAAGAGATTGCACCAACTTCATGTAGTTGTAGGCATCTTTGGCGAAGTGGAGTTAGGTTGATTAGGAGTTTGTCTGTTTAATACATCATCATTACCTCATTGACCTTAGATTAGTTTTTTAAACCCTCACCCTTTTCTATTTCTCTGTTATTAAGACCTTGTATACATATCATCCACACTGAAGGAGAGATAAGCTGAATGGAAGAAGAAAGATCTAATGTAAGTCCCTTTGTGTTTACCAGCAAAATCATACTTAGTCACTGAGCTATCTCTTACAAATCATCAGAAAGGAACCTTGGAGTCATCTTGTTTGATCACATAGTTCAGCATTCGAGAGGCTTTGCTCAAGAGGGAGTCAGATACTTTGTATTTCACTCTAATTGTTGACTTGTCCAAAAACAATCATCAACAAGTATGGAAGCAATTGAGATGGAAACTTGAATGTGGACTGAGAACATTACAAGACAAGTGTCTTGTTGAATAAATAGAAAATACAAGGCCTGTATTGAGAATTCATGACCACCTATGGGACTTGGGAAGACAAATCACAAATGACTCAAGCCATCCTCATTGCATCTGATATCCTCAGGATCTTTAAATATTGTGTTTTCTTGTTCCTCTGTATTTCTGTTATTATCTTAACCTCTTACTACAACACAATCTCATCCCCTTATGTGAATCCGCGAATTAAACAAATTAAAAAACACTCTTGCCCAAAGTGAAGGAAGGTGTTTCCACTCTATTTTTGACGAATCCCTGAATTCTTTGGTTGAGTTTTTTAAGGGAAAGATAATAATGTTGACACATCAACTTCTTTGCTTCATCCGGATGTGTGTTCATATTTCTCTGGTTTAAAGAACATGTTGTTGGCATCACCCAAATTTCAGTCTTCCGCCAATAATTCCTCCATGGATTCCACTGCAAATACAGAGTGTTTCAAAATCAACAATGGATATTTCAGAGAGGTATTTTGTTATTTTCTATAAAAAAAATTAAGTTTCCATTAATCATATAATGCAAATGAAATGCATCATATTATAGTGGTTTCCTGAGTATTTTTAAACTTATATTTCTATCATTGAAAGTTTAAAATAGTTTTGTTTTGTGTTTTAGGTCCCTCCCAATTGGAAGAGCTGGAAATTGATGGAACTTATTTAAAAGGGTTTCCATATTTTTTGGGAATTTTATTTGTACAACCTCCACGAACTATATGAACATGACGAGCCACATGGACAATACGAGGAGATAGTTGGAATATTATATTTTTGTTTCAACTTGTTGAATTAGTTTTCGTTAGTTTCTAAAGTACTCTTTAGATCCTTCATTGAATCACATAAATATTCCTCTACATCTTGTGTATCTTTCTCTGCCTTTTCAGCTTTTAATTCCTTTTCTACATTTTCAATTTCATTTTTAATATTGACCACTTCTGCCTTGTTTTTTTCCATAAAATCACATAATTTACGATTTTGATTTACATTGTTATTTTCTACCTCTTTTAGTTTCTTTTATTCATCTTCAATTTTTTAAAAAACTTTGCTATTATACATTTAATCTTTTCCACAACTTCTTTGTTGTGGGCAACATACAACCTATATTTTGCATGCACATCTTTCTTTGTAATCTCCTCTTTCAAATTCTGACATAATCCCTTCAATTGATGGAGTGGAGGATTTATTGCAAAATAAAATAAATTTTGCAGTAAATCCTCCACTCCATCAATTGGAAGGATTATGTTAGAATTTAAAAGAGGAGATTATAAAAAAAGATGATGCGTAAGCAAAATATAGGATGTATGTTGCTCACAACAAAGAAGCTGTAGAAAAGATTAAATATATAATAGCAAAGTTTTACAAAAAATTGAAGATAAACAAAAGAAACTAAAAGAGGTAGAAGATAACAATGTAAATCAAAATTGTAAGTTATGCGATTTTATGAAAAAGAGCAAGGTAGAAATGGTCAATTTTAAAAATGAAATTGAAGATGTAGAAAAGGAATTAGAGGCTGAAAATGTAGAGAAAGATACACAAGATGTAGAGGAATATTTATGTGATTCAATGAAGGTTCTAAAGAGTACTTTAGAAGCTAATGAAAACTAATTTAATAAGTTGAAACAAAAATATAATATTCTAATTATCTCTTCTTCTCGTGGTGTCCATGTGGCTCATCATGTTCATGTAGTTCGTGGAGGTATACAAATTATGGAGTTGTGAAAGTCATGCAAATCATGGAGGTCGTACATCATGGTGGTCGTGCATGTTGTGGAGGTACTGATACCTATGTTATGACATTATTTTTCATATACTATATAGCAGTGTAACTAAAAGCTTTAAAAAAAATCTTAGTTGGACATTCCAACTCTAAAAGTAGCGAAATTATACAATTGTTCCCTTAGTTTCACTAAAGCATAGTAACATGTAACTGCTATTATTACTATATAACCCCTCATAACTACTATTATTAGTAAATAATTTTCTATTATTACTATATTAAATGTTTTTATTACTATATTTGCTATTATTGCTATCATGCAAGACAAAACGAAGTTCGAGATGAGACATATTTTGAAGAATGGACCTTAGAAGCATCTTAAATTTGATGATCTTAGATGGACGTTCTTTTTAATTCAAGAAGCATCTTTGTTTAAAATTTCTTAAGTAACTAGATTATCAAATTTACCTACGAACTATAACATTTGGTTGTTGTTTCTTGGTTAGCTTAGATTTCAATTCCTTAAATAAAGTTAGATTTAAGCTCTTTTCTTAAAAGTAGATTAGAAATCGCTTTGGAAGCCCTTGTCATGAATTTAAAAAACTCCAAGAATATAGCATATGGCATATAAAATCCTAATTAGTTACATTTAGTTAATTAGATCACACTTTATTTCCATAAAATACAAAATGCTAGAATAGATTCCTTTTTGCATGCACTTAGATTGGTTTTTTTACTCTTCCAATACTTGAAATTGCAAAAGCAACAACTCTTTCAATACTTAAAAATGCAAAAGTAACAACTCTTTCAACTACTTGAAACACAGGGTTTGGATGTGGGTGAGCATTTGCTCTCCATCAAACCTTGGACTCGGTCCTTCAACCCTCTTACCAAGCCACTTAATATCATACCAATATGGGTTCGACTTCCGAATCTCCCTCTTTAGTTTTGGGAGGATTCTTGCTATGAGGTCATCGATAATGCTATTGGTTGCTTCTTGAAGGTAGGTTCTACTACCTCAGATATTGGGCATACTACGGTTACTCGAATCTTAGTTGATATTGACATCTCCATGACAAATATAGGTCGTAATTGCATCCTCATAGGGTCTATTTTTTATTCATTTCTTTTTCTCTTCTAGCTTTGGAGTACTTTGCTTGATAGAAAGGGAAAATTCAAGTTGGGATTGGATTGGGAGTAAGGTAATTAGCCGATATGGTTATATGTGAGCATTATAGTGCTCGAAATTGTCTCACGCTGTAAAATTGACGTCGGAAAATTTTCTAAAGTCGGTTGTGAGCGTTTGATTCTCGAGAAATTGTCTCATGCTTGATCGAAAGGGAATATTCAAGTTGGGATTGAATTGGGAGTAAGGTAATTAGCCGATAAGCTTTATATGTGAGCATTATAGTGCTAGAAATTGTCTCACACTGTAAAATTGACGTTGGAAAATTTTCTAAAGTCGGTTGTGAGCGTCTGATGCTTGAGAAATTATCTCACGCCGGGAAAATCTAAAAATGGTTGAAAGCAAATAACTCAGGCCGAATTCTTTAATTTTGTCAGAATTAATAACTGCCAGAATTATTTGTGATTTCATTGCAATGGGTCACAGCTATAGAGATAAATTTGAAAATAAAAATCCTCCCTATCTAATTTGATCTGATTTTGAAAAATATCTTTTATCAAAATCTATAAATTCTATCATGGGCATTGACTCTGTAAAACATTTTTCCTACCGCACTCTCTGGAATTCGAAAGGAGTACAAGAGGTCTTTGAAAGCTATGGTTTGCCCATCATCGGAGCCATTGACGATCGCTTCGACTACTTCATGGCTATGTTCCCCGGGGACGCGTCCCCTGCCTTTTTCTGGCCGTACCCGTGCCAGGGACGTACCGGGGACGGCCAGGAAATGTCCCCTGGCCGTCCCCTTTTTCCTGGGGACGTCCCCTTTTTTTAGGGGACTTAGGGGACGGCTAGCCGTCCCCGGTACGGCCGGGACGTCCCCTGACCGTACCGGGGACAGCTAGCCGTCCCCTATGGCCCAGGAAACTCCCAACTCAAAAAATTAAAAAAAAACACACTTTTGGCAGGAAACAAAGAAATAATTAGCAAGGCTGCACTGAATTGTTTTTGTATTCATTGATCATTGCCATATTTTATTTTTTCCTACTACAAATTTGTCAAATACTTGATGTACTGATCATTCCATCTCCTTCACTGTTAGTGATGTAATCTACATGGGAACCATTGCATCTACATTTCCTTCCTACGTAGCAATTTCTTGTCTAAGTTCTTTAGCTTGGATACACACAGTTCATCCATATGTTGTTCGTATGTGATTGATTAACTCGCGATTCTATTTTGTTGAAGCTCATATACTTTGAACCGGTCCAAGCCAATTCTCATGTGACAAGTTGAAAAAGTGTAATGTTATGGTTATGTATGCATGTTTTAATGTTCTATAATGTCTATAATGAATGCCTTATCAATGTTATCATCTAAATATTTGAAATTTCCTTATATTTTTTAAAAAAACCTTATTTTAGTAGCCGTCCCCTGCCGTCCCCTAAAAAATGGCCAAAAAAAAATGCCGTCCCCGAAACTCGTCCCCCCGTCCCCGCCCGTCCTTGTCCTCGGTACTTGGGGGAACATAGCTTCATGGTGGAAGGGGCAGAGGCTTTCTTTAAAAATCGCATTGAGAAATATAAGAGAATTGTATTCAGAGTGAATATGCCACCTGGGCCACCTTTGTTTCTACCCAAATCATGTCATACTACATTCTGACGTCGTTCGTCATGTAGGCGTACGAGCCAAGCTGTTGGAGAGAGCCACGCAACTTATGCCTATGCAACTGTATTTTTTGCTTGAGATGCCCAAAATTGAGGGTTTTCATGCACTCAGTAGGGTTTGATTTCAGATCAACATGATATTTCTGGCCTTACTTTTGGAAGCCATGCTTTTGGCATGATGGTCAAACTCAGATATTTCTGGCCTTACTTCTCATGCAATTTCTGTTAATTCATGGCCCATCAGAGGAGAAGACGGGTCTGTTAGGGTTAAAGTCTGGTTGAGCAAAGCCCAGCTGGCTCGACTGACGCTAGAAAGTGACTAATAGTTTGAAAATTGCAGCAAAGATTCTGGCCCTGTGCCTTGATGATGCAGAGCCCCAAAAAAGTGAGACGCGCAACCCAAATTTGAGGATCAGGGCTTTGAAAAATCCTGTTGATCCTGGACGAAAGCTAGGTAATCCATCCTGCTTTTATTTTTATGTTAGTTTAATTTTCATTAGTGCTGTCAAATTTTCAAATTGATGGGGTTTTGCCTGAGTTTACTTAAAATTTTCATGTGCAGAAAAATTGTGCAAGATTTCCCGTACATTTTTATGTGAGCTAAGTGAAAAAGAAGAATGGCTTCACGGGCGTTTACATGCCCAGCATAGACTTTACAGAAAATTTTCTAAACTTGTCAATTGTTCCTATAAAGGTTTCTATTAATTTTTAGATAATTTCTCATTTTTGGAGTTACTTTTTGGGTACTCCAAAACATGTCTTGGTTGCAATGGAAAAGGAAAAGAAAATTCAGAATACGAGCTTATGGCTTGTGTCTTGCTTGTTAGAAGATTGTTACCAAAACCTGTCCTACTTGTTGATGATTGTTTTTCAACAAGTCAACAATTAGAGTAAAATACTGAGTATCTGACTCCCTCTTGAGCAAAGCCTCTCGGATGCTGAACTAGGTGATCAAACGAGATGACTCCAAGGTTCCTTCTGATGGTTTCGGTAAGAGACAGCTCAGCGATTGAGTATGATTTTGCTGTTTACACACAAAGGGACTTACACAATTGTTCAAGTAACTTGTTGTTTCAAGGACTATAGAAGTGAATACTAGAGAGCCTAAGTACTGCAATTAATGCGTATGATTTAGCAATGGATGTTCTTGGGTTCTAATCCTAACTGAATGATAAAAAAAAGGCAAAAGATGTAGGGTTTAGAAACACTAATCTAATCCTAAATGCAAGGATGTTTACTACTTGAAGTGAAATCTAACCAGATCCTGTTTCGCCAAAATAAAACAACTACACAAGATAGGTGCAATCTTCAAAGGTGTACAAGATGTTTAAATCAATTATGCTCATGAAAGATTCAACAAGCATAAAGATCAAATTGACGTTCAATTGTTCAGACTAACCATGCACTGCAATCCACAAGCCGTAGACTACAAATGGTATGAACTTACTGATTTCACCACAAAGCAAATAAAGCAACCTTTCATTAACTAACTTAAACTTAAAGAAAACTTATAACTTAACTTAATGTCTATTTGAAAATTGAAACCATGCAACACTCGGAAACATAAATAGAATCACCAAAGCAATGAACCCTTTATTATCTCAGAGAGCTCTTACAACAATTTCAGAATTTCCAACCTCTCAAATGAGAGCAATGAGAGCTCTTTTATAGACCTCAAAGGAAAGAAGGGTCAAGATCGATCGGCCGAATCAGCGGACCAGATCAAGCCACATCACAAGTAGTTGTAACAAACTATCCTTTATTAAATGAAGGAGGCTCACTTTATTAAATGAAAGAAGCTATGAAGGAGAGAACAAAGGCACGCTTTCCAAGAAGATAAGGAAGCCACATCATGTGCCCTCTATGTAGTAGTACTATGAGATACAATGAATCTAGACACAATTTGAACAATATCCTCCATCGGTACACTTGTCGCTGCATTAATGGATCCTTCTGCCACTGCTACATCTGACTCATAGACGCCAAGTGTCTTCTCCCAGTCATTTATTCAAGACTTATTTTCTCCAAGACGAAATGCAAGTGTGAATATACTATCCAGCTGACCTTCATCAAGTCCATCATATTGAAAGTAGAATGCCTTAACTTGTTGCTTCATGTTTTCAATAGTAACATTTCCATAAGGATTACATATTGTTGTCAAAGCAGTGTATATATGATTTTCTGTTCTTAGAAGAACACTTCTTATTCTGGACATATCTACTTCAATTTTATCAACCAGTTGCCCCTTGTTGTGAAAGGAGAAATACCAAGTGATGAAGTCATGTGGAGTATTTCTATCAATCACCTTATCATGAATTAAGTCTTCTAATGGAGCTTCCATTAATCTCTTGAGCTGTGGCATGTATTGCTCTTTGATTGGTTTGAACTCAGCACAATTTCTTAATAAAGCTTGGACTCGATCTTTAAGCTTAATGACTCTATCATACACTTGCACAATTTCTTCAAGGTGAGTATATGCCTTCTCTTCTGTCTTTTCTATCCATCCTTTCATTATCTGAGATGAAGTTCTCATGTTTTCAACTTGGGATACTGTTTCTTGTGGAAGAATAGACGGAGGAATTGGAGTAGCTTCCTTCTGTTGGATAGGCTGCATGACTTGCTGAATGTAGTGCTTCAATGTATTGAAATCTTGTTCAACCTTCATCCTTGCTTCTCTTTCTTGCTTCAACATGCTTCTTACACTATTCACTGACTCTTGTAGTTCCTCCTCTACCTGTTCCCTTGTGATTGGACCCATGCCAATAGTAGTCATATTGTAATCCTCAGGTGCCATATTTTCTAAGTCCTTGTCAATTCTAGGAACAGCTATATGTACCTCTCTATTTCCAGCAGAATCTTGAGTGATTTTGGAAAAGACTGTTGCTTTCTTCTTCTGATTACTCTTCTGTACATTTACAAGCAATTCCTCAACTGGAGCAGGCTGATAAGTTTCTACAATTGTACTTTCTTCAATCCTTTGCCTCAACCAAGGTGGGAAAGCAGAGAGATCTCGCTGTCCTTGAACTTGACTGTGTTGTACATGAGCTACTTCCTCATCAGATTCTGCTTGACCTACTTCATCTTGATCAAGATCATCATTCTCCTCCATTATGACAGTGGGGCTCGACTGAATCTCTTCTGATGGAATCAAGGCAACTTCTTCTATAACTTCTATCTCTTGTATTGGATTCTGAACAATTGAAGCACCTTCTTGTGGATTAGATGAAGTAGATAGATTATTCTTCTTTTGAGGTCTCCGGCTTGATTCTCCTTGATCTTGACTAGGTCTTTTCCTCTTTCTAGCTGGATTATTACTTTGATCATTCCCACTGTGTTGTGGTTGGCTATGTGTACTATGCTGTCCTGTTTCTCCTTCATCCATCTTATTGTAAGTAAGAACTCGGCCTTCATCATTCATCTCTTGCAATAGTTGATTTATACATACTTGTGTCATGGCCAAGACTGGCTTTATCAATTCTTCTTCGGACACATCCCTTTTTGACCAATCAACTGTATAAGGCAAATCCTTTATGTTATCAAATTCATCTATCAACATAGTATCATCTTCAGTGAATTGGTCTGGTATCCTGAATACTTTGGAAGCTCTAACTAAATCCCAGGTGAGTCTCGAACTTTGAAGTGTTCGGAGATCTTCATCTTGGGCACTGGCCCAGTGGTCTTCCAATTGCTTGACATGCTTAAATTCTCTGTTATATTTCCAGCAAACTTGAAAAGGATCAAAGTTAAGCCTCTTGGTGCCATGAGTTTGCATATGATATGCCTGTAGCTCTATCTCAGAATATTCAGCTGCTGATAATGATGGACACTCCAGATTTTGTCCAAGAAGAAGTGGAAACTAGATCCCTCCTTTCTTTTTCAACTTCTGCAACCTGATGAGTTCTAGGAGTTGCCTCGTAACCTCTAACATCACCATCCTGTTGGTTGGATATCTTGGTAATTTGTATGGATATGATGTAAACCCTTGGATCCTTAGGTAAGTGTACCTTTCATGCTGAGTATACCAGTGTCCATATGCTGAAATGAACTCTCTCGCTGCATTAGACAACCTTTTATGAAATTCTCCTCTTAGTTTCTTCATTATGAACATAGCAAATGCATCATTGAATCTTGTATAATGATTGATACTCTTGAGGTGTAACTGAGGATAACACTGATGTGATAGGTACTTATTAGGCCCAATGCCGACTTCTCCTCTTTTGGTCAAACCTGAGTAGACTTTATTTCTTGCGAGAAGGTATACCACATAGGAACTCATATAACAAGTCTTGGTCTTAGCAAAATTGATGAACTGCTCATGTATACTCTGACTGATAAGTCCAGCCCAATCAATCATCTTCCCTTTGAGAACTGACTTGATGAAAGAGTACATCCAAGGCTGAAAGGTAGCAGATTGCGGCATTTCTGTCATTCTATTTAGAAACATAATTAAGTATCCAATTTGAGGATGAAAATCTGATTTGTGAAACTGTGGAGGATTATTCATATTGAACTTCATAGCTGGATTGGTCATCCATTCTCTCCTTATTTCTTGCAACTTTGTCTTTGAATCAATATCGTATTCCTGCTGACCTTGTTGTATCGAGATACTGATCATTCTTTCCCTAGTTGGAATGTTGAAAGTCTCTTCAATTGCCTCCTTTTGCAAATAGGCTAATATTGTTCCATCTTTGGCTGTAATTTGCCTTGTGTCTACATCATACTTCTTGACGCATTCAATGATCATCTCTGGACACGGCAAAGCTGGCGGGAAACAAGCAGCTTCAATAGCTCCACTCCTCATGATGGCTCGAGCAAGACTACCTCCGTTGGGTTCTTCAAGGACTGACTTGATGTCTTCCAACTTGCTGTTGCCCATATTCGTGTCTCCTACATTTGTCCACCTTGAGACGAGCTTTGATTCGGGAATTTTCCCCTTAGCATCCATCTGGATCTTCGCTTGTCGTTCTTTGGAAGTCATTGCCATGATCCTGCAAACCTGACGCGAATAAGTAATTGCAAACACAATCTAGACTTCACTTCAGCTACTCTAATGCATTAGATTTATGACGTTTTCCTTTATAATTATGGAATATTACTATCTAGACTCAAGGAATCTATGAAAATCCACCTATCCTCTTTAATTTTTACCAATACTTGAACAATTTTAATGCATCTAATGAAGGAAAAAAGAAGAAAATCAGATCAGAAAATATTCAGATCAGACTTACTTGATAGGCTGCTTTGAATTTGATACCTTGAAATTTGGTCTAACACTTGCTTGGATTTGACAAAATCAAATTTGTACTTCTATAAAACCTTCTTATTGCTGCTCCTTGAAGACAAATCTGCTTTTGCGAAGTAATTCTGCTCTTTGAAAATGATAAAAATGAAAAGGAGATGAGGTATATATATATAATTTGCTTTAAAGCTTTACCTCTTACCTAGGCCGACCTCCTTTATTATAGTGAAAAACATTTAATTTTGATTGCTCTTCATTTAATATAATGCAATTTCCACATTTTTCAAGGTAAAATCATTAAATGTTTGAACTTTCCTTTGATTGGCACATTGGATGGGGTCTTGACGATCTCCTTGTAGATTGAAATTTTGATACCTTCTTCAAGCGCATTGGATGAGGCATGGAAATCCTCTTGCCTTTTACATTTGATAACATCTTCGAGGTCTTCTTCATATTCTTTGGATTCGTGTTTGACTTTCTCCTTGCATTTCGCATTGGATGAGTAGATTGAAGCCTTCTTCTTTAAAATACCTTAATCTTTCTTCATAACCCTCTAGGCGCATTGGATCAAGGATTGAAATCCTCAAGCATTTCACTTTAAGACACCCTCAAAATCCTCATGTATGGCGCTTTGGATCAAGTTTTTGATCCCTCCTAGCATTTCGCATTGGATGAAGGATAAAAATCCTCTTAACATTACTTTGATTTGAAATCGTTTTCACTTGCAAGGGAGTGGCGCATTGGTTGAAGGATTGAAATCCTCAAGTTAGCATTTTGAAATACTCTACCTTCTCCCCTCTTAGTGCATTAGATAGGCAACTTGAGTTCTTTTCATGTGTGGCGCACTAGATAGGTAGTTTGAAGTCTTCCTGTTGGGCATTTTGATAAAAGGTCTTGGAAGTGGCGCATGACTTCACTATGTTGAAATCTTCAAAACTTTGGTATATTAGATGGCCTTTTCCTTGAAGTGAATCATGCATGGTGTTGGCGCATTGGATGAGATAAGGAAGATCCTCTAGAAACAAATCTCATTCTTCTTTATATGTTGCGCTTTGGATAACCTTGAAGTGGGCGCATTGGATAAAGGATGGAAGCTTCAAAACTTAGGTGTATTCATGAAGTTGGCGCATTGGTCAAGGCTTTAAAATCCTCTGAACTAAAACCTTGAAGGCTTGACCTTGGATGTCCACTTTCCTCCTTGTAGGGCGCATTGGATCAAGGATGGAGAATCCTCTGGATTTCACTTTAGATAAGGATCCTTCAAACTTCACATTGAAACTACTTTGGCGCACTAGATCACTACGTTGGAATCTCTGGAGTTTCCCCTCATGAGGTCGCATTAGATGAGGCATTGAAGATCCTCTAGATTCTGGCGCATTGGATAGGCTTTTCAAATCTTCTAGTCTCACATTGGTGGATTGGTTCTAGCACTTGCGTTGAATGTTTGGGAGTCGTCCATTGGCGCATTAGATGAGGAATAAAAATCCTCTAGATTTTGGCGCATTAGATAGGCTTTTGAAATCCTCTCAAGCTAGATCTTTCTCAAGCCAAAACCCTTAAGACTTATCCTTCTTTCTAGGTGGCGCATCAGTTGAGCTTTCCAAATCCTCTAATCTCTTTTCAAAATTTTAGATTTCGGAGTCAATTCTTCTTCCTAGCGCATTGGTTGAGCTTTGGAAATCCTCTGACACTTATCATCTTTTAATTCGCTCCAAGACTTGTCTTTTCATTTTCGCATTAGTTGAGTGTTTGAAATCCTTATCCCTTTCCTTCAAAATGATGCCTTTAGTTTGGGCGCACTAGATCATTGATTGAAATCCTCATGTTTTTTCGCATTAGATCAAGGTTTTAGATGGGCGCATTAGATGATCAAGTAGAAATCCTCAGCTTACCTTGCAATTGAGAGCGCTTTTTTTTCGTGATTTTGCGCCATTTAAGTGCCCCGTCGCACTAGATCAGCTTTTTGAATCCTCTGGAAAAGTCAGGCGTTTTTCAGGATCGCGAGGGTAAAGGTATATTGAAAGTATAAGTTGAGAGATTGAATTTCTTATACTTTAAATATTTTTCAATATACCTTTCAGGATGTTTGAGATAGGTCCCGAATCCACCAGATTTAAGATGCAAAATATAGAATTTGGAGGATTCACCAGATTTCAGACTTAGCCATTTTTCAGGATTTTCAGGATTTCAGGCTCCAGGCTTAGTCTTTTCAGGGTCTCAAACATACTTCAGGATTGACCTCAAGATTCATTATCTAGATGGGATTTGATCACAATTCTTCATCACTGCAAGTTGCTCTACCTCCTAATCTTGAACCAACGCTCATAGAAGAGGAAATCACTACCGGATCGGCAGAGGAAGATACTTAGGATATCATTAAAATCTCATTGAAAGCACAGAGCTCAAAAAAAAGGGGGGGGGTCCCTATTCCTAATGGGGTGATGTGTGATTTGGTCACAACACTACTCTGCTTCAGTAAATGCAGACATTATTTTCAGATGATTTTGGCGTTTTGTGATTTGATGATTCTCCCAACTTCAATAACAGTATGCATGTCTTCAGTTTATAATCCTGTTCTTCTCTACTTTGATTAATGAAGACATCACTCTTTTATTTTGATAGTTGGTGATAGATGTTTCTTCCAACTTCAATAATAGTATAATTGTTTTTAAGTTGATACTTTATTACTTTATGTGGCAAAATAGATTCTTAGTAGCGTTTTTATTACCTAATGAATTATTTTGGAGATATACAATATATAGTGTTAGATAGGTTTTTATATGTGAGTATTATAGTGCTCGGAATTGTCTCACGCCATTTAAAAAAATTCACGCTGGGAAATTTTCTAAACTCTCCGGTTGTTCCTATCGGTGTATTCCTTGAACCTCCTATGGGTGCAAGTGCTAGTTAGCTTCCTATGAGAGTCTAGGAGTAGCAATTTGAGAATGGGCTACATAGTGGGGCTTACAACCTTCTAAGGTGATTCAATACTCAGTGAAGGGATGTAGAGCTTTTAGCAAAGAATTACAAAGACAACATCAATCCTATCTCCTAGGAAGAGAAATTTCTCAAAGCTTTGATGTGCAAGAATGCTTCTTTACTTTCTCTGTTATTTAAGAAGCATCTTTGTTTAAAATTTCTTTAGTAACTAGATCATCAATTTTACCTATGGACTATAGCATTGCAATGAAGTTTCTTGATTAAAATTATATAGGTAAATTTGATGATCTAGTTACTATTTGTATTTGCCAATGTTGTAATTGCATCCTCATAGGGTCTATCTTTAATTCATTTCTTTTCCTCTTCTAGCTTTGGGGTGCTTTGCTTGATAGAAAGGGAAAATTCAAGTTGGGATTGGATTGGGAGTAAGGTAATTAGCTTCCTATGAGAGTCTAGGAGTAGTAATTTGAGATTGGGCTACATAGTGGGACATACAATCTTCTAAGGCGATTCAATACTCAGGGAAGGGATGTAGAGCTTTTAGCAAAGAATTACAAAGACAACCTCAATCCTATCTCGTACGAAGAGAAATTTCACAAAGCTTCGATGTGCAAGAATGCTACTCTACTCTCTCTCTATGCTTTGCTTGTTTACTCTCTCCTAGCTCTATCTATGAATGAGAGAAGAAGGGATTATCTAGGAGAAGAGTAGAGAAGATTAGGTAATAAAACAAGATAAAGATAGCCATGAAAAAAGAAAGTAGGAAAGAAAGCTAAGAAGAAAGCATGCAGAAAGGTAGTGATTGGAAGGGAAACAGGAAATGTAATGTCCCCCATCTAGCCATTAGATCAGTGGACAGAGATTGGCTTATGACTAGAGTCCCGTAGGCTAATGGAGATGTTTAGGGGGTCATTTCAGGGGACTTACTACTTATAGTAAGTTAGGTGTCGGGCACTTGCCATTTTTAGCAGGGCAGTTGTGGAGGTCCATAGCACAATATTCATGGTCTCGATATGATTAGAGCTCAAATTGATATAATATAAGTCAAATTAAATATTTAACTTATATTATTTTATGAGACCTCATAGTGACTTTAAGTTATAAAGTTATTTTATAAAGATGTTATAACTTAAAGTTGTCTCCCTAGGGATGGGCACCCCTCATGGAGTGATAAGGGGTTGAAATATAATTTAAAATAATTAAAATTTATTCCCTCTTGGGCGTTTGGGAAAAAGACAAACAAATGTACCAAAAGGAACCTCATTTGGCATGCGAAGATTATTGGATTTTGCTCACTTGTGAGTTTGTTTTGCTCTGGCATTGAGCTTGGCCCTAGGGTTTTGTTATTGATAGTGTTGGGACGAAAACCCCTACATTGATCCCTTTCCTTGTGCGTGGAAGATCGTATCAGGAGAGGTTGTTGGAGGCTTCATCCAAAGGTCTCATTTGTGCATTCAGAGGATTCATTTTGGAGTTGTTTTGAGCATGGAATGAAGGTATTCGGAGGAGTTCAATATTGCAGTTGATAGAAGAGTTTTGAAGAGCAGATTTATGTGATTTTAGCAGGGTTTATTGCTGCAATTCACACTCCATAGCAGGCCGTACATCTTCTATTGCTGGCCGTACCTCAGCTAGAAGTTATTGTGACTTCGAGGCCCTCTTTCTTGGTGTTTGTTCACTCCAATCTGGTCGCCCATATCCTGCAGTCTCCAGGAGTGCAAAACAGAGAATTTTGAAGAAGTTTTAGGAGCCTTTTTTGCTGATTTGAAGGTACAGTTAGGCCGTACAGCTAGGAAGGAGCAGCAACTGTTATTTATGTACTTCATCACTAGTGGCTACAAAGGGGTCCATTTGAGACGTCTAGGGTCTGATAAAAGATTGCTTCCATTTGTATGATAATATCTCTTCTCACTTTGGAGTTTGGAGCCTTTTTCTGTGGTTTTTATGGCTGGTCCGGCAATGACCCCGACATGAAGTTGTAAAACTGATATGGGTATGTAATAGAACTTCATATTTTAGCTTCCTTCAATCTGGGTCTTTGTTAGGTTGTTTATATCTCTTTTAGTTTTTCTGGGTTTTCCATATATGCTTCATATTCTATGGCAATGTTGCAAAAATTATACATGCAAAAACATGCAATAAAAACCTAAAACCCAAAACAACCGAAAAACAAAAAAAAAAACACAGAGCAAACATATACAGATGGGTGTATATTACATTGGTATCAGAGCAGAAGATCTTGCCATCCCGTGATACAGATACAGAAATGCAGTGAGTTATGTATCTTATGCAGTCATTGACACATCATTACAATTTGAGAAGGAACAGGTCACAACCAGAGATACAGACTCCACAGTTGGTACAGGAGGGAGAAGTACACGTAGAGGATCCATTTTCAGGAGAACTACCATCAGTTACAAAACCTATAGGAGAGATGGGTGACATGGAAAATGAAGAACCAAGCATGCGTGAGATCCTTAATGTGCTCACCAGGAGTCAGTCAGCTATGGAGTGAGTTGAGGGAGTCTCGGGAGGAGTTGAGAGAATCACATATCCTTGAGCAGGGACCCTGGGATGGAAGGAATAACATGGATAATCACCGTGACAGGAATAGGTACAATGGTGGTGATAGGAACAGGAACAATGGCGGTGACAGAGACAGAGATAATGAAGGTGATAGGAACAGGAATAATGGGGGTGATAGACACAATGGTGACAGGAACTAGGGAGATAGGAATAATGGGAACAAGAACCAGGATGACAGACATAGGTATAGAGATGATGAGGGTGAGGCATCGGTTACCCACTAGAGGGCTTCACAGTTTGTTGGTTTACAGATTTGCCACTTAACTCTATATTCTCTCGCCCAGGCAAATGACAAATGTAACCACAGTTGAGTCAATAATAATAATATTTTATTACCAACTCTCTGCTTATTTTACAAGGTGGCATCTACCTTCTGTTGATATTCAACGAATTAAAATTCTATGATGCTTTTAACCAAAAAGCAAAGAAAGGAAATGCTTTTAACTAGAAAGCTTCGAAAGGAAACGTTCATGAAAATGACGTACCAATATTCATAAAAGCTCACAGACTTTAAATGATAAAGTAAAAGAACAACTGAAATCATCATCACCATAACATATCCATTCAAAGATGAACATCTACAATAATGAAACTACCAACTGAATTCTCCAATACAAAGAAAGATAATCACAGATATAATATTCCGCATAGGCAGAACGATAGCCCAAACATTATAACACAAAGATCATAAAATTTGAACCCTTTCAACTGTGTATCTTTTCTATATATTGAAAATGAAATATACGAAGTATCTAACTAAATTGAGAAAAGCAAAGTTTGCCCAACCAGAAGGATCCTTTACACTATTCCATATCACATATTTATAAACATAAAATAGTAACTGTCTTCGAAAGAGGAATGGTTTCTTGAGGATAACCGTTATCAAGAAAGTAACCTTCTAAAATGGAAACAGTTACATCGATTCAAAAGTTGCCATGATTACCACTAACTACAAAGGACTCCAAAATAGGTAGCACCAAATTTCTCTAGCTCCTAGTTCCAAGCGAATTTCCATAAAGAGTTGATGTAGTTCAGCACGCTCTTCCTTTTCTTCTAGAACGTCGATTGTCCTGCGATATTCAGCATAACTGGTTTTCTCTTTCCAAGCGACAGTGCCTAGTTGAGAGATGATATCGATTTACTCCTGCTCAGGCCATTGTAGATCAGGTTGTAAAACAGGTAAAGGTTCATCATCCCAAATCTCATTGTTAGCAGGAAGCCCCATTTCGGAGAGTGACTTGGCTGGCAAGAAAACTGAATTTAGAGAGCACCGCCACCCTTAATCATGTCAAGAAGTAATGATGATTTTTAAACTTACTAATACAGTGCCACCTTTATGAGCTTCATAACACGTCATTTAAGATGTAATTAATGCTGCATTGATTTTATGCCTTGAGAAACGAATCTCAAGGGTTGAGTTTGAATATTGTAACTCCCGAGAAGACATCCTCATTGTATGCCACACGAGCAGTCTGACGGCTGATGAGATCTTGAAAAACGGACGGCGTAGAGAAGCCAACAAATATGGTGATGGGAGCAATTTCCAGACTTTGATCATAAAACTGAAAAATTCTTGAATAACTGTTGAAGATCATGAATCCATACTTTTATGCTTATCGGAGTTTCGATGGAAAAGTTCTTCCTGAATTTTATCCTTTAAAATCAAATTCCGCATCGCCAAGTCGCGCCTTTTAAGAACCTCGAAACCTTGGGTCGGGGTTAGAGGGTTACAGCAACTCCCGACCTAACGATGAAGAGCTTTATCTCATTAACTTTTCCACCTCTTTAATAAAGTTGACTTCTCACAACACTGGGAGAAATCGGATAGTCGCAGAAGATAGGAACTTTCGAACCTTAGGTTGCAAGTTATAAAGTTCTGAAAACCCACGACATGGCGATAACAAGAGGAAAAAGCAAGTAGATTACATGACAACGTGAAATTCAAGATTTAGCAAAAGCTAGCAGGCTAAGGCTGTATAAGGGGAAACTCATTGGAATTTTTTTTATTTTCAAGTTTAGATTTTGAGACAACAACAGGCTTTGATTGGGGACGAGGACTGAGAAGGACGAAGCAAGGAACCTAGGACCTTAATCATGGACCAATGTATAAATCCATTGGGCAATAGAGTCAGACAACGCTGAAGGTGAAAGAGCCAAGACAAGCCAAAAACTGTAAAGAAAACTACACAATTTTCTGATATGTACACGGTCATAAAGACCTTATCTCAGATGGCTTTGACATGGTCATGCAAATCCATTAACGGGTTGGGAAAAATAGCTGCCTGTGCGAAATAATGTTGAGTGCACGAGAAACTTACATGAGACCAGTTATAAACTTGTGATCATCGTGATTAAACTGACAGAAGTGACATCATAAAAAATTGCTCTAGATATGACTGGACACTCAAAGAGCCACCCTTTATTGTGTATTCCTTCAATTTGATGACCCATATCGACATCGCTCAGTCCGTAATTGTTCACCTCCATTTGGATAATGTTAGGTATTGCATTCTGATGCACTTGATCTTGCGGATGAGAAGAAATTAACCCCTGTATTGGACAACCGATATAAATGTTACAAGACGATAGTCCCCCTCTGATTGATCCAACATTTTTCTGTAGATAATCATCAGACATAATTTTATAAGGCTGAGAACTGTTCCCAATAAAAACGATTTCGCCTCCCTTTGTACAATTTGCCTCAACAATTTTGTGACACACCTCATTACTTCCATCTATGTCTTTCAAACCAGGTGCTACAACTTCTTCTCCACGTAAAATTTCATCCTTGTATATAACAGGACACCAATTTGGAGTGTCACTTGTTTGAGGCTTACCTTCGCCATATCTATCATCTTCTGTACTTCATCCAAAAATTTTAGCATCAAAATCCCTGAAGTAAAAAGAACAATCACTTTTGTCTTCTTCTTGTTGCCATGTCTCAGTTTCATGTTGTTCTGGAAATTTGAAAACTTCATAACCGGTTTGTGTGCAAACTAGAGAAAAGGTATTCAAGACTTCTTCTTTTTGCTGTGTACTTTCAAGCTGTTTTTCATCACTTACGAAGGTAAATGATTGCATGTCTGCTGATAATAAGGGGAATAGAACAACACTATTATTACTACCCTTATTGCAACAAGCTTCACGACTGGGTTGCTTATTTTCTAAACAACTTGGGGAATTTTCAGGCTCAATTTTGTCTCCCTCAGAATGCGAATAATAAGTCTCGATTCTTCTATTCATATGAGGCTCAATTTCAGTAGCATTTTCCCTTCCACCAAAGTGCTCTAGACTGAAAACAGAAAGATTACAACTTTCGGCTGAGGGAGACTGGTTAATCTGAAAACTTACAGCCAGAGAACTTTGTTTGCACATGACAGACTTTTCTACAAGCTTACTATTCAAATAGTTCACGATTTGATTTTCTTTCCATAATCCACTAGTGATTAAATCATCCTCAATTTCTATAGCCTCTTGTTGCGCAATTTTTATGTCATTTATTTTACTTCTTTTTAGGTCAAACTGAACGTCTGGATGCAAAGAGGAAATAAAAATGCAAAGCTGAAGTTGCTTACTTGGCTTAATTGGTGCGGGAATTTTTTTGAGCAATCTGTAAAATTTGTCCACAAAGTCTCTGATGGGCTCGCCCTTTTGCCTTTTGAATATTGAAGAATTGTTTCAACAAAAAAGTTTCATCAACGGGACCCTTATCCCTGTTGTGACCAAATCACACATCGCCCCATTAGGAATAGGGACCCCCCTTTTTTTGAGCTCTGTGCTTTCAATGAGTTTTCAATGTGATTTCAATGATGACCTGACTCATCTTCCTCTGCCGATACGGTAATAATTGTAGACACCCAAATTTGTCCCAACTTTGTCCATGTCTCTCAACACCTTGATAAAAACATCACTTAGACATCATGTAGCATTTTGTCCTAAATCCCACTCTAAACCCCACTTATTCCATTAGCCAATTAATTAAAAAATGTAGACACCCAAATTTGTCCCAACTTTGTCCATGTCTTGCAACACCTTGATAAAAACATCACTTAGACATCATGTAGCATTTTGTCCTAAATCCCACTCTAAACCCCACTTATTCCATTAGCCAATTAATTAAATAAATTTTATTTATTTAATTAAAATCTCATTCAATCCCATCCTAATCCCATTATCCAATTAATTAAATAAATTTTATTTGTTTAATTAATATCCAACTCATATCCCAACTAATTCAAATATTTTATTTGAATTAAGTTCTCATCATAAGCCGACTTTCCAATTAATTAAATAAATTTTATTTATTTAATTAATTTATCTTATCATTTAGCCGACATGTGTGCCTCTTTCATTTAAAAAGATAAGTGGTACTACAGCCTTTTATTTAATATCTTTTATATGTAGTACTTTTTATGTACACAAGCACACATGAGCCCTATCCTCCTTGAACTTGTCAAATGACTACAACTCCCTTGAAGAGTGGGAATAACCTAATCAATCCTAGCCGTCCACATCAATCAATTAGCTTTTTAATCTTAACCATCCATTTGAACCAAGCAAATGCTATAAATCAAACCCCTTCATAAGCCATTAGCATGCATGGAGCTTTAAGTAACATTATTCTGCCAAATTTTCTAAAATGCATTGAGCTTCAAGTACCCTTATTATGTTGAAATATCATTAGAGCCTTTGCATCCTTCAGCTATCATCCTCATGTCATCTTCATCTTAATGTTATGCTACAGAAATGAGCACCCAACATTCTTCCAACAATAATCCTTCAAAATCTTGCATGCTCATGCGAGGTGGAGAAGAGCAATGGAGATAAATCAAGCATAGCGTGGAGATCGGTTTGCATTTACATTTCTTATTTTGATTTTCATGTTGTCTTGTGCTTCATTGTGCATTGCTAGGGTTTTATCATTGCTGGTTATTCATTTGCCCTAATTTGCAATTTTACCCTAACTACATTTGGCACGCCCGGTGGGACTCACTTCGTTTGATCTTTTTTGCAGGTTTTTGTAGTAAAAATTTGCATTCATATAACCCCCATTGTTGAGTTTTGCAGGTTTAATTAACTTTTTGTTGCAGATCTGCTACTTTTTGGACAAAACCCTAGGTTTTAACGATTTCATCATATCTTCCAAACGGCTGCGAATTTTTCTACAAGATTTTAGCACAAGTTTGTCCATGATATAAGAAAGCTACAGCAGAAAAATTTTGGGTTTATAGCGATTTTTGCGGGATTTATCACGTTTTTATGTTTTTTCATAAAATCGTAATTCTGGGCGCAAATCATCGAATTTTTCAGAAATTTTTACATTTTTAGAAATCTCTTGAAATTCTAATGGGGGTCTATGTTTTGCAGATTTAATTTAGAGGTCGTTTATGATGCGAAAAAATCAGATCTTTGTCGACTGTACTGTTTCCATAAATCCGCGTTTCTGGGCGCAAATCAGGGAATTTTTCTGATTTCTTTACATTTTCGGAAAGCTCTCTGAAAATTAATGTGGGTCTCTTCTTTGATATTTTAATTTTTGAACAAAAAATCTATCGAAATAATCAAATCTAATTCGGCTATGTATCTAAAATTACAATTTTCCTTGCCTGATGAGCCTATTTTTTATGCCTGCATTATAATATCATTTTTTTTATGTTGTAGGTGATCATAAGGAGCTGGAGCAACATTGACATCAATCATCTACAACAAATTGGATAGTGAATTAATCAGGTGCAATCATTTCATTTCCCATCTTCTAATCATTGTTTGCAAACACATTTGGATTTTGGGCATAAAATGAACAATTGTTTGCAAATTCACATCAAAACATTGGGCTAAAATAGACCATTGTCTTTCATCACATTTGGATTTGGGCTTTAAAACAAACAAGTGCTTGCATTGTCTTCCACACATTGAACTTCTAAGGTTAATGAACCCCATGCGAGTGTGAACAAGTAAATGTGTATGCTCTCTCCTCGCGTCCCAACACGAACTTGGAGATCAAAAACATTTACTTGTGTTGCTTTTGTTTAGCCTTAGAGAGGCCTGCCTTGGTATCCACCCCAAGGGAATGACCTCAAGCGGTACTTTCATCCGGTCCGCTATAAAAATCAGAGGATAAGGCGAAAGCCAAGTCTAACCGGTATTAGCGCTCACCATACAGTGCTAACTCGAAAGGAGGTGTACCTTTGTGTATATTAAAACTCCTAGTAGGGTTAGTTAAAGTCTTAAGTGGCTTGCTGGATGCTCGTGGGGTGCCGGTCCCCCGGATTTTCACTAGAACCTCCTTGTGATAGTGGCCTTGCCTTAACTAGGACTTGTTGAAGTGTCTTCACGTGCTTGCTTAACCATCATCACATTCTTCCAAACTAACAACTTCCTTATGTGTCTTGTGTGAGTGATTTATGTGTGTATATGCATAATCATTTGTTTGAATATTGCCACATCAAGCTTTAAACACCCCAAACACATAAAGACAAGTCATCCTACACATTCTTCCAATAACATTCAAACCCAATCACTTTCATCCCAAACATAGCCAAGTCATCCAAACAAGCCACATCATCATCCAAATCCCTAAACAAGCACTTGCTAAAAGGACTTAGGATAAACACTTGGTGACAACATGTCTACACTAGAGGACCCAGAAATACAATTCCAAAGATTCCTCCAAAATCTTTATCAAGGATCACAACCCCTAAACCAAGATGCCATTGAAACATTACAATTTTTCCTCCAAAGAGCTCAACCCCATGCAAGTCAATCACCTCAACTGCAACACTTCGTAGCCCAAGTCCAACACCTTTTAGCCACTAGTCAAGCTCAACAAGTACAACAATCCTTAGCCATTCACTATCAAACTAATCCACTTCATAGCCACATGTCATATCCATCAACTTCCTATCAACCTAATCTACCTATCCACCAAGTCAATGCCACATCAACCTATCAACCTCCACCTCAAGCTTATCCAATCCCTCATGCCATCATTCCTATGCACTACCAATCCCATCCACAAAGCAATCAAGTGATATTACAAGAACAACATCCAAGTCCCAATGGCTCTTTGTACATAAATCAAGCAGGTCCAAGTACACCTTTTCAACAAGACCATCAAGCACCATTGATAGACCTAAGTCCACCTTTACAACAAGAAGCACATCCAAGTCCCAATGGCCCCTTGTACATAAATCAAACAAGCCCAAATTATCCTATGCAAGATCTAATAACCTTTGACAAGGGAGATACCAATCTAGAGTGGCCACCACCATCTAATCACATGCCAACACATGAGCCAATGAGTCCTATCCCATCACCACCATGTGATCCTACCCCTAGTCCATTGGTCCATCAACCTTCCAAACCACCAAGCCCTTCATTACCTTCATCACCATCTCATTCTAATCCTTCACCAAAGGATATGGCTGAGAGAGTTTTACAAAGGATGCTTGAAGCAAAACTCATTGAACTTCCTAAAGTCAAACCATGTGAAGAAAGTCCATATGATGAACATGATTATTGTGCATACCATAGGACCAAAGGCCATAATACAAATCAATGCCCAATATTTGTCTCAGTTGTTTACAAGGTGTACCTACCTATAATGGGAAATCATGTCACATCATCCCAATCCCATGTATCAACCCCCTTTAATCCTAATCCATCAAACTCCATTATCCCTCCATCTAATCCTAATCTAAATCCAACACCATCTACCATTATCATACATCCATTATATTTTCCATCCACTCATACCCTTGCGAAGGATGTGATCCATTGGCTACTAGCTAGGAATAAACTATCTCCATGTCAAACACCCATTCATGAGCCTACTAAAGATCTTCCAAAGGTCATGTCCAAACCTATAGTCCTATCATGTGACCTACAAGCCATCAAGCCTATTTGTGAACCTTCTATTATGAATCCAAGTCAAGAGTCATCATGTTCTCATGTTGTTGACCAACAGCCTATCCAAGAGCATTCCACTTCCATTCAAGCAATCCAAGAGGTATGTCAAAGGTTTAATCCTAAGCATGTGGAAACATTAAGCCCTAGTCCAACTCAAGATCAATACACTTTCATGCAACCTATCCATAATATCTACCTTCTTTATGATCAAGATGATACCTATGAAGAAGCTATCCATGAGCACCTTGATCCTATCCATAATCCTATTTCTATCCATGACCAAGATATCCAAATTGCTCCTAGTCATCCGCCATCTAGCCCTATCCATAAGGAGCAAACATCCACTTGTCATGATGAGACACTTGTTCCCCAAGTAAGCATAAAAGATCAAACAAATAACTTGGATCTTAGTGAACACAATGCTAATCAAGATCCTAATGATCCTCCTTCCACATCCACCATCGATTCCACTTCAAGTCCACCATCATGTCTTATTGGTTTTACCACCTTTGTCCATGAATGTTCTTCCTTAGGACAACAACAACGACCTTTATCTACTTCACCTTCTCCATCTAATAAAGAACTCAAGTCTAGTTCCCAAAACACATCTAGTCCCATAGTCAATCGCATCCTCCAAAACATGAACTACAAAGACAAAGGTCTGGGCCTTTATAAACAAGGTATTTTGGAGCCAAACCATGTCAAGATTCCTTCCTGCTCATATGGCCTTGGATACACACCCCAAGGTAAACAAGTCCAAGATGTTGGTAATCCCTTCATGCATCCTAAACCCACCACTTTCCATCGCAAACCTTATCATATACCCAAGACATATGTAGCCATTTCATCTCCATCATCCTATAAATGTCAAAAGCATGTGACCATACACCTTCCGCCTTCCACCTTGCCTCCACTTTTACCAACTCCAAATATCCCTCCATCCACCTTGCCACCATTGCTTCCAACACCTAACATACATATCATTCATAAGTATCCTTGCATCCCTAATCATGACCAACAAAAGTACACATCGTTTAAACATAAAGCTTCCAATAATTCCATCCACTCCACCCACCCCATGGGATTCAAAAGCAAAATTTTTGATGTCTCTACCTACAAAGCTAAAAGTCCTACCAAAAATCCTAAGGACTCTCATGCCTTAGGGCACAAACATGAAAAATCAATGCAAATAACCAAAGCAAAGCAATCCAAAAAGCTATCCAAGCCCATACCTTCAAATACAAAGCCCAAAAGCAAAATAGTTTGGGTTCCTAAGCAAATAGCTAGCAAAATGAATGAGGCATCCTCATCCACATCTCAAGAATCCCAATCACCTATCTCCATCCAAAAGCCTACTTCCATCCAAAACTTCCATTCCCTTCAAAAATCCCACAAGCAAAACAAAAGCACTAAAAATACTAAATCTATGTGGGTTCCTAAATCACTTCATCAACCATCTCCTAAGCAAACATCTCCATTGCTTCCTACACCACCATCTCATCAAAAGCTTCAATGTTTATCACAGTGTGTGCAACCATTGGTCATGGTTCCCTTCCACTCCGCAACACCTCCACATAACTATACCTCCCCATCCTTCATCCATTATCCTACATATCTTCTCCATCACCTTCCTATGGTCCATGCTTTTGCATAAGCCTTTTATCCATCCATCCTTGCATGAACATTCCATGATCCACATCATAATCTATTATCCACCTAATCCATCTCCCATCCATGCAATCCCTTATCAACATATATGAGCACACTTGACATGGTCCATGTGAAGACATCATCTATCTCTAATGGGACACCATCAACCTTCATAGCACTAAACACTTGAGTCCCTCCTATCCATTACCATGGTGAAAACTTGGCAAACAGGCACCATGTGTAATTGTCATCCCATCTAAAAAATCAAAAATAAAAGAAAAATCAAAAAATCAAAAAAAGTAAAGAGAAATCCCTTCGTCCAACGGTGAAAACTTGGTAAACAGGCGCCTTGGATAAGTACCATGATGAAAACCTGGCAAACAGGCATCATGTGTAGGTTGATCTTCTATGTCACTTACACTTGGGGGCACATTGTCTTATCCAACCTATCCATTTCCAAACTATCTATCCCATTATATCATTTACCATCCTACCATCCTTAGCCATTACATAAACAAGCCTATCCTATTGAACCCATTTATCCATTCATCCATCCTTCTGCCTTTTGATTTTGATGAAGACATAGGGGCAAAATCTTGAAACATGCTGTGGATATCTCTTGGTATACCTCATACCTTCCTCATCAATCCATATTATCATTATCCACCTATCATACACTTTGTTGTGTAAAACCTATCATGTCATCCCATGGTCATGAACTTTGTCATGTAATATCCTAAGCATTACCACCTAGAATGGGGCAAGTTCCTCTTATGCAACATAGCCTTTGGAGATCACATCCTAGCTCCCTTATGATCCATCCACTATGGCATATTCTTATCATGAGCTTTCCATCTTATAGCTTATCCCCATTTGTCTAGCTTGAGCTTTCCACTATAGCCTACCTATCTGTTTATCATGAGGCAAGCATCCATCCCTTATATGAACTATCCTCTCTTCTATCCATCCAACTCTCATGAACCTTCCATCCCATCCAACTCTCATCAGTCTTTCATCTTATCCACTATCATCCATCCTTTTATCCATCCATCCTACATCCATCCTTGCACCTAGACTTGGTTTTCTCCCTTGTCATTGGTATCAAGCACAAAGGCTACTCCAATTGTAAATCCACTGACATTCCAAAACATTCAAAAATCCAAAAAAATCAAAACATTTCAAAAAAAATCCAAAAAAATTTAAATATCCAACGAAAAATCCAAGCAATAAAACCAATCACATCATCCAAAACAATCCACTCCATTAACATCAATCAAAATCAAATCCTCATCATCATCAATTCTTCCTATCAATAACATTCATTCATCCATTTCAACCAATCATTTCTTCCAATCATATCAATCCAATCAATCTAAGCAATGATCTTAAATCCAAGCCACACTAATCCATATCAAGCAAGCCACTAAATCAAGGAACATTATCCAATCAAATCAACAAGTTTTGAACCAAATCTTGTCATGAGCCAAATCAATCATCATCAATCATCATCAATGGGATATAGCGTTCCCACATCCTTGTGTTGATCTAGGGATATAGCTTTCCCCACAATGACAACACTATCTATCATTATCAATGAAACAATCAATCATTGGTTTATGACTTGACAAGGGCAATACCTTGTTTGTTTTCCATCCTTTGAGCACACTGAGAACACTTGCTTATGCTTAGATTGAGTGGACACTCTAATCCTCACACCATCACTATCATCATTCAAAACAATCTAATCATCAACAATCAACCCAACAATAGCAAACATCACAACCAAAGAAAATCAACTCAAAGCACATCAATCCAACCATCAAAATAAATCCTATCAATCATCAGCATCAACACCAAAACAAATCAACTCAAACACATCCAACTCCAATCGGAACAAATCCAATCACTCCAACAAATCCAAAGCAGCTCAATCCACCACATATCATCCCATCATCAACATTTCATCAAATCAATCTAATCAGCATTTTCTCATCTTCCAATCATTCCAAATAATGATCCAAGTGCAAGTCATCATAAAGCTATACCAATCAAGTTAATCAATCTAGCCAAGTTATCCAAGCTCAATCAATGGTCTTGATCCTAGCCTTGTTGTAAGCCAAATCAATCAATCAACTAGCCAACCAACTCAACAAACAACCTTGTGTTGATCTAGGGATATAGCTTTCCCCGCAATGACAACACTATCATCAACAACCAGCAACCAATCATTGGTTTACAGCTTGACAGGGGCAATACCTTGTTTGTTTTTGAATCATTTGTGCATGCTTGCTTGCTTGCTTGTGTGTGTTATCATTTTATCTTGTATTTGTATCAAATCCATATCATTACAGCTAATATTCATATCTTGTATCCAGACAAGGTTGTATTACGCTGGGGCACAAGACACATCGTCACCCTGGTCCTTATACCTTGGTGCATAACGTCTAGTGCTATATCAAACATCATGGTTGCTCACTTTCATTGCAGCATAACACATCTCTATTTTTTTCTATCTCTCCCCTTATCTTTCTTTTGCAGCCAAGCCATTTCTTTTCGAGAGCCTATCCGTGTTTGTCCAACCCGCCTAACCTCTCGAGGGGGAATCATCATCCTATCTTTCCATCATCATCATATCCTTACATCATCATCATCATCCTATCTTTCCATCATCATTATATCCTTACATCATCGTCATCATTTTCCTTTATCCATACCTTAACTTCTTTGAAATGATGTTACTCGATACAAAGCTCATCATCTCAAACATCATCTCAAAGAGGGGCAAAATGTAGACACCCAAATTTGTCCCAACTTTGTCCATGTCTTGCAACACCTTGATAAAAACATCACTTAGACATCATGTAGCATTTTGTCCTAAATCCCACTCTAAACCCCACTTATTCCATTAGCCAATTAATTAAAAAATGTAGACACCCAAATTTGTCCCAACTTTGTCCATGTCTTGCAACACCTTGATAAAAACATCACTTAGACATCATGTAGCATTTTGTCCTAAATCCCACTCTAAACCCCACTTATTCCATTAGCCAATTAATTAAATAAATTTTATTTATTTAATTAAAATCCCATTCAATCCCATCCTAATCCCATTATCCAATTAATTAAATAAATTTTATTTGTTTAATTAATATCCAACTCATATCCCAACTAATTCAAATATTTTATTTGAATTAAGTTCTCATCATAAGCCGACTTTCCAATTAATTAAATAAATTTTATTTATTTAATTAATTTATCTTATCATTTAGCCGACATGTGTGCCTCTTTCATTTAAAAAGATAAGTGGTACTACAGCCTTTTATTTAATATCTTTTATATGTAGTACTTTTTATGTACACAAGCACACATGAGCCCTATCCTCCTTGACACTTGTCAAATGACTACAACTCCCTTGAAGAGTGGGAATAACCTAATCAATCCTAGCCGTCCACATCAATCAATTAGCTTTTTAATCTTAACCATCTATTTGAACCAAGCCAATTCTATAAATCAAACCCCTTCATAAGCCATTAGCATGCATGGAGCTTCAAGTAACATTATTCTGCCAAATTTTCTAAAATGCATTGAGCTTCAAGTACCCTTATTATGTTGAAATATCATTAGAGCCTTTGCATCCTTCAGCTATCATCCTCATGTCATCTTCATCTTAATGTTATGCTACAGAAATGAGCACCCAACATTCTTCCAACAATAATCCTTCAAAATCTTGCATGCTCATGCGAGGTGGAGAAGAGCAATGGAGATAAATCAAGCATAGCGTGGAGATCGGTTTGCATTTACATTTCTTATTTTGATTTTCATGTTGTCTTGTGCTTCATTGTGCATTGCTAGGGTTTTATCATTGCTGGTTATTCATTTGCCCTAATTTGCAATTTTACCCTAACTACAATAATTTCCTCTCCTATGATCTTTGGTTAATGATTAGGAGGCAGATGAACTTGCAATAATGAAGAATCTTGATCAAATCCCATCTAGATAATGAATGTTGAGATCAATCCTGAAGAATGTTTGAGACCTTGAAAAGACTAAGTCTGGACCCTGAAATCCTGAAAATCCTGAAAAAATGGCTAAGTCTGAAATCTGGTGAATCCTCCAAATTCTATATTTTGCATCTTAAATCTGGTGGATTCGGGACCTATCTCAAACATCCTGAAAGGTATATTGAAAAATATTTAAAGTATGAGAATTGTCAGGCATTTTTCAGGATCGCGCGAGTAAAGGTATATTGAAAAATATATTTAAGTATAAGTTGAGAGAATTCAAAACACTGATCTAGTGCGACTGGATGTCCAAGTGGCGCAAAATCTTGGCCCAAAATCACGAAGAAAAAGGCGCCTGAGTATGAGGATTTCAATCAATGATCCGATGCGCCCATCTAAAACCTTGATCTAATGCGAAAAGTATGAGGATTTCGATCAATGATCTACTGCGCCCAAACCAAAATATCATTTTGAAGGAAAAATGAAGATTTCAATACCTTGAACTAGTGCGAAAATGAAAGGACAAGTCTTGGAACCAATCTTGGAGCAAATTAAAATGATAAGTGTCAGAGGATTTCAATCCCTCAACTGATGCGCCACCAAGAAGGAAGAGGGAGTCTTGAGGGTTTTGACTTGAGAAGGGTCTAGTTCAAAGAGGATTTCAAAAGCTGAAGTGATGCGCCAAAACTTGAGGATTTTTACCTTTCAACTAATGCGCCAATGGACAACTCTCAAACATTCAACACAAGTGTTAGAACCACTTCACCAAACATGAGACCAGAGGATTTCAAAAGCCTATCTAATGCGCTAGAAGCCAGAGGATTCCAATCCTTGATCTAATGCGCCTATCCAGTCAAGTCTCCAAGGCCAAGTCTAGAGGACTTCTAAAAGCTAATCTAATGTGACCTCATGAGGGGAAACTCCAGAGATTCCAAAAGGTTGATCTAATACGCCCAAGTAGTTTCAAGGTGAAGTTTGAAGGATCCTTATCCAAAGCGCAATCTAGAGGATTCTCCATGCTTGATCTAATGCGCCCTACAAGGAAGAAGGTGAGATCCAAGGTTAAGCCTTCAAGGTTTGAGTTTAAAGGATTTTAAAGTCTTATCTCATGCGCCAACTTCATGGATACCTCTAAGTTTTCAAGCTTCCAACCAGGTCATCTAATGCGCAACATAAGGTAGAGTGAGATTTGTTTCTAGAGGATTCTCCAAGGTCATCTAGTGCGCCAACACCATGCATGATGTACTTCAAGGTAAGGGCCATCTAATACATCAAAGGTTTGAAGATTTCAACCTAGTGAAGTGATGCGCCACTTCCAAGACCCGTTATCAAAGTGCTCAACAAGAAGAAATCAAAAGTGGCATCTAGTGCGCCATACATGAAGAGAGAATAAAGTTTCATTTTTGAAGATCTCTAACTACCCATCTAGTGCGCCACACCAAAGGGGAGAATAAAGTTTGATTTCGAAGACTTCAAGTTACCTATCCATTGCGCCACACATGAGAAGAACTCAAATTGCCTATCTAATGCGCCAAAATCTAGAGGATTTCAATCCTCCATCCAATGCGCCACTCCCTTAAGCAAGTGAAAACTAAGTGCAAACTAAACCAATGTTGAAAGGACCTTCAATACTTCATCTAATGCGAAATGTGGAGAGGAGTCTTAGAACATGATCTAGTGCGAAATGTTGAGAGGATTTTTATCCCTCATCCAATGCGACATGTTAAGAGGAATTCAAACTTTGATCTAAAGCGCCATATATGAGGATTTTTGAGGGTGTCTAAAGTCAAATGCTAATAGGATTCCAATCCTTGATCTAATGCGCCTAGAGGGTTATGAAGAAAGATCAAGGTATTTCAAAGAAGAAGACTTCACCATGCCCATCCAATGCGAAATGCAAGGAGAAACTCAAACACAAATCCAAAGAAGATGAAGAAGACCTCGAAGACGTTATCAAATGTGAAAGATAAGAGGATTTCAATCTTTGATCCAATGCGCTTGAGGGAGAAGGTAATTGCAATCTACAAGGAGATCATCAAGACCCCATCCAATGTGCCAATCAAAGGAAGTTATAAACATTTAATGATTTTTGCCTTGAAAAACGTGAAAATTGCATTTATTAAATAAAGATCAATCAAAATTAAATGTTTTGCACTATAATAAAGGAGGTCGGCCTAGGTAAGAGGTAAAGTTTTAAAAGCAAATTATATATATATACCTCATCTCCTTTTCATTTTTATCATTTCCAAGAGCAGATTTGTCTTCAAGGAGCAGCAACAAGAAGTTTTTTTAGAGAAGTATAAATTTGATTTTATCAAATTCAAGCAAGTGGTGGATCAAATTGCAAGGTATCCAATTCAAAGCAGCCTATCAAGTAAGTCTGATCTGAATATTTTCTGATCTGATTTTCTTCTTTTTCCTTCATTAGATGCATTAAAATTGTTCAAATATTGGTAAAATTCAAGAAGGATAAGTGGATTTTCATAGATTCCTTGAATCTAGATAGCAATATTTCATAATTGTAAAGGAAAACTTCATAATTTAATCCACTAAAGTAGCTGAAGTGAAGTCTAGATTGTGTTTGCAATTACTTATTCGCGTCAAGTCTGCAGGATCATGGCAATGACTTCCAAGGAGCGACAAGCGAAGATCCGGATGGATGCTAAGGGGAAGATCCCGAATCAAAGCTCGTCTCAAGGTGGACAAATGTAGGAGACACGAATATGGGCAACAACAGCTTAGAAGATATCAAGTCAGTGCTTGAGGAACCCAACGGAGGAAGTCTTGCTCGAGCCATCATGAGGAGTGGAGCCATTGAAGCTGCTTGTTTTCCGCCAGCTTTGCCGTGTCCAGAGATGATCATCGAATGTGTCAAGAAATATGATGTAGATACAAGGCAAATTATAGCCAAAGATGGAACGATATTAGCTTATTTGCAAAAGGAGGCAGTTGAAGAAACTTTCAACATTCCAACTAAGGAGAGGATGATCAGTATCTCAATACAACAAGGTCAGCAGGAATATGATGTCGACTCCAAGACAAAGTTGCAGGAGATAAGGAGAGAATGGATGGCCAATCCAGCTATGAAGTTCAATATGAATAATCCTCCACAGTTCCACAAGTCAGATTTTCATCCTGAAATTGGATATTTGATCATGTTTCTAAATAGAATGACAGGAATGCCTCAATCTGCTACCTTTCAGCCTTGGATGTACTCTTTCATCAAGTCAGTTCTCAAAGGGAAGATGATTGATTGGGCTGGACTTATCAGTCAGAGTATACATGAGCAGTTCATCAATTTTTCTAAGACTAAGACTTGTCATATGAGTTCCTATATGGTGTACCTTCTCGCAAGAAATGAAGTCTATTCAGGTTTGACCAAAAGAGGAGAAGTCAGCATTGGGCCTAATAAATACCTATCGCATCAGTGTTATCCTCAGTTGCACCTCAAGAGTATCAATCATTATACAAGATTCAATGATGCATTTGCTATGTTCATAATGAAGAAACTAAGGGGAGAATTTCATAAAAGGTTGTCTAATGCAGCGAGAGAGTTCATTTCAGCATATGGACACTGGTATACTCAGCATGAAAGGTACACTTACCTAAGGATCCAAGGGTTTACATCATATCCATACAGATTACCCAGATATCCAACTAACAGGATGGTAATGCTAGAGGTTACAAGGCAACTCCTAGAACTCATCAGGTTGCAGAAGTTGAAGAAAAAAGGAGGGATTCAGTTTCCACTTCTTCTTGGACAAAATCTGGAATGTCCATCATTATCAGCAGCTGAATATTCTGAGATAGAGCTGCAGGCATATCATTTGCAAACTCATGGCACCAAGAGGCTTAACTTTGATCCTTTTCGAGTTTGCTGGAAATACAACAGAGAATTCAAGCATGTCGAACAGTTGGAAGACCACTGGGCCAGTGCCCAAGATGAAGATGATCTCTGAACACTTCAAAGTTTGAGACTCACCTGGGATTTAGTTAGAGCTTCCAAAGTTTTCAGGATTCCAGACCAGTTCACCGAAGATGATACTTTGTTGATAGATGAATTTGATAAGATAAAAGATTTGCCTTATACAGTTGATTGGTCAAAGAAGGATGTGTCCGAAGAAGAATTGATAAAGCCAGTCTTAGCCATGACACAAGTATGTATAGATCAGCTACTGCAAGAGATGAATGATGAAGGCCGAGTTCTTACTTACAATAAGATGGATGAAGGAGAACCAGGACAGCATAGCACACATAGACAACCACAACATAGTGGGAATGATCAAAGTAATAATCCAACTAGAAAGAGGAAAATACCTAGTCAAGATCAAGGAGAATCAAGTTGGAGACCTCAAAAGAAGAATAATCCATCTACTTCATCTAATCCACAAGAAGGTGCTTCAGTTGTTCAGAATCCAATACAAGAGATAGAAGTTATAGAAGAAGTTGCCTTGATTCCGTCAGAAGAGATTCAGTCAAGCCCCACTGTCATAATGGAGGATAATGATGATCTTGATCAAGATGAAGTAGGTCGAGCGGAATCTGATGAGGAAGTAGCTCGTGTTCAACACAGTCAAGCTTAAGGATAGTGAGATCTTTCTACTTTTCCACCTTGGTTGCGGCAAAGGATTGAAGAAAGTACAATTGTAGAAACCTATCAGCCTGCTCCAGTTGAGGAATTGCTTGTAAATGCACAGAAGGGTAATCAAAAGAAGAAAGCAACAGTCTTTTCCAAAATCACTCAAGATTCTGCTGGAAATAGAGAGGTACATATAGCTATTCCTAGAGTTGACAAGGAGTTAGAAAATATGGCACCTGAGGATTACAATATGACTACTATTGGCATGGGTCCAATCACAAGGGAACAGGTAGAGGAGGAACTACAAGAGTTAGTGAACAGTGTGAGAAGCATGTTGAAACAAGAAAGAGAAGCAAGGTTAAAGGTTGAACAAGATTTCAGTGCATTGAAGCACTACATTCAGCAAGTCATGCAGCCTATCCAACAGAAGGAAGCTACTCCAATTCTTCCGTCTATTCTTCCACAGGAAACAGTATCCCAAGTTGAAAACATGAGAACTTCATCTCAGATGATGAAAGGATGGATAGAGAAGACAGAAGAGAAGGCATATACTCACCTTGAAGAAATTGTGCAAGTGTATGACAGAGTCATTAAGCTTAAAGATCGGGTCCAAGCTTTATTAAGAAATTGTGCTGAGTTCAAACCGATCAAAGAGCAATACATGCCACAGCTCAAAAGTTTAATGGAAGCCCCATTAGAAGATCTAATTCATGATAAGGTGATTGATAGAGATACTCCACATGACTTCATCACTTGGTATTTCTCCTTTCACAACAAGGGGCAATTGGTTGATAAAATTGAAGTAGATATGTCCAGGATAAGAAGTGTTCTTCTAAGAACAGAAAATCATATATACACTGCTTTGACAACAATTTGTAATCCTTATGGAAATGTTACTATTGAGAACATGAAGCAACAAGTTAAGGCATTCTACTTTCAATATGATGGACTTGATGAGGGTCAACTGGATAGTATATTCACACTTGCATATCGTCTTGGGGAAAATAAGTCTTGGATAAATGACTGGGAGAAGACACTTGGCGTCTATGAGTCAGATGTAGCAGTGGCAGAAGGATCCATTAATGCGGCGACAAGTGTACCGATGGAGGAGATTGTTCAAATTGTGTCTAGATTCATTGTATCTCATAGTACTACTACATAAAGGGCACATGATGTGGCTTCCTTATCTTCTTGGAAAGTGTGCCTTTGTTCTCTCCTTCATAGCTTCTTTCATTTAATAAAGTGAGCCTCCTTCATTTAATAAATGATAGGTTGTTATAACTACTTGTGATGTGGCTTGATCTGGTCCACTGATTTGGCCGATCGATCTTGACCCTTCTTTCCTTTGAGGTCTATAAAAGAGCTCTCATTGCTCTCATTTGAAGAGGTTGGAAATTCTGAAATTGTTGTAAGAGCTCTCTTAGATTATAAAAGATTCATTGCTTTGGTGATTCTATTTATGTTTCCGAGTGTTCCATGGTTTCAATTTTCAAACGAAAATTAAGTTAAGTTATAAGTTTTCTTTAAGTTTAAGTTAGTTAATGAAAGGTTGCTTTATTGCTTTGTGGTGAAGTCTATAAGTTCATACCATTTGTAGTCTACGGCTTGTGGATTGCAGTGCATGGTTAGTCTGAACAATTGAACGTCAATTTGATCTTTATGCTTGTTGAATCTTTCATGAGCATAATTGATTTAAACATCTTGTACACCTTTGAAGATTGCACCTATCCTGTGTAGTTGTTTTATCTTGGCGAAACAGGATCTGGTTCGATTTCACTTCAAGTAGTAAACGTCCTTGCATTTAGGATTAGATTAGTATTTCTAAACCCTACATCTTTTTTCCTTTTTTTTATTGAGTTAGGATTAGGACCAAAAGAACCTCCATTGCTAAATCATACGTGTCAATTGCAGTACTTAGATTCTCTAGTATTCACCTCCATAATCCTTGAAACAACAAGTTACTTGAACAATTGTGTAAGTCCCTTTGTTGATTAACAGCAAAATCATACTTAAATCGCTGAGCTGTCTCTTACCGAAAACATCATAAGGAACCTTGGAGTTATCTTGTTTGATCACTTAGTTCAGCATCCGAGAGGCTTTGCTCAAGAGAGAGTCAGATACTCAGTATTTTACTCTAATTGTTGACTTGTTGAAAAACAACCATCAACAATACCTATTCAAGAATTTCTTCTCCAAGGAATCTCAGTCAGTTATGCACTTATCTTGTAAATGGCGAAACCAATCTGCCGCATGTCCAACAAGGGATTCAATGAACAATCTAACAAAAACATCTTTTTCACTTACCCCCAGAATTCCACATGCCACTGTGAATGCCAGAATGTGTTCTTCAACATCTTGAGAGCTTTCCCCACTGAACTTTGGAAAATATTTTCTTGGTCCTTTAGGCAATGGTGAATACACAGGGAAGGAAAGAGGCCCAAAGTGATTTCCACATGATAGGGAGGAGATTAGTGCCATAATATAATTATGAAAACTAAATCAACATAGGTCTCTCTTGGGATGGAATTGTTTTTGAGTATACTCATTTCACAGAGTCACCAACGTCCGTCTACGGTGAAGGAGACCCTTCAATTTTCTAGGAATACCAATTTTTGACCTTTGATAATCTCCATCTTTCTGTTTTCCCTAATATATCTTTTAGAAGTCAGATTTGAAATGATAAGGCTTGATAAAAATAGAGTCGCCAACTTCACTTACTGGTTAGCTCGTGGAAGATTTTGTTGATTGTTTAACTGATTCCTTTGATTACCCTCTTGATTTCTGCATCTATTATTAGGGAGTGCGAGGATAGGGAACTCTTTCTCTCTGTGGCATAGGTACAACAGCTTCCACAAAAATGACTTCTTGAGCGTTTTCAAAACGTTTGGCCTTCTCTCTCACAATTTCATCGATCTCTTCTTCTTCTTCTAACACTTCATTAACCTGATGGTATTGCAAATTAGACCTTCTATGTTGCCAAGCAAGCAACCTCAATCCTGTAATGATATCTTCTTGATCACCTATAAGCCAATCAACATTTGGTTGTAGAATAGGAGCGTTACGTCTCTGAAGAACCATTAGAGCAACTCAAAAAACATACTTAACAATCATGAAAATCCCTTGTAGAGTCGCCAAAAATCTGTTGGTTTACAGATTTGCCACTTAACTCTATATTCTCTTGCCCAGGCAAATGACAAATGTAACCACAGTTGAGTCAAGAAATAATAATATTTTATTACCAACTCTACTTATTTTACAAGGTGGCAGCTACCTTTTGTTGATATTCAACGAATTAAAATTCTATGATGCTTTTAACCAGAAAGCAAAGAAAGTAAATGCTTTTAACTAGAAAGCTTCGAAAGGAAACGTTCATGAAAATGATGTACCAATATTCATAAAAGCTCACAGACTGTAAATGATAAAGTAAAAGAACAATTGAAATCATCATCACCATAACATATCCATTCAAAGATGAACATTTACAGTAATGAAACTACCAACTGAATTCTCCAATACAAAGAAAGATAATCATAGATATAATATTCCACATAGGTAGAATGATAGCCCAAACATTATAACACAAAGACCATAAAATTTGAACCCTTTCAACTGTGTATCTTTTCTATATATTGAAAATGAAATATACGAAGTATCTAACTAAATTGAGAAAAGCAAAGTTTGCCTAACCAGAAGGATCCTTTACACTGTTCCATATCACATATTTATAAACATAAAATAGTAACTGTCTTCGAAAGAGGAACGGTTTCTTGAGGATAACCGTTATCAAGAAAGTAACCTTCTAAATTGGAAACAGTTACATCGATTCAAAAGTTGCCATGATTACCACTAACTACAAAGGACTCCAAAATAGGTAGCATCAGATTTCTCTAGCTCCTAGTTCCAAGTGAATTTCCATAAAGAGTTGACGTAGTTCAACACGCTCTTCCTCTTCTTCTAGAACGTCGATTGTCCTGCGATATTCAGCATAACTGGTTTTCTCTTTCCAAGCGATAGTGTGCAGTTGAGAGATGATATCGATTTGCTCCTGCTTAGGCCATTGTAGATCAGGTTGTAAAATAGGTAAAGGTTCATCATCCCAAATCTCGTTGTTAGCAGGAAGCCCCATTCAGAGAGTGACTTGGCTGGCAAGAAAACTAAATTCAGAGAGCACCACCACCCTTAATCATGTCAGGAAGTAATGATGGTTTTTAAACTTACTAATACAGTGCCACCTTTATGAGCTTCGTAACACGTCATTTAAGATGTAATTAATGCTACACTAATTTTATGCCTTGAGATACGAATCTCAAGGGTTGAGTTCGAATATTGTAACTCCCGAGAAGACATCCTCATTGTATGCCACACGAGCAGTCTGACGGCTGATGAGATCTTGAAAAATGGACGGCGTAGAGAAGTCGACAAATATGGTAATGGGAGCAATTTCTAGACTTTGATCAGAAAATTGAAAAATTCTTGAATAACTGTTGAAGATCATGAATCCATACTTTTATGCTTATCGGAGTTTCGATGGAAAAGTTCTTGAATTTTATCCTTTAAAATCAAATTCCGCATCGCCAAGTCGTGCCTTTTAAGAACCTCGGAACCTCGGGTCGGGGTTAGAGGGTTACAACAACTCCCGACCTAACGATGAAGAGCTTTATCTCATAAACTTTTCCACCTCTTTAATAAAGTTGACTTCTCACAACACTGGGAGAAATCGGAAAGTCGCAGAAGATAAGAACTTTCGAACCTTAGGTTGCGGGTTATAAAGTTCTAAAAACCCGCGACATGGCGATAACAAGAGGAAAAAGCAAGTAGATTACATGACAACGCGAAATTCAAGATGTAGCAAAAGTCAGCAGGCTAAAGCTGTATGAGGGGAAACTCATTGGAATTTTTTTATTTTCAAGTTTAGATTTTGAGACAACACAGTTCACAGCAGGTGATAGACCTGGTATACCCACTTTTGCTCCCAGGAACCAAGTTCCTGAACAGGACCCCACACAGGCTGAGTTTCAGGAGGAGATTCTGAGGGATTGGAGAGCATCCAGTGTAGAGTTTAGGGCCGAGATGACATTTGCCGAGTACTCTGACATTAGGATAAGGAATAGACCTTGCAGGGGAGGTAGACCTTGTTGTGACCAAATCACACATCGCCCCATTGCAAATGGGGACCCCCTTTTTTTGAGCTATGATGCTTTGCATGTAGTCTTGATGATGTCTTAGGTCCATTTCCTCTGTCGATCCAATAATGAGTTCCTCTTCTATGATCTTTGGTTCATGATTAGGAGACAGATGAACTTGCAGTGATGAAGAATCCTGATCAAACCCCGTCCAAATAATGAACATTGAGATCAATCCCGAAGTATGTTTGAGACCCTGAAAAGACTAAGTCTGATAGCCTGAAATCCTGAAATCCTGAAAAATTGACTAAGTCTGAAATCTGGTGAATCCTCCAAATTCTATATTCTGCATGTTAAATCCGGTGGATTCGAGACCTATCTCAAACATCCTGAAAGGTATATTGAAAAATATTTAAAGTATAAACTTATACCTAAATATATTTTTCAATATACCTTTACCTCACGAACCCTGAAAAATGCCTAAGTTTCCAGAGGATTCAAAAAGCTGATCCAATGCGACGGGATATTAAGGTGGCGCAAAATCTTGGCGCAAGATCTTGATAAATCACGCCGTTTTCAAGAAGATCTCAAGTTGATGATCTCTCGCGCTTGAACAAATGTGCCCAATGATAAGAGGATAGAAGAGGATTCCGAAACCTTCAATTAATGCGAATTTCAGAGGAAATCAATTCCTTGAAGTGATGCGCCAAATTGAGTGGAATTTTAGAGGAAATCGACACCTTGAAGCAATGCACGAAAGGTAGCATAGATGATGATTCCGACTTCCCCATCTAATCCGCCAACTTGAAGAGGATTTTTAATGTGCTATTCATTGCGCAAGTTTTAAGAGGATTGTGACATGCCTATCTAATGCGAAAATTTCAGAGGAAATCAATACCTCCATCCAATGCGCCAAAGGGAGAAGGAAAAATGCCGGGTGTCAAGGTGTAAGTTTTTGATGTTTCCAGAGGATTTCAAATCCTTATCTAATGCGAATTCCAAAGGATTTCAAATCTTTAACCAATGCGAATTTTAGAGGAAACCCCACCCTCCATCCAATGCGACCTAAGGATGGAAGGGTTAATTCCAATATGTAAATTTTGAGGAAATGCCAGAGGAAATCTAATCCTTGGTCCAATGCGCCAAAGAAGGAGGTGATTCTTTTCAAGTTTTAAGGCAAAATCAAGAGGATTTTCAAATCCTTATCTAATGCAAAATTCTAGAGGAAATCAAATTGTTAGTCTAATGTGCCATTTTAAGGTAATTGGAAGAGAGATTTGAAGGTGCTAGTCCTAGAAGATTGTAAATACCTCAACCAATGCACCACTAGATAGGGTGGTCTAGTTTAAGATTTTTGAGGACAAACAAGAAGAATTCAAAACCCTCAACCAAAGCGCCTAGTAGAAGAAGATCTCAAAATCAGCAACCAATGCGACCAAGGTGAAAGTGATCCGCTAAGGTGAAGGTTAGAAGAAGATTTCAGATACCTTAAGCAATACGCCGCTTCCATAATGAGGCTAAATTTCAGTATCGAGGTAAATTTCAAGAGAAGATCCAATGACCTTGATCTAGTGTGCTCAACACCTTTCCAGAGGATTTGAAATCTTGAAGCAATGCATCAAGATGGAGAGGCAGGTTCTAAGTGTTAGAATGCAAATTTTAGGATGTTTCAAGAGGATTTCATAACTCTCAACCAATGCGCTCAAGGAAGAAAAAAGTCCATTTTAGAATTTAAAAACAAGAAGTAATCAAAACTCTTATCTAATGAGCCAAAGAGGGAAGATAAGATGAAGATTTCAAACTCCTTAACTAATGCGCTCTCCTCAAAGATTAGAAATAGTGATTTAGAGTGAAATTTTAAGCAAAGATCTAATTTGGCATCTAATGCGCTTGACTTGGAAATGCATGAAGTGATTCTTATATGTTATAAATCAAGTATTATCAAGTATTATCAAGGAATTGATGTTGCTTCTTTGTTTGTTTGCAGGAGCTAGGAAATCATCCTAGGAGCTGAAGAGTTATTTCCAAGCGAGGGATGAAGCTAAGGAAAGGAGTTAAAGGCTGGAATCACTTTCATGTAGGAAGGAAAGTCAAGAAGCAGTCCACAAGAAGAAGGCATCATAAGCCGCTCAAAGTGATCACTTCAAGCATCATGTAGCTGCTTCAAAGGAAACTTTCATCATCCTTGTGTTGGAATTCTTCATCAAGTGGCATCAAGTTAAGATCGTCTAGAAGACATCCATCCGAAGGACATCATCTTCATCAAGACTTCCTAAGACATCCAGTCTACTTCAAGTTCCTTCGAGCTTCAAGATCGTTTTCAAGGAAGCATGTCATCAACTACATCATGATCATCAAGGACAAGTATCTGAAGTCACCTTCAAGTTGCAGAGGGAACACTACTCTAAAGGATTATACCTCAAATCTTATACATCAATGATATTATGTTAGATCTACATCAAGTTCAAGGACACTGGCAAGTACACTACTTCAAGATCATCGAGTTGGAACACTTCATTGAAACTTCCAAAGGCATTCATCCATCTAAGCTTCAAGCCTTTACAATTTTCAAGTCCAAGGAAGTCTCCTACTCCTACATGAAGGAAGCATCTACTACATCATTCTTCAAGAAGGATCATTCAGAGAAGATCATCATGTATCCTACTAGAAGATGATCATCTTACCTGCAAGAAGAAGAAAGAATCACAGTGTTAGTCAAATGAAGCAACATCTATCATATATCCAGTCAACAAGAAGAATGAACAAGGCAAGATCTACAAGATGTATTCCTAAACATACAAGTTCAAGCAATCGCATTGAATACATCACACAAAGATGATACAATTTTCAAAGTATGCTGAGTTGGCATCTATGTGGCGAGTACACATCATTCAATTTTGATTAGCCGCATTATTTAATGCATTAAAAGTATCATTTAATAAAAGAAGTCAAAGGGATTCCTATGTGGAGGAATATTTTAAATGCTTTCGCCTTACCTTATCACATTGGAAAACGTGCCTTCATTGCCTCTCTCTTTTGTGCTAAAAATAGAAAGTTGTTGTAACTACCTCTGAGGTGGCACGATCTAGACCCTTGGCTATTGAATTAATCTTAGCCCTTCATTGTATTCTGGAGCACTATATAAAGGCCTTGTTGCCTCATTTGTAATTCAGTAGATCATTAGAGAATAGAATGTAGGCAAGTAGGAGTAGAATAGGAGAGACTCGAAAATTCTCTGAGAGGATTTGAAGCTGTTGTAAATATTTTCAAGATTAATGCAAAAGACATTGGAGCTACTTGTTTGGTGTTAAGTATTATCTTGTGGAGTAACATGGTTT
The DNA here is from genome assembly GCA_027924645.1 of Cunninghamia lanceolata. Taxonomy (NCBI): domain Eukaryota; kingdom Viridiplantae; phylum Streptophyta; class Pinopsida; order Cupressales; family Cupressaceae; genus Cunninghamia; species Cunninghamia lanceolata. The sequence continues at coordinate 34,865,372 of BSBN01000072.1, forward strand.
CATGAATCTTGATGGAATTAAGAGATGTTTCAATTAGATTAGAAGTAGATTAGAAGCTCATTGATGTAATGTATGTCTGTACTGAATATTTGATCAACTCCTAGCTCATGCTTTTAACATTCATCGCTGGTGAAGTGTTGTGTAAAGCTAGTCTGAGCCTCATTTGCTTAAGTTCAATTGTGGATGCTTGTTTGAGCTGCGTCATTCAAAGGGTGCTTGTATGAGCCTTCATGATTTGAAAACCATTCGCGTAACCTTAGGAGATTGCACCAACTTCATGTAGTTGTAGGCATCCTTGGCGAAGTGGAGTTAGGTTGATTAGGAGTTTGTCTGTTTAATACATCATCATTACCTCGTTGACCTTAGATTAGTTTTCTAAACCCTCACCCTTTTCTATTTATTTGTTATTGAGACCTTGTATACATATCATCCACACTGTAGGAGAGATAAGCTGAATGAAAGAAGAAAGATCTAATGTAAGTCCCTTTGTGTTTAACAGCAAAATCATGCTTAGTCACTGAGCTGTCTCTTACATAATCATCAGAAAGGAACCTTGGAGTCATCTTGTTTGATCACTTCGTTCAGCATTCGAGAGGCTTTGCTCAAGAGGGAGTCAGATACTTTGTATTTCACTCTAATTGTTGACTTGTTCAAAAACAATCATCAACAGACCTTAGAATCAGGAGTTGCAGAAGAAAGTGAGCAAAATGACACTTCCCTATTTTGATGGATCGGGTAAGACCACCACGAGAGCTTGGGTCCAGAAATTGGATAGCTACTTGTAGATCAGTCCCATGGCAGAGGACGCCATTACTTATGCAGCTTTATACTTGGAGGGGACTACACATAAGTGGTGGAGCAACGATAAGGTCACATTGGGTCACGATCAGATCACTTCATATGTGGAGTTCACTACTAGACTGATCGACAAGTTTGACAAAAAGGACCCAAAGTTACAGTTTAAAGAGTTGGCACAGCTGAGGCAGAGTGGATCAGTAGACTTCTATATATCCGAGTTCCAGGACCTATCTATTATGGTTTGAGATATTTCAGAGCGCAGATTGGTCATTCTATTCATTGATGGATTATCAGACCCACTATGTGGTTGGGTTAAGGGCTTTGACCCTACTTCACTCCAGGAGGCCATGAAAAAGACTCGAGATATGGAGTCATCAGTGTGGCAGAGTAAATTTCAGTCTAAGGGCTTCCCACAAAGGAGGGATAAGGAGAAGGACAGGAGACCCTTCCAGAGGGATGTTGACTAGCATAAGGATAAATCAAACAGTTTGATGGATGACCGGCTCAACGAGTATAGGAGGAAAAAGCTTTGCTTTCATTGCAAAGAGCCATGGGATCCCTCACATAAATGTCCACACAAGGCTAAGGCCAAATTGATTGAGTACTATTCATCTGAGGAGACGCAGTCAGAGGCATCTGATTCACATTCAGATCAATCTTCAGACCATAAGGATGGTGGAGATGAGAGAGCATCATAACACAATGTTGGTAGTGGTGGTACTCTTGCCCAACTTTTTAGTTTTCAAAAGGTTGGTTCTTTCAGGTTGCGTGGTGTACTCGGTGGACAGCGTATCATCACCCTCATTGATATAGGAGCCATACATAACTTTATTGACGAGGGGTTGGTAGCTCGCAGGGGGTTGAAGGCAGAGGAATCCAAGCCTTCAAAGTGATGGTAGCCGACGGATTCAAAATGCAGTGTAATAGAAAAATATCAGGATTGAAGATAATCATGGGTGAGTATGAGTTGGTGGATGATTTCTATGTTGTTGGCATTGGGGATATAGATGTTGTACTTCGCATGCATTGGATGAGCCAGTTAGGAGAGTTCACCACGAATGTGTAGAACATGGAAATGAAATTTGAATTCAATGGAAAGAAAATATGCTTAAGAGGCTTGTCAGATGGTGGACCATGGGTGGTGTCACTGAAGAGGATGGAGAGGTTATTGCAACAGGACCAGGTAGAGTGGGCAGCAGAGTGCCTCATTATGCCAGAATTCCCACCATAACAGAAGGGCAGTTATCATCCTGATATTCGAAAGCTCTTGTCTAGGCACAGCAAGGTGTTTGGAGATATACCACTAGGAGTGCCTTCAGATAGAGGTATAGAGTACGTCATTGAGTTAGAGGATGGGTCTAAGCCCATCATGATCACCCCCTATCAACATCCTAAGAGACTGAAGGATGCGATAGAGAAGACCATTAAGGAGTTATTGGAGATGGGACACATTCAGTCCAGCAAGAGTCCCTTTGCTTCTGTAGTGGTCTTGGTTAAAAAGGATGGGACAATCAGAATGTGCATTGATTACAGGGCACTAAACAAGAAAACCATCAAGAATAGGTACCCTATTTCGAGGATTGACGAGCTGATAGATGAGGTGCATGGTGCCTGTTATTTTTCCAAAATTGATTTGAGGTCAGGGTACCATCGGATCCGTATGAGGGTAGAGGACATAGAGAAGATTGCTTTCATGTGTCATTACAGCCACTTTGAATTTCTTGTGATGCCGTTTGGATTGACCAATGCCCCTGCTACTTTCCAAAGTTGCATGAATCAAATATTCAGACAACAGCTTAGGAAGTTTGTATTGATATTCTTCGATGATATCCTAATTTTCAGCAGGACTTGAGAGGATCATATGAGACATCTGGAGGAGGTATTGAGCATACTGGAGAGTGAGTCCCTTTATGCCAAAGAGTCGAAATGTGACTTTGGCATGACTGAGCTACTTTATTTGGGCCACATAATCAGTGCTGATGGTGTCAGGGTAGACCCAGAGAAGATAAAGACAATTATTGATTGGCCCCCACCCACAAACCTCACACAGCTTAAGGGCTTCTTTAGACTCTGCGGGTTTTACAAGAGGTTTGTAAAAGGTTTCTCTCAGATAGCTGCACCATTAATAGACTTGACGAAGAAGGGAGCCTTTGAGTGGAATGACAGAGCTCAGCAGTGCTTTGATCACTTCAAGCACTTGATGTCTACTTGCCCTATGTTGGCCATCCTCGACTTCTCTAAGCCATTTGAGTTAGAGTGTGATGCATCAGGGGAGGGGATAGGGGCAGTGCTCATGCAGGGAAACACCCGATAGCATTCGAGAGCAGAAAACTTTGGAGTGTTGAGAGGAGCTACTCAGTGTATGATCGGGAGATGTTGGCCATAATGGATGCATTGGCCAAATTCATACCTTATCTAGTAGGTGGGAAATTCATCATCAAAACAGACCACAACAACATAAAATATTTTATGAACCAGAAGGATCTGAATGACAAATAGTAGAAGTGGGTTAGCAAGCTCCATGCCTATGACTTTGACGTTGAGTATGTCAAGGGGAAGAGGAATGTAGTTGCAGATGCATTGTTGAGAAGACGTCACTTGTGCTTAGTTGGAGAAATATCTGCTGATTGGAGGGAGTTAATTGTAGCAGAATATGCCAAGGACTCTTGGGTAGCAGGAGTCATTGAGGGCACAATCAGGGACGATAGATATTATGTGGTGAATGATTTGATCATATACAAAGACAAGATATTTTTTGTGCCCAGTTATCAGTTTAAACATAAGGTGATAAGAACTTTCCATGATACACCAATGGCTGGCCATCCTGGATTCTACAAAACTTACAGACAGGTTCGGGAGAGGTTCACATGGAAAGGGCTTAAGGAGGAGTTGCTAAAGTATGTTTGTGAGTGCCCCATTTGCCAGCAGAATAAGCATGTGCATACTTACCCAACAGGTTTACTACAGCCATTGCCTATTCCCAATCAAAAATGGGAATGTATCTCCATGGACTTCATTACAGGGTTGCCTAAGGTGCAGGGGAAGGACTGTATTTATGTGGTGGTCGATGGACTCACCAAATTTGCACACTTCACCATTTCAACAACTTTTACAACTGCTCAGGGGGTTGATTTATTCTTCAGGGAGATATTCAGGTTGCATGGGGTACCCAAGAGCATAGTTAGTGATAGGGACAACAAGTTCCTGAGTTTATTTTGGCAGGAGATATTTAGACTTTGTGGTACTGAGTTGACTCCTAGTACCACTTACCACCCCTAGAGCCAAATAGAGGTGGTGAACAAGTGCCTGGAGGGGTATCTCTGTGAATTATGTTTCTGGGCAGCAGAAGGCATGGATTAGATGGTTGCACTTGGGGGAGTATTGTTATAATACTACATACTGTTGTGACATTTTCACACATCGCCCCATTGCAAATGGGGACCCCCTCTTTTTTTTGGCCTGGTTCTAGTTTTGCTTTGATTTCGCAAGTTTCTTGCTCAGTTTCCACTTGGCTAGGGAAGAATTTCAATGCACTTAGCTCACAAGGAATTTGAAGAATGCTTGAAGTGAAGTAAAAGATTGATTTTCCTGAGGATAATTAAAACCCTAACTATCATTCCTTGATCAAATCTGGCCAATCCATGGCATAAGTCCAACATTCCATAGGAAATGTCTAAGTCCCTCACTTTGAGCACAAGAATCCGTGATGAATACGCTATCTTGTTCCAAAGTTTGAATCAAGGAATCCTGTTTCAAAGTTCCAATCTAGGAGTCTCTACCCACAGTTCCAATCCAAAACTCCAGTCTAGAAGTCCAATCTAGATTCCCATTCCAAGTTCTATCCGGAATCCTGTTCCACAGTTCCAAATCCAGGGTCCTGAATTCGTTAAAGCTTGTCACTCCATGTCAAAGTTCATCTTTCCTTTGGAAAATCCTGAATTCTTGGCTCAAAAACACGGAGAATTCCACAACACAACTCTAGGAAATCCTTAGCAAAATTTGGAAAATCCTCGTCAAAACCACAAAGTCCTGACTAAGCTGAGTCTAAATCCATGGAAAAAGGGGATGTACGCCTCAGGAAAAAATCCAAGACAAGGAATTTCAACTCAGGAAAAATCCAAGACAAGGAATTCCAACTCAGGAAAAATCCAAGACAAGGAATTCCAACTCAGGAAAATTCCAAGACAAGAAATTCCAACTTAGGAAAAATCCAAGACAGGAAATTCCACAACTCAGCACAGGAAATTCCATGACTTCAAATTCCATGACCCTAGGGAAGATGCGCTACTGCTCAAGGAGGAATTCCAGGATAGGAAATTCCATGACACTGTGAAAAATGCGACTATGATCTGGAAGGAATTCCTCGACAATAAAAATTCCAAGACCCATCCTAAAATGCGCCCTTGGTTTGGAAGGAATTCCTTGACAGTGAAAGTTCCAAGACCCATCCTAAAATGCGCCCTTGGTCTGGAAGGAATTACAGGATGAAGGATTCCATGACATTGGGAAAAATGCGACTATGGTTTGGAAGGAATTCCTCGACAGTGAAAATTCCAAGACCCATCGTAAAATGCGCCCTTGGCTTGGATAGGAATTCCTCGACGGTGAAAATTCCAAGACCCATCCTAAAATGCGCCCTTGGTCTGGAAGGAATTACTCAACAGTGAAAATTCCAAGACCCATCCTAAAATGCGCCTGTTGATGATGTTTTTGTGACACCACAACAATAGAATAAAATACCGAGTATCCTATCCTCTCTTGAACAAAGCATCTCATATGTTGAACTTCGTGATCGAATGAGACTGCTCCAAGGTTCCTTGGATGTCAGGTCTTGATGTGCACAGGGATAGACTTAGTGAAATGATGTGATTTGCTGGTAATCATGAGGGGGGCTTACGTGAGATTACTCCTTCGTGGACATGGATAAGTTCATTACTCCTGGAGCTTGGATTTGTGGGTGAATGGAACTTCTTCACAGAAGGGGAAAGACTTGGAATTCCTAAGTTCCACTCTTGAAGAGACGTATGATTTGGCGGTGAAGCTCTAGAAAACTAATCCTAGCGAAAATCTAAAAGAAAATACAAAAGATGAGTGAGGGTTCATGAAACTAAACGATGGAAAGGACTACTGTTGAGGATGGAAACTGGAACCAGTCCTTTGCTTCGGCATGAGACAATAGCTAGGCAAGGATGTTGCTATCTTCTGAGGGGAAGTAAGGATTTTCAGACTGCTCCTCCAAGGGACATGGAATTGAAACGTGCAAAAGCAATCGAAGTTAGACTTGGAAATAGTTTAGGCTAACCATGCACAGTGATTGCAAGCCATAGATCACCAATGGTATGAACAAATAGCTTCAATCAGTCAACAGTAATAATCATTATCATTCTATCTAATGAAAAGCTTGAAAGTAGGAGAAATAACCTCAAAAACTTTAAGATATGCTTCAAAAAACCAGGAAAACCATGTCAAAAATCCAAAGAACTATATAAACACCAATCTTCAATGCTTATATTATTGATTTGGAAAGTTTGTATACAATAATCTTGTTGATCCTTGAAGTTTTCAGCTCAACAAGAATGAGAGAAAAATCCCGTTTTCAAATGAGGCCTCTCAGCCTTTATACAGGCCAGCAAAATACAAAGAGGAGGTGAGGAGATTAGATCTCCTTGAAAACTGCACCAAACCCTAAAGGACCATGTCATAGGCCCTATGGAAGGACGCCACCTGTCTTGGAAAAAGCTGTCATCTGTCCATACTGACTAAGCTGCCTTGTAGGGAGGTGACTAGTCAACTGCCAGCTCATACTATTCCTTGGGCACAAATTTCATGGTGAACAGGAATCCTTCATCCTGAGCGCAGATGCTAGGGTGAACATGAATTTTCATGTGGAGGAATCCTTCCCTGAGCAGGGGCGCATTTTCCCCAAGGTCCTAGAATGAGGTTCCCTATCCTGGATTCCTGAGTTGGGATTCCATTCTCCCTGATGGATGGTGAACTAGACTCTTGTTCTTGGTTTTCCAAGGATTGATCCTCTTGTCCGGAATTGGAAACCCTAATATTCGACTTGAGTGATCTCTCCTATTTTGTCATCCTTGATGCAGGCATTCTCCGTGTCATTTGAAATCTCTGAAAGGACATCTGATCTTCTTTTATCCCTTATGTGAAGTCTGCCTATCACTGAACTAGAATCTTTGATGTTGTCGTTCTTGCACCAGTCATGTTGAGTGTTGGGTGGGAGAAAGGCGGGCACTGGAATGGAGTGATGTCCTTCATCTTTCCTCAGTATGCATGTGTAGTCTTCTTGTTATTGGAACTCCAGGAGCCTTGTAATGGTCATCTTCTTCGGCGTTTGAACCCTCCGCATCCACCCTGATTGTCCCGGATCATCCTTATTCATTCTCCTCATGGAACTTATCCTTGTCTTGGATTCCTGTAAAACAAGGGAAACCTCGAGTAGTTATGATGAACAAGATCCTTAAATGCAATGCAATCCAAAGGATAAAACAGGAAATAAACTTGCATGATTGGTCAATATGACTTATGAACTCTTGAACAAATAGAGGATTTTCAACACTTTCTGGTATCCTTCACACTTGGACTAACTTTTCCTTTTCCTTTCATTCCAGGATTACCAAGCACGCACAGGAGGAATTTCCAGGTCAGGGAGCAATTTCTAGTTGGTTCAGGAATCCTTCTTGTCCAGGTCGCATTTTTCACTATCAACAGGAATTTCCTTTGTCCAGGTCGCATTTTTCACTGTCAACAGGAATTTCCTCTGTCTAGGTCGCAAATTCCACCTGGAACAGGATTTTGCGACCTAGGCGCATAATCTAGTAGGTACTGCATTTTGCGACCAGTACAAATTCTCTCCTTGGGCGCAAATTCCCTGACCTACAGGATTTTGCGACTTTGTCAAGACAAGTTTTTCATGGTCATTTTTCGGCTAAGGATTTCATCATTTTTTTTCAACAGGATAGACTTTTTGACTTTGATCAAAGATTCAATCATTTGAAATAGGATCCAACAAGAAGAAATACCCTTTATCCCAAGAAATACCCTTTATCCCCTTAGGGAATTCCAAATTCCAAGGTGAAATTTTCAGACTGGTCAGGAATTCTTCCTCCATGCAGGTCGTAGATTCCACCTGGTGCAGGATTCTGCGACCAGGACAACATTTACTTCCTGGGCGCATAATCCAGTAGGTATTGGATTTTGCGACCAGGACAAAATTCCTCCCTGGGCGTAGATTCCAGTCCCTACAGGATTTGGCAACAGGATAAACATTTCTTCCTGATTTAGGGAATGATTCTTTCATTTTGAAATTCCCTCAGGAGCATGGGTCTTGGAATGACTTTTGGGTTCATTGTTCGAAATTTCACTAAGTGAAGGAATTTTCCTGTCCGGAAATCATCCTTGTTCAGAGGCGCACTTTGGTGTGGGTCAAGGAATGTCTAGTTCAGGGATTCCTCCCCGAGGATCTTCCAAGTCTCAAATTGGACTGGGTCTTGGGTTTTCCTGCCTTAAACTGTGGAATTTCTAATCACTCTTGATGAAGCTTCTTGACACTTGAACAAGGATTTATACCTTAAAACGAGGAACTAGCTCATTTATCATGGAATCCTTGAAGTTAACTTTGGAATCTTCCATTACCTCATGTCAGGGATCGATGAGTTTCACCAAGGGATGACAATCCCTTGGTGCACTCCGGACTCTGGATTTAGAACTCTGAAATAGAAATTAGGGTGGGTTTTGGAGTAGGACTCTAGACAGGAACTTAGGACAAAGACCAACGGAATGGAATTGTGAACAAGGACCTCCAGACTCTGAAGTTTGAAACATGGATTGGAAACATGGAACAAGAATCTGGATAGACCTTGGAACGGGATTCTGGATAGTAACTTTGGAATAGGATTCCTGTCCAGAAATGGAATTATGGACAGAGACTTTTGGACTGGAGTTTGGAACAGGGTTCCTTGATAGGAATTGTTGATGAGGTTTTTGTGACTACAACAACATTAGAATAAAATATTGGGTATCCTATCCTCTCTTGAATAAAGCTTCTCAGACACTGAACTACGTGATCGAATGAGACTGCTCCAAGGTTCCTTTTGTGTCAGGTCTTGACATGCACAGGGATAGACTCAGTAGAATGATGTGATTTGCTGGTAATCACGAAGGGGACTTACGTAAGATTGCTCTTTCAGGGTCATGGAATTCATTTTTGGGATTCAGACTGGGATTTGTGGGTGAATGGAATTCTTTCACAGATGGACAACTGGAATTCTAAAGTTCCATTCTTACAGAGGTGGATGATTTGGCGATGAAGCTCTGGAAAACTAATCCTAATGAAGATCTAAAAGAAAGTGAAAAAGATAAGGTAAGGGTTCAGGGGTTTAACTAATTGATGGAAGAAGACTGCTACTGGAGATAGAAACTGGAACCAGTCCTCTGCTTCGTCATGAGGCAATAGCTAGGCAGGGGTGGTGCTATCTTCTAAGGGGGAATAAGGATTTTCAGACTGCTTCAGTAAGAGACATGGATTTGGTCATACAGAACAGTCGAAGTTAGGTTCGGATTAAGTTCAGGCTAACCATGCACGATGATTTGCAGGCCACAGATCACCAATGGTATGAACAAACAGATTCAATCATTCAACAGTAATAATCTCCATCTTTCTAACTAATAAAAATATGAAAAAACAAGAAAGAACTTCAATATCTTTCAGATTTGCTCCAAGAAATCAATAAGACCATGCCAAAAATCCAAAGGAATATATGAACACCATTCTTCAATGCATATATTATTACTACAGAAGTTTATATCACAACAATCCAACTGATTTTGGAGTTTCAGCTCATAAGAAACTATGCAGAAATAAAAAAAACTAGCTACTAAGGAGCTCTAGGAGCTTCAGAATGATAAATATCAGAAAGGGAGAGAGAGAGATACAATGAGGCATCCCTCAGCCTTTATATAGGCTCTCAAAAATATCTTAGGGCAAAAGGAAATCAGATTTCCTTGAAACATGTGCACTGGGTTATGAATCCTAGAAAAGCAGGTGGGGGCGTCAGAATGTTCATGCAGGAGACCGCCACCTGTCTAGGTCGTTAGAATGTGTAAGGAAAAATTCTAGCTGTCCTGGTCGCCACCTATCTAGGACTCCTGGATAGGACTATCCTGTCTGTCTGGAACTTCCCCCTGCTCTTTTGTTTCTGCCTCTAGGAACCTGGTCAGGTGGTGCAGGAGCACCAAGGCTCAATGCAGCCTATACATAGCCTTTTTGATTTGTCAATTTTGAGTTTGCAGCATGTGGTTTTGTCTTAAGAGTTTTTCTAGTTTTCTGAAAATGCATTGGCGGGAGAAGCCTTTACTTTTGATCGGCCTATCGGCCCAAGTGGAATTCAAGTCAAAGAATGTATGTTTGAAGGTGTTCGGCATTTGTTCAACGGTTGAACCTCGCAGTTGAACCTCATCGTTGAACCCCGCAGTTGAACCTCGCGCCAAGGTTCAATGGTTAAACAGGTTTATAATTCTGATTGGTGAAGTTGGAACCGGTTGTCATTTTGTTCAACGGTTGAACCTCGCAGTTGAACCTCACCGTTGAACCCTGCAGTTGAACCTCACGCCAAGGTTCAATGGTTCAATGAAATCGTTGGGCACTTTGTTGAACGGTTGAAATCCGCAGTTGAACCTCACCGTTGAACCCCGCAGTTGAACCTCACGCCAAGGTTCAATGGTTTAGCGAAAGGAGTATGTATCGGGGTGATAGAGGAAAAGTAACACTGATAGAATGAACATCGGCATGACCGAAGATATCGGCGGGACAAATGTAAAGTTTGCCGATAGACATTGTTTGGGCGACGGAAAGTTTAAAGGGCATTGGTGAGAAACTGCCAAGAAAATGCAGAACTGAACCGGGCAGTTAGAAAACAAACAGGTCTGGAAACTGAAGCGTCCTATAACGGACATGGAATATTTATAAAATGTAGCATTCTTTCTGTAAGGCAGTTCAGCAGAGAAAAGAAGAATCGAAGGGAATTTTGATGTGAGAAGCATTTTTGATGTAAGAAGAGTTTTGAATAAAAATCAAATTCAGCAGTTCGATCAATCTGTGTATTTCTATTCTGTTTTCAGTTTTTTTATTCTGAAGTAGATTAGTCATTTCTTTTTCTGCAATTTTGTTTTCTTTTGCAAACCATGACTCTGTATTGATGATTCCTCAAGTTCCTTTGTACAGTATGGAGGCCATCAAGCAGAGTCATGCTTTTTGTTTGTTTTTCTTTTGTGGGGTGGTCGGATTGTCTACTAGAGGCAATGCATGCTTGTTCTAGGCGAGCTTAGTAAGGAGTTCGGCTAGACAGACAAGTAGGTAAATAGATTTGCAGGGGTGGAAAACAAAGAGGAAGAAAGTGAGCACCAAGCAGCCCAAACCCTTGAACAGAGAGGGAAGGGTGGGCAACGGGCTCAAAAAAGTTATGTGCCATTGAGGCAGTATCTTGGAAGTAGTGAGGATAAGGTATGTGTCCCACACCAAGTAGAGAAATGGAGTTTTCCATCTCTGCAAAGAGTTGAAGAATTTAGCTGACATTTTGTGTAGAAAGATGTCTGTTAGCACTTTGAATTGGTAGGGAGGCTAGTGTTGTCAAATAGTCTTGTACACCTACAGGATGCAGAGCAGGCAGCCTAGAGTCCTCCCTATCATCAGGGCAACTTCCAACTCCATAGGAATACTGGGCAGGTTCTCAATCCGGAACTCTATGACGGATGTGGTGGTGGTGCAGGCGACAAGGACATTTTCCCAATCCGCCCTCAGCTCCTGGATACTGTTAATGAGGATTAGAAACGAGGATGCATCCTCAAGATGGGATTCCTTAGTAGGATAAGTTGCTTTGAAGTATATGCTCCGCATCTTGCCTTTCAATATTTCCAAGTCAATGATCCCGTTTGGTGCTACATCCAGATCAAACCAGGTCTCCAATGATACAAGGATTTTGTCCTGGATTTCCTTCAACATGGCGTGGGCCCGGGAAGTGTCACCTTCAATCTTCTCCAAGTTATCCCTCTTCATGAGCAAGGCGGAATACCAGCTGAGGAAGTCATATACTGAACCTGCATGTATTACCTTGTTCTTGATCAAGTCTGGTTGCGGAGTGTTCATCAGTTCTTTTAGTCTAGGGATAGTTTTTTCCCAGACAACTATGAATTGCTGACATGTATCCAGAATTGCATGAATCCTGGCCAGAAGTGCTGTAACTCTGCTATTCACCTGGACGAGGTCTTCTATGAATCTATGTGCTCTATCCAAGATCTTCTCTATCCAGCCTTTTGTTGTGTGGCCGACTATCCTCAAAAATTCAACCTTAGCTAAGGAATCCTTAGTTATGCTTAGAGGTTGGGATGTTGCTCCTTGGGCGGACTGTAATGGGCCCATGAGTTGCTGGATGTGCTGCCGTAGCTGCTCATTCTCCTGTTTCAGCTGGTTCTTCTTTTCTTCTTCCTTAACCTTTCTCGGATGACGGTGACAGAATCCTCCAGTTCTGCCATTTCTTGATCCTTCGTGGTTGGTCCAAGGTCGACCTTCAAGATGTCAAAGTCATCAGGACTGATGTCTTCCTTTGCCTCGGTTATCCTAGGAATTGCCACTTCTACTCGGCGGGATCCGGACTCATCTCTGGTAATCTTGGAAAACTTCTTCACCTTCTTTGGAACTGCAGACTTCCCTATCCTGGCAAGAAAATCACCAAGTGCGGTGGAAGGATTATTCTTCCGCAACCTGTCTTGTAACCAGTTGGGCTTCGTGGATGGAATGGCTTCTTCCTGTGCTTCCTGAGGTCCTTGACCAACTTGTGGCGTGGAGGTGGGTACTTCTCCGTAATTGAACTCCTCATTGAGGAATTCCATATCAGGATGACGGAGCATGTCTTCAAGATGGGCCTCCCCTGGATCCAGAGGTAGAGGGTTAGGTTGATTTCCCACTATGAGGCTGGGAGTCCGTTCCCGGGTGGAATCCATGGACTCATTGTCTCCGTGATCATCCAGTTCATTTGGGACCACTTCCTCCTGCATGGGTCCCTTGCCTTTAATTGTTTGTACCTCTCCAAAAAGATCCATCTCGCGGATGGAAGAAGTGCTGGCAGAGTGAGGTTTGGATGCATTCCGCTCCTCTTGGTTGGGTCTGCTGATAAATTCCTTCCGAACCTTTACCCTCTTTGCTGGTGGATCTTCCGCAGCTTGGTTCCCTACTTCCTGTCTTCCCGCCTCTTGTGCTTTCACAGGAGTGTCCTCGGCCATATCTTCTTCGGAAGACTGAGAATCCAAGTCTCCCATCAAGTCGTAAGTTGGACTGATACCCATCTTATGCATTTTCTCCGTCTGCTGACTTATGCATTTCTGTGTTATTGTTAGCACGGGTGCCATTAGTTCGTCCAAGTGGGTGACCTCTGGATCAGACCAAACTAAGGGTGGAAGAGGCTTATCCTTTTCCTGCTTGAAGAATGGTTGGACTAGCTTACCATCCTCCTTGACTTGGTCAAGGATTGGAAAGATCCCGATGGCTCTGATCATGTCAACTGAAAGTCGGGAACACATCCTCCTTCGCACCTTGAAGTCATCTTCGGCATTTGCCCAATGGTCCTCCAGGTGTATCTTGTGTCTATGTTTCCTTCCGCATGCTATCTTGATGGTGTTAAATGGGTCAAAGTTCTCCCGTAAGGAATGAGTTACCAAGTTGTAGAACTGTAGCTCCTCTTCGGACTGTTCGGCGGCTAGGAGAGATGGGCATGACTCAACTTCATCTTCTGTCTGGATTGGATAAGTCACCCCAGCCTTCTTCTTCTTTTGGACTTTGTCATATGCCGAGAGTTGCCTTGTTAATTCCAACAGGACCATTTTGTCCGACGGATACCTTGGTAGTCTGTATGGATAACCGGAGAATCCCTGTACCCTGACGTATGTGAACTTCAGGAACTGGATGAACCAGGAGCCATATGTCCTGATCAACTGCTTAGCCTCGGGTGATAGCCTCTGGTGAATGCCTCCCTGGAGGGTCCTGGTAATATGCATGGCGAATGCGTCATTGAATCTCCAGAGCTGGTTTATGTTCTGAAGATGAAGTTGAGGATAGCAATTGTAGACCATGACCTGTCCTTCTTGATTGCCGATACCTCCTTTCCATGACAGTCCTCGATATTTGTTGTTCCTTGCCAGCATGTAGATCACATAGGAACTCATGTAAAAGGTCTTCGATTCCTCCAAGTTTTGGAATTGTGCATCAATGCTGTCGCTAAGGAGTTGAGCCCAATCAATCATCTTTGTTCCAGTGAGGACCTCTTCGATGTAGTAGAACATCCATGGCTCGAAGGTAGAGGACTGCTGACTTCCCATAATCCTGTTCAGCATGACGACGAGGTCTCCATGCTCCTGCTTGAAGTCGAACTTAAGGAGTGTCCTTGGCAACTTGGAATGGTGAGGCCTTTTCTTCTGCATCCATGTCTTATTGATGACTCCAAAATAGGTTGCCGGATCGGCTTGGATCATTTCGGCCGACTCCTCCTGGCTCATGAACTCGACGGGATTATAGACAGGGATATTGAAAGCCTCCGCAATCTTCTCTTTGGTGAAATAGGCCACCACTGTGTTGTTACGATCGACGACCATCCTTCGCTCCGGGTCATAGTGCATGAAACATTCCACGATCAGCTCGGAACAAGGAATGGCGGGTGGGAAGCATGCAGCGGTGGCAACTCCGTTCCGGACGATCTTGGCTGCGAGCAGGGATAGAGGATGTCCAGCCGTTCCATACATTCGTTTCCCAATTTCCTCCATGATTGAAGGATAGATGTTGGTGTCTCCGACGTTTGCCCATTTCGATTTGATTTTGGACTGTGGGATCATTCCTTTGAAGGCGGCCTTCACCTGAGTTTGTCTTGAGGAACCCGCCTTGGCCCTTGCCATTTACCTGTGAAATCAAGAAAAGAAAAGCAAAGTATGAGTTTTCCAAAGGGGCAAGGATAAAGGTAAGACAAGGATTTTATTCCCACACGTGGGAAGTCGGTACAACATTTTATGCATGTGGGACTAAATTTAGGAATTTTCAAGTACATAGGAAAGACAACAAGTATTTTTCTAAGTAAAAAGAATTTCTCCTATGTAGTGACATACCTCTCCTTGCACGAGGAACTTTTGGCCTTCTATAGAATTTCTGATTTTTTAAGGATTTCTTGACCTACTAATGGATTTTCTAATTTTTCTGCAGAAATTTTTGAGTTTTAATGGATGCTCCAACAAGAAATCTGCCTTAGGAATATTCAGAAATATGAGTTTTAGTGAAGAACTTACCTTGGACTGGAGGAGTTTTGTCTTGAAGAAGGAATTTCTGCCCTTGAAGGATGAATTTCTGCTCTTGGAAGGTTCAGAAATCTGCCTTAAACCTTCAGAAATTTTTGCCGTAATGACGAATTTGTCTTTAGAAATGGTAAAATCTGCAATTTCCTTGGATGAAGTTGTTCTTCCCTTGATGAAATCTGCCTTAATGAAGAATTTCTGCTCCTAAGATGTCTTTTTCTGCTTCTCATTTGTTTTGGATTTGAGTTGGAATGACTGAAAATGACTTGGGCGCCCTCTATATATAGGTAACTTAACCTCCTTGACACTTGGCCGACCCAGGCTAGCTTAAAAAAAAAACCTAACCGCCGTACCTTGTCACTGGTTGACTTAGCTTTTTGTCTTTTTCTCCCATGTCGGTGGTCGGGGATTTATGAGTGTCGGGGAATTTGCAATGTTGGGGATTTATGAATGTCGGGGAATTTGCAATGTCGGGGAATTCCTGATGTTCGGGATTTTGAGACGTCGGGGATTTTGCAATGTCGAGGATTTCATGACGTTTAGGATTTTCTTCCCTAGCATAACTCTTGAACTTTTGCTAAAATCCAGCTAAGTCTTGGAATATTTTCTCCTATGGAATCTTACTCAGATGGAAGGTTGTAATTTTGCACTTTGAACAGGAATCATTCCAATTTGAACTTTCCGGACGGAGATGGAATCTGCCTGAAGTTGTTCAGTTGCATCCATGACTGGGTGAGGAGGATTATTCAACAGGAATTTCCGAGTTCTAACATCCCCTGACGGACAGAAATTCACCTGTGGAGGAACTGGCGGGATGTGTCCTTGGGCGCAGATTCCTGCTAGTCAGGGATTTTGTGCTCAGGACAAAATTTGTCCTGGAGCGCGAATTCCTAAAGGTCAGGGATTTTGTGCCCAGGACAAAATTTGTCCTGGAGCGCAGAATCCTGCCAGTCAGGGATTTTGCGCCACTTGTTCTTCATGTTCAGTTTTTTTTAAGGATATTTGCGAAGGGTTTCATCACTGCGTTTTGGCAAGGATAGTTTTTCTTCTACTGGGCTCAAAGACTCTATCATTGAACACCAGAAGTACGTTCTATCTCCTTTAAGGTTTCTAGAGTCCGAGGTGAGACTTTATAATAGGCGAGGAATTCTTCCATGTAGGAGCTGGCAGACTGGGTTCCAGAATTTCATCATGCATGTTTGCCATTCTAGACTGGGTCAGGAATCTTCAGGGGCGCAGAATCCAGGAAGTCATGAATTTTGCGCTCAAGGACAAAATTTGTCCTGGAGCGCAGAATCCTGATGGTCAGGGATTTTGCACCCAGGACAAAATTTGTCCTGGAGTGCACAATCCTGAAGGTCAAGGATTTTGCGCCCAGGACAAAATTTGTCCGGGAGCGCACAATCCTGAAGGTACTGGAATTTGCGCCATTTAACCTTGGAATTCAGTTTTAGGAACTTTAAGTCAAGGACTTACATTTTCTTCAGTTTTGGAGTGGGATTCCAGTTTTGTTGCTGGTTCATTCTCCTAGCTACTCCACGGAGGTTCAGTTGTTGATACGGGATCAGAAATACGGAGTTCATTTCTTCCATCCTCATTTGTTCCATCCTCCGAGAGTCTGTTTTCGATGGCGAGACACGAAGTTTGTTTGTTCCATCCTTGTTTGTTCCATCCTCCGAGAGTCTGTTTTCGATGGCGAGACACGAAGTTTTTTTGTTCCATCCTTCGTTTGTTCCATCCTTCGAGAGTCTGTTTTCGATGGCGAGACACGAAGTTCGTTTGTTCCATCCTTCGTTTGTTCCATCCTCATTTGTTCCATCCTCTGAGAGTCTGTTTTCGATGGCAAGACATGAAGTTTGTTTGTTCCATCCTCGTTTGTTCCATCCTCACAGAATCTGTTACTTCCAAGGCGGGATGCGAAGTTCGTTTATTCCATCCTCCGTTTCTTCCATCCTCACGGAATCTGTTATCTTCACGGTGAAATACCGAGTTTTCAAACCAGACTGTGAATTCCTTGATTCAAGCATCTGCCGAGGAATCAGGAAATGATTTTCAAGCCTCCAGATTTGACTGGACAGGTCAGGAGGCTGAACTGGACAACTCCAGTCCTAGGGCGCAAAATCCAGTAGGTGCTGGATTTTGCGACCAAGACAAAAAGTTGTCCTGGGCGCAAAATCCAGTAGGTACTGGATTTTGTGACCTGGACAAAAATCTGCCCTGGGCTCATAATCCAGTACCAGCTGGATTATGCGACTAGGGATAAGTCTCCTGTCGCAATTCCAGCCTACCGGAGGGGAATTCATTAAATGCTGATTCTCTCCTGAAATTGCCCTAAGTCTTTTGATTTGCGAGTCTTCCGAGCTATGAAATGAGGTTGAGTGCCGGATCGGAATCAGAAGGATGTCTCCCAGATTGATCTTCTGGGCTGGAGCTGTCGGGCCGAGAATTGACTTCTATGACTGAAGATGATCATGCCAAGAAACGACAGTCTCAATTGAGTTCCGACTTGGTTGGAAGAAAAAACCTAGAGAGACTTTGAAACGGGATTCTAGACAGGAATTCCTTGAACGAGACATCTGGGATGGGCATTTTCGGACAGGACTCCGGTTTGGACCTCCAGGCTGGATTCTTGGACTGGAATCTAGGAATGATTTCCTGCAGCGGGACACAGAGTCTAGGAACAAGACTGGAATTAAGCTTTATGTCAGGAACGGAGTGGGTTTATTACCTAGGTGTGGAAAGACAAAATTCCCTCGTTGAGGATGAGAAAAAAAAAAAAAAACTCTTCCCAAAGGATAGTCCAGACTGGGAAGTTTTAGGGTTTGGGGCCTATGCAGGGGGAAATCTATGCATTCACTTCTCTTTCACACTGACGAGCCAGCCTAAGCTCCTGACGTTATCTAAGCTGCAAAAAACATTGCCGGATCAGAGTATGGGATTACCTTCAAGGATCCAGGCAAGGCAAAAACAAGGGGGGACCCAATTAGCAATTGGGGTTGATGTTGTAAAGTGGTCACAACAGGAACTTTGGAATAGGATCTTCAGGATAGGGAGTCTTGGAACAAGAACTTCTTATTCATCAAGGAGTTTTATGCTGAGGGCGAAGGATTTGGACCCTTTTCCATGGAAGGATGGACTCCTTCCATGGATTGGCCAGGTTTAATCGAGGAATGATAGGTAGGGCATTATTCATCCTCAGGAAAATCACTCTTTTCCTCACCACTTAAAGCACTCCTAATGTTCCGTGTGAGCTAATTGCTTGGACATTCTTTCCTAGCTTCATGGATTCGGTCAAGAAACTGCAAGATCAAAGCAAAAACGACGACGAAAGCAAGCAAAAGAGGGGGTCCGCATTTGCAATGGGGCGATGTGTGAAAACGTCACATCTAGCACCACCCTCGAACAAATGTTCTTGAACATTCCAAGGATAAAAGGTCCACTTAGAACTCGATATCAACAATACAACTTCCTTAGGCCATCAATCAGTTAAGAAATGTACTTGAAAGGAGAAAAGAGCCATAGACTATATCAAGACATCTATCTTTGTTGTTGCATTAAATAAATGTTTTCTTTTTAGAGTTGTTTAAGTGTTCCAATGATAAACAAGAGTCACAACTTCAAACATCCCTGTGCACACCCACATGTTAAGTCAGATGAACATGAATACTTGATCGAGGCTTCAAAATCAAAGGGTTAGTATAACTATTCGTATCCTGAAGATCTATTGTGTGTATTTGCGTTCATTCCCATATGTAAGCAACTAGGGTCATGAAAGTTCCTTTACATTAACCTACATGATTAGTAGGCACCTCCTGAACTACCTGGACATTGCCCCGCTGCTAGCGAGTGTTCATAGCCCCGACGGGTTTGTCTCGCAATTCCACTCGAGTAGAGCCCCAGTGCCAACGAGCGTCTATAGCCCCGGTATAGATTGCTTGATTGTCTATCTAACTGAGTGATAGTGTGTGATTGAGTGATTTTTCCTTTTTCCTTTTTCCCTTTTAATTATCAACTAAACTAGAATTTGGTAGAGTACAATGCAGTACCGCTACCCCTACAACAAATGCTTTTTGACGGCATAGGTTACGTTGATAACTCAGCTAGCTGGGTGTGGAATTCCGATGGCGGCAAAGGTGAACCATGGATTTTTCACTTAATGTAAGATCACAGAGTCTCTCCTAGTGACTTCCAGATTTCTTAGTGTGTAAAATATAAGATCTCAACATACTTAAAGCCATCCTAAACAGTCGATTTATCTTCCAAGAGCAAGCAGCATGTTATCCAAACATTAACAATGGAGCTCACACTAAATCTATCCGTTTGACACAAGTTTCTCAAAGGAAAACTAGGAAGTGTTCATTTAAAGATTTACTCAGTTTAAACGTATAATCAAAGATATCCATGTCGAGATGTAATATATGATTCCACACTCGAGTCAAGTACCAATCTAACAAAAGATAAGCTAAAGAAAAGTTATCCTGAAGATTCAAACAATTTCATGAGCAATTTATCCGAGGATCGAGTCTCATGGTGGAAGTGCCAGACTGTGTTTAGAAGTTCAACACCTCCTTTCACAAATCGGGATCCCCAGAAAAGGAAACCTAAAACTAAAGCGAACTACCAAACTAAGGAAAGCAAACTAACTGAGGAAAGTAAACCTAAACTAAAGCAAACTAAAAAGAAACCTATTTAACTACGAACAAGACCCAAAACACCTAAATACATAAATGATCTAGCATGATTTCTCAAGACGAATAAGAAAATAATGCACAAGTGACTGTTTGGAGTATAGCAAATTCGTCCTTGAATTCAGAGAAAACATCTTGCACACTACATTTCTCATATTCAAGCAAAATTTCATGCAGGATTATCAATTGTGGCAATTCAAAAGGTCCATGATTTATCCACAAACAAGTTGTTTTTCCTAAGTTGCCATAATCAAATTCATACTTTTCACAACTAAAACCAAGGAAAAAAACAACCTGGTATACTTCGTTTTCCAACGGATATTGTTTGCTTTCCATCAGTGCATCAGGAGGTCGCAATTGATGATGGATCATTCCTCTTGCAGTAACTCGTTCATCTTGGAATAACTTTGGCAAAAGCTCTTCATGCACTTCCTTCCTTAGATCTTACAGCGCCCCTTCAAATTGTTCTTTATTCTTGGACTCAATAGCTTGTACTTCTTCATTCAGCATATCCATAAGGTTGTCTTCCTTTCCAAGGATGCTTGAAATTTCTTGTGATTCATTCTCGATGCCCTCCTCTTGTAGCAAGAACAGGCGTTCATCAAGGATTTCCTCCTCTTGCAATGGACTTAAATCATTTCCTTCTTTGCCCGAGTGATGAACATCTTGTTCAACATCTTGTGCATCACTTGCATTCCTTTGGACATCTTCTATTACCTTTGCAACTTCTACTTAAGCAGGCCTTTTCTTTCTTGGAAGAAGATATGCAACTTGGCTCTCCACAATAGTACTTTGATTACCAAGGTCACTTGCACTCTCTTCATTATTGGATAAAATGGGAACGTCTCCTTCTTTGGACGATGAACTGATTTCCTGAAGACATTTGCTCCACAAGATGTCCAATCTTAATCGTGTCTTGGATTTTTCTTCCAACTTTTTCCTTGACTTGATGGATAGCTTCCTCACAAGACGAACATGTGAGTTTTGAATGAGCCGTGTTATGAATCCTACACCATCCCTCTGGAATCAACATATGTTCTGCAGGCAAATCCTTCTCAATGGTCAATCTCTTCTTGATCATTTCTTTGAAACTCATAAATAACTCCCTTTCATCAAATAGGGCGTCGAGCACCACTTTTGTAGGAACAACTAGCTCATGAACTTGTGAAAAGGAAAATTTCCCTTTCAAGGCTAATTCCATCCTTGATAAAAATGTTAGAAAATAAATCTCTTCATGTCCATTGGTGTTGTGGATTCTACATCCCTTCCGTGATGCAAAGTCGTCCATGCTCCTTGGATGAAGTTGTGCATTCAAATTCCACCAGAGTTGGAGAATGTTAACTTGAGGATGATCCATATTGAATTGCCTTCTTGAGAAATCCATGTCCATTTTTTTATTTTCTGAATTTGTAACTTTTTTTTTGTGTTTTTCCAGATATGAGAGATCTAGCAAATCTCAAATTCTCCTTTGAAAGCTCACGCTGGTTCCACATTCACAGTCCGGAATTCATTCAGCATTCCTTCTCTCTTCTATTGAACATTTGATGGAGGAATGACTTGAAATGGATAAGGCAATCCTTCTTCCAGCCTGGAATAAATGGAGTAATTTGTAGTTCATACCTGGAATGAATGGAGCAATTCCCTGATTGGCCCTCCTTCTAGTGCCAAAGATGTTGATGATGTTTTTGTGACACCACAACAATAGACTAAAATACCGAGTATCTTATCCTCTCTTGAACAAAGCATCTCATACGCTGAACTTCGTGATCGGATGAGACTGCTCCAAGGTTCCTTAGATGTCAGGTCTTGACGTGCACAGGGATAGACTCAGTGAAATGATGTGATTTGCTGGTAATCACGAGGGGGACTTACGTGAGATTACTCCTTTGTGGACATGGATAAGTTAATTACTCTTGGGGCTCAGATTTGTGGGTGAATGGAACTTCTTCACAGAAGGGGAAAGACTTGGAATACCTAAGTTCCACTCTTGAAGAGACGTATGATTTGGCGGTGAAGCTCTAGAAAACTAATCCTAGTGAAAATCTAAAAGAAAATGCAAAAGATGAGTGAGGGTTCAGGAAACTAAACGATGGAAAGGACTACTGCTGAGGATGGAAACTAGAACCAGTCCTCTGCTTCGTCATGAGACAACAGCTAGGCAGGGATGGTGCTATCTTCTAAGGGGAAGTAAGGATTTTCAGACTGCTCCTACAAGGGACATGGAACTGAAACGTGCAGAAACGATCGAAGTTAGACTTGGAAATAGTTCAGGCTAACCATGCACAGTGATTTGCAAGCCACAGATCACCAGTGGTATGAACAAATAGCTTCAATCATTCAACAGTAATAATCTCCATAATTCTATCTAATGAAAAGCTTGAAAGTAAGAGAAATAACTTCAGAAACTTTAAGATATGCTTCAAGAAACCAGGAAAACCATGTCGAAAATCCAAAGAACTATATAAACACCAATCTTCAATGCTTATATTATTGATCTGGAAAGTTTGTATAAAACAATCTTGCTGATCCTTGAAGTTTTCAGCTCAACAGGTAGTACAGAAATTAAACTAAGTGACTAGCTGCTCTAGGAGCATGGAGAAAGAATGAGAGAAAAATCCCCTTTTCAAATGAGGCCTCTCATCCTTTATATAGGCCAACAAAATACAAAGAGGAGGTGAGGAGATCAGATCTCCTTGAAAACTGCGCCAAACCCTAAAGAGATAAGTAAGACCATGTCATAGGCCCTATGGAAGGACGCCACCTGTCCTGGAAAAAGCTGCCATCTGTCCATGTTGACTAAGCTGCCTGGTAGGGAGGTGACTAGTCAACTGCCGGCTCATCTTGTTCCTTGGGCGCAAATTTTATGGTGAATAGGAATCCTTCATTCTGAGCGCAGATTCCAAGGTGAACAGGAATTTTCACGTGGAGGAATCCTTCCCTGAGTAGGGGCACATTTTCCCCAAGGTCTTGGAATGGAGTTCCCTGTCCTGGATTCTTGAGTTGGGATTCCGTTCTCCCTGATGGATGGTGAACTAGACTCTTGTTCTTGGTTTTCCAAGGATTGATCCTCTTGTCCGGAACTGGAATCCCTAATATTGGACTTGAGTGATCTCTCCTATTTTGTCATCCTTGATGCAGGCATTCTCTGTCACTTGAAATCTCTGAAAGGACATCTGATCTTCTTTTATCCCTTATGCGAAGTCTCCCTATCACTGAACTAGAGTCTTTTATGTTGCCTTCCTTGCGCTAGTCATGTTGAGTGTTGGGGGAGAGAAAGGCGGGCACTGGAATGGAGTGATGTCCTTCATCTTTCCTCGGTATGCATGTGTAGTCTTCTTGTTATTGGAACTCCAGGATCCTTGAAATGGTCATCTTCTTCGGCGTTTGAACCCTCCGCATCCATCCTGATTGTCCCGGATCATCCCTATTCATCCTCCTCATGGAACTTATCCTCGTCTTGGATTCCTGCAAAACAAGGAAAACCTCGAGTAGTTATGATGAACAAGATCCTTAAATGCAATGCAATCCAAAGGATAAAACAGGAAATAAACTTGCATGATTGGTCAATATGACTTATGAACTCCTAAACAAATAGAGGATTTTCAACACTTTTTGGTATCCTTCACACTTGGACTAACTTTTCCTTTCATTCCAGGATTACCAGGCATACACAGGAGGAATTTCCAGGTCAGGGAGCAATTTGCAATTGGTTCAGGAATCCTTCCTATCCAGGTCGCATTTTTCACTGTCAACAGGAATTTCCTTTGTCCAGGGCGCATTTTTCACTATCAACAGGTATTTCCTCTGTCTAGGTCGCAAATTCCACCTGGAACAGGATTTTGGGACCTGGAATGATTTTCTTCTTGGGCGCATAATCCAGTAGGTATTGGATTTTGCGACCAGGACAAATTCTCTCCCTGGGTGCAAATTCCCTAACCTATAGGATTTTGCGACTTTGTCAAGACAAGTTTTTCATGTTCATTTTTTGGCTAAGGATTTCATCATTTTGTTCAGTAGGATAGACTTTTTGACTTTGATCAGAGATTCAATCATTTGAAATAGGGTCCAATCGGAAGAAATACCCTTTACCCCATTAGGGAATTCCAGATTCCAAGGTGAAATTTTCAGACTGATCAGGAATTCTTCCTCCATGCAGGTCGCAGATTCCACCTTGTGCAAGATTCTATGACGAGGACAACATTTACTTCCTGGGCGCATAATCTAGTAGGTACTGGATTTTGCAACCAAGACAAAATTCCTCCCTGGGCGCAGATTCCAGTCCCTACAGGATTTGGCGACCAGGATAAACATTTCTTCCTGATTCAGGGAATGATTCTTTCATTTTGAAATTCCCTCTGGAGCATGGGTCTTGGAATGACTTTTGGGTTCATTGTTCAAAATTTCACTAAGTTAAGGAATTTTCCTGTCCGGAAATCATCCTTGTCCAGAGGCGCACTTTGGAGTGGGTCAACGAATGTCTAGTTCAGGAATTCCTCCTCGAGAATCTTCCAAGTCTCAAATTGGACTGGGTCTTGGGTTTTCCTGCCTTAAATTGTGGAATTTCTGTTCACTCTTGATGAAGCTTCTTGACACTTGAACAAGGATTTATACCTTGGAACGAGGAACTGCTTCATTTATCATGGAATCCCTGAAGTTATCTTTGGAATCTTCCATTACCTCAAGTTAGGGATCGATGAGTTTCGCCAAGGGATGACAAGCCCTTGGTGCACTCCGGACTTTGGATCTAGAACTCTGGAACATAAATCATGGTGGGTTTTGGAGTAGGACCGTAGATGGGAACTTAGGACAAAGACCACCAGAATGGAATTGTGAACAAGGACCTCCAGACTCTGAAGTTTGAAACATGGATTGGAACCATGGAACAAGAATTTAGATAGACCTTGGAACGGGATTTTGGATAGGAACTTTGGAATAGGATTCCTGTCCAGAAATGGAATTATGGACAGAGACTTCCGGACTGGAGTTTGGAACAGGGTTCCTTGATAGGAACTTTGGAATAGGATCTTCTGGATAGGGACTCTTGGAACAGGAACTTATTCATCAAGGAGCTTTATGTTGAGGGCGAAGGATTTGGACCCTTTTCCATGGAATGATGGACTCCTTCCATGGACTGGCCAGATTTAAACGAGGAATGATAGGTAGGGCATTATTCATCCTTAGGAAAATCACTCTTTTCCTCACCACTTAAAGGACTCGTAATGTTCCCTGTGAGCTAACTGCGTGGACATTCTTTCCTAGCTTCATGGATTTGGGCAAGAAATTGCAAGATCAAAGCAAAAACTATGGCGAAAGCGAGCAAAAGTGGGGGTCCCCATTTGCAATGGGGCGATTTGAAATTCCATTTTCTAACTCAGGAAGGAATTCCTTTCCAGGAACCTAGGGAAAATGCGCCCCTGCTCAAGGAAGGATTCCTCCACATGAAATTCCAGAACAACCTCTGAAATGTGAAATCCAACCTCGCAGAATTGGTGACTTGTAAAAAGCCAGGTGAATATGGAATATGTGCCAAAATTCAAAGGGAAATGCAACACAGAGATGGAATTCCAATTCCAAAGTACCCAGCACAAGGACACAATTCCAAGTCCAAAGTTCACTGAAAGGACAGGACAAGGTGGCGCCCTGGGACAGGTGTCAAATTTTCATTTGCCAAGAGTGGTGGCAGCCTCACCTACCTCCTCATTAGGGTTTTACTTGACCTAATTTTGGGCATGGATTCCAAGGAAATCAGATCTTGCTCTCTATTGTACTTTTGGATGCCTATATAAAGGCCTGAATGCCTCATTTCAAGGATTCCAATTCCATTCTTTTTTCATTCAGGTTTCACTAGACATTAGAGGAGGATAGTTAGCTGTACATTTCTGTTACACTCCATTTCTAGAGCAAGGAACTTTGAGGAATCAGCAAGATTGTTGTGAGACATATTTCCAAATCAATATACGACCATTGTGGATTGGTGTTTGTAGCATTCTTTGGATTATGACATGGTTTTCTGATTTCTTTGAAGCAAATCATAAGCTCCAAGATCTAAGTTGTTTCATTTCTATTTTCTTTCAATATTCCTTAGTTAGAATGATGGAAAACATTACTGTTGATGCATGATTGAAACTTCTAGTTCATACCATTTTTGGTCTGTGGCTTGTAAATCATAGTGTATGGTTTGCTTGAACTCACTTCAAACTTAACTTCAGTTGTTTCTACATATTTCATTTCCATGTTCTATGTTGTTGCAGTTTGGAAATCCTCACCTGCACCTCAGAAGATCGCACCATCTCTGCCTAGTTGTTGCGTCATGACGAAGCAGAAGCGT
The DNA here is from genome assembly GCA_027924645.1 of Cunninghamia lanceolata. NCBI lineage: Eukaryota > Viridiplantae > Streptophyta > Pinopsida > Cupressales > Cupressaceae > Cunninghamia > Cunninghamia lanceolata. The sequence continues at coordinate 34,891,529 of BSBN01000072.1, forward strand.
GGTTCCAATTTCCATGGATCAGCAGTAGTCCTTTCCGTCAATTAGATTCCTGAACCCTTTTCTTTCTTTTACATTTTGTTTTTAGATCTTCACTAGGATTAGTTTTCAAGAGCTTCATTGTCAAATCATACACCTCTTCAAGAATGGAACTTAGAAATTCCAAGTTTTCCCTTGTTTGAGGAAGTTTTCATTCATTCACAAATCTAAGGAGTAAGGAGTGAATTCCATGTCGATGAAGGAGTAATTTCACGTAAGTCCCGTTGTGATTACCAGCAAAATCACATCATTCCACTGAGTCTATCCCTGTGCATGTCAAGACCTGACATTCAAGGAACCTTGGAACAGTCTCACTCAATCACGAAGTTTGGCGTTTGAGAGGCTTTGTTCAAGAGAGGATAGAATACCCAGTGTTTTATTCTAATGTTGCTGCTGTCATAAAAACCACATCAACACATACCACATGTCTACCAGATGACTCCTTTTAGGGCACTATATGGTTATGATGCCCCATGCTTCACAAATCTCTTACTTGGCGACAGTCCGGTGCGTAAGGCAAAAGATCTTTTACAGGAGAGCCAGATAGTAAAAGAGCTTAAGGAGAATCAACAGAAGCTTTATGGTGATCAACACCGAGTGGAGAGGAGTTTTGAGGTTGGAGATATGGTGTATCTGAGGCTCCAACCCTACATGTAGTCCACTCTCAAGAAGAGTGGAGCAAAAAAATTAAAATCCAGGTTTTATGGCCCATTCAAGATTACTAGAAAGGTGGGTGAAGTGGCATATGAGCTCGAATTGTCAACAGATAGCAAAGTACATAATGTGTTTCATGTCTCCAGGTTGAAGAAAGCTCTTGGCCACAATGTCATTTTTTCAGTAGAGCTTCCATTGTTGGATGAGGAGGGGAAGTTAATTCTTGTACCAGAGGCTATCATCGACATCCATGAGAGGAATTTGAGGAAAAGGGTCATCAAAGAGTCCCTGGTTAAGTGGAAGAATTTACCAGTTGAGGATGCCACTTGGGAGAGTGAACAGATATTGTAGCATCTTGAGCTGAGGTTGCTTGAGGACAAGCAATCTTGGGGAGGGCAGACTGTAATATCCCCCATCTAACCCATTAGATTAGTGGACAGAGATTGGCCTATGGCCAGACTCTTATAGGCTAATGGAGATGTTTAGGGGATCATTTTAGGGGACTTACTATTTATACTAAGTCAGGTGCCGGGCACTTGCCATTTTTAGCAGGGCAGTTGTGGAGGTCCTTTGCACAATCTTCATGGTCTCGATATGACTAGAGCTCAAATTGATATAATATAAGTCAAATTAAATATTTAACTTATATTACTTTATGAGACCTCATAGTGAATTTAAGTTATAAAGTTATTTTATAAAGAGATGTTATAACTTAAAGTTGTCTCCCTAGGGATGGGCCCCCCTCATGGAGTGATAAGGGGTTGAAATATAATTTAAAATAATTAAAATTTATTCCCTCTTGGGCGTTGGACAAAGAGGCAAACAAAAGGACCAAAAAGAACCTCATTTGGCATGCGAAGATTATTGGATTTTGCTCACTTGTGAGTTTGTTGTGCTTTGGCATTGAGCTTGGCCCTAGGGTTTTGTTATTGACAGTGTTGGGACGAAAACTCCTACATTGATCCCTTTCCTCATGCGTGGAAGATCGTATCAGGAGAGGTTATTGGAGGCTTCATACAGAGGTCTCATTTGTGCATTCAGACGATCCATTTTGGAGTTGTTTTGAGCATGGAATGAAGGTATTCAGAGGAGTTCAATATTGCAGTTGATAGAGGAGTTCTGAAGAGCAGATTTATGTGATTTTAGCAAGGTTTATTACTGCCATTGACATTGTTGATGATGTTTTTGTGACAGCACAACAATAGAATAAAATATCAAGTATCCTATCCTCTCTTGAACAAAGCCTCTCAAACGCTAAACTTTGTGATCGAGTGAGACTGCTCCAAGGTTCCTTGAATGTTAGGTCTTCACATGCACAGGGATAGACTCAGTGGAATGATGTGATTTTGCTGGTAATCACAAAGGGACTGACGTGAAATTACTTCTTCATGGACAAAATTCACTCCTTACTCCTAGGATTTATAAATGAATGGAACTTCTCAAACAGGGGAAAACTTGGAACCTATTGCTTCCTCCAACAGAGAGATTGGGATTTCATTGCTTCCTCCAAGGAAAGACCTGGATTTCACTATCTCTTCCAAGGAAAACAAGGCATAGGCTCTTAGTTCTACCTCTGAGTAGGGAATGATTTCTCAGTGAGGCTCCTTGTGGACTATTCCTAACGAAGATCTAAAAGAAAATGCAAAAGATGGGGTAAGGGTTCAGGGGTCTAACTGACGGATAGGATTATTGCTGAGAATGGCAACTGGAACCACGCTTTTGCTTCGTCATGAGGCAACAACTAGGCAGAGATGGTGCGATCTTTTGGGGTGTAAGGATTTTCATACTGCTTTGGCATGGAAAATGGAACTGGAACATGCAGAAACAATCGAAGTTAAGCTTAGAATAAGTTCAGACTAACCATACACTATGATTTGCAAGCCACAGATCACAAATGGTATGAACTAACGGTTTCAATCATTCACCAACAACAATATTTTCCATCACTCTAACTAATGAAAGCTTGAAAGATAAAAGAAATGAAACAACTTCAGAAACTTAGGATTTGCTTCCAGGAAAACCATGCCAAAATCCAAAGAACTCTATAAACACCAATCCACAATGCTTATATTATTGATTTGGAAAGTGTTTTTGCAACAATCTTGTTGATCCTTGAAGTTTCCAGCTCAAAAATGATACAAAAGTAAAGCAAACTATCTAGCTGCTCTAGGAGAATGAAAAATGTGAGAGAAAAAGTCCCTTGAAATGAGGTGCACCAGCCTTTATATAGGCAACAAAAGTACAAAGAGGGGGGGGATCTGATCTTCCTTGGAACCCGTGCCTAACTTAGGTCAGACAGAAACCCCTTAAAAGTGGTAGGTGAGATTGCCACCCCTCTTGGCAAATGAAAAGTTGACACCTGTCCTAGGGCGCCACCTTATCTTGTCCTTTTGTAGCCACTTGTTATGTTGACTGGGATTCCAACAAGCTATGGCCTAGGTGGGTGCCACCTCAACATATTCCTTAGAATTTTGTCTTTTGTGATGTGTACTTTGGAATTGGAATTCCATCATTGTGTTGCATTTCCCTTTGAATTCTGGTGCATATTCCATGTTCCTCTGGATTTTTTCAAGTCACCAATTCTGGGAGGTTGGATTTCACATTTCAGAGGTTGTTTTGGAATTTCATGTGGAGGAGTCCTTCCTTGAGCAGGGGCGCATTTTCCCTAGGGTCTTGGAATGGAATTCATTCCTGAGTTGGAATTCCCTGTCTTGGAATGGAATTCCTCGTCCTGGATTCCTGAGTTGGAATTCCTTATCCTCGGCATGGATTCTCGTTCTTCCTGATACTGAACTTGATCCTCATGATGAATGGTGCATTGTACCCTTGTTCGGAACTAGAATCCCTGATGTTGCCTTCCTTGTGCTAATCATGTTGGGTGTTAGGGGGAGAAAGGTGGACACTGGAAAGGAGTGATGTCCTTCATCTTCCCTTTGTATGCCTGTGTAGTCTTCTTGTTATTGGAACTCCTGGATCTTTGAAATAGTCATCTTCTTCAGCGTTTGAAGTCTCTGTGTTCATCCTGATCACCTTGGATCATCCTTGAACATCCTCTTCATGGAACTTATCTTCGTCCTGGATTCCTGCAAAACAAGGGAAAACCTCAAGTAGTCATGATGAACAAAATCCTTAAATGCAATGCAATATGAAATGAAACATGAATGATTTTGCAAGATTTAATCAATTTCACTTATAAATTCTTGAACAAACAAAGGATTTTCCTCATTTTCTGGCATTCTTCACACTTAATTGACTTTTCACTTTTTAGGATTACCATGCGTGCACAGGAAGAGTTTCCAGGGCAGGGCGCATATGGAAGTTGGAGCAGGATTCCTTGGACAGGAATTCCTCAGTCAGGAATTCCAGGTCACAAAATCCAAGAGGTCATGGATTCTTCAGTCTTGGATTAACGAGCATCTTCTTTCTCAAATCCTCCATATCAATGACTCCATCCTACCCTGTAGGTGAATTTCTGCCTTTTCTTCAATAGACTCTTGATTTTTCTAGTGGATTTCTAATTTTTTTAAATGGATTTTTGGATTTTGTGAAGAAATTTGTGTTTCTCTAATGGATTTGTTCCACGAAATCTGCCCTTCAACTTCAGAAATTCCAACTCTTCATGAGGAATTTCGCCTTGGAGATGGTGAAATCTGCTATGAAATTCGCCTTCCAAGTGATGAAATCTGATTTTCTTGTGCTGAAATCTGCTTTGGAATAATTACTTCTACCTTTTGTTGGAGCTGAAACCTGCTTTATGTTTTGGATTTGAGTGAATGTGTTTGAAATGGCTTGGGCGGTCTCCTTTATATAGGCGCTCTAGCTAGTTGGGACACTTGGCCGACTGGGAATGGCCGACCCAGTGCCTAGGTTTTGTCCTTTTCTCCTGGCCACCAAAACATGGCCGACCTTGCTATTTTGTCTTTTCCTCTTCAGGTGGTGGGCACATTTTAGGGAGTGTTGGGGATTTCACCTTGTCAAGGAATCATACCTTGTCCCAATTTCCAGTTGGAACTAGATTTTCCACTTGGGCGCATATTCCTAAGGGTGCTGGATTTTGGCAACTTGAACTAGAGTTTCATAATTTTGCTAAGGGTTTATCAACTTGGCCTCTATTTTATCTTGGAATCCTGCAAGGATGGTCTTCACGATCCTTATCCATCACTTGAGTGCAAACTTCATGGTGTAGAGTGCAAGTCCAAGGGGGTCCAGGAGTCTGAGCGCATATTCCACCTTGGACAGTGTTGATGTGTTTTTCTTGCACATGCAAACTCAGAATAAAATACTAAGTATTCTATCCTCTCTTGAACAAAGTCTCTCGAATGCTAAACAATGTGATCAATCGAGACAACTCCAAGGTCCCTGATTCGTGTTTTGCTATGGATAGACTCAGTAGTTGATATGATCATGCTGGTAATTACAAAGGAACTTACGCTAAATGTACTCCTTACTCAACTCAAATGTGTTACTTCTTCCTTATGAAATGGAACTTCTTCTAACTGGCTACGAAAAGAAAATGCAAAAGACAAGGGTTTAGAAAGTTATACTAAGGACAATGATATGATGGACAATACTTTGATAGACAAATTCCTTCCAACCGAGCTTCGCTTCGCCATGAGAACAACAACTACACGAAACTAGTGCAATCTTCAAAGGAAATATGAAGGATTTTCAAACTGCGAACATGCATCCAAATACCCACATCTGGCACAACTTGAATGAACATCCACAATCGAACTATTGGAACATGAGGTTCAGACTAACTTTGCATTGCAAATCAGCATCGACAATCCACAAAAAGTATGAACCGAGGAATTCATCAAATATCTTCACATTTATTCATCAAATCAATGAACTTTATATAAAATCTATCTAACTTGCTTTGAATCATCTTCAAGAAATTGGAAACCATGCTAGCATCCCAAAACAACACAAGTTTCACCAAGCTTCAATGAGAATGTGTTTATTTTGGTAGTATCTACAACAATTTGCCAAAGTCTTGTCAATGCTTCAAGAGCTTCTACTCTAACATTCTACCTCCTAAGAACTAATGATATATCTAATGTATCCTCCCTTTACAAATGAGAGAAGTGAGCTTTATATAGAGCCCAAGAATTACAATGAATGGCCCAGATTGATTCATGAATCAATGGCTCAAATGAAGACAACAAGACAATTTGTTACAAAAGTTGCTATTTTTAGAATACAAGAGAGGCAATGAAGGCACATTTCCCAATGTGATAAGCATGAAAATGGAATCTTTGGAGTATCTCCACATGGGTGTCCTTTCTAGCTTCCTCTTATAGTAGATACATGGAATGTAGTCATGCGATGTGGCGAATTGTGATTGGATTGATGATGTGCACTTGCCACCTCAGCCTGGAGCGAACTGGTTTGCTCTTCTCCGCATTCACATTGCTTGAAATATTTTCCCAAATTATGAATTTTTTGGAGTAGTCTTCAATTTTGGATTTTCAACTTTGGAACTTTGCATCTTTCAAACTTGTAAATTTGGGAATTTTGTCGAATTTCCTTTTGTTGTCTTGACATTTTCGTACTTTTGAATGTAATTCATGAATTACTTGATGTACATGCTCATTCTCATCTTGTGACGTTCTTGTTCTTGTACAACCTTCAAGTTGAATGATGCAGGAAGATGTTATGTATTTGTATTCTTGGAGTAGATTTCATGAAATATAGGATGCCTCTGCTTGAATTCATGTACAAGTGAACTTGAGATCTTCAGGAGTTTGTTGCTCTTGTGATGTTGTAGCATTCTTGTGCTCTTGAATTCTTGTGCAGGATCTTGGAAGTGGACTTGATGAAGTTCTTCGATGGAAGTGTGATGATGAACTTGAATTGTTGATGAACATGCAAGGTAGAATGATATTCTTCACTTTCGGATGATTAAGCTTGCAAACTGATGATGAAGTTCCTATCTCTTCGGTGAAACTTTCCTCTGGAAGTTGGATGATGACGAGCTCCTTTCGGATGTAGGATGAATGAACTTGATGGCATTTTGATCCTCTAGATGCTCTTCTAGATGACTTGCTTCCTCGCCTCGCATACTTCACTCTTTCACTTGATCTCGCCCTCCTTCAACATTCATCACCAACCTACAAGCAAAATACCACAAGTCAATACATCAGCATGATACAAGATATATAAAGGAACTTTCACTACTAAATACACCTTCCTCACAAATGTGGGAAAAATCAAACAATATTCATATATTCACCAAACAATTCGCAATTTAAGCCAACTTATTCATTGTTTTCCATGAAAATTTTCAAAAAGGTGGAAAATGTTTGGGCTGCTCTAGAACATTTTCCCATTTTGCAACTTTGACACTTCGAATTTTTCTTGTTCTCTACTACAAGTTTTGCTTCTTCTTTTGATGAATTTTCCTTCAATTTCAATGATCTCACATTCAATTTTGCATTTGTAATAAGTGAAATTGCCTCCTCTACAAGGGCACATATTGCAAGCTAAACAGAAATTTCCTTCATTTTTCTTGGGCTTTTGAAACTTTACAATTTACCTCCAAACTTGCCTTTTCTTTGTCAAATTTTTGAAATCTTTGCATTAGATGCTTATTGAATCGTCATGAAATTGGAATCTCTTCAAAATGGGAAGGTTGAGAAGGGCACATAATCCTTACTAAAGAGGATTTTCCGCTCTAACTTGGGCATTTTCACTTCTCTCAACTTTCATCTCTTCAACATTTAGGCGAATTTGAACTTTTGACATTGAAACTTTGTTAATTCCTCTCCATTTGATATGAAATGACTTTCTCATAGCATGGGCGCATTATGCTCACTAAAGAGAAATTTCCAACCTTGTAATCTTCTTTCAATACTTAGGCAATTTTGTGAATTTCCATTTAGAGCGCATAATCCTTGTGTACAAGGATTTTCCTCCTTTTCACTTAAACACTTAGTCAATTTGCGTGATCTTCTTCAACTTTTGGCGAATGATGTAAGGTGTCTTCTTTCTCAATAATTGAATCATTTTAACACACTTCAAAGACCACCTACTTGGGCGCAAATTCCTCACTAAAGAGGATTTTCCGCTCTTCCAATTCACCCTCTAACTAGGGCGCAAAATGCAAGGGGTAGAACAATTTCCCCATTTTGGTATTCTATCATGACCTTCACTTGAACTTTCAAAACAAGGTTGAACTTCTCAAGATGTTTCATACTTAGCTAAATTTCCTTGTTACAAGCTCCTAGGGCGGATATTGCATTAAGTAGAACATTTTGCACATTTTGCATCATCCTCTAGGTAGGGCACAAATTCCACTTGGAGAACATTTTCCACCTTTCCATTTCCCAGACTTAGTCAAATTTTGCACACTTTCACCTTGGGCGCAAATTGTAGGTTCTAGAACAATTTGCTCACTTTGCAACTCATCTCCAACTAGGGCGCAAAATGCAAGGGGCAGAACATTTTCCCCATTTTGCATTCGATCATGACCTTCATCTTTCAAACACTTCACCAAAATTCCTTGTTACAAGCTTGGGCGGAAATTGCATGCTCTAGAACATTTTGCACTCCAAGTTGGGCAGTTTTTGAAAGGTGTAGAACATTTTCCTTCATTTGGCACTTAGGTTTTTCCTTCAAATTTCAAATGTTGAGTGAATCTTCTACCTTGGACTTCCTTCATTGCCTTAAACATGGATTGAGTTTCAACATCCTTCACACTTCATGCATTTATCATGAAATTCCGAGGGCACATGTTGTAGGCTTGAGAACAATTTGCAACTAGGGAGGGCGGATTTTGAAGGGTGCAGAACAATTTCCTCCATTTTGGTACTTCAAAAATTCATCAAACTCCAACTTTCTTCCAACTCCACAAAGCAATTTGTCATATTCTTTGCAATTATTCTCGAGAATTTTCCTAAGGCAATCATGCATTCAAAAATGGAGACCTTCAACCTAGGGCAGAAATTCCTTGAGGCAGAGCATTTTGCGACCTTGCTATACTTAGATATTTTTTGACTTTCTAAACCTCTTCTTGATGATCATTTCACCTCAAGCATTCAATCATTACTTCAAGCATTCACTCCAAACTTTCAAGACAAGCTTCAATTTTCAAGACTTTTCTTAACAACTTTCTTCGTAACTACCTAGGGCGAAAATTGCACAGAGTAGAACAATTTCCTCCATTGTAGGGTGGATTTTGCATGCTCCAGAATATTTTCCTCCATTTTCCTGGGCGCATATCGCATGATGTAGAACAATATCCGCCCAAGGTCCAAGACTTCAACTTTTTTCGCCTGATTTTGACATGTCCTAGATGGAAGTATATTTAAAAATATATTTAAGTAATATCTTGAATTTCCTATACTTTAAATATTTTGAAATATACTTCTAGGATGTTTGAGATAGGTCCTGGATCCATAGGATTTAACATGCAGATTCTAGATTTTTGAGGATCCACCAGATTTCAGACTTAGCCAATTTCAGGATCTCAGAACATCAGGATTCCAGACTTAGTCAATTTTTAGGACTTCAGGACATGCACTAGAATGAGAAGATATGGACTCCTTAGCCAGAATATATCGAGACTTAGGCAAAACTACACTACCAAAACCCTACGAGCTCAAAGACAACCTAAACCCTAAAGCAAAGCAATGACAAAAAGTAGAAAAAAGAGGGGGTCCCCATTTTTAATGGGGCGATGTGTGATTACGTCACAACAGACAGGAATCTACCTCCTAAGCGCAAAATCTAGCCTGAACAGGATTTCTAATCAGGAGCGCATTTTCCAGTACCAACATATTTTTCATCTTGTTGCATTTTCTAGTAGGAACTGGTTTTTCCCTCTAGGTCGCATATTCTAGTGGGAACAGGGTTTTCACCTAGGGCGCATATTCCAATGGGAACATGATTTTCACCTTGGGCGCATATTCCAGTGGGAACAAGATTTTCACCTTGGGCGCAAATTCCACCTGGGTCTGGATTTTCACCTTGGGCGCAAATTCCACCCGGGTCTGGATTTTCCCCCTTGCGCAAATTCCAGGTGGTGCAGGAATTTGCGCCTTGGAGATGATGAGCTCCAGGGGTTTGTTGGATGACAAGTGTTTTTGAAATCTTGACAAGGACATCTTCACCTGCCAATGGAATTTCATGCTATGGGGAGGTCTTTTGCACACTTTAGTTCAAGGAGTTTCAATATTGATCAAGGTTTAGACACTTTGGAATGTTCTTCAGGATGAGGCACACTTTCCACTCTGGCTTAGGGATCTTCCTATGTCGCATTGTTCAGCCTGGACAGGAATCCTTCATGCTTGAGCGTAGTTTTTCCTAAGTCAGGTATTCTTCCTCCAGAGCGCAAATTCCAGACTGAACTGGATTCCTGACTGAGGTCGTAAATTCTAGTAGGAACTGGATTTTTGACCAGGAGCGCATATTCTTGATGGTCAGGGAAGGAATATCCAGGTCGCACTTTCCTGAGGGTCAGGGAATCTGGTATCTAGGTCGCACATTCCAGCATGTTCAGGAATCTTTCACTGTTAGGAATTCCTCCAAGACTAAGGGCGCATTTTCCACTGTGCCAAGGAACTTTCACTGTGGAGCAATTCCTTCCAGAAGTTAGTCGCATTTTCCCAGTGTCAGGGAATCCTGTTCCTTGGAATGATTCTTGAATTCCTTGTTTGCAAATTTCACTAAGTGAAGGAATTTTTGTGTCTGGAAATCATCCTTGTTTAGAGGCGCATTTTGGAGTGGGTTAAGGAATCTCTAGTTCAGGAATGTTTCTGTCAAGGAAAATCCAGTTCAGGAATGTCCCTGTCAAGGAATATTCAATTCAGGAATTCCTTCCTGAGGATCTTCCAAGTCTCAAGTTGGACTGGGTCTTAAGGAATCTCTAGTTCAGGAATGTTTCTGTCAAGGAAAATCTAGTTCAGGAATGTCCCTGTCAAGGAATATTCAATTCAGGAATTCCTTCCTGAGGATCTTCCAAGTCTCAAGTTGGACTGGGTCTTGGGTTTTCCTGCCTTGAACTGTGGAATTTCTATTCACTCCTGATGAAGCTTCTTGATATTTGAATGAGGATTTATACCTTGGAACGAGGAACTGCCTCATTTATCATGGAATCCCTATAGTCATCTTTGGAATTTTCCATTACTTCAAGTCAGGGATCGATGAGTTTCGCCAAGGAATGACAAGCCCTTGGTGCACTCCGGACTCTGAATTTAGAACTCTGGAACATAAATCATGGTGGGTTTTGGAGTAGGACCCTAGACAGGAACTTAGGACAAAGACCACTAGAATGGAATTGTGAACAAGGACCTCCAGACTCTGGAGTTTGAAACATGGATTGGAACTGTGGAATGATGGACACCCTCCCATGGATTGACTAGTCTTGCTTAAGGAAAGGCAACTAGGGCTTCACACCTTCTTGGAAAGGACTCAATCTCTCCTTCATTTTTTCAAGCATCCTACGGGCTCATCGCTTTGGGAACTCATTCACGGTCAACCGGAAACTGAGCAAGAAACTGTAAGATCAAAGCAAAAATGGAACCGGGCCAAAAAAAGAGGAGGTCCCCATTTGCAATGGGGCGATGTGTGAAAACGTCACAACAGACACTCCATAGTAGGCTGTACATCTTCTACTGCTGGCTGTAGCTCTGCTGGAAGTTATTGTGAGTTCGAGGCCCTCTTTCTTGGTGTTTGTTCACTCTAATCTGGTCGCCCATATCTTGCAGTCTCCAGGAGTGCAAAACAGAGAATTTTGAAGAAGTTTTAGGAGCCTTTGTTGCTGATTCGAAGGTATAGCTGGGCCGTACAGCTAGGAAGGAGCAGCAGCTGTTATTTATGTACTTCCTTCATCACTAGTGGCTGCAAAGGGGTCCATTTGAGGCGTCTAGGGTCTGATAAAAGATTGCTTCCATTTGTATGATAATATCTCCTCACTTTGGAGTTTGGAGCCTTTTTCTGTGGTTTTTATGGCTGGTCTGACAATGACCCCCGACATGAAGTTGTAAAACTTGATATGGGTATGTAATAGAACTTCATATTTTAGCTTCCTTCAATCTAGGTCTTTGTTAGTTTGTTGATATCTCTTTTAGTTTTTTTGGGTTTTCCATATATGCTTCATATTCTATGTCAATGTTGCAAAAATCATACATGCAAAAACATGCAATAAAAACCTATAACCCAAAGCAACCAAAAAACAAAAAAAATACACAGAGCAAACATATATAGAGGGGTGTATGTTACAGGAAATTTTTTTTTGGATTGAAAATCGAGCACTAATATTAATCAAAAAAGATACCAGTTATTACATCAAAGTGGCAGGAGAAACCACGTCGAAATTGCTACTTAACTCAACCCAAAAACTACTTTCTTTCTAATATATACAAAAAAGTTTTATAGATCAAAACTAAGAGATATACTAGAAAGGATGTTCTTTGTCACATGACTGTTCTTCATCTATTATGTTTTACATCTTCTCCAATTTCCTGTTCTTTACTTGTTCACATAGAGAGAAATCTCAAGAGTTTCTTGCTCCACCACCACTGAAGGTATTCTCCAGAAGGGGCAGACCTGTATAATTGACTTTGGCATTCTGTTCCAATTCTTCTTCCACTTCATGTTTGTATTGATCTACCACTTGAGAGCCTTCTGCTGCTTCAATGTACTGATAGTACCCTCCTTGACTGTCATCTAGTTCGGTGCCATGTCTCGAGCTATCCATTCCAACTTTTTAAAACTCCATCCTAGGCTCATCATACCATTCCCCTTCTTTATCGCATACATGAATCCTATTATCACTGTTTTCAAAGGAATCAATTCCGGGGAAAACACCAATTTTGGGAGATATCCATAACTGCTCTGTATCCAGACTATAGTTCTGTCCAGCCATCTCCATTTGTTTGTAAAGATCATTTTCACCTTTCTCCAACTCTTTCAACTTACAGTACAAGCTTTGGAATTCTGTGTAAGCATTGAAGAATCTCATGTTAAGTATCCTTGGACTCTTTACACAAAAGTCAGTCTCTTTGATGTCTTCTTTGTAGAACATGGAACCTGTTCCAATCATCTCTTTGAACCTGCCAAGGGAGATCTCCATCGTTACAATGACCTGTTCAAAAAAGTTAAAAAACTGTGTCCTGAAAAATCCCAGTGAGACCTCTTTCCTTGCCAAGAAATCTTTCTTCATTCCTTTTCTTCCATAGGAACCACAATATTTTAGAAGACAAAATAAACCAAAAACAATTATTTCTTACATTCAGACCTTTGATTTGACCAGAAAGTATTTCTTTCATGACTATATTAGATGTAGGAATCCAATTGGCAATATTACTCATAAAACAGGACCAGACATACTTGGCATATAGACAGTCAAAGAAAATGTGAGATACAGATTCTAACACATTACATAGAGGACAAACAATGGATTTAGCTCCTAGGTTCAGTCTGTTTAATAACAAGAGCCATTTGAAGGAAGCTTTCTTTGGTTCGAGGACTTTTGACCACAACAATTTCAAGGATCTGAAAAGAAGCTAGCCCAAGAGGATTTGATGTATTGGATAATGTTCTGAGATTTTGTCAGCATTTTATATATCAGTTTTGGCTTTATTTGAGCAAAAGGAGTTCCATCCTCCCACTTTAGTTTCTCCAATCTTTCATTGCCTGCAATTTCTATTTTGCTGTTCAACTGGATTAACAAATCTTTATTAATGGTGGAGTATGTTATGTAATATTTACGGAGCCGCTGAATACCAGACTTGTTTGGGTTTGACTGCCGAATCTCCCTCTACAGTTTTGGGAGGATTTCTCTTATGAAGCCATTGGCAATGCCATTGGATGCTTTTTGAAGGTGGACTCTACGACCTCGGATCTAGGGCATACTACGGTGGCTCATATTTTAGTTGAAATGGACATCTCCAAACCTCTCCATGGAGATGTGGTCTTGATGGTGGAGGACAGACCATGGACGCAGATGTTGGACTATGAGGGTCTCCCTTTTCGGTACAAGAGATGTTTCTCCATTGGTCATACTGCCTCTTGTTGCCCTCAAGCTCGCCGCAAGGGCACGACATCTTGGTGGAAGAATGCTCTCTCTGATCATTTAATGGTGGGCACCCCCTCTTCGGATGGTTCCTCTAGGGAGGACGGTCCTTGGCTGAATCATCCCAGGAGACTGTCTCCACTGGATCCCCCATTAGCTGTCCCTTCAGTTGATCCTTTGGTGCCTCGAATTGTTGTCGCTGTTTAGGCCGAGCCTGCTCGACCCTCGATGATCACAATTGTTGGTTCTTTGACTTCCCCTGACTCTTCTTCTGTGTTGCCGGCTCCCTCGGTGCGTGGTGGTTCCTTGCTTGTGGTGGCTATTGAGGATCCGCTCCTCACGCCTCGCTCGGTGGACTTAGAATCTGAGTCCTCTTGGTCTATGGTGCAAAGAAAGAAGGGACTCCCCAAATTTGTCGTTGCTTTGTGACCTAGGGCTAAGGGAGTCCGTTTTATCCCCTCAGGTTCTGGGGTTGTCTAGTGTTCGTCTGCTATTAATCAGCTGTCTGTTTGTTGTTCTTGTTCTATATCTGGTCTGTGAGTGGCTTGCTTTGGCCTATTTTACCGGGCCCCTTGGGCTCTTGTTTGTAAAGGGTTCAGCCCCTTGTTTGCTGACTTCTCATTATCAAAAACTATTCATTTGATATAATGTCCTCTGGTCAAAATTTAGAGCACAAGTAACCCTTAGCTCAACAAAATGGATCACTAATGTTTTTTGAGAAATCCCCAAATAATCTTTACCAAAACAATTTACTCTTGTTCAAGTATAGAGTGACATCTCATTGTTAGTCCCTACAATAGGTAGGGATAATGTTGTTTTCACCACGAAGTTTTTTTTTGTCTCGTGGATTGTGCAGAGGAAAAATTGATGGATGCAATAAGGTTTGATTTTTGAATGTCTTTTTCTGCAGAGAAAATGAGTAGAAACAAATTTTGTTATTGGTTGTTTGGTTTTAAGCCCATTGACATCCTATTTTCAATTTGTACAAAATCAGGAAAAATTTGTCTCCTATAAAAATACGATAGGTTAAATATTGAATTTTTCCTTAATGTTCCCTGTTGTTTTATAATAGGGAGGACACGTATTATGCAGGCACTCCGTGGCATTTTGTAAAACAATTCACGTGCCTTGTCTATGCTTCCACATTTTGCAGACATGGGTACCGGGGTAGTTACCAATCCCTGGTCATTGCCTCTCCACCTACCAGAGCTAAGAAGGGGCCTGATCTGGAGCCACCAAAGGCAATCCGGGCAATAGGGAAATACGAGCAAATGAACAAAAACCCAAGTATCCCTGAATGTTTATCCCATTGTAGCTTGCATTGTCGAGTCACATCAGATGGCACGAGAGAAGCGATTTGGGGCTGGTCATTGGAGGGTGAAGATGGGGAAGACTCAGGCGTACAAGGCCATGGAGAGGGCCAAGATGGCCCTTGTTGGTGGGCCAAATGAAATTGAAATGGAATGGTGTGTACCCTTCCATGCCCTCCTATCTATTCATTTTGTCTTCTTTTTAATTGAAGCTAATACTCCCTGTTTGTCATTCGCGCTTCATTTATCCATGCAATTCAAAACGGCTCCATGGGATTCGATAGCAAGACATTTTCTTTTGAATTTGTGAAACCCTAGCACTGAGTCTAGTTTGGGCACTGAATTTGCATAATTTGCTTTTGGGTGTGTAAAATTTTGAGTTTTTCTGTTTTAGCTATACAATCATTCATAATTGCACTGGACAAGAGTTTTTTAATATTTCTAAGCCTCTAAATTTTGTTTTTACATCCATTTCCATTCATTTTCTTACTAGATTTTGTAGATTGGAGGATTTTTTTTTCCACCGAAGACGCATATTGCATTGTTTTGTGGAAAATGTAAGAGTATTGCATTAGACATGCAGATAGCCAAGCTGTCATGTCCCTTTCCCTGGAATGGTCAACATCTTGCAAATTGTTGCACTTTCCAGAGGAATCGAGGTACTGAGAGAGGTTGGGTTTCACCGTTGGGGCTATCATTTCACATTTGGATGCTTCCTCATGGATACCTGGCTTATGATGATCTACCTTCCTCAGAGCTTTCAGACGGATTCATATTGGCGTTTGGACTTCATCACTTGGATCCCTTGCATCACTTCACCTTTGGTACTTTGGAGAATTATCATTGAGGTTACTCGGGCATTCATGGAGGAGATCCCTGAGTTCATTTTGGTCCTTAAGGCCAACTTGTGTATGAAATTCATCTCTATGCATATGACATTGATTGGGCTTTGTCAAGTCATCATTCTCTCAAGTGAGCCAACTTCAAGTGATGCTTTGGGTTTGAGGAAGCTTTGGGCGCCTAGGACTATATGTGGTCGGCCATAATGGAAGAGAAACTCAATAAATAATACAAAAAAAGCCTAGGTCGGCCAACATGTGATAAAGATGAAAAGTCATGTATAAATATAAGAGCCTTTGGTGGTGTAGTGACTTAATCACACATCGCCCCATTGCAAATGGGGACCCCCTTTTTTGAGCTCTGATGCTTTGAATTTAGTTTTGGATGATGTCTTAGATTTATTTGATGATGAAGTCAGTGGTGTTAAATCTATAGCTTTGTGGTGAATACCATAGTCCCTTGATGTCCTGATATCTTGATGTATGTTCTGAGATCCTAAAAATGACTAAGTCTGATATCCTGAAATCCTGAAAATTGGCTAAGTCTGAAATCTGGTGGATCTTGAAATCCTGAAAATTGGCTAAGTCTGAAATTTGGTGGATCCTTCAAAATCTAGAATCTACATGTTAAATCCGGTGGATCTGAGACCTATCTCAAACATCCTGAAAGGTATATTGAAAAATGTTTAAAGTATAAGAATCTACATGTTAAATATATTTTTCAATATACCTTACCCTACGGTCTTCCATTTCCTAGGTGCGAATTTGCTCCAGGAAGCTAGGCACGTTTTCTCACCTCTGCTAACACAAATCAGCGCCTAAGATTTAGACTCAAATCTGCGCCTAAGGTAGAACCTCACATATGCGTCTTCATGTAGAATGGATATTTTGAAGTATAAAAGATAGGTGCCTATTCATGTTCAAATAATCATCAAAATAGCGCTCAAAGTGAAGAAGTAGTTTAGGCGCACTTCATGCCTCAATCACCCCATTTTGGCACCTTGGTCATAGAGTAAATGAATAACATCTAAATTTGCGCCTAATGAAGTTGTTCGACTTAAAGTTTTCGAAGAACACTAATAGTGAGTCTAGCCCTTTCCTGCTCCTAGCAACCTCAAATTGCGCCTCAAGGGAGACTAATTTCATCAAAGTGCCAATTCACACCAATATAATCATCCAATTGCGCCTAGACTTGATGAGAAATAAGCATCATCTAAAGACTCAAGATTTTGCGCCCAAGGTAAAGAAGAGTTTCTTAAGCATTACATATGAATTTGAGGTCATTAAAATATCAAGAAGCAAGCTAAATATGCCAAGGCGCTAATTTGTTCCTCCAGAGCCTTAAAGTGCGCCTAGCAATAAAATGTTCTTTTGATGATCTAGACAAGTCTTTGAAACATCAAAATGCCAAAGAACTAGTCAAATGTTCAAGGCGCAAGTTCTCACCTATTTCACCATAAAATTGTGCCTTAAAGGTTTGTGAGCATCAATAGGGTAGTGTTGTGACCAAATCACACATCGCCCCATTACAAATGGGGACCCCTCTTTTCTTGAGCTCTGATGTTTTTTCATTTAGTTCTGAATAATGTCCTAGGTTCATTCCCTCTGCGAATCCAACAAGAAGTCTCTCCTAGAAGTTTTGCTTTATAGCTGGAGGTCTCATTAATGAAGAGTCTTGATTAAATTCCATCCAAATAATGAATATTGAGACCAATCCTGATGTATGTTTGAGATCCTGAAAATGACCAAGTCTGATAGCTTGAAATCCTGAAAATCCTGAAAAATTGACTAAGTCTGAAATCTGGTGGATCCTCCAAATTCTATATTTTGCATGTTAAATCCGATGGATTCGAGACCTATCTCAAACATCCTGAAAGGTATATTGAAAAATATTTAAAGTATAAGTTCTTAACTTATACTTAAAATATATTTTTCAATATACCTTTACCCTGAGAGACCCTGAAAAATGCCTAACTGTTCCAGAGGATCCAAAATCTTGATCCAGTGTGATAGGATGTAAGATTGGCGCAAAATCTTGACGAAATGCGCTTTTGACTAGGAAATAAAATGTGGATCACTTGCGACTCGACCAATGCACCCAATCAAATGCGCCAAAATGAGTGAAGCTTTTTGAAGATTTTGAAGATGACATTCAAACCCTCATCCAATGCGCCTCATTCTAGAAGACTTTAAACACTTGATCTATTGCGCTAGGTTAATGATTCGTGAAGAGAGGATTTGAAATCTTGATCCAGTGCGCTAACTTGAAGATGATCTCAAAAGTATCATCCAATGCGCCACCTTTAGGAGGGAGTTGGGCTCAAGTCTTCTGACATTTAATAGGGTCGGCCTAGGTAGTTAGGCACTTTTCAAATACCAGTTTTGTATTTATAGCTGCTATTGCTTTCATTTTTATCATTCATTATGAGCAGATTCTCCTATAAGGAGCAGAGGTAAGGTGATTTTACAAAGTGCAGATCTGATTTTATCAAAGTTAAGTTGGAATTTGATCAAATTTTGAAGGTATCAATTCAAGTCAGTTTATTAGGTAAGTCTGATCTGAACATAACTAATCTGATTTTTCTTTTATTTCAGTAAATGCATTGAAAATTGTCTAAGTGTTGGTAAAAAATTAAGAAGATGAATGGATTTATGATGAATCCCTTGAGTCTAGACGTCATTATTTCTTGCAAAACTTTATATTACAAGGATAAAATCAGAAGTCTAATGCATTAAAGAAGCTGTAGTAGGTTGTTATTTATATTCGAGGTTGCTTATTCATGTCAAGTTTGTAGAATCATGGCAATGACTTCGAAGGAGAGACAAGCAAGGATCCGCATGGATGCTAAGGGTAAAGTTCCAGAATCGAAGCTCGTTTCAAGATGGACAAACGTAGGAGACACGAATATGGGCAACAACAACCTAGAAGACATCAAGTCTTGTTGATGATTGTTTTTAGACAAGTCAACAATAGAGTAAAACACTAGGGTATTTAACTCTCTCTTGAGTAAAGCCTCTTGAATGCTAATCGAAGTGATCAAACAAGATGACTCCAAGGTTCTTGTTTATGATTTTATGAGGGATAGCTTAGTGACTTGGTATGATTATGCTGTTAATCACAAAGGAACTTACATTAGACTCTTCTTCTTTCATTCAGCTTATCTCTCCTTAGTGTGGATGAAGTATGTACAATGCATCAATAATAAAGAAAATGAAAAGGATAAGGGTTCAGAAAATTAATCTAAGATCAATGAAGCAATGATGATTGTATGAATAGACAAACTTCTAAATAAACCTAACTCCACTTCGCCAAGGATGCCTACAACTACATGAAGTTGGTGCAATCTCCTAAGGTTACGCGAATGGTTTTCAAATCATGAAGGTTCATATGAGCACCCATCGGATGGCGCAACTCAAACAAGCATTCACGATCGAATTTATACAAATGAGGCTCAGACTAGCTTTACACAACACTTCACCGGCGATGAATGTTAAAAGCATGAGCTAGGAGTTTATCAAATATTCAATACAAACATACATAACATCAAAGAGCTTCTAATCTACTTTGAAACATCTCTCCATTTCATCAAGATACAGGAAACCATGTTATTTCACAAGATAACACTTAAACACCAAGAGAACTCCAATGTCCTTTGCATTAATCTTGGAAAATATTTACAACAACTTCAAGTCCTCTCAGGAAATTTCGAGAGTCTCTCCTATTCTACTCCTACAAAACTATTCTCTAGTCTATGAATTACTGAATTACAAATGAGGCAACAAGGCCTTTATATAGTGTTCAGATTACAATGAATGGCTCAGATCATTTCATATAGCCAAGGGCTCAGATCATGCCACCTCAGCAGTTAGTTACAACTAGTACATCATAGAGAGGCAATGAAGGCACGTTTTCCAATGTGATAAGGATAAGATGAAATCATTTAAAACATCTTCCACATAGGCGTCCCTTTGGCTTCTTTCATTAAATGATACATTGAATGCATTTAAAATGATGAGTACTCACCACATAGGTGCCTCTTTAGCATACTTCGTGGATTTCAACTGTTAATTCAATTTGTTTTATGGGCATATTCCCAAATTGTGTCATCTTGTGATGTCTTCAATGTGATTGCTTTGAACTTGTATGTTTGGGAAGGTATCTTCAATGATCTTGCCTTGTTCATTGTAGTTTGAATATGTATGATACTTGTAGCTCATTTGACTAACTCTGTAATGCTTCTTCTTCTTGTAGGTAAGTTGATGATCTTCTTCGATCCTTCTTCATGAAGAGTAGATATCAATGAGAACACAAAGTGGAGTAGATGATAATGATGACTTGAAGTAGAGTGTATGATGATCTGCATTCATGAAGAGTAGGAGACTCTCTTGGACTTGAAGGTTGAATGGAACTTGAAGTTAAATGGATGAAGTGTCCTTGACATGATGCTATTGAAGATGAAGTAATCCTTCATGATAACCTTTGAAGTAGTCCTTTGGAGTGTAGTAGATGACCTCTCGAGGAGACTTTGAATCTTGATGAACCTTGAAGCTTGAAGTATGATGAATGTCTTTGAACAAGATACAACTTGATGATCAATGTTGAACTTGATATGACCTTTTAGAGTGATGTTTCTTCTTCAACTTGAAGGTGACTCAGGTACTTGCTCTTGATGACTCCTTGACTTCACCAACACTCCTTTCAATGATGCAACTTGATGATGAACACTTGAAGTTGATGTGATCTAACATGATGTCATTGATATAGAAGACTCGAGGTGTGATATCATGATGACTCTCCTTTAAAGATGACTCCTTACTCCTCGCTTGAAGGTGATTCCTCAAACAACTCCTTAGCTTGATTGATGTTCCTACAAAACAAGATAAACAATATATCAATATAACAAAGGAAACACTCAAAACATGCAAATAGCTTGTCATCAAGTTTAGGTGCACATACA
Source organism: Cunninghamia lanceolata (assembly GCA_027924645.1). Lineage (NCBI taxonomy): Eukaryota > Viridiplantae > Streptophyta > Pinopsida > Cupressales > Cupressaceae > Cunninghamia > Cunninghamia lanceolata. Next base: position 34,912,344 of record BSBN01000072.1, read on the forward strand.
GGTGAAAAGAGGAACAAAGGGCACCTAACTCAATTTAGTCCCACATTCATCACTCAAAATGATTTCAAACAATTGCAATAGTTTAAAAGGTCAATCTCACTTATAAGGTTCATGCAAAAGTGTCTTTTAATGCAAATTATTCCTTAGGCGCCAAAATGATGTGATTTTGGAGAAAGGAGCGCCCAACTTCAATGTCTGGATTGAGTGATTTTCTTCAAAGTGATGGAGGAGCTAGAAAGGTGCCTAGACTACATGGGGTCTTTAAACACCATTTCATAACTTCCAATATCTTCACTAGGCTAGATTTGATGATCTACAAGACTTTGCATTCATAGGTGCTCAAAGTGACAATGGAAACAAGAATTTGCCTTTTGTCTTGATGTGGTGCTCTCAAGCTCTTAGGGCGCCAAATGATGTGATTTTGATATAAGGCGCTCCACTAATGATTTGTTGGTCTAGGCGCCAATATGGCTTCCCTATTTTAAGGCGCTGATTTCTAGTTACATAGGGCGCCAATATGGGTAAAAATCTACTTGAAGGGCGCCAAAATGATGAACTTGCACAAGAAGAGCGCCTAAACTTCTAAATGAGCTTCATGTGATTTCGAAGCTTTGGGAAGTGTTAGAGTATTTCATTCCCTCAAAATGCTCACTTGTTGGTGTTAATTCATGACTTCCTTCAAAGGCGCCACCTTGAGGTCTTTTGAGAGGCAAAGTGCGCCTAAGGTTAATGGCTTCATACTTGGCATTCACTAGAGTGTACAGGAACAAAAGGGGGCGCCTATATTTCCTTGAGGCATATTTGGATGATGTTCTGGGGGTAAAATGGCGCCTTATTTCAAAGTAGACACTTCAATAGGCTCAATCATCCTCACAACTTCAAAGAGGGCTAAAAGTAACTAAGGTGCCTAAACTTCTAGGTGATTTCTTTAAGACTTTAATCAAGTATATTCCCTCTAGAATCACCCTTCCTTCTCAAGGCGCTTAAATGGTGTTGTCTTAACTTATCTATCCTTAGGCACCCAAAGTAGACTCAATTAGAGCAAGAATGCACCCAAAGTTAAGTTGTCTTATTTTTGTGAAATTTTCAATTCCTGAGGTCTTTTGGCAACTTCTCCACCAAGGCACCCAATTCAAGGTTGACTAAAAATGTATTTTCTCCTAGGCGCATATGATGATGATTTGCACCTAAGGCGCTAATGTAGGTTGGCAGAAGTGGAAAAATGCGCCTAGCTCCCTGGAGTGAATTCGCGCCTAAATTTGAAAGTCTCAGAGCGTAAGGTATATTGAAAAATATATTTAAGTATAAGTTGATACTTTAAATATTTTTCAATATACCTTTTAGGATGTTTGAGATAGGTCTCAAATCCACCGGATTTAACATGTAGATTATAGAATTTGGAGGATCCACCAGATTTCAGACTTAGTCAATTTTTCAGTGTTTCAGGATTTCAGGCTACTAGACTTAAGTCATTTTCAGGGTCTTCTCAAACATACATCAGGATTTCATACTCTTTCTTCCTAAGGCGCAACTTGGAGTTAGTTTAAACATCTCTTTCATGCTAAGGCGCCAAAATGGGGTAATTCAATGCATGAAGGGCGCCTAGCTTAAGTTTGCTCATTTTTGACATTTGAAGTTGTTTACACCCTTGGGAGACTGGATCATCTTTAGGTGCCCATTTTGAGGTTGTTCATCCACACTATTGCTAAGGCGCCTAAATGGCAAAAGCAACAATAAATGGCGCCTAAACTCATGACCTTCAACCTAAGGCACAATTCTTATGATCATTTGAACATGGAAAAGCCGCCTAAACTCTTGAATCATTCCTTTGTCAAAAATTTTGATGTTTAAGGTCTCTTATGCAAATTTCAATCAAGGCGCCTATCTAAGAGAGGTTGGAAGTGTGTTCTCCTCTAGGCGCATCTTACCTCTCTTTCTGAGGCGCTGGTTTGGGTCTCTGCAAATGGGAAAATGCGCCCAAGATCTTCAAGCAAATTCGCGCCCAAAACCAAAAGTACCCAAGGTCAGGTATATTGAAAAATATATTCAAGTATAAGTTTAGAGATTGAATTTCTTATACTTTAAATATTTTTCAATATACCTTTCAGGATGTTTGAGATAGGTCTCAGATCCACTGGATTTAACATGTAGATTCTAGATTTTTGAGGATCCACCAGATTTCAGACTTAGCCAATTTTCAGGATCTTCAGGATCAGGATACCAGACTTAATCATTTTTAGGATCTCAAACATCAGGATCAGGTCATCAAGGGGCTCTAAGACTCAAACACCACTGACTTCATCATGCAATAAACTAAAGACATCATCAAAACTTCATGCAAAGCATCAGAGCTCAAAAAAAGGGGGTCCCCATTTGCAATGGGGCGATGTGTGATTTGGTCACAACAAGTCTGTCCTTGAGGAACCCACTGGAGGTAGTCTTGCTAGAGCCATCATGAGAAGTGGAGCTATTGAAGCTGCTTGTTTTCTGTCAGCTCTACCTTGTTCAGAGATGATCATTGAATGTGTTAAAAAGTATGACATGGATAATAGGCAAATTGTGGCCAAGGATGGAACAGTGTTAGCTTATTTGCAAAAGGAGGCAATTGGAGAGACTTTCAACATTCCAACTAAGGACAGGATGATCAGTATTTCTATACAGCAAGGTCAACAAGAATATAATGTTGATTCAAAGACGAAGTTGCAGGAAATGAAGAGAGACTGGATGGCCAATCCATCCATGAAGTTCAATATGAATAATCCTCCACAGTTTCACAAGTCAGATTTTCATCCTGAAATCGGATATTTGATCATGTTCCTCAACAGAGTGACAGGAATGCCACAATCTGCTACCTTTCAGCCTTGGATGTACTCTTTCATCAAATTGGTTCTCAAAGGGAAAATGATTGATTGGGTTGGGCTCATCAGTCAGAGTATACATGAATAGCTCATCAATTTTTCTAAGACTAAGTCATTCTATATGAGTTCTTATGTGGTGTACCTTCTAGCAAGGAATGAAGTCTATTCAGGTCTGACTAAAAGAGAAGTTGGAATTGGGCCTAATAAGTACTTGTCGCATCAGTGTTACCCTCAGTTACATTTCAAGAATATCAATCATTATACAAGGTTCAATGATGTGTTTGCTATGTTCATACTGAAGAAATTAAGAGGAGAGTTTCATAAAAGATTGTCAAATGCAGCAAGGGAGTTCATTGCGGCATATGGACATTGGTATACTCAGCATGAAAGGTACACTTACCTAAGGATTCAAGGTTTCACCTCTTATCCATACAGGTTACCAAGATATCCAACCAATAGGATGGTGATGTTAGAAGTTTCAAGGCAACTCCTGGAACTCATCAGGCTCCAAAAGTTGAAAAAGAAAGCCGGGATTCAGTTTCCACTTCTTCTTGGACAAAATCTGGAGTGTCCATCATTAGCGACAGCTGAGTATTCTGAGATAGAGCTTCAGGCATATCATTTACAAACTCATGGCACCAAGAGGCTTAATTTTGATCCTTTTCAAGTTTGCTGGAAATACAACAGAGAGTACAAGCATGTCATACAGTTGGAAGATCATTGGGCCAGTGTAAAAGATGAAGATGACCTTCGAACACTGCAATGTTCAAGACTCACATGGGATTTAGTTAGAGCATCCAAAGTATTCAGAATTCCAGATCAGTTCACAGAGGATGATACTATGTTAATAGATGAATTTGGAAAGATAAAGGATTTGCCTTATACAGTTGATTGGTCAAAAAGGGATGTATCTGAAGAAGAATTGATGGAGCCAGTCCTAGCCATAACACAAGCATGCATAACTCAACTACTACAAGAGATGAATGATGAAGGGCAAGTTCTTACCTACAACAAGATGGACGACGAAGAACCAGGACAACATAGTGCACATAGTGGGCTCCAACACAGTGGAAATGATCAAGGTGATAATCCAGCTAGAAAAAGGAAAAGACATAGTCAAGATCAAGGAGAATCAAACCAAAGACCTAAAAAAAAGAATAATCCATCTACTTTATCTAATCTACAAGAAGGTGCCTCAAATATTCATAATCCAATACAAGAAGTTGAAATAGTGGAAGAAACTGTGTTGATTCCATCTGAAAAAATTCATTCAAGTCCAATTGTTGTATTAGAGGAAGATGATGCTGCTAATCAAGATGAGGAAGGTCAAGTAGAATCTGATGAAGAAGTAGCATGTGTACAACATAATCAAGTACAAAGACAACAAGATCTTTCTGTGTTTCCACCTTGGTTGAGGCAAAGAATTGAAGAAAGTACAATTATAGAAACATATCAGCCTGCTCCAGTTGAGGAATTGCTTGTAAATGCACAAAAGAATAATCAAAAGAAGAAAGCAACTGTCTTTTCAAAAATCACTCAAGATCCTTCTGGAAATAGAGAGGTACATGTAGCTGTTCCTAGAGTTGAAAAGAATCTGGAAGACATGACACCCGAAGATTACAATGTGACTACTATTGGCATGGGTCCAATCACAGGGGAACAGATAGAGGAGGAACTTCAAGAATCAGTGAATAGTGTAAGAATCATGTTAAAACAAGAAAGAGAAGCTAAGCTAAAGGTTGAACAGGATTTCAATACACTAAAGCACTACATTCAACAAGTCATGCAACCTATCCAGCAGAAGGAAGCCACTCCAATACCTCCGTCCATTCTTCCACAAGAAACAGTGTCTCAAGTTGAAAATATGAGAACTTCATCTCAGATAATGAAGGGATGGATAGAAAAGACGGAAGAAAAAGCATATACTTATCTTGAAGAGATTGTGCGAGTTTATGACAGAGTCATTAACCTCAAGGATAGAGTTCAAGCTTTGCTAAAGATATGTGTTGAGTTCAAACCTATCAAGGAGCAATACATGCCACAACTCAAGAATTTAATGGAAACTCCATTGGAAGATCTAGTTCACGATAAGGTGGTTGATCGGAATACTCCACATGACTTCACCACTTGGTATTTTTCCTTTCACAACAAAGGGCAACTGGTTGATAAAATTGAAGTGGATATGTCTAGAATAAGAAGTGTTCTTCTAAGGACAGAGAATCATGTATACACTGCATTGACAACAATATGTAATCCATATGGGGAGATCACCATTGAGAACATAAAGCAATAGGTCAAGGCATTCTATTTTCAGGATGATGGGATCGATGAAGGATAGTTGGATAGCATATTCACACTTGCATTTCATCTTGGAGCAAATAAGTCTTGGATAAATGACTGGGAGAAGACACTTGGCGTCTATGAGTCAGATGTGGTAGTGGCAAAAGGATCCATTAATGCGGTGACAAGTGTACCAATGGGAGATGTTGCTCAAGTTGTGTCTAGGTTCATTGCATCTCATAGTACTATCATGTGAAAAGGATATGATGTGGCATCCTTATCTTCTTGTAAAGCGTGCTTTAATTGCCTCTTTCATTTAATAAAGGCATGAATTTGTTACAACTACTTGTGATGTGGCTTGATCCGGTCCATTGGCTTGGTCGACCGATCTTGACCCTTCATTCATTTTGAGGTCTATAAAAGGGCTCTTGTTGCTGTCATTTGTATGGTTGAAGACTCTGGAATTGTTGCAAAAGCTCTTTGGAATAATATAAGACTCATTGTTTTGGTGACTCTATTTATGTTTCTAAGTGTTGCATGGTTTGGATTTCTTCAAGCGAGTAGTAAGATTAGATTAAGTTTTCTTTAAGTACATGTTAGTTGGTGGAAGGCTTCATTGTTGTTTATGGTGAAATCTCTATAAGTTCACACCATTTGTAGTTTGTGGCATGCAAATTGCAGTGTATGGTTAGTCTGAACAAAATTGAACTTCAATTTGATCCCTATGTTTGTTGAATGTTTCATGAGCATAAGTGATTTAAACATCTTGTAAAACCTTAGAAGATTGCATAATCTTGTGTAGTTGTTTGACTTGGCAAAGCAAGATTTGGTTGGATTTCACTTGAACAATAATTATCCTTGCATCTAGGATTAGATTAGTATCACTGAACCTTTCATCTTTTGTTCTTTTTTATCCATTTGGTTAGAGTTAGGATCAAGAACATCATCGCAATATTATACGTCATAAGCTGTAGTACTTAGATATTCCAGTGTTTGCCTTTGTAATCATTGAATCAACAGCTTGTTCGAACAATTGCATAAGTCCCTTTGTGTTTACCAGCATAATCATACTTAGTCACTGAGCTATCTCTTACAAAATCATAAAAAAGGAACCTTGGAGTCATCTTGTTTGATCACTTTGTTTAGCATTCGAGAGGCTTTGCTCAAGAGAGAGTTAGATACTCTGTATTTTACTCTATTGTTGACTCGTCGAAAAACAATCATCAACAGGTAGGACGCAAATTCTTGTTGTTATAACCCCTTTCAGCGCCTAAGAAGTGAATGGTTTTGAGAGGAGTGTGAAGTTGAAGCTAAAATATATCAAGCCTTGGGCGCAATTCTCAACTTGTTTTACCTTGCAAATGCGCTTGACTATGAAGAAGACAACATCCAAACTTAGGCGCTAAGTTGCACCTGTTTGACTCCCAAAGTGCGCCTAGCAATCATTGAGTTCCAGGATATCAGAAGGGCGCCCAATAATGAAGGAATAGCCTAGAGGACTTAGGCGCACTTTCATGCAACCACAGAATGTTTCTAGCCATCAAGGAAGTTTGGAACACTTAAAAATCAAGAACGAGACCCAAAAGAAAGCTAGGCGCATTTCTTGTCTTTACATACCTATTTTAGCACCTAGAAGATATGAAGTAAAGTCTTGAAACTTTAAGAATAGGCGCCCTAATGAAGAAGTCTCTGAGGAGTCTAAATTTGAGTTTGAAAGTATTAAAAGCCAAGAAATTAAGTCAAAGGATCTAGGCACACATTCATGTCTATATAAACTAGATCTAGCGCTTAGCTCATAGAAGCATGATTCATGACAACCTAAATAAGCGCCTAGAAAGAACTTACATGAGATAGCCCTTTTGAGTGGGTTCCTTGAGAAATATGATCATTTTATGTCATGTCCTATTGCTTGAAATCATTGAAATATCAAAAGTAAAGTCAATTTGATGATAGGCGCACTTTGCCTCTCTGTAGACCTCAATTGGCGCTTAGGAAGAAATTGCATGAAACGACACCTTTGAGTGAATTTCTTAAGGGAGATAGACTTTTTAAGCCATTACAATTGTTTGAAATCATTTAAAATGACAATTATGAAGTTATATGTGCTAGGCGCACTTTGCTCCTCCTTACACCTAGATGAGCACCTAGACCTAGAAGGGTTGTTGAATGCTTAAACATGCCTCTTATATGCTATGAAATGCAATGTTATCAATTGTTTAATATGATTGTTTTCTCTGTTTTGCAGGAGCTTGGATTGAGCTAAGAAGTCACCTAAGGAGCTAGCACCCAGAGTCACCTTCATTCAAGGCAGTCAAGAAGTTGCTACGACGAAAAAGACATCATGTTGCCACTCTTGGAAATCACTTAAAGATCATCCTGTTAGAACACTTCTTCATCATTTGCATCATGTTCAAAGACATTCATCTATAAAGCTTCAAGTTCTCTCAATCTTCAAGTATCAGAGAGGTCTCCATGTTATCAATGAAGTATCGTCATCTACTCTACTTCATATCATCATCATCTACTACTCTTTATGAAGATGTAGTCACAAAGAAGATCAATCTACATCCTGCAAGAAGAAGAAAGTACATAGAGTTAGACAAATGAGCTACGAGCATCCTACACATCCAGTTTACAACAAGAAGAATAAGGCAAGATCAACAAAAGTACATCCCAAACATACAAGTTCATTCAAAGCAATCACATTCAAAGACATCATACAGATGATACAATTTGGGAATATGCCCCAAGAGCAAAGTGAATTAACTGTTGAAATCCACGAGTATGCTGATGTTGCATCTATGTGGCATGTACCTATTATCAAGCTAATCACAGTTCGCCACATCATATGACTACATTCAATGTATCATTCAACAAGCAAGAAGCCAAAGAGGACGTCCATGTGGAAGATACCTTAAAAGATTCTATTTCATCCTTATCTTCTTGGAAAAGGTGCCTTCATTGCCTCTCTTATGTACTAAAAATAACAAGTCATTGTAACTACCTATTGAGATGGCATGATCTGGGCCCTTGGCTACTTGAATTGATTGGGGCCATTCATTGTAATTTTGGACTTCTATATAAAGGCCTTGTTGCTTCATTTGTAAGGTAGTAGTTCAAATAGTTATATAGTTTGTAGGAGTAGAGTAGGAAGAGACTCTCGAAATTCTCTGAGAGTATTTGAAGTTGTTGTAAATATTTCTCGAGATTAATGCAAAGACATTGGAGCTTGTTTGGTGTTAAGTGTTGTCTTGTGAAATGACATGGTTTCTTGTATCTTGATGAAGTGGAGAGATGTTTCTAAGTAGGGTAGAAATAGAGTAGCAGTTCATTGATGTAACGCATGTATGTATGTATATTTGATCAACTCCTAGCTCATGCTTTTGACATTCATCGTTGGTGAAGTGTTGTGTAAAGCTAGTCTGAGTTTCATTATTTGCTTAAGTTCGATTGTGGATGCTTGTTTGAGCTGTGCCATCTAATGGGTGCTTATATGAGCTTTCATGATTTGAAAACCTTTCACTATCCTTAAGAGATTGTATCTACTCCATGTGGTTGTAGGCATTCTTGGCGAAGTGGAGTTAGGTTGATTAAGGAGTTTGTCTATTCATGCATCGTCATTGCTTCATTGACCTTAGATTAGTTTCTCTGAACTTTTATCTTTATCTTTTTCTTTATTACTGAATCATTATACATATATTATCCACACTAAAAGGAGAAATAAGTTGAATGAAGTAAGAAGTCTGTGTAAGTCCCTTTGTGATTATCAGCAAGATCACATCAATTCACTAAGTTAATCCATCGCGAATCATAAGAAAAGGAACCTTGAAGTTACTTCACTGGATCATATAGATTAGCCTTTGAAAAACTTTATTCAAGAGAGTGGGATACTCAGTGTTTTACTCTATTGTTGAGTTGTCTAAAAACAATCATCAACAGGAGGCATTCAAGGCATCAATCAGGAATCGTCGACTTGTTTCTGCTTTCTTCTATTGGATTAAGGATTTGATTCTTTGTCTTGCATTGAGGAGATTGCCCCTCAACATTGAATGGTGATGACCCCATTCATTTTCAGCTAGAGCAGAAATCCATATCAGCTTTGAAGAAGCAATTCTTGGACTTCATTCATATCAGCTTGGAGAGAGCACATTATGATGCCTTCTTCGTAGGCTTGGAGCAAACCATTTTGGAGAAGAAGCGACCAGCTGGGAAAGGGTTTTTGTAGCAGATTTGCAGTAGGACTGCTAGGGTTAGAGCAGATCATAGCAGCAGACTTGTAACCTCATTATCAGCCCACATTGAGGCTCTACATTGCATTGTTGGTATGTTCATATGAAGATTATCCATAGCAGAATTATATATGTGTACTTTGGCATGATTCGCCCAGCCTTTTGATGTAATAATTCAGACCTTATACTCAGATTATAGCAGCATCCTATATTCATTATTTCTTGGTGCATATCCTATATGTCTTTTTGTGATCTCATGTTAAATCTGTTCTATAAAGTGGAGCGCACCTTATAAGCATGATCCTCTAATGTTTGTTATGAGTTTGTTCATAAATGCAATTACTTCAAGTCTGATTTTTGGGCAGAGTTAGGGTTAGGGCAGAATTATAAAGTGCAGAAAAGAAATCAGAATCTAGGGTTTTGAGCAGAAAACTTAAGTACAGAAACTTAGGGCAGAATCCAGAATTTAAATTACAGAAAATTAGGGCAAATCCCGTTGGGGACATGACACAAGCACTGAATTCAGAAGCAAAGAGGCAGCGTGTGATTCGGTGTTTGGAGGCAGCAATAGAAAGAAGAATCTTAGAGGTTCTTGAATGCTCTTTCTAGTTGATAATTTCATACATAATGGAAAATTTCAAGAAAATTGCTCTTTCCTGTTGTTTTGAAGACTAATATGATCTGGGTGTTGAAAAATTTCAGGAAAATTGTGCATCCAACAACAATTCTCCTGGAGCTCTTATGGTTGAAATAGGTAACAGAAGTTCGCCCAGGCATTTCACTTGTTGAGTGTCTGGAATGTGTGGTGCAGAGCAGAGCCCTCTTAACTTTGGAAATTCATTCCAAAGTCCAATACAGGAACGAGAACATGAATGATTTTGTACATTCAGAACAAGCATCAGTTAATGAGCTTCACACTGTTGGAGGAGTTTCTTCAAACCAGGCGGTCCACGAAGATGGTGTGGAAGATCAAGTCACTCAAATAAAAATTATAAAATCAAGTTAAAGTGTCTGTTGGCAACAGGCAAACGTGAGGAAACATAGGGACTGATGCAATTATAGTCGATTCTCCTGATTGGCTTCCAAAAGGATGGATAACAGAGTTGAAATTCCGTAAATCTGGTTCAACAGCAGGGGGACAGGATAAGGCGTGTTTCTTTGTTTTCTGCAGGAGGCTGAGGATTGTTTCCTTAGGATGTATTAATAGTCATTTTCTCTTATAGTCCCTACATTATAATCAATAGATTCCAAACTATCACTCAAGCAAAAGGTATAAGAGAATTAGAGATATTTTATTGTATATCTTTGTCTTAATAGATGGACCATTGAGACTATTGTATATGTTTTGATTGCAATATTATTGTGACATTGTTTTTGGCCACTGATTTCAATCTAAGCCTGATGTATTGCGATATTTACGTTCTGGAGAAATGAGGAATAAACAAAAGTGTAAACTGCTTGGAAGTGGGAACAGTGAATCCCAACCTTCTCCTCTGCATCAGCTGATGCTTTAAATCTGCAAGAGCCTGATATCAACTCTTCCTCTGGAGTGCCCAGCAACTTGAAATGTGAGATCAATTTAATATCTGTTCCTACTTGCCTACAAAACAGAGAGGCTTATATTCCCATTTCCAGTGGTTTTCAAGGTGAAGCAAGGCAACTCCTTGAAGTTACGAAAGCTGCAGTGCAAGATCTCTTACCTGAAGAGAGAAACAAAAGAACTTCGAACTTTGATATGAAGCAAAAATATCATCCTATCTTTGGTATGAATTATTTTAAGAAATGTAAACAAAATCCTGCTTTGATATGTTTTATCTTAGGAACTAATTATTTATTCCTATTTTTGCTCCCATTGTAAAGCATTTTGTTTTCTTATATTGCTTTTAGCAGGATGTTTTTATCTTCTTCTTGTGCGTGTGATACATACACTACAACAAAGTGTTTATTACTTATTTTATGAACAATGGGCGCCTGTAACTAACTGAGAATCACCAAAAATTATACTTCCTCCTAAAATGTGGGTTCAAACTTTATTGTTAGACTTAGTAGTGAGAGTCAAGAATTTGATAATGTAGTCAAGATGCTCAAACTGCCACTGATGCTTCACTGACATTCATTAATTGAGTTCAACTGCTGATAAATGTGTCACAATGTAGTGCAGGTTGGAACATAGATTGAAACCGTTTCTGGCATGAAGACCTCTGCGAAGTTGCTGCTCCATTGGAGGTGTGTGATAATGATGTTCTTCTTGGGCAGCTTTAGTCTTTCCTTGTGGCAGCATCTTGGAATATATTAGTTCCGACTGTAAGGATTGACATTGTTGATCAATGTTAGAAGATTCCAGAGATTGTGCCTAAGTTTTTTTTGATTGGCACTAAGTAATGTCATTTATTGATCAGCCAAACTAGGAAGTCTGTTCTGTTAATGATGAGACCCTAAGAAGCAATAACAAAATGAATGTAGTTTTTGATCCAGAAAAATTGCTTTGAAAACTATGCACTTTGGAAAACCTAAAATTTTTAATTAGTAGAAACTCCATTAGCAGTCCAGACATGCACATCTTTTCAAATAACAGTGAAAGCAAATAGTTCAGTTTCTGGAGGTGTACAGTGATATGTATTTCTTTTATTTTCAGTTTATGCTTGTATGTGTCTCTTGTATGCATCATGGTATGTGAATAACTGTAATATGATGGAAGGAACATTGTTTGATCCAGTCAACTAAACATTTATTTTTATCTAAGGAAGGTTTACTGAATCTAGACTATGACTATTTAGCCTTATTCCTTAAGAGTTTTGTGAAAGAAAAAATTAAACCTAACAATGGATTTGCTGTTGCTTGTGTGTCATGAGGTAGTTAAAGTCACTTGCAAAAAGAGGACTAACATAGTTTGCTGCAGTTATTTGGCCCAACTTAGGAGAGTTGAGATTGATTCAAAATGTGAACATCAGAACACTAAATATATGGAAATAGAAGAGAGCATTTATGCTCAAGGAGAAAAGTTATGTGATTCTAAATTTTTCTTGCATTTTTTTTTTTCCTTTTTTTCACCTTAGTCTTATTTGGCTGCATGTTCTTATAAGTTCCTCTACATTCTGCATTTCAATTTGGAACAGTGTTAGATCAAGAAAATCCTCTACATTCTATTTTCATGTCAGCAACCTGAAGTCAAAATTGAGAAGTGACACAATCCAAGTACCGAGCTTCCATTGCTCATAGGTTTCATTGCTAATTACTTTACAGTATGGGGATCCAACATAAGCATATGCTTTTATTGTCCTGTAATCACCTATTTGCCCTATTTAATGTGAACAACTTGAAGTCAAATTTGACAAATGATGCAAGCAAAGGATTGTCTTCCATTTCTCTTAGGCATAGTTGCTCCTTGTTTCACAATGTGCAGGTTCTACATGCACACATGCCTTTCTTATGCATTGGTTCAATTATTATAATGAGCAATTTTTACACCATAAATATCAGTGGGCTTTGAAATGGCTCTTTGATGAATCATATCTAGCTATTAGCCATTATGACATCATGCACCTGCATATTACTGCAAATGGGTATAAGCGATATATTGCTTCCAAGGACAATTATAAATAGAATAATCTAGGAAGTTCCCAGCAAGAGACTTGAAAGGCAAAGATGCATATGATTGGGGAACTTCATCAACCTAATGTCTACATTGAGAAACACCAAGGCAAGTCTTTTACAAACTACATTGAAATTGGTAGGGCATGGATTTGCATTGTATCAATTGATCCCAAAAATATGAATGGGCCGATCTGTAAAATAATTCAATTAGCGTCAACAATAAACACTTGCATACTTATGGGTGTATAAAATTTTGAGTTTTTCACCTTAGCTTTGCATATAAATTTGGCGTCAATTAACGGTAATTGGGATACTGGAGGTATTCGTGGCGAGCATTTATTCTGTTTTTGGTATGAAAAAAAAAAAAAATTGTTCAAGTGCTTAATTAGCTTAAAATATTAAGGGTTTTGGGGCTATGTGTGGTTTATTACTTTGGCGTTGTTATCCTCATGCATTTTAAGACTTCAAATGATTCTTATTTTTTTTCTAAAGTTTTTAGAATTGGCATTGTAAAATAACATGTTTTTTATATTATTCTTTTGTGGTGATATTCCTTGGAGGACTTTGATTGGATTTTTCTATTGTGTTTTTGTTATGAGAAATGATTGTATTTACTTTTAAAGTGTTTAATTAACTTAAACTATTTAGGTTTTCAGGCATTTGTAATTTATCAAGTTTGCATTATGATCCTTTGTGATCGTTTTTAAGGGGTTTTTTTTTAGTTTATTGACGTTGGCATTATGATCCTTTGTGATTGTTTTTAAGACTGAATGATTATTTATTAGTAATCGACACGTAGGTTTTCAAAACCAGCTTACTTTTTAATTTCTAATGTTTTTCACACTGGCATTGTAAGGTAACATGCTTTTTATATTATTATTTTAGTGTGATAGTTGTGGAGAACATTGATTGGAGTTGAAAATTAACGGGTCATGAGACAAAGGACAATAGACACAAATGATACTACAATGTAACCAAAAGCTATATTGAAATTGAGAGTTTTAAAAAATTGTTAGAAATTTTGAGTAGAAATGTGGAACCACAAGACTAATTTTTTTACTTTGGAATGACAATTTCTTTGCAACTATTTTTGGCAAGAATTGAAAAGTTTAAAAACAAAAACTGAAATGATTTGCCTAAGAATCTGAAAAGCCATGTGACAAGTGTCATCCCAAGAAGCGAAGAGGGCATGTTGCAAAGTGGAATTCCTAAAAGCTAAAACACTTTAATTTTTTTATTTTTTTGAATTTTTAGTCACTCTATTTTTTTGTCTTTAGGCTCTTCGGATTGTTTTTTGAAAAATCTGACAACCTGCTCTAAGGGGAATGATTTAGAGAAAATTCTAATGTTTGCGGCACATGTTATAGTTTTGGATTTCGAGTATTAGTAAAGAAAGTGCATATCGACATTGAAGGTACACATTTGTTCTATCTGATTCTACGTTTAAGAAACTAGGTGGATACTTGGAGTTTCTTGAATCTCACAAAAGTAGGCCTATAATCTGTATTGGTTTTGTGTGGCTTGCAGGCATGTTTGAGAAAATCAAACTTTGTTTTCTCATGAAAATTCAAATGGATATCTTTGGCCATGCTTTAGATCCCAAGATCTTTCTGCTAAAATGTTATTAGGATTGAAATCTAGTAGTGTTTCTGTAATGATCCCTATAATGATCTGTGCAACTGAAATTACAACATGAACTCAATCATGCTAGCTAGAAATATTTTAATATAATAATATAAAAAATGTGTTTCACATCTGTAATATATCCACCATAAATTCCAAACCAAATGCCTCCATATAAATTGACTAGGATAAGAACACTACAACTCTTTGTTGTCCTTAAAGAAAACGAGTTAACAAGGAAATTTAGAAGTGGTGCTTGTGTCGAGGAAGTTGGATAAGCATTTGCTATATATTTTCTAGTGCAACTTATTAGGTTAATGGGAAATATATTTCATATCTTAAGTGTAATTACAGGGGGAAAGTGGAGCTTGTGGAAATGGTACTTATTATGATAGTTGAACCTGGTTTTGGAGGGCATAAATTCATGTCTGATATGATGGACAAGGTTAGTCCTAGAAAATTCAACCATTTACAAGATTACCTTATTTAATGTTATCCTCAACTATGCTCTATGTTTGTTCAAGTAACTTTTGTTCTAATGTGAGGTCCATGACCTATGGCGGAAATACCCAACTCTTGACATTGAGGTAATTCCGTGAAACTTTGGATTTTTAAGCATAATAGAGTTCCTACAATATCTCTTTCTTTCTTCAAATGCTTTAGTTTACTAGGTATTTTCATCAAGTTTCTTAGCAATGGGTGATTTTTTTTACTGAAAGGTTGTAATGTCCCTTTTTTCTATACAGAGTTAGTCTATCATGGGGTTATCGTAGACTAACTACCTGGTTAGGGAAACATGGTTGGCACAACCTTGGATGAGTTAATTGGTGGTGCAGATGTTGGCTTAGGTTCAGTGGGATTCAATTGGCACTTTCTAGAGGTGGCTTTGTTTGCTTTGTGCTGGATTTGCTATTTTTAGAAAATTAGGGTTTTGTGTCGTTCCAGGATTCTCAGTGTTGGAGTGGGTGCATCTCGACAAGACCTTTCCAATGAGCTATAGAACATTGGATTCTGAGTTTATCTTGGCCTTCATTTTAAAGTCCGAAGATTAATTAAGTTATTTAAATTGGGACTTTAGAAATATTAAAGTGACATAAGTGAAGAAATAAATTAAAATGTCAATAAGTTGGGCGCCCATCTTGGAGGGTAATAAAGTGATTTAAAATAAAACATTTCCCTCCCAAAAGCATCGACCCTCTTGGAGGAGGATAAAAAGTGAAAATGAGCTCACATTTCATTATGCTTGAATATTGAGAAATTGCTTGACTTTGCTTTGTTAGGGTTTTGAAAGGGTTTGGAAGGGATTCAAACCCGAGGCTATTGGAAACGTAAACTTCTTTCAGTAATAGCATTCTACAGGCGTGAAGACCGTCCAAAGGTGCTAATATGGCAAATACATCCAATGTTTGCACTTGAGCTGCAATGGGATTCATGGTGTTGAGGGTTTGAGGACTTATTGTTCACATTATTAGTAGATTTGATATTGAGACAATTGATTACAATCATAAATTGCAAATTTGAATGAAGTTGTAGCTGTTTGCGTGGAGCTTGAGCTGCTGTACCATACTGGGTGCTGGTCGTACTGTTGATGTGTTTTCCTTGCACATGCAACATAGAATAAAATACTCACGTACTATATCCTCTGTTTAACAAAATCACTCAAATGCTAAACCAAGTGATCAAATGAATAGATTCTAAGGTTCTCTTATATTAGTTCTTTGGTATGCAATATCGGATAGCTGAGTGTTATTGATGTGATGTTTGCTGTTCTCACAAAGGGACTTACACAAATGTTCAACAATTAGGAAATTTGTTCTCTTGGACAAAAAGGTAATCTTGTTTCTTCAAAGGTTCTACAACTTAATAGCTTATGATATGGCAATGAAGCGCTTGATCCTAATCCTAACAAGGTATATGAAAAAAGTGCAAAAGGAGAAGGGTTTAGGAAACTTTAGTCTAAATGCAAGCAATTATTATCAATTCATTGAAATCCCAACCACACTTTGCTTCGCCATGAAACAACTACGCAAAGGTGATGCAATCTTCAAAGGAAAGCGAAGAATTTTCAAATTACTTATGTTCATGAACTTCCACAAGCATGAAAGGTGAATGACATAAAGCAATCGAAGTTAGGCTTAGACAAAATTCAAACTAACCATGCACTACAACTTGCCATCGACAAATCATAAATGGTATGAACATATGAGGATTTCACTTATCAATTAACAATAACAACTTCTATGAATATAAAACAAATTTGCTAAAAAATAAACTAAATTAAACCTATACTATGAGTGAACACTTAGAAACCATGCAACTTTCCAAAACAACACAAGGTCACCATGAAGAGCTCAACAATGAACTTGTATTTATTCCTGCAGAGTTTTGGCAATAATTTCTTCAAGTCTTCCCCTTCAAATGAAAGCAAAGTGACGCTTTTATAGCCTTCAAAGCATGGTGAATGGCTAGGATCAATCTAAGAATGAATGACCAAGATTATGCCACGTAGGCAATTTGTTACAAAAATATACTATTTTTAGAACATGAAAGAGGGAACAAAGACACATTTCCCAAGATGATATACATGAAAAGGTATCTATGAGGAATCTCCTTGTGGGATGCCCCCCTTGTGCTCATCCCTCTTTGAAGCAAATTCAACAAATCTGGACACAATCGGTGCAATATCTTCCATTGGTACACTTGGCAACTTCTGAATGGTGCATTCCACCACTTCTAAATCTTCTGAGCATTTGACAAGTGTCTTTTCCCATTCTGCCATGAATGCTTGAGATGAGCCCGATGAGAGTGGAGAGTGTATGGACATCATCCATGAGCTCTTTTGAAACATCATGAGTACTTCGAAAATAGAGTGCATGCATTTGATCCTTCAAGTTACTTTCACTAATCTCTCCAGTAAGATCAAATATCTAGTTCATTGAGATGAGTATTTTGCCTCGAACCTCTTGAAGTACTTCTTTTGCTCGGATGGTTTCACTTTCAATTTTTACAAAAGTCTACTCCTTGATGATCAAAGTACAATACCAAGAGGAAAAATCACATGATGAACCCTGCTCAATCACCTTACCTTCTATCAAGGTTGCTTTTGGAACATACATCAACTTCTTCAATTGCGACATGGTCTCTCCTTTGATGACTTCAAATTCTTAACAAGCAAACAAAATGGCTTGGATTCTATCCAAGAGTGAGGAAACTCCTTTGTATAACTTTACAATTTCATCCACGAATCTATCAGCCTTGATCTTGAAATTCGATATCCATTTCTGCAATACTTGAGATGATCTCATTTCCTCCAAATACACAATGGACTCATGGGAAAGCAGGGCAAGTGGTGGAGACTTTCTTCCTGCTTGATTCACTGGTTGCATCAACTGTTGGATGTAGTGCTGAAATGCTAAATTATCCTTCTCCAACTGAATTCTCTTCTCTCATTCCTTCTTCAAGCTTTCCTTGATGGTCGTAACTAAATCATCCAACTCCTCCATTTCTTGCTCTACTGTAGTTGGACCCAAGTCAAAAGTAGTAACATCATAATCTCTTGGAATGATCTCATCTTCATCTTTGTTTACTCTTGGAACTGCAACATGTACTTGCCTTCATTTGGAGCTATCTCTTGTAATCTTAGAAAGTTTGGTAGTCTTTTGTTTTCCTTTGTCATTCCTAGCTCGATTCAACAAATCTTCCAAACTTAAAGTAGGCTCCCTCTCCACAATGGATTTCTCCTTTGTTGCAAGTATGAGGTTCATCAGTGTTGTCATTGATGTCAACATACTCATATTGCATTGACAAGAAGGATTGGATGAGCTGTGTGCTGAGGATATTGAGAAAATTAGTCTCAGTCAGGAACATTGAAGAATAGTGATGAGAAGAAAGCAAAAGTACTCAATAAGTTGCTGATCAAAGGATGCGGATTAAAGGGTTTGTAGCTATGAGTCTTGGGATGATCCAGTTAAGTTTTCGGAGGTCCGCATGCAGATTTGAAGAAGTTGTGACTGATCAAGTAGAACCGGTTCCGGGAGGTGCTTCGGAGTGACAGAGTGCTACAAAGAGGTCTGGTGAGATCCAGAAGTGCATTATCCTATCTTGTGGATTGGATGGAGTGTTTGGGATGTCCTTGTGATATGTCATCTCAATTTGTTCATGATGTGGAGGTCCGGAAGCACATGTTTCAGTATGACAGTGGCGGTAGACTGTGTTCTTGAAGTTTCGGATGAGGAAGAGACGAGATTCCGGTGAGCAGAGGAAGTGTGGATGTTCCTGGTCATTCAGGCTAGCTTGTGAAGGATCTTGGATCGTGTTGAGGTTGTGTTATTGATCCGCATTGGTGGTAGAGCCCGGAATTGAAGATATTCTTCCGGATGAAGTTCTTGTTCAGACTAGCCGACCAGATGAGTTGTTCATCTTACAAATGTTCTTGTGGTGGCCGACCGGATGTGTTATTCATCTTGCGAATGTTCTTATGGTTGAGTGCCAACTTAGATGCTTATTCCGAAGTCGATGTCTTGTATAAATGAAAGATTGTGAATCCATTTTGAGGTGTGTTGAGAAGCGGATGAGTGTGATATAGCGAAAGAGCGAAAGGGCAGAGCAGGTGTGTTTCGAGCTTAAATGGAACTGATCCAGACATGGTGAAGATGTCATTCTCCAGTTCAAGGTTGTGATACTTTTGATCTTGTAAATAGTGTGTCTCTTTTGTAGGCAGTGTGCCTCTTTGTGAGCAGTGTGCTCGGGCAGTGAGCCCTGACTGGCATGTGCCATTTATTTTTCTTATTCTTCTAACAGAGAATAATCCTTGGGTTAATCACCCCGTGGTTTTTCCCTTAACCGGGTTTTCCACGTCAAAAATCTTGGTGTCTAATGTGTTGATGTTTATCTGCTCCGGTGTTTATGCTTTCTGCTTTCATGAATGGTTAATTGATATGCTGTTAACTAACAAAGAAGTATCAAGTGTTTGAAGTAGAAGCAAGTTTTTGTACAACTGATTCACCCCCCCTCTCAGTTGTGTGCCCTAGATCTAACATCCTTGACTCTATCTCTTAACCATTCTGGCAGTTCGGATAGATCCTCTTGATCTTCTTCTTGAACTTGATTTTCTTGAAATGTAGGAAAAGCTTCCTCGTCAAATTCTTCATATGGTGTCTCGTCATCTTGATTTTCTAGATTTATCTGTCATGACTTCATCTTGATCCTTCGGTGGGCTAGAAAGAACTTCCTCAACTTGATTTTCTTGCATAGTAGACTCCAAAGATTCATGTGTATCCCACTGAATTTGTACATTTGGAGCTACTTGATCTTCAACAACGGACATCATATTGGTGTCACCTTGCCTTGAAGTACTTGCTACATTCTGAATACTAGCCTTTATCCTCTTTTCCTTAGGCTCTCCTTGTGAACTTTCAGAGTTCTTCCTTTACTTAGATTGGACATCATCCCTTGAACTAGCACTGGAACTTTCAGAGTCATTGGATTCACTACTTGATTCATCTTTTGATGTTCCTTTGGAATGTTGTGAATTTGCCTCTCCCATCAAATCGTACGTGAGGTGAACATTCTTCTCCTCGAGCTTCTGAACTTGAAGATCGACATATTTTCTGGTTTGGGCTATGATATGCGCCACTAATTCATCATTGAGTATGACTTCTTGTTCGGACCAATTGATAGTGTATGGCTTATCCATTTCTTGATCATAAAAACTTTGTGAAATGAGTTTATTATCTTCTTCAAGCTATGCTGGAATATTGAAGAATTTGGCTACTCTCACTAAATCTAGAGCCAACCTAGAGCATTTTTTCCTTCTTATTTTTGAGTCATCTAGTGCATCAGCCCAATTATCTTCGATATGCGACCTATGCTGGTACATTCTCCCAAACTTCTTCTGGATTGAATTAAATGCATCAAAGTTATCCCACCTAGCATTGTGAAGCACCATGTTATTGGCTTGCAATTCTATCTTTGAATTTTCAGCCGCTTGTAGTGAAGAACATGTTTCAAGTTTCCCAACTCCAATTGGAAACTTAGTTCCAGCTTTGTTTCTTTTCTTTTGTGCTTTATCAAATGCTACCAACTATCTTGTCACTTCCAATAGCACCATTTTGTCAGTTGGATATCTTGGCAAGAGGTAAGAGAAATGTACGAACCCTTCAACACGGAGGTAAGTAAACCTTGGAAACTGAATGTACCATCGCCCATATTTCTTCACTAAGTTCATGGCTTCTTTTGATAACCTCTTATGAACATTGCCTTGTAAAATTTGAATGATGTGCATGGAGAACGCATCGTTGAACCTCCTGTAATGGGCGAATGCTTGCAAATGTAGTTGTGGATAACAATCATAAACTTTGAATTGTCCTTCACCATGTCCTACTCTTCCTTTGAAGCTCAATCTTGGATATCTTTCATTTCTCACAAGTCTATATATCACATACGAGCTCATATAGAATGACTTTGTTTCCTCCAAATTCTTGAATTGCTCGTCAATATTGTTGCTAATCATTTCAGCCCAATCGATCATTCTGTTTCCATCAATGATCTCTTGGATGAAGAAAAACATCCAAGATTCAAAGTTTGCTGATTGCAGACAACCCATTATTTGGCTAAAAAATACAACCATATATCCAATCTCCTTATGAAAATTAGACTTATGAAGCTTCTTTGGTAATCTGGTTTGATGATGTCTTGGTTGTATTGTGAATGGGAAAATTAGGAAACTATCAATTATGATAAATAATAACCCAAATACATCAATGAAATGTGCAAGCAAAGGAGATATAAAGAACTAACAAGTGATACTTACAACCTTGACCTGTCGGCTTCCATTGGTCGCCTATTCTTCCTTGATCTTGAATGATGAAAATGGGCCCTCAGTGAGCTTGCTTCCTTGCTTCGATTCGTCAAGATGACAAGTAGAAATGGCTAGAATGATTCCTGCATTACGATGGTATGAAGAGAATAGAGAAGAAGAAGAAGATGATAGAGGAATTTGGGCATAGTATGGATGCCAGAAGAAGTCTCCCCAATTGCTTAGAAGAGAGTTCTATTTATAGATTTTCTGAAAATAGAATGGAGGGTGAGGATCAACTGATGAGATCAATGGCCCTCATTAATTGTGAATCTTTAATTCATAATGGATGAATTAAAAATTCAGAGTGGAGGATAATGGATTATGACAATTGGATTAAGAATCCATGGTGGAGGATAATGGATTATGACAATTGGATTAAGAATCCATGGTGGAGGATAATGGATTATGACAATTGAATTAAGAATCCATGGTGAAGGATAATGGATTATGACAATTGGATTAAGAATTCATGGTGGAGGATAATGGGGAACATTGAATTAAGAATTCAATTTGGTGGAGAATAATGGGGGACATTGAATTAAGAATTCAATTTTGGATTTTGGAGGATATTAGCTAATTAAATATTAAGAATATTTAATTATATGTGCAACATGGTGAGGTGGAAGGGATGATGTGGAAGGATGAGGTGGATTTTGTGAGGTGGATTTAGGATTTGAGACATTAGAAGAATTTAGGGATTTCAATTAAATGATGATAATGAACCAATCAAATAAACTTATAATATTTATTTGATTGACAGAAGAAAATAAGAATTAAGATAATTCAACCCGGGCCAATTTTAGGTGTCTACATGTATCATCCATTTGCTATTGATCACATCCAGGCATCCCTCTGGTCTAGAATTGTATATCTGCAATGCAGACTCTTTAGTGTAATAGGTGGTCTTCTTATGTTTTAGAATGTCGAAAGCCTCCTCAATTGCCTCCTTCCTAAAGTGAGCCAATACTTTGCCATCCTTCATTACAATGCATCTTCGATCAGGATTATAGTTTTTGGCACATTCCAGCATCAACTCGGGACTTGGCATGGCGGGTGGAAAGCATGTTGCTTGTACAATCCGATTCTTGAGTATCTTCTTGACTAACTTGGAAGGATTTGGTCCATGTAAGTTTCTCCTAATCTCATCCATGTTGATACGTCCAAGGTTGGTGTCGCCTAAGTTTTGCCATCTTGAGGTGATCTTGGTCTCGGGCAAGACTCCCTTCAAGTTGTTCCTCATCATCGCTTGTTTCTCCTTCGCATTCATCATTCCTATATAAAACATATAACATTAGTGCCTTGGAGTGATGCTTAATAAATGGGCAAAATAATGACAAATGACATCACTTGGTGCATGTGGGATAAATCAAATGATAAAAAAAATGTAACTTTTTCAATCATCTTACCTAATGGAACAAGAATAAACTAAAAAAATAAAATTTATGGAAATGGAAAATTTGACTTGATTCTTGTTGAATTAACTTCTGCACTTATATTTTCTGCCTACATTGCTATTCTGCTCTGCACTTAATTGGCTCTTGAATTTGTAGCTTTGGAATGAATGTTTTTTTAAATGACAATGATCCTTCATATATATACATTCACAATATCATCCTCTAGGCCGAATTGTATGGCATTTTTGCAAGTTTTTAGATGTTTGAAATTGATTTTTAGTCTCTTCTCTGGTTGACCTGCTTATCCACTTATGACTGGCGGACATTTTGAAGGTGCATGTATAATGTATGATATACATAGTAGGGTGAAAAGTGTGCCTAAGAACAGGCGCATATCTTGGGCATGTTTGCATGGAATGTTTTATGCAAGCCTTCATCAGAAGTGCGCCAAAGGATAGGCGCATTTGTTGTGCATATATGTATAAAATTTGTATTGCATGAGCAAGGTAAAAGTGCGCCAAGATTGGAATGAGCGCAAGTTTTGGTGTAGTGTGCATGAATTGTGTAATGCAAACTTTCTTAGAATGTGCACCTTAGGAGAGTGATAGCTGTCTCACATAAGTTTGGATTGAGATCTTGACTTGCACATTACGAACTCTTCCAAGTTCCTTAGGTGCTAGTTTGATGGTCTTATGCATAAAGCGCTAATTTAAGGCATGCTTCTATAGAATGCTAATTGCGAGATAGTCTAAAATGAGCACTTGGATGAAGCTAGTTGCCAATTTTAGAGTAGTTTGTATAAGTAGTTTTTGCATAGTGCAAGGTGCTTCCAAAAGTGCACCTTAGGAATATGATTGTCAAATTGTCTAAAACTTGTTCTATCTCCTTAAATCTCCTTAATAACTTGAATGAGTCTTAGTGTTGATCTCATATTCTTTTGTATTGAGGCGCTAGTTTGAAGCCCTCATGTATAATGTCCAATTTGCAAAATTCAAAGCTTGTCCTGGAGTACGCCAAAAGCCTTGAGCTTGGACACCAAAATGTGTATTCATGAAGTCTAGATGTTCAATTCCTTCCCAATGCATAGACCTCTAAAAGTGCGCTAAGGAGAGTGAGCACTCATTCTGGACCCCCATGTATGATGTTAACTTTCACTTTGTGAAGAGCCTCTATAAGTGCGCTTGTGGTCTTGGAGTGGTCATTTTGGGATTGTATGTATAGGATGAAAAATACGAAGGTCCCCTTGAAGTGCGCCTGAAGATGGATATCATTCACTTTTCACTAGGCAACAAACTTCTCTAAGTGCATCCAAGGATGATGAGCACTGATTTTGAGGCAGCTTGTATACTCTTATAATGCAAAGTGCCTCTTGAAGTGCACTTAGACTTGAGCACCAATTTCATACCTTTGTGTATGGTATGCAAAATGTGAGGTATAGGTGAAAGTGCACCTAAAGGACTATGCGTCAAGATTGACCCAACATATATAGTGTTTGAAAATTTACATGATGCAAGGACCCTAGAAAAGTGCACCAACTTTGAACAAGCATGTATAAAGCACTTTCACGGAATACAGAGAGACCTTCACAAAATGCACACAAAGTGAATGATGAGTTCAAGTTTTTTACAATGCAAGGAGCCTCAAGATGTGTGCCTAAGGATGGATAAGTGCTAATTTCATGTATGTTTGCACATAATACAGAATGCAAAGTAGCTCAAGATGAGCGCTTTTCCTAGACTTAGACAATTTTAGGCCTTTAAGTTCAACTTCATGTGTTTCATTGATCCTCAATCCTCTTAAGGTAACTTTGCTTTGAACCTTGTGTTGTGAATGATCTTACAACCCTACCATTACTTGTTGAAACTTCAAGTGAGAGACTTTGTAAACCCAACTACTGCCAAAGCAAGCTACTTTATTCAAAAAAAAGAGGGGTCCCCATTTTGCTCAATGGGACGATGTGTGATTAGGTCACAACATCTGGTGACTCCATGAGAGAAATGTTCTTGAACATTTCAAGGATAAAGACTACAGCCCAAAATCATCATATAACTTCTTCAAGATCATCCAATGGTTAAGAAATGTACTCAAAAGGGGAAACGAGCCATAAATTGCACGAAGACATTTCATCTCTGTTGTTTCATAAGATAAGCATTTTGTTTAAAGTTCTTTAAGTATTCCAAAGATAAACAAGAATCACAATTTCAAAATTATCATGTACACCCACATATTAAGACAAATAAACACGAATACTTGATCAAGGAGTCAAAATCAAAGGTTTAGTACAACCATTCATATCCTGAAAATCCGAGTGTGTGCAATTGAGTTGATTTCCATCCATCGACAACTAAGGTCATCTAAGCTCTTTTACATTAAGCTACATGATTAGTACACACCTCATGAACTACTTGGATATTGCCCCGCTACCAGTGAGCATCTATAGCCCTCACAGGTTTGTCTCATAATTCCACTTGAGCAGAGCCCCACTATTGATCAGGCGTCCATAGCCCCAGTAGTGATTACTTAATTATCCATCTAACTGAGTTATAGTGTGTGATTGTGATTTTCATTGCATTTGAGTTCCTTTGATATTCCATTAAGCTTAGATTTGGTAGAGCACAATGCAGTACTGCTTACCCTTGCAACACATGCTTTTTGACGACACAAGTTAAGTTGATAACTCAGCTAGCTGGGTGTGAAATTCTGATGGCAACAAAGGTGGACCATAGATTTTTCACTTAATGTAAGTTCACAGAGACTCACTTAGGTACTTCAAGATTATTAAAGTGTAAGGTATAAGATCTCAAAATACTTCAAGTCATTCTAAACAGTTAATTTATCTTCCAAGAGAAAGCAACATGCTATCTAGACACTAACAATGGAGTCCAGAATGAATCCATCCATTTGATGCAGGTTTCTTAAAGGAAAACAAAAAGCATTGCTTTTAAGATTAAGCATTTTAAATGTATAATCAAAGATATCCATGTCAAGATGTAATGTATGATTCCATTCTTGAGTCAAGTACAAATTTTAACAAAAAGATAAGCTAAAGAAGATATCTTCCAATCTCAAAGAATTTCATGAACATTTATACAAGAAATAAACTTAACATCACCTCATGAAGTCAACCAAAATGTGCTTTGAAATTTAATCTCCATTTCACAAATTGGGATCCCCAGGAAACAACTAAACCTAAAACAAACAAGCAAACTAAGGCATTAAAGTAGTGAAGACTTGAGTCAAATGATGTCAAGCAAGGCAAATCTAAACTAAGGAAAGTAGGAAACAACAGAAAGAAAACCTATTCTAACTATGTACAAATAAGTCCCTGAAGGAACTTAAGGCTGGAAATAATGTTTCAAGAATTGCCCATTGATGGGCAATGGAACGGATTCTCCAGTAAGTGTCTTTAACCTGAAAGGATTTTCTCCTAATATTTCTGCAATCTGGTAAGGGCCTTTCTAGAGATTATCAAATTTATTGTGTTCACCCTTTCTTTCTTTGGCTTTGTCCCAGTATAGAACCAAATCAGATATACGAAAGGATTTGATTTTGGCTTGTCTGTCGAACCATCCCTTCACAACTCCCTGATGTTTTGCAAATTTTTCCAATGCCATGTCTCGTTTCTCCTCCAAGTTGTGATAATCTAGTTTGAACCTTATCATTTTCTTCCATGTAGTCTTGCATGAATTGCAATGTGGGGATTCTCAGTTGGATTAGGAATATATGATCTTGGCCATGAACTAGATGATAGGGAGATGTACCCAGGGAACTCTTTATTCTTGTTCTGTCTGCCCAAAGAGCAAACCTAAGCTGTGTATGCCAATCCCTTGGGTTTTTGTCCAAAAGTTTCTTAATTGCACCTAGTTGGTTCTTGTTGGTGAATTTTGCTAGGCCATTTCCCTATGGGTAATAGTTGGATGAAAATTTTAATGTGATGCCATATTCAAAAGCCCAATTGGAAAATTTCAATGAAGTAAAAGTAGGACCATTATCACAAACAAGTGCATGTGGACATCCAAACCTAGTGATATTGTCCTCTTCAAGAAATTTAATCACAACATCTGAAGTACATAGTTTTAATGCATGAGCTTCAGACCACCTAGTGCAATAGTCAGTAGCGGTCAGAATATACCTATGTTGTGCCGAGGAAGGTGGGTTAATCATACCAATAAAATCCAAGCCCCATTGAGCAAAAGGTCTTACTTTGATCACAGGCTGGAGCAGCATGGCAGAATTTCGTTCTCTTGAAGCGGCTACATGGCTTATGTGGCATTTCTTGACATGATCATAAGCATCCCTAAATAATGTGGGCCAAAAATAGCCTCCTCTCAGAATTTGGTGAGTTGTTGCTAAACCTCCCCCATGGCTAGTTCTAAATTTGGTATGAAAATGTTCCATAATTTGTTCATCTTACTTTTTATCAACACACCTAAGATATATTCCTTCATGATTTTTCCTAAAAAGCACTGATGCTTGTAACATGAACCTTTGGCTTCTCATTCTCAAGGCCTTCTTTTGAGTTGCATTCATTTGTTGAGGACATCGTTGATTGAGCAAGTAGTAACAATGTCATTATACCATTCATCAGGAGAGACATCTTCTAGCACATATGTTTGTTGCACTATCCTTAGACCCTCAATTGCTATCGTTTGTGTTAAAGTTTGACCACAGACTAACTTTATTGGCTGGATCTCAATGTCGTATTCTTGTATACTGGCGACCCACTTGCCTCTTCTTTTGCCCAGTTCATTCTGCATAAGAAGCATTTTGACTGCAACATCCGATACAATGGCGAACACCTTGCTTCTAAGAATATAGTGTCTAAACTTCTTAATAGCTTTAACTAAGGCGTAAGCTTGCTTCTCCACATTCAGATAATTCAACTCTGCATCTTTCAAAGGAGCACTCATGAATGCTATAGGGTGCTCGTCCCTTTCTTCTATCGTCTATGTTAACATGGCTACACACGTGTGTTCTGAAGCTAAAGAATACAAATAGAATGGCTTGAGATAATCTGGGCTAATTAGCATTGGTGCATCAACAATTGCTTGCTTGATTTCATCAAATGTTCTTCTAGCTTGTGTTGTCCATTCCATTTTAGCATCTTTCTTCAACATTTCATTCAATGGTTTTACAATTTTTGCAAATTTGATAATGAACTTTCTTACAAAATTTATCTTTCCAAAAAATGATTTCAGCTCCTTCTTACTAGCAGGCGCTTCAATCCTTGAGATTGCATCTACTCTATCAGAATCAATGGAAATGCCTTTCTCTGATATTACATGACCCAAAAGTTTCCCTTCAGTGACCCCAAATATACATTTCTTTGGGTTAAGAGAAATCCCATATTATCTGCATCTCTGAAATATTTTCTTCAAATCCTCCACATGATCCTCCCTCTTACATGAGAAGACTGTGAGGTCATCCATATAGATCGCAATGCATTTACCAACCAAGTCTTGGAATGCTATGTCCATTTCCCTTTGGAAGGTTGCTCCTACATTGATTAGTCCAAATGGCATTCGCCTGTATGCATAAATTCCCCATTTGCAGGTGAAAGTTGTCTTTAAATGATATTCTAGTTCCACCATCACTTGGTTATATCCGGAATACCCATCTAAGAATGACATCATTTGTGACCCATTAACAATTTGCAACACTTCATCCAATGACTGCAAAGGATAATTGTCTTTCTCTAAGGCCCTGTTTAAATTCCTGAAGTCGACACATAATCTTATCTCCCCATTATTCTTTCTAACAGGCACAAGATTGGTGACCCACGTCGAGTGCCTTACTGGGAAGATTATCCTGGCATTGAGCAACTTTTTCACTTCTTGATAAATCAATGGTTCTAATATTGGGTTCATGGGCCTCTATCGTTGGCGAAATGGCTTGCTTCCTGCCTAGAGAGGGATGATGTGAGTAATAATAGAGGTATCATATGTCTTTAGATCATCATATCCCCATGCTATGACATCTTTGAATTCTTTTAAGCTGGCCACAATATCTTTTCTTTCTTTTGGCATACACACCTTTCCAATAAACACATTCTTTATGTCCTCCTCTATACCCAAGTTAATTGTTTCACACTTGTGTCCCTCATTACTTCGGTACTTGAGTGCACTTATCTTGTCTGGGTCAAAGAGTCTCTCCAACTTGATCATCCCTTTAGGGATTGTATTATTCTTCAAATTCATAATCTCATTTGAATCAAACTCTACTTTCTCTGCATCTTGTTTGTCGATTACTTGAGCAAGAAAAACTCTTGAATTTGTGATGAAATCTAGAATATGCTTATTGTATTCAAAAACCTCAAAGTTTGTGATGTTATCTGGGACAGATGGTGTTGAAACCAACTCCACTGTGAATTTCTTCAATCCTTCCATTGCTAAGGGTGCCATCAAACTAGCTGCTTGTATTAAGGAATTTGCAACCTTATTTTGTGATCGAAAGACTGCCTTGATATTGAAAGTGTCAAAACTTTCAATGAGATCCCATATGCGATTTCAATATCTTTTCAATCTTTTGTCGTGGCGTACATACTACTTTCTAATTTGCTTCACAACTACTTTCAAATCACCATACACATGTAGAATCTTATCTCCCTTTTTTATAGCAAGCAATAATCCATGAACCAAAGATTCGTATTCTGCGACATTATTTGTGCATGGGAACTGTAGTCTATTAGCTACCAAGTATGTTTCCCTTGTTGGACTAATAAGATCAAATCCAACATCGGCCCCTTGTTTAGACTTCGATCCGTTGAACCTTAGGGTCCAAACTTGATTTCCTTCTCTATCTTTCTGATTCTTCTTTTGATCATTCTTTGTATCGACTTCTTCTTTTTGTTTTCACTCATCCTTTGTACTATCTTTGGGTACTTGAACATATGAAATCATCTCTTTTTTACATTGCTTTTCTCCATCTTTGTTCTTATCATCATCTTTATGCAAAGCTTCTTCAAGAAACATTTCTTCTTTGGTAATTAGAACATTCACAATTTGGTTCTTTGTGGCCTTAGGAATTCATTTGTAGACTTGCTCCAAAGCAACTTTGCATATGGCACAAGAGAATTCTGAATGAAAGGCACTATGTATCTGACACCGGTTGGGCAATAATAGATTTTGAATACTAGCATGATTTCCCAATTCTATACCCTATTTCACATGTTTCAAAACAAAATTCCTAAAGCTTTGAAACATACTCTCACTTTCTTCATCAGACGTAGAATCATGATCACTTTCTACAAGAATTCCCATTGGGTTGTGCAACATTATAACTTCTTCAACCTTCGGCCTATAGAGACCAAGGTCAATTTCCATGAATAGAATTTCATTATTTTCACCATATTCAGTAATCATTAATTTCAACCTCGGAGTGCTTTCGATTTTGATTTGATTCGGTAATCCCTTCCAAGGTAGACACATATGTGAAAAGTTAGTTGCAACATAGCCATTTAGCCTTGATCAAAGCTTGTCTTTCCTTGGCATTCATCGTCTACCTCCTCCTGCAAGTGAAGACAACACGTGTTAGAAGGTTGATGTGACACTTGATGTAAAGGCTTTCCTTACACTTAACTCATCTCCTCGTGCATGTGGGACAAAATCAATGCATTTTTAAAGCAAAATACCTTAAAAAAATTAGTTTTTTTTTCTGCACAAAATTAGAATTTAGAAGAATAAAATCTTGTAAGACACTTTATTTATCAACTTAGCCTCTTGAAATCCTCCTTCTCCTTGTTGCTGCAGGTTTGCTCTGCTGGAAATTAGACTAAAATTTGATTTGAATTTGATAAAAAATGCAAAAAATGAACCTTCTTTAATACTAGTCGTTGAACCTCTTCAAGGTAGGTCAGCCTAGGAAGAGGAATTTAATGTTTTAAATAAGTTTTTCCATGCTCAAATGTCAAAAGTGCCTATGCTGGGTAGGTTTGAAGGTGTCATCTGGAGTGCTTGATGTGAAGTACATGACAAAGTCCATGCAAGGTGGTCAAGGCCGCCTAGGAAGGGCGGGCTGGGAGGTGGTATATGGATTTTGTAACTTAAACTTCATTTGATGTTCTTTCCTCCTGTTGATAACTCTTTTCTCCAACTTCATCAAGACTTAGTGATTTTTTTGAGGTGTTTTGTGAAGTTGGAAGGCACACTTGGGATGTTGAATGACTTTATCCACACGCCTCAGTGAAATATGCCTAGAATGGGTGGATTTGATGATGTTGCTTAGATTATACAATGTGACACTCTCTGAGTTGACCTTGATACTCATCCTTCCTTTGTTTACATGACTTAGTGATTTTCTTCATGTTTTCTAGTTGATTCTTCATTGTTGGAAGAGTTAAAGGAGTGATTAACACATTCTCCATGCCAAGGTGTCTAGGGCACCTAGGAAGGGCGGCTTTGATGAAGGTGTTTGGATTTTGCCTTATGAATTGTGATTTTTACCAACTCTCCTCCTCTTGAATGATCTTGCATGAGTGTGGAACAAGATGGAGGATTTGGAAGTTTTGAATGGAGTGACTTGAGTGCTTAGAAACTAGATTCCAGACTCACCTCTCTAGGTCGCCCAGGTAGGGCGGAGTTGAGAGTGAGCTTTGGATTTTATACTTAGAAAATTTTTCACTCTTCTAAACTTAATCATTTCATCTTCCAAGTGTCATCTTCATCATCTTCTTTGACTCATACTTGCAAATTATGGTGTCTACATCCCTGGGTGATTTTGGAAGCAGTGTGTGGAGAGTGCATTGTGAGAGATGACAGAGTCCAAGACTCCCTCTTGAGGTCGCCCAGGTAGGGCGGGTCTAGAGGCAACCCTTGGATTCTTCCTTGTAAAGCCTTTGATTCTCTCAAACTTATGAAATTTCATTGGAATTTCATCATCTCCCTATCTTTGTGCTTAAAACATTGTAAACTTAACAATTTTTCTTCCTTGGGTAGATTTAGAGGGAGTGTCTGGAGACACCCTCCTAGTGAAGACATTGTCCATGAGCACCTTGTGAGGCTGCCCAGGTTGGGTGGGCTGGGAGGCAGGGCATGGATTTCACCTTGTATTGTCTTTGATTCCTTCAAACTTATGAAATTTCCTTGGAGTTTCATCATTTCTTTGTGTTTTGTGCTTAAAACCTTGTAAATTTGACAAATTTCTTCCTTGGGCAGATTTGAGGGCAGTGTCTGGATAAATGCATGTCCAAGATGTGGAGTATATGACCTCATGCCAAGGTTTCCTAGGCAGGGTAGATTTAGAGGTGCTGCATGGAATTTGCAAGTTGAACTTAATTCTGGACTCTATCATCACTTCCTAACTCTCTTCAATTGGTAAAAGCTCATGAAAATATCCTTTCCCTGAGTAGATTTGGAGGCTCTATGTGGAGAGATTGTCCTGGTAAAGACCTTGTCCATGACTACCTTGTGAGGCCGCCTAGGCTGGGCGGGTTTGGTAGGTGTGCATGGAATTTCTTGCCTTAGTCAAATTTTGGATTTTCCTGAATGGAAGTATATTGAAAAATATATTTAAGCATAAGTCATAGAAAGAAACTGTTGAGACCTAGGCAAAACAACACTACCAAAACCCTACAAGCTTAGAGGAAAACTAAACCTAAAGTAAAACAAAGATAGAAAGCAAAAAAAAGGGGGAGGGGTCCCCATTGCAATGGGGTGATGTGTGATTACATCACAATAGTTAGGCACCTTCATCAACTCTGTCAAGGATAAGCTAACTTTTACCTTCTTAAATTCTTCCACGACATAATGACTAAACCTTTTCATCTCATCTTTTGGAGTAGCATTTTTGGAAGCATCATCCCTTTTCCTATATTCGGATCCATCCTTCAGGAAACTAGAAGTGTTACTGGCATCAGGATTAGGCGGTGTTGAAAAATTGTTTGGTGGGATTGATGAGGTCAATGGATTTTGAAACCGAACATTGTTCCTCTAGTAAACCCTTCCTAGATTTCCAGATAATTGATTAAATGCTTGGACTTTGTCTGTCCCTTCTGTTGGAGCATTATTGATGTATGGGAGAATATAAGGCAGCTCCTCAACTAGACCATTTGCTGATGCAGGTGGAAATCGGCCATTGTATTCTTGTATCATTTCATTGTCAAACTGTGGTGGAAATTTAAAGTCCTCAAGTATTAGTGCTTGATCATATCTCGTGGTCAGCACAATCTCATATCCAGTGGAAGGAGGATTTTCTGATGCTTGTGAACCATGAATTTCCTTTTGAAAGATAGCAGCCGCTATCTTAAACTCAGGATATTGTAGCTCAGAATGTTGATTCGTGTTATGTAATCTACACCATTTAGATAATGCTGCTTCAACCAGGAATACCTTATCAGCTGGCTTGTTCTCAAAAGTTGGTGGATTATCCAAAGGTGAAGGCACACTTCCATTATTAGGTGCTATGTTCCATGTTTGAGTTTGCCTTTGAAAACCTTGGTTATTCCCTCAGAAACCTTGATTAGGCCCTTGGTAGTGGTTCCCTTGGTAGTTATTGTCTTGATAGCTAGGTTGAAAATTTCCTTGGTTGCCCCTAGTATCCTCTTTGCATGCTTTGAATTTGATTATTCTAATTCCGTAATTGAGTTACCTCGGCCAACAACCTCTTGACTTAATTAATTCTTTCATTTCATTGTTGTCTTCTTGTGTTCTTGTGGAAGATGATGATCCTTGTAGTAACACGAGTTGTGTGGGTGAAGCTTGTGAAATAGGCATTCTAGGATGCAGTACGAGCTAATTGCTAGGAGAAGGAACAAGATTTATTACCTGCGTGTGATGTGCCAACGCTTGATTAATTCCTTGGATTTGATTCGACATAGTTGGGTATCCCATATGATTGAGTGGCCCTTGAGTGTTCATTCCCAAATCAGTATTCATCTTGACAGCTTCAACATAAGCTTCTATTAGAGTGTTAGGCAGATAAGTTTCCCTTTTCACAAACATGGAAGTGAGACGATCCAGTGCTGCATAGTACACTTCTCTTGCCATTGCATCATTAATATCGTATGGACTTTGTAATCTTGAGTAGGCCTTATGAACCCTGTTGTTAAAAGAACCAATTGGTTCATGTTCTTGTCTTCTTACTTTGGCAAACTGCTTGTATAGTTCTGACAGAGTAATAGGAATCCAGAATTTAGCCAAGAATGCGTCCATTTGTTACCAAGTGGTGATGGAACCAACAAGTAGATTGACATACCAAAAGATTGTATCTCCTTCAAGTGAATAAGGAAACAACCTACATGCTACATCTTCATGTACAATCCTCCTGTTTTGTAGGGTATCTTCAAATATCTTGATATGATCCTCCGCTGTTCGATTTACATCATTGATGTGGAATTTGGAGCAGAAGTGTTCAGAATTCTTAGGCATGTCATGGTAGTTTGCGAAAGCTCCAAGGGGAGAAACATTTGATAGGGGCCAAGCCATTGGAACATTTTCTTGTTGTAATGGGACCGCTTGACTAACTCCTAGCTGAAGAGGAATTGCTTGGATGACTCCTCGTTGGTTGCTCACTTGAACAACTCCTTGAGCTTGATTTTGTGGACTCAGAGTTTGGAACAAGTTTGAGATAGCCTCTCCACTGGGTGATCCTTCACTTGATAGATTTGTCTTCTTAGTGTGCCTAGACTTGGAATTGAATTCCAATTGAACAAGCTCCTTAGAAGCTTGTGGTGTAGACCTTAGAATCCTTTGGTATCTTTCGGGAGAGAATGAAACAATACAATCCAGTGTGTCCCTCCATCAACTCTCCTTGCAAGAGAAAATCTTTTAAATACTTAACTTCCTTGTATTCCAAGAGAGAACCTCCTTCTAGCACTAGTTTTGTTGATGTGTTTTCCTTGCACATGCAATGCAAAATAAAAAACTCATGTACTCTATCCTCTCTTGAACAAAATCACTCAAATGCTAAACCAAGTGATCAAATGAGTAGATTCCAAGGTTCTCTTATATTAGTTCTTTGGTTTGCAATATCGGATAGTTGAGTGTTATTGATGTGATGTTTGCTGTTCTCACAAAGGGACTTACACAAATGTTCAACAATTAGGAAATTTGTTCTCTTGGATAAAAAGGTAATCTTGTTTCTTCAAAGGTTCTATAACTTAATAGCTTATGATATTGCAATGAAGCGCTTGATCCTAATCCTAATAAGGTATATGAAAAAAGTGCAAAAGGAGAAGGGTTTAGGAAACTTAGTCTAAATGCAAGCAATTATCATCAATTCATTGAAATCCCAACCACACTTTGCTTCACCATGAAACAACAACTATGCAAAGGTGATGCAATCTTCTAAGGAAAGTGAAGAGTTTTCAAATTACTTATGTGCATGAACTTCCACAAGCATGAATGGTGAATGACATAAAGCAATCAAAGTTAGGCTTAGACAAAGTTTAGACTAACCATGCACTACAACTTGCTATCGACAAATCATAAATGGTATGAACATATGAGGATTTCACTTATGAATTAACAATAACAACTTCCATGAATATAAAACAAATTTGCTAAAAAATAAACTAATTTAAACTTATACTATGAGTGAACACTTAGAAACCATGCAACTTTCAGAAACAACACAAGGTCACCATGAAGAGCTCAACAATGAACTTGTATTTATTCCAGCAGAGTTTTGGCAACAATTTCTTTAAGTCTTCCCCTTCAAATGAGAGCAAAGCGAGGCTTTTATAGCCTTCAAAGCACAATGAATGGTTAGGATCAATCTAAGAATGAATGACCAAGATTATGCCACGTAGGTGGTTTGTTACAAAAAATTACTATTTTTAGAACATGAAAGAGGGAACAAAGGCGCGTTTCCCAAGATGATATACGTGAAAAGGTATCTATGAGGAATTTCCTTGTGGGACGCCCCCTTGTGCTCATCCCTCTTTGAAGCAAATTCAACAAATCTAGATACAATCGGTGCAATGTCTTCCATTGGTACACTTGGCAACTTCTGAATGATGCATTCCACCACTTCTAAATCTTCTGAGCATTTGACAAGTGTCTTTCCTCATTCTGCCATGAATTCTTGAGATGAGATGATGAGAGTGGAGAGTGTATGGACATCATCCATGAGCTCTTTTGAAACAACATGAGTACTTCAAAAATAGAGTGCATGCATTTGATCCTTCAAGTTGCTTTCACTAATCTCTCTAGTAAGATCAAATATCTAGTTCATTGAGATGAGTAATTTGCCTCAAACCTCTTGAAGTACTTCTTTTTCTCAAATGGTTTCACTTTCAATTTTTACAACAGTTTACTCCTTCATGATTACCAAGAGGAGAAATCACATGATGAACCCTGCTCAATCACCTTACCTTCTATCAAGGTTTATTTTGGAACATACATTAACTTCTTCAATTGTGGCATGGTCTCTCCTTTGATGACTTCAAATTATGAACAAGCAACCAAAACAAATTGGATTCTATCCAAGAGTGAGGAAACTCCTTTGTATAACTTTACAATTTCATCCACGAATCTGCAATACTTGAGATGATGATCTCATTTCCTCTAAATGCACAATGGACTCATGTGAAAGTAGGGCAAGTGGTGGAGATGTTCTTTTTGCTTGATTTATTGGTTGCATCAACTATTGGATGTAGTGTTGAAATGTTGAATTATCCTTCTCGAATTGACTTCTCTTCTCTCGTTCCTTCTTTAACCTTTCCTTAATGGTCGCAACTAAATCATCTAACTCCTCCATTTCTTGCTCTACTGTAGTTGGACCCAAGTCAAAAGTAGTAACATCATAATCTCTTGGAACGATCTCATCTTCATCTTTGTTTACTCTTGGAACTGCAACATGTAAATACTACTGTTCCTTTATCAAAAGTTACAGAGGTCATTCCACTGGTTTCAAAGAAACCCACCAGTGGAATGACTCCAAACCGATGTTCTTGTAATTAGACCAGAAACCAAAACTTTTCTATTCCTTCCAGAGATTATACATACAAATTGTTCTTTTTCCTCTCTGTCTGTTTTCTACGAACAGAAACCCAACTATATAAAGACTCTTATCTTGGCAGTTACAGAAGGTGGAAGGTGAACCGCTCCTCAACCACCCTGCCAATCGGTTACATTCTACTTGTTCGGTTATAATCTCTTTCAATTCATTTACAATCTGGAATGACACGTATATAATCTTTCAATATGGCTCGAAGGCCTTACAACATAACATAAAATGTAGGGAATCTTTTAGATTCTTAGAATCTCGAGGTGCTCCTGCACCATACTCCTCAGCATGAACAAAACTCTTGTTCCAAGAGTTATGTGGTCTGCCTCAAACAACTTTTGCCTCTTTATGTCTTCAACCCTAACTTGATGCCTCTGTTGCTTCCTCTTTACCTTCCAACTGTGACTCCTATTAATGGAGTTTGACTGGCTACCTCCAAGGTGCATCTCTATCATTAGAAGTCCACTCCTCCCTGCTACAACAACACTCCTGTCCGTCACCTGGGAGTCCTCTCTTGCCTCTCTCCCCAAGACTTTTGGCGACAACCAATGGACCATCTCCTTTGGCCCTCTTGACAGACCTTCCTATCCGTCTACTATAGCGAGTGAACTTGCACCTGCAACCATAAAAACTTCATAACAGAATTAGATAGCAAAAACTAATGCTCATCCTGAACTCCTGGTGTAATTGCCTCCTTCGGCGCTCTATCTACATGCTCAGAATCTTCTGAGCTCTGATACCAATTTGATGCAGCGCATCTAGGAGAAACTTACAAACAGGGTGTAAAATACTCATTTATCCACAATACAATAGAACAAGGCTCAAACAACTTAGAAAACCTCTTCGTAAGGTTCAAATGATATCAAGGTAACTTCATTCTTCTACATTGGCAAGACCACCCTCTATTGGCAAGTCTAAATCTTCATTGGCCGATAGGCCGATGACCTTAATGACTCCTTCAACTTCCATTGCCCAGACTTAAACTGTCGGCATAACTTTTCCCTTGTTCGCCGAAAATAAACTCACACCGATATGCTTTTCTCTTTCACTGAGACTTCCCGAACTTCTTCCTGATGAACGATCCGCTCACTTTCGCTGTGACTTAAACCATCGGCCTTCATGAATTATGTCCTCCTGATGTGTGTCGTCACACTGACATACTAACAAAGACTCCATTGTCAGCCAGACTCACTTCTTCGGCTAGACTTTCCTCCCATCCTCCGACGATAATACTTACGCCGATACACCTACTATCAATGTGACCCTCTCTCATCGGTAAAGCGTTAAATAGTTCTTCTGACGACTCTTCTCACACCGATAAACTCCTCCGCAACTCTTGTAACTGAACGAACAACCCATAGAAACTACAGAAAGCTATAGAACAAAAACAAATCTAACTACATGGAGGTCATTCCACTGGTTTCAAAGAAACCCACCAGTGGAATGACTCCAAACCGATGTTCTTGTAATTAGACCAGAAACCAAAACTTTTCTATTCCTTCCAGAGATTATACATACAAATTGTTCTTTTTCCTCTCTGTCTATTTTCTATGAACAGAAACCCAACTATATAAAGACTCTTATCTTGGCAGTTACAGAAGGTGGAAGGCGAACCGTTCCTCAACCACCCTGCCAATCGGTTACATTCTACTTGTTCAGTTACAATCTCTTTCAATTCGTTTACAATCTGGAATGACACGTATACAATCTTTCAATATGGCTCGAAGGCCTTACAACATAACATAAAATGTAGGGAATCTTTTAGATTCTTAGAATCTCGAGGTGCTCCTGCACCAGTAAGTAAACCTTGGAAACTAAATGTACCATTGCCCATATTTCTTCACTAAGTTCATGGCTTCTTTTGATAACCTCTTATGAACATTGCCTAGATTCAAACGATGCGCATGGAGAACACGTCGTTGAACCTCCTGTAATGGGTGAATGCTTGCAAATGTAGTTGTGGGTAACAATCATAAACTTTGGATTGTCCTTCACCATGTCCTACTCTTCCTTTGCAGCTCAATCCTGGATATCTTTCATTTCTCGCAAGCATGTATGTCACGTACGAGCTCATATAGAATGACTTCGTTTCCTCCAAATTCTTGAATTGCTCATTAATATTGTTGCTAATTATTTTAGCCCAATCGATCATTCTGTTTCCATCCATGATCTCTTGGATGAAGAAAAACATCCAAGATTCAAAGTTTGCTAATTGTGAACAACCCATTATCTGGCTCAAAAATACAACCATATATCCAATCTCCTTATGAAAATCATACTTATGAAGCTTCTTTGGCAATTTGCTTTGATGAGGTCTTGGTTGTAACATCCATTTGCTATTGATCACATCCAGGCATCCCTCTAGTCTGGAATTGTATAGTTGCACTGTAGACTCTTTAGTCTAGTAGGTGGTCTTCTTATGCTTTGAAATGTCAAAAGCCTCCTCGATTGCCTCCTTCCTAAAGTGAGCCAATACTTTGCCATCCTTCATTACAATGCATCTTCGATAAGGATTATAGTTTTTGGCACATTCTAGCATCAACTCAGGACTTGGCATGGCAGGTGGAAATCATGCTACTTGTACAATCCCATTCTTGAGCATCTTCTTGACTAACTTGGAAGGATTTGGGCCATGTAAGTTTCTCCTAATCTCATCCATGTTGATACGTCTAATGTTGGTGTCACCTAAGTTTTTCCATCTTGAGGTGATCTTGGTCTCGGGCAAGACTCCCTTTAAGTCATTCTTCATCATCACTTGTCTCTCCTTCGCATTCATCATTCACCTATATAAAACATCTAACATAAGTGCCTTGGAGTGATGCTTAATAAATGAGCAAAATAATGACAAATTACATCACTTGGTGCACAAGGGATACATCAAATGATAAAAAAATGTAACTTTTTCAATCACCTTACCTAATGGAACAAGAATAAACTCAAAAAATGAAATTATGGAAATGGAAAATTTGACTTGATTCTTGCTGAATTAACTTCTACACTTATATTTTCTACTTACACTACTGGTCTGCTCTGCACTTAATCTGCTCTTGAATTTGTAGCTTTGGAATGAATGTTTTTTGAAATGACAATGATCCTTCATATATACACATTCACCATATCATCCTCTAGGCTGACTTGTATGGCATTTTTGCAGGTTTTTAGATGTTTGAAACTGATTTTCAGTCTCTTCTCTGGCTAACATGCTTATGCACTTATGACTAGCAGACATTTTGAAGGTGCATGTATAATGTATGTTATACATAGTACGGTGAAAAGTGCGCCTAAGGACATGCACATATCTTGGGCATGTTTGCATGGAATGTTTTATGCAAGCCTTCATCAGAAGTGTGCCAAAGGATAGGAAAATTTGTTGTGCATATATGTATAAAATTGGTATTTCGTGAGCAAGGTAAATGAGTGCAAGTTTAGGTGTAGTGTGCATGAATTGTGTAATGCAAACCTTCTTAAAATGTGCACCTTAGGAGAGTGATAGTTGTTTCACATAAGTTTGGATTGAGATTTTGACTTGCACATTACAAACTCTTCCAAGTGCCTTAGGCATTGGTTTGATGGTCTTATGCATAAAGCACTGATTTAAGGCATGCTTGTATAGAATGCTAATTGTGAGATAGTCTAAAATGAGCACTTGAATGAAGCTAGGCACCAATTTTGATGTAGTTTTTATAAGTAGTTTTTGCATTGTGCAAGGTGCTTCCTTAATAACTTGAATGAGTCTTGGTGTTGATGTCATATTCTTTTGTATTGAGGCGCTAGTTTGAAGCTCTCATGTATAATGTCCAATTTGCAAAATTCAAAGCTTGTCCTGGAGTGCGCCAAAAGACTTGAGCTTGGATACCAAAATGTGTATTCATGAAGTATAGATGTTCAATTCCTTCCCAATGCATAGACCTCTAAAAGTGTGTCTAAGGAGAGTGAGTGCTCATTCTGGATCCCCATGTATGATGTTAACTTTCACTTTGCGAAGAGCCTCTATAAGTGCATTTGTGGTCTTGGAGCGCTCATTTTAGGATTGTATGTATAGGATGAACAATACGAAGGTCCCATTGAAGTGCGCCCGAGGATGGATATCATTCAATTTTCACTAGGCAACAAACTTTTCTAAGTGCATCCAAGGATGATGACCACTAATTTTGAGGCAGCTTGTATAATCTTACAATGCAAAGTGCCTCTTGAAGTGCGCTTAGACTTGAGCGCCAATTTCATACCTTTGTGTATGATATGCAAAATGTGAGGTATAGGTGAAAGTGTGCCTAAAGGACTAGAGCGCCAAGATTGTCCTAGCATGTATAGTGTTTGAAAATTTACATGATGCAAGGACCCTAGAAAAGTTCGCCAACTTTGAACAAGCATGTATAAAGCACTTTCATGGAATACAGAGAGACCTTCACAAAATGCACCCAAAGTGAATGATGAGTTCAAGTTTTTTACAATGCAAGGAGACTCAAGATGTGCGTCTGAGGATGGATAAGCACTAATTTCATGTATGTTTGCACATAATGCATAATGCAAAGTAGCTCAAGATGAGCGCTTTTCCTAGACTTAGACAATTTTAGGCCTTTCAGTTCAACTCCGTGTGTTTCATTGATCCTCAATCCTCTTAAGGTAAGTTTTATTTGAACCTTGTGTTGTGAATGATTTTGCAACCCTACCATTACCTGTTGAAACTTCAAGTGAGAGACTTTGTAAACCTAACTACTGCCAGAGCAAGCTACTT
This sequence comes from Cunninghamia lanceolata, assembly GCA_027924645.1. Classification (NCBI taxonomy): domain Eukaryota; kingdom Viridiplantae; phylum Streptophyta; class Pinopsida; order Cupressales; family Cupressaceae; genus Cunninghamia; species Cunninghamia lanceolata. The sequence continues at coordinate 34,953,860 of BSBN01000072.1, forward strand.
TATTCAACAAAAAGAGGGGTCCCCGTTTTGCTCAATGGGGCATTGTGTGATTAGGTCACAACATGTACCATTCCTCAAGCAGACTGTTCCTTATTTGAAGGCATTTTAGTGTGGGTTTGTGCAGATATACTTCTCTTTCATGGTCACCTTGTTGATAACTGAGAGGGGGGGGTGAATCAGTTATCCTAATTATTTTCCTTATTGAAATTTCCTTTTAATTGATGCAGCATAGAAACAAACACAAAAACATTAATCATGAAATAAGAAACACATGACACAGTATTTTTGACGTGGAAACCCTTTTAAGGGAGAAAACCACAGGGTGATTAACCCAAAAATTATTCTCTGTTAGAAGAATAGGAAATTACAAAAATGGCACTTGCCAATTAGGGCTCACTGCCCGAGCACACTGCTCACAAGAGGCCCACTGCCTACAAGAAGACACACTGTCTACAAAGTGATGAGAATCACAGTCTTGAACTGATTGGAAGCATCTGCATATGCTGGAGTTCAGTTCCGGTTAGGCTCAGTACACTGATCTGCTGCACTTCATCTTTCCTCTGTTCTTTATTCTGCTATCTTTCACATACCGGATCCTTTTTGCTACCTCTGCTCTTATCTGGACTTATTCGCATATATCTACACATCAACTCACACTTCACAACTAAATCCATCCTCTATATATATCCGCACAAGTAATTTCATCACCTTTCTAGTCGGCATCCGGAGCAGTCTAGTTTCTTGCAAACTCTTGTTCTGTCGGCTGAATCCTTCCTCACCAAGCAATGCGGATCAAGCATATACTTGTAGATATCATTAATTATGTCAGCCAAACATGATTCATGCCTTCACAACCTCTGTCATCAACAGTAACACATCCGGAAAGCATTTTGATACTCTGCCAGTCAGTTCTTCCTCTATTTTCACTGTCTCTTAGGAATCCGGTACTCAACCATTCATATCTTTTTCCTTGTCCATCACCGGAGGCTAAATCCTTGGAATATACCACTCAAGGTAGTCCTCTTGACTTCCCCAAATCCGCACTGCACCAAGACACTTCCTCTAAGAGATCCGGACCAATCTGTCGGACCTTGCCACATGCTCTGTTCTTCTTCACCGGACCACAACATTCTTTATTCTGACTTCCGGTAGAGACACATCATGACTTGCGGATATGTGGGATGACCTTTGTTGCCATCAATGACAACAACCATGAGTCCATATAGTGTCTCTTGCCAACAATCTCCCCCTTTGGCATTGATGGCAACACTTAGTGAAAAATGACTAAGTGTTTTCACTATGCTCCCCCTTTGCTGATGCTCTGTCTTTATATACAATTTCTGGAACTCCCCCTTAGTTGGATTCCTCATTTTTCACTGCTCCTCACTCCCCCTTTGACATCAATGGCAAAGGGTAGGGTCCGCACACCAAAATTTTCAAAAATTTTCTATATATAGCCGCATATTTACATACTCACATGTACTGAAGAATGTCTGCAAAGGATGTCTGCAATTGGATCATTTCTGTAGCCCAACTTTGCTTCATTCTATCCAAAATTGAAATGTGACCACTTAACAAAAATGCAAACGCTTCTGCCCGCTTGAGATCTGTCGGATCTTTTGTTTGGGCGGTGGTCTGAGCATCACTGATGGCCTCATGCATAGTTTCCAGCTTAGGGATTATAATCCTTCTAAGTTCTCCCATCCGGTTAGTGATGTTCTTTCTTTCCTTCTCAAGATTCTTTATTTCATTCAAGACTGCAATAGTCTGACATTCTTGATTTATTATAGAGGAAGAGAGAGGATCAAAACTTTGAGATAAGCTTTGTAGCTTATCCTGTTCCTCTTTTATTTTCTTGTCAAATGCTGCTGTTGCCTTTGACCAGGATATACAAAATTTATAGATGTCACCGCCATCCTTAAGAGCATTCTCTAAGCTCTTTATTCCAATGCTTACAATCTTTCTATCTTTAGAGATTAATTCTAATATTTCTGAAAATCTCTTATCCAAAAATTCCTTCCGGACCTTTTCTTCAGCTGATTTTTCTAGAGAATCAAAATGTGTATCAACACTGCTAACTAAGGTTTTTAGATTACCGGAAGAGGAGGCTGTCGGATCTATCTGGATTGATGGCATGATCTTTACAAGTACTCCGGAAGCAGCCTCTATCAACTCACAGTCTTCCATATGAGACTTCAGGAGCTTTTCATTTGCCTTGGCATTTGCAAATGAAGCTATCTTCATTGTTTGTACCGGAGAGAGAGAGTCAAAATCAAATGGGCCTTTTAGAAGCTCCGGTTCATCAATCTCTAAAGTTTCTTTGCTCAAAAATTGTTGAACAGTTTGTGCAGTGTCTCTTGCCGGAGACAGATGTTTCTTTTCTTCTGCAGTCTTAGAACTGTCAACCTCTTTGTCTTTCACCACTGCTTCCTTCTCCTGTAATTGCTCTTCTTCTTTGGATCCGGAGACTGTAGGGGAAACCGGAGGAGAGATATTTGTTTGTTCAGGGCTCACTTCTTCCGGAACAGAAGATTCCAAATCAGCAGCTGTTTGTGCACCTAAGTCCTCTACAACAGGAAGATTGAACCTTTTGAAGGCCTTCCGGAGGATCTCTTCTGTTTCTTGGGCCACTTTGTCAGTCTCACCAAGCATGAGTTGATTCATCCTGGCTTTGCTTCTGAACTCATCTTTGCAGTCCTTGAAGATAATGTTCATTGTCTTGGGATCAATTTGAGGATATAGCTGAATAGCTATCTGCTCCCGGATCTCAAGATCTTTAGCATGAGCATTATTCTTTCTTACTTCCAATTCCTTTTCTAGGCTTTTAGGAATGAGAGATATGATCTCAATGAAAGCCTTATTATATATGTTCAGATATTTAACTGTGGCTTCCTGCAGAGTCTTTTGGTCAGTCTCACTGAAGTCATCATAGGATTCAGTCATTGGTTGAAGGTTTCCATCCACCGTGACCGACTTGATTATGCTCTCTAGAGACAGAGTGGGCTTTTCAACAGTTACCTCTGCCATTTCATCCTTGTCTTGGCCTGTGGAGGGCTTACCAGATCCTTTCTTCTTCTGTTTCTTTATTTCTTTTATTCCCTCATCTGACTCTGTTTCCTCTTCATCCTTTTGGCTTCCATAAGCCCTTGTGGCTTTTGTCTTGGATCTCTTACCGGATGCCTGGACTTCCGGTTTAGAACTTTTGGTTGTGGGAGGTGCAGATCTCTTTGATGATCTGGTCCGGGTGGGAGCTTCAACCGGAGCACTTTCTTTACTTTTCTCTTCTTCCTCAGCCTTCCTCCTCTTTTCCCGGCTGGCATCAAGTGCCTCTTTTGAGATGCCTAGGCCTTGAGCAATGTGCTCTACTTCTTTTCTCACCTTTCTTTTAATCTCAGGTTCCCTGAGTTCTACATGTATTTTTACACTCAGCTCCTCAAAGGTTCCAAACCTTTCTGCCTTAGGATCTTTAGGCTGACTTAGCATGTGTTGAACATGCAGCTCCACTATCTGTTCATCCACTTCATACCCCATGGGCATGATCCAGACAGTCCTTGGCTCTACTGCCTCCATTAGGCACTGATCAGTGTCAACCATAAAGCACACTGAGTCTTTGTATTTTTCAACAAGAGACTGGGGAATTCTCTCTCTTGCTTGCATCATGCTCTGAAGTTTTTGAAGTATCCCCATAGAGCTGAATTTCTCGCTTTTGCATCCCCAAGTCCATGCAAATAGTCTCTTATCTGGACTGCAACAGGTTTGTCATTCTGCCATACCCATCCACTTGTTCCGGGTAGCTCATTCATGAAGTAGAAGAATAGACATACAATAAGAGTACCATACTTAAAGGAATTCTTCTTATCCTTCTTGATTTTCTGTATATTTTCCATTAACTGGCTTAGCAGTAGTTCGCAGAGATCATATTCTGCATTCTTTCTTAGCATTTCATAGGCAGTGTATACTGCAGTTCCAGATACAGAATTCTCCCTGCTGGAGTGATAGATCTTGTATCCTATTATCATTGATGCATATTTGATATCTAGATCCGAAATATCTTCAATGGTCATTGCCCTCTTATCAAATTTTGATCCGGTGGCCTCAGTTACAATGTTGTTCTTGACAGATTTGAGGATAGGTACCCCTCCGGAAGAGTATAGACCAGTTACTGCTCTAATTGCCTCTTTTGTGATCTTGCAGGGTCTATCTAGCCATAGAAAGTTGTCATGCATCCTTCTCAGTACATACCGGACCCATTCATCTTCTTCAAAGCAGGGGAAATGAATAAATTGCTCAAATTGTTTCTTCTGGATATCCTTATACTCTGGTTTAAGCTCAAAAGCATTGTCTATCAGTTGCTTGTGATAGAGGTCTCTTAATTTGAATTCCCCAAATTCCTCAATGTTTGCATGTATGTAAACCCTAATGTCTTCGGTATGTAAAACTCCATGAGGAACACTAGAGAAGGCTCCTAGTGGATCTACCTCCAATGATTTGTAGGGATGTTTCTTGAATGAGGGGCGAGGTCTATCAGAGATCTTAACTATGTTTGGAGTAGCCATTCTTCAAAGATTTGCAGTGAGGTAATGAAAAATGGAGAATACCTTATGCGCCTTCGGTTTGCACGGAGTGGTTGGATTGATTTCTTTATGCAATAACTTCGGCAGGAGATCCTTGGTGTGCTTGATGAACCTTGTTGCAGAGCTCCACTTTTCACTTCTTCTCGAGTGCAGAATGAGCAAATGACCTTTGAGAAATCCCTTAAATTGCTCCGTGAACCCTAATATCTGTCTGCAATAAATGCTTCACCTACATCATTCCGGTTTGCCTTGTCTGTATAGCTTGGAGTATCCCGGATTAGTCCTGATCTGTGGATATCATCCGGATCTTTCAATCATGAATAAATCAAGGTAACATATTACAAGAACATCCCAAACACTCTGTCCAATCCGCAGAACAAGATAGTGCATTTCCGGATCTTTCCGGACCTTTTTGTAGTCCTTTATCATACCGGAGCATCTCCCTGAACAAGTCTTATTTGATCGATCACAGCTTCTTCATAACTCCATGCGGACCTCTGAAAACTTGACTGAAGTATCTCAAGACTCATATCTACAAACCCTTTGATCCGCATCTTGTGCCACATCCGGCACCACTTGTTTGGCTGGGGGAACAAGATTTTCTTTGAGTCTCCCCCTGAGCCTGAGCTCACTTTTTAATTTCCGGAAGAAATATCAGCACCAGAGTCTAGTGCGGATCCAACCTCTACATTCTCTGAACTTTTCTTCACCCAAATCTTGCTCATCTGATTCCTAACCTCATCCGCATTCATCTTTTGTTTACCCTTGTCTTGATTCTGATTATACACCGGACCTCTTTTGTCCTGATTCTTGTTTCTGCAGACTTTAGCATTATGACCGGACCTATTGCAGATTTGGCAAATAACATTTCTTTGCATATTTGACTGATATCCTCTTGATCTGCATTGATTAGCCATATGACCTACTCTATTGCATGTGAAGCATCTACCTTTGAATGATTTGTTTACTTGCATAATTCTGCATTCATGGGATTTGTGTCCATACCTTTTGCAGTTGAAGCACTGTCTGGAGAAGGATGAATTAATCTGATTCATTCTCATTCTGCACTGATCAGCTTTGTGACCAAAGTGGTTGCAGCTGTGGCAGTATCCATTGAAGGATGGATATCTTTGAGCATTTGGCTGTCTTACCGGAGGTCTTCTAGGCCTGCTCCTTGGATTTTCTGATCCAAGATTCTTCTGACCGGATCCGGAGCTTTCTCCTTTCTCATATCCCAAACCATACTTGTCATCTGTTCTCTTTTGACTTCCAAGAAGAACTTCAAGTTGAGCAGAACTTATCTTGAATTTCTCTTTATATTCATTTGCTGTTTGAAGGTCTCTTTTGAGAGAGGCAATTTGATCCTCAAGTTTTCCTTCATTATCTTTGGCATCTTCAAGATCAGATTCAAGATGTCTGATAATCCTGTCCATCTGGTGGCATTCTTCTGATTTTTCTTTAAGAGATTGTCTTAGATTGTCTTCAGCTTTTCTTTTTTCTTCAATCTCTTGAGTAAACTTTATAGTTCCTGATTCCATTTCATGTCTTAACATAATGACTTCTTTTGATAACTTTTCACATAACTTGGTTTGCTCAGTCAATTCTTCATTTGTATTGCTTTCTTCACTTTGTCTTGCCAACTGTTGAAGCAGCTCCTTTCTCTTTTTCATAGAGAGACTTAATTTGTCTTTTAATTCTCTCATGAATTCATCAGCCTGTTTGAGTCTTTCCTTTAATTCACTGACTTCAGAATTTGACTGTTCAAGATCCTCAAGAGCAGTCTTGAGTTGCTCCCTTAAACCATATGCATCCATTTGAAATCCCAGATCTTCCTCAAGCTGTTAGGCTCTATTAGGAGGAACTTAGCTCTGATACCAATTGTTGATAACTGAGAGGGGGGGGTGAATCAGTTATCCTAATTATTTTCCTTATTGAAATTTCCTTTTAATTGATGCAGCATAGAAACAAACACAAAAACATTAATCATGAAATAAGAAACACATGACACAGTATTTTTGACGTGGAAACCCTGTTAAGGGAGAAAACCACGGGGTGATTAACCCAAAAATTATTCTCTGTTAGAAGAATAGGAAATTACAAAAATGGCACTTGCCAATTAGGGCTCACTGCCCGAGCACACTGCTCACAAGAGGCCCACTGCCTACAAGAAGACACACTGTCTACAAAGTGATGAGAATCACAGTCTTGAACTGATTGGAAGCATCTGCATATGCTGGAGTTCAGTTCCGGTTAGGCTCAGTACACTGATCTGCTGCACTTCATCTTTCCTCTGTTCTTTATTCTGCTATCTTTCACATACCGGATCCTTTTTGCTACCTCTGCTCTTATCTGGACTTATTCGCATATATCTACACATCAACTCACACTTCACAACTAAATCCATCCTCTATATATATCCGCACAAGTAATTTCATCACCTTTCTAGTCGGCATCCGGAGCAGTCTAGTTTCTTGCAAACTCTTGTTCTGTCGGCTGAATCCTTCCTCACCAAGCAATGCGGATCAAGCATATACTTGTAGATATCATTAATTATGTCAGCCAAACATGATTCATGCCTTCACAACCTCTGTCATCAACAGTAACACATCCGGAAAGCATTTTGATACTCTGCCAGTCAGTTCTTCCTTTGTTTTCACTGTCTCTCAGGAATCCGGTACTCAACCATTCATATCTTTTTCCTTGTCCATCACCGGAGGCTAAATCCTTGGAATATACCACTCAAGGTAGTCCTCTTGACTTCCCCAAATCCGCACTGCACCAAGACACTTCCTCTGAGAGATCCGGACCAATCTGTCGGACCTTGCCACATGCTCTGTTCTTCTTCACCGGACCACAACATTCTTTATTCTGACTTCCGGTAGAGACACATCATGACTTGCGGATATGTGGGATGACCTTTGTTGCCATCAATGACAACAACCATGAGTCCATATAGTGTCTCTTGCCAACACACCTTGGGGTAGCAGTGCATAACAAAGATATTAGTGGTAGTTTTGGTGAGTTCAACAATGGTTTGGGTCTAAAATCTGCTATGGCCATGCTATACAATAACCAATGGTAGTGTGGGGCTTGCTGGGTACCATTTTCTTCTGTTTGGCAGTGTCTATGCTCATTGTCTTTGGTGTCCAAGGTCTGAGATAGTGTATCATTCATCGTATATCAACATTCTATCTTTCAAAATGATTTTGAAGGAGTTCTATGCTACCCATTTTGCTAGTCCATCTACAACAATTATACGAAGTTGCATATTTTGATATGGGTATGTGATAGTAATTCATTATATGATATTTTATGATTTGGGAATATGATATTTTGCTCATATTTATTGTATCTTTTTTGGGTTATCATTTCATATGATATACTGCAATGTATCTGGCAAACACGTCTCAAGAAAACTAAAACCCCTTTTGCATCTTTTGTCTAGTCTGAAAGAACACAAAAATAATAAAATAACACTATTAATATTTAAAAAAAAAGAACCAACAGGTACGACACATTATATTGGTATCAGAGCATGGCTCTTCATGCCATCCTGTGAGGTTAGACACAGACATGTAGATGATGAAATGAGACATGCAGCCTGGTACACATAGGTATTATCTCAGGTGAAATAGATCATAGACTGATATTGAGGTTCCCCAAATAGATCCTTTTACAAATACATATATAGAGGTGATAGCCGCAGAGGAACAACTAGTGGTGTTTTACAATAAAGAGGAACCTATCTCAGAAAACATGGGTGATTGTGAGGGTAGGTGTAGCAGAGACCTGATATGACGGAGGTAGAGCAGATATGACTAGCATGTTGAATGCACTAAATGACTTAGCTAGAGGGCAATGAGATATGCTCGATAGGATGGACTGATCACAAACATAACTAGCTCAGATACTTACCCGTTTGATACCTAGTAATGTTGGGAACAATATTGATAACAACAACAATAATAATAATGAAAGGAACCAGAACAACAATGGGGACAGGGACATAATTAACAATGGAGGTGATAGGAACAATGGAGATAGGCACATAGATAGGGATAATGAGGGTGAAGCTTTAGTCAATAACAAGGGAGCTACACATTTTACAACTAGTGACACACTTGGTATATCTGTTTTTGTACCTAGGAACAATGTTCCTGAATCATAGGCTACACAGGTTGAATTTCAGGATGTAATTTTGAGGGACTGGCGAACTTCCAGTGAAGAGTACAGAGCTAAGATGACTTTTAGAGAGTATTTTGATCTTAGGATGAAACACAGACCCAACATGGGTAATAGACAACACAATTAGGAGCTCCAAAAGAAAGTTAGTAAAATGACTTTGCCTTATTTTGATGGTTTAGGCAAAACCACTACTAGAGCGTGGGTTCAAAAGTTGGATAGCTATTTATAGATCAGCCCTATGCTCGAAGCTGATGCAATCACTTATGCATCTTTACATTTAGAGGGCAACACTCAGAAATGGTGGAGTAATGGGAAGATCACCTTGGGTCATGATCAGATCACTTCTTATGTTGAGTTCACTACTAGATTGATTGATAGATTTGATAAGAAAGATCTAGAATTGTCGTTCAAGGAGTTACCCAACTTAGGCAGGTGGGCACAGTGGATTCATACATCTTAGAGTTTTAGGAGTTATTTGTTATGTTCTCAGATATATTAGAGAGTAGGTTGATGATGCTATTCATAGACATGCTATCAGATCCTTTGTGTGGTTGGATAAAGGGTCTAGATCCATCTTCTCTTTAGGAGGCCATGAAGAAGGCCCGTGATATGGAGTCCTTCGAATGGAGTAAATTTTAGTCCAAAGGGTTCATTCATAAGAAAGATAAGGATAGGAAACACTTTTAGAAGGAATCCAGACAAAAACATAAGAGTTCTCCCAGGTTGGATAATGATCAGTTGAATGACCTTAGGAGAAAGAAGCTTTCTTTTCATTGTTGAGAGCATTGGGATCCTAAGCACAAGTGTGCTTCCCAAGGGAAAGCAAAACAATTAGAATACTTTTTTGCAGATGAGTCAGTAGAGTCAGAACCACATTCAGATCAGAAATTAGAAGCCAATGATTTAGGTTCAGATGGTTCATTTGAGGCATCAGATAAGGAGGAATAGACAACCCTACCTACAACACATCTCTCCAGCATTCAGAGAGAGGGATTGTTTAGAATGAGAGGAGTACTTGGTGGGCAACAAGTGATCACACTCTTAGATACTGGTGCTACTCACAATTTCATAGATGAGGGCTTGGTTGCTAAGAGAGGACTCAAGACAGAAGAGTTCAAAGGGTTCAAGGTGAGAGTAGTAGATGGATTTGTACTCACTTGTACCAGGAGGATATCCAATCTTACCATTCAGCTGAATGATTATTTTTGCTAGTTAGATTTTTTATGTGGTTGGCATGGGCAAGATGGATGTTGTTTTCGGCATGAGATGGTTGCATAATGTTGGGGAGTTCACTCTCGACTTGCGGACTATGGAAATGAAGTTTGAGGTGAATGGGAGATGACATTGTTGATAACTGAGAGGGGGGGGGGTGAATCAGTTATCCTAATTATTTCCCTTATTAAACTTTCCTTTTATTTGAAGCAGCATAAAATCAAACACAAAACATAAACCATGAAATAAGAAACACATGACACAGTATTTTTGACGTGGAAACCCTGTTAAGGGAGAAAACCACGGGGTGATTAACCCAAGAATTATTCTCTGTTAGAAGAATAGGAAATTACAAAAATGGCACTTGCCAATTAGGGCTCACTGCCCGAGCACACTGCTCACAAGAGGCTCACTGCCTACAAGAAGACACACTGTCTTACAAAGTGATTAGAATCACAGTCTTGAACTGATTGGAAGCATCTGCATATGCTGGAGTTCAGTTCCGGTTAGGTTCAGTATACTGATCTGCTGCACTTCATCTTTCCTCTGTTCTTTAGTCTGCTGTCCTTTCACATACCGGATCTTTCTTGTTACTTCTGCTCTACTCTGGACTTGTTCGCATATCCTCACATTCATTCACACACTTTACCACTAAATCCATCCTCTATATATATCCGCACAAGTAATTTCATCATCTTTCTAGTCGGCATCCGGAACAGTCTAGTTTCTTACAAACTTAGTTCTGTCGGCTGAATCCTTGCTCACCAAGCAATGCGGATCAAGCATATACTTGTAGATATCATCAATTATGTCGGCCAAACATGATTCATGCCTCCGCAACCTTTATCATCATCTGTAACACATCCGGAAAGTAGTTTGATACTCAGTCAGTCAGTTCTTCCTCTGTTTTCACTGTCTCTCAGGAATCCGGTACTCAACTATTCATATCTTTTTCCTTGTCCATCTCCGGAGGCTAAATCCTTGGAATATACTACTCAAGATAGTCCTCTTGACTTCCCCAGATCCGCACTGCACCAAGACACTTCCTCTGAGAGATCCGGACCAATCTGTCGGACCTTGCCACATGCTCTGTTCTTGTTCACCGGACCACCACAATCTTCAATCTGACTTCCGGTAGAGACATATCATGACTTGCGGATATGTGGGATGACCTTTGTTGCCATCAATGACAACAACCATGAATCCATATAGTGTCTCTTGCCAACAATCTCCCCCTTTGGCATTGATGGCAACACTTAGTGAAAAATGACTAAGTGTTTACACTATGCTCCCCCTTTGCTGATGCTCTGTCTTTATATGCAATTTCCGGAACTCCCCCTGAGTTGGATTCCTCATTTTTCACTGCTCCTCACTCCCCCTTTGACATCAATGGCAAAGGGTAGGGTCCGCACACCAAAATTTTCAAAAATTTTCTATATATAGCCGCATATTTACATACTCACATATACTGCAGAATGTCTGCAAAGGATGTCTGCAGTTGAACCATTTCAGTAGCCCAACTTAGCTTCATTCTGTCCAAGATTGAAATGTGACCACTCAACAAAAATGCAAAAGCTTCTGCCCGCCTGAGATCTGTCGGATCTTTTGTATGGGCGGTGGTCTGGGCATCACTGATGGCCTCATGCATCGTTTCCAACTTAGGGACTATAATCCTTCTAAGTTCTCCCATCCGGTTGGTAATGTTCTTCCTCTCCTTCTCAAGATTCTTTATTTCATTCAAGACTGCAATAGTCTGACATTCTTGATTTATTATAGAGGAAGAGAGAGGATCAAAACTTTGAGATAAGCTTTGAAGCTTGTCCTGTTCCTCTTTTATTTTCTTGTCAATTGCTGCTGTTGCCTTTGACCAAGATATACAAAATTTGTAGATGTCACCGCCATCCTTAAGAGCATTTTCTAAGCTCTTTATTCCAATGCTTACAATCTTCCTATCCTTAGAGATTAAATCTAATATTTCAGAAAATCTCTTATCCAAAAATTCCTTCCGGACCTTGTCTTCAGCTGATTTTTCTAGAGAATTAAAATGTGTATCAATACTGCTGACTAAGGTTTTTAGATTACCGGAAGTGGAGGCTGTCGGATCTATTTGGATTGATGGCATGATCTTTACAAGTACTCCGGAAGCAGCCTCTATCAACTCACAGTCTTCCATATGAGACTTCAGGAGCTTTTCATTTGCCTTGGCATTTGCAAATGAAGCTATCTTCATTGTTTGTACCGGAGAGAGGGAGTCAAAATCAAATGGACCTTTTAGAAGCTCCGGTTCATCAATCTCTAGAGTTTCTTTGCTCAAAAATTGTTGAACAGTTTGTGCAGTGTCTCTTGCCGGAGACAGATGTTTCTTTTCTTCTGCAGTCTTAGAACTGTCAACCTCTTTGTCTGTCACCACTGCTTCCTTCTCCTGCAATTGCTCTTCTTCTTTGGATCCGGAGACTGTAGGGGACACCGGAGGAGAGATGCTTGCTTGTTCATGGGCCACTTCTTCTGGAGCAGAGGGTCCCAAGTCCTCACTTGTCTGTTCAGGGCTCACTTCTTCCGGAACAGAAGATTCCAAATCAGCAGCTGTTTCTGCACCTAAGTCCTCTACAACAGGAAGATTGAACCTTTTGAAGGCCTTCCGGAGGATCTCTTCTGTCTCTTGTGCCACTTTGTCAGTCTCACCAAGCATGAGCTGATTCATCCTGGCTTTACTTCTGAACTCATCTCTGCAGTCCTTGAAGATCATGTTCATTGTCTTGGGATCAATTTGAGGATATAGCTGAATAGCTATCTGCTCCCGGATCTCAAGATCTTTGGCATGCGCATTATTCTTTCTTACTTCCATTTCCTTCTCTAGGCTTTTAGGAATGAGAGATATGATCTCAATGAAAGCCTTATTGTATGTGTTCAGATATTTAACTGTAGCTTCCTGCAGAGTCTTTTGGTCTGCCTCACTGAAGTCATCATAGGATTCAGTCATTGGTTGAAGGTTTCCATCCACCGTGACCGACTTGATTATGCTCTCTAGTGACAGAGTGGGCTTTTCAACAGTTACCTCTGCCATTTCCTCCTTGTCTTGGCCTGTGGAGGGCTTACCGGATCCTTTCTTTTTCTGTTTCTTTACTTCTCTTACTCCTTCATCTGATTCTGTCTCCTCTTCATCCTTTTGGCTTTCATAAGCCCTTGATGCTTTTGTCTTGGATCTTTTACCGGATGCCTGGACTTCCGGTTTTGAGCTTTTGGTTGTGGAAGGAGCAGATCTCTTTGTTGATCTGGTCCGGGTAGGAGCTCCAACCGGAGCACTTTCTTTGCTTTTCTCTTCTTCCTCAGCCTTTCTCCTCTTTTCCCGGCTGGCATCAAGTGCCTCTTTTGAGATGCCTAGGCCTTGAGCAATGTGCTCTACTTCTTTTCTCACTTTTCTCTTAATCTCAGGTTCCCTGAGTTCTACATGTAGTTTCACGCTCAGCTCCTCAAAGGTTCCAAACCTTTCTGCCTTAGGATCTTTGGGCTGACTTAGCATGTGTTGAACATGCAGCTCTACTATCTGTTCATCAACTTCATACCCCATGGGCATGATCCAGACAGTCCTTGGCTCCACTGCCTCCATTAGGCACTGATCAGTGTCAACCATAAAACATACTGAGTCCTTGTATTTCTCAATGAGTGACTGGGGAATTCTCTCTCTTGCTTGCATCATGCTCTGAAAGTTTTTGAAGTATCCCCATAGAGCTGTATTTCTCGCTTTTGCATCCCCAAGTCCATGCAAATAGTCTCTTATCTGGACTGCAACAGGTTTGTCATTCTGCCATACCCATCCACTTGTTCCGGGTAGCTCATTCATGAAGTAAAAGAATAGACATATAATGAGAGTACCATACTTAAAGGAGTTCTTCTTGTCTTTCTTGATTTTCTGTACATTTTCCATCAATTGGCTCAGTAGTAGTTCACAAAGATCATAATCTGCATTCTTTCTTAGCATTTCATATGCTGTGTATATTGCAGTTCCGGATACAGAATTCTCCCTGCTGGAGTGATAGATCTTGTATCCTATTATCATTGATGCATATTTGATATCCGGATCCGAAATATCTTCAATGGTCATTGCTCTCTTATCATATTTTGATCCGGTGGCTTCAGTTACAACGTTGTTCTTGACAGATTTGAGGATAGGTACCCCCCCGGAAGAGTATAGACCAGTTACTGCTCTAATTGCTTCTTTTGTGATCTTGCAGGGTCTATCTAGCCAAAGGAAGTTGTCATGCATCCTGCTCAGTACATACCGGACCCATTCATCTTCTTCAAAGCTAGGGAAATGAATGAATTGCTCAAATTGTTTCTTCTGGATACCCTTATACTCTGGTTTGAGCTCAAAAGCATTGTCTATCAGTTGCTTGTGATAGAGGTCTCTTAATTTGAATTCCCCAAATTCCTCAATGTTTGCGTGTATGTAAACCCTAATATCTTCAGTATGTAAGACTCCGTGGGGAACACTAGAGAAGGCTCCTAGTGGATCTACCTCCAATGATTTGTAGGGATGTTTCTTGAATGAGGGGCGAGGTCTATCAGAGATCTTAACTATGTTTGGAGTAGCCATTCTTCAAAGATTTGCAGTGAGGCAATGAAAAACGAAGAATACCTTATGCGCCTTCGGTTTGCACGGAGTGGTTGGATTGATTTCTTTATGCAATAGCTTCGGCAGGAGATCCTTGGTGTGCTTGATGAACCTTGTTGCAGAGCTCCACTATTCGCTTCTTCTCAAGTGTAGAATGAGCAGATAACTTTTGAGAAATCCCTTATATTGCTCCGCAAACCCTAATATCTGTCTGCAATAAATGCTTCACCTGCATTATTCCAGTTTACCATGTCTGGACAGCTTGGAGTATCCCGGATTAGTCCTGATCACTGAATATCATCTGGATCTTTAAATCATGAATAAATCTAGGTAACATATTACAAGAACATCCCAAACACTCTGTCCAATCCGCAAGACAAGATCGTGCACTTCCGGATCTCTCCGGACCTTTTTGTAATCCTTTATCATACCGGAGCACCTTCCTGAACAGGTCTAACTTAGTCGAACACAGCTTCTTCATAACTCCATGCGGACCTCTGAAAACTTGAATGAAGCATCTCAGGACTTATATCTACAAACCCTTTAATCCGCATCTTGTGCCACATCCGGCACAACTTGTTTGGCTGGGGGAACAGAATCTTCTTTGAGTCTCCCCCTGAGCCTGAGCTCACTTTTTAATTTCCGGAAGAAATATCAGCACCAGAATCTGGTGCGGATCCAACCTCTACATTCTCTGAGCTTTTCTTCACCCAAATCTTGCTCATCTGATTCCTAACTTCATTCGCATTCATCTTTTGTTTACCCTTGTCTTGATTCTGATTATACACCGGACCTCTTTTGTCCTGATTCTTGTTTCTGCAGACTTTAGCATTATGACCGGACCTATTGCAGATTTGACAAATAACATTTCTTTGCATATTTAACTGATATCCCCTTGATCTGCATTGATTAGCCATATGACCTACTCTATTGCATGTAAAGCATCTACCTTTGAATGATTTGTTTATTTGCATAATTCTGCATTCATGGGATTTGTGTCCATACCTTTTGCAGTTGAAGCACTGTCCGGAGAAGGATGAATTAATCTGATTCATTCTCATTCTGCACTGATTAGCTTTGTGACCAAAATGGTTGCAGCTGTGGCAGTATCCATTGAAGGATGGATATTTTTGAGCATTTGGCTGTCTTACCGGAGGTCTTCTAGGCCTGCTCCTTGGATTTTCTGATCCAAGATTCTTCTGACCGGATCCGGAGCTTTCTCCTTTCTCATATCCCAAGCCATATTTGTCATCTGTCCTCTTTTGACTTCCAAGAAGAACTTCAAGTTGAGCAGAACTTATCTTGAATTTCTCTTTATATTCATTTGCTGTTTGAAGGTCTCTTTTGAGAGAGGCAATTTGATCCTCAAGTTTTCCTTCATTATCTTTGGAATCTTCAAGATCAGATTCAAGGTGTCTGATAATCCTGTCCATCTGGTGGCATTCTTCTGATTTTTCCTTGAGAGATTGTTTTAGATTGTCTTCAGCCTTTCTTTTTTCTTCAATCTCTTGAGTGAACTTTATAGTTCCTGATTCCATTTCATGTCTTAACATAATGACTTCTTTTGATAACTTTTCACATAACTTGGTTTGCTCAGTCAATTCTTCATTTGTATTGCTTTCTTCACTTTGTCTTGCCAACTGTTGGAGCAGCTCCTTTCTCTTTTTCATAGAGAGACTTAATTTGTCTTTTAATTCCCTCATGAATTCATCAGCCTGTTTGAGTCTTTCTCTTAATTCACTGACTTCAGAATTTGACTGTTCAAGATCCTCAAGGGCAGTCTTGAGTTGCTCCTTTAAACCATATGCATCCATTTGAAATCCCAGATCTTCCTCAAGCTGTTAGGCTCTATTAGGAGGAACTTGGCTCTGATACCAATTGTTGATAACTGAGAGGGGGGGGGTGAATCAGTTATCCTAATTATTTCCCTTATTAAACTTTCCTTTTATTTGAAGCAGCATAAAATCAAACACAAAACATAAACCATGAAATAAGAAACACATGACACAGTATTTTTGACGTGGAAACCCTGTTAAGGGAGAAAACCACGGGGTGATTAACCCAAGAATTATTCTCTGTTAGAAGAATAGGAAATTACAAAAATGGCACTTGCCAATTAGGGCTCACTGCCCGAGCACACTGCTCACAAGAGGCTCACTGCCTACAAGAAGACACACTGTCTTACAAAGTGATTAGAATCACAGTCTTGAACTGATTGGAAGCATCTGCATATGCTGGAGTTCAGTTCCGGTTAGGTTCAGTATACTGATCTGCTGCACTTCATCTTTCCTCTGTTCTTTAGTCTGCTGTCCTTTCACATACCGGATCTTTCTTGTTACTTCTGCTCTACTCTGGACTTGTTCGCATATCCTCACATTCATTCACACACTTTACCACTAAATCCATCCTCTATATATATCCGCACAAGTAATTTCATCATCTTTCTAGTCGGCATCCGGAACAGTCTAGTTTCTTACAAACTTAGTTCTGTCGGCTGAATCCTTGCTCACCAAGCAATGCGGATCAAGCATATACTTGTAGATATCATCAATTATGTCGGCCAAACATGATTCATGCCTCCGCAACCTTTATCATCATCTGTAACACATCCGGAAAGTAGTTTGATACTCAGTCAGTCAGTTCTTCCTCTGTTTTCACTGTCTCTCAGGAATCCGGTACTCAACTATTCATATCTTTTTCCTTGTCCATCTCCGGAGGCTAAATCCTTGGAATATACTACTCAAGATAGTCCTCTTGACTTCCCCAGATCCGCACTGCACCAAGACACTTCCTCTGAGAGATCCGGACCAATCTGTCGGACCTTGCCACATGCTCTGTTCTTGTTCACCGGACCACCACAATCTTCAATCTGACTTCCGGTAGAGACATATCATGACTTGCGGATATGTGGGATGACCTTTGTTGCCATCAATGACAACAACCATGAATCCATATAGTGTCTCTTGCCAACAGACATGTGCTAAGAGGGTTATCAGATGGTGGTTTGAGAGTGGTTTCACTCAAGAAGATGGAGTGGTTGATACAACATGATTAGGTTCAATGGGCAACAGAGGTGATGGTGATGCTTACAGTTATAGAGCAGTAGAAACATGAGTACCCACCTGATAGACATGCTTTATGGACTAAACACACCAAAGTCTTTAGTGACATACTGTCAGGTAGACCCCCTAATAGGGGTATTGAGCATGTTATTGAGCTCGAGGAGAGTGCCAAACCCGTTATCACCTCACCATACAAGCATCCAAAAAGATACAAGGACGAGATCGAAAAGGCTATTAAGGAGCTTCTCAAAATGGGGAACATCAGGCCAAGTAAGAGTCCATTCACTTCTTCTATTGTCCTGGTAAAAAAGAAGGATGGAACTCTCAGGATTTGTATAGACTACAGAGAGCTGAATAAAAAGACCATAAAAAATAGATACCCCATTCCTCGTATTGATGAGCTCATAGATGAGTTGCACGAAGCATGCTACTTCTCAAAGATTGATTTGAGATCTAGTTATCAGTAGATACAGGTCAAGGAGGAGGACGTTGAGAAGACAACATTCAGGTGCCATAATGGGCATTTCGAGTTTCTAGTCATACCCTTCGGTTTGACCAACATGCCAGCCACATTCTAGTCCTATATGAATAAGGTGTTTAGAGAGCAGTTGTAGAGATTTATGCTAATATTTTTTTATGACATACTGATATACAATAGGACATACGAGGAACACTTGAAGCACAGAGATATTGTCTTGAGCATACTTGAGTGTGAGTCATTATACGCCAAGATGTCGAAGTGCGAGTTTGGGATGAGCGAGTTGTTATACTTAGGTCACATTATCAGTGCTGGTAGTGTTAAGGTAGACCTGGAGAAGATTCAGGTGATTATTGATTGGCCACCACCAAAGAATCTCTCTCAGCTCAAGGGATTCCTTGGTCTATGTGGATATTACCACTGCTTTGTGAGGGTTTTTTCATAGTCAGCTGCCTCCTCACCGATTTGACTTGGAAGGATGCATTTGGTTGGTCTAGTAATGGACAACAGTGTTTTGATAGGTTTAAGGAGTTGATGAGTACCTCTCCAGTGTTGGCCATTCCATATTTTAGTAGGCCTTTTGAGCTATAGTGTGATGCCTCAGAGGAAGGCATTGGTGTGGTATTGATGCAGGATAAATACCCCATTGCATTCGAGAGCAGGAAGTTGAGGGGTGTGGAGAAGAGCTACAATATATACAACAAGGAGATGTTAGCCATCATGCATGCTCTGGCTAAGTTTAGGTAGTACCTGGTAGGGAGTAAGTTTGTGGTAAAAACATATCATAATAGCCTGAAACATTTCCTTAGATAGAAGGACCTTAATGATAGGTAGTAGAAGTGGGTTAGTAAACTACAGGCCTATGACTTTGACATTGTCTATGTCAAAGGAAAGAAAAACATAGTTGCTGACACATTGTCCAGGAGGCCTCATTTATGTGCACTGGGTGAGATTGTAGAGGATTGGAGAGAATTGATATCTATAGGGTATGCAAAAGACAAATGAGCTTCTGGGATCATAGATGGCATTATCAGAGATGACAGATACATAGTGGTAAATGACTTGATCATTTACAAATACATGATTCTTCTAGTGCCATGTTTAGTGATGAAATAGAGGGTTTTGAGAGCTTTCCATGATTTGCCTATCGTTGGTCATCCTGGCTACTTCAAAACATACAAGCAGGTGAGAGAGTGTTTTACCTGGAAGGGCCTCAAAACTAAAGTGTTGAAGTATGTGAGGGAGTGCTCGACATGTCAGTAGAACAAACATGAGCACTCTTTCCCATGTGGTTTATTGCAGCCCCTACCCATACCTGAAAGGAAATGGGATAGTATTTTGATGGACTTCCTCACGGGTTTGCCCAAAGTCCAAGGTCGGGACTGCATCTTCGTGGTGGTGGACAGGCTGACAAAGTTTGCAGACTTCTTTTCTATTCTGACCACTTTCACTATAGCTCAGGTTGTAGAATTGTTTTTTCAAGAGGTATTTCGTCTTCATGGGTTGCCATGGAGCGTCGTGAATGATAGGGATAGTAGGTTCCTAAGTAATTTTTGGCAAGAGCTCTTTAGGTTGATAGGGATAGCTTACCCCCAGCACCAACTACCACCCACTGACAAATGGACAAACATAAATAGTTAATAAATGGGTGGAAGGATACCTCTGAAATTATATAGCACGGCAACAAAAGGCATGGGTAAAGTGGCTTCACATGGGTGAATACTGTTATAACACCACTTATCACATGTCCATTCAGATGTCACTGTTCATGGCTCTATATGGGTATGAGGCACCAAACTTTGTGGATTTGTTATTTGGTGATAGCAAAGTACCTAAGGCTAAAGACCTTCTATAGGAGAGTCAGGATATTATGAGGTCTTCGAGGGAAAACATTCAAAAGGCACAGAATCAACAGAAGCAGTATGTAGACCAACATAGGACTGAGTACTCTTTTGAGGTTGGTGACATGGTGTATTTGATGCTGTAGCCCTACAGACAGTCCACTCTCAAATAGAGTGGAGTAGAGAAGCTTAAGCCATGTTACTATAGACCCTTCAGGATCTCTAAGAAAGTTGGAGAAGTGGCTTATGAGTTAGAGTTGCCAGCAGGTAGTAGGGTACATAATGTATTTCACGTGTCTCATCTCAAGAAGGCACTATGGCACAATGTGACACTTTTTGTAGAGTTACCTCCTCTTGATGAAGAGGGGAAGTTGATCTTAGTACTCAAGGCCATTATTGATACCAGAGAACGTACCTTACAGAGGAGGATCATCAAGGAATATCTGGTCAAATGGAAAACCTTGCCAGTTGAGGATGCTACTTGGGAGAGCAAGCAGATTTTATCGCATCCTAATATGAGATGGCTTGAGGCAAGTAATCTTAGGGAGGATAAACTATAATTTCCTCTTTTTTATATAGAGTTAGTCTATCATGGGGTTCGCGTAGACTAACTAGTCTGGATAGGGAACCATGGATGGTAGAACCTTGGATGAGTTAATCGGTGGTGCAGATGTTGGCTTGGGTTCAGTAGGATCCACTTGGCACTTTCTAGAGGTGGCTTTGTTTGCTTTGTGCCAGATTTGCTATTTTAGCAAATTAGGGTTTTGTGTTGTTATGAGATTCTCAGTGTTGGAGTGGGTACATCTCGACAAGACCTTTCCAGTGAGCTATAGAACATTGGATTCTAAGTTTATCTTGGCCTTCATTTTAAAGTCCAAAGATTAATTAAGTTATTTAAATTGGGACTTTAGAAATATTAAAGTGACATAAGTGAAGAAATAAATTAAAATGTCACTTAATAAGTTGGGTGCCCATCTTGGAGAGTAATAAAGTGATTTAAAATAAAACATTTCCCTCCCAAAAGCATGACCCTCTTGGAGAAGGATAAAAAGTGAAAATGAGCTCTTATTTCATTATGCTTGAATATTGAGAAATTGCTTGACTTTTCTCTGCTAGGGTTTGGAAGGGATTCAAACTTGGGGCTATTGGAAATGCAAACTTCCTTTAGTAATAGCATTCTATAGGCGTGAAAGACCATCCAACGTTGCTAATATGGAAAATACATCCAGTGTTTGCACTTGACCTGCAATGGGATTCATGGTGTTGAGGGTTTGAGGACTTATTGTTCACATTATTAGCAGATTTGATATCGAGACAATTGATTACAGTCATAGATTGTAGATTTGAATGAAGTTGTAGCTGTTTGCATGGAGCTTGAGTTACCATACTATCTTAGGTGCTGACCGTACCATTCCTCAAGCATGCCATACCTTATTTGAAGGTATTTCAGTGTGGGTTTGTGCAGATATATTCCTCTTTCATGGTCGCCTTGGGGGATCAGTACATAACAGAGATATTAGTAGCAGTTTTGGTGAGTTCAGCAATGGTTTGGGTCTGAAATCTACTACAACCAGGCTATACATCAGCTAGTGGTAGCATGGGGCTTATTGGGTACCATTTTCTTCTGTTTGGTAGTGTCTATGCTCATTGTCTTTGGTGTCCAAGGTCTTAGATAGTGTATCATTCACTATATATCAACATTCTATCTCTCATAGTGATTTTGAAGGAGTTTTATGCAACCCATTTTGCGGGTCCAGCTACAGTAATTGTACAAAGTTGCATATTTTGATATGGGTGTGATAGTAATTCATTATATGATATTTTATGATCTGGATATCTGATATTTTGCTCATATCTATTGTATCTTTTCTAGGTTTTCATTTCATATGATATATTGCAATGTATCTGGCAAACACGTCTCAAGAAAACTAAAACCCCTTCTGCATCTTCTGTCTAGTTTGAAAGAACACATAAAAATAATAAAATAACACTATTAAGATTTTTTTTAAAAACCAACACGTACGACACATTACAAAGGTAGATCTCAAGTGAATACTACCAAAATTTCTTGACAGACCTTTTCATAGAATCCTTTCACATCATCTACACAATTGAATGTCAGTTCTTAGCTTTTCATGGCCCTTTTGTATCAAAACCTCAAGAACAAAATTGAGTAGTTCTATCTACATATTTCTTCTAATGTGTCAGATTTGTTTCCTTCTGTTGTGACATAATCCAAGCTATAGGAGGAGAAAATCTTAATATCATATATCATCCCTGCAGGTTGATGGAGGTTTGGGCTCATCAACAATTGATTGGGTAGCTTATGCTGGTGCAAATTGTATAGTTGCAGGAACATCTGTCTTTGGGACAAAAGATCCACCTTTTGTAATTGCTTTCTTGAGAAAAAGTGTTGAAGAAGCTCAAAAACTTACATAATCTTTGCTTATGGAATCAATGCTCCCAAAAAATCACTTATAGTGCCGGCATGCCACTTTGTCTTTTAATAAACATGGAGGCTTTTAGATGAAATCTCTAGTATATTGGCATTGTTTCTATAGCAACTGTAGTTGTGTGATACCTAGTTATTTATTAATAAAATCTATGCATACTAATAGTGAATATTACAAATTGGGAAGATTTTTTAGTCATTATGTACTTGTTAGAACATTTCCAACTCTATTTTCCTTTTGATTTGATTATCAATGGCATCCTAGTTAAGGGCAGGTGTTTGATAATTTATAATTTAATTTGTCAACTAGTGTCTTGTATAAATTGAAATTCAAGTAAAAACTAGCAAATTGTTGCTAATTAATTCACTCCATGTTTATGGTTTTAAAATTTATCTTCAAGTGCACATGTCTAAATAGTTCTTAGGGATTCATCACTACATTGTGAGGGTGATGATTTAAAGGACACAATCATTTTGTTTAGTCAATTATGGTAGCCAAAAATGTTGACCTAGATTTAACATATCAATTAGTTTGCCCTTTGACTAAAGGCAGGGAAAATATTAAAACATATTGCATTCATAATATTGAGTAATCCTATGAGGCATCTTCAGGTTAGCTCCATTAGAAAAAGCCTAAAAGAAAATCAAACCTAAATATTAGCCCGAACATTAGCCCGATGTAGTACCAAGAAACTAGACAACTCTAGAATATAGATATGGATATCGACTTATCCTCATTAACTACTTATCGCCTTCCATCTGGGATAGATTAGAACCATTGAGCTCATCGCTTTTTGATAACATACTCACGATTTCCAAGAATACAAACAAAACAACTGAATTATTTCTTGTGGCATCCCAAGTTGAGCCATACATTGTAGATGAAAACCATGTAGTTACTAGGATTAAGTATTATGTGATAAGTTATGATCCTATTTTCCAGCTTTATGATGTGGTTGTTTACATATTGTCAATTTTGGTAAGGGAATCTCTTCCAACAATATTGCCTTTGATAACTCTTTTGCTCTATCTCCTCTGTCACAGTCTTTGTTTAATTCTATTCAGTGGGGACATTTTTGTAGGTGGGATTGCAAGAACTTAAAATGTGCTTGTATAAGTTTAGAGCAACAACTACTAATTATGTTGTTGTCCACTAAATTATAACCACAATTAGTTTTCTTCTGGTTTTGTGTATGTCCATATTTCCCCTCATTTTTTAGAAAGTTTTTATGATACATGTAGCATGCATTGTGTAACTCCAAAGCATAGAAAACTCATCATTATGGTGCTATGCCTGTATTTTTGTCAAAACATTTTCCATTCAACAAAGACACTAAATATACCAACAATTGTCCTTACATGCAGTTGAAATGTGGATAGACAATTTGTAGATAGATGTTGCTGGGCATCTGAGTCACTGAAGGGCACGGGTCATGCAAGTCTAAGATTACATTGGTAACAATTCTTGTTCTGTTTTTACTTCCACACTCTTAGCAATTATAGACAATCCCTGAAACTCAAAGTCTCAATTGTTTATAATGTTCTCACCCTCACATGAGTAGTTGTAATATTAGTTGTTCTATTTTTACTGAATATTTATAATTTGATTGTTTTCCTATATTCTATAGTTGATTTTTTAGTAGAACAGAGGGCATTTTGTGTGTTGGTTTATTGATGGTTGTGCTCTTGCAAGAGCAATTTATCTACGGGTTGAAAAGTTCAGGCTTTTGGACCTAATCGCTAAGGACCTTAAAATAAGAGCATATCAAGATTCCTTTCAAAGATATTTCGTTCCAAGGTTTCATTGAAGAATATTGCAACATACATTCATCTTCAACAATTGCTACTTGATTGACAATATTTGTTGGAATCAATTTAATAAAATGGGGCAAGTAGATAATTATTATTTTGTTTTTGACTCAATGTGCTCCCATATTTAGATATAATAGTGTTAGAAAAGAAGGATCTATGATCAGATTGTCTCTAGAAGTAACAAGTTGTAACCAACACCCTTGTTCCGTTCCTTCATGTCGCCCTAGCAGTGGGGCTTGGTCAGTCTTAGAAAAAAATATATAATTGACTTTTCCATGTACCCCCACTGGATTTGATGCCTAATCTTCTACCTGTAAGCCCATACCACTATGCCCACATATTTTTGTGAACACTGTAACATCCATTAATGTCATCCCTAGCACATAGCTAAAAAACTTACTTCTAGTTTTCGTGTATGGAATTGTGAAAAGGTTTTCCAAAAGAAGCCCAATCTCTGAATCTTGAAAAATGCTAACTGGTACTAAACAACATTATAAACAAGTCAGACTTTAGGGTTAAGGCATTTTGACTTAGGACACAAAAATTCCTTCGAAATTTTCTCAGAACGATAAACTCAAATTTACAATTGCAATGTGAGGCCGATTATTTTTCCTTCCTTAATTTTGATCGTTTTGTATTTCAGTTGATGATATTATTAGACTTTTAGAGACTATTGTTCCATTATGCAGATTTGATTATATCTCCTAATTTTGATTTGACATTGATTAGACATATGGTGATTCGATTTGATCATATTTTGATTCTATGTTGAGACTAGACGTGTGAGATATATTAGATGATGTTTATTGATGTGATTTCTATTTCTTTATGTGATGATGATTATGTGACATTAGATAGAAAATGCAGTTTAATATTGAATTATGATGTAGATGATTAATGTTGTGTTCAATGGCATGAATTTAATTCTAGTTGCTTCAGCTATGATTATTCATGATATGATTGACACTTGATCTAGATGTGCAGGATTATATTCCCAGGCCATGGGAAATTGGAGGTAGTATTCACACATATGTTATTCCCTATGAAACCGATCCATTCCCAAGAGGGATGAGGATCACTTTTGATTCGGATGTTGTTTGAGTACTTGTTTGTTTTATTATTTTGGCCTAGTAACCCTTTGTTTAATTAATTTCTATCATGATTTGTATATTTTTATTGTTTTACACCACTTGGTAGTGTTTTCATTTTTAGGCCATTTAAAGTGAATTTATGACTCCCTAGGTGTACCTTAGTGTCCCAAAACTTACCCTAGGTGGTTACCCATGGGTCTAGGGTCAATTTTGACTAACTAAACCTTAGGGTAACTCACTTTTGGTCACTCTAAACTGAGGTTTAGTCAAAGTGATGAATTTTGAAATGGCTAAGGGTGGGAGATGAGTCATGCTTTGGGAATGACTCATCTCCCTTCCCAAAGTTTGGGGATCCCTTCACCAAGAAGACTTGGGAGGTCTGCAAGACTCCCAAGTGTGTGGGATCTCCCTCCAAGACTCTCACACATGTGTGAGAGCATCTTGGAGGGAGATGGCTCTCTTAGAGAATAAGAGGATGTCATATGACATCCTTTATCCTCATGGAGGCTTGAAGGGGATTGCCACCTCACCACTTGGTCTCTCACACATGTGTGAGAGCACAAGTGGATAAGGTGAGGATTGGGATGGAATTGGAGGGTGACACTTATCACCCTCACACTTCCTCTCCCTTGCAAGTGGCATAGGATGAGGAAGGAGAAGGTGACAAATGTCACCTTCTCATTCCTCAAGGCCAATTTAGAAGGCCTATATTACCTCCTCTTGAAGAGGAGTGTGGGATTCTTGCATTTTGGGGATTTTCTTTCTAATCTTGGAGTTTCTTTTGGGGAGTTAGAGAAAAATTTGGAGATTAGAAGATTGGAGAAGCTTGGAGCTCTTCACCAAACGTGCTTCCATTTTTAAGGCTTTTGAAGGTAAGCTCCATGGCTATGGCCATTTACCATTGCATATTTCATTTATGTTGTGTTTGTGGATTTTTGTTTTTTGTTATTTTTATTTTTATGTGGGTTGGGAGTTTGGTGAGAGCACCTCCATTTGGAGGTAAGGCTCAATTTGTATGGGGTAGGGGAGAGTGAACCTCCTCGAGGTCATCTCCATATTTGTGCTACTTATAGCCTTGAGGGTTTTTTCTTGGTGTTGAGATCATTTTGATGGCAAGAGTGCCATGATAGTTTTTGAGTTATTTGGAGATATGTGTTTTGGAGGTTTTGGCTTGAGGCCTTGAGACTTGGTGTTTTGAGATCTTAGAGTGGCTTCTTGAGTTGAGGGGTCCATTCCCTACCCCCATCAAACTCATTTTCATGAGATTTGTTATGTGTAAATCCTTGGGTAATTGTTGAGTTGTTTTTGTGTTGCTTGTTGTGGTGTGTGTGTGCAACCGTGTGATTCCTACCTCCCTAGCTTGGGGGTGACCCACTTGCGGGTCTATGGTAGGGAGGAGGGCATTTTGTAGTGGCTTGGTTCCCCATTTTGTTGTGTATTTATTGCAGGTTTATAGTGGAAGAAAATGGACCTTGTTGAAGTCCATTATTGGGAGTTTTGTCTCTACTTTTTGTGTTGGCTGTTGAGAGCCATGGCCTTAGAGGCCTTATTGTAAATTTTGGGAAAATCTTTACTCTTCTTGTGCTTGCTGTTGTAAGTAATTCTTTTGTGAAATATCCTTGTTGTATGAGTTGTAAAACTATTGTACCTTCCATTGTTGTTGTGGAAAAAAGAATATTAGATGTGTAAATCTCATGTTGGTGCTTCCTGTATACTTTATTTATTTTGCTATTAGTGCTCTTGTGGTGTTATAAAGTTGTATAAAAGAAAATATATGTTGTTGTCGTATTAGTTTAAAAAGAAAAAAAATATATATGTTGCAGTTTGAAATTGCTGTATGCTACAATAGGAGGGAAATAAATCAACGCTGTTGGAATGGATTTAGAAATTTAATATAAGTGTAGTATTAATATTCCCACCTTTTTGTTTTCAAAAGGGAAAATAAATAGAAAATCTAGAATATAGTTATATTATTGTCAAAAGATAGCATACTATTTTGCTTCATTATTTTGTAAAAAAAAAAATATAGTAATGGTGCTTAATAGAAATTTAAACCTCGTTATTTTATTAAATATCTATCCTGTTATTTTAATTCGAAGCTAGGTGTACATGTAAAAGGGTATATATATATATCTTAAACATGTCTTCTAGTTTTATGAGAAATTTCCTTCTCACTGTATTTTTTTTATATACACACAATGTATAGATATACCACTATATATATACAGATATATTTGTTTGAGGGTAATTAGCAAACTATAAAAATGATTTATACTTTTTTTTATGCAGTATAATATATAGTATTTTTTTTGGGCATTTAAATTGGTTGAACCCTAAAATGTGTTGGGGTATGTATTTTAATGAATGAAACAAAAAAATGGGGGACGACGACCCTGGCCACCGCCCACCATACCTCTCTTTTGTTTACCGTGGTGGGGGGGGGGGGTGTGGGTGGGGGCTCGGTCCCCTCCCCACACCCCTTCTCCTCACACAATACCGTCGGCTATGGGGGCGCTGCCTCCCCTCCATGCTGTACTCTTAGTTTTAGCCTTAAACACAGTCCGTGACGCTGGAGATTTCAACACCCGTCGCCCTCTTGCCATTCGACCTTGACGGCCCTATTTGCTATTTCCTCTTTTATCTGCAAGGATATATATATATATACTTGTGTATCAACAGAACCCTCATGTAGTTTTTTTTTATCCCCAGCTTATATGCAATAAACTTATTTACTCAAACTCATGTAAAACTAATATAATATATAAATCCTATGGTGCAATTTCAACAAAAAAATTATACGTCTGTATCTTCCCTCCATGGCAGTCATGAGAGAATAAAACCTTCAACCTGCACAACAAAGCAAATAGAAACAATGGAGGCAAGAAAAGTTGAGAACAAAGAGAGGAGAAGAGAAAGCATAAGGAAGTGTAGGGTTTCATAGAGAAAATAATAAAATAAGAGATTAGGGCTTTTCTTTGTGGAAATGATTATAAAAATGGATTAGGGTGAGTTGAGGATGCGAGGTTTTTGTTTTATTATTTAATTTAAATTCATTTTTTTTGCCTTTCCCTTGTGCACAGGAAATTATGTTCCCTCCATTTTTGCCCTTGGGTCTTTTTGATTATTTGACTTATGGAGGTTGTTTTCATTGGATTAATATTCACTTGGGGACTTGAATTAATTCCATGTGGAATTTCATTAGTGGGATGGGTTTTTTTTTAAAAAATTTTTGAATGGGATGTTTTATTCCTTAGTAGGTTATTATTTTGGGACATTTGTTTATTTTATTCTAGTACGATTTAAATTAACCTTGTGGATAACCTTTAATTTAATTTAATTTTAATTTATCAATTTTATCCTAGAGGGGATGTTTTTAATTTATCCACTTTTTATTTATTTTAACTTGGGTTAATTAATAAATGTAATTTGTGAAATTATATTTATTAATGGACTTAAGTAAGGAGTTTTATTTCAGTCGTTTATTACTTTAATTCAAATTTTATAATTTGATTAAGTGGTCAATTTATTTTTACCTTGCAAGTTGTTTAATATTACTTACGATTATTTGTTTGATTTTTGCATTATTTTCCTCTTAGAGTTTTCTTAAAAAAATTTATTTCAATTTTTGAAAACACGTTATGCTGTCGAATTTTTCCTAGATTTTAGGGTTTCATTTTTATGACCCTTTTGCAACTATCGTCTAACCACTCCATCTTATCTTGCGCCATCATGCCATTTATTTTCATATTTTATTTATTCAATTTCTTTTTTGTTTTTGTTTTAGAGATAGGGTTTGGTTTCGAATATGATGAAATCACATTCTCACCTAGGAAACTTAGGGTTCAGATTTGAAATGTCCTAACCCTAGAAGTGGCACGTTTCACATCGCCCTTTCCCCTAGTTGACTTTCATCACGCAAGGGATTGCAAAGGAAGGCGCACTTCCCTGATTATGTTTGATGTAATTATGCCTCACACATATTGCCACCGAGCACACAGATGCGTGCGAGGGGGTTCCTAGGGACATGCAAAAAAGTTTTTCGTATTTCGTGTCATGACCACATGTCAAATGTGGACATGACACGTGTGTTATGTATCCTGACCATATGGGAAATGTGGGCATGACATGCAAACTCAAATTCAAAAATTTCAAGTTCTTCTTGAGAATTTTTTCTTGAATCAAATAAAATACAAATGTTGAATCAAGTAGAATACCTTATTATGCATATTTTTTGTGGCCACGTGCAATCCAGTGTAACTGTTTCTATCTGACAACATAGTTATAACTGGTCAATATGAATGAACACCTTTATTGCTCCCACATAGTTCACACCCTTGGCTGCCATAGTAATGATGTGTCCACTTTTTTGTATTCTTTCAGCCATGCAGATGCTTTTCTAGCTATAATGATGTTTTTGTAGTGGATGATAAGATACATCTTCTACAATGGGCTCAAACTCATTGAATTTGATCCTTATAAGACAATTTAAATAAGTCAATTTATGATAATTTGCATATTGCAGAGATGACAGTGAGAGAAACACTTAATTTTGTAGCTAGATGCCATGGAGTTTCCACCAAACATGATATGTAGGACTTTTATTCACAACTTTATTATGCTTTCAACTTTGGTCTTTCTAAAATAGCTGAAGCAGTTAGTGAAATGTTGAATTTTTAATTTAAATGGTAGATTCAAAAACTATGAATTTGAAATTCACTGTTCTTTATTTAATAAATTGAATTTGCCATTTGTTGTTCACATGCAACTACAATCAAGGGTTTAAAAGAAACCGTTCAAAAAAATTACATTATAAAGGTAAATACCTTTATCCTTTACCAAGTATCTAATTTATGAGAACTATTTCATTGGTAAAGTGGCAAATGCATTTTGATACAATCACAGTGCAGGAATTTGGAACATTTGGCATTTCAACTACAGTTTGGATGCTTGGTTTCCAAACTTCTCATGTTCAAGGAGTTGAGGGAAGGTGTTAAGTTGCTTCTCCATGTTTGGGAGATGGTTAACTCTCATGTTTGATGGTGTGAAGTCATTACTATATAATATGCAAGTGTAAACACAAGTTTGTGTAATTGGGAGTGAATTTCAAGTGTAATTTGTAGTTTATTTGCACAACTTGAGTTGGTTATAACAACAAGTGTTAAGGGTGAGAGCCAAATTCTCCTTTTTTATATTTTTGCCTCAAATAGAAAATTAAAATTATTGTTAGATTCTACTCTCAATTTTATATTTGATTGACTAGGAGCAACATACTTGACACATTTTTTTATTTATGTATATGTTTGAAGTTTGTATGTTATTTTGTTTTGATTTTTATTAGTTATCTTGCTGAAAATGGATTGATTAAAACTGAATAGTTCTTGTATTCTAAGTATGTGCATTTATTTTTTATCTTAAACTTTGGAGGTGAGCAACAAACAATTAACCATAATCTATATGATTCAATTTTGTATATTCTATAAAATTCAATTTTTTTCAGTGTTAGGTAGTGATTTTAGTTGCACAACAGCCCTTGTTTCCACTTGTTCTTGATTTTAGGACAACAATACACTTAAAATTTACATCATATTGTTAATCTTTTTTTTTAAGGTTTACATGCCCTTCCTAAACAAATTGGGTCCTGGTATGACAGTTTAGAGTTAGAGGTTAAGAGACATGATGTCATGCCCAAAATTTTTAACTCACACTAGTTAGATCATATTCTTATAGAAGATAATTAAGTTAGATCATATTATTATAGAAGATTTGATGCATAATCTAGTAAGTGGGTATAATTGTTATAGACATCTATTCATTGGTATAAATACTAGCTTATGCAATCAAATCTTTTATAATTAAACTAGATGTCTATAACATTAGTTCATATTCTTTAGACAAAGATGCAATAGGATACAAAAAGTAACTTCAAATATCACCTACACAATAATCTATAGAGAAAATTATTCACATTGAAAAGAATCCATTAAACTCTTGTGGTGACCAATGTAACATAGAGAATGAATCAACATATTTACTTTTACAACTACACACCAAATTCATCCATAGTCAGGAGTAAAAGAAATTTTAAATCTCAATCGTAGTCATATACAATCACTATAACAAACGTTTGCACATAACAGACATCAGAAATGGAAGTGGGTCATGGAATTTGTTGAACTCACACCTTAACCTAGTAGAGAGGTGTTATGGGATGCCTTTGCTCCTAAATGAATTTGAAAATTAAAGGATATGCTATTAATGGCTTCATATGCATCTAACATTAGGTACGGTTCAACCTAACAACTCCAAGAAGATCAAATGCAACAAGTTGGTGATCCTAAATCAAATCAATGATAGCCATAGCAGTGGTCACACCACAAATTTGCTCATGCAATGATCAATATCAACTATCAAGGATCCACAGAGTTCCAAAGTCTCCTACTACAAAAGAAAGTTGAATTTGAGGAACATAATTAAAACACCTCCCAAGTGTGTTGAAAAATTAAGTATTTTACTATATACTACCTGCAAAACAACTTGCATATGATTCATGAAGTATATCCTCTTCTTGACAAAGCTGAGTGTTATTCTAACATCCCATTTTAAATAGAAACCTGGAATAATGTTATAGATAGTTCTTTTAACATTATCTTAGTAGAGCAGCAAGATTAATAAATCCATATATCAATATCTAGACTTTGACCAAAGTAACAAGCAATTAATCTAAATATCATCTAACATTCAAACCAAATGTAATCTATATTTTCAGATATATGATTTACAAATTATAAAGTGGAAAACAAATGCCATTACACACTTATATCGAGAGATGCGATTATGTTTACCTATGAAAATCTTAGATCTTTAATAAAGTAGGAACATTACCATAGATCTGCTCCTTATGATTTGCCAAGAATTGAATTCATGCCCTCAATCAATTGATATTTCCCTTCTACACAAACAAAAAAAACCTTTAGTTTTAAAAAAAGGATGGCTACTCTTCTTCTTCCCAAAGAGGGAATAACTTTTCACCTTCCAATCTTGTCACCCACTTTCTTATGAATTAAAACAAGGTTAGAAAAACATCAAAACATAAATTTTATGATTAAACAAGTGCCCATCCCATAGGTGATTGGCCTAGGGGCTTTATTCTACAAAAATAATGATAGAAATAACTTTTTAACCCACTCAAAACAACCATTAAATTCAACTTATAAAATAATTAGTTTAAATCAATTAATCAATTCATATTACTAAAGTCTGCACTAAAACAAGATCAAAATACTTAAGTCTAATTATTATTTGGATGTCTAAAAAGAGACCTAGTCAATCATACACTAACTAAGTCAATCTTTATATCCAACATTAGAACACAAACCGAGCTTGGCTACAGTCCCGAAGGAGAGCTAAACTATAGAGGTTTTGTCTCTTTGTTGTAATCAAAAGAGATTGAGACAAATAGGCTATATCTTGGGTTTAATCCAATCCAATGAAGATAATCTATAACAAACTGATAAATATAAACTAGTAGATAGAAACTGAGAGCTGAATAACAATGTGTAGAGTAGCTAGATATTCTGATTCAAATCTAGAGCAAACTAGACAGGCTTATTGTGCTTAGGCACACGTGTCCTAGGGTTTTTAGCTCTGTAAAAGTCAGTCTTCGATGATCTCAGATCTTGTTCGATAATTTACCCTACGATCTGTGACACCTGTTTCAGATCTTTCACAACCTGCACAAAACATGAGGAAAAATGGCTTGGGCCATTTTAGGGGTTTGCCTCAGTCAAACCCCATGAATGGTGTTCCCACCTCCACAATAGCCAAGATTATGATGATAAGAGCACGTGTTCTTACATAGCAAAGGTGAAATCTAATATAAATGAATGTTGTAATAAAGAAGCATTACCATAACATGAAACCCTAGTGAGACTTGGTGTCAACACAAGATCGACACAAGGATGATGATGAAGGAAGGAGCTTCCTCAAAAACCTGCAACAATAAAGAAGTCCACACAAATCTGCATAATAACATTCACAATAGAAAGCTTTATTAATAGATCACACAATTTGAATATCACTTTTGTTCACATGAATTCCTAATGTTCAAATGAGAGAGGTAGACTTGTTTATATATGCATTCCAATTCATTTTCAGGAAACCTTTTTGGGTAGAGGCTGACAAAGTGCATCACCCAAGACAAGGATGACATCCAAGGCCACAAAATTTTTATTTTTGCAAATAACTAGGACACTAGAACTTGGGCGCTAGAGTCTAGGTGTTTTGGGTACTTTCAGGGCCTGTCTCTAGAGGACAACACCCGAAGTCTGAATCTGCCTCAAAACTTGGTCTTCTTTCAACAAAGGTCTGCACATTAGTCCACAAGAGTGCTAAACCTAGTGTGAAATTGCTGGTGTTGACAATTTACAACACTACAAGTACTAAGAGAACTCCATCACAATATAAGTTTATGAATCAATAATGTTAGAAGCAATAATGTCTATCTAATGGATAAGAAATTACTAGTAAAGGTTAGGCCTTACACATGTGATAGTGCATTGGCATGTTGCTTCCATGTCCTGAAGTACAATTGGAGTAGGAAATTGTATTAACAATTTTCATGTTTTGAATTACCATTGGACACATTTTAAAATTACATGACTACAACTTGGGTAGGATTTTGTATTAACAATTTTCTATTTCTAGATTGTCTTTGTTCTTTAAGACCCACTTTCTAATAGTATCATAGGTAATAGGATGATGCATTTCCTCTTAGCAACTCCAATAAAAATTATAAGGACATTTGCAATTGGTGTCATAGCATTGGGTGCTTCCACTTTGCAATTCCACAACACACTCACACTCTAGAGCATGACACCATTTAACTTTTGTTTTCCTAAAAATAAGGCCTAACAATAAATTTCCCATATTTTTTCATCTTGTTTCTTTGTAGTCAAATAAAGCACATTGTCTTCACCAATAATACCGCTTCTTGGCAGAGGACACATCAAACTTAGACACCCAATATACCAATTTCTCTTATTGAGATTCAAATGGAGCTCATCTAAGACTACTTGCTAAAATAATAGGCACAAGCAAGGGATTTCATTTTAGTAGTGAAGTGGGCATCTATGTAGACCTCACACTACAACTACCCAATAGACCCTACCCTACAACTACCCACTAGCTTGAAGTTGTTTTACTAAATCATTCTAAAAGTGGTGAGTGTCAAGAGCTAGTGAGTTGTTAAATCAAGCTTATGTCATAGTTTGAGAATAAAAATCCTAGGTCAAAACCACTTAGTAAACCTTAGAATTATGTTACACCCCATTTAATATCCCTTAAGTAATTAGAAAATGTTTGATAATGATATGTAATTGATCTCCAATATTTAGTATCTCCATTAATGTGTTAGGTGGTCATTGTTAGGTTTACACATGACTATATATTATATATTTCTTGTAGCCTTTAGTACATAGCTAAAAGGGGATCGATAAATAGTAGCTTAGGCATTATATATAATGAGTAATTAGTTGCAAAACTACATACAAAGTAGTTTATAAATAGATGAACATGAATACTTAAATCTTTGGGATGTTCTGCTACATAAAAATGCCAAATAATCTTAAACAAATGATAGTCATGACATGTTTATTTATTTATAGATAAATTAGTGAGGGGTCTATAGGGGCCCTCGCTATAGAATATTAATCTCATTATGCAAATAAACTTTACAAGAGACTATACATTATCTACTGGCAAGCTTAATGATAAAATATAATCCTTAAACCTATACATAACACTTATTTATGCTTCTATGACCACAATATCTTACTTTCTTTTGAAATTTGACTTTCTTGTGTGATAGAGTTCTAGCCATCTAATTGTGAAGAAACCTTTTTCTAGATTTATTTCCCCATATCCCTATTCACCTAAGGAAGA
This sequence comes from Cunninghamia lanceolata, assembly GCA_027924645.1. Lineage (NCBI taxonomy): Eukaryota > Viridiplantae > Streptophyta > Pinopsida > Cupressales > Cupressaceae > Cunninghamia > Cunninghamia lanceolata. The sequence continues at coordinate 34,989,118 of BSBN01000072.1, forward strand.
TTCTACATCCACACACTCCATAATCCCCCTTTTATATATCTTATGCATATATCCCTCCTAAACATTTCAGATTGGTAGTCTCAAATCTCTTGCCTCCTTATTTCTTTTTTGGGGGCTTCCATATTCATACTTGGAGCATTAGGTGACATAACTTTTGTATTTTCTACAAAATTTATATTACTAAATCCATCAATAGAAGAAAAAATACAAGGTAGAACTTACTAAAGCTCAACACCATATTTAGGGCTTGTATATGCCTCAATCATAGGCATTTTTTGAGAAGTATCCATATCTCCCATTAGATCCTTTGATTCCTCTAGTAAGATTGACTTGTTATAAGGGAGCTTAGGTTTATAGGACTACTCCTCATTATTCCACCAAGACAATCTTCCAAAACATCTAACTAAACATAAGAACTAGCCAAATGTCTATCAGAAAAATAACTCCTTTATCTAAATACTAGTTTTTCATAATCCAACTATTGCTTCTATATATTATTTACTTTCAACCAAATTCTAGTTGATAAACCTAAAGACAAGTCCATTTTTCACCGAGATACAAGCAAAAGTAGGATGAGAGATTTTCATATTTAGAAGAGATAGAAAAAATTTGCCCAAGTAATTACCTATACTTTCCAATGAAGATTGAATTGAAAAGTGTAAAGGAAAAGAGGGAAGTATTACTGAAATTGGCAGAACATTGAACTTTTCCTAATTAATGGGTCAAAATTTATGAATGAGGGTTTAACGTTAACAAGGGATTACCCAAATCAAAGGTCTTTTCTCCAAAATCCAATCTCTATCCTCCTTAGAAGAAAACATAATTATAAAAATCCTTGAGAGAAAGGGAGGATCTCCATGGAAGAAGAGAGTAATGGATTCCATGCATGATTCGCCCATTAGACCAAAGCCTTCTAACATGGCCAAAATTTTGGAACTTGCATATTAGCACCTATTGTTCATAATTTTTAGCTTTTTTTTTCTAACATCTTCATGCATCTCTACCAATTAAATCTTATTTTCTAGCATAATCAAATTAGATGAGACCCCTCGCCACCCATGTTATACTAAATCAAGCCTTCCCATTCAATCTCCAACCATTGTCACATAATGTTGCCAAGAAAAGATACCTTGGCCCAACCTGCCACCATGTTATGTTTAAGATCGAAGCCATCTTTAACACACATCCCATCTTTATGTTGCTACAAAGACACACTTCTCTCTAACTCTTGAGGCCCATATCATCCTTTCTCTTCAATATTTTTACCAAAATCTAGAGATACATGAAGCTTTGTTAGCATGCTTGTTGTCACCTTCCTTGTAGAAACATTAGGGTTTTCCTTTAGAGTGTTCATAATTGTTCTATTGATGCCTATATTACGTAATATGTCATCATACATCTATTAGATTGATGTACATACCCTAAATATTTAGATGCTACTCAAAAGTTATTATTTAATGTGGTAATACTTTGGTTGAGATGGATATAAATAATTCCAAACCATCCATGAATTTGAGGGCCTAGCTTGTTCTACTAGCTACCAACCTTATATAGCACTTTTCTTGAGAATATCTTGTCATATCCTGATAAGGCATTGTCTAAATTAAAGATTTAAACATCATAAGATAGAGAAGTTGCTTTTGTTTAATAAACATATATAATGTTTTTTTTTAAAACAAAAGTGGCAAGCCACTATAATTATATATTAATAATAAAAAGTTACAAAAAGCTGGTTCGACAGAGCATACCGGCAGGAAAGAGCCAGCAAGAAAACCTCCAGTTATAGCTCAAAATTTACAAATTCCCTCAATGGGTTTATAGATACAAAATGGAGGGGAAGTAGAATAATACAAAAAAGCTATAATCTTCGCCCCCAGTAATTCCACAAAAAAGAAAGGATAAAAATATCCCTCGGAGCATCAGCTGTGTGAGAACAAAACTTTTGTAGATAACATCTCCACAAAACTAAACAAAACTGTATAGGGGAAGCCTTCGCCAAAAAATTTACAAATCCAGTGAACAGATGTAAGCAGACAATCTAGCCAGCAACTGGAGCGTTAAGATGTTATTAATATATAATAATATTAAATAATGTTATTTTATTAAAATATAATATATTTATTTACAATTATATATAATATCAATTTAAATAATATTATAATTATAACAATTATAATATAATATATTAATAAATATATTTTATATAAATAAATATTAATAATCTAAATATTATTGTTATCATAATATAATACTCATTAATATGAATATTAAAAGTAGTATGTAAGAATGACTTTATAAAGTCATATCTTAAAAGACAGTGATCATATTTTATTAAAGATCAGCAAATATATTAAGGAGGACAAGGATTGCAAGACTTGTGGGGGCCAGCGATTCATAAACTGAAGCACCAGTTAATACCAAAGGAATTGTCCCATATCAATAATGAGTGGTTAAGACAATGATTTTTATTAAGGTAACAATGATCTAGTTTGAGAAAGCAACGATCATTGGTTTGTACCAAGAGATGCGATTCAAAAAGAAGAGATGTATCTCTTCATCATGGTAGGAAGAGATATATATTAAGTTTCGATTGGCATTGAGGGGAACACACAACATTCTATCAATGAATACATAGTTAATATCAATTAAAAGTGATCAGTATATATAAATATATATAAAATTCTAAGGAGTATTCATAATATGAGGGTGTGCGATTGAGGAAATATATTGAAGAGTGATCAATAATAAAGACTTTATTAGTATTCAAATCTTATGGCAGCAAATTGTTAGAAGAAAGTAATATATAATATAACAACATTTAATACATGAAGGACTACCGATTAGTTAAGTTTAAGTCTTATAACAAGGCATCATTGTGACTGTTGAACATCTCTAAGACAGTAGCCGACATTTGGAATAGAGCGCTTAGCTTTGGAGACCCTGTTGGAGTCTGAATCAGTAGAGGGTTTGCCAGTTCCAATGCACAGGCTGATTCAACAAATAGATACAGGAGGTTGTGTGAGCTACCTCCCCTTCACTTCTGGTTCTACTGCACCAAGCGGGGTATCCCTATAGCTAAAGATTTAACCTTGAGTCGCCCAATGATAGAAGATTTAGCTTTATAACAACAGGTAGAATACTCTCATGTATGGACCAAGATTTGGGTGATAAATCACAAGGTTGGCATTGCTCTTGGACATATGTAACTGGTTGAGGATGAGAGTATGCAGGGATCCTTTTTCTACTCCTACAAGCTAATAGGCTGAAATTATGAAATGGTTTGTTTTAATGTTTGGATGCAAGATAGGGGGTTTTGGATCATAACTACTAATCCAGGGGTAGATTGGTGCCTATCTCAGGGCAAGGAGTCAACTAGACGTATACGAGGGAATGGATTGCAACTAGCATTCAAGTTTCAAGGGGTTAGGACTGGTATTTTCCTTACAAACATCACCCAAGGATAAGTATTTAATTGTCTTTACTTACACACATCCCAGCTGACATACAATCTTCTCCATACTCAAACTAAAACAATTTAATCCACTCCTTGAATGGAAGTTAAAGATTAAGCATGTGATAGAGAAATCCATACCCTAGAATCTGAGAAACCCTTAGCGACCAGATTCAGAAGAAGAGAATGCATACAACACATGGAGACAGACAGATAAACACATGCAATTAAGTATTTTTCATATAAACATGACAAGAAACTGAACATATGTGCAAGGTGCACTCAAATGCAACTCATAAACTCCAAAATGAGATAAAACAACAAGGAAATGCCCTATTTTTTGCTATTCACACAAAAATACCCAAGTCTTTAACAACCTCCAATGAGTAACACAGTTTACATTTTATACCAAGACTGTGTACTCAGCAATAATTACATGGCAATCCAAAAATCCTGCCAGATATAGCGCACCACAGAATGGCGCTCAAATCATTGAATGTTCCAGGTAGAAAGAAGGAAGGGAGCAGGAATAGGATCCCTGCATACTCTCATCCTCGACCAGTTAGATATGTCGAAGAGCAATGCCAACCTTGTGATTTATCACTCAAATCTTGGTCCATACATGAGAGTATTCTACCTGTTGTTGTAAAGCTAAATCTTCTGTCATTGGGTGAATCAAGGTTAAATCTTTAGCTATAGGGATACCCCCCTGGGTGTGGCAGAACCAAAAGTGAAGGGGAGGCAGCTCACGTAACCTCCTGTATCTATTGGCCGAATCTACCTGTGCATTGGAACTGGCAAACCCTTTGCCGATTCAAACTCCAACAGACCCCTTGACACTACATTTCATCATCATAAGGAGATATATTTGCTCACAACATCCTTTGATATCATCATTGCATTGTATTTGGTCCATGTGGCATTATAATTTGTGAGATAAGGCTCCCATATTATATCTTGTTCTATCATAAAATTGTGTATGCAAGTTCATGTTTAGAAAAGACATATTTTGAAGGTATGAACAAGGTATTCAAAAATTTAGTCCTAGGATTTGATTTGGAATTGCAAAATTTAGAAAATTTGTATGCAAACCTAGAATGAGACATTACAAGTGGTATCAGAGCAACAATCTTGCCATCCCGTGAAGTTGTTTTATGCTAACATATACTAGAACAAGCATGAACAACAAATTGAAGGCATTCATTGAGACAACCACTAAGAGTATTAATGATCAAATCCAAGCTACACAAGACTTGGTCCAAACTATGCAAGAATTAAGGAATGACGTGGAACAACTTAAGGCACAATCCACCAATAGGAGGGAAGTGGAATCAAATCGTACGGAAAATAGCTAAACTTTAGCCAATCTGTAAGTACCCATGCCATCCTTCCTTCCGAATGAAGAAGTTCCTAATGAAGAAGAAGATACACCAGCCATCATGAGCGTAGATGACATAGTTGTAGCCTATTCAAATTTGGATCTCGAAGTAAGAGGGGTAGTCTCATTTAATGACTATTTTAATGCCAAGATAAAGGATGGAGGTCAAAAGGATAAAAGATTAATAAATAAAGACCTTAAGCAAAAGGCAAATAAGGTCAACCTCCCAAACTTTGACGGAACCCACAAGATAACTCCACATGCATGGCTCCAAAAATTAAATGATTATTTTCTACTCAGCCCTATGATCGAGAAAGATGCCCTTCAATTTGATGTCCTGCACCTAGAAGGAGCAGCTTACAAATGGTAGCATAATGGAAAAAGAACTCAAGACCACAGTTCCATTACATCCTATGTAGAGTTCTCTAAGAAGTTCCTCAAGAAATTCGATAGGAGGCATCCACAAAAAGATTTCAAGGACTTAACCATGATAAGACAACGGGGGATAGTGGACGAGTACGTGAATGAATTCGAGAAGGTAGCTCTCTGAGTTCCCAAAATGAATAACGAAAGACTCACATTCTTATTTGTTCAAGGCTTGGATGAAAAATTAAGAGGATTAGTAGGAGCACTTAGACCTTCTACTATGGATGATGCCATAGAAATGGTAACACAATTAGAACAAAGCCAAATTTCTCAAACATTCAGAAAACCCCTCCATAAGAATGAAAGATTACTTGAACCTTTCTCGCCCAAGAATGGAAGGAATGAAAAGAACTTATGTTATAGATGCAAGAAACCCTGGACCCATGGACATACTTGCCAGAGAGATGGAAGGCCTCGAACCGGAGATGGTGTAGCAAAAGATGATTTTTGAAAAAAGAACATATGTTTCAAATGTAACGAAAAATGGGAGCCTGGTCATCGATGTGCATGGAAAAGGGAACCAAACCTAAAAATCATAACCAATAAAGAGCAAGAGGAAGATTTTGAACCTAAGGTGAAGAAAAAGAAATATAATGAAGAAGAAAGTTTATAATTACCCGAGTATGAGCAAACCAGGTCAAGACACGATAGGTAGGGAGAATGTCCTCCATCGTGCTCTTGTCTAATTATGTTAAGAGGATGATAGGTAGGGAGAATGTCCTCCATCATACCTCAACAAGACACGATAGGTAGGGAGAATGTCCTCCATCGTGCTCTTGTCTAATTATGTTAAGAGGATGATAGGTAGGGAGAATGTCCTCCATCATACCTCAACAAGACACGATACATAGGCAGAATGTACTCCATCGTGCTCTTGTCTAATTATGTTAAGAGGATGATAGGTAGGGAGAATGTCCTCCATCATACCTCAACAAGACACAATAGGTAGGGAGAATGTCCTCCATCGTGCTCTTGTCTAATTATGTTAAGAGGATGATAGGTAGGGAGAATGTCCTCCATCATACCTCAACAAGACACAATAGGTAGGGAGAATGTTCTCCATCATGCTCTTGTCTAATTATGTTAAGAGGATGATAGGTAGGGAGAATGTCCTCCATCATACCTCATCAAGACACGATAGGTAGGGAAAATGTCCTCCATCGTGTTCTTGTCAAATTATGCTAAGATGTGATAGGTAGGAAGTGTGCCCTCCATCACATTCTTGAACCTTGAAGGTGGACATAAGAGGTGATAGATAGGAAGTGTGCCCTCCATTACACTCTAGCTTGTAAGCATCGAAGGATCGACTTGAGGTGAAGAAATCAATATATCTTACAAAGGAACAATGGGGAAGTATAAGCAATTTCATGAATCAAAGTCCTTTCTTTCAAAACTCTCCTTGAAGTTCTTCTCTCAATTCATACCAAAAATCATATTATGGGCCCATAACCCGCAAGGATCATTCTTCATCTATAATGCTTATATTTCATCAAGCACATCGCTATTCAAATAAAATCTTACCAAATCTTCTTTGAACAAAAAATTTCTCTCCATGACATCATATAATCAATTACTCCTCAAGAATACTACTCTTTGCAATTTTGGGATCAATAACACATCAAAAGGTAAAACTACAAGATGACAAGTACAAGACTGAATCTCAAGCTACATCTTGGAGTCTCAATACTCTCAAATCTTCTTAATCTATGATACTTGCATCCCATCGTTATTATTCAAAACGTCAAATGAATGCTCTTTGGTCACAAATTTTTTTTCATGGAATCACAATCATTTTCTCTTCACTAAAGCAATATTCATTCTAGATCAAATCCATGATTTCATCTCAACGCATCAGAAAGAAGACATTAAAAGGTGCAAGGTAATGAAAGAAATCATTGTGATTGCTTGAGGGCAAACAATCTTGAGAGGGGAGGTCTGTCCTATTCCGATAAGGCATTGTCTAAATTAAAGATTTAAACATCATAAGATAGAGAAGTCACTTTTGTTTAATAAACATATATAATGTTATTAATATATAATAATATTAAATAATATTATTTTATTAAAATATAATATATTTATTTACAATTATAAATAATATCAATTTAAATAATATTATAATTATAACAATTATAATATAATATATTAATAAATATATTTTATATAAATAAATATTAATAATCCAAATATTATTATTATCATAATATAATACTCATTAAGATGAATATTAAAAGTAGTATGTAAGAATGACTTTATAAAATCATATCTTAAAAGATAGTGATCATATTTTATTAAAGATCAACAAATATATTAAGGAGGACAGCGATTACAAGACTTGTAGGGGGCAGTGATTAATAAACTGAAGCACCGGTTAATACCAGAGGAATCATCCCATATCAATAATGAGTGGTTAAGACAACAATTTTTATTAAGGTAACAATGATCTAGTTTGAGAAAGCAACGATCATTGGTTTGTACCAAGAGATGCAATTCAAAAAGAAGAGATGTATCTCTTCATCGTGGTAGGAAGAGATATATATTAAGTTTCGATTGGCATTGAGGGGAACACACAACATTCTATCAATGAATACATAGTCAATATCAATTAAAAGCGATCAGTATATATAAATATATATAAAAATCTAAGGAGTATTCGTAATATGAGGGTGTGCGATTGAGGAAATATAGTGAAGAGTGATCAATAATCAAGACTTTATTAGTATTCAAATCTTATGGCAGCGAATTGTTAGAAGAAAGTAATATATAATATAACAACGTTTAATACATGAAGGACTACCGATTAGTTAAGTCTTATCACAAGGCATCATTGTGACTATTGAACATCTCTAAGATAGTAGCCGACATTTGGAATAGAGCGCTCAATTTTGGAGACCCCTTGACACTATATTTCATCATCATAACGAGATCGATCTGCTCATAGAAGCCTTTGACATCATCATTGCATTGTATTTGGTCCATGTGGCATTATAATTTGTGAGATAAGGCTACCAGATTATATCTTGTTCTATCATAAAATTGTGTATGCAAGTTCATGTTCGGAAAAGACATATTTTGAAGGTGAGAACAAGGAATTCAGAAATTTAGTCCTAGGATTTGATTTGGAATTGCAAAATTTAGAAAATTTGTATGCAAACCTAGAACGGGACATTACATATTTATCAAAGCCAATGCCATTCACTAGCTCACTAAATATTTCTATGTTGTGGGAGAGTCTTTTACAACAAAGGGAAAGAAGGTTTCAATCTTTAATAATTAATGAATTGTCTTAGTTGTCACAATGATTTCTCTAGAATTAATATGCTTGTTGCTGAAATAGAATATATGAGAATTATTCCAAATATTTTAATATGATGGTAAAAACTTTATGCAACTTAGGTATAACAGATGAATTACTTATTTCCAATCAAAATGAGCCATGCTCAATGTTTATTTCATATTGTTAATACAACACCCTAATTAATGGACTTTGTAAAGCAAGCAGAGAAGATGAAATCCCTTGATAGAATTATGTGCAATGTAACTCACAGCTACTCTTACTCTTGATGTTTTATACATCATGGCCAAGACCCCAATTATGTCTACCAAAGAAATAGTGAAGGATATTCCTCGAAGAAAATCCCAAAATTATGATAGTTTGGACACCATTCAATCAAACTCTTCACCAACTACCTTGGCTTTCAAAAACATGTAGACCAAAACATGGAATATTATAGTTTTGATTTTTGTTTACAAGATATTTCAAGACATAACATTATGTTCTATAAATAACTAAAAATTAATAACAAGACACATTTGTAGCTTTTCCTTAATTTCATGAAGTTATAAAGTACTTATTATGGATTATAATATCTGTAAATATTTGAGTTAATTTGAACCCTTGGGTAGTTAATTCTAAACATATAATTAGAAATTATTCTTTGATGCATATGCCAGTGATTTTAGAGGTTGTTTATATGTGGAATTGGTAATACATTTAAGGTTATGATGTATGGACACCAAGCTGTGAACTTAGATTGATAAATTGATAAGATTTATGTATTGTTCTATTGGTATTTTTAAGAAGTATACTATCATCACCACCATAAATCTTCAAAATATCTATGACTAGGCTAATTAAATTTGTAGATTTTGCTAAACATACATTCTAATTTATACTATGATTACTCAACATGAAGTAGAGGTATTTAAGATCTATTTATATTTTATGTACAACAATGACAATGATCATCTTGAATGGTATTAAATATATGATTAATTTTCTACGGTTTTGAAACATAAGGATGTAAACTATAAATTGTAAGCATTATGTTGCGTAATGTCTTTTGATATGAAGTCATGATGATTATGTACAATGTATATGAATCTATTTTTAAGTTGTAATGAATTGATTTTTACAATATATGGGTTTATGAGGTATAAAATTCTTGTAGACACCTTTAAGAACAAGAGTTACAAGGTAGCTTAGTTCTTTCCTAAAATTGTAAGGTTGACTTGCTGAGACAAGAACAAGATGAGAATTTTTTTGGAAAAGAGCATATAAATTACTAGTGTAGGCTAGGGAGGATTGTTATTGTAGACACCCAAAAATATCTACCTTATCACAACATTGCATCATCTAGGTATCTGAAAGCATTTTTGCCCTAGGCACCCCATACCATCTACTTAACCTAACATCTTCCTCTAAGAAATTAAATAAATCCAACATTTATTTATTTTATCTTATCCTCCTCACATTATTAAATAAATAAATTTTATTTATTTATTTAACACTCTTTTCCTCTTAAATGAAATAAAATTAATATTTTATTTATCATTTTATCCTCATATTCCTCATAATTTAAATAATATTAAATTATTTAAATTATTCACCTACCTTCCATATCTATCTCTTGAGATGACTCAACTCATCTCTTTCACCTTCCAATTATCTCTCTAGATGACTAGATCCACCTTCCATTTTCAACTCAACTTATCACTCAACTCATTTCTCTCACTTTCTAATTATCTTTCGAGTGAATTCACCTACCTTCCATTCTCTCTCCCAAGTTGCACAAGCAACTTTTCAATTCAACTATTATTCACAAAATGGAAGTTTCTATCCTTCCATTTTCTCATCTTCACCTATAAATTCACCCATTTCCATGCAAATCTAACCGGTGTTGTCATTGATGTCAACATACTTCTGTTGCATTAATGATAAGGATTGGATGAGCTGTGTGCTGAGGATACTGAGAAAATTAGTCTCAATCAGGAATAGTGAAAGAACAGTGATGACAGTAAGGTAAAAGTCCAAGATAGGATGAGGAGTAGAGGATGTGGTTTAAAGGGTTTGTAGATATGTGTCTTAAGGTGGTCCAGTAGAGATTTCAGAGGTCCGTATGAAGATCTGAAGAAGTTGTGGCTGCCCAAGTAAACTTGGTTCCGGTAGATGTTTAGTGGTGACAGAGTGATACAGATAGGTCCGGTGAGATCTAGAAATGCATTATCCTATTCTGCAGATTTGAGGGAGTGTTGAGAAAGTCTTTGTGAAGTATCAACTTGATTGGTTCGTGGTTTGAAGGTCCGCAAGCATCTATTCCTTTATGACAGTAATGACAGACTGTGTTCTTGAGGTTTCAGATGAAGGGGAGAAGGATTTCAGTAAGCAGATGAAGTGTGGATGTTCTTGGTGATTTAGGTAAGCTTGTGGAGGTCTTTGGATCATGTCCAGTTCATGTTGGTAGTCTGCATTGAAGTTGGAGCTCGCAATTGAGGAATAACTTGCGAATGATGGTGTTCTTCATGAGATTGGCCGACCAGATGAGTTACACATCCTGTGGGTGTTCTTGTTTATGTTCACCAACTTAGATGATCATTCCTAAGTTGATGTCTTGTATAAATAAGGGATTTCAAAGTCATTTCAAAGGTGTCCTTGTTGAGATGAGTGTGTGGTAGCGAGGAGGAGAGAGAAAGGTAGAGCAGAAGTATTGGGCTTAAATGGAACTGATTCAAGCATAGTGAAGATGCTATTTTCCAGTTCAAGTAGGTGATACTTATTTCTTTGTAGACAGTGTGTCTCTTGTAGGCAGTGAGCCTCTTGTGAGCAGTGTGCTCGGGTAGTGAGCCCTAATTGGCATGTGCCATTTTGTTCTTTCTATTCTTCTAACAAAGAATACAATCTTGGGTTAATCACCTTGTGGTTTTTCCCTTAACCGGGTTTTCTACTTCAAAATCTTGGTGTCTCATATGCTAATGTGTTTCTGCTCTTGATGTGTTACATTGTGTTTCCATGATTGATTTACCATTATGCTGCTGGATAACAAATGTGGAGTTAAGTGTTTAAATTGGAAGAAAGTTTTGTACAACTGATTCATCCCCCCTCTCAGTTGTCTACCCTAAATCTAACAATTGGTATCAGAGCCAAGTTCCTCTAAAAGGAGCTTAACCGCTTGAGGAGATCCAGGATGTCATCTTACAAGAAGGATAGTCCGAAGTTTGATGGAACCAATTTTAATCTTTGGAAAGGTCGCATAAAATGTCACTTGCAGTGTATGGGAATGGTGTACTGGACCATGGTTACAACAAAGTATACACCTCCACAGGGTGGCCCAAAACCCAAAATAAAATCACAAATGCTGAAAACAATCTGTGGACTATAGAGGCTCTTCTAAGAACATTATCTAATTTAGAGTTCTCAAATGTTATTGACCTACTAATTGCTTTTGAGATTTGGGAAAAACTGGAGCTTTTGCATGAAGGAGACAAGTATGTCAAATGTGCAAGGTTACAAAGTCTGAAAGGAAAATTCAAAAATATGAAGATGCGAGAAGATGAAAATATCACTACTTTTATGCCAAGAGTAAATGAGTTTGTTTGTGGAATTAGAAATGCTAGTGGAGTCTTGGATGAAAATGAGATTGTTGGCAAAATATTCAGATCCCTTCCTCCTTATAAAATCAAGGTTGTTGCCATTGAAGAATTCAGAGCCCATACAACTGTCACAAGAGATCAATTGGCTGGCAAATTGGTTGCATTTGAAATGACCGAGTTTGGAGATGACCCCCCAAGACTGAATCTACATTCAAAGCCAGTGCCTCTGTAAAAGGTAAACAAAGGTTTGATCTGGGTGAGAACTCATCAAGGAAACTGTCATGGTATGAAAAAGCAAGAAAAGACTTGGAAGAAGAAGTAGAAACTGCTCAACTTGAAGCCCTTATTGCAAAGAGGTTGCTAAGAGGATCCGATAAGTATGAAGAAAAATTGTCTTTTAAGTGTTTTAACTGCAATAAGATTGGTCATTTTGCCTCAAGGTGTCTGGAAAGATTTTCAAGGCCAAATCCTAACAGATCAAGGTTCCAAAAGAATTGTTACTATGTTCATGAAGAAGATGATAATGAAGGAGTAACATATGATGAATCAAAGATAGGAAACAAATCTAGAAGTGAATGTGTGTTTATTGCCATCAAGGAAGAAGAACCAATATCCTCTGTATCTGTCAATCATAAAGTTGGCTGCCCAAGTTGAAGAAAAGGATGACTGGGTCATTGACAGTGGATGCTCTCACCACATGACAGGTGACAAAAATAAATTCATAGATTTGGAAAGGTATGAAGGAGGAGTGGTAAAGTTTGGTGATAATTCTACTGCTAGAATTAGAGGAAGAGGAACTATTTCTTTTGATGGAAGGAACAAAACTGGTAATGTACTGTATGTTGAAGGATTGAAGCACAATCTTCTCAATGTTGGATAGTTGGTGGACAAAGGCTATGATCTTTGATTCAAGAATGGAAAATGCAAGATCTTTGAAAGTTCTGGAACATAGATTGCATCCGATACTCAAACTAAAGGTAATATCTTCCACTTGGTTGGTACTGGTAAAAGTTGCTTATTTGTTCAAGTTGATTAGAGTTGGTTATGGCATAGGAGGATGTGTCATGTGAATTTTGATAATATCATCAAGATAAGCAATACTCAGGCTGTAAGAGATCTTCCAAAATTGGTGAAACCTACTAATAGCTTGTGCAAAGAATGTCAGCTGGGTAAGCTGAGCAGAGTCACATTCAAAAGTAAGGAACTATCTTCTATCAGATTATTGGACTTAGTTCATACTGATCTTTGTGGTCCGGCAAGAATCAGGAGTGTGCAAGGTGATATATACTTCATGTTACTAATTGATGACTATTCACAGATGATGTGGGTAACCTTTCTAAAAGAGAAATCAGAAGCTCTTTAGAAATTCAAAATATTCAAGGCTATGGTAGAGAATGAAACTGGATTAAAATTGAAATGTCTGAGGTCTGATAGAGGTGGAGAATTCACATCCGGTGAGTTCATAGACTTCTGTGAGAAACATGGAATAAAGAGATAGTTGTCTACTCCTAGGACTCCATAGCACAATAGAGTAGTGGAGAGAAAGAACCGGACCATCTAGGAAGCATCTAGGACCATGATGATGGAAGCAAATGTTCCTCAGATCTATTGGAGAGAAGCTATCAGCATTGCAGTCTATACTCTCAATCGAGTTCAAATCAGAAGCAATACCGATAAGACTCCTTATGAACTTTGGTTTGGCATCACTCCTACTGTGAGGCATTTCAGAGTTTTTGGTAGCAAATGTTACATTAAAAGAGATGAAGATCTAGGAAAGTTTGATGCTAGAAGTGATGAAGGAATATTCTTGGGTTACTCTACTCAAAGCAAAGCATACTGGTGTTATAACAAGAGACTGAGAAAGATAATAGAAAGTACAAATGTGAAGGTTGATGAGGGAATTGAGAAACCCTCAAGGTTTTATGAATATGATGAAGATGATCAGAATGGTGTTCTGATTCAAGGAGCCCAAGCCTCCTCTGTAAGTTAGATTCAAACTAATCTGGTAAATCAGGAAGAAGAGATGAGTTTCAATGAGCTTGATCAAGAATCATAAGTGCAAGAAATTCCCAAAGTGCCCAAGTATGTAAGACTGAACCATTCTAAATATCAGATCATAGGTGATGAAAGCAAAGGAGTACAAACAAGAAGGAGAATTGCCTAAGATTTAGAAGAGTATTGTCTGATTTCAAAGATTGAACCTAACACAGTGAATGAAGCTTGCAATGATGAAAAATGGACTAAAGCAATGGAGGAAGAGCTGATGCAAATTGAGAAAAATCACACTTGGGATCTTGTTCCTAGACCTAGAAACAAGAATGTGATTGGAACAAAATGGGTCTTCCAGAAAAAACTGAATGAATTTGGTGAAGTAATCAGAAATAAAGCCAGATTGGTCTGCAAGGGTTACTCTCAAATAGAAGGAGTTGATTTTGAAGAAACTTTTGCTCTGGTGGCAAGAATAGAAGCAGTTAGATTATTTCTTGCCTTTTCTACCTTCAAGGATTTCAAGGTATATTAGATGGATGTCAATTCTGCCTTCCTGAATGGGGACTTGGAAGAAGAAGTGTACATAGAGCAACTAGATGGATTTCAATTGTCTAATCATGATGATATGGTCTACAAGTTGAAGAAAGCATTGTATGGACTGAAGCAAGCCCCAAGAGCTTGGTATGAAAGATTAGATAAACATCTTTTGAAGATTGTTTTCAACAAAGGTACTGGTGACAGTAATTTATATTTCAAAATTGATCATGAAAACATCTTGATTGTTGAAGTGTTTGTTGATGATATCATTTTTGGAGGAAGAGATAGTATGTGTAAAACTTTTGCAAATCAAATGAAAAGTGAGTTTGAGATGTCCATGCTTGGTCAAATGAATTTCTTCTTAGGTCTACAAATCACTCAAACAAAGAAAGGAATCTTCATTTCTCAGACCAAATATGTGAAAGAATTGTTGAAGAAATTTGGGATGGAAGACTCAAAACTAATGAATACTCCCATGGCAACCAGATGTAAATTGAGCAAAGATGATGACTCTCCTAAGGCTGATTAGACAAAGTATACGTTAATGATTGGAGGACTGTTGTATCTCACTCAAACTAGACCAGACATTATGCAGGCTGTTGGTCTTGTTGTTAGATTCCAGGCTGATCCTAGAGAATCTCATGTCATGGCAATCAAGAAGATTTTTAGATATCTAAAAGGGACAGTTGAGTATGGTCTGTGGTATCCTAGAGATCATGATTTCTCTCTTCATGCATATATAGATGCAGATTGGGTAGGAGATGTGGATGACCGGAAGAGTACCAGTGGTGGAGAATTCTTTTTGGGGAAGAGATTGGTTTCTTGGCTAAGAAAGAAACAAGAGGCAATATCTCTATCTACAACTGAAGTAGAATATATTGCAGTAGCAGGTAGTTGCACTCAAGTTTTGTGGATGAAGCAGATGCTAAGAGATATCAAAGTAGAGTATGAGGAACCTATCACAATCTTCTATGATAATTCAAGTGCAATAAATATATCTAAGAATCCGGTGTTGCATTCAAAGACTAAACACATATCCATCAAGTTTCACTTTTTGAGAGAGCAAGTGAACAAGAATGAAGTCAGATTAGAGTTTGTGCCTTCTAAGGATCAGATTGCAGACATCTTTACTAAACCTCTACCTAAGGACTCTTTTGAGTATCTCAGGGAGAAGTTAGGGGTTATTGCCTCTCCGGTGATGAACTAAGGTGCACTGATGTGCATCAATCTGGTGGATATCACAATCACATCTTGTGGTCTGGATTGATGATGGGGAATTGCTACTTAGGGGGAGTAGCAGGTATGATTCTGAAGTGGTGGGATTGCAAGTATGTGCCCTTTGCCATTGATGTCAAAGGGGGAGAGAAGACATGTGAAAAACAAGTGGTTTCTGATCAAAGGGGGAGCAGTAAAGGGAGAGAAGACATGTGAATGGTTGTTGCTGATAGGGGGGTTGTGACAGTGAGGAGAAGTTCTTGTCTTGATGGTTAAAATAGTTTTTCACATCATATGTTGCCTTCAATGAAAAAGGGGGAGATTGTTGCAAGTATGGGCCTAACCGGTGTTGTCATTAATATCAACATACTTCTGTTGCATTAATGATAAGGATTGGATGAGCTGTGTGCAGAGGATATTGAGAAAATTAGTCTCAAACAGGAGCAGTGAAAGAACAATGATGACAGTAAGGTAAAAGTCCAAGATAAGATGAGGATCAGAGGATGCGGTTTAAAGGGTTTGTAGATATGTGTCTTAAGGTGGTCCAATGGAGATTTCAGAGGTTAGATCTGAAGAAGTTGTGGCCACTCAAGTAAACCTAGTTTTGGAAGATGTTCAGTGGTGACAGAGTGATATAGATAGGTCTGGTGAGATCCAGAAATGTATTATCCTATTCTACGGATTTGAGGGAGTGTTGAGAAAGTCTTTGTGAAGTATCAACTCAATTGGTTCATGGTTTGGAGGTCCGTAAGCATCTATTCCTTTGTGACAGTAATGACAGACTATGTTCTTGAGGTTCCAAATGAAGGGGAGAAGGATTTCAGTAAGCAGATGAAGTGTGGATGTTCTTGGTGATTTAGGTAAGCTTGTGGAGGTCTTTGGATCATGTCCAGTTTGTGTTGGTGGTCCACATTGAAGTTGGAGCTCGCAATTGAGGAATAACTTGCGGATGATGGTGTCCTTCCTGAGATTGGCTGACCGGATGAGTTACACATCCTGTGGATGTTCTTGTTGATGTTCTTCGACTTAGATGATCATTCCTAAGTTGATGTCTTGTATAAATAAAGGATTGCGAATTCATTTCAAAGGTGTCCTTGTTGAGATGAGTGTGTGGTAGCGAGGAGGAGAGCGAAAGGTAGAGCAGAAGTATTGGGCTTAAATGGAACTGATTCAAGCATAGTGAAGATGCTATTTTCTAGTTCAAGTAGGTGATACTTATTTCTTTGTAGACAGTGTGTCTCTTGTAGGCAGTGATCCTCTTGTGAGCAGTGTGCTCGGGCAGTGAGCCCTAATTGGCATATGCCATTTTGTTCTTTCTATTCTTCTAACAAAGAATACAATCTTGGGTTAATCATCCTGTGGTTTTCCATTAACCAGGTTTTCCACGTCAAAATCTTGGTGTCTCATGTGTTAATGTGTTTCTGCTCTTGATGTGTTGCATTGTGTTTCCATGATTGATTTACCATTATGCTGCTGAATAACAAATGTGGAGTTAAGTGTTTAAATTGGAAGAAAGTTTTGTACAACTAATTCACCCCCCATCTCAGTTGTCTTCCCTAAATCTAACATGATCTTCTCAAGTGTTGTGATGTAGAGGCACTTGGATAGGAGGAGAATAGAACAAATTGACAAGGTTTACACTACACCGAAAAGCTCAAATTTGAAGATCAATTTGCAAAAGTGGGAACAACAGTTAGTAGTTCTGAAACCATCATGAAAAGGTTTATTAGACATGCTATGGGACCCATTCCAATCATTGGCAAAGGTAGATCAAACTCAGAACTAGTATTTCCTTCACAAACCTAAGATATTCCTTGTAGCCCTAAAAAATAGAACAATCATCAATAACTTTTGATGCAGAACTTCAAACCCAGATCTAAGAAAATCAAGAGATACCCATTTGGACTCCCTATCACATATCCAAGAATGTGTATAGGTTGGTTTGGACCGTATGGCTCAATCTATAACTCCTCCTAGTGACCTAAAGCCCCAATTAGGCCAAATTTGTGAAGCAACTACCCTTGAATGGAACCACCAAACTCCCTGGACCCCTTGGACAATTCACATGGATTTAAAAATAATGTATTTCAATGGTTTTGTGGTCAATATGCAAGACAATTTCATTCTATGCTTGTTTTCCCACTTCAAATGCAAAAATAACAAGGAAAATGCTGCTACAGTCACCTAGGGCATCAATTTAAACATACCAAAACAACTTTTTCAGTCCTAAGCCTTGGTCAAAATGTCAATCACTCCCTCTACTTCCATTCCAGCAAGTTTTAGAGGATTCCCACAATGGAATGGGGTTTTATGACATTTTTTCTACCAAAACCCTAGTTAACCTAGTTAACAGAGCAGTTTTAGAAAACATGTGATATCTTCCTCTAGGAATCAAGTTAAGACCTCAGACTAGATGAATTTGAAAGGTACCTCAATCCTATTTCCATAAATACATGGATTGTGCCTATATCTATCCGTACAAAACTATACCAAACACTGCAACAGGACTGTTGCAGGGAAAATCTAAAAATTACAGTCCATAAAATACTCATATCTTCCTCAATATTACACCAAATTCAATGAGACTTGAACCAAAATGAAGCTTATTCATCCTACTTCAATATCACATTAATATTACATAGGTTCCAGGTTGTACATGGCCATATGGGGCCTAGAATCGGGGAAAAAATAGTTAGAACTGCAGAATAACGGCTTAAAATCACAAGTTTTAAATCCAATTCACATCTATTCCTCTTGATTCAAGTTTTACATGCTTAAATAGGTGTCTACATACACAAAATCGACCTCCACATTAGTTAACTGATCAACTACCCTCTTTTAACACAATGACTCTTCATTCCCCCTAATCTTGCCTTGACAACTTTATAACTTTTGCCATTTTTCAATGTTGACAACTTTATACAAAATCTCCATCCTAGACCACCTTTAACATGACAAAGTGGACTAATTATGATCATTTACAACCTATCAAACCTTTCCTTGGCCATTTTGACCCTTTGACCAGCCTTGACCATATTAGGACCTTTTAGGTCTCTTGGCACAAAAATGGCTTTCCAAGCTTTACAAATGAGTTTTTTTTTTATACCAATAGACTTCATGACATTACAAATCATGTATGAACATTACAAATAAGCAACAATGCACTTTGACCTCATAAGATGTCTTTATGCTTGGGTGCCCCTACACCATGCTGTTACTCTACCGAATTTTATCCTCATCATCCATCATCATCTACCTATTTTCCTTTATCAATCTCAATCCCATCAAATCATCATTCTATTATCATTGTGATGCAAGTTGTGAACAACCAACAATCAAATCATTCGAACAATCAACATGCATGCATTAATCATTTCAAGGTATCTGAGGTATTCGTGAAATTTGGGTAAGAAGGTAATTTGCATGTTATTGTTTATCTTTTATTTTATCTAAATTTTTTGTATTGCATTCTGGCACACCCAATGGGACCGGATCATTCGTTATTGCAGGTTTTTGCATTAAAAAATTTGCTTTTGTCTAACCCTCGTTGTCAAGTTTTGAAGGTGATCTTCTATAGGTGATCTCTGGGGCAAAAACGAACAACACCATTGTGTCCAGGAGGATACTTCCAAGCTCCTAAACTATAAATTTGCAAATATTTCATTACAGGATTTTTTTTGTAGAAATTTGATTTCTTTTTAATTGGTAGTCATACTGTACAAATCCATATAGTACGGATCTACCATAGGCTCTCTGCAAGTGGTTGAGACTCGAGGGAAACACATCTAGTTATTTTTGCAAGTGTTATCATAGGTTTTGCTAACTATTTTAAGAGCATTGATTTGCCCTCTTGCATTTTTGTTGACCCACTGTGTATAGGGTATTTGTTACAGGTCGACACTTAAAAATCCCTTGCTTACACTGTTCATTTCCCACGGTTCGGCGGCCAAATCTGGGTCGAAGTCTACATATAATAAGTCTTGGTTGCCTCTTGTGCACCTTTGGCCGCTCGTTGACCTCGATCATTCCTTAGCATATAGTCCTTCATTGACCTTAGCATGTAATCCTTCGTCGACCATCGTTTAAGTCTTGGCCACCACCATAGAGTCTCTCAGTTGACACCTCTATGTAATTCTTTGATGCCACCATTGTCCTATCTGAATCATCTTAGGTTGTGGTTTGAGGTCCCTAGTTGCTATCTACCATATCCTGTCGGTTAGTAGTCGGTGTAAAAAGCTTATAGGTTGGCATCAAAAGTTTAACGGTCGGCCTTCAAAACTCTAAGGTTGCAGTCAACATTTTAAGGTTTGGGTCAAAATCTTATGGTCATAGTCATTGTTTTATGGTTGGAGTCGAGATCTTATGGTCACAGTCAACAACCTTAGGTTGTAGTGGTAATTTCAGGTCGTAGTTAGGGTTAAGTTCCTTTATCACAGTGAAAGGTCAGGTCGAGTATTTGACTATTAACCATAAACTTGGTTGCTAAGAAAATAGGCACGTGCCACAAAAAAATCTTTGCAAACCCTCAAAAGTCAACCATTCAAACAAAAAGTCAACCTTTGATCAACCAAGTCAACCCCTTTTCTTGTACTTGCCATAAGGGGGTTCTTTTTCTTTTTGCCATAACAGGAGCATACAGAGGCCAAATTGCATGAATAAATACTCGTTAAAAAGGTAATTCCAACAAATTCACAATGGAGTAGGTTTGATTAGGTAATCTTATCATTTTATCATCTCTTTTTACAGTCAAAGTTCAGCTATTTTTCTGAGCTTCAATCTATCATTTTTCTTGGAAATTAATGATTTATCAGTGCAACTTGTCAAACACACTTGTCAAAGACCAGATGTTGAAAACATGCTAACCCTATTTGTAGATCCAATTAGTCTAAGCTTCTAAACAATATCTTATACTAAAGTAGGCACACTTAGTTTTGGTGTTCTAAAATGAACTATCTGTTTTCATTGTGTCTGCTTTTCATTTTTTTGCTTGCTTGCTGAGTCTGTATGTGACCTGATTTAGCAATAGAAGTATCCTCTCCCACTACCTATCCAACAAATTTGGGGTGCATGAGAAACTATTGCTAACTCTAGAGGGCCTGCCTTCCCATTGTGAGAAGGGGTACGACCCAAGCGGAAACATGCTAAAGTCAAGCCATTCCAATCCGCTATGTAAATAATGCATTTGTGACGAAAGTCACAAACAACAGGTGTTGTTCTATTATAGTGACGAATGTTTCCCCCAAAACCCTACAGAGCCTAACCTTTGCAGGCTGGGAAGCCTCCTTAATAGAGTGAATCGCTGCATGTATAGCCATCCAAACGGAAACCCTGACTAAAAACTGTGTTTAGAAGCCAAAATCCCTCTATCTAATGGTACAAGATGATAGCTAATTAGGCCTCTGATAGTCATCCCATATTTTCATGGCTTATAGAAGAGATAGCAAAGTACCTCAAGATTTGCACATCTTGAGGACTTGAAACTTGGTGTGCCTAAGAAGTGAGTGCACTGTAAGGGGGAGTCAGTGCCCCAAGTTCTTGTAGCTATCCACTATAAGTAGGAGTGATTGGAGAAATCCAAGTGGGAACCCAGTGGATACAGTCCATGCTTAGCCTAGGGTGTACAGATTGATCATTGTGTTTGGTGTGCATGCATGTGTATGTGAGATCCTGTGTTTGATATCGCCACATTGTCCTCAACCTACTTGTCATAACACACATTTCCCAATCATTACATTTCATCCAATCCTTCCAAACCAAATCATCCTTGTTATCCAATCAACCACATCCTAATCAATCCAAGCCATCTAACCTCATCATTACACATCATCCTTTTTCTAATCCAATCCATACCATTTTACACCATGTCAACACTAGAGGACCTAGCAAAAGACCTCATTGACCTACTTCACCAAGTTCAAACAAGCTGAGTACCCCTAAGCCAGCAAATGATTCAACGTGTCCATAACATGATCCAACAACTGCAAGCAAAGCAATCCCCTCAAATGCAACATCTTATAGCACAAGCCCAACACCTTATAGCCACTTGTCAATCACAAACTGAACAAGTACATCATCATCCCTTACCTATTCAACACCAACCAATTCAACCTCATTCCTATGTGGCATCCCCTTCCATTTCACACCAATCCAATTTATCCACATATCATAACAATTCCATATCACCTTATCTTATTCCTTATCAATCTAATCCATGCGCATTTCAAATCACTTCCACATCACCTTATCCTACATCCTTCTATAGCAATTGCACATCACCTTATCTCACATCTTCCCATAACAATGCCACATCATTATACCCTACTTCTTCCAATATCAACCATTATCCACAACAACACGTACCCCAAGATCTTTAACCTACACATCGTACCATTTCATCTCTGCATCAAACACACTCACAAGACTATCAATAGCCCCCACAACATGAACATGTAAGTCCAAGTTGACCTTTGTACATAAATCAAATGAGATCAAGTCCACTTTTGCAACAAAACCTAATAGATTTAAGTCCACCTATGCAACAAGACCTAATAACCTTTGACTCAAGTCTAAATGACTCTTTGTACATAAATCAAGTATCCTTAAGTTAGACTACACTACAAGACTTAATAGCCTTTGACAAGGGAGACACCAACCTAAAGGAAGCATCCTATGAACATCCTCCATCACCATCTGATCAAATGCCAATACATGAGCCTACTAGTCCCATTTTGACATCATCATGTGATCCCAATCCTAGTCTATCGATCCACCAACCATCTAATCCATCTAGTCCTACTATCCCTCCATCCAATCCTAATTCCAATCCATCCCAACACATTATCCCTTCATCCAATCCAAATTCCAATCCATTTAACTTCATTATCCCTCTATCTGATCCAAATCCTACTTCTAAGCCTATAACACCATCCACTATGATTATCCATCCCTTATATTTTCCTTTCATGCATACCCTAATGCAGGATGTGAGCCATTGGCTACTAGCTAGGAACAACTTATCCCCATGTCAAACACCTATCTTAGCACCTAGCAATGAGCCTTGAACTGACATGCCTAGCCCTTCAACCCCATCTTGTGACCCACAAGCCATCAAGCCTATTCAGGAGCCTCCTATCATAACCCTAAGTCAAAGTCCATCATACTCCCTTATGGATGAATATCAAGAGCCTATCAAACTCATCCAAGAGCCTCCCACTTTCACTTCGTTGAAACCACAAGAGGTGTATCAAGAGCATAAGCCTAATCATGTGCAAACATTATTCCCTAATCCGAGTCGAGATCAAATCCCTTACATTCCACCTATGTTGCCCATCCATAATATTTATCTTTTCCATGATCAAGATGAGATTATCTATGAAGAAGCTATCCATGAGCACCTTGATCTTATCCATGATCCCATACACATCCATGAGCAAGATATCCAAATTGCTCCTATCTATCCTCCATCTAACGTTAATGAGACAACTTCCACTTCTCAAAATGAGACATGTGCCTCCCAAGAACACATAAGCATAGAAGTTCAAACATATACCTTGGATCCTAATGAGCATAATAAAGATCCTAATGATCCTCCTTCCACATCCACCATGGACCATGTTCCACATCCACCATCATGTCCTATTGGTCTATCCACCCTAATTCATGAATGTTCCTCCCTAGGAACATAGCAACCTTCATCTTCCACTGCACTTTCTCTGTCCAATAAGGAACTCGTGTCTAGTGTTCCACCTACACCTAGTCCCATTGTCAATCACATGCTTCAAAACATGAACTATCAAGGTAAATGCTTAAGCCTTCTTGAACAAGGTGTTTTGGAGCCCATCCATGTCAAGGTCCCTCCGCACTCATTTGGCCTTGGATACACACCTCAAGGTCAACAATCTAACTATGTTGGTACTTCCTCAACAAATCCTAAGTCCACCACTTTCCATCACAAATCCCATCATATGCCTAAAACATATGTCACCATTCCACCTCCATCCTCTTACAAATGTCAAAAGCATGTGATCGTTCACCTTCCACCATCAACTTTTCCTCCGTTGCTTCCAACTCCTAATATCCCACCATAAACTTTGCCACCACTGCTTCCAACCCCTTATCCATCCATACATAAATACCCTCATAATCCCAATCATGACCAACAAATGCACATATTGTCTAAACATGAAGATTCCTCTCCTTCCACTAACCCCACTTCCACCATACCCATGGGATTCAAAAACCACAATTTGGATGCCTCTACCTATAAGGTCAAAAATCCTACAAATTCTAATTCCTTAGGACACAAAAGAAAAGAATCAAAGAAAAATCTATCTCAAAAGATGCATACACCCACACACCCCAAAGCAAAAATGAAAAAGGCGTGGGTCCCCAAGCAACAAGAAAGTACCTACAAAGTTGCACAAAAGCTGCATATATCCAAACCCACACCTCCGCAAGTAAAGTCAAAAAGCAAAATGGTATGGGTCCCTAAGGAAAAACAAGCCATCAAGTCAAACAAGACATCCACCTCTCAAGAATCCCAATCCTCCATTTCTATCCAAAAATCCCTTTCCATCCAAAAGCCTCAAATTCTTCCATCCCATATGAAAAGCAGAAGTCACAAAAATACTAAGTCTATGTGGGTCCCCACATGCTTATATCATTCATCTCCTAAACAAACATCTCCATTGCTTCCTACCCCACCATCCCATCAAAAGCTTTAATGTTTATCACGGTGTGTGCAATTGTTGGTCATGGTTCCCTTCCATTATGCAACATTTCCACATACCTCCATCTCCTCACCTTTCATTCATTATCCTACATATCTCCCATATCAAATCCCTATGGTCCATACTTTTGCATAAGTCTTTCACCCATCCTCATCCATAAGTCCTACATAATCCACGTCATAATCCGTATCATAATCCGCATCATAATCCACATCATAATCCACCATCTACCTACTCCATCTTACTTTCATGCAACTCCCTACCAACATCTATGAGCACACTTGACATGGTCCATACGACGACATCCATCTAGCGGGACTATCACTTTTGTGGAGCTAGACACTTGAGTCCCTCCCATCCATATCCCTCTATCCCATCCAAAAATCAAAAAAGAAAAAAATATAAAAAAAGAGAAAAAAAAGTAAAGAAAAATCCCTTCATCCAACGGTGAAAACCTGGTAAACAGGCACCCTGGATAAGTACCATGATGAAAACTTGGCAAATAGGTGTCATGTGTAAGTTGATCTTCTATGTCACCTACACTTGGGGGAACCTTGTCTCATCCACCATACCATTTTCCTATCATCCTTATCCATTACACCCACATACATATACCTACCCCATTGCAATCCACCCATCCTCCTTTCCTCCTTTTGATCTTGATAAAGATTTGGGGTAGAATGTTAAAACATGCTTTGGTTATCTCTTGATGTTTGTAGTGCCCCTCATTTTGGATTTTTGATAGTTGTTATGTTTAGACATTATGACATCGTGGATTTACTGTTCTGATGATACTTGTCTATTGCTTTGATGATGTTGTTAGAACTAATGTTTTATGCTTATAACATGATTGGTTATGGACTCAGTTGATTATGTGGATTAATCTATCAGGGGCTTATGTGATTATCTGATGATGCTTTATATAGATGTTTAGTTATTGATGAACATGTATGATGTGGTTACTTGTTGTTGTGATTGGTGGAAGGGACAGTGTCGCATTACTCACGTGTGAGTACCCTGCTACACTGCAATTTCCTTCCACGGTGTGTTGATTAGATGATTATATATATATATATGTATGCTCAACCATTTTCATCAGTTGCAGGTAATCAACTCCACCTGAATTGGTAGGTCTGAGAGTGCCTTATATCCAATGGAGAACTGTTGATTGGAGATGACATAAGGTCCCTTAGCTTGTTATCACCTTCTTTGGTGAATTCATGTCCTGTGATCTGTCAGTTTGGTCTTTTGGGTTTGATGGTCAGTCGTCTGGTTTTGGTTCGGTATGTGGGTTTCAAGTTGTAATTATGTGTTATTGTTTTGATTAATTTACATTACTAAAATAGAAACCATAAGTCCACTTTGGTAAATAAATAATAAAATTAAGAGGTAAATAAGAGTCTTAAATTATCAATTAAATTAATAATATTATATGCAAAATGTTAGTATTTAAGCAAATTTTATAGTGATTATAAAATATAATATTTATAAAAGTCATTTTTGAGTATGAATATAAATTATTCTATTTTCTAATTAAGATTAATAAATTGGAATATAGAAAATCTGGTTGGTGCAACCCAAAATAAATAAATAACAGTATGAGGTAAATAAAGTGTTGTAAAACGAGAATTTAATTGATAATATATATATAAACAAGTAATATTATGTTAAGTGACCATAAAATAATAAATTTATTATTTGTGTGCTATCAATAGATATTCTTATCTTAATTTAAGATCAATAAATAATGTTGAGTTGTCATATGCATAGAAAATACTTTAATAAATAAAAAATCAGAATATAATCTTTGACAGATTGCATATAAAATAAATAAGTTATAAACATTTAATATCTTATTGAGTGAATACATGTATTTTTGTGTAATTATATAGAACATTATTTTATAATCATGGATTATAATGACTAGTGAGTTGTCGAATGGAGTAAATAATAAATAATTAGATAGATAGAATCTGTAGGTGGAAAATTTAATGAATTTCATTTTGGGAGAGAATGGGTGGACAGTAGCGGGCAAATTATGGTATGGGAATTTATTATGTTTGGATATTTTTAGGATGGGATGGATATTTGAAAGAGGGTCCTCTGGAATTTAGGGGGAGTTTTTGCAGAATAAGAATTGGAGGGAGAAAATAAATCAGAGGGGAGGATTCAGGCTCGAGGATTAAAGATCCAGGTATGTTATTGGATTAATTGAATAAAGTTTGTCTGGAGATAGTTGAA
This sequence comes from Cunninghamia lanceolata, assembly GCA_027924645.1. NCBI lineage: Eukaryota > Viridiplantae > Streptophyta > Pinopsida > Cupressales > Cupressaceae > Cunninghamia > Cunninghamia lanceolata. The sequence goes on from BSBN01000072.1 coordinate 35,015,954, forward strand.
TCTCTGTGAATGAATTTCTCTTCCTCTCCTTTCTGTTGTTTTGGCAAATTATTGATTTGTGAGACTATATTTGCAAATCTTATTTAACTTGGAGTTTCCTTGCCATACTGAAAATGGGCTGAAATTTACTGTAAGATACTCTGAGTGCAACAAGGCAGATTTTTCATGATCTATCATGAAGCTTTGTAAACATCTTTAAAACAAATCTATTCAGGTATTATCTGGCAATCAATGCGTCGCCCTCATAAAATAAAATTGTTTAAAAACTTCTGAAACCTATCCATTAAGCTTATCGATCAGATCCTTTGGAAACCTTTACTGTATTACACATTCAATTAATCATTCTTTGTGCGTGGTTGATCTCATGGCCATCAGGCCTTACTAAAGACATAGTTGACTTTTTCATTGAAATAGTAAATAAATCTTATCTATGCATCGAACCTACTAAGTTAACATGTTGTCTGGATGCTGCTTAGATAATATTGACCATGGAATTTGAATCGATACCTCTCACTTTTGGTGTCCATGGGCCTATTAAAATCGATCCATGTGTCATTTCAACAAAAAAAACTATTTAATGTGTTGTTCTTATTTTCTAAAGCCTTTTCAACAATATATGTTTAATCTGCAATCATATTGCCTTGAGGACGTCTTTCTAGAAAAGCAAATCCCATTTGTGCACTCAGCTCAAGGGCAATAGTTCTTCCATGAAATTTTCTTTTAAAAATTCTAAACCTGCATTTCAACCCAAGAAGGTCACATGCCTTGATCTTGTTGAATAAGATAGTTTTCTAGGAATTCTAATTTGCATCCTCTTCTCTGTAGAATCTTTTCTTTCTCTTGTACCTATCATAATTGCCTTTTAAATGAAAACAAAATTTATCATTAAAAGATTAGATTAAAATTTTACAGAGCTCTTCCTATGGACGTTGTATGACCTGATTTATTCCATAAACTAATTTAAATATGAAAACTATAAAAAATAAAATAAATTAAAATAAAACAATTTAGGTAGCATTACCTTCTGTAGCCTTTCCCAAATTGCTCTGAGTGATCAAATGAAACTAAATCTTCTTAAAATGTTTGAGTGCATATTTTTATACTCTTTACTCTTTTTTTTCACTTATAATTTTATTAAGCTTCTTATGTTTCTAAAAAAAAACTCATTAAGTTAAGAGAAAGAAAATCTAAAAGGATAGAAAGTACTATTCTTAGTTTAGCTTCTAGATTTTTTTGTTTTAGCTTTTTGATTTATTTTTTTAAAAAAGGAAAAAAAAACAAATAGTTCAAATAAAGGAAATTTAATTTTAGCTTTTAGTTTTTTTTTTTAGTAAAAGAAAAGATATAGTTTTAGCTTTCAGTTTTATTGTTTATTTTATGAAAAGGATTTTTTTAAATAAATAAATTTTGGCTTAGTTTTTTTTAGTTTTATTTTATTTATTTGTTTATTTGTTTTATGTTTTTTTAGTTTTATTTTTTTAGGAAAGGAAAATATGATTCATATATATATATATATATATATATATATATATATATATATATATATATATATATATATATATATATATATGAAATTATGATGTAAATTTATGAATATGTAAATTAGGAAATATTTTTGTTAGAATTAAAAAATAATATACTTAGTATTAAAATTATATAGTGGAGTTTTGCTACTTTGTACTATAAGATTAATTTGGTATTTTTTTTTTTTATTATTATTACTATTATAATTATTACTTCAAAGGATTTAAATTGTTACTAATTAATATCATTGTTGATATAAATGTCATATTTTGAATAGAGTAATAGAATCATTAAAGATTTAGCTATTGAAATCTATTGACTAGAGTATAGGTAATATGAAACTATTTTCATAGAAACAAAATAGAAATTAATATGATTGTATTTTAACTTTTAGTATTGTTGTTTGTTAAGTTGAGATGCGATTTAGTATTTCATTTTTGCAAATAAATTTGTGTGCCATAGGTCATTGGTCGTAAGAGGGTTATGATTGTCGAAGTTAATATTCGAGAGGCATAGACTTTGTTTTCATGTTTATGTAGGTCATGTTGAAATGTATCTTGGGTGGTAATTAAGTCCTTCTTGTTTGAGGTGGTTTGTTTTTTGTTTTGAGCATGTGTTAAGGTATGGTGTTGATTTTTGTAATGGGGAGACATAGTAACTGAAAAAGGTAAGTATGTTGCTTATGATTGTTATATCTGCATCTCTTGGAAGTTTTGGAACAAAGACCTTGGAATTGATCCTTGTGATTATGTTTAGCATGCAAGATGGTAAATACCTTGCATTGTTATGGAATACTTGTCGGTTATGTTTTTCTTGATGTGAAGGGTCTTTTGGATGCAGGTAGGGGAGTGGCTCTCAATGGGGGCCGGAGCCCAAAGTTGCATCTTGGACAACCCATGTGAGAGTTTCTTAACTTAGTGATAACCTAATTAATGAATTAAGGGGTTGAGTAGTTAATCACACTAAACAAGATAAGTGAATGCCTCACTCATGGCTCAAGTGCTCGTTTAGGCTTGAGATGAGATGAGAAGGCCTGCAATGGCAAGATCAACGACCTTGTCCTCATGAAAGGTATGTTGATTCCGCATGAGTTTGTCTGGGGGTTGAGGGTTGGGAGAGGCTACCAGGACAACCCAAGATGGGGGTTCGAGCCTAGGAAGGCTTACTAGGACAACCCATGACAAGCTATGTGATGACACTTCTCCCTACTGCAGTCTAGCATTCCCTAGTTGTTCTCTTTCCATTTGTTGTGTGGTTGCCTCTGGAGGTGATGTGTGAGTATTGCCCTGTGTTGTTGTAGTCATGTGTAGTCCTTGTTCTTCATAGTTATTGTCTACCTAACTGTTCATGTCGTGGGACCTTATTGTTATCTCCTAGCATAGGGAGTGGACCTCAGGGTTCCACATGGTTGGGTGGTTGTGCTTCATCTCCATTGGTCCCTTTGCTATTTTTCATGTGCGAGGAGGATATATCATGTGAAAGATCACTGATCTTGTTTTTCTTGTGGAGACAGATACTTATGCTTTGTATATCAGTTGAATCAAGTATCACTATATTGATGTTTTCTCTCTTGTGTGATCAGGAAGCAACATTGTAAACTTTGTATTGATGAATTATGTTGAAAGGGAATTGTAAATATATATTTGTAATACATGCTAGATCTTGACGCTATTTATCTGATGTCATAATTGTGAAAGAAATGTGTGTGTTGATTCATTTGATGCACTAGATTTTAGATTGAACCGTGGTTGTTCATTAGATTAGGTAATAATTTGTAATGCACCCATGTATTCCCTAGAGGTTTAAGTTTAACTTAGATGATATGTAGATATATGATTACATTTCATTATTATTTCTTTAAAAAAAAAATTACCTTTTTGCATTGCATAGTTTAGCTTATCTCTAGGGTTTTGTGGCAGGGCATTACATTTGGTATCAGAACTAGGTTTAAACACTGGGTACTCTAGGTGTATATAAGCTCATTATGTTGTCCTAGTTGCTTAGATTCTATAGATTATGTTTTTCTTTTTGTCTTCCTCGCCTAACAACCTAAGGTTGTCCTTGGGTGGTGTTTGTGTTGGGATGCGAGATCTCTACCCTTATTTTGTTGCAGGCTTCTAGGAGTAAGCCTAATCCTAGGGGGGAGGATGTAGTGCCCCTCATTTTGGATTTCTAATAGTTGTTATGTTTAGACATTATGACATCTTGGATTTACTGTTCTGATGATACTTGTCTATTGCTTTGATGATGTTGTTAGAACTAATGTTTTATGCTTATATCATGATTGGTTATGGACCCAATTGATTGTGTGGATTAATCTATCAGGTGCTTATGTGATTATCTGATGATGCTTTATATAGATGCTTAGTTATTGATGAACATGTATGATGTGGTTACTTGTTGTTGTTATTGGTGGAAGGGACAGTGTCACATTACTCATGTGTGAGTACCCTGCTACGTTGTGATTCCCTTCCACGGTGTGTTGATTGGATGATTATATGTATATATATATATATATATATATATATATATATATATATATATATATATGTGTGTGTGTGTGTGTGTGTGTGTGTGTGTGTGTGTGTGTGTGTGTGTGTGTGTGTGTGTGTGTGTGTGTGTGTGTATGCTTGACCATTTTCATTAGTTGCAGGTTGCAGGTACCAGGCATCGACTCCACCTGAATTGGCAGGTCTGAGCGTGCCTTATATCCAATGGAGAATTGTTGATCGGAGATGACATAGGGTCCCTCAGCTTGTTATCACCTTCTTTGGTGAATTCATGTCTTGTGATCTGTTAGTTTGGTCGGTTAGGTTTGATGGTCAGTCACCCTTGTTGAGGCCGTCTTGTTTTGGTTCGGTATGTGGGTTTCAAGTTGTAATTGTGTGTTATTATTTTGATTAATTTGCATTACTAAAATAGAAATCATAAGTCCACTTTGGTTAATAAATAATAACATTAAGAGGTAAATAAGAGTCTTAAATTGTAAATTAAATTGATAATATTATATGCAAAATGTTAGTATTTAAGCAAATTTTATAGTGATTATAAAATATAATATTTATAAAAGTCATTTTTGAGTATGAATATAAATTATTCTATTTTCTAATTAAGATTAATAAATTGGAATATAGAAAATCTGGTTGCTGCAACCCAAAATAAATAAATAATAATATGAGGTAAATAAAGTGTTGTAAAACGAGAATTTAATTGATAATTTTTAATATATATATATATATAAACAAGTAATATTATGTTTTTGATTATATAAGGTGGCTAAAACAAGGGGCCGAACCCTTACATTATAGCAAAAAGAAACCCTAGAGGCAAAAGAACAAAAGAGCCTCGAAACAGTTACAACATAACCCGTTTAACCAACATAAACAACATAGACAGCATAACCAGTCTAAAGACAGTAGATATAAAGTAGCAGGGAATAGACAGCATAATAGAAAATAGAACTAAGGAGAAACATTCTCCCATCTTTTAGCCAGAGATTCAATAAATTCATCCAACTTTTTGAAATTCTCCTGTCATCAGCAGCAGTAGTCCCAAGATCCTACAACATAGAAAGATTAAGCAACACTGTATGCCTGAGCACATTGCTTATTAACTATTCCAGCTTCTCCACACGACCCCTTAGGACAACAATGTCATGCCTATGACCATCACCTTCCTCAGTCTCATCACCATCTTCCTCCACAAACATCCTCCCCCCTTCATTAGCATTGTCCTCAGAGTCACCGACAATACCTCCCGAAACGTCAGTCAATTTATTCACATTCTTTCCCTTAGCATCTTTAGAGATCTCTTGAACTTCAAGGACCTTAGCATCATTCCCCTGAGTGGAGGCATCAGAAGCACTCTCTAAATAATCAATTAGTTTAGCTTTTAGCGTAGGCTTACCAGCAATCCTACCTGACCTCCTAACTCTAGAAGAGAAACCCTCCTTTTCTTTAGTAGACAGATTAGATTTACTGCCAGGTCCCACAGGGGTACTGTTAAGATTTTTAGGGGTCCCCACAACATCCCCATAGTATCCTCTTCCATCTCCCTTGTTTTCCTCTTCTTACTTTTCACACTCCCTTTAGAGGCCAGAGTGTGAGTAACGGTCACCATGGTAGTCTCCTCATTAAATAGAGAAAAAAAAACCCCTTTCAATTTATGAGAAGTAGGGGAAGGACAAGGCTCTTCAGAGACATCAGTATCATCAGGGTTGGCAGAAATTTCACCGCTATGGGTCTGGATAGGCTTAGGTAGCTCCAAAGCAAGATGAAAATTGTATAGGCAGAGGATAAGATCTTGGTGCAGGGGAACATGTTTCTTGGAAGGTTTCTTAGCCGACTTAGCTTTAGCCCTAAAGACCAAATTCTCAAGAGAAGACAGTAAATAGAATGGGAAACTAATATGAGCATTACGTCTAAAATGATTAAGCAAAGGAAGGTGGTAATTGTAAAACTTGGTAAACTGACCCTCCAAAGTGAAGTATTTCATGAGGAGGAAACACATTTCATCTCACGGCTCTAGCAGCTTGGCCCGTTCAAACCCTCCCTAGTAGGGAACAAGTTCTTCTCCTTCCCCAAGGAACAACTCCTGGTTAGAATGGTCCACCACTTTCACTTTCCTTTGCAGCCTGGTCCCCTTAGTAGATAGACCAGTCGCCATAGCAGTTTCTTTCTCAGAAATCTCAAACCCAATTCTCCCAACAGTGACTCTACAGTTTTGCCAGAACCGAGCAAATTGCTCAGACAGATTTTCATCATATCCATTAAGGCGTTCCAGAAAAGGGCTGATACCACCTTCCTTACAATAGTGCCAGACCACAGCATTATCCTTGAACTCGCAATAGGAAATTACCTCCGTTCGAATCCTATCTCCTCCCATTTTAGCCTTCCAAACAATAACACAGAACCCCCAAAACTAGAAATTCGTAGACTAATTATGAAAGGTAAAAGTAACAACTTGATAAGAAATTATGATAATAAGGCTGCACGAATTATCATTAATTAGAGCTGCCTTTCGAAAAACCAATTAAGGCCCGCCCTTCCCATGCTCAAACATAATAATCAAGAATTTGCTATAATTAGCAAATAAGCAACTTGCCTTAACACAAGGGAGTAATAATGCAAAAATGACATTGAGCAACGAAGTAAATAAAAACACGTACTTCAAGATACATGTCATCATCTTCCAACAAAACTGATGGAACAAACTATCTCTCTTAGTATGACGAGTCATCCTTGACAAGTCAGCTCCTTTTGAATTAAATCCCTTATATTTAAAGGAGTGTTTTTAACTTGGCGCCAAAATCGCCAATTTGAAAATTGCTAGCCATAGTCAGCAAGGGCATTAGCAACCCTGTTTCCCTCTATGTATATATGAGAAATATCAATTCTAGAGATCCCCTACAGAAGGATCTAGATATCTACTATAATATCTTTCAGTTTCCAGCCACAAGTCGACACATTAGTAACAACATCGATAATCAGTTTAGAATCCCCCTGAATATACAATTACTGAATATCAAGTGAAATAGCTAATTTCACCCCCCATAAAAGAGTAGAGGCTTCAACATAATTATTGCTTTGAAAACCTATCCCACCAGCATAGGCAGCAACCAGCCATCCTTTGTCATCCCTGATAATCCCACCACCACTAGCCTTACCATTAACCTTAGATGCCCATAAAAGTTCAGTTTGAGCCAATGGGGCTTCGAGGGAATCCATCTGGTATTTAATCTCTACAGCTGTTTGGAATTATCATGGGCTAGAATTTGGTTTAGAATTCTCCAATTAGTTGTAATTTGCTCTTCTTCTTGAGAAAGAGCTTTTTCTGTAGTTTTGCTGTGGGAATTGATCACACTTTCCATGAGGATCTTAGAAAAAGAATGAAGGACTTGAGAGGTATCCCTGGTAGCATCCCTAAATATTCTGTTATTACGTTTCTTCCATAAAGTCCAACCAAGACAAGGCAGAGTTTGGTTCCAAAGCTCAACAAGCCATGGATGAGAGAAAGTAGGGCACCAGTTGCAAACCCATTGAATGCCAAAATTCCTTAAAATAGTATTCTAGATTTCCCTGGCAAAATCACAGTGGAGGAATAAATGAGAGACTGTTTCCTCCTTCTCAAAGCACATAAAACACCTATTTACTAGAGTGAATCCCCTTCCTTGTAAATTATCTTGAGTAAAGATTTTGTTATGAACAACAGGCCACCGAAACATATTAATTTTAGGGATAAGTTTATGATTCCAAACTTTCCTCCAAAGCTCATTTTTATACACATCAGGGATTAGTAGATGGTAAGTAGACTTAACAGAAAAATGACCTTTCTTATCTAGCCACCAATACAACTCATCTTCCCTAGGAAAGAGAGGGATTCTGACCCCCAGCATCAAATGTTGAATAGACTGCATCCTAGGAGTGAGCTCAGGGCGTTGAGCATAGCAATCCAGGAGATTTTTCCAAATCCTGATACCATTATTATTGTGAATATAATGACAAACTTTGGCCCCAAAAAAATGTTTAGCAATGCCAACAACAACTCCATAATCACCTTGAGCATCAAGGGCCTTACCATTCACCCAAATGTCTTCCTAGAAGTTGATAGAATTACCATTGTAGACACCCTAAAATGACCGTGTCGTCGAATCACTTGCATTTCATAATCTGTCTCATCACCTGCGTTGCAAATGTTAATTAAATAATCTAATTATTTAATTAATTATCATCAAATTCTTCTAAATCACAAAATTGCGACATTAATTAAATAAATCCTCTTTATTTAATTAATTAAATTAAATTCCTCTATATTCTTCTACAATTAAATAATTTTTAATTATTTAATTAGATCATTATCCTCTTTCCAAAAATCAAATCCACATTAATTAAATATATCCCATTATTTAATTAATTCATCCACAAATTCCCTCTTATTTAAAATTAAATAATTCTTAAATTATTTAATTAAATCAAAAATCATTCTCCCAAAATCATGCACAACAATTAAATAAATTTATTTATTTAATTTGCTTTTAAATCTTCTAAATTAAATAATTCCAATTATTTAATTATTTCTTCCAAAATATCTTCTCTAAATTTAAATAAATCAATTATTTATTTAAATTGCTTTTTCTTCTAATTTGAGTTATCTCTAAAATAACTCAAGCTTTCTTGCTCATCAATTAAATATTTCTATATTTAATAAAGCAAAATATCTTCTTTTCTCATGCAAATCTCTTCTTCTTGTTTTAAATCACTTAACTGATTGCTTTATTCTTTTAATTGATTTATCTCTTCAGTTAACTCATTCTTCTATTCTTGATAACTCCTCTCATGCAAAAGCAAGCAAGACACATGTCTTCTTCTTATTCGTTGCACATTCCTCAACTTATCTCCTCCGTTGATTCTTCTGAATTATCTAGACCGTTGATCGATTTTCCTTGAAATCTATATAAACCCCCCTCATCTCCTTCATTATCTCTCTCTCTTCGATCGTATTCTCAGGCACACTTAACAGAGCTTTGAGCATACAAAACGCGTTGATTGAGCACTATAACGATCATTTGACATTGATCTCTTGAGCACATACTTGCTTGTTGCAGCTATGGCTTCGCAACTTCATTGAGCAATCCACATTCAATCCAAAGGAAACAATACAGATTTCGGTAAAAGTCTTTATTCATCTTTGATTTGTGATTTATGGCTTTTACTTAGATTCGTTTCCTTTATGTTATTGGGTTCTTTGGTTTTATTTTGTTTAGATTTAATCCATTTTTCCATATACACATTCTGGCACGCCCGGTGGGACCCATTGGTCCTGATTTAATATCAAATTTGTGGAATTTTTAGTTTGATTTCACAGGTTTTTTAACTCTTTTTTTTGGAGAGATTCGAAAAAAAAAATTTAAAGGAAGCTTGCTGGGCAAAAACGGAGGTCACGGTTGCGTTCGAAAGGGTCGAGGGACGAAGAAAAATATTAAATTTGGCCTATTTCGGTGAATGTAAAATTTTTTCACTTCTGGCACGCAACCCGAGGCCATACAATCACTGTGAGGTACGGTTTAAAAAAAAAAAAAAAAAAAATTTTCTTTTTTCAAAAAAAAAAAAAAAAAAAAAAGAGGCAAAAAGAAAAAGCAAAAAAAATCCAAAAATAAAAAAGCAAAAACAAAAACCAAAAAAATAAATAAATAAATAAAACAAATAAAAAATGAAGTGTTTTTAGTTTTTATTTCTTTTAAAAAGTAAAACAAAGTAAAGAGAATCTTTTTTCTTTTTTCTTTTTATTTTTTGAAAAAAAATAAAGCACCTTCAGCCCAGCAGCAGGTCACATCAGTGACCAGGAGCCAGTCACAGGGGGCTAAGACAGACCCCTCTTCAATGAGCTTTTTAAATGAATAGGCGATTTTCAAACCTCATTATCTTGGTCATACGGATACGTATTTCAGTGCTTTTTTTTTTGAAATAGGCTAGAATTTCGTGATCTACATCGTGGTTAAATTGGTTTTTTCTCAAGATTCTCTGATTTTTCAGAAAATTGATTTTCTCACTGCTGTTTTTGTCTCGTCACAGTTTTTTGACTTTTAAAGCTTCATAACTTTCACAAACGGACTCGGATTCAGGTGATGTTTTTTTTGAAAGTTGGTATTTTTCTGTCCTCTACACAGTGGTAATATTTTTTCAAAGATTTTTTAAGACCACTCATTGGCCTATTCTCAATCTCTGACTTCAAGCACTTGCTAACTTTTGAGTTTGTGTGGACCTAATATCACTTGTTGCAGCTTCTTATTACTCATACAGAGCAAATAGGTGTTTTTAACATGTTCATGTAGGATGAGCATTGAAGACCTCTTGATCTATCTCACTAAGTCTTAGAAACACATTGCATGCTTAAAAGGATAATTGAACAAATCTTTTCTTGCAATCTAAGTCTTAGGAACATACTGCTTTTCTTAAGGGACAATGGACATGTATGAACAAACACCTCAATTTTCTAAAGGACAATGGACATGAATGCCAAACACTTCATTTCATAAGGGACAATTTACAACTACAATCGTGTGTGTGCATAGCTTAGTTGCACCTTATTTTTCTTATAACGGGACAATTGAACCTTTGTGTGACGTGCTTGATTTTACATTTTTTGTACTTCCTTTAGAAGGGCCTGCTTTTGGATTGCGATTCATCCAAAAGGGACGACCCTAAGCGGAGTTTTCCTTTGAACCGCTATATAAAAGGGATAAGGCGAAAGCCAAGTCCTAACCGACGTCAGCCTTACCTTGTGGTGCCAAACTGAAAAGAGGTGTACTAGCTCTTTGTGGAAATGATTTTCACATTGAGCGAAGTGTTTGAAACTCTTAGTAGGATTGGTTAAAGCTTTTAGTAGCTTGTCGCATTGCTCGTAAGGCGTTGGTCCCTCAAAGTCACTAAGAACCAATTTAGATAGAGACTACCCGACCTACCTCCGAACATTGCGGTAATCATCAGTGCAAGGGAAATCGATTTAAACCCTTAAGACACTCACCATTGGCTCCCTTGAGAAGAGATAGTATTCCCTCGGACATAAAGCTCTTGTGACCTACTTGAGCTTTCCAAGGGGAGGGTGAGATATCCCTACCTATCGTCTCTCGCAAAGATACTAAATATCCGACACCTTTATGGAATGATATTTTTATCGACGGAGTATTAAGCTGTGAGCTGATCTACTGCAATGAAACCTTGTCTCTAGGGATAAAAAGTGCTTGTTATTGATTGCAACTGTATTAGACCTGTGGTAACATTGGGCTTGTTTGGAGCCTTGAACATACACTATATGTTGTGTCAGTCCTTGTGCCTTTTTTTTGACCACTTGTTTGCTGTGATTTCTCTTGCCAAACCAATCCAATCAGAAACAGAAAAATCTTGCCTTTGAAAAACATCCGACACTACTTCAACGCCCCTGGTATTACAGCAGCTCGCCTTTGGTAATACAGTAGATCGCCTTTGGTCAAGCAATAACCCGCCTCTGGCAAAACTCTACTTCAGCGCCCTCGGTATAACAGTAGCTCACTTTTGGTCACTGTAGCTCACCTTTGACATAGCAGTAACTCGCTATTGGTAGCTCAGTCCGTCACCTCTGGCCCATAGTAGCACGCTTTTGGTAGCACAGTCCTGCGCCTCTGGTCAAACAGTATAGCGCCTTTGGTCCAGTACTTTGTGCATCAAAGTTTATCTATTTCTTCAAAGCATCTCATAGATTCCCAGCATTACATTGTGTCCTAAACATACCCCATGGTCACCACTAGGCTACATCAAACTATGAAGTCTAGGCAAGTTGTCCCTAAGAAGCACAAGTCACCCCCTCGCACACCACAATCAGGTCGTCTCAACGTTACTCCCAAAGTGACTCCTAATACACCTGCGGCAAAACCAATCAGCTCTCCAAACATGCCGCACATAGATAAACCAAGCAATCCTCATGAGGATAGAACCCCTTTGCTAAATGCACCGCAGTATACCAAAGGCTTGCCTCTGGATTTTGTCCCACAAAGTTATATCGTAGATCAAACCCCATCTCAAGAAGAGCGACACTTTGAAATAGGTCAATCCTCTCAAGAAGATGGGCAAGATCTTGATGAATTTATACAAGATCCTAGAGCTATAGCTGCCTTTGATAAAATCCTTAGTGAGAACCAGGATCATTTCTTTCGCTTGCTTGCAAAGCAAGGTGCCAAGTTACCTCCAGATTTTGATGTGTCCACTCTCAAGGAGAGCACCAAGACCCAAGAAACCATACAAGCAGTGCAAACCATGTCCACGGCAACTACGCCCTTACCTACTCAAGGTTCGCAGTATAGGAATCCCCTTTTTCAAAATCCAACAGGGGAGAGGCCCATATCACCACTTTTGACTCCTATGGAGATCTATCAAAACCAACAAGAAACTCTCCAACATCAAGCAGAGTTAGCTAAGCAAGCCACCTTAGCTCAGTCGAATGTGCAACCACCTCCTAAAGTGTCCACCCCAAGCGCAAGTGGAATCTTGGTTACCCCATCACGCGTAGGTTTCCCACCCAATTACAATCCGGGGAACACGTATGTAGCCATGCAACAAGGGTCTCAACATATGCCACCTCCTATATCATCACACCTGCATGTCTCTCAACCAATTGGAGTCACGCAGCCCCAACCACAACATTCTTCTACTCTCATCTTCAATCAACCCCTACCATCGCAAATCACTTCTACTTATGTTCCTCCTCCACAACGTTCATCCACACTCAACTTCTTTCATACATTGCCTAGCCACTCTCAACATTCCCAACATCAGGTTTCCCAAAGCTATGTGCCACCATCACAACCTAATCAAACGCACTTTAGCTTTCCTCCCCCCAATACGTTTCTTCAACCATCGCAGAGCCAACATTCTTACCTAGCGCCACCTCCACCTCTGCCTAATCAAAACCCCCAATTCCAACCCAATCTGAACCAATCATACAATCCATACAATCCCAATCAATCTTACGACCCTTACAATACCAGTACGCATGGCTCATACTATAATCTTCCATATGGGCAACACCAACCGCTTTTTGGACAATAGGAGATGTTACCAACCCCTCCCACGACTATGGAACTAAAGATTGCGGAGGTGCAACAACAGCTATCTGATCTTACGTTTGGCCACACCAAAAAGACCTTCTCTTTGGAGGAAGTGTGCCCTTATCCTTTTGATCGGTCATTACCAATGATCCCTTTTCCTCAAAATTTCACTATTCCAAAGTTCGATAAGTACAAAGGAAAAGGTGACCCAAAAGACCATCTTAGGGAATTCTATCTTGCTTGCTTCGAGGTTTCTCACAACGACACATATCTTATGCGTCTTTTTCCTCGCAGTCTTGGAGGACAAGCAATAGAATGGTTCTCACACTTACCTACGGGTATCAAGTCTTTCAACGAGCTAGCAGAGAAGTTTGCCACCCATTTCTCTTACAACGCAGAGCATGAGATTTCCATGACGGATCTATGCAACAATAAACAGAAAAATGGCGAGACTTTCATTTCTTTCCTTCAACGATGGAGACAAATGGCTAGTAAATTCCCTTTCAAGATTCCGGAGAAACAGCTTGTTAGCATATTTGTACAGAACCTCAACCAAGAGTTAGGTTTCCATTTGCAAATCCTTAGTGCTACAACCTTCGATGAAATCACATACAAGGGTATCAACATAGAGAAGGCCCTCATTGCTAAGGGTGTGGTCAAAATCTCCAAAGAGACGAAAGATAGCTCTTCTCATCAACAATCGAATGATAAACCCAAATATTGGAACAAGAACAAAAACGTGGTCAATGATGGAGTGGTCGATGCTAAGCATGTCCAAACGTTGCAAACACCGCTGCAACTCTCCAAACCAAGTCAAGCTCCACCTCAACAATAGCAGCAACAAAGGCAGCCTTATCCCAACCAACAGCAAAGACAACAAGAGCGGCCCCAACAAGATTACCCTCCGCGACGTCAATTTACTCCTTTGGGAGTGCCCATCGAATCGGTCTTACAGCAAGCTTTGCAGAAAAGGCTCATAACCTTACCTGATGCTCCTCCTTATGGAGAACCTGTCTACAAAACTGCACGTTACAGAGACAATGAGTATTGTGAGTTCCATAGGAGCAAAGGTCATAGAACTGTGTCTTGCATGAAGCTTAAGCACCTCATCCAAAACCTCATCGACGATAATCAAATCACTTTTGAGAATGAATCACCAGCGCAACACACAAACAAGGATCTCGATATGTACAAGGAACCATTCCCTCATCATGGTCCACCTCCTCCTCAGGATAGAGGTAAAGGTATCAATCACGCTTCCACGTCCTTCGATTCCATTGTAGGTCGTTTTGAAGAGAGTCGAGTGTCTACCCTCACCATTAAAGGCAAATCTACAGATTGTGCTGTTACTACTCGTCGAGGTCATGTCACCATTTGTACACCTACACCTAGACTTCTGGTTCAGTCTGATTATAATCTTGTCGAACATCTAGGGAGAACACCAGCACAGATCTCTATTTTGGACCTTCTATGGTCATCACCTGCACATAGAGTGGTGCTAGAAAAAGCCCTCCAAGAGTCGTCCGCTCCTAACAACATAGCTGTCGCAGATTTCCAAGCTATAGTGGGTAATATTGCTTCACCTTACACTGTGGTCTTCTCTGAGAAAGACCTTCCCTCCCATGATCCTTGTCACAATGATGCCCTCCATATTGAAGTGCTCATCCATAAGCGCAAAATCAAACGCATCCTCATAGATGGTGGTGCTGGTCTCAACATCTGTTCTTTAAAGTTACTAAAGCAATTGGGATACTCTGAGGATCACGTCAACACTGATCATAGTATTACAATCAAGGGGTATGATGATGCAGAACGCCGTTCAGAAGGTGTTATTCACTTGCCTATACAACTGGGCCCCGTTATGCTTGAAACCAGGTGTCAAGTTCTTGATATTGAGCTGCCTTACAACATTATTCTTGGCCGCCCATGGATCCATGCAATGAAAGCTGTCCCCTCCACGTACCATCAGTCCCTAAAGTTCACATACAATGGTATGGAGATCACCATCCCAGGAGACCCTAATCCTTTTGAATTTTGCCGTGTCTTGCAAGGAAGCTATAAGAATTGCAACCAAGTGCCTAAAAATGACAAAGCCCTTGAATCCCCTCTCTATGTTGACCCTGAAACTCTCACACAAGCCTCTACAAGTGAACCTACACCCCTCCCCAAAATCACAGCTCGCTTTCGGGATATAGGATTTGGCTCTTATGATACCTCTGAATCTTGTTGTGTAGGGCAGATGCCTTTATCTCCAAAATCTTACGGCAAACCACCCATTGCTAAAGTTACCAAAAAAGCAAATATTCCTCCTCCACCATTCCTAACCCAATTCCAACATGGACAGTTATTGGAAGAGGAAACTATTGAGGACATCTCTTCTTGGCTCTACAAGGAGAAAGAACCAGTTACGATACCAGTCAAGCAATATGGCAATGGCTTAAGGATAGTGAAAAATATGGGCTATAAAGGCAAAGGTGGCCTTGGGAAACAGAATCAAGGAACTATGGAGCCCATTGTGGTAACAAAGAAGCTAGACAAGAAAGGATTAGGATTTCGTAAGAAGGTACCACGCGCCTCGGACATCGAGTATATCCTTGACGAGGTAGCTGACAATTTTCCCGCCGATTCGACATCTACAGAGGATATCATCGATGACTCTTCCCTCCACATAACCAATCTATTCACATAATCCTCCATTTTTACACTATCCTCCGTATCCTTAACTTCCACCACCAGCACCCAGAATGTCACGCTTGTCTACCCTGAACTTATCGATTGGGACCAACAAGGGGCCCCCGTTATAGATGTATTTCAGAATGACGAAGCTTTAGCTGAGTTCATGGGACTTCGGGAAGGTATCCCTCTTGGCGATCACAAGGCAGGTTTTGTAATGGAACTAGAGCCCATGGCTTACTTTGGTGAGAATGCCAAATCCTCTAGTCGCAAAAGTGCAAATAAAGAAAGATCTCTAGGTGAAAACCACACTGTGGCACCTCCTGATCATAAAATAGTAAAAATAAAGGACGTATCCAAAGGTGAAAACCCACCTGTGGCACCTGAGGATGGAGGATTTGACCTTCCCTTACCTTCTAAGTATCAAGAGAAATCTGCTCTCCTAGTGGAAGATTCTACAGAGATCAACCTAGGTACAGAACAAAATCCAAAGACAACATTCCTAGCGGCATCATTATCTGATACAGAGCACAGAAATCTTAACAACTTCTTCTTGCAATGAACCATCAACTTTGCATGGACCTATGAAGATATGCCAGGGCTAGACCCTAAGCTGGTAGTTCATTATCTCACAGTTGATCTCAAGGTGAAACCAGTCAAGCAGAAATTGAGAAAAATGCACCCACAGATAGCTCTCTTAGTGAAGGTGGAGGTACAAAAGCTATTAGACGCAAAGTTCATACGACCTATCGACTATTCAGATTGGGTCTCAAACATTGTACCTGTGTCTAAACCTAATGGGCGCATCCGCATGTGTAATGATTTCAGAGATCTCAACAAGGCATGTCCCAAAGATGATTTTCCACTACCAAACATTGACATTATAGTGGACTTGACAGCAGGTCACGAGATGCTTTCTCTTATGGATGGATTCTCAGGCTACAACCAGATTAGAATAGCTGAGGAGGATCAACACAAAACAACCTTTACATGTCCTTGGGGCAATTACTGTTGGTGTGTCATGCCGTTTGGTCTGAAGAATGCAGGAGCAACCTATCAGCGAGCTATGACAGTGATCTTCCACGATCTATTTCATCACATCATGGAAGACTATGTGGATGATATATTGGCTAAATCTTCTAGAGCAGAACATATACAGGTCCTAGGACAGATCTTCGACAGGCTTGAAAAATACCAAGTAAGACTCAATCCTAAGAAGTGTGTCTTCGGTGTCACATCAGGGAAGCTGTTGGGATACATAGTATCTCGTAGGGGCATCGAAGTAGATCCAGCAAAAGTAAAGGCTATAGTGGAGATGCCTCCACCAAAGAACCTTAAAGCATTAAGGAGCCTCCAAGGAAGGTTACAGTCCATCAGGCGTTTTATATCACAGCTAGCAGATAAATGTCAACCCTTTCAACACTTGCTCCGAAAGGATGTCTCATTTCGATGGGACAACAAGTGTCAGGCAGTGTTTGATCAACTTAAGGAATATCTAGCTACACCTCCTGTATTGGTCCCACCAGTTGCGGACAAACCCTTGATATTGTACATCTCCACTACAAATTCGGCCCTAGGGGCCCTGCTAGCACAAAATGATGACTCAGGCAGAGAGCACGCAATTTACTACATCAGTAGAACCTTGGTGGGATACGAGCTCAATTATTCACCAATGGAAAGGGCTTGTCTAGCAGTAGTGTTCGCCTCCCAAAAGTTGCGACATTACATGCTGAACCAACACACAAATCTGATAGCTAAGATTGATCCCTTGAAGTATCTACTAGCAAAAGCAGCTCTCACAGGCAGACTAGCTAAATGGGTTATGATCCTTAGTGAGTTCGATATTGAGTACACAGATCGCAAAGCAATTAAAGGACAAGCCCTCGCGGATCAACTAGCAGAAGAACCTATGAAAGATACACATCCTATGGTCGCAGACTTTCCTGATGAGAATCTATTCACTCTTGCTAACTCCATAATGTGGAAGTTGTACTTTGACGGTTCTTACACACAGCATGGATCAGGAGCGGGCATCTTATTTGTTACACCTCAGAATGACTACATTCCAAAGTCATATCGGCTCGCATTCCCTTGCACCAACAACATAGCCGAGTATGAAGCACTCCTCATAGGTCTCAATACAGCAGTTCAATGGGACATCACAGAATTACAAGTATATGGAGACTCACAGCTAGTCATTCGCCAAGTCACAGATGAATACCAAACAAAGGATGAAAAGTTGGTCCCCTACAAACAACTAGTGGATGCCTACAAACCACATTTTTCTAGCATCACATTTGAGCAAATTCCAAGAGAACATAATAAAGCTGCGGATTCTATGGCTTCTGTAGGGTCACTGATTGACATGCCTGCAAATACACAGAAGTGTGAATTCTTGATCGAGCAATTATTGATACCAGCCGTCGATGTTCCTGTTACTAAAATCATCTGCGAACTTGTTGGTCCCAATTCCCCATGGTACGAAGATATCTATGAATACCTCAAGAACAAAACCTTTCCCCCTGACCTATCATCCACTCAACGCAAAACCTTTATTCGTCGATCCTCTCGTTACATCATTCTGGGTGATACACTATATCGCCGGAGTCTCGATGGTATCCTCTTACGATGTCTTAACGCGGAAGAAGCCGAAGCTACCTTATGAGACATACACGAAGGTGTCTGTGGCGCACATTCTACTGGTCCTAATCTTGCTAAGAAGATACTCAGAATAGGTTATTACTGGCCTACAATAGAGCAAGATGCTGCACAATTTGCTAAGAAGTGTCTACAATGTCAGCAACATGGAGATTTGATTCACGCACCCGCTCATGAGTTACAACCTGTGACAACTCCATGGCCTTTTTCTCAATGGGGTCTTGACCTTGTAGGACAAATCCACCCTTCCTCCTCAAATGGCCACAAGTTTATCATTACTGCCACTGAGTATTTCACGAAGTGGGTGGAAGCCATTCCTATGACCTATATCACCGGTAAGCAAATAGCCAAGTTTATCCTAAACTACCTCATATGCCGGTATGGTATTCCCCAAGCCATTGTCACTGATAATGGGAGACCATTCAAGAACCAAGATGTCCGTGCTTTATGCATACAATACAATATCCAACATCGCTTTTCAACTCCCTACTATCCGCAGAGTAATGGCCAAGCTGAGGCTTCCAATAAAACCATTCTCAAAATCCTCAAGAAAACAGTCAATGAAGCTGGTCGTGATTGGCACTTGCAACTTAATCCCGCCCTATGGGCCTACCGCACTAGTATCAGAACACCAACTGGTGCCACACCATATGCCTTGGTCTTTGGCTCTGAAGCCATCCTACCTATAGAGGTCGAGATCCCATCACTCAGAGTATCCATGCAGGACCTGATCGGCGGAGATGAGTATCGCACTTCCAGATTAGCTGAGCTTGAACTACTAGATGAGAGGCGTCTTGCCGCACTTAATCATCTCCATGTCTATCAAAACCGCCTCCGGCGTAATTACAACAAAAAGATCAAAGAAAGACGGTTTCAAGTTGGTGATCTTGTACTTAAGGAGAATCAGAGAAATCAAGCAGATCGAGAGAAGAAGGGTAAGTTTGAGCCTAACTGGTTAGGTCCCTTCATTGTGACAGCAGCATATGGATCGGGAGCTTATACTTTAGCTACACCTGATGGCATTCCTCTAGATGAGCCACTTAACAGTGTCCATCTCAAGAAGTTCTATGCCTGATCCTCAGAGTATTCCCACAAAAAATCAAAAAAATCAAAAAAGTCAAAAAAGTCAAAAAAATAAAAAAAATACAAAAATCAAAAATACAAAAACATTCATCCTCTGGTGAAAACCTGGCAAACAGGTGCCTTGGATAAGTACCATAGTGAAAACCTGGCAAACAGGTGCTATGCGTAGAGTCAGCATCCATCATCTATCGAGTCTTGTCCACTCCTTGTCCAGTTTGCAATCTGCTTCATCCATCCATCCATAATAAAACCATTGACTTTGTTTGCATTTCCATCTCCCTACCTAGTATAGCTTGGAAATTTGTCAGTGTCCCTCATCGTCATCCCGCGTCTTGATCTGTGTCTACAGTTAACACTGTCTTGTCCTAGGTCAAGTCTTTCTGTGTCTTCTTCGGCGATCACCCCTACAGTTTCCTCTACCAGAATGGGGGCAACTCTTTCCTTAGCTTTAGTCTAGGATTGGTTCCTTGTTCGTGGTTCGTAGCGCATACTTCAATCTTGTCTCATTTCCACAAGTAACACCCTTTAACGGACACTTCGCTCCTACGATAAGGCTGTTATCTTCTCAACACTTGTTCTACATCATCACTCTATCCAGAACTACATATCATCTTTTCAATCTTAAGGTACCTTGATCCCATGGATATGGGTATGTAGGCAGTCTGGAATACGAAGCACGTTTCCAGTACTCAGGTACATAAGATCACCTCTTCTCCGCTCTTTTCCCACATCATCACCTCCAACCAGAACTACATATCATCTTCCCAATCTTAAGATACCTTGATCCCATGGATATGGGTATGTAGGCAGTCTGGAATACGAAGGAAGTATCCAATACTCAGGTACATAAGATCTCCCCCTTCCACCTTGACCCATCTCATCACTCTATCCAGAACTACATATTTATCACGTTCATCTTCCATCGTAAGTGTGCCTTGATCCCGTGGATACAGGGTATGTAGGCAGTCTAGAATACGAAGGATGTATCTAGTACTCAGGCACACACGATCCATCATTCTCCACCCGTCCCAATCCATTAGCATTTCATCCTTCTAGTCTTCCGTTTGTCAAAATCCATTCGCCTCGACTTGACTAACTCAAGCAGCAAGCTAGCGCATCCTTTCAAAGCAAAAGTCCTTAACAAACTTGAAGCAAAGAGGCCTACTTCCAGAGTCATCTACTGTCCTGCATACCGATTGCCAACATCAGCTAAGTACCGCTTAACTAAGCCCTAGATCAACAAGCTTGTCTTCTACGAAGTGTTCCATTGTCGAGACCAACACACGCGTCTCCTGCAACATGTGGCATTTCTTGCAAGTGAGACATTGTCTTTTTAGGTAGATAGCCCCCTTTAACGGACACAGAGTTCCTACGATAAGGCTGTTATCTTTCCTATCCAATCTATCCTGAGCAAACCTCTTTGGCAAGAGAATATGTTGGCTGTATGTTTACTTTGTAAGTCAGTCAATTTGTGTTAGGGTTTATCTTTTGTTCCCTATTCCCATGCCTATTCAAAGCTACCTTGATTTATCTATAATCTTGGTATGTTGCGATGCAGTACGGATTTGGGGGCATAGTCATTGCTTTCTGTGTGCCGTGTTTGAGGAATGATCTTCAGTATCTTTCTTAGCATTCTATTTATCTTGTGTGTGTTAGGACCTAGCATCTTACATATTAATAATTCTTCTTGCATTTACATGTATTGAAGTTTATTTTATGTTCAAGACTATGGTTCATTCACATGTTCCAACAAGGTTATATTATGTCTAAGGGGATCTAAGTTCAAACCGTTTGCTTGCAGAGTCAACGTCCACGCACTCGGATATTACTGCACCTTGGTCTTTTATACCTTGGTGGCGAACTATCCACATGCTACATCAAAAATAAGGATTGCTCTTTATAAACAAATGTGAAACCATTGCAACAAGCTCATCCATTTACACCATCCATTTTTCCATGGCCTTATATAGTTTTCCAGCAAAGATCAATCAACAGTCTTTCTCTTATGTTCTCTCCTATCTCCTTTCTTCTATCTATCATCAACCCAACCTCGCCTATCTCCAACAAATCTTCTAGTCGAGCGTCAACACAGTTCTTCTGTCACTTCCCTGTCTTTCCTCTCGAGGGGGCACCCTACACTAACTATGCTGGGGCAATTACCTACACTGGGGCATAAAAACCAAAAAAAAACAAATTGTATTACATCTTCAACAATCGTTTTCTTTGACGCAACGCTACAAGCTGCATTGCATCAAAGAGGGGCAAAATGTAGACACCCTAAAATGACCGTGTCGTCGAATCACTTGCATTTCATAATCTGTCTCATCACCTGCATTGCAAATGTTAATTAAATAATCTAATTATTTAATTAATTATCATCAAATTCTTCTAAATCACAAAATTGCGACATTAATTAAATAAATCCTCTTTATTTAATTAATTAAATTAAATTCCTCTATATTCTTCTACAATTAAATAATTTTTAATTATTTAATTAGATCATTATCCTCTTTCCAAAAATCAAATCCACATTAATTAAATATATCCCATTATTTAATTAATTCATCCACAAATTCCCTCTTATTTAAAATTAAATAATTCTTAAATTATTTAATTAAATCAAAAATCATTCTCCCAAAATCATGCACAACAATTAAATAAATTTATTTATTTAATTTGCTTTTAAATCTTCTAAATTAAATAATTCCAATTATTTAATTATTTCTTCCAAAATATCTTCTCTAAATTTAAATAAATCAATTATTTATTTAAATTGCTTTTTCTTCTAATTTGAGTTATCTCTAAAATAACTCAAGCTTTCTTGCTCATCAATTAAATATTTCTATATTTAATAAAGCAAAATATCTTCTTTTCTCATGCAAATCTCTTCTTCTTGTTTTAAATCACTTAACTGATTGCTTTATTCTTTTAATTGATTTATCTCTTCAGTTAACTCATTCTTCTATTCTTGATAACTCCTCTCATGCAAAAGCAAGCAAGACACATGTCTTCTTCTCATTCGTTGCACATTCCTCAACTTATCTCCTCCGTTGATTCTTCTGAATTATCTAGACCGTTGATCGATTTTCCTTGAAATCTATATAAACCCCCCTCATCTCCTTCATTATCTCTCTCTCTTCGATCGTATTCTCAGGCACACTTAACAGAGCTTTGAGCATACAAAACGCGTTGATTGAGCACTATAACGATCATTTGACATTGATCTCTTGAGCACATACTTGCTTGTTGCAGCTATGGCTTCGCAACTTCATTGAGCAATCCACATTCAATCCAAAGGACCCAATAACATAAAGGAAACGAATCTAAGTAAAAGCCATAAATCACAAATCAAAGATGAATAAAGACTTTTACCGAAATCTGTATTGTTTCCTTTGGATTGAATGTGGATTGCTCAATGAAGTTGCGAAGCCATAGCTGCAACAAGCAAGTATATGCTCAAGAGATCAATGTCAAATGATCGTTATAGTGCTCAATCAACGCGTTTTGTATGCTCAAAGCTCTGTTAAGTGTGCTTGAGAATACGATCGAAGAGAGAGAGATAATGAAGGAGATGAGGGGGGTTTATATAGATTTCAAGGAAAATCGATCAACGGTCTAGATAATTCAGAAGAATCAACGGAGGAGATAAGTTGAGGAATGTGCAACGAATGAGAAGAAGACATGTGTCTTGCTTGCTTTTGCATGAGAGGAGTTATCAAGAATAGAAGAATGAGTTAACTGAAGAGATAAATCAATTAAAAGAATAAAGCAATCAGTTAAGTGATTTAAAACAAGAAGAAGAGATTTGCATGAGAAAAGAAGATATTTTGCTTTATTAAATATAGAAATATTTAATTGATGAGCAAGAAAGCTTGAGTTATTTTAGAGATAACTCAAATTAGAAGAAAAAGCAATTTAAATAAATAATTGATTTATTTAAATTTAGAGAAGATATTTTGGAAGAAATAATTAAATAATTGGAATTATTTAATTTAGAAGATTTAAAAGCAAATTAAATAAATAAATTTATTTAATTGTTGTGCATGATTTTGGGAGAATGATTTTTGATTTAATTAAATAATTTAAGAATTATTTAATTTTAAATAAGAGGGAATTTGTGGATGAATTAATTAAATAATGGGATATATTTAATTAATGTGGATTTGATTTTTGGAAAGAGGATAATGATCTAATTAAATAATTAAAAATTATTTAATTGTAGAAGAATATAGAGGAATTTAATTTAATTAATTAAATAAAGAGGATTTATTTAATTAATGTCGCAATTTTGTGATTTAGAAGAATTTGATGATAATTAATTAAATAATTAGATTATTTAATTAACATTTGCAACGCAGGTGATGAGACAGATTATGAAATGCAAGTGATTCGACAACACGGTCATTTTAGGGTGTCTACATTTTGCCCCTCTTTGATGCAATGCAGCTTGTAGCGTTGCGTCAAAGAAAATGATTGTTGAAGATGTAATACAATTTGTTTTTTTTTTGGTTTTTATGCCCCAGTGTAGGTAATTGCCCCAGCATAGTTAGTGTAGGGTGCCCCCTCGAGAGGAAAGACAGGGAAGTGACAGAAGAACTGTGTTGACGCTCGACTAGAAGATTTGTTGGAGATAGGCGAGGTTGGGTTGATGATAGATAGAAGAAAGGAGATAGGAGAGAACATAAGAGAAAGACTGTTGATTGATCTTTGCTGGAAAACTATATAAGGCCATGGAAAAATGGATGGTGTAAATGGATGAGCTTGTTGCAATGGTTTCACATTTGTTTATAAAGAGCAATCCTTATTTTTGATGTAGCATGTGGATAGTTCGCCACCAAGGTATAAAAGACCAAGGTGCAGTAATATCCGAGTGCGTGGACGTTGACTCTGCAAGCAAACGGTTTGAACTTAGATCCCCTTAGACATAATATAACCTTGTTGGAACATGTGAATGAACCATAGTCTTGAACATAAAATAAACTTCAATACATGTAAATGCAAGAAGAATTATTAATATGTAAGATGCTAGGTCCTAACACACACAAGATAAATAGAATGCTAAGAAAGATACTGAAGATCATTCCTCAAACACGGCACACAGAAAGCAATGACTATGCCCCCAAATCCGTACTGCATCGCAACATACCAAGATTATAGATAAATCAAGGTAGCTTTGAATAGGCATGGGAATAGGGAACAAAAGATAAACCCTAACACAAATTGACTGACTTACAAAGTAAACATACAGCCAACATATTCTCTTGCCAAAGAGGTTTGCTCAGGATAGATTGGATAGGAAAGATAACAGCCTTATCGTAGGAACTCTGTGTCTGTTAAAGGGGGCTATCTACCTAAAAAGACAATGTCTCACTTGCAAGAAATGCCACATGTTGCAGGAGACGCGTGTGTTGGTCTCGACAATGGAACACTTCGTAGAAGACAAGCTTGTTGATCTAGGGCTTAGTTAAGCGGTACTTAGCTGATGTTGGCAATCGGTATGCAGGACAGTAGATGACTCTGGAAGTAGGCCTCTTTGCTTCAAGTTTGTTAAGGACTTTTGCTTTGAAAGGATGCGCTAGCTTGCTGCTTGAGTTAGTCAAGTCGAGGCGAATGGATTTTGACAAACGGAAGACTAGAAGGATGAAATGCTAATGGATTGGGACGGGTGGAGAATGATGGATCGTGTGTGCCTGAGTACTGGATACATCCTTCGTATTCCAGACTGCCTACATACCCTGTATCCACGGGATCAAGGCACACTTACGATGGAAGATGAACGTGATAAATATGTAGTTCTGGATAGAGTGATGAGATGGGTCAAGGTGGAAGGGGGAGATCTTATGTACCTGAGTATTGGATACTTCCTTCGTATTCCAGACTGCCTACATACCCATATCCATGGGATCAAGGTATCTTAAGATTGGGAAGATGATATGTAGTTCTGGTTGGAAGTGATGATGTGGGAAAAGAGCGGAGAAGAGGTGATCTTATGTACCTGAGTACTGGAAACGTGCTTCGTATTCCAGACTGCCTACATACCCATATCCATGGGATCAAGGTACCTTAAGATTGAAAAGATGATATGTAGTTCTGGGTAGAGTGATGATGTAGAACAAGTGTTGAGAAGATAACAGCCTTATCGTAGGAGCGAAGTGTCCGTTAAAGGGTGTTACTTGTGGAAATGAGACAAGATTGAAGTATACGCTACGAACCACGAACAAGGAACCAATCCTAGACTAAAGCTAAGGAAAGAGTTGCCCCCATTCTGGTAGAGGATTCCATATACACAACCATTCCCTAGTTTCCATCTAAGCCTTTGTTTGAGTAAACTTCTAGACTTCAGCATTTTATTCCGAATAACAGAGCCCTGAGGAAGACCCTCCTACTGAAGGAAACTAAGGTTATCAGTTCCATGAAGATACTTGGCTTGCATAATGTCCCCCCACTCTTTATGATTATGGACCGAATTCTAGTTTATTTTGGAAAGGAGGGCTCTAAGCATATTCCTGACAGATCTCATGTTAAGACCTCCATGAGATTTGGGAAGACAAACTTTCTCCCAACTAACCAAAGACATTCTCTGTTTGTCTTCCACACCTGTCCATAGGAATTTTCTTTGGATCTACTCCAACTTGTCAGCAATAAACCTAGGCATTTTAAAAAGAGAAAGGAAGTAAGTAGGAATACCTTGTAAAGAAGCTCGTAAAAGCTGTAATTTACCAGCACTACTGAGTAATTTCCCCTTCCAGCCAACCAACTTCTTCTGAGTTCTTTCCAGAATTCCATTCCAAAATCCCTGAGGAACCTCTTTTACCGTGAGAGGGAGGCCAAGATAAACAGCAGGAAGATCAGCCTCAGCACATCCAATAATATTAATAATTTTTCGCCGAAGATCAGCCAGAGTATTAAAAAAATACACATTGCTCTTCTGAAAGTTTATGTATTGACCGGAAGCTTTGGCATAGTCATTTAAAATATTCTTCCAACTACGAGCTTCAACCACATAAGAGATACCAAAGAGGATGGTATCATCCACAAACTACTGCACATATATAGAAGGGAGAGAAAAGCAGGTTTAATACCCACAATTTCCTTAGAGCTAATATTAGAGTGAACATATCTCCCCAGGGCATCAACCATCATGATAAACAAATATGGTGAAAGAGGATCCCCCTATCTAATCCCCCTCAAGGAAGAGAAAAAACCCCTAGGGACCCCATTGACTAGAACATAGAATTTCACAGTAGTAACAACCTCTCGAATGAGAAGGGATATTTTATCATTAAAACCAAAATTTTTAATGACTTTAAACAAGAACTTCCATGAAACTCTATCATAGGCCTTGGAGATATCTAACTTTAAAACCATACCATGGATCCTACTCTTATCCATAGAATGGATAGTTTCATGAGTGGAAATAACAGCATCAAGAATTTGTCGACTAGGGACAAAGCCTTTCTGAGAAGGGGAAATAATTTTATCCAAAAAAGGCTGAAACCTCAGGACAATCAATTTAGTACACAGCTTATAGATGGTATTACATAAGCTAATGGGTCTGAAATCAGAGAGATGCATAGGATTAGGCTTTTTAGGGACAAACACAATAAAAGTATTGTTGATCTGCTTTAGAAGTTTACCAGTTCTGAAGAAATCCCTAAAAGCAGCAGTGACACCAAAGCCCACAATATCCCAATATTCCTGAAAGAATATTGGAGGAAAGCCATCAGGGCTAGGAGCTTTGAAGGGACCCATAGAAAATAAGACAACATGAACCTCCTCCTCAGAAATTGGTTTAAGCATTTCAATGTTATCCTCTTCTGTAATCAACAAGGGGATTTTATCTAGGAATTGGTCCATAATTCACCCATTGCCAACATTATCCGCTTGCTCCGACAGCAAATTCTAAAAAAAGAACACAGCTTGATCTCCAATCTCATTGTCCCCAGTGATAACATTGCCATCCTCCAAACATAATTTAGAAATAGAATTAGATTTCCTATGCTTCATGGCTAAAAGATGAAAAAATGTAGTATTCCTATCCCCTTCTTTGAGCCATTGAACCCTGGACTTCTGTTTCCAAAAAATTTCTTCTTTACTCATAAGATTTTTCCAGTCAGAAATCAGATCATTTTCCTCTTGGGTGATATCATCTGTAACACATCCTTGAGCCATTAGCTGTTGAAGATCAGCTAATCTTCCAGAGATAGTTTTCTTCTGGATAAACACATTACCAAACATATATTAGATAGTTTTCTTCTGGATAAACACATTGCCAAAACTATATTTGTTCCACCCACGAACTTCCTATTTAATGTGAAGGAGCTTCTTGACCAGCCGAAACATAGGAGTACCCTGAATGGGAAGTTGTCACCAATGAGCCACAAGATTTCTAAAATCTTTATGTTTAATCCACATAGCTTGAAATATGAAAGGGATAGGACCACACTTATGTTGCTCCTTCCAATTAAAGAGAATAGGACTATGATCAGACATAGTTCTAGATAAAGCCTTTAGACTCATATTATGATGGTTATCCCAATTGCTAGAAATAAAAAATCTATCCAATTTAACTTGTATCATTTGAGCTCCTCTTCTTCTGTTAGACCAGGTAAAGTTCTGATTCTGCAGCTCCACATCCAGCAACCCAAAGGAATTGATAAATTCTACAAAATCAAACATACTATCAGTATAATCAAGAATACCCCCTAATTTCTCTGAAGGATATAAGGGAGTATTAAAATCTCCAGCCAACATCCAACGAGAATGAGGGGAAGTGGAAAGAGTATTACACAAGTCTGTCCTCAAAGCTTTCCTTAGGGCCCTAGTGTTTGGGGCATAAATATTGATCAGGGACCAATTTAAAGAAGACAGAGAGAAGTTAACAACCATAAAATGCTTGTTGGAAGTAGCAAGAGAACCATGGATTTTAGCATCATTCCACATAGTAACAATCCCTACAGAGGCTCCCGTAGCCAGACTAATACGGAAAGCAGCCTTGGGCCATATTTTATCAGCTATTCTCTTAAAACTCTCCTCATTCATATTAACTTCCTGAAGTAAAAGAATATCTAACTTATTATCCAGAATATAGTTTTTCACTTCAAATTGTTTGGTGGGGCTATTAAAGCCCCTCAAGTTCCAAGAAATAATTCTCATTTAGAAGGTTTTTGAGATTGGATCTCCAGTGTTTTTTGCTTACCACTGGCAATCTCTCTTTGCCTTGTTTCTCTGAGAGTCAGTCTTCCTTGTCTAGAGTCTGTTCCAACATCAGCAGACTTTTTAGCCAGACGATTCTTTTTCTTAGGGGCAATCCAATCGTCTTGGTCATTACCACCACCACTTAGTCCAATTCCAGTGCACAGGGAAGGAATAGCTTCCTGATTCTCAAGAAATCCCTCCTTAGTGAACTCAACCATGGTTATATCTGGAACATGAGAGGGATTCTGCTTAGAGGATGGTTGGGAAGTCACAACCCTATTATTGCAAATCAATTCTAGGAGTTGGACATTCTGTCCAACAGTAACCAGGGCTTCTTCGCCTTCAACAATAGCCTCCACTGACTGGTAACATATCTCACCCTCTTCAATCTGAGTATTCTGTTGATCAAGGTGCTGGTAGTCATCTGCATCAAAAATTTGAAAACCTATCTCCATATCCTTCTGTGAGGCCTACTTTTTACACTTCTGTTCATGAGACTATTTGCAGTGCTATTTCTATTATGTTTATGTTGAGAAACTATTGATCTTGGAATCTTGTTATTAAACCTAATTGATTTTTAAGGAAACTATTGTGCAATGATAATTAGATGTTGCTTTTAAATGGATATGGAACTTTAATATGATTTCAGTATGATAATATGGTAGAATGTTTAGTTATGCATGTATTTAAATTGCTTTGGCTATGATATCTTTATGTGTTATTAACTTCAAGTTTGAGTGTGTAGGTATTACTAACGAAACCACAAATACAGGAGATCATTCCATACCCTATGTTGTATCCCTTGTGAGCCGATCTAGTTCCACGAGGAACTAAGATCAACCTTGTGTTTGGAGAAATGTTGTAATGTTGTAATGTGTTAATGTTGCATGAGGTCAAGGGAAGTAGGGCTACCTTCTGATTTATTTATATTGTGATAAGTGTTGTAAGAAATGCTGTTTTGAATCTTGTTTAAACTTTATTTCTTTTAGACCCTCTTCTTGTGTTTTTACTTGACTTTAAGAGCTCTAACTAGGTAAAAATCAACCCTGGGTTATACCCCATGGGTCTAGGGACCCTTTTGAGTAGGATAACCTTGGGATAACCTCCGTATGGTCACTCTAACTTCACAGTGAAGTTAAGTGACGAATTTAGAAGCATGGGGATAATGGGATGAGTGGAATCCACACTCAGGCCCACTTCCAAGTCATGTAATAACTCCAAGATCTCCTAATAATGGAGTGCTTGTCTTTTTGTGCCTCCCTTTTGGTGGGGTTCCCCTTAATAAGGGTGGTGTGTCATCCACTTCCTTTTTTATTTTTATTTTACTAATTATATTTTATTCATCCATGTGTTGTAAAAGGGCTATAGTGGGGAACTTCTTGAGTGGGGTTAATTGTTTTAAGTCCACTAGAATAATGGATGAGTTGTGGATTTAGTTCTTTAATGCCACTTAGGAAATAAGGAAAATAGAGGGAATTTAGTTTTAAAAGAGAGAGGAGGAGGGGAGTAAGGGGGTTGGATTATTGTGTAAAGAAGGAGGACTTGGAGGAGGAGACTAAGGGTGGAGCTCTTCTTCAGGTTTCATCCATAATAGGGCTTGTGAAGGTAGTGAACATGACTACTCACCTTGTATGATCTGCTACTTGTTATGTATGTTTTGTTCTTGATTGATGAATGAGGATTGCAAATGTTGTCTTTGTGTTTTTTTGTTATTTTAGGGTTTGTGTTGGGTGTTGAAAGAGCTCCTTCCAGTTGGAAGGCAATTCTCATCTTGTATAGGGAAGGGAAGGTGTGAACCTCCTCGGGTGTCGTCTTGTTTTCTTAATATATGAAATGCCTTGAGGGCATGTTGGTACTTTTGAGCCAAGAGGGCTTAAGGCTTGAGAGCCTATTTGGGATATCCCTGGAATTTTGACTATTTGGATGGCTTGAGGCCTTGAGAAGAGTAATTTTGTAGGCTTGAGGCCATAAGATAAGTTGAGATAAAATGTTGTAAAGATTGACACCTTGAGTTGAGAGAGTCTACTTCCCTACCCTCTTTGAACTCACCTCAGCTGAGTTTTTGTATTGTGAGTAAACCCATGGGTGTGTGTGTTATTTGCTTGATTGTTGATATCCAATGTTGTGAAGTGTATTGGTCTATTCTACCCTGGGTGTGTGGATGATCTCCCTAGCTCGGGGATGACCCTCTTGCGGGTCTATGGTAGGGAGGAGAGCTAGTTGGTCGTTGTTTTCTCCCTTGATGTCATGCAGGTACTGTTGGAGCATGTTAAGAGGATTGCAGGAATTTTGCCTTGTTAAAGAAAATGTTTTATCTTCCTATTGTAGTGAGAGCTTGGTCTCTTTAAGTTTCATCCAGTAAGAGTTTTAGAGGAGAGAACTTCTCTCTCTGAAAATTGTTGTAAAAGTTGTATTTGGGAGTGGAGAGAAAATCCTTCCTTACTATGTTGTTAGTTGAGATTTTACTTGGATATTTCATTATATTATTGGTGTGAGTAGTAACAAGTGAAAGTTATTTAATCCAAGAGTGGATTGGACTATTTCCTTGCAGAAAAATATATTGTAAAGTTGTGAAAATTAGTGGTGGATGTATGCGACAATTGATAAGATTTTTTCCACTATATTGTTTAGTGAAAATGTTATTTTAATTAAATTTTACAAGAAGTGAATTTGTCTTTTAGTAAAAGATTAAGATTTGAATTAGATGTGCATTAGAATTTCATCAAAAACGTTTTACTTTTCTGTTATAATGAATTTGGGAAAAGAAGGATTTACTATTTATTCTGTAATTATTCTTAATTTCTTCCTTACATTGCATTGGAAAGTACTTGTGAAAAGATGAATTTTATTTGACAATTGCAAATTGGAATCTATATTTATTGCTGGATTAAATCAAGTATTTGTTAAATTTATAAACTGAAATATTAAAGAAAATTGTGAATTTGTATAGATCCTATGACATGGTTATAGAATATATATATATATATATATATATATATATATATATATATATATATATATATATATATATATATATATATATATATATATATATATATATATATATAGCTAATTTTAGTTATATTTAATTAAATTGAGAATTTGTGGAAAATACACATTTTGAATATCATATGCTAAAATATATATATATATATATATATATATATATAATATTATTTTATTGTAAATGAAATTAAAATCTTATTGTATATATATAAATGTATATATACATATATATATATATATCTATATATATATAAATATATATTTATATTTATTTTGATTTAAAAAAATCTTGAAACAACAAATGAAATGAAGAAGAAATTCACAGTTTTCAATGTATGCACAGTCGAATAATAGATGTGGTAAGGTGGGGGTTTAAACCCCCCCCCCCCCCCCCACCATGAACCAAACCCTCCATGAGCCACAGGCCCTCTGCGGCCCCAAACTCCCCTCTGCCTCCGCCGTGGGTGTTTCCCCCTGCGCGGCCTAGACCCTCCGCCGTGGCCGAACCCCCAACCCCGCCGCCTACGCCACACCTCCCTCCGCCCTCTGTGATCCCCACCGTGGCCACCATCCCCACCCTCTACGTCGACCTCCCTTCCTCTGCCTTTGCCCATTAACGCCGCCGCCGTCACCTTCCCTCCTGCAGCAAAACAATCACAAGTAACATCAAGGGTTAGGCTATTTCAAATGCATTGCTATGAGTTGTATTTCTATAAAATACTCTAGTAATATGGTATTTTAAAAGAGTGGAGTTTCCACTAGTATATTTTAAAATGATTTTTAAATAAAAATAAATGTATACATATGTGTGTGTGTGTGTGTGTGAGTGCATATATATATACATTTGTATATGATATTTATTTATAAATGTGGGGTTTCAATAAAAAAAAAGAAATTTAGTTCATTAGTGGTATTTATATAATTGTTTTTATATGTGTGTGTGTGTGTGTGTGTGTGTGTGAATACAAATAAATAATTATAGTGTAATTAAATATGTAAATGTTTAATTATCGTTTATTCATTTTGGAAAGGGGATGTTAACAAAAAAATTATATATCAAAAGAAAGATAAAATATTTAAATATGTATATATATTTAAATATTTATTTAGTGAAATAATGAGACAATTAATTTTGACATTTATTATTTAAAATTCAAACAGATCGGTCTGTAATAGAAACTGCGATCTCAAAGTTAAAATTATAATCCAATTGGTAGACTATGAAATGAGGAAATTTATTGAGATAAATAGATAATTAATTAAATAAACAATGGAATGTAATAAAAGTAGAAATGCGAACCAGTATTGAAATAAACTAAGGAAACCTATTAAAGGTCAACCACCTACAAAGGACAACCCTAAACGATGCAAATTACATCGACATAAACATAGTGATCGATATCAACATGCACATGTGTGTAGAATATTCCGTAGCAACAGTCACTTGATGACTTAAACGTACGCAACCGAGCACACTTACGCGTGTGAGGGGGAAAATTTTAAGTAGCAAAGGAAAATTTTTAATAGTTCGTATCATGACCACATGTCGCATGTGGACATGACATGCGTGTATGCGTGTTGTGACTGCATGTGAAATGTGGGCATGACATTTGGTATCAGAACCCAGGTTGTTTAAAACACTGGGCTTGTTTAGGCACATTATCACTTCCGCGACCAAACTAACTAGAGGTTACCTCATTTTGTAGGATGCCTCCCAGACGAGTTCGGCGAATACTACCCCGCTGTACTCCACCCACTGAGGTGCGCACGGATTCATCAGCTGTGGGACCAGATCAGCCAGTTCCACCGAAACAGCCAATTCCACAGGTTCAGCCAGTTCTATAGGCACAATCAGTTCCTCAGGTACCGTAAGCACCACCAGCCCCACCAGATATGGGACCATAGATATTACAGGCCTTACAGGCTATCTTAGATAGGCTTCCACCGGCTGTAGTTGAGCCGCGCGTAGAGCCACGTGACGAGCTCTGCGATGTTCCGCAAGAGGAGCCACAAGCTGAGTCTCATGTCAAGCCACGTGTGGAACCCCGTGTAGAGTCGCAGGGGGTACCATGTGTGGAGCCTTATGTCAAGTTGCCTGATATAGAGGAGGTTGGTTTGGCTGACAGGGCCCATAGCAGGAGCCCCACACATCATGCCAGGCATGACGAGACAGTGAGAGTAGAGCAATTTAGTCCCAGGCCTTATGATCATCATGTAGATGAGCCTTAGAGGGGGTGCAGTGATAGAGGAGATCCCATTAGGGATATATTGAGGTTGAACCCTCCTACCTTCATCAGAACCATAGAGGGAGCTGAGGCAGAGGCCTGGCTTATTAGTTTGGACAGGTGCTTCATGTTTTGTCCATACGCAGGCAACACGAAGGCCCGTGTGGCAGTACAATTGTTATGAGATGCAACAGCTACCTGGTGGCGCACTGAGGAGTGCAAGCGTCGCTTTTCCTTAGATACCCTCTCATGGGAGACCTTTATTGAGTGCTTTAACACCTGTTATTTATCAGATCATTACAGACAGCATCATATAGACGAGTTCTATGACCTACAGCAGAGGGGACTCTCAGTGGCACAATATGAGAGTAAGTTTACAGAGTTATCTAGATATACAGAGTATCTCCATGATGAAAAACTCCTAGTGCATAAGTTTATCAGAGGACTAAACCACAGTATAGTAGGACCTATTCAGATGGCAGATCCCCAGACTTTGAGTGATGCTACCGAGAAGGCTTATATTGCTGAGGAGATTCAAGGATGGGGGCAGAGTTCTCACCCTCAGTTCCAGGATCGGGGACAGCAGCAGCATCAACAAAATTTTTGTAGGCCAACACAGCCACCCCCTAGAGGAGGATATAGTTCAGCACCATTACCTCCTAGGCCCCCACAACAACAACAGTCACAGCAGCAACAGAAAGCTAAAACACAACAGAGGTCACATGGGGGAAATAATAGAGGTTGGCAGCAGTAGGGCCCGCGCAGAGATTAGAGACAACAGAGACCACCTATGGGACCCGCGAGGCCGTAGCAGTCATATAGGGACTCACAGGGGTCTACTAGCAGATCAGGGCAATAGCAGTCGAGTAGGACTTAGACTGTACAGGTACAAGTTAGAGGCCCTTGTTATGTTTGCGGTGAAGTTGGACACCTAGCTAGAGAGTGTCCACAGGGTTTTACAACAGGGGGACAGCATCATGCAGGAGGTTTCGAGCAGACTATGGGTGATGTGGGTAAATTCCACCGTATGTTTGCAGTGGTTGATAATCGCTAGGCCAATTTTCAGGCTTCAGTTATTGAGATAGCAGGTATGATTGCAGAATCTCCCATCTCTATCCTTTTTGACTCTGGAGCTACCAACTCCTTTATATCTACATCGTTAGTGGAACGTTGCAGGTTGGTGGCTTCTAGGCAGGACATTAGGTGGGAGGTTGAGTTGGCCTATGGGGCCAGGATGTCAGTTGATACCGTTGTCAGAAATTGTGAAGTTTCCTTGGGTTCTTTCATTACAACATGGGATCTTAGGGTGATGCCATTAGGAACCTACGTCATAGTTCTTGGCATGGACTAGCTTGTGGCTCATAGAGCCAAGCTAGATTGCCGCCAGAGGATGATTAGTTGCACAGATGATCATGGCACACTGGTCGAGATAGTGGGAATATAGAAGCCCATGACTGCTCGAACGATATCCGCTCAGTAACTTAAGCGTTGCATGTGGAAGGGTTGTTAGATGTTTGCTATCACAGTTAGTGATAGGTCAGAAGATGAACCTGAGACTACATTAGATGATCACCCCATCCTGAGAGAATTTGTAGATGTTTTTCCACCAGAGTTACCTGGTATGCCTCCCCGTAGAGAAGTTGACTTCCACATCGATTTGGTACTAGGGGTAGAATCAGTATCTCGGGCACCTTATAGAATGACTACACATGAGCTTACAGAGCTTAAATTGTAGTTAGAAGAATTATTAGAGAAGGGACATATCCGACCTAGTGTTTCACCATGGGGCGCACCGGTTATCTTCGTAAAGAAGAAGGATGGATCTCTTCAGCTATGCATGGACTACAAACAGTTGAACAAAGTGACGGTGAGGAACTGATATCCTCTGCCGAGGATTGACGATCTCTTTGACCAAATGCAAGGGGCTAGAGTGTTTTCAAAGATTGATCTAAAATCTGGGTATCACCAATTGAGAATTATAGAGGCAGATATTCACAAAACTACTTTCTGAACTAGATATGGCCATTATGAATTTACAGTGGTACCTTTCGGTTTGACGAACGCCCCTACAGTGTTCATGAGTCTCATGAATGGGGTGTTCTGCACTTACCTAGATTGGTTTGTGATCATTTTTCTAGATGACATTTTGATCTATTCACAAACCGAGGAGGAACATGTGGACCATTTGTGTCAGGTATTGCAGTGTTTACGTGAGCATCAGCTATTTGGCAACCTGGCGAAATGTGCCTTCTTTAGGACAGAGGTGCAGTATTTGGGGCATATATTATCAGGCGATGGTATCTCCGTAGATCCATCAAAGATCAGAGCAATTTAGGATTGGCCAGCACCCACCAGTGTAACAGAAGTAAGGAGCTTTATGGGACAAGCTGGTTACTACTGTAGGTTTATCAAAGGCTTCTCCAGGATAGCCCATCCAATCACTCCCTTCAGTGAAAAGGGAAAGGATTCACTTGGACTAAGTAGTGTGAGAAGGCCTTTGGGATCCTTAAGGAACGTCTTACCAGCGCTCCCATATTAGCTGTTCCTGATCCAGCAAAAGATTTTGTTGTCTGCACGGATGCATCATTAGAGGGATTTGGAGCTGTGCTTATGTAGGGTGGTAGAGCGATTGCTTATGAATAGCAAAAACTTAAAACACACGAGCTAAACTACCCTACTCACGATCTAGAGCTGTTATTCATGCTCTTGTTTGTTGGAGACACTTTCTTTTAGGCTGACGTTTTGAGCTCCATTCGGATCATCATAGCTTGCAGTATATTTTCACTCAGCCCAATTTGAATGCCCGCCAGCGGCATTGGATGGAGTTCTTATGTGAGTACGACTTTGATGTCCACTACATCAAAGGTAAGGAGAACGTGGTCGCTGACACCTTGAGTCGAAGGCGCCACGAGATCCTGACTCTAACTTTGAAAGTGGATTTGAGAGAACACATTTTACAGCATCTGCCTGAGGACGAGTGGTTTCTTGAGGTGCAACAGGAAATCTAGAATCAGAGGGTCCTGAAGGGTAAATTCGTAGGATATTCCCTGGAGTTAGATGGATTACTTAGACATAGGCAGCACATCTATGTACCCCGTATGGGTGATCTACGTACAATGATACTCTCTGAGGCTCATAGAGCACCCTATGCAGCTCATCCAAGAGTGAAGAAGATGCATGCGGATTTGCGGCAGTTATATCATTGGGCTGGGATGAGACGTGATA
Source organism: Cunninghamia lanceolata (assembly GCA_027924645.1). Classification (NCBI taxonomy): domain Eukaryota; kingdom Viridiplantae; phylum Streptophyta; class Pinopsida; order Cupressales; family Cupressaceae; genus Cunninghamia; species Cunninghamia lanceolata. The sequence goes on from BSBN01000072.1 coordinate 35,053,124, forward strand.
TTGCAGAGTATGTTGCTCGATGCCTTGAGTGTCAGAGGGTCAAGGCCGAGCATCAGCATCCAGTAGGACTGTTGTATCCTCATGAGATACCTGAATGGAAATGGAACACCATTTCCATGGACTTCATTGTTGGTCTACCTATGTCATCATGATGCCATGATGCCATCATGGTGACAGTTGACAAGTTGACCAAGGTGGCGCATTTCTCACCAGTACGCACCACGTACAATGCACCATCTGTGGCGAGAGTGTTTCTAGATTAGATTGTCAGACTGCATGGAGTACCTCACCGCATCATATCTGATAGAGACTCCATTTTCACATCTTCATTTTGGAGAGCTTTACATCAGGCATTGGGCACACAGCTCAACTTCAGTTCCGCTTACCATCTTGAGACCGATGGCCAGACAGAAAGAGTTAATCAGGTGTTAGAGGACATGCTTCGCATGTATGTTATGGATCATCAGTCTAAATGGGAGGAATACCTATATCTGGTTGAGTTCGCCTACAATAATGGGCATCACAGCTCATTGGGTATGCCTCCTTACCAGGCTTTATACGGCAGACCTTGCAGAACACCTTTGAGTTGGGATTAGTTAGAGGACCGAGTTGCCATTGGTCCCGAAATAATCCAGGATATGGAATAGCAGGTCACATTGATCAGACATAGACTGCAAGAAGCTCAGGATAGACAGAAGAAGTATGTAGATGCGAAGAGAATGGATCGAAGGTTTTTAGTGGGTGACAGGGTATTCTTGAGAGTGCGACCGCATAAGAGTCCAATCTGTTACGGAAAAGGCTCTAAGTTCGCACCCCGGTTTGTAGGACCTTTCAAAATTTTGGAGAGGATAGGACCTGTAGCCTATCGTTTAGCCTTGCCACCTAGCCTGTCTCGTATCCACGATGTCTTTCATGTTTTAGTCCTACGTTGTTATATTTCTGACTTGTCTCACATATTGGATTGGAGTGCTCTTCAGGTAGAGACAGACGGACAACTAGCTTTCGAGCCAATACACATATTGGCTCGACAGACGCTGGTCCTTTGAGGTCGAGAGCTGGACCAAGTTAGGGTCCAGTGAGATATGTACGATGAGGTCACTGCAACATGGGAAGATACAACGAGATTGAAGACCCTTTATCCTCACCTCTTTGATGACTTCCAGGAGGAAGTACAATCTTAGGGGGAGAGGATGTGAGGCCTACTTTTTACACTTCTATTCATGAGACTATTTGCAGTGCTATTTCTATTATGTTTATGTTGAGAAACTATTGATCCTAGAATCTTGTTATTAAACCTAATTGATTTTTAAGGAAACTATTGTGCAATGATAATTAGGTGTTGCTTTTAAATGGATATGGAACTTTAATATGATTTTAGTATGATAATATGGTAGAATGTTTAGTTATGCATGTATTTAAATTGCTTCAGCTATGATATCTTTATGTGTTATTAACTTCGAGTTTGAGTGTGCAGGTATTACTAACGAAACCACAAATACAGGAGATCATTCCATACCCTATGTTGTATCCCTTGTGAGCCGATCTAGTTCCATGAGGAACTAAGATCAACCTTGTGTTTGGAGAAATGTTGTAATGTGTTAATGTTGCATGAGGTCAAGGGAAGTAGGGCTACCTTCTGATTTACTTATATTGTGATAAGTGTTGTAAGAAATGTTGTTTTAAATCTTGTTTAAACTTTATTTCTTTTAGACCCTCTTCTTGTGTTTTTACTTGACTTTGGGAGTTATAACTAGATAAAAATCAACCCTGGGTTATACCCCATGGGTCTAGGGACCCTTTTGAGTAGGATAACCTTGGGATAACCCCCGTATAGTCACTCTAACTTCACAGTGAAGTTAAGTGACGAATTTGGAAGCATGGGGATAACGGGATGAGTGGAATCCACACTCAGGCCCACTTCCAAGTCATGTAATAACTCCATGATCCCCTAATAATGGAGTGCTTGTCTCTTTGTGCCTCCCTTTTGGTGGGGTTCCCCTTAATAAGGGTGGTGTGTCATCCACTTCCTTTTTTATTTTTATTTTACTAATTATATTTTATTCATCCATGTGTTGTAAAAGGGCTATAGTGGGGAACCTCTTGAGTGGGGTTAATTGTTTTAAGTCCACTAGAATAATGGATGAGTTGTGGATTTAGTTCTTTAATGCCACTTAGGAAATAAGGAAAATAGAGGAAATTTAGTTTTAAAAGAGAGAGGAGGAGGGGAGTAAGGGGGTTGGATTATTGTGTAAAGGAGGACTTGGAGGAGGAGACTAAGGGTGAAGCTCTTCTTCAGGTTTCATCCATAATAGGGCTTGTGAAGGTTAGTGAACATGACTACTCACATTGTATGATCTACTACTTGTTATGTATGTTTTATTTTTGATTGATGAATGAGGATTGCAAATGTTGTCTGTGTTGTTCTATTATTTTGGGGTTTGTGTTGGGTGTTGAAAGAGCTCCTTCCAGTTGGAAGGCAATGCTCATCTTGTATAGGGAAGGGAAGGTGTGAACCTCCTTGGGTGTCATCTTATTTTCTTGATATATGAAATGCCTTGAGGGCATGTTGGTACTTTTGAGCCAAGGGGGCTTAAGGCTTGAGAGCCTATTTGGGATATCCCTGGAAATTTGACTATTTGGATGGCTTGAGGCCTTGAGAAGAGTAATTTTGTAGGCTTGAGGCCATAAGATAAGTTGAGATAAAATGTTGTAAAGATTGACACCTTGAGTTGAGAGAGTCTACTTCCCTACCCTCTTTGAACTCACCTCAGCTGAGTCTTTGTATTGTGAGTAAACCCATGGGTGTGTGTGTTATTTGCTTGATTGTTGATATCCAATGTTGTGAAGTGTACTAGTCTATTCTACCCTGGGTGTGTGGATGATCTCCCTAGCTCAGGGGTGACCCTCTTGCGGGTCTATGGTAGGGAGGAGAGCTAGTTGGTTGTTGTTTTCTCCCTTGTTGTCATGTAGGTACTGTTGGAGCATGTTAAGAGGATTGCAAGAATTTTGCCTTGTTAAAGAAAATGTTCTATCTTCCTATTGTAGTGAGAGCTCAGTCTCTTTAAGTTTCATCAAGTAAGAGTTTTAGAGGAGAGAATTTCTCTCTCTGAAAATTGTTGTAAAAGTTGTATTTAGGAGTGGAGAGAAAATCCTTCCTTACTATATTGTTAGTTGAGATTTTACTTGGATATTTCATTATATTATTGGTGTGAGTAGTAACAAGTGAAAGTTATTTTATCCAAGAGTGGATTGGACTATTTCCTTGCAGAAAAATATATTGTAAAGTTGTGAAAATTAGTGGTGGATGTATGCGACAATTGATAAGATTTTTTCCACTGTATTGTTTAGTGAAAATGATATTTTAATTAATTTACAAGAAGTGAAATTGTCTTTTAGTAAAAGATTAAGATTTGAATTAGATGTGCATTAGAATTTCATCAAAAACATTTTACTTTTTTGTTATAATGAATTTGGGAAAAGAAGGATTTACTATTTATTCTGTAATTATTCTTAATTTCTTCCTTACATTGCACTGGAAAGTACTTGTGAAAAGATGAATTTTATTTGACAATTGCAAATTGGAATCTATATTTATTGCTGGATTAAATCAAGTATTTGTTAAATTTATAAACTGAAATATTAAAGAAAATTGTGAATTTGTATAGATCCTATGACATGGTTATAGAAAATATATATATAGCTAATTTTAGTTATATTTAATTAAACTGAGAATTTGTGGAAAATACACATTTTGAATATCATATGCTAATATATATATATATATATATATATATATATATATATATATATATATATATATATATATATATATATATATATATATAATTTTATTGTAAATGAAATTAAAATCTTATTGTATATATATAAATGTATATATACATATATTTATATATATATCTATATATATATCTATATATATATAAATATATATTTATATTTATTTTGATTTAAAAAAATCTCGAAACAACAAATGAAATGAAGAAGAAATTCACAGTTTTCAATGTATGCACAGTCAAATAATAGATGTGGTAAGGTGGGGGTTTAAACCCCCATCGAAACTTAATACATTTGGGTGTGGGGAGGGGCGGAGCCCCACCCACACCCCACTACGTGGGGTATGGGTGGGGCTCCGCCCCTCCCCACACCCCCGCCGTGAACCAAACCCTTCACGAGCCATAGGCCCTCTGTGGCCTAGACCCTCCGCCGTGGCCGAACCCCTAACCCCGCCACCTACGCCACACCTCCCTCTGCCCTCTGTGATCCCCACCACGGCCACCATCCCCGCCCTCTGCATTGACCTCCCTTCCTCCGCCTTCGCCCATTGACGCCGCCGCCGCCTTCCCTCCTGCAACAAAACAACCACAAGTAACATCTAGGGTTAGGCTATTTCAAATGCATTGCTATGAGTTGTATTTCTATAAAATACTCTAGTAATATGGTATTTTAAAAGAGTGGAGTTTCCACTAGTATATTTTAAAATGATTTTTAAATAAAAATAAATAAATATATATATGTGTGTGTGTGAGTGCATATATATATATACATTTATATATGATATTTATTTATAAATGTGGGGTTTCAATAAAAAAAACAAAGAAATTTAGTTCATTAGTGGTATTTATATAATTGTTTATATATATATATATAAATGTGTGTGTGTGTGTGTGTGTGTGTGTGTGTGTGAATACAAATAAATAATTGTAGTGTAATTAAATATGTAAATGTTTAATTATCATTTATTCATTTTGGAAAGGGGATGTTAACCAAAAAATTATATATCAAAAGAAAGATGAAATATTTAAATATGTATATATATTTAAATATTTATTTAGTGAAATAATGAGACAATTAATTTTGACATTTATTAATTAAAATTCAAACAGATCAGTTTGTAATAGAAACTGCGATCTCAAAGTTAAAATTATAATCCAATTGGTAGACTATGAAATGAGGAAATTTATTGAGATAAATAGATAATTAATTAAATAAACGATGGAATGTAATAAAAGTAGAAATGTGGACTAGTATTGAAATAAACTGAGGAAACCTATTAAAGGTCAACCACCTACCAAGGACAACCCTAAATGATGCAAATTAAACTGACATAAACATAGTGATCGATATCAACATGCACATGTGTGTAGAATATTCCATAGCAACAGTCACTTGACGAATTAAACGTACGCAACTGAGCATGCTTATGCATGCGAGGGGGAAAATTTTAAGTAGCAAAATTTTTTTTTTGACAGTTCGTATCATGACCACCTGTCGCATGTGGACATGACACGCATGTATGCGTGTTGTGGCTGCATGTGAAATGTGGGCATGACACCTTCTCTGTAGATTCTTCTGTGATAACATTTTTCTCATTACCCCCCATTCCCTGAATATCAGGGATGTCTTCTTTGGATGAGTTATCATCATCCTCTTTGTTAAGATTAGCATTACCTCCCATTTGCTTCACCTTACAATGGGTCATTAAATGACCCTTCTTCTTACAAATCTTACAGAAAGTAGTAGCATTTTCATAGAGAATCGGCTAGGTCCAGATCCCACATTTAGAGTTTAACTCTATGGACATGGGGAGGATTTGGTGGATCTCCACATTAACACAAAATATAGCATACACACAACAAGACTTAGCCCGAGTGGTGTTATCCAAAGTCACATATTGACCAAAGGTATTACTAATAGCAGAAAATATCTCTTCGTCCCAATATTCCAAGGGAAACCCTAGGAGCCTCACCCAAACTAGGGCCGTCCGGTTCAAATCTGTACTGGGATCAAAACCAGGTTTCCAGGAACACAGGGCAAGCGAATGGGTGCCATAAAGCCATGGCCCTCCTACCAGAACAACTAACATATCCTCCCTACTTGTAAATTTAAATAAGAACAAACCTCTTGCCATAGCAATGATAGACACGCTGCCTTTAATCCTCCACCGATTAGACACCCATTTACACACCATTTCAATATTAGGACAGAGAGATAAGAACTTACCGACCAGGGCCAAATCCATGGCTGCCACTATTTCCTTGACCAAATCATCAGGTATATCCAAAGCCATACCTTCTGCTAATTCCTTTTGAAATGGAACCCCAGACGCACCTTTAGGGGAGAGAATCTTCTTCCCTGTCAAAACCCCTTTCCATCCCTTGGAAGGATCCTCGCCCACTGAGGTCTGGTTCCTAGAGGCACTGTCTAAGGCAGTAACCTCCATCATCAGAGAAAAAGAAAGAAGAAACCCTAAAAACCCTAGGAAGCCATTGAAAGTAAATCGAAAGCAGCCTACAAGTAATATTATGTTAAGTGACCATAAAATAATAAATTTATTATTTGTGTACTGTCATAAGATATTCTTTATCCTAATTTAAGATCAATAAATAATGTTGAGTTGTCATATGCATAGAAAATACTTTAATAAAGAAAAAATTAGAATATAATCTTCTAACAGATTACATATTAAATAAATAAGTTGTAAACATTTAATATCTTATTGAGTGAATAAATGTATTTTTGTGTAATTATATAAAACATTATTTTATAATCATGGATTAATAATGACTAGTGAGTTGTCCAATGGAGTAAATAATAAATAATTAGATAGATAGAATCTGTAGGTGGAAAATTTAGTGAATTTAATTTTGGGAGAGAGTGGGTGGACAGTAATGAGTGAATTATGGTATGGGAATTTATTATGTTTGGCTATTTTTATGATGGGATGGATATTTGAAAGAGGGTCCTCTGGAATTTAGGGGGAGTTTTTGCAGAATAAGAATTGGAGGGAGAAAAGAAATCAGGGGGGAGGATTCAGGCTCGAGGATTAAAGATCCATGTATGTTATTGGATTAACTGAATAAAGTTTTTCTAGAGATAGTTGAATCTCTATGAATGAATTTCTCTTCCTCTCCTTTTTGTTGTTTTGGAAAATTATTGATCTGTGAGACTATATTTGCAAATCTTATTTAACCTAAAAATGCCCTAAAATTTACTATAAGATACTCTGAGTGCAACAAGGCACATTTTTCATCATCTATAACGAAGCTTTGTAAACATCTTTAAAACAAATCTATTTAGGTATTATCCGGCAATCAATGCGTCACCCTCATAAAATAGAATTGTTTAAAAACTTCTGAAACCTATCCATTAAGCTTATCGATCAGATCCTTTGGAAACCTTTACTGCATTTCACATTCAATTAATCATTCTTTGTGCATGGTTCATCTCAAGGCCGCCAAGCCTTACTGAAGACATAGTTGACGTTTTCATTGAAATATTTAATAAATCTTGTCTATGCATTGAACCTACTAAGTTAACATGTCATTGATTGTGGAATTTGAATAGATACCTCTCACTTTTGGTGTCAATGGGCCTATTAAAATCGATCCCTCATTTAATGTGTCATTCTTATTTTCTAAAGCCTTTTCAACAATATATGTTTGATTTGCAATCATATTATTTTGAGGACATCTTTCTGGAAAAGTGAATCCCATTTGTGCACTTAGCTCAAGGGCAGTAGTTCTTCCATGAAATTTTCTTTTAAAAATTCTAAACCTGCATTTCAACCCAAGAAGGTCACATGCCTTGATCTTGTTGAAAAAGATAGTTTTCTAGGAATTCTAATTTGCATCCTCTTCTCTGTAGAATCTTTTCTTTCTCTTATACCTATCCCAATTGCCTTTGAAATGAAAACAAAATTAATCATCAAAAGATCAGATTAAAATTTTACAGAGGTCTTCCTATGGAGGCTGTATGGCTTGATTTATTCCATAAACTAATTTAAATCTGAAAACCATAAAAAATAAAATAAATTAAAATAAAATAATCTAGGTAGCATTACCTTTTGCAGCCTCTCCCAAATTGCTCTGAGTGATCAAATGAAACTAAATCTTCTTAAAATGTTTGAGTGCATATTTTTATACTCTTTTCCTCTTTTTTTTTCACTTATAATTTTATTAAGCTTCTTATGTTTCTAAAAAAAACTCATTAAGTTAAGAGAAAGAAAACGTAAAAGGATAGAAAGTATTATTCTTAGTTTAGCTTTTAGCTTTTTTTATTTTAGCTTTTTGATTTATTTTTTTAAAAAAAGGAAAAAAAAAAACAAGTAGTTCAAATAAAGGAAATTTAGTTTTAGTTTTTAGTTTTATTTTTTTTAGTAAGAGAAAAGATATAGTTTTAGCTTTTAGTTTTATTATTTATTTTATGAAAAGGATTTTTTTAAATAAATAAATTCTGGCTTAGTTTTTTTTAGTTTTATTTTTTTTATTTGTTTATTTTTTTAATTTTTTTTAGTTTTATTTTTTTAAGGAAAGGAAAATATGATTCATATATATATATATATATATATATATATATATATATATATATATATATATATTTATGAAATTATGATGTATATTTATGAATATGTAAATTAGGAAATATTTTTGTTAGAATTAAAAAATAATATACTTAGTATTAAAATTATATAGTGGAGTTTTGCTACTTTGTACTATAAGATGAATTTGGTATTTATTATTATTATTATTATTATTACTACTACTTCAAAGGATTTAAATTGTTACTGATTAATATCATTGCTGATATAAATGTCATATTTTGAATAGAGTAATAGAATCATTATAGATTTAACTATTGAAATTTATTAACTAGAGTATAGGAAATATGAAACTATATTTCATAGAAACAAAATAGAAATTAGTATGATTGTATTTTAACGTTGATAAATGTTATTTAATATGTATCAATTTTAATTATGATTTCTTTAGTATTGTTGTTTGTTAAGTTGAGATGCAATTTAGTATTTCATTTTTGTAAATAAATTTGTGTGCCATAGGTCATTGGTCGTAAGAGGGTTATGATTGTCGAAGTTAATATTCTAGAGGCATAGAATTTGTTTTCATGTTTATGTAGGTCATGTTGAAATGTATCTTGGGTGGTAATTAAGTCCTTCTTGTTTGAGGTGGTTCGTTATTTGTTTTGAGCATGTGTTAAGTTATGGTGTTGATTTTTGTAATGGGGAGACATTAGTAACTGAAAAAGGGAAGTATGTTGCTTATGATTGTTGTATCTGTATCTCTTGGAAGTTTTGGAAAAAAGACCTTGGAATTGATCCTTGTGATTATGTTTAGCATGCAAGATGGTAAATACCTTTCATTGTTATGGAATACTTGTCGGTTATGTTTTGCTTGATGTAAAGGGTCTTCTAGATCCAGGTAGGGGAGTGACTCTCAATGGGGGCTGGAGCCCAAAGTTGTGTCCTAGAACCCATGTGAGAGTTTCTTAACTTAGTGATAACCTAATTAATGAATTAAGGGGTTGGGTAGTTAATCACACTAAACAAGATAAGTGAATGCCTCACTCATGGCTCAAGTGCTTGTTTAGGCTTGAGATGAGATGAGATGAGAAGGCCTGTAATGGCAAGATCAACGACCTTGTCCTCAGGAAAGGTATGTTGATTCCGCATGAGTTTGTATGGGGGTCGGGGGTCAGGGGAGGCTACTAGGACAACCCAAGATGGGGGCCGGGGCCTAGGAAGGATTACTAGGACAACCCATGACAAGCTATGTGATGACACTCCTCCCTACTACAGTCTAGCATTCCCTAGTTGTTCTCTTTCCATTTGTTGTGTGGTTGCCTCTAGAGGTGACGTTTGAGTATTGCCTGTGTTGTAGTCATGTGTAGTCCTTAATCTTCATAGTTATTATCTACCTGACTGTTCATACCATGGGACCTTATTGTTATCTCCTAGCATGGGGGTGGACCTCAGGGTTCCACATGGTCAGGTGGTTGTGCTTTATCTCCATTGGTCCCTTTGTTGTTGTTCATGTGCAAGGAGGATATATCATGTAGAAGATCATTGATCTTATTTTTCTTGTGGATATAGATACTTATGCTTTGTATATTAGTTGAATCAAGTATCACTATATTGATGTATTCTCTCCTGTGTGATTAGGAAGCAACATTGTAAACTTTGTATTGATGAATTATGTTGAAAGGGAATTATAAATATATATTTGTAATACATGCTAGATCTTGATGCTATTTATCTGATGTCATAATTGTGAAAGGAATGTGTGTATTGATTCATTTGATGCACTTGATTTTAAATTGAACTGTGGTTGTTAATTAGATTAGGTAATAATTGGTAATGCAGCCATGTATTCCCTAGAGGTTTAAGTTTAACTTAGATGTTATGTAGATATATGATTACATTTCATTATTATTTCTTCTTTAAAAAAAAATTGCCTTTTTGTATTGCATAGTTTAGCTTATCTCTAGGGTTTCATGGCGGGGCATTACATACTCCATCCTTTCAAAACCAATCCATCTTATCATCCTATCATCATCCCATTATCATAAGCTTAATCCTAGCATGAGTCCTATCGTCATAAGCATTGTCATGAAAAATCCCAAGCACACTATCTAGAATGGGGCAGGGTATTCCTATGCGATATAGCCTTTGGAGATCGTATCCTTTCTGTCTTATGCATACATCCGAGGTTGCTTATCCCCTTATCCTTCCATTTATTAGGAGTCATCCATCCCATCCACTATAGCCTATCCTTTTACCTATCTATCTATCATACGCCTTTATCCTATTGCCCATCCTTTTATCCATCTATCTAATCCAATCCTACCTTAATCCTTGCACCTAGATTTGGTTTTCCCTCATCACTGGTATCTAGCACAAAATACTGCACAAATGGTAAATCCATGGACATCCCAAAACATATCAAAAAATCTAAAAAAATCGCAAAATGTCTTGAAAAAATCCAAAAAAAATCACAAACAGTCTTGAAAAAAAAATCTAACAAAATTCGTAAAACAACCTAAAAAAATCCCAAAAAAATTACAAAAAAGTCTTGAAAAAATCCTAAAAAATTATAAAATGTCTTGAAAAAGTCCCTAAAAATCACAAAATGTCCTAAATAAATTACAAAAAAATCAAAATATTCCCAAAAATACAAAAAAATCAATAATCCAATAAAAAAATCCAAGCAAATAAAATCAATCATCTTCAAACAATCCATCATATCCAATCATTTAGTCAAATCAAAGATCATCAAACTCAAATCAATCCATCAAAATGAAATCAATCAATCAAAACCACATCACATCAAATCTATCAAAACAAACCTAAATCAAATCATCAAATCAAATCAAGCTAGTCTACTAATCAAATCAGTAGTCAAATCATCCAATCATCGAATCCAATCATTGACATCACATCAATGAAAATCAAATCAAATTAAATCCAATCAAACCTATCAAACTCAATAACAATCAATCAATAACCCAATCAATCCATCCCCTTTCATCACCACCATCATTACCAAACAAGTTAGAACTACATATCATTCTATCGTTAAGTGCGTTGATCCCGTGGATATAGGGTATGTAGGCAGGCTGGAGTATGAAGGAGGTGCCCAAATTCAGGCACAGTCGATATTCCTCTTTCTTCTCTCATCATCTTATTCTATCATCTATCTTCATCACTTTATCAATCTCTCAAAACAATTCTTCCAATCAATCATTTCCTCAAATCATCAATCTATCACTTCTTCTAATCAATTTCATTAGCAATAAACTCAAATGCAAGTCATCATTACTCCGTACCAATCAAGTCAATCATGCTTATCAAATTATCCAATTACATCCTTGGTCTTGATCCTAATCTTGTTGTAAACCCAATCAATCATCAATCGTTAATCAATCCATCATCATCATCCTTGTGTTACTATAGGGATATATCATTCCCCACCATGACAACACTATAATCATCAATCAAACAAACAATTAATCATTGGTTTATAGCTTGACAGGGGCAATACCTTGTTTGTTTTTGTATCATCTATGCATGCTTGCTTACTTGCTTGTGTGTGTGTTCTCATTTTTATCTTGCATTTGCATCAGTATCTTCCCATTTGATATTCATATCTTGTATCTAGACAAGGTTGTATTACGCTGGGGCATGAGACACATCATCACCTTGGTCTTTATACCCTAGTGCATAATGTCTCGTGCTATATAAAACATATGGTTGCTCACTTTCATTGCAGCATAATGCATCATTCCTTTCTTCTATCCATTTTATCCTCTTTCTTCCTTGACCAATCCATTTCATTTTGAGAGCCTACCCGTGTTTGTCCAATCCACCTATCCTCTCGAGGGGGCATCATCATCCATCCTCATCCAATCTTTCTAACATCTCATCCATTTCCTCTACCCATTCTTTAGCTTCTTTGAAATGATCTTACTCGACACAAATCTCATCATCTCAAACATCATCTCAAAGAGGGGTAAAATGTAGACACCCAAAAATGTCCACCTTGTCACAATGTTGCATCATCTAGGTATATAATAGCATTTTTTCCCTAGGCACCCCATACTATCTACTTAACCTAAGATCTTCCTCTTACAAATTAATTAAATCCAACATTTATTTAATTTATCTTATCCTCTTCACATTATTAAATAAATAAATTTTATTTATTTATTTAACCCTCCTTTCCTCTTAAATGAAATAAAATAAATCTTTTATTTTATTTTTATTTATCATTTTATCCTCATATTCCTCATAATTTGAATAATATTAAATTATTTAAATTATTCACCTACCTTCCATATCTATCTCTTGAGATGACTCAACTCATTTCTTTCACCTTCCAATTATCTCTCTAGATGACTAGATCCACCTTCCATTTTCAACTCAACTCATCACTTAACTCATTTCTCTCACTTTCTAATTATCTCTCGAGTGAACTCACCTACCTTCCATTCTCTCTCCCAAGTTGCACAAGCAACTTTCCAATTCAACTATTATTCACAAAATAGAAGTTTCTATCCTTCCATTTTCTCATCTTCACCTATAAATTCACCCATTTCCTGTTGGGAATTGAGGTGTCTCAACCTTGGTAATTCCTTGTATTATTTTCATTGTATTTATTTATTTATTGCCTATGTTGTAAATTAAATTGTAAATTCATATTGTCATCTTGTGGGATGTGGCACGGTGATGTGTCATCCTACATGGAAGATGACAACTTGTAATTTTGTCCTCACATGAGGAGAGAGGCGTCCCACTTTGTGGTAGGAATATTTTGCCATGTGTAGACATCTTGGATGTTGTGTAAGGGAATATTGACTGAAATGGTCATGACAGATTCCTATGACGAAGTTATGACATGTAAGAGTCAGAAATAGGAGATTCTATGACAGGTGAAGACATGTGTCAAAGAACATCTTTGAAAAAGGCATCTTTGGGCACCCTAAGGTGGAAAATGACATGTTGTAAGAGAATATGCTATTTATAGCCTGTCTATGATAGATTCTCTTACAGTTGTAAGTTATGACAGTTATGATAGATTCTATGACGGTCATAAGAGTCATAAGAGCATCTGTCATAGCCCATTTTGGAAATAGGCAACCTCTTTAGGATGGGGTGTGTGGACAAGTGTTAGAAGCATCTTACAATGTTGACCAAGTGTCCATAGGTGTGGGTTTTGGGCCATGAGGGCAAGTTGGATGCCCATTCCAAGATAGAGGCAATTTTGCCTTGTATTTTCTATATAAACAGGTGCTTTGTGGAGGAGTTGTATTATGTGATTGACAAATACTGTTATGCTGCTGGAATACCTCTAGATACAAGTGTTGAAAGCTCCTAAGACCTTGCATTGAAAGTGTATTGTAAACAACATTTAGTTTTGTTAATACATTGTATAGGTTTTGGAGTGTGGGGTTTTTCTCCCGAAAGGGTTTTCCCCATGTTAAATCTTGTCTCTCTCTTCTTCTGTGTCATTCTATGTGTATGTTGTTTGCTACAATATCTCTATTATTGGGTTGATAACACTGTAATTGTAAGGATTTAAAAGAATTTGCACTCTACTTCCCTCATTAGATTAGCGTAGGAAGTGTGTTCCATATACCTTGCTTCTTTTTAGTTGGTATCAGAGCTTGATCACCTTTAGTCCTAGTTGTTGGGTAGGGGTTTTTTGAGCTGATCTTAGTTTGAGTGGGAGTCCTGTGCAGACTATTATGTAATTTTGTTGCAGGAAAGAGATGGCAGGCACATCTGGAAGAATCGAAGTGGAGAAATTTAATGACACTAATTTTGAGTTGTGGAAACTTAAGATGGAAGACCTACTTGTTGATCGTGACCTATGGGAAACCATATCTAGTGTAAAACTAGCTGCTATGGCACAAGCTAATTGGGATCTCAAAGATCATAAGGTTAAGGGTCTCATAAGACTTAGTTTAGCTGATTCTGTCCTATTAAATGTCCATGAGGAGAAGAGCACAAAAGACCTTTGGAATAAGTTGGGTGATGTTTATCAGGCTAAATCACTGGTGAACAAACTTTCTTGAGAAAGAAGTTGTATTCTCTGAAGATGGAGGATGGAGGATCTATTGCAGATCACCTGAATGCCTTTAACATGTTAATTGCTCAATTGACATCAGTTGGTGTAAAGATGGAGGAGGAGGATCATTGTATGACCTTGCTTTGTTCTTTGCTGGACTCATGGGATCATCTTGTGATGGCTATTAGAAGCACCACATCCACTTTCATAATGGATGAAGTGGTATCTTTGCTGTTATTTGAAGAGATGCAGAGAAAGTCTTCTGAAGCAGCCAAAGAGGCTCTTGCGGTTTGTGGAAGACCCAAGGAGAAAGGGAAAAAGAAGGACAAGAAAGCTGAGAAGGGTAGATCCAAATCCCATTGGAGATCCAAATCTCCTGGAAAGTCCAAGGCTCTCTATTGGAAATGTGGCAAAATTGGGCATTTCCAAAAGGAGTGCAAAGAGGAGAAGAAAAAGAAGAAGAAAGCCCCTAATTCAGATTCTGACAAGTCACAAGATGATAGTGATGTCTTCATCGCAGCCCTGGCCACCCATGCATCTGATGATGTGTGGTTGATTGATTCTGGTGCATCATTCCACATGACCTCACATCGAGACTGGTTTACAAAATATGAAGAGTTCGATGGTGGAAGAGTGTACCTGGGTGACAATTCTCATCTAAAGATTGTTGGTCATGGAAGAGTCTCAATCTGATTCCCTGATGGATGAGTGAAGGGGATCATTGGGGTTATGCACATCCTAGGCCTAGCACGGAACCTACTTTTTGTAAGTATGTTGAATGATGCAGGTGTGCAAGTTGTCTTTTTGAAGGATGGATACAAGATGACTAGAGGATCTATGGTGCTTGCTAAGGGTACTTAGAGAGGTACTCTGTTTCAGCTGGAGGCATGCACTTCATAGTGCAATAGTTTGTCTAACTCAAATAAAAGAGCTGCAGTCACTTCATCCCCACCATCTAAATGAGTAGTGAAGAAATCTATTGTAACTAGTTCTGATGGTAGTGCACATGCTTTGGAAGTTAAGCTTCCTATTGAAAAGACTATGTTATGGCATTTGAGATATGGCCACATTGGTGAGAAGGGTCTATGTACCCTAGAAAATAAAAACCTCATTGAGAGGTTAAATGATTGTAATCTCGAGTTCAACTTTTGCAAAAATTGCATTTATGGAAAGAAAAACTGTGTTTAGTTTTACTCTAGTTCTCACAAGTCTTTTGGTGTATTGGATCTTATTCATTCTGACGTGTTTGGTCCTATTAATGTTCCTTCAATTTTAAAATCTGTATATTTTGTATCTTTTATAGATGATTATAGTAAAAGGACATGGTTTTATTTTATCAGAAGCAGGACTAAAGTCTTTAGGCAGTTTAAAGAGTTTAAAGCCTTTGCTGAAAATTAGACTAGTAAAAAGATTTAGTGTCTGAGAACTGATAACGGTGGTAAGTTTTGTTCAGCAGAGTTCGATAAGTTCTATAAAGAGCAAGGGATTGAAAGGCATAAGACAACTCCATATACTCCACAACAAAATGGAGTTGCAGAGAGGATGAATAGGACACTGATGGAGAAGGCTAGGAGTATGCTTAGTGGAGCAAGCCTCGAACAAAAGTTCTGGGTTGAAGTTGTAGCCACTGCTTGCTATATGGTAAACAAATCTCCTACATCAGCTCTTGTTGGTAAGACACCTATGGAGGTGTGGTCTAGTAAGAAGCCTTCAGCTAGACATCTTCGTGTTTTTGGTTGTGAGGCATATGCACATGTGCCTAGGGAGAAAAGGTCTAAATTGGAGAATAAGGCTATTAAGTGTATCTTTATTAGCTATGGTGTCAGTGTGAAAGGATACAAGCTTTGGGATCATGTGGATGAAAAAGGTCTTGTATAGCAGAAGTGTTATCTTCAAAGAGATAACACCATCTTCCATTGTTCTACAGCCAGAATAGATAGAAAAGAAAGAGGATGCAGTTTAGTTTTCTTCTACCCCTGAGAAGACTGAACAGATAGACCTAGTGAGACCTGATGATGAGGAGAGCTCTAGCAGCTCTGAAAGCTCAGAAGAAGTAGAACCTCAACCTAAGTCATTGAGGAGGTCTACATGAATGAGAAAGCAACCTGATAGGTTTGGTTATTCATTACTTGATTCTAGTTGTGCTTTTGCTTTACTTACTAACATTGATGAGCCTAGAACTGGGAAAGAGGCTATGGGTATGAAAGATGTGGGTTCCTGGAAGGAGGCCATGGAAGATGAGATGGCTTCTTTGGAAAAGAATAGAACATGGGACTTGGTGCCTTTGCTTGATGGATGGAAACCTGTTGGATGCAAATGGGTGTTCAAGAAGAAATTTAGTGCAGATGGCAGTGTTGAAAAGTACAAGGCTAGATTGGTTGCGAAGGGGTACTCACAAGTGGAGGGAATTGATTATGGTGAAATTTTCTCTCCTGTTGCAAAGCTGACATCCATTCAATTTCTGTTATCTCTTGCAATAGCTTATGACTTAGAGGTAGAACAGATGGATGTGAAAATAGCTTTCCTTCATGGTGATTTGGAGGAAGAGATTTACATGTCACAGCCAGAGCATTACATAGTGAAAGGTAAAGAAAATTTGGTTTGCAAGTTGAAAAAGTCTTTGTATGGTTTGAAGCAATCTCCTAGGATGTGGTACTTGAAGTTTGATGCCTTTATGTTGTCAATTGGATTTGTGATATCAAAATCGGATCACTATGTGTATTATAAGTTTGATGGTGATCGTATTCTTATTGTTGCATTATATGTTGATGATATGTTGCTGATTGGGAAGGGTAAGAATATGATTTCTGATTTTAAGTCTCAATTGGTAGCACAGTTTGAAATGAAAGATTTAGGGGTAGCCAGGTACATTCTAGGAATGAAAATCCGAAGAGATAGAACTAATAGAAAACTTTGGTTAAGCCAGAGTAAGTATGTGAAGACTGTGTTGGATAGGTTCAACATGGAAGATTGTAGACCATTATGTGTTCCTATTTCTTTGGGGACAAAGTTGTTTGTTAATGATTGTCCAAAATCCCCTAGTGAGGTGGAGGACATGAGCAGAGTACCTTATGCTAGTGCTATTGGTAGTTTGATGTATGCCATGGTCTACACAAGATCAGACATTGCCCAAGCAGTGGGAATCCTTAGTCGATTTATGGCTAATCTTGGACAGGTACATTAGGATGTAGTTAAGTGAGTGTTCAGATATTTGAGGGGTACTTCTAAGTATTCCATTTGCTATCATGGCAATGCTACAGGACCTTCATATTCAATTTGTATTCATGGATTTGTGGATTCTGATTGGGCAGGTGACATTGACAGGAAGAGATCCACCAGTGCATATGTGTTCACAATGTTTGGTGGTGCAATTAGTTGGATGAGTAAACGACAACCTGTGGTTGCTTTGTCAACGAAAGAAGCTGAGTACATGGCAGCAACTCATGCTTGTAATGAATCCATTTGGCTTAAGAGATTGTGTTTCAGATATTGGTGTTGATGTAGGACAAATTACGATTTGTTGTGAGAGTCAGAGTGCAATTTGCCTTGAGAAGAATCCAACTTTCCATGCTAGAACAAAGCATATTGATGTACAGTTTCACTTCATGTGAGACATGGTAGAGGATGGGAAGGTAAATTTGGAGAAAGTAGATACTTTGAAGAATGTTGCAAATGCATTGACGAAGCCAGTGGGCACAAAGAAGTTTAGATGGTGTTCAGAGTCTATGGGCCTCTCAACCTATAGCAGTTAAATCATGTTAATTCTATTAGCTCTTACAAGATGTTCGACAAGTGGGAGAATGTTGGGGATTAAGGTGTTACAACCTTGGTAATTCCTTGTATTATTTTCATTGTATTTATTTATTTATTGCCTATGTTGTAAATTAAATTGTAAATTCATATTGTCATCTTGTGGGATGTGGCATGGTGATGTGTCATCCTACATGGAAGATGACAACTTGTAATTTTGTCCTCACATGAGGAGATAGGCATCCCACTTTGTGGTAGGAATATTTTGCCATGTGTTGGCATCTTGGATGTTGTGTAAGGGAATATTGACTGAAACAGTCATGACAAATTCCTATGATGAAGTTATGACATGTAAGAGTCTAAAATAGGAGATTCTATGATAGGTGAAGGCATGTGTTGAAGAGCATATTTGAAAAAGGTATCTTTGGGTGCCCCAAGGTGGACTATGACATGTAAGAGAATATGCTATTTTATAGCCTGTGTATGACAGATTCTCTTACAGCTGTAAGTTATGACAACTATGATAGATTCTATGATGGTCGTAAGAGTCATAAGAGCATTTGTCATAGCCCATTTTGGAAATAGGTGACCTCTTTGGGATGGTGTGTGTGGACAAGTGTTAGAAACATCTTACAATGTTGACCAAGTGTCCATAGGTGTGGGTTTTGGGCCATGAGGGCAAGTTGGACGCCCATTCCAAGATAGAGGCAATTTTGCCTTGTATTTTCTATATAAATAGGTGCTTTGAGGAGGAGTTGTATTATGTGATTGACAGGTACTGTTATGTTGCCGAAATACCTCTAGATATGAGTGTCGAAGACTCCTAAGAGCTTGCATTGCAAGTGTATTGTAAACAACATTTAGTTTTGTTAATACATTGTGTAGGTTTTGGAGTGGGGTTTTTCTCCCGAAAGGGTTTTCCCCACGTTAAATCTTGCCTCTGTCTTCTTCTATGTCATTCTATGTGTATGTTGTTTTCTGCAATATCTCTGTTATTGGGTTGATAACAGTGTAATTGTAAGGATTTAAAAGAATTTGCACTCTACTTCCCTCATTAGATTAGCGTAGGAAGTGTGTTCCGCGTACCTTGCTTCCTTTCATTTCCATGCCATTTGCATGGATGATCTTCTCAAGCGTCATTACTCTACCGAATTTTATCCTCATCCATCATCATCTACCTATTTTCCTCTATCAATCTCAATCCTATCAAATCGTCATTCTATCATCGTTGTACTGCAGGTTGTGAGCAACCAACAATCAAATCATTCAAACAATCAACATGCATGCATCAATCATTTCAAGGTATCTGAGGTATTCGTGAAATTTGGGTAAGAAGGTAATTTGCATGTTATTGTTTATCTTTCATTTTATCCAAATTTTTTGTATTACAGTTATACCTAAAATTTGATGTTGCATATTGTTTAAAAATATTTCCTAGGAAAGGAATGTTGAGGATGAGTATACAAGTCTTACTCAAAATCATTTATTTTGGCATTTTATTTAATTTTTCATCAAAGCATACTCTTTATGGCTTTGTATTTTGCATCCTCTCATGCAAGTCATCCCATAGTCTATCACCCATTCTATGCAAACCAATTTTTAGTATAAAATTGTAGCTATAAAAGGTTACCTACACCATAATAATTCATTTGTGATAAAAACCATCACGTCATTGAATAAAGAATTTGGCCTATACATAGTGAATTTTCTAGAAAAAGAACAATTACATAAATAGATCACATATAAGAATGATTTATATTCTATTTTAATTTTAATATTTGACCTAGATAAATTGAATTAGGATTCTTTATTTCAAAGTTTACAAAGACTACATCCTTCCAACTAGACTTCCCAACTCTTTTGAATAAGCTTGGGGTTTTCATTATATTTTCCTTTTGTTGGATTTTATAGTCATTACCATGCTCACAATTTGCTTGTGATTGAAGTTGGTTTCTAATATTACTAGTAATCAATTTATTTTCTTCTAGAGTTTCAAATGGCTTTAATTTTATTATATGGAAGTAATCAATATTGATATATGATATCCTTTGTAAAAGTGCAACTTGACAATGTTCAAGTAATGCATAGACTTAAAAATCATTACACAACTAGGTTCACTTTAAAGATCCATGCATACTGAAAAAATCTCATATGTAATCCTAAAAGGATCATTACAAAGACTTTGTAATGGTTTTTAATTCACTACAAAACGTGACCTCAAATATCTACTACAAAATCTCTTGAAATATTTTAGTCACAAAGAGGACACTAGATCATGGAGAGGAAAATGTTTGACTACACCTTCTCTAAAGTTACATACACTAAAAACACAAACGTAAGACTTAAACATACACCATTTCATTCCCTATATTACACTCAGAACTCCTTTGTACAAAAAATAACAAAAGATTAGTTCTTTACTACAAAATCTCTTGAAATATTTTAGTCACAAAGAGGACATTAGATCATGGAGAGGAAAATGTTTGACTACACCTTCTCTAGAGTTACATACACTAAAAACACAAACCTAAGACTTAAACATACACCATTTGATTCCCTATATTACACTCATAACTCCCTTGTACAAAAAAAATATCAAAATATTAGTTCTTTATCTTTCATTGATTGGTCTTCAAGCCAATAAAAATGAATTGTGTAACTACCGTGTGTCTGTGTTAGTGAACAAATTTGTCACTACCTATTTCATACATAACACACCCAATTTATAGCAACAAATTGCAGTAACAATTGGACAATTTTGTCAATTGCCCTCTGAATGTTTTAGAAGGTACATCTCCCTTCATATGATGGATTTAATAATTTTCTAATGCTTTTAACTGAAAGGGGAAGAGGAGATTTTCTACAAAGAAAATGAATAAAACTCTAGATAAAGAAGATCACCAAACCCTATCCAAATGTAGGAATGAATAGAACCTGATGACTGCACAATCAATTCATCAAGAGGCCACTACTGCATCAAATTTTGACATAGGAATGAAGACAGATAATGGCATGAATGCATATATAGAAAAGTAGGTTATTAGCAATACATATGATACAAATGAAAATCTTTCCTTCAACAACCAAAGGTATTATAAATTCAACATAGAAAGAATCAATAGCATAATAGGGATAAAATGATTCAAAGCTCACTGTTCTGGTACATTAATGGCTACTAAAGATAAAAGCTCAAAGTCTTTTATGGAAATATTACCAAAAACAGAGCTCAAAGTCTCCTTCTATAAATTAAAAGATTTGCATAGAATGTTTTCCCTACTTCTCAAATTCTTGTATTGGTGCAGGTAGGGAAGATATTGGCGATTGCATTTGGTTGAAAGTTTTTGAAAGTCTCTTCAACAAATAAATTTTGTGCATATCCTGCAATCATTTCATTCTAGGCCGCTCTTCCTTGTATATCCTCTCAGCCTCTTCCTCTATGCTCTGTAGGGCATTTTCTGCCAAACTTTAATCGTCAAATGACAAACTGCATCCAATGGTACAAAGCACCATAATTCTTTGCGTGGAGCACCAACCCAATGTCTCTCTTAAAATGAGATGTTACAATTTCCACACTTCTTTACTTGCAACATTTCTTTCATTTCCAAGAAGTTCCATTGAACTTAAACTTTCAAGAAATAAAGCAAGTGCTAGTTTAAATTCTATTTGTGCCTTCACTATATTTCTATAAGGAAGCAAAGGTGTGCGGAAATGCTTCCTACACTAACCTTGAGAGGAGGGTCATGCAAATGTCAAATAAAATATTACAGAGATATCAAGAAACACATGAAATGGCATAAACATAATAACAATAAAACCATAACACAGTGATTTACATGGGGAAAACCCATTCAGGAGAAAAACCCCACACTCCAAAAACTGCACAATGTATTATCAAATCTTAAACCAGATTACAACACACTTGCAATGCAAGTTCTTACAGGAGTCTTCACCTCAACTCAAACTAGAGGAATTTTGGCAACATTCCAGCAACATACAGACTTGCAAACTAACTCTCATCTCTCTCCAAATGACTATCTCAAAGCATTTCTTTTTAGAAATATCTAATAAAATCTCATAAAAAACTTATCTCTATCTCCATATAAAGATACTTCTCAAAATAGCCACTTTTCACCTATCACAAAATCTTCTATTCTTGGCTTGCTTTATTTTTATTTCCATGCAAGGTTGAGACACTTTTTTTTATTTGTTTTAATATTTTTATTTTTTCTATTTTTAAAATACTTTATTTTTAACATTCTCCCACTTGCCGAACACCTTGCATAAGACAATAGAAAATAGGTAGTTAATTGCTCAGGGTTGAAAGGCCCATTAATTCAGAACACCATCTGAACTTCTCTGTGCTCATGGGCTTTGTTGATGCATCTACAACATTCACCACAGTCTCTACCTTTTCTAGCTTCACCCTGCCATCCTTGACCATATCTCTCACAAAGTGATACTAAAAATCAATGTGTTTGGTCCTGGCATGAAAAGTTGGGTTCTTCGCAAGGCAGATTGTACTCTAACTGTCATAATAAACTGTAACTGCACCATGTTTCAACCCAATATTTGAACATAAACGCTTCAACCAAATGGCTTCTTTACATGCATGAGTAGCTACCATATACTTTGCCTCTGTAGTGGACAAAGTGACCACAACTTATCGCTTGCTCATCTAACTAATTGCACCACCATTAAGAGTAAATACATATGCACTGGTCAACCTTCTGCTATTGACATCACCAACCTAGTCTGAATCCACAAAACCATGAATACTCAAGGAATGTTGATCTCCTGTATCATGAAAACATATAGAGTACTCTGCTGTACCCCACAAATATCTGAAGACCCTCTTAACTGCATCCCAATGCACTCTTCTAGGATTAGACATAAAACAAGAAAGAACTCCCACTGCTTGGGCAATGTCTGGTCTTGTACAGACCATAGCATACATTAAGCTTCCAACTGTACTTTGGTAAGGCACTCTTCTCATGTCTTCCATGTCCAATGGGGATGAAGGACATTGTGAAATAGAGAGCTTCATTCCCAATGTAATAGGAACACAAAGTGGTTTACGATCCTGCATGTTAAACCTTTGTAAAATTGAACAAACATACTTACTCTGGCCAAGCCATAGCTTTCTATTCTCACGATCTCTTCTAATCTCCATCCCAAGTATCTGTTTTGCTGCACCAAGATCTTTCATTTCAAATTTTGTAGAGAGCTGAGATTTTAATTCTACAATCAAACCTTTGCCTTTCCCAATAAACATGTCATAACATATAAAGTAGTTACCAGGAAATGATCACCATCAGATTTAAAATATACACAGTGACCAGATTTAGACCACACAAATCCTAGACTCAACACATATGTATCAAACTTCTGGTACCACATTCTAGGACTTTGTTTAAGGTCATACAAAGATTTCTTTAACTTACAAACCAACTTGCTTTTACCTTTCACCACGTAGTGCTCTGGTTGTGTCATATAGGTTTCTTCCTCCAAATCACCATGAAGGAAAGTAGTTTTCACATCCATTTGTTCAACCTCTAGGTCATAAGCTACTGCAATAGATAATAAAAACTGAATGGATGTCATTTTAGCAACAGGAGAAAAGATATCACTGTAATCAATACCCTCAACCTGAGAGTATCCCTTCGCAACCAACTATGTCGTATACTTTTCAACATTTCCATCTAAACCAATCTTTTTCTTAAACACCCATTTACATCCAACAAGTTTCCATCCTTTTGGCAATGGTGCTAAGTCCCATGTATCATTTCTTTCAAGGGCTGCCATCTCTTCATCCATGGCTATTTTCTATAACTCTACATCATTCATACCCAAAGCTTCTTGCATAGATCTTGGTTCATCAATGTTAGTACTCAAAGCAAATATACACTTTCAATCATCAGGTGAATACCCATACCTTTCAGGTGGTTGCTTATGCCTTGTAGACCTTCGAACAAGCTGAGGTGGAGGTTCTTCAACTTCCTCCTCTTCTTCCTCTTCTGAAGATTCACAGCTTGATGAGCTCTCCTCAACTTCTAGTCTATCTTGGGGTCTCAATTCAACATTCTCAGGCATAGAAGGAAGTTGAATCGCGTCCTTTTTCTATTCAATTTCTTTATGTTGTTTTGGATGAAAAGTAATAGGAGAAGATTTAGTCTCTCTAAAAATAACACTTCTGGAATAAATTACCTTTTGTGCAACAGGATCCCAAAGCTTGTATCCTTTCACACCATAAGTGTATCTAATGAAGATACATTTAACAGCCTTGTTATCCAACTTTGTTCTCTTCTCCTTAGGCACATGTGCATATGCCTCACAACCAAAAACTCTCAGATGTCTAAGTGAAGGCTTTTTCCCTGATGCACATGAGAATGGAAGAAGGTGGACATATTTCTAAGCATCTAAGGCGTCTCCATCTTCCTTTTTGGACTCAGAATCAGAATCTTGCTTCTTCTTCTTCTTTTTCTTCTCTTCTTTACATTCCTTTCAGAAGTGTTCAGATTTTCCACAGTTCTAGCATATTTCCTTGGACTTACCAGGAGATTTTGATCTCCCTTTATTCTTGGACTTGGAATGGCCACCCTGCTTCTCATCTTTGCCTCATTCTTTTGGTCTTCCTCGAACAATCAAAGCCTCTTTGGCACTCAAAGAGGCCTTCCTTCTCATCTCTTCAGAGAGTACAGAACCAACAACATCCTCCATCTTCAAAGTGATTGAAGTGCTCCTAATGGTCATGACTAGGCTGTCCCATGAGTCTAGCAGTGAACACAACAAAGTTTGGAACCTTTCTTCTTCATCCATTTTAACCCCAACTGAGGTCAACTGAGTCACCAACATATTAAAAGTTTCTAGATGCTTAGAAATATGTCCACCTTCTTCCATTCTGAAGGAATACAACTTCTTCCTTAAGAAAATCTTAGTTACTAGAGATTTGGCTTAATATATTTCACCCAACTTTTTCCATAGCTTCTTCGAAGTAGGTTCTTCATGGACATTTATCAGAATCAAGTCTACAAAGTATAGTCTTATGAGACCTTTAGCTTTTCTATCCATTACATCATATTTTGTAGCCAAAGCTGGATCCGTAGGCCTTTGGACATTTTCATCCACTGCATCCCATAGATCCTGATCAATCAACAGATCTTCCATCTTCAACTTCCACATTTCAAAATTTGTGCCAGAAAAATTCTCTACCTCAACTCTTCCAGATGGGGAGTCAACTCTTCCAGATGTTCTCCCAATCTCTATTATCCTGCAATATAGAATATGAAATACTCTGCACAATCTCCTACTCAAACTTGATTAGCTCAAAAAACCCTGTACCCAACAAATAGAACCAAAACTGACCAGGCTTTGATACCACTTGTAAGGAAGCAAATGTGTGTGGAAATGCTTCCTACACTAACCTTGAGAGGAGGGTTATGCATATTTCAAATAAAATATTATAGAGATATCAAGAAACACATGAAATAGTATAAACAAAAAAATAATAAAACCATAACACAATGATTTACGTGGGGAAAACCCTTTCGAGAGAAAAACCCCACACTCCAAAACCTACACAATGTATTATCAAATCTTGAACCAGATTTCAACACACTTGCAATGCAAGTTCTTACAGGAGTCTTCACCTCAACTCAAACTATAGGAATTTTGGCAGCATACAGACTTGTAAACTAACTCTCATCTCTCTCCAAATGACTATCTCAAAGTACCAATATATATTACATTGCATATGAGAAGCTTCTAAAGATAAAGCATTTATTTTTAGAAATATCCAATGAAATATCATAAAAAACTTATCTCTATCGCTATATATAAAAATATTTTTCAAAATAGCCGCTTTTCACCTATCACAAAATCTTCTATTCTTGGCTTGCTTTATTTTTATTTCCATGCAAGGTTGAGACATTTTTTTTTTTTTTTAATTTGTTTTAATCTTTTTGTTTTTTCTATTTTAAAAATACTTTATTTCTAACAATTTCCACATCTTTCATACCGGTTGCCAGAGCATTCCATAAAATCTAATAGAAATTCAGCATTCCATAATACTTAGATGGGCGTCCATACTCTACCAAACACATTTGCTTGTAATTTTATAAACCCTGTTCAATAAATTAATTTTCCACATATCATGCAATCTCCATTTTAAAGCACTATTTTTTGCAATGGTGGGGAGGAATAGTGGTAGTTTGTATTGCTTGAAAGTTTCTAAAATCACTTCAACTAGTTCACTTGCCGTGTATATATCCAAAAATCATTCAAATCATATTCCTTTGCCAGGTTGGAGTTGTCTATACTTTCCCGCTTGATTTCCAACTAAGAAATTTTCATTCTCCATTCATGGCCGCTAAGAGGTATTGGAGAAGATTAGGGTTTTAGAAAACCTAATTAGTACTAATAAAGAAATCAATTGGCCAATAATGGATTTTCAAAACTTTCAATATTGTTGGCTATGGGCAATTTTTTTAAAACTTTAAACTTGCCAATTAAGGAGCGTCCGCCAGTTTCAAAAATAAAAAAAACTTACCAATAATAGTGTTTATCGGTACATAATGGAATTTCAAAATGTTTGAAATTGCTGAAATGTTGAGTTAATTTTCTTCTAAACACTTAAACTGATGCACCAAATCACCTGAAAAATATTGTAACAGCTTCCCAGAAACATAGTCAGGCCAACTATCTCTGACAACCTAGAGTGAAGGATTTAGTGTGGTGACGCTTACCAGCAATGGAAGGTTTAAAATTTTCCAAGTTCAAAAATTTAGGTAACACTATGAAAATCACTATGAATATCATTTGAATCAATGTATTTATCATTGCCAACTAATGAAACACTACTACTTGACCTTTTCAGATTCCCCTTGGCTCTTAGCATTCATTGTCCATGCCAATCAACAACCACCATGCAACAACCTTTTATTAATCTATACTTTATTTTGATTGCTCAAAGTAATACAGACCTAAACCTAAAATTTGAATGGAGGCTAGTACATAACCATCTTAGGTCCACAAGACCCCACAAGACTCAAGTATATGAATTCAATTTTCCCTAGTAGACACAAATTTAAAGAATTAAATGTTTGTGATATATAATATGGTTCCATTGAACTTGTTAGGAAATACATTAGCCAACCACTAGAATTAAAAGCATTATAAACACTACCACATGAAGTACTTTAAAACTACAATAATCTAGGGTTTCCAAAACATCAAATCTACCATTAATTTAGACTTGAGACCAACTATAAACTCTAGTGAATAAATCTTTGAGGCCTATAGATTTTAGGGCCTCTTGGACTTCAACTAATTTCATCACACCAAAACTTAGATACAAGACTCTAACTAAACCATGAGAAATAATAAGTTAGGTTTGTCAAACTTTAAAGAAACATAATTTGACCCCAAGTGATTGCAAGAATGAACTAAATTTTGGCCAAGGATATTTTTGGGTTTGCATGATTAAAGTTGAGGAACTAGACACAAGGCCATTAGGGAAGGTGTAACACTCATGAAATAAAGCATGGGCACAAGAAAAAAAAATAGGTTGCCATAAGAGAGAGAGTAGAGCTTGACCCAAACATAAAGATGGAAAATTAACATAGGGGAAATGAATACAACTAGGCATAAACACAAGAATGGAGCACTACATTTGATTTCTCATATCGATTATCATTGTTAGGGAAACATATCTAATATAAGGACAAAAATTAGGGAAATGCAAGATTGGGAACCAATACAAACCACACCACACATAGATCAAACTCAATTGATCCTTGGAGACAAATTCATCACATTGAGTGCACATCACTTTTATATCGCTTAATGTATGGAAAGGTCTAAGAGTTTAATTAAGAATTATCAAACCATGTAGCTCAATAAAAATCATAATAGAAATGTGGTGTTTAGTATGAAAAGGGGGGGAAATGATGGAAAGATCGCTAAATGGTGTTGATCCTCCTTTCACTACTAAACATTCAAGGACATTCAATTGAGTAGAAAACCTACTACAGATCTCCTATCACTTGGAACATAGGGGAAGATTGGAATTGTGTGAATTTGTTGTTTAATTAAGTCCAATTATGTTCAAAACCCTAATTTCGTAAAATCATAAACAAACAGACAAATTATAGAAAATGATCACACACAGAGATATCAAATGACAACCAAATACATACCATATTTCAAAGTTTAGTGTGTAGAAAAGTTGGAGACTAATGAGCAGGTGCCCTAGTCCAATGCCTCAGTTTTTGTCGATATATGGGAATGTTATCTACAACATAGTTTTGTTGTTCTAGAGATTTCACCATTGCGAGATTCGAAGGACTAATGAGTAGGTGCCCAAGTCCAAGTCCCTATTTTCTTCTTTTCTCTACACTTCCGATAGTCTGCACTACTCTCCTATAACTCCACTTCTTTTGCTTCCAAAACCTATAACCTACAATCACAGAATAGTGGGTTGGGGGTTGTGGTGTTTAGAGGCTTGCCTCGGTCAAACCCCAGAGAGACATTCAAGTCTTCCGTACACCATTGTCAGATAAAGAGTGTGTATCCCTGCAGGATAGAGGCAAAATCCAAATAATAAATGATAGAAAACATAATTGATATCACCTTGTAGTGTAGATCTCATGGAAGGAAGATGCTCTTCATGCCATAAGGAGATAGATGTCAAATTTGCAAATACAAACACAATGACAACACAAAATACTACTCTACAACACAATGAATGCCTTGAATCACTTTCACATAAAGCCATAAGTTCACAATGCCCATCTAGTTTCCATCTAGTTTGCAAGTGAAACCTAGTCATGCTTATATATGCAACTACAAAAATTCTCGCTAAGAATTTCATAATTCAAACTTGAGATGTCGGCATAGGACCTAATAACGGTCATAAAACCGACACCCAAAAATAGGTCCTAACCTAAAATAGGGTAGGACTAGGGCATGGGTGCCAAGTCCTCCCCCGCTATTTCAGGCAGGATTTATAATAAACACACCCCCTAGGTCCCATTTGCCATGAAACTTTAGGATTTTCTCATCAGGAGTCACCATTAATATGCAAGATTCATACTAAAATGCATTCTAAAGGACCCGGGAGCTAAACCTTAGGAGGGAAAAGCCCCCAAGGGTACATTTTCTGACATAACATTTAGCCCCCACTTTAATGTATGCATAAATACAAGGCCAATACATGCATTAGAGTATGGTCAACAAGTACAATAAACATGCCAAGTACGAAGAAGACATGCTAATCACAATGAAGATAGTAATAGACACGAAAAACACGAAGAAGATAGTTACAATCACACAAAACATGGAGAAGACAACATTGAAGACACACAAAACACAGTGAATGTAGTGATTGTTTCCTTATTCTTTTTCTCATATATATGAAATGTAAATGCATGTGCAAGGAAAGTAAACATACAACCCAAACTATAGGAGGGACTCATCACCATTGGTCTTTAAACTGCATATGGAGCAACAAACATGCAAAATAAATCTTAGAGTGCAGGAGGGACTCATCGCCACCAGTCTTTAAGATTGCACTTGAGAACAAACACGCCATACAAATCAAGCACACCATACAAATCCCAAAGCATAGGAGGGACTCATTGCCAATTGTCTTTGAACTATGCTTGGGAATAAATGTGCCATACAGACACACATGGAAGACATAGAGAAAAACGATAGAGAAGCGATGGAAGAAACCTATTGCTAGGTTCCTATCCATCTCAGGCACATTATAGGCACACACTGACGATTGAGCTTCACCACAACAATTGCCGAAGACATGCTTAAGGGTTAGGATAGTCTCAGATCCACTCCCCACCTCCATAAAGGAATTTTAGAAAATGATAGAATGTGTAATCTCCTCAAGAAATACACCATTCCCACCTCTACAGAGGGCTTAAGTGATTGCAATAGATTCATGTTTTACAAACACACTTGCTAGCATCTAAATCAGACAACTTACCTTGTATACGCCCCCACCTTAAGTTGGTTGATATCATGTGCCGATATCAAGCATGTTAAGGTAGGAAGAAAACACACAAGGGAACATGAGCTCTCGTAAATCCCATGCCCCTAGAGGTGACATGTACTTTACGATCACCAAATGTTCTCACAAACACATAATTTCCTACAAGAAAAGGTGTTAGCATCCATATAATCATGACAAACAACAATGATAAACCATATAATCATGATAAACAACAATCCATATGATCATTCACATAGAGAGCCGAGGTTATAAGATCATCCATATAATCATGATAAACAATAATGCATATGATCATTCACATAGAGAGCCAAGGTTAGAAGTAAATTGAGATCCATTCTCAGAGAATAAGGAGGAGAAGAACCACACTACTTCATCAAATAAAGTATGGAGGGAGGATGGAGTTTCCCCTTGAGCCGAAGTGAGAGAGGTAATAACATTCCCACATCTGCGTGCCTTCATGAAATTATGAAAGAAGGCAATATTTTTATCTCCCTCTTGGAGCCAATCTATATGAGACTTCTGCTTCTAGAAGATCTCCTCCCTCAATTCCCATTCAGATAATACCTTGGCCCACTTAGACTCATCCCTAAGTAGCTCTTCAGTTAATCCTTCATCCTTGATTCTATACGCTATACCATACAACATATCTTGAACTTGTTTCTTTTGATGAAAGAGATTACCAAAGGAGGTACTATTCCACCTTTGAAGCTTATATTTCACATGTTGGATGCACTTAAAAAAGAAGAACATGGTTGTTCCAAAAGCAGGTTTCCCTTCTACCAACCAAGATTCTATGCGTTTGTGCAGATTCTCATCTCGAAGCCATATAATCTAAAATTTGAAGGGAGGTTTCTTGGGCATTGAAAACAATGTAAAGGAGAACTTTAGAGGCCAATTATTAGAGCCCTTCCACCCCAAAATCTCATAAGAACTTAAGTCCACTCATTACCAATCTAGAAGTTAGAAACCACAAACCTGTCCAACCTTTCTGAAATAGAATCACTACCACATCTTCTATTATGCAAATTAAAGGTGCCATTTCTTAGTTTAACATCCATCAAATGAAGAAAAGAAATATATTCTCTCATCAAACTATAGGCTTGGCCTAACCAACCAACCCCACCAGCTTCTCTTCTAAATTATAGATGGTGTTAAAATCTCCTGCCAAAATCCAAGGACAAGAAGGTAGGACCTAACAAAATCTAACATGAGCCCAAAATTAAATCTTACCTAGAAAGTCAATAGGTGCATAAGCATTGGTGAGAAACAAAATCTCCCCTAAGTCAAAGAATGAAGCCAAAAGGGAAATTGAGTCCTTAGCCCCTAGCCACCATAGAGGTGTAATCCTACAAGGATCCCAAAGACATGAAATGCCACTTGCATTACCTTGGGATCCCATACACTGACATTGGCCCCTATTCCACAACTTTGATGTAGTGTTCATCATATCATCAACATAAAGCTTGGTTTCCTGAAGGAAAATAACATTCGGATTGTCCGGTCTCGGATCAATTCACAAGTAGCCTTTTATCGAGGGATGCTACCCAAACCACTAACATTCCATGAGATCACAATCATTTTTGAGAAGAGGCAAAGTGAGTAACCAGTGTCCTTACAACACCCGATTCCACTAAAGACTCCCCCATTACCTTTATCTTTTTCTTGATCTTTTTCCTCCCTACCTTGTTTGTTTTATCAAAAGCCCCTTTCTTTAAACTCTTCTAGTGGATACCTAAGATATGCAGAGACATCATCTTACCATCTTCCTTTACACCCAACTTAGTCATTAGATCAAGCATCTCCTCAGTCTTTGTTAGATCTGCTGGAAGCTCACTCAAAGGATTGGTTTCCATAGTAACTTTTGGAACCTCTACATTTGTCTAAACATTAACCCTTGCCTCTTCATGAACTAAAGGGAGAGCAACACCATCCTTTGAAGCCTCATGTATTTCCAACTCAGAAGTAGGAACTTGTGGATTATGACTATTTGAATTCATTCCATGCATGTCTAGACCCATAGAAATATGATCATGCTCCATTGATCTGAACTCCTCAAAGTTCTCAAGAACATCATACTTGTTACCATTGTCCCCCTAGGGTTGGCTTTATCTTGACAAAATGGAGCTCTTGCCTTAGACTGATCCTTCACAGGAATGAACCCATTTGCATTTGGCCCTTGATTCAAAATCGAGGCTTTCCCCTTTGCTTTTGCATTATTAGCATGGATACCTGGAGGATGCTATTGTCGATTGGTTCCCAACTTAGGATAATTTCTTTGCTTCGTGGTAAGTACAACATAGAAAAGGAAGAGATTCATATTCAACCTATTGAATCCAACTCATACTACCCAATCTAATTTCCATAGATTCAGGCAAGGGGTTATTTAAATTGATTTTTACATAGATACAAGCAAAAGTGGCCACCTCACGATCAAGGGTTTACCAAGATGGCCCCAAGGGTTTCCCCAAAATAGTAGCAATGGAATGCAAAATATCTTGCCTCCAAAACTCCATTGGAAGCCAAGGAAGCCAAATCCAAACTAAAATCTTTGACAACATCTCTTTTGTAGGATCAAACCCTAGATGCCATGGCTTGATAAAAAGCCCCACTTGATTATGAAAATGCGAGCCACCTTCGAAGATTAAATTTTGATCTACTATTCTAGAGAACACTATTAAAAAGAAGTCATTTGCCCCTAGGATAATTTCCATATCTCCTTCTAGGTTCTAATTATTTCGGGTCCATGCCTCTAAGAAAGGTAGAGAAATATGCACTCCCATGAATTTAAAAATCAATGCATGCTCAGACAGATACAAAACAACATCATCAACAATGTCTGGATTAATTATCACAACTGGGTGTTCTTTACTTCTTTCCAAATAGCCACTAGGCTTAGAGTGAAATCCCTTATTAAGAGCATTCTTGGACTCTGCTGCATGCAAGAGGAAATTAACAGGTTTGCCATGGCTAGACGATGATGCTTCAACACCAACCATAGCATCCTTGAAAGAAAGAGTAGAGGGGTCATGTGGATCCCCAAAGGCTGCCATATAGGTAGCCAGAACCAAACCCCAAACCCTAAACTTAAACAAAAGCTTGGTAGAAAAGGAGACAAGCCAAAACCAAAAGGCATAAATAGGCAAGAGCCTACCCTCAACCTGAGAAGGCCCGCCACTTAGCAATGGAAGCAGTGCAAGCACCTACGGGCCTTCCACAAGCCCTCAGAGCACCATCACCATCCAAAGGAACTTTTCATTCACTTAGAGAATTTTTTGATAATTCTACTAATTTAATATACATTATATTCTATTATTAATGTAGAATTAATTATAATATTTAAAATATGAAATATATATATATATATATATAATCAAAATTAAATAACATTAATATGAATATTATATTAATATAGCTCCTTCATTTCATTCTATACTTCCCTGTACACCTATTTTAGTGTGTTTGTTTTCATCCATAAGAGCTCAAATTTTGAACCAATTTTTAAATAATAAATCCTATTAATATATTTTTTGATTGGTAAAAGGCTGAGGCCATTAATATATAAAGTCAATAATAAAATACAATAATCCTATTAATA
Source organism: Cunninghamia lanceolata (assembly GCA_027924645.1). NCBI lineage: Eukaryota > Viridiplantae > Streptophyta > Pinopsida > Cupressales > Cupressaceae > Cunninghamia > Cunninghamia lanceolata. The sequence goes on from BSBN01000072.1 coordinate 35,086,872, forward strand.
TTAATATAAAGATTATATTAAATTAAATAAACATAAATATAAATATATTATAATGATAATTCAATTTATTTGTTTAATCATTAATTTAATATAAATATTATTACTAATATATTATTAATTATATTATTATATTGATATTTAAAACAAGTGCCACACAGTGGCCTTGTAGTGTTGTTATTATAGTATTTATTTAGTTGTAATTTTTTTTTGTTGATTAGCTATTGGTTGTATATAGTATTTGTTTAGTTATATTTTTTTTATTGATTAAGTATTGGTTGTATAGACAAATTGCATTCCAATAATTGAAAAATTAATTTTTGAAGAGTGTTGAAATGTCTTGGGTAAATAAAATTGAAATCTCAAAAATAATCTAATTTGGTAAAAATAAAATAGGAGTAAAATATTTCCTTAACTATAAAACTAAACTTTACAAAGCCTATTAAATAACACAAATATTTCCTTAACTATAAAACTAAACATTACAAATCCTCCATATTTGTATTATGTGAAGAGCTTTGGCCCTAGTTGAGTGCAAAGAGATTTGAAATGTCTGCTTAATATAAAAATGTAATAATATTAATACTATGATAATTTAAAATACATTAAAATATTGTATGTTTGGAGAATAAAACAAGTGCCAGGTAGTGGCCAGTACTTGCCTTGTAGTGTTGTTATTATAGTATTTGTTTAGTTGTATTTTTTTTTATTAGCTATTGGTTGTATATAGTATTTGTTTAGTTGTAATGTTTTTTGTTGATTAGGTATTTGGTTGTATAGATAAATTGCATTCCAATAATTGAAAAATTAATTTTTGAAGATCAAAATGTCTTGGGTAAATAAAATTGAAATATCAGAAAATGATCGAATTTGGTAAAAATAAAATAGGACTAAAATATTTCCTTAACTATAAAACTAAACTTTATAAATCCTATTAAATAACACAAATATTTCCTTAAAATGTAATTTACTAATACTTTTATAATTTAAAATGCATTAAAATATTGTAGGTTTTTAACTTTTGACTAAAGAGTAAATAAAATTGAAATCCCAAAATAATCTAATTTCATAAAATAAAATGTGTAGAACCCTAACCCTAGTTGGTTGCGGAGAGATTTGAAATGTCTACTTAAGATATTAAAATGTAATAATATTGACACAATATAATAACAATAACATATTCATATTTAGATCACTACGGTATTTTATTTGAGTCACTTAAATTTTTGTTTAAGTAATAATAGTAAGTACTTTTAGAGAACATGATTTTAATTATTTTAATTAATCTAATATTGTGGTTTATAAAGAATTGTTTATCATTTCAAATTTCAAATTTGTAACAAACCTGCATAGTATAGATATTTGAAATGTTTGTTTTAAGATATTAAAATGTAATAATATTAGTACTTTTATAATTTAAAATGCATTAAAATATTGTATGTTTGAAGAATAAAATAAAAAATGTAATAACATGGTGAAATATTCTCTCTGCATTTATAGCTTTTTGTTGCACTCCGACAATCCATAGAGAAGAGGTCATTTCTTTTCAAGCAATTTTTTATGACGATTATCAATTCAAAGACATACCTTAGTATAATTAAAATTATATATAAACCAAAAAAGAAATTGCAAATATTAAAAAAAAAGAAAAAAAAGAAAAACTATGAAGAAAAAGATATCCTAGCATATTTTAGATATATTTTTTAAAATATAAATAAAAAAACTATGAAGAAAAAGATATCCCTGCATAATTTAGATGTATTTTTTAAAATATAAATATACTATTATATATACAATGAATCAAAATTAAATGTTATTTGTATTATAATTTTTTTTTGTTTAATAACCAAAATTTAGGCAAGAATTTAGCCATTGCTCTACAAGAGCAAAGATTCTTTTCCCAGGAAAAATTTAAATATGTTTACCATGAAAAACAATACAAATTTAAATATGTTCAACATGAAAAATAATACTCTATTTTGATTGGTTTACTTTAGATAGAGTAATCACTAATAAAAAGATTAAAAAAAATAGTAAAAAAGAAGTTGACCCAACTGAACAGCAAGCTGATAATGAAAGTTTTCCACTGTCCATAATGTTAGAAATTGTATGTTTCTAGATTTAACTGTGTTAGATATTTTTCCTCAATCAGACAGTGAACCGTCATAGGAAATAGAGAACAAAAGAAGAAAACCAATATCACAATGATTTGATACTGCTTTTTTTTATCATCATGTTCACCCAATAAAAAAATGTTATTTTATTTATATAATTTATCCTCCCGTTTTATCTCAATCTCAACATATTTTTTTCTTTATGCCATCTGTTTTGCAGTTTATGCTAAGGTTTAAAACTAAAAATAGAAAGAAGTGACTTAAGCCAAAAGCAACAACACACTCAAACTTCCACTGATCAACGCACCCACTGCAATTCTAAATCAGTTTTAGCTGGTGAAGATTACATTATTGCGATCTAGATGACATCACCGGAATTTTAAAAAAAAATCCCGAAACTGTCTCGTTTTGTTTACCTCTTGTATTCTTTGGACTTCTTCGAATCTTTTGGCCTTCTTTTGCCTGTTATTCCACCCACTTTCGCTTCGGCCTGCTATTCCACTCAATTATGTTTTACTTTCCGTACATTCCACGCAATTTCCATGGCGTAGAGCTGTTTGCACTAAGGAAAATAATTTGATAGGAGAAAGCTTTAAGCAGAATAGACAGGGATGTGAACTCTCATGATGGGTCGTAATGTTTCAAGGTTGTGACCAGCTATAATATTCTAAAATTTGTCAATCTCTTTTTAAGCATAATGGAAGTGGGTATGATATTTTAAACTTGTGTGTAAATTTATACTATTTTAAATTTGTGAAAGGAGATTCGTTACATTTTTCTAAAAGAATATGGAAGAACTTGTACACAACAAAAATAACTTATAATAATTTAAGCTTGTGAAAACAGAGATTTTTGGTTTTGTTCCAAAAGAATATGGAAATAGGCATAATATTTTAACTTTATAAATAGCCACAATAATATATAATTACGCAGAAGGCCTTCCCTTTGTGAAAGAGAGGGCTGACTTTCTGGATCTACGGTTTTAATTGCTGCAGAGGCGTGCAAGACAATTGCACTGCCTTCAATCGTTAGATTTCGCGGATAGCTGTTTTCCATCTCGCCGGAAAATTTTCAATAAAGTCGTCGATCGTTCTCACGCCGGGAAAAAATCGTGTCACAAACAGTGACATGTCCTTTAAATTGCCCCCTCGGGATACTCTAGGATTTCTTTTTTTTTTTTTCGAAGGAAAGGGAAACCGTTGAAAGCAAATAACTCAACGAGCATATCAAATTGCAAGAATATGCTTGCAAGGCCGTGGAGGAAATTATTTTTTTAAAGGGTGTTTGGATTAGTTCTTTGTTTTAATCCGTTTGATTAAGCACCAAAAACTGAAACCCCATTTCTGTCTTATTAAACGTTCTGCTACAGTTGGACTTGGGAGTTTTTAAAAAAGAAAATCAAGTTTTTTCTTTTCTTTTTGTGGCATTCTTTTTATTTTTGGAAATAATAGAATTTTTGAAATTGACAATTCATTAATTTTAGAAGACTTTTCTATTGGCTTCAAATTTTAGAGAGAATTTGCATTAAGAAAGAGAACAGAAATAGACAATAGATTGGGCATTTGTAAATTACATAATTCCATTCAACAATGCGTGTTTATTAGAGAATCCATCTACTAACAAAATAATGGGTATTTAATAATAACCTAAAAATTAGGACATCAACTTGTAAAATTAATTTATAAGGTCACATTAGAGAATCCATCTACTAACACTAAACAATGGACATTTAATAATAACCTAAAAATTATTGCAATGAATTCAATTGTAGATGGGGGAGGGACATCAACCTGCAAAATCAATTTATCTTAGATGAAGGTCACGGAGGAGAAAAAGTAATCAATTGGTAATATTGGTTTTATTACAAACATGGGATGATATATATCTGTAGACACTTAAAAGAATTTTTACATAAATATTTAAAGTCAAAATTACAAGTATTGTAATTTTTTTCACAAACATCAGTAGGACAAGAACAACATGGTTCCATTAATTCACATCACAAGATAACAATCCAATTTCAAATTGCAGCTAATTTTGCCTTATAAAAGACTTAAAAATAGTGCGTGTTCACACATAGTCCTGTAACAAGTGTTTAATTGATAAAGAATTAGCTATTATAAAAGACTTGCAAATAGTGAATGCTCACACATGGTCCTCTAACAAGTGTTTAACAAGTAAAACTTACCAGTTTCTATTGCAAATTCTTGAGCTTAAAAACATTTAGTGAAATTTAATTGCTTAAATAAAAAAGCATGATAGTAAAATTTAGCATTTTTCTTCTTCTTCTAAGTGTTAGTGTCAAAAAGAGAATAATGGTTTTCAGATGCTTTTCGAATAGTTTCCACTAACTACCATAACAATTTATTATAGGTAAGAATATTGGCCATTCTTGAAACAAAATCTTGTATGTTTCCAGTGTAGAAGGGAAGAGAGAATTGGAAATTTGCCACACAATCAAACTACCATGACCTAAAAAGTATATAAACGAAGATTTTGATGCCTATAGATGAAAGAGAGTATGTCAGGCATTTATAATAGTTTAGATGCACATTTGAGACACCTCATATGATAATGAAATTTAAGTGTTTAAGCCAATACATGTCTTTCATTCAACATATAAAGAATTCAGACATAGTCACTATTGTTGGCATTGTTATATGATTGGGTAGGAGAATGTTGGATGGTCAATCTGTCCGTTGTAGTTCACTCTAATTGAAATCATAAAATTTTAATTTATATCTCTTAAACCCATGCTTATTATTAAGCATACCTAGATATCATTCGAAGCCACTTGATTTAAATTAGATGTTGACCCTTAAGCTGTTCAAATTGTAGTCTCAATGGGAAGTAAAGTGAAATGGTACATTTGGACTTCTTTGGTTGCCATCTCCTTAACATAAGACCATAGTTATTGTTCAAGCCCAATTATTTGCAATGATTGGAACTCTGCAACACTATAAATCAAATCTTCAGTAAATCTCATGAACACATGTTAACATGGATGAATAGCCTCTATAATGGAATTGCCTTGTGAAAATATTTTGCGAATGTCATGGAAAAATGAATCACCATATTTGACACACAAGTCTTGGAAGGGTTGAACAAATAGATGCCATTACTTATCAAAATACTAGTCAAAACAGGTATAGATTTATTGTTATGTAATTAATTATGTAATATTAAAACATTAATTCTTAATATTTATAAACTGACTTTAAAAATATACTTAAATGTTACTTTCAATTTCCTACTGACTTGAACCTCCTCTAGGTGCAAGTGCTGGTTATTATGGTTTGGTAGGTAATCCAATAGGTTTTTTTCACTTTTTTAAATAGAACTTTACTAAAAGTAGTTACCACTAATATACATATTTTTAATTTGGGAAGCAGTTCCCATAAGAATTTTTTATTAGTACATGCCTTCGGCTGGTACTATTGCAATGAGTTCACACTTATCTAGTTATTAATCTATTGATTGTAACCCAATCAAAAGATAGGATTATTTTTCTTGTCAAATAAATTTGATTTAAATTTGTACTTTTCCTATGTCATAAATTTTTAACAAAATTTTTTTTAGAAACAATTTATTTGTATTGTCATTGGTTGAAAAAAAATGACCTCTTCTCTGCGGAAGATTGTCAGGAGAGTGCAACAAAAAGCTATAAATGCGGAGAGAATTTTAGTTTGAGGGGAGCATGTGGCAAGTAATCAAATTATGAACACAAATTTTGTCTCCAACTAGTTAAGTCATGCCTAAATGGATGACGATTAATTTTTTGCTTCATTAGCTAAAAGTAATTTAATTTTAATTTATTTTTTGCTTCATTAGCTAAAAGTAATTTAATTTTAATTTAGTTTTTAGGGATCTACACATTTTATTTTATGTAATTAGATTATTTTAGGGATTTCAATTTTATTTACTCAAAAGTTAAAAATCTTGTATTTCAATTTTATTCAGTTAAAACTTAAAAATCTACAGTATCATGAATTTAATTACATTTTTTATTTTATTCTTCAAACTTAAAATATTTTAATGCAATTTAAATTATAAAAGTATCTTGGATTTCAATTTTATTTAGTTAAAATTTTAAAATCTACATTATCATGAATTTAATTACATTTTTTATTTTATTCTTCAAACTTAAAATATTTTAATACATAGGAAACAACTTTCTATTATATTAAATATACACCCTAATAGTTTTTTTATAAAATAATAGTGACATGAGTTTAAAGACTATTTTGTTACTTTGCTTGTATTTAATTAAATCTTTCTAGTATAAATATTAAATTGAAATTAACGAATTTAATTTATTAGTTACAAACTTACAAACCTAAATCAAAACCTATTCGTAACGCGTTCAACTACCCAAACCGCTTTTACTCTAAAATTTTATAAATACCCTACATTTCCCAAATCAAAATTATGACGAGGACAATCTACCGAGTTATGCAGGTTTTGGTACATTTAGTGTTGTGAAAAAATTTGAATTTTTTTAAAATTGTTTTTTTAGTTCACGGGCCTTTTAGCCCCTTTATCCAGTAGTATCATTGTCTTTGCTATAACTCTTTTACAGTTTATAGTATATTAAATTAGATTTTATCTATTCCTTGTGCTCGTGCAGGATTTAATTAAATCTTTCTAGTATAAATATTAAATTGAAATTAACGAATTTAATTTATTAGTTACAAACTTACAAACCTAAATCAAAACCTATTCGTAACGCGTTCAACTACCCAAACCGCTTTTACTCCAAAATTTTATAAATACCCTACATTTCCCAAATCAAAATTATGACGAGGACAATCTACTGAGTTATGCAGGTTTTGGTACATTTAGTGTTGTGAAAAAATTTGAATTTTTTTAAAATTGTTTTTTTAGTTCACGGGCCTTTTAGCCCTTTTATCCAGTAGTATCATTGTCTTTGTTATAACTCTTTTACAGTTTATAGTTTATTAAATTAGATTTTATCTATTCCTTGTGCTCGTGCAGGTTTTTCAATTGATTTGGGTTGGTGTTGTGGTTGTTATTTACTTCATTGGCTCAACAGTTTCTTGATCAATAAATCTTCAATCCATGGGTTGTTACTTTGTGCTGTTTATTTTAAAATATCAAACTTTAATATTGGTGGCCTTGGTTTTTGTTTTTAATCTTGACATTTAAATATTTAGGGTTTTTGAATGCTTCAAATAACAAATCCTAAGCCGATAGTCATTTGTATGTGAACATTATCAAATCCTAAGCCAATAGTCATTTGTATGTGAACATTATAGTGCTTTGAAAATTTTCTCTTGCCATAAAACAAATTCACTCCGGATAATGAGCTTGTGCTATGGAAACTATAAGCAGGCCTATTCTTAACTAGTTATTAATAATTCTTTTTGCAACCAATGAGAACTAGCTATTACTATTGTATAGATGCAAATAGTTATTAATAATTCGTTTCTTAACCAATGAGAACTGGCTATTTCTATTGTATAGATGCAAATATAATAACAAACTAAAAAATTATTTTTCTTTTACATGATAAGGGTGATTAATGCACATCCATTACAATAATCATGGTAATATTGCCTTATGGAAAGGGAGTGGCAGTTAATATATTATTTTATTTATGTTTAATAATATTTTATAACTATATTTTATTAGGGTTTTATCAAATCAAATAAAAAATAGGAAAAGTAGAGGATAAGGAAGTGCATTATATTTTTTGAGATTTTACTAACCATATTTAGGAACATGGCATCACTTCATTTAAATATTTTCTATCACACTAGATTTTTAACTATTGAAATCCCCAAAATAAAAGTATTTTTCATGACACTCTAGATTTTTAACTCTTGAGTAATCCCAAAAATAACCTAATTTCATAAAATAAAATAACACTAAAAATTTTCTTTACAAATCATGCATATTTTTATTTATTGATTTCTTTTCATAGCTATTTTATAAAAGTATTATTAGGGTTTAAATTTGTTTTATAACTATACTTTAGTGTTCTACACATAAATAACCTAATTTCACTAGAATATTTCTTAACTATTCATTTGATCTTAACCATTGATGTAATGGAACTGAACCACATACTTTTATTAAATGAATGCACCCAAAATTATAACTAAACCACAATATTAGATTAATTAAAATAATATTCAATACTATATTATGTAATTATTCTTCAAACTTACAATATTTTAATGCATTTTAAATTGCAATAATATTCAATATTATTACATTTTAATATCTTAGGTAGACATTTCAAATCTATCCACACTATTTTTATATTATGTAATTATTCTTCAAACTTACAATATTTTAATGCATTTTGAATTGTAAAAGTTTAGTTTTATAGTTAGGAAATATTTTAGTCCTATTTTATTTTTACCAAATTAGATTATTTTTGAGATTTCAATTTTATTTACCTAGACATTTCAACACTCTTCAAAAATTAATTTTTTAATTATTGGAATGCAATTTGTCTATACAACCAATACCTAATCAACAAAAAAATTATAACTAAACAAATATTATATACAACCAATAGTTAATCAACAAAAAAAACAACAACTAAACAAACACTATAATAACAACACTACAAGGTAGTATAATAACAACACTACGAGGCAGGTACTAGCCATTACGTGGCACTTGTTTTATTTTGCAATTGTTGTCTTACTATTTGTCAATGGATTGGGCTAAGACTTCGAATCAGAACTCTGCTATGTTTCTTTTAGATTTTGAGAAAGCCTATGACCGCATTGAATGGGAATTCATCTTTTCTATTCTTCAGGCATTTGGATTCCCTAATGAATTTGTTAGGTATATTCAAGTCTTGCTTAAGGATTCATCTGCTAGAATTGAAATTAATGGTTTTCTATCTAAACCTATACCTCTGTCCCGGTCCATTCGACATGGATGTCCCCTTGCTCCTGCTCTCTTTGTCATCGCTTCTGATGCCTTGTACTATATCCTCAGAGATAACACTTTCTCCCAAAGTTAATGGGATTTCTCTCCCTGATAATTTTGAGCTTCTTAATATCCAATTTGTAGATGATACTTCGCTTTTCCTTGAACTATATTGTATTAATATTCAGCATCTTAATCTTAAACTTGATCTGTTTGAGACCATTTCTGGAGCTCGCATATCCAAATCCAAATCTGTTATGCTTGGTTGGAAAGAGGAGTCCCCTGATTGGTTTCTCCAGTTTGGATACTCATGGGGTGGACCTAATAAGATTGTTAGATATTTGGGGGTTCCCTTTTCCATCTCCCTATCTCTCAAAGATCTGTGGATTTGGATTAAGGATAAAATTGTTAAGAAGCTCTACAAGTGGGATAATAGGGTGCTGTCGCTTGCTGGTAGAGTGCAGGTGTGTCAGAAAATCTTGTCATCCTATAGTATATACTACTCCTCTGTCTGGATGTTCAGTAACTACCAAGTGTTTGAGATTCAGAAAGCCATTAGGAGATTCTTATGGTCTGATGGCAAAGGTCACAGGAAGAAACATGCTATTAAATGGAGTTGGTGTCATGTTGCCAAGAACTCTGGTGGCTAAGGCCTAAAAGACCTTAGGATCCAAGGAATTTCCCTTGCTGCTAAGTGGATTTTTTAGGCTCTTGATGGTCAGGAACCTTGGAAGATTCTTCTTAGAAACAACATTCAGTCCAGTTATCCTAAGCAGGCCAAACATTGGAAAAATCTTCCTTTCGCTGATCTGGTTGCTGGGTCCTTCCCTGTCTCTGTCTAAGGTTCCCTAGTTTTCAAGTCTATCTAGAAAGCCTGGGAGCTTGTGAGGGGTTTTATCTATAATTCTAACTTTGCTAGCAATAAGTCTATTCACGGTGAGCATTCTATATGATGGAATCTGCAACATAATGGTAAGCCTCTTGCCATGACTCAAGGTTGTTCTGCAAAATTTTGGAATAGCCTTGGTATCAAGAGCTTTATTGACATTTTGGAGAATGATAACCTTGCTAGTTGGCAGGATATTAGAATCAAGTTCGATCTTCCTGTCTCCCATAAATGTACGTATAATGTGGTTGCCAATGCCTGCCGCAATCTTAATCTCCCCTGCAGGTGTGATGTGGACTCTCATAGGTTTCTGAATTTCCGTTGGGATGATGGATCTCTCCTACATAAAATTAAAGCTAAAGATATATATAAGGTGCTTAATAAAGACAACTCTGTTATTTCTCACCTTAATACCACTTGGTATATGAACTTGAACTCTCTTGAATGGCAAAAAATTCTTGACAAATTTTGGAAATCGCATATTCCCCCCAAAATCTTACATTTTAAATGGCAGCTTCTTCTTGATAGACTTCTTGTTAAAAATCATGTTGGTGATACTGAATTTTGTACTATTTGCAGGGTTCTAAAAATTTAAGGCATATATTTTTTACTTGTCAATTTGCTAGGATTATATGGAAGTTTTTTGGAATCTCTATAGCTGATCATGTTCCTGTTTTAGATACCATTCTTGGCAACATATCTGGTCTTAAAAAGGATGCTAATTTTTTCTGGAACATTCTCTCCTCTCATATTCTTTGGTTTATTTGGAAATGTAGAAATGAGGACAAATTTCAAGATGGTGGTAGATCCCTTACTTTGTTTCATTTGAAACTCATACGTTTTAAGATTGTCTCACAGATTTGCTGCATTATGAAGCTCGAGATGGACAAGCTGAAAAGATTCCTCCATGATGGGCTCGCTACGATGTTCATTTATGAGATGAAGCATGGGCTGGAATTGGCCAGCATTATTGATAACCAGACTGCTTTTGGAAAAGCTCTTAAGGAGCTGCTCAAGGAAATACGTGAGAATAGAGGCCCCTTTTCTGATAGACTTGACTTCCTTGCTCAACTTCTCGAGTGGAAGAAAGTCGTGTGGATGGAAGGAGAGCTAGGATGGACAGCTTGGTTCGATGATCATGATGATGTTCTGGAATAGTTTTATTTGTCTCCTCTTTTTGTAATCTTGTTAGAACTGCTACTTAATGTGTTAGTTGGTTGATTTTGGCTGATAGTTGGACTTTGAACTTGGTGGTTGAGGCTCACCTCCCCCCCCTCTTTTGATACTGTACCTCTTTTGTTCTCTCGATTATTTAATTTAAAAAAATGTCTATTTGAAATTTAGAATTATGAAATACTTTTTAATGAAAAATTTATATATTAAAATAAAAATATTAAAATATACACTAAAATATTTTTAAAAAAATATGATATCACATGCCAATGTCAAACTAACTTAGTTAAAGAAATAATAATAATAATAATAATAATAAATTCTACCAAACATTTTATAACTATTTAAATTTACTATCTATATGTTAACTAGGTTCATAATATATATAATTTAATATATTTATGTAATCATGTAAATAAAAGTATAAATACATCTATAGAAAGATATAATATAGAGGGTGATCGTTCTCTATATGTATATATATATATATATATATATATATATAGATATATATATATATATATATATATATATATATATATATATATATATATATATATATATATATATATATATATATATATATATATATATATATATATATATATATATATATATTCATGTAGATAAAAGTATAAATAAATCTATAGAAAGATATTAACCTAGGACAAGAGTGTGCCATTTCTCAATATGTACAATTATATTAAAGAGTTTCCATCAAAATGGCCCAATATTAAATGGAAATTAATAGTGCTACAGTGTAATGTCATTCAAAAAATGGCCTATTGACTTTATCTATACAAAATGTATGTCTATTTTTTTAGGTAATGCTACATAATTACCTTGTTCTCTAATTTAATATCCATGGTAATATCTGTAGTCCTATACAATCATTATATTTATATAATAAGTATGCAATCATTCATTGATTATATTGTATTTAATTTTAAAAATATTTAATTTTCATATTTATAGATATTTTAACATACAATATTGTATATTTAATATTTATATATATTTGTTATTAATTTAATATTTATTTTATATAAAATAAATATATAATCAAATAACAAATATATAAATATTTAATATATTATAATTAATGTAAATATACACTTTAATAATATGATATTATTATAGAAATAATTTAATAATCTATGTTATATAAATATATTATATATTAATTATATAATTATTATATTATTATTTCATATATAAAGCATATATAACTAAATAATAAAAATCTATAAATATTAAATATATAGTATATTTAATCTATATATATAGTTTTACAATTATATAATATTATACTAAAATATATGTACATATAATATATTTTCGCGTTGGATAATAGTATGTCTCTCTTTCAATGTTAAGAGGAGTGGTCTTTCATATGCAATAAGTTTTTGAACTCAATTTGACAAGAACAAAGGGTTCCTAAGAGAGCTCTATGGAGAAATCCTCGTAGAATGAAGAAGAAAAAGAAACTTTGTCTCTATCTTTTTATATTTCTAATTTGCATTTTCCTCTAATAATCTTTTAACATAATTAATGAAGCAAAGATTGGAAATATAAGTTCTAAAAGAAGTAAAAATAATAAACAAATTAAAAACCTTATCTAATTATTGAACTATGAATCAAACTTAATCTATTGGCATATACAATTTTATAATATAATATTTTATAGAAATAATTTAATAATTATTAATGAAGAATTGACATGTATAAAAGTTGTAGCATGTGATTATAAACACATAAACGCCATTAGAAGGGTGAGAGGTTGTATGGGCCTTAGGAGGACTTGACCTCAGAGAGTATCAACATTCAAGAACATTTAATCAAAATAGTATTTGCATAGTCACAAGGTTGTATGTGAAACTAAAGCAAAGCAAGTATGGGTAACATGAAAACAATGGCATAATGTAATTTAAGACTCCCAAAGGTGAGAAACAAGTGCAAATAGGAGAAGTGAGAAAGAAGATACACTAGGTCAATTGCAAGGAGGTCAATCCAACAAACATTTTGTAACTTAGTGTATATTCAATGAAAAATGACATGTCCTATACAATTTCCAAGTTCCTCCCTTAGCACTCTCTTAGTACAATTGTGAATGACATGTTATATGTTGTAGTTACAAATGTTGGAAAAAAAATATTGAGGGAGAGGGAGAGGGAGATAATAGAGAGAGAGAGAGAGAGATAGATAAAAAGAAGGGCCCATTTCTACCATCGAAAAATTGTATCAGTATCAACTTTAGAGGTACAAGGCAACATAGCTTAACACTGAAAATGCTTTGGGAAAATTAATTATCCACCATATGACCTACATATCAACTTGTATTGAGGTCCTTGTCGATCCATCAACAAGAAAGGACATTGCCCATCATTTTCTTGAAAAGAAGTAATGAAGCTTTATAACATGAAACCTACGCTACTTAGAGAGCAATTAAACAACTTCCATTTTGTCAACCTAAATCTAATGGGTGGCACTTGGAGCCTAAACTTCAAAGCCACAATTTAGAGTCAATACCATAGAAAAAGGTTACTAGTGTAGGTGCATAAATCAAAATTGTAGGTGTAGGATTGAACTTGGACCAGACACATGTCACCTTTTATTTTATTGAGGTGTCACAATTTTAGATTTAATAGTAATGAGCATAATTACATCACTAAATATAGCAAAGCATCTTCCTACCACAAATGAAACTAAATATTTTTACCTTCTTTATCAATTTAATAACATGTATTTTTATATTGTTTCTAAACTATATTTTTAAGTTAATCTAATTATATTACTTACTTTATTGGTTTTATTTACTGGCCCGGCATACAATAAACATGGTACTTTAACTATTAGTCTCTCTCCCTCTCTCTCTATATATATATATCAAGTTTGGAATGCTAGCACAAAATGGCCAATCAAAAGTTAGTCTCTCTTTTCTTTATCTCTCTTTCCCTTTATATCTCTTATCTTTATATTTCTCTACTACTCTATCTCTATTTTCTAATTCCTCTCTCTCTAGATCAATCTTCCCCTCTCCCTCTTGATCTCTCTACCTATCTCTCTCTATGTCTTTGTTGAAGTAATATCGTAGCTACATAACCGGTAGTATAACCGCTAAGTAGAGATTAAACAAAATGTAATACTAATGCTAACATTCCCCCCCTTATTACATTGTTCCTACAAAAGTACCAAGGGACCCCCCTGAATGCTAACATACTCAACAAAGCTGATTACATAATATGAATACATATTTTATAGAAGATCTTCTCCCAAAGAACAAATCCTGAACCAAGCGGGGCTCCATCATACTATCTCATCTACCCTCAGAAAGGCATAGCTTCAAGCTATGTTCTTGAGCTCTTTAGTCCCAAACTCTCAAATCATAGAGTCTTGAATTATTCGATAATGACCCCTAAGAGATACGACAGATCTCTGTCATTATCTAGTGACTGCGAAAGGGTATAATTCTCGATCATATACTCTTGAAGCTTGCTGGACAACAATCCATATTGAGCTCAACACCAAATCCCAAACCTGTCTCCAAAACAAAATCTTCACAAAACATATATTCTTCAAATCCGTCAGCATCAACAAAGAAAAGCAAAACAACCAAAACCAAAAATGCTTCTCATGCAAAGCATCATCTCAAAGCGAGAAGCTAACTTGAGATGATGGAAAATCCTCCATCCTTCGATGCCGCCTTCCTCCAATGTGATGTGGTTACACTCTATCCATTTGCATTAGACTCTTCAATAGCACAAGTATGCAAGTCTCTCAAATTTCTATCATGGATAGCATGGATGGAATCGGGAATACAAACATAATGTGTGGTCATGTTGAAATGTTAAAAAAAATGATGTCGATTTCGATCAATAATGGACCTATACACTAGTCAACCTTACACCTCCAAGATAGTATTAAACATTCATCAAATTAAGCCTTCAATAATTTTTACCTTATTACTCCAAATAAAATCATAGCATTTCAAATAGTTCTTAGCACAAAATTTATGCTCTTAGATCATTGTGAGTTTTGAACTTGTAACCTGTGATCACTTAAAATAGTTATATATCTTTCACCAATTGATCTATTTGCTGGTTTCTTCTCCTCTACTTACTTTACCATACACCCTTTTTATCTTGTATTTTATGCCAAGAAAGTGCTTTCAAAATGCCTTTAGATCAAAACACCTCATTTGCTTTAAAAAAATACCTTTTTGTCTTTCCACTGTTCTCTCTTTTAGGCAAGAGATTTCCAATGGTTTGCCTCAACTTTTTTGTTAATCTCAAGTCCCTGGTGCGCCTCGTATTCTCCACCACTGTTTCGTCTGTCATTTCCACCTTCAAATGGATGTGAAAGTCCTGTAACTGAGATACGGTAGAATCTTCTACCTGTGGCTATTTCCCACCACCATTAACCATGCAAATTGCCAGCAAATAGTTACACATTCCAAAACTACTACAAATTACATTATGCACCTTCTATGGTTGTTTCAATTTCTTGTTACATAGGAGATGTATTGTATTAGGCAAAAAATATCTTCACTACAAGTGACCCCATAGTTTGGGTAGACAACTAATTTTGCATACCTCTCTATGTATTTTCTTAGGACTGCTTTGATGCCTTGTCACGTCCAAAATGTGACAGATGAATGGGAATCAACACTGGTCTATTCAAACCCTAGCCAGATTTAAGATCAATAGTAATGTTTTATCTAGCTTGCGTTAAACTCAAACCGTAGCGAATATCAATGACTCACAAAATAAGAGCATGTAGATATGTTCGATGCTTGGCTTTCACTTCATTTTCTGGTGACTATTGACAAATAGATCTCTTCACAGATCACACAACTTCTATAAATGCCTTTTATTCTCCCAAAAATAGCAAACCATAATGCTCTCCTTCAAACACCTTTAAACACACAAGCACCTTTGTGGTTGGCTCATTCACTTGATAGTTAATGGATCTACTCCTATATGGACTTGCTGCAAATGCACAAATTGTTTTAAGGCTTCTGCATGCTTCTATGGAGACTACATGCTAGAGGATATTATGGACAAACTTCTGGCGGATCAAGTGACTCCAAGACCATGGCATACTCAAATGCCATCAAAACATTCTCCACACTCAGTTCTCCCATTCAATGGATGAAATAAAATGATGCCTTCCTCACATTGCACAAGGCTCTAATACCAAATGAAGTAATATCTTTATTGCTTGATTTATTCGATGAACTACAGGAAACATATATACAGGGAGAAATGCAGTTAAGACCGATAGTATATGCAATTAAGAAGTTGTAACTACACAACTAGTAGTAAAACCGCTAAGCAGAGATTAAACAAAATGTAATACTAATGCTAACATTTGTCTCCCTCTCTATCTCTCTATTTATTTTTGCATTTCTCTTTATCTCCACTGAAGTGATCTCTATGTGTCTTTCTCTCCCTCTCTATCTCTCTATTTCTTTTTAAATCTGCTTTGCCCTAAGCATAGCTCCCTATGGACACATTCCAACAATATCTCTTATCTGTTTCTTTCTCTCTTGTACTATCTCTCTATTTAGGTCTCTATCAATTTTCTTCTCTCTCTACCTCTCTCTATATATCCCTCTATCTCTATCTCTCTTTCCACATCTCTTTCTATGTTCCTCTCTCGCTCTCACTTTCTTTGTTTATCTCTCTCTACCTCTCTATCTCCCTCTTTTACTCTCTATCTCTTCCCCTCTATCAATCTCCTTTTGTATTCTTCTCTCTTCCTCTATCACTCAATCTCTCTTATAGAAACACACATATGTATATCTCCTCTCCCCCTCTCACTTTTTCTCTTTCTCTCTCTTTCTCTCTCTTTATCTATCTATTTATCTCTCATCTTTAAATTGTTGGCACTAAATGAGTGAATGAAAGTTAGTCTTTCTTTCATCTATACCTCTCTATTTATTTATCTCTTTTTATTTTCTTTTTTCTCTCTCCCCTCTCTTCCTCTCTGTCTTTATCTATTCTTCTCTTTCTATCTCTATCGTCCTCTTTCTCTATATCTATATCCATCATTCTAAAGCATTCACAATGATATTGGATCATCAGATAAATATATTGTAGACCAATGGGAAGAAAATCTACCAGCTACCATCCATGGCATGTACATCATACACCTCTAGAACCATCAACTGATATTGATGATGAATCTCACTATCATAAAGAGTATGTGATGCAAGAAAATAGTCTTGACAAATGGAAAGTCTTATTAGGATTGTAGCCAAGTCTACCTTTTCAACTAAATGAGCTTGACATGCTTGGCCAACATGAGTTTGACTATAACCACATTTGGGGTACACCAAAATTCAACCCATTATTGCAAGTGTCAGTAGTTGATTTAATTGACTCTAATTGTCCAACACTTTAGGTCCCACATGTTGGGACTCACCCTACACTAGATAGTTTATCTATTGAACAATGGAAAGCCTATGATATAATTGTATCACACTCTTCTATCATGGAAATGCAATCACTGCTTAAATGATCATATAGGGAACTACAGATACAAAAAAATCACAATTGATAACAAATGTCAAATATGGCCTCAAGGAGCAACACCACATGGTCAATTACCATTGTTACTTCTCGCACCAATTGGAGTCACATCTTTCAACATACATGCATACATTATACATTATGCCCTTCACATTCTCATAAAAGAGGTGAACCCTTAAACTCTCTCACTCATTCTCTCTCTCTCTCTCTTTACCTCTCTCTCTCTCTCTATATATATATCTCTCTCTCCCTTTTTGTCTTTGTCTTTGTCTCTCTCTCTCTCTCTCTCTCTCTCTCTCTCTCTCTCTCTCTCTCTCTCTCTCTCTCTCTCTCTCTCTCTCCCTCTCTCTCTTTATCTCTCTCTCTCTCTATCCCTATGATATAATTGTATCACACTCTTCTAGCATGGAAATGCAAGCACTACTGAAAACTGATCATACATGGGAATTGCAGGTACCAAAAAATCACACTTGATAATAAACATCCAATTTTCCCTCACGAGAGTAACACCACATGGTCAATCACTATTGTTACCACTCCCAAGTCAACTGGAGTCACAACTTTCAACATACATGATGTCACAACATAGGAGACTAAAATTTAAACATTAAATAATATATAAAGTTAATGTAAGTGGATGAAAAATCAATCTGAAGCTACCACTTGTCCATCAAAACCTTGATCATGAACACAATGTCATTTGCTTAATGACCTATCAATTGACCTTGAATGTATTGCATATCTCTCTCTCCCTTTCTGTCTTTATCTTTGTCTCTCTCCCTCACTCTATCTCTCTCTCTATCCCTATGACATAATTGTATCACACTCTTATAGCATGGAAATGCAAGCATTGCTGAAAATGATCATACATGGAATTGCAAGTACCAGAAAATCACACTTAATAACAAACATTGAATTTTCCCTCACATATATTTTTTTGGGGTGTCACAATTTTAGATTTAATAGTAATGAGCATAATTACATCACTAAATATAACAAAGCATCTTCCTACCACAAATGAAACTAAATATTTTTACCTTCTTTATCAATTTAATAACACATATTTGTATACTTTTTCTAAACTAATTTTTAAAGTTAATCTAATTATATTACTTACTTTATTGGTTTTGTTTACCGAGGCATACCATAAACATGACACTTTAACTTCTACTACTCTATCTCTATTTTCTAATTCCTCTCTCTCTATCAATCTTCCCCTCTCCCTCTTGATCTCTCTACCTATCTCTCTCTATGTCTTTGTCTCCCTCTCTATCTCTCTATTTCATTTTAAATCTACATTGCCCTAAGCGTAGCTCTCAACTGGAGTCACAAATTTCAACATACATGATGTCACAACATAGGAGACTAAAATTAAAGCATTAAATAATATATAAAGTTAACGTAAGTGGATGAACAATCAATCTGAAGCTACCACTTGTCCATCAAAACCTTGATCATGAACACAATGTCATTTGCTTAATGACCTATCAATGGGGAAAACACTAGCAACATTCCAAGAGAGCACATATTTCATTCGATACATTCAATTTAATGAATGTATCTTTCATTGAGCCAAGGTTGTTGGAATGTATTGACAATAGGTTACATCAAGCATTTCCCAACCATAATCAATTTCCATTTCGTGCTTGTTCAATTATCCTCTTTGGTGATCTAGGAAGCTACCATTGGTGAAGGAAATTCCTATGTGTGCTAGAGCATTGTATGGGGTGACACTCTGACAAAGTTTCAACATAGTAATTACATTGAAAAAGATTTTCTATCAGGTCAGAGAAGAACCAACTCAAGTTACTTTTCATGCACTACTTTCAAATATAAGGAATCTAGAGCCAACACTTCTAGATTGGGATCTTCTAATGTCACGTTCTAATTCTTCACTTACCTCTATAGAAAAACAACTTGTTTTTCATGAATACATTTATTTGCAACAAATGAATTGGTTTAACTATATAATAAACATATGTTCGATTCATTAGCAATGCCCGTTGCAAGATGCAATGCAGTTTTTTTTGTTTCTACTATTTAGAACTTTTCAATGTACATTATGGAATTATCTGGAAACTAATATAGATAAGCTTCCTTATAATCTATTTAGGAGATTTAATTTTAAAATGTAATTACTATTATTAAAATTCTAAGAACAAATGTGGATGGTTAACTGTTAACTATAATTACTATTATAATTTTCATGTGACATAAAATTTTCTACAATAATTTTTGGCGTACCCATTGCACACTTAGGTGCGATTGCTAGTATTTTAAGTTTGTGAAAGGAGAGATTCTTGTCACTTTTCTTTTCTAAAGAAATATGGAAGTGGGCATAATATTCTAATCTTGTGAATAGACACAATAACCCATTATATTCTAAACTTGTGAAAGAAGAGATTCTATTACTTTTTTAAGAAAGAACATGGAAGTAGACATAATATTTCAAACTTGTGAACATTTACAATAACCTATAATATTCCAAGTTTTTGAAGAAAGAAATTTGTCACTTTTCTTTTTCCAAAAGAAAATGGAAATGGGAATAATATTCTAACATTGTCAACATCCAAAATAACCTATAATACTCTAAGCTTGTGAAAAAAACATTCTGTCACTTTTCTTTTATAAAGGAACATGAAAATGGGCACAATATTCTAAACTTGTGAATGGCCACAATAACCCATAATATTCCAAGCTTATGAAAGGAGAGATTTGTATACACCTAAAAGTGACATGACTCTATCCAAATAAATATTTTTAATATTTATTTAAGTCTATTTCCTCTATCAATAAATAAATAAATATATTTATTTATTTGATTTATTTTCCTCTAAGTTAATTAAATATCAAAATATTTAATTACCTCTTCTAAAGTCAAAATTAAATAAAATCCTTTATCTAATTTAATTCTTCCACACAATTAAATAATTTTTAAATTATTTAATTAAGTCATTTATTCCTCTAAATTTAAATAAATAAATCAAATTTATTTAAATCCTCTCAATCTCTAAAAATAAAATATAATCAAATATTTTATGTATACTTCTAAATCTTGCACAAACAATTAAATAAATTTATTTATTTAATTTGCTTTCTTATCTTCCAAATCTTCTAAAAATAAATCTTCCTTGTCATGCAAAAGCAAAAGTTGGGTTAACTGATTTAAAACAACCTTGTTTTTATCAACAACTCTTAAATTAGAATAAAACATTCTAATTTTGTGAAAGCAAATCTTATCTTTGTTATGAAAGTAGTTAACTCAAAGAAAATAGTTTTTCTATGACACTTGTCTTCTTTCTATTTGCGCACATTCTCTCAAGTCTTCTACACTATTGATCTTCTTATTTCTTCTACACTGTTGATCTTCTCCCTCACAACTCTATAAATACAACCCTTTTCTTCCATTTCAAGAACCCAGGCTTTTAAAAAAACTTACTCTGCAGAATCCATAGCGCGCCTTTGGCACCTCCACTACCATCCATTTGCTTGAGATCATCCTCATTGCTTTGAAGCTCATCTTCATTGCAATAAAGTATCGTAGTCATTTCTCCATCGCCATCTTGAAGAACAAAGCAAGGAAGTGTGCTTCCTAAGGGCAACTTTCATCACAAAAGGATCAATTGAGACTAGGCGAACAATGGAAGCAGCGAGGTAACAAGGTTTGTGTGAGGTTTTTGCTTTATTGTTCAATTTTGTTATTTTGTAATTTCTATTGATGTTCATTGGTTTATTAAAGGTTTTATGCTGTTAACAACAATTTCTGATAACAAGATTAATCACCTTTTTTTCAAAGAACATGAAAGAGGGCATAATATTTTAAACTTGTGAACAACCACTATAAACTGTAATATTCCAAACATGTGAAAAAAGAAATTTGTCACCTTTTCCCAAAAGAACTTAAAAATGGACATAATATTCTAACCTTGTGAACAACCACACAACCTATAATATTCTAAGCTTGTGAAAAGGAAAACTCTCAAATTTTTTTCCAAAAAAAACTAAAAATGAACATAATATTCTAACTTTGTGAACAATCACAGTAACCCACACTATTTCAAACTTGTGAAGGCAGAAGTTCCTCATCTTTTTTTCTAAAAAAAAAACTAAAGTAAACATAATATTTTAATCTTATGAATAGCCATAGTAACCCATATCATTCAAATCTTGTAAAAGGAGACTTGCCTTTATTATATATCTAGTGCTAATAATTTTTGACAGTTACTTAAAAATTTAAGTTATTTCTTTGCCACATACAATCAACATTTGAATTTACTAATTTTGAAATGATTTCTTTTATTGAAGAGATAAGATTTCTGTGCTCAACTTTACTCACCTTAAATAAGTGGTTATTGAAATATTTGGAACTTTATTCAATAATAATAAAATTTATTGAAAATTTCATAGGATATTCTTTAAAAAGTAGAATTTGACCTCAAAAGTATAGAGTTCTTGAGGGTTGAATGTATGATGGTTGTGTGGCACTAATACTAATAACAAGATTATCATCATATTTAAATTTTTTTCATAAAATAAGGATGGCATGAGATGAAATTTTTAGTAGAATAACCAAAAACAAAAATAAAAGTGGATGTCAGCACCATATTTAATATTCTTTTCATAAAATAAGGATGGCATGAGATGAAAAATTTAAGTGGGATAGCCAAAAACAAAAATAAAAATGGAGGCCATAGATATTGGTGGTGGGTAGGCTAAAGACAAGCCAACTATCACTATATTTTAAATATTTATGATACTATCACTATATTTTAAATATTTATGATATTGTAACTTTAATGTTTAAAAGGGTGAATATTACTATGGCTCTTATTGTTTACAAGTTTGACTAATAATGTATTTACTTTTAATTCAATGTAATTTTGATTTGAAATTATTATTACTTTATTTTAGAAGTTGTGTGGCTAGAGGTTATAATGGTGAAAAGTGTATACTTTACATTTTTATCTTTTATTTTACATTAGTGGGTGTTTTAAGTGTTTGGTTTTAGCATTGATTTTTATTGATTTGGCACACCCACTTATGGTAATTTCTTGTTGACCACTAGAAATGAAACTTAACCAATGTCTAGACATTTCACAAGTAACTCTTGGGACATAAATGACCTAGGTCAAATACCCACTATATATTTGACCCACATCTTCAAAATTTAAATTTATGTCTAAGCCCAATTTGATTCACTTTCATTAGTCATTATATGCCAACTCCCATGTCCAAACATTCAAATTACAAAAAATTCAATATCAAATGGATGGTAGGAGATCCAAGATGGAAGGCAGAAATTTGCAGTCATCTCCACCACTTAGAAACATTTCTAAAAGAAATGTGAATCCAAAATATTCCCACCAAGATAATAATCTAGACATCCAGGAGAATGATTCAGAACGAAATATTGCAATTCAGAACAAATTCACACCTCTGCATGATTCAAACGAGAACCTCAGTGGAGCAACTGATGATATTTTGGCAAGGTACAGACCCACTCCTCAAGAACAGCGAGATCATGATGCAAAGGTCATGAGGGATATTGATAGGAACCAAGCTGAACATGATTTCAAGATCTCATTTGACCAGG
Organism: Cunninghamia lanceolata; assembly: GCA_027924645.1. Taxonomy (NCBI): domain Eukaryota; kingdom Viridiplantae; phylum Streptophyta; class Pinopsida; order Cupressales; family Cupressaceae; genus Cunninghamia; species Cunninghamia lanceolata. The sequence goes on from BSBN01000072.1 coordinate 35,110,077, forward strand.
GAGAAGAGATAGGATATGAATTGTCAAATCAGGGAATGAATGACAATCTAGAATATCAGGAAATAAATAATCAAGACATGAGTGATGAGAAACAGGAAATACTCATGCTCAGGAAAGAACTTGAAAGGTACAAGATACAAGAGGAGAAGGAGTTATTGCAGCAAGAAATTCAACAGAGGAGAAATAAAGCCAAAACAGCTCCCCCTAAATATGTACCCCCGCATAGAGGGAATATTTCATGAAATACACAACAAAATACAAGTAGTGCTCAAAACTCACATGCTTCTGGAAGTCATCAGAACACTATTCCCCAAAACCCTAGACCACCTCCCATACATAATGCATCCCAACATATGGCAAATAATTACCCACCCCCTAGTCAACAATATTATAGGCCACAAAATCAACACATAAATCCCCATATGAACCAACATCAACAATATGCATATCATCAGCCACCAGGTGGATATAATTACTATCCCAATCCACCACCTCTCAATTTCCCTCCCCAAAACCTTGCTAATATATGCAGTCAATTTGATTTGACTGGATATCAGTTATATCCATATCCTATGGATAGTACTTGGAGAAACATGGTTCCCAAGTTTACTGGAAATAATGCAGTATCTGCAGAAGATCATATCAGAAGTTTTAATGCCTTTGTACAGGATATAGGTATGGATTGGGAAGACATTAGAATGAGGTTATTTATGATGTCCCTCACTGAAGATGCCAGAGATTGGTTTAATAGCTTGCCTGATGCATCAATCAATTCAATTACTGATTTCCATAACCAGTTTAAGGATCAGTATGGTAACCAATATGCTCCTGAGTTTGCACTGCATGAACTAATAAGTATACAGAAGTATCAAAACGAATCAGTGTTTGATTTTAACCTAAAGTTTTCCAAGTTACATAATAAGGTACCACATGGAGCCAAGTTATCTGACCAGGCAGCTCTGAGTATCTATATGAAAGCATTTGACCCCAAAACAGGATATGAACTTAGAAACAGGTGTCCTGCAACTTTGGCCGAAGCACAGAAAGTGGCCATAACTATTGAAAATAATAGGAAGGCTGCAGGGATGGTCAGTAAAAGGGATAATCATAGAAATCAGAATCCAAATGCTCAACAGATTAAACCAGAGGGTCAGCATAGGCATGAAAGACCTAGGTTACATGATATACCTTACAATACAAACTGGAAGGATGGAAGACCTATAGATAATAACAGAAAGAAACCATATGGAAAGGATACTCCTGATCCCCTGAAGAGAAACATGACACATATGGCAGAAAATAAACCTTGGTGTTTTGTATGTAACTTACCACATTTACCTGAATACTGTGAGGTAGCTAAATCAATACAGCAAGAGGAAATGCTGTACAACTATAATAGGGATAATCACACCATCAATATGATGCAAGATACACCATGTGTGGTAACAGACGATTATTCTTCTTCTTCAGAAGAAGGGTATGAGTATGATGTAGGGAACCAAAAGTATCATGTTAACATGGGAGAACAGCAGGTATTCTCAAACCAGGAAGATAGTTGTAACAACAAACCATATGGTCAATGGAGAAAACCTACTGAGGATGAAAGAGAAGCTCTCACAGTGGCTGCAGTAGCTCAAGCTCGAAACACTTATAACTTAAGGAATAGAACAACAAATGTTGGGCATGGAACTCCTGGGAGTGTATTCATAAAAGACCAGAATAACAAAGGGAATAATACAAAATCATCACCTAAAGAACCAGAAAAAGGGGATAAAAGTAAAATGAGAGAAAATCAAGAAAAAGAAAACACAAAAATAGAAAAGAATGACCAGATCATAACCCCTTCTTTTGACATTGCACAGGCAGTGTCTCAGGTGAAGATATCAGTCCCACTCCTAGAGATGATGAAAATAGATAAATATAGGAGTACAGTTGTCAAGATGATTTCTGATACACCTAATCCAAAACATAAAGGGTTTGAAAAAACAACAAATAATGTGCATCAGGAAAATTTTAAGATGCCTAAGGTTTACCTTGGTGACACACTTACAAAAAATCCCTCACAGGTAGATCCATTCTATACTACACTAGTAATCAAGAATAGAATAGTCAGGAATTGTATGATTGATTCAGGTGCTGCTATGAATATCATGCCTATAGCAGTGATGAAAGAATTGGGGATGTGGGTTGATACTACGTATGGCTAGTGTTATGCAATGGATAACAGATCTATTCCAGTAGTTGGTATTATGAAAGATGTAGAGATAAAACTTGCTTCACATCCTGAAGCAACATATAACATTGACATCACTGTGGTTGATATCCCACCGTATTATGGAATGCTATTATCAAGGCAGTGGGCTGCAATGGTGGGAGGCAATGTTCAATTAGATCTATCATATGCCACCATACCAGTAGGTGACAAGGAAATTAAGTTGTGCAGAGAACCAAGGTATGACAATATTATAGAAAGAATGGACCGGCATCAGGTGAATTTCTTTTGTGACACAGATTTAGGAGTTTTCAAAGTTGGAGAAACTACCCCAGAATTGCATAACACTGACCCAATACACACTGAATCTATGAAAAGAGAAAATGATTTGTGGAAAATGTATTTCGATGGTGCATGCAGCAAGATAGGAAATGGGGCCGGAGTAGTTTTTATCTCACCAGGAGGTAAAACGTTCAAATACTCTTTCTTATTGACATTTGAATGCACCAATAATGTAGCTGAGTATGAAGCCCTACTCATTGGCCTAAACATAGCCACCAAATACAAAATAAAAAAGTTGGCTGTCTATGGTGATTCTGAATTGGTCATCTCCCAAGTTAGAGAAAAATATTTATCTAAGAATAAAAGATTAAGACAGTACAGAAATGCAGTTTGGGATAGTGTTGAATTATTTGATGCTTTTTCAATCAGCTGGGTTGATAGGTCTAAAAACATCATGGCAGACTTTTTAGCAAACATTGCATTAAAGAGAGATGATGTAACATTAGGAGGGATCACAGAAGTAGAATTTAAAACTAGACCTACCATCCCTGATAATATACAGAACTGGCAAGTGTTTGATAGCGATGCTGATATAATCAATTTCTTACATTGTACTGATTATTATGAAAATCAAGAAATTGATTTCAGTGCATTTGTGGAGGAACACGATGGGAAAGAAACCCTTTTTGGCCAAGAAGTGGTTCAACTGAAGACAAATAAGATACCCAAAGGGCTTATTGCATTAGAAAAAGCGTTTGATGGGCATGATAGATACAAAAAGAAAGAAACACCAGTGATACCTGAGAACCTTGAGGAGGTGAATTTGGGGACTCAGACAACCCCAAAAAATGTATATATTGGAAGGAATCTTGACCAGAAAATCAGAAGTAGAATCATCAATTTACTAAGGAAGTACAGGAATGTGTTTGCTTGGTCATATGATGATCTAAAGGCATATAGAGAGGATCTATTTCAACATGAGATACCACTAAAGCCAGATGCAAAACCATTCAGACAGAAACAGAGACCGATTAATCCTACACTAGCCCCTAAAATGTTAGAGGAACTTACAAAGTTAAGGGATGGAGCCATAATCAAACCTATTAGACACTCTTCCTGGGTTTCAAACTTAGTGCCTGTCAGAAAAAAGAATGGTGACATTAGACTATGTGTGGATTTCAGAAACTTGAATAAATCTTCCCTCAAAGATAATTATCCTCTTCCCAATATGGAGGCAATATTGCAGAAAGTCACTGGGTGTGAATTGCTATCCATGATGGATGGTTTCTCTGGCTACAATCAAGTAAAAGTTAAGGAGTCTGAACAATTTAAGACGGCGTTCACCACTCCGTGGGGAACATATGTGTATTTGAGAATGCCATTTGGATTAACTAATGCTGGAGCAACATTCCAGAGAGCGATGGATGTAGCTTTTGCTGAATTGATCAATAAGATTATGATAGTATATCAAGACGACTTGACAGCATATTCTAAAAAGGCCGAAGATCATTGCACACATTTAGAACAAGTATTTATCAAAGCCCTAGAATATGGGATATCATTGAACCCTAAAAAATGCCATTTTGCAGTAACAGAAGGAAAATTGCTTGGTCATATAGTCTCGAAGGAAGGGGTTAAAATAGATCCTGAAAGGGTAAAAGCAATTGATCAAGTCCCTATTCCAAAAAATGTAAAAGCTATACAATCATTCTTTGGTCAGATAAATTTTGTCAGAAGATTTATACCAAATTTCACAGAAATTGTTTGTCCTATATCGAGAATGCTGAAGAAGAATTCAGAAATAAAATGGACAACAGAAACAGTGGAAGCATTTGGTAACATTAAGGAGGCTATCAAGCAAGCTCCAGTCTTAATATCCCCTGACTTCGGTAAACCGTTCCAACTTTTCTCATTTGCTTCCTACCATACAGTAGCAGCAGTATTGTTACAGAAAAACAATGATGGACATGAACAGCCTATCTCTTTCTTTAGCAAGTCCCTTGCTTTTCAAATACTCTTTTGACCAGAAAGTGCCTAAAGGTGAACTAACATTCATATATCAACATATTATGAATGTGATATCCTTTTTATAACATCATTTGGTGATAGAATGCACAGATTCTATTTCCAGTAACAATCAAATACATCAACATATATATATATATATATATTGCTGAACTAGTAAATGATAGAACATATACAATGAATTATCCAAAAGAGCAATTACCATATGAAAGAAGATTTCACACAGAAAACCAAATTTCAAATACTCAAATGCACAGATCTAAGTATGCAGCAATTGTTTCTCCTTTTCATTCATAGATGAAAAAATGTTTCAGATAGACATCATATATATTGTTAAGCAACAGCAGTTCAACTCAAAAAATTTCTATCTTCTTTTCTCTTCCTATCCTCTATATCAGTTTTAACAACTAAAAACATATATATAGTTGCCCTAATTATCTAATCAAGCAAACTAAACCCAGAGTTAAAGTAACTTTGACCCATACGGGATTTAGTTTTTACAAATTGATTTAAAGATTAAGTCTTTGAAAATATCATAACTAAAAAACTAAATAAAAGAAACTGAGTGAATTAGATCATGGTTGAGGCAATGGGTTTGAATCTCTAGATTTGTTGTGGACGGTTGGGGAGGCAAGTTGATCTTTCCACTCCTAAAATGCTGCAACAAACTCCTGAATTTTCAAGAAATTGGGAATGCCGATGTGCTTTACCCTTGTTTTCCAGACATCTTTCTCCCTCTGAATTTTCCCAAGCTTCTCCTTGTGTTTCGGAAGTGCGTCAATGCAAAGATAAAGAAGTGACTCCACCTTTGAAATCTGAGAGAAATCCTCAGTTAATATGTTGTCACTTTCTTTAACGAAGCTGATTTTCTCTTTAAAAGATTGAACTACTGTATCAATGTCCTCCTCCGGTTCCCCATCATCCTTTATATATTTTACATCAATACACTACAGATCATGTTGTAATGACTAGGTGAATTCAGTTATTTCCTTGATCATTTTCGTAAGCTCAAAATGCCCTTGCCGAGATACTGAATTTCTCCATTTAATGTTCTTCTTATTCACATACAGTAAATCCTCATCCAAACTGTTAAATTCTTTTCTGACAGAAATTTCACTATCCCATATTTTTGAACTTCATCAATTTGATTCATCACATTTGCCCACCTGCCCTCATCTTTTATCCAGGAAGCATTCAGTGCCTTGAGGTCATCAATGGTGGCTTTAGTTTGATCATATATATTCTTCAGCTCATGAATATATTCAGTACCTTTCTGCATAATACAATCCAACCATTCATCAAATACCTTAGTCACCATTGTGTTCCTATTAACCTTATCCAACATCTTCTGGTCAGCTGGTGACTTAGGATCAAAAGACAGAGAGAGTTGTGAAACCGGCTGTGGACTGGGGTTATGAATGGCATCAATATATTTTGCCATCGAATGCAGAGTCTGCTTCAATTCTTTTTTGTCTTTCTCATCCTTCTAGCTTCGACTAACTATCTTTTTGGTGGATGCCTCAAGATGATGAACATCCGCAGCTCTCGAAGCAGCCCCAAGATCTACTCTTTCAATCGTGAAATCTTGTACCGTGTGGTCTTGAACTTCTTCATCAGTCGTCGGCCTGGCTATTTCCGCACTCCAGTTCCTAGTACCTGGGTCAATACTTACCCTAGATGTCATTTTCAATTTCTTGGACTTAGGTGTTTTTCCCAAACATTTACTCACCATGTCTTCTAAAGGCAAAGAAAATGGAATTATCTTTCTTTTGTCACTGATCGAATTCTCTAGCCATTTGGGTGCATGGGCTGAGACTTCCTTTCCAGGGTTCAATTGATCAGGGGATACATCTGAAATCATCATTAGTTCAGGGGTCTCTAAAACAACCTCTAACTGTTGCTTTGTACTAACTTCCTCTGTTCTCGATGAACCAGATTCCTTATCACCCATGGCTTCCCCTGAATCCTCCTCAGAATTCAAATCTACAATTATTCTTTCAGAAACCTACTTCCTTCTCCTACTTTTGGTTCTTGATCTGGTGGCACGAGGGGGCAGAATAGTTGTGAGGGCTCTTTTAGATTCTTTGATGAAATGACTCCTTCTAGTTATTGACTTGGAAGTACCTACACCACAAATAGCAATAGGCTGGTTAGAGGAGCTTATTGGGAATGGTGATTCAATTATTGATGTGCATTTGTGGGAAGCTTTATTTTGAAACCCTTTCTGTTTCTATTCCCTCAACCATTTCTTGGTCCTCCTTATCACCAGGAGAGTTTTCACCTCAATCCTGTCTTCTTCCTCTTTACTCTAGTCAATTTCTGGAATAGGTGATTATTTTATTTGTTCAAACTGCAGGTCAATCACCTGTTCATCATTATCAAAAACTCCAGAAATATCCATATTTAGATTAAGGGTGATTATCTGTCCTAAAGAGAACTTGCACCACATTATTCTCCTGACCTCAAATTCATCTGAAGAGTCCTCCCAATAATCTTCCAATTTAGGAATATGTGAAAACCCTGTTCCAAAATCAAAATTATCCTTGACAAATCTTTTTCTATCAAATTGGGATTAGGGAGTGAAGAACTGAAAATTGAACTTTTTAAGGTTCACTTCTAAATTCAAAGCATCAAATTTTGACTGGCACGAGTAATGTCCAATTTCAATGGGGAAAGAAATACCAGGTCCTTTTTTTGTTAAGAACTTTTTATCTACATGCACTAACTGTCTACAAACTTCTATCAACACAAAATGGTCAAACACATACCTAGGTAACTTAACAGGTTCACCGTCAAATCCCCCAACTCTGATGTAAGTGAACTTGGAAAATTGAATAAAAAAACTACCATATATGATGACCAGCTGCATTTCTTCATTAGACATTCTCTTATTCAAAGTACTTGCCAGTTCATAAGTCATTCTCCCAGTAAAAACATTATTAACCCTTTTGTAATTCCCGTAACAGTTATGCATTTGCAATTGTGAATAATATTCATAAATCTTACTATCCTCAGCTAAGGATGAATGAGGTAGCCCCAACCATTGTCTTGTGGATGCCAGGCAATAGAAAAGGTATGAAGACATATAAAAATCTTTATTACCCAAGCAATTACTCAGACCCTAATGCAAATAGTCAGCTTCAATTTCTGCCCCGTCCAAATATTGTTCTCCTTGGAGGATAACATGTATGAAAAAGTACATCCAATCTTCCCAATGATATGCTTCTGTGCTACCCTTCAGCCTGTGTAGTAATACCACAATATCCCTCACTTCCTTGATCATGTGATCCCTTGTAAGTGGTTTAGGAAGCCTTGAGCCACCCTTCTAGAATTTCAGCAACCAGTTTCTTGCTATCACACTTCTGCAGTTTATTTTCTTAATTGAGAAATGTCCATAGGAAGAAGTAATATTAAGACTAGAATATGCCTCCTTAGGTGGTATTCTCATCACAGACATTAGGGTTTGTCTGTCGATATGAAACAATACACCACCATCCACATTTTTTATGCATCTATTTTGGGTTTCATACCTATTCATGCACTCCTGAACCAATTCGAGGCATTATACGGCCATGGGGAAGGCTACAGCTTCCACAAAACCACTTTCTACTATCTTCTTCATCATAGGAGTTGGTACAAGATTTCTATACCTTTCTCTAAATTCTTCTAAATCATATTGCACCAGTGAATTATCCCTGAATTCAGGATGAGAACAGGTAAGACCAGGGCCATGCTCATAACCAAGACAAGCACATTTCATAGCTACAGATTGAAAACTGCTTTGAACTATGAAAATAATGTTAGAAACTCAAAAGATTCTTCTTTCCAGCTAATGAAATGGAAACAGCATATGGGAAGAACAGAACTCACCTTCAAGATATCTAAAATTATTGCAAAATTTGAGCAACAAGAACCTTATACCTCCTGTGCTTTTCTCCTCTGCGTCGCACAGTATGTTCATTCACTAAATTGGGCTTGTTCTCTCTTAATAATGGTATTAACAGATCTAATAATTATTTCCTGAAACAATACGTGCCAAAAATGTTTGAAAAGACATGGATTCTAACATTTTCATTAATGGCAAGCATTATTCACGCATGACCATGATGTATAATAAATATCCACAACTTTCCAAAAATTAGAACTTTCTATGTCATAATGAGTTCCAGATATATTTTCTGCCAACTTTCCCACTAAAATTTGACTTAGAGAACCTCGGGGGAAAAGAGATTATAATCACTGAACCCTTGAACCATTGAACCATTTAACTTTTGGGATGTGGTTCAATGCGAAGGTTCAAAGACGCAAGGACTACACAGACCGACCAACAATCATGCGGCTTTGTAGAAGACTTTTACTTTGAAATAGTGATCTGTTGAACTTTGAACCATTGAACCATTGAACTTTTGGAGGTTCAAGCGGGAGGTTCAATGATACATTAAATTACACCAAGAAACTGAATGAACATGACTTATTACAAGGCACCGAATGTTGAACTTTGAACCGTGGAACTTTTGAACTATGAAAAAGCATTCAAGTTCAATGCGAGGACTCAAAGACATTTTAATTACACAAGAGACTAACAACTCACTTTGGGAAACTTTGAACTTATCGGGCCATTGAACTTTTGAACTTTGAGATTGGTTCAGGTTCAAAGGTTCAAACCTTAAGTAATTTCACACACAAAGACGATAGGTGGGTAAATTTTGAAGAATAAAGATATGATTTAGAAAACAAAGGTATGACCAATAAGACAAAACAACAAATCAACTCTTAGATAAGGAAATTTCATGAATAAATAAATAAGGGTGACTCAAAAGGTAACAGATTTGAAAGCTAGGGCAGAGTTCACTATCATGTGCTTTTCTAGATGATAGGGTCCATAATGTCTAGGGTTCTTCAAAGAAAGGCCTACAACAGAATTATGTTTTTGTTATACCAATCCTCCTAGTAAAGCTACAATTCAAATCCCTACTTTAAAAGTTGAAATAAATTAAATTAGACTTCAAATTTTGATTTTCAACCCTATCCATAAATCCTCAACCCTCAACACTTAAACCTTAAATCGTAAACCCTATCCCTAAACCCTAATCCCTCAACCCTAAATCCTTAAAGCCTCAACCCTTATCCACCCCTTTCCTCCCCTATCTACCTCACCCTTAGCCATCTAGGTCTCTCTCTTATCCCTAAAGCCTCAACCCTCAACCCTTAAACCTTAAATCCTAAACCCTATCCCTAAACCCTATCCCTAATCCCTCTCCCCTTAACACTCTACCTTAACCCTAATCCATCAACCATCAACCCTAAACACTATCCCTAAAGCCTCAACCCTAAACCCTAATCCTTCAAGGTCCTAAACCCTAATCTCTTATTCCTAAACTCTAAATCCTATCGCTAAACCCTCAACCCTTAACCTTAAACCTTAATCCATCAACCCTAAACCTTAATCCCTCAACCCTCAACCCTAATTCCTTATCCCTAAACCCTAAACCCTTACATCCATCAACCCTAAACCCTAAACACTATCCCTATTCCTAAACCCTCAACCCTCGACACTATACCTTAAATCCTAATCCCTTATTTGTAAGCCCTCAACCCTAAACTGTCAACCTAAAACCCTATCCCTAATCCCTCTACCCTCAACACTCTACCTTAACCCTAATCCCTTGACCCTCAACCCTAAATGCCATCCCTAAAGCCTCAACCCTAAACCCTAATCCCTCAAGGTCCTAAACCCTAATCCTTAACCCTAAACTCTAAATCCTATCCCTAAACCCTCAACCCTCAACCCTCAACCTTAAACCTTAATCCCTCAACCCTAAACCCTAATCCCTCTTGACCTTAAAACCTCAACCCTTAAACCATTGACCCTTGACCCTTAAACCCTTAACCCTTATCCACCCCTCCTCCCCTATCCACCTCACCCCCATCTCTACCCTCCTCTACTCTTGACACTATACATACATACATACATACATATAGGCATACATATATATAAGTATACATGCATACATATAGGCATACATGCATACATCAATACATACATACATATATATAGGCATACATACATATATACATACATGCTAAATAACCTTAAACATAAAACATTCCAAGAGAGACATAATGCAAGCGCATTATAATGCGCTCGCGTTATGTCGAACATGACAAACATCAGGCAAACTTTTGTGAAAAAGGAAAAAAGTGCAAAACAAAACATAACTCGAGCATGTTATAATGCACTCGCGTTATAATTTGCTTTGGGAATCCCAAGCCTTAGGCTTGGGATTTACTTTAGATTTCTAGCCCAAAGGCTTGGAGTGCCTTCCTAATGTCCATAGACGTGCTTTTGCAAATTCTACAGGATTTCACATAATTTTGTTCATGCTAACCCTTAGATTTGCACGTGTTTCAAGGTCAAACAAATCAAACACCTTGGTAATGTTAGGGTTTCTCTTATCATATGCATTGGTAAAAGTAGTAAAAAATTTTAGACCATATTTGGTGGGGGCTAGCAGGCATATGCATTGGTAAAAGTAGTAAAAAATTTTAGACCATATTTGGTGGGGGCTAAAATCATAGCATATGTCCCTAATGCTGCAGTGAAGGATGTACTGATCCAAACTGAGGTCACCGGTAGGAGATGTAGGTGGATTAATAGGATTCAGGAATTCAACATTGAAATCCAAATCACTAAATTAGTAAGAGGACAGGGTCTTGCCAAATTGATGGCTGAAAGTAATCTAGAAGCTTCCCAGATATGTAATGTTGATGCAAGTACCAGTATTGAACACACTCCATGGTATACTGATATAGTATATTATCTAAAATATATGAAGTGTCCTGAAGGATATGATGATAACAAAAGAAGGACACTCAAACTACAAGCTTCAAAATATGTACTCATTGGTGGGGATCTCTATTGGAAAAATAGAGATGGGGTTCTACTATTGTGCTTGGATGAATATCAATCAAAACATATTATGAAGGAGTTGCATGAAGGCATGTGCGGAGGACATTTCTCAGCAAAAACCACAGCCCACAAAATCCTGAGGGCAGGGTACTATTGGCCTAAAGTCTGTAACGATTCATACCAGTACACTAGAAAGTGTGAAGCATGCCAAAAGTTCTTAGGGAAGTTAAAGTATCAGGGAGCACTACCCTTAAAACCTATGCAAGTTGAGGCTCCATTTTATCAGTGGGGTATTGATTTTATAGGTGAAATTTCAGAGAAATCGAGTGGGGGGCACTGATGGATTTTAGTGGCTACTGATTACTTTACAAAATGGGTGGAAGCAATCCCAACCAGACAGGCTACAAGCAAAGTTGTGATAAATTTTCTAATGGATAACATTATATGCAGATTTGGTACTCCTGTAAGATTGATTACCGATAATGGGATGTGTTTTAGATCTGATGAATTCAAAGGTTTTTGTAGCACACATGGTATCACTATTTCTTATGCTGCTCCTTACCATCCACAGGCCAATGGACAAGCTGAATCAAGTAATAAGAGCTTGTTGAAAATCATAAAAAGAATGTTGGACAGAAATAAGAAGGCTTGGGATTCAAAATTAAGAATGGCAGTATGGGCTGACAGGATTACTATAAAAAGGGCAATTGGAAGATCCCCTTATGAATTGGTATATGGAACCCAAGCAAGATTACCATTGGAAAATCTTATACCAGTATACAAATTCATTCTCCAGGAAGACTTGAATATCCTTGAACCAATGGAGGAAAGGTTGGAACAATTGGTAGAGCTTGATGAAACAAGAAGAATAGCTCAGAGACAGAATATTAAATTACAATCACAGGTAAAATATCTCTTTGACAAGAAGGCCAAAGAAAGAAAGTTTGAAATAAATGATCTGGTACTAATGTGGAATGCAAGATGTCAAGACAAAGGAAAACATGGAAAATTTGAAGCCCTGTGGTTGGGTCCTTTTGTTATCACTGGCAAGAGAGGTGATGATTCTTACTATGTACAGAATATGTCAGGAGAGGAGCAGGATTTGCCTGTACATGGGCAATACTTGAAGCAGTTCTTTTCATAAACATGTACAAAGAGAATTGAGTGTTGCCAGTGCATGGACAACATTCAAATAATTCTCAAAATATCTTATTCCATGCACAGTATTATAGGAATCATTCCCGCTCCCCATCATTCCTTTCCTTTCCTTTTCCCAGTTTCATCAAACCTCACCCCAAAATAATAAAATATGTGGTCTACTTCCCCAGGAGATCTGGATCCTTGTTATACTCACAAGGAGTATACATCCCAGACAGAGCCACTGTTAGCACAGTAAAAATTTGAAATTTTTACTATCACCTCAGCACATCATATTTAAATAAATCCTGAAGAATATCCCAAAAAGACCATAATAAAAAAAAAAATTTCTCACAAGATGTCTATGGATGAGCAGTGCCAAATTTCATCAAAATCAATCCATCGGCAAAAGGTTGTGTTGCTTACACCGATACACAAGGAATCGTTTGAAAACAACCATCAGCGTGAAAATAGAGGTTAGAAGAAGAATTATGGAAGTCACCGATGAAGTAAGTGATACCGATGACCTTACATCGGCAAGGGAGGCAAGTGGTCATACCGATCGGTATGACAGATATCTATCGGATGATCTTTTAGAAGTTGCCCCGACGGTATATATCATACCGATGAAGCATTTCGGCAAAAGTTTCATCGAACATCATGCGGGGGTAATGAAACAAATAGCCATCGGCGAGAGGTAAGCTATCGGGATAGGAAACAAGTAAGCCTCCGATGATTAAGAGTCTTGGCGATAAGAAATCCATCGGCGAGACTCACAGCGATACACCTCTATCGGGATAACTTGACATATCGGAACAAAAGAACTAGGTCTTGCCGATTCACAAGTCACGGCGATCAAAAGGTGTCGGTGACACTTTACTAAACTTTGCCCGATGAAAGATATGAAAAGGGTCATCGGCGAGAGGTAAGCTATCGGGATAGGAAACAAGTAAGCCTCCGATGATTAAGAGTCTTGGCGATAAGAAATCCATCGGCGAGACTCACAGTGATACACCTCTATCGGGATAACTTGACATATCGGAACAAAAGAACTAGGTCTTGCCGATTCACAAGTCACAACGATCAAAAGGTGTCGGTGACACTTTACTAAACTTTGCCCGATGAAAGATATGAAAAGGGTCATCGGGGAGATGATTTGGATCGGGATATCTTGAGAAAGCTATCCTGATAATGAATGTCATTCCGATAAAGATAAAAGTTCATATATGAAGATGACTATCGGCGAGACAATAAAGATCGGGAGAACATAGTTTTATTATCCCGATAGTCTCAATCTTCCCGATAAGCAAATCATATCGGTGGGACTCGCTATATCGCAGAGAGATCTAAAAACCCTTGGCGATGAAGGAAGTCATGCCGATGGTCTCGCCCACTTAAGATATGACATTACATAGCGTCGGGAATACAATTGAGGGGTCACCCTTGATATAATTACCAGGAGTGCTGTTGATCTTACTGATTCTCACCGTGAGCAGGAGTATTTAGATCATCTGGCAAAAGTTTATTTATGGCTAAATAGAGCCTAATTAAGCTTATTATTGTTTATGTTGGTTAAATTCCCAAGAGACTTATTGAAGAGTTGTATCTCTTCATGAAAATATCTATATAAGTTCAAACAATCGATGCTGAAACATCATCAGCAGTTGAGAATATTTATATATACATAACATACAATATTCCAAAATGACTATGTTGCTTATTTTATTTGAAGAAGAAGTTTGAAGTTCTTTGATTCAGTATTTCTACTTTGGTATCAGTTATTTGTTGAAATTATTCAATTGTGTGGCTGTCTCCATTTCTGCATTTCCCTGTTATTCAGATTAAGATATCAAGTATATATTTAATCTGTCAATACACATTTGCTGTATCTGTGTGATTAATTTGGTTGGTGTCCATCTAAGGAATTAAACCCTTCTGATTTATTCACAGTAGCCTGGAAGTAGTAAGTTGGGATTACTAAGTATAGCCATATAATCAGGATTGACATACTGTCTCCAGTAAAATATTATCTGTTAATCTTGTCCATTCATTTCATTTGGTTCCTTCAAGTAAGGATTAAAATACCTTCTGGTGAATTATAAGATATCTGATTTTATTTGGTTGGATTATCAAGAAGAGTCTGTCAGTCATTTACTTGCACGTTTATACAAGCTATAAACCAGAACTGTGCCAAATATCTAGAATTATTACCATTAAGAAACTACTGTTCTTAGTCCTTCAAATTGACTCTGTTACCCAACAAGGCACTAGTCTCATTCAACTCATTAATTAAAATCTTTTTACCTTGATATTGCTTATACAATTTCTGCAAATCACTTATTAAACATTACACAGAATTAATTAGTCAGCCGTTTCATCTATTTTACATCCTATGCCATTGTAGATAGATATAGTTATTCTACTCATTCACACTCAGACTGCTTTAGTATTCCAAGGTTCACCCACCTAGGTGTAGCAGGACCTAAAGTGTAGGAAATCATCAAACCGTGAAGGTTGATTTCGTCAAGTTAGTTCAAAAACGTTGCAAATCCAAACATAGAGCCTGGCATCCTCTTAGGATTTGCAACCTGCATTTTTGAGACCTAACACCATCAATAAAAAAGATTTGTATTAAACAAATATCCATATAGGCATACATCAATATCTGTCGATATAAGTATAACATATATAAAAAATAGCCATATAGGCTTACAAGAATGCCATATAGGCATACAATGTCTCCTATATGCAATATAGAATATATCTCCACAAATGCCATATAGGCATACAACAAAGGACCCCAATAAGCATTCATTCCCCTCTATTTGGTGAAGGGAATAGACCATGAGTAGCCTTTGATCTTTGGGAGGATGGAGACATGTATGAGGGTGGTCTACTACAAACCCAAGGGCTTCTCCTCCTATTTAGTTCTTTGTGGATCTGCAGTTGTTACAAAAAAAAGTATAGATGTTAATATATAGAAATTACATGTTATAAAAAATGAAACATTTAACAAAATAATCACTTACTGCTACCATATAATCTATCTCCTCATTTGCCTTAGTAGCAAGATTAGGTTATGGTGATGTCATGTCCTATAGAAACCATCCAGATAGAAATTAAACTTCAAATCAATAATCATTTAATTTTTCAAAAATAAACAACTATAACAATGAATGTAAATTTAAATTTACTAATTTCCTCATACCCCCGTCAATGGCATGGAGCTATGAATTGTAGTGGACACACCATGCTCGATTGTCCTATGAACTTTGGGAGGTGTCTCCATAGCCTGTATCATCTAAAATAAAACAACATTATTGAATTACAAAACTAGAGTAGTGATGCAAGTCATGGCTCTAGGTAACATACACACATGTTCACCTAAACATGGAAGTACACACAATAAAGCACACTATGATATTCATTATCACCAATGCATCACTATGATACAACTAGACACATAATGCACATAATAATAGTGCAGATTTTGCTCTCTTGGTGATATAATATAGCTCTTTCTTATTCTTCCTCAAGTCTCCATTGCTATTGTGCTCTTTTGGTACATGTTTATGTGAGTTCTTGGAGGATTTTGTGCTCTCTTTCATCTCAAAGAATATAGTAGTATTAAATGAAGGGTACTCATTAGACTTAGGTGGGTTATATGTAGGATTAGATGTAGGGATGGAAGAAATTGAGCCAATAGGATTGACATAAGTTTGTAGGGGAAAGGGTTAGTGTAGATTTGAAGATTTTGGTTAGGGGTGACTTGTTTCCCCCATAATTAATACCTAAAACCTAGATGATGTTTGAGTCAATCATATGTTATATAAAATGTCATAGGCTAATGCCCCTCTTTGGTGTCATGTCCTGGGGTCTAATTGGTGGTAATTGGATGAGATTATTAGAGAGAATTTGTTTAAGAATAGTGTGGAGGGGATCAACAAGCTTTGGTAGACATGTATGGAAAATGTGGTAGCATAGACAAGGCAGTGAGCTGTTTGAAAAGATGCCTCAAAGAAAAGTGGTCTCATGGTGATGTCATTTTCTATACATCTACTTCTCATGGCATTCCATGAGAGCACATTTCTTTGAGGCATTTTTTCAAATTTAACTATATTGTAATTGAGATTTTGTCATCTATCAACATCTAGATATTAGTTATGCAATGTCTAATAATGCTTTGAGTTTGAAAGATGTACAATACAATGTAATCAATGATATGAATATAAAATACAAAAATCTAGTAAGTACAATTCATTAGTTAAATTGCTTATTTTATTACCTTAGTGAAGCTTTGAACTACACCACCACTATTAGGTGTTGTCATGAAATCTTCAAGATTAACCTATTCAACATCTAAAATCAGATATTAGAATACCATTCATATAACAATTCTATTCACATGTAATAATTATAATTGTTTACTAGTTACATACCCTGACAGGAGATGTCATAGTGTCAAATGCAAGTGGAGTATTGCTGAGAACTGCATCAATGCTACGACCCTAAAATTTCATCAAAATCATCAAACTAAATTAGTTAATCTTGCATTTCAAAAATGAAGTTTAATAAATTAAATTCAACAAACTTACCAACATTTACCTGAGTATCAAGGTTGAAAGTCTCACTCAGGAGGGTATTTGTCATCACCATCTGCTCAGCTACAGATGTAGCCTACACACTTGTGTTCTGACTATCCATGGGGTCATAACCATAGGCTGACCCACAAGTCTGAGAAGTATGGGGTGGAACCCTACTCCTCACACTCTCCCCCAACCCACACTTGCTATAGGACTGACATGCTCTATGATGCTTTGGGTCAAGGCACTAATGGACTGAAGTGTCTCGACCTCAACACTCTCCTTCACAATGGAAGGGATAGACACATGCTTATGGGCTGGTTTGCTGACTACTCATCTCACTAGCCGTTGTGCGTCAACACGTGCCCCCGGTCTATCTTGTGTTGACCCCCCACTTCTACCTTGAAACTCCCACATATCAAAATAGTTTGGCACTTTATTGAGGACAAATTCGTAGTAGAGTTTCCTCAAAAAGTATTGTGGGACCTCATTATTGTTGCATAGAGGATGGTCAAAAACCATCCACCACCTCTGCCCAAAATTGTCCCTTATCACTTGGTTGTTGCACCAATGGATAGGGAACCTCTTACATGTAATGGGTGGAGGTTAATTTGTTCGTGGGTTTGTGAAAATGGAACACAAGTCCAATTTTGTAATTTGTAACTTTTTTACTTCTTCATACGATAGCTTGTTTGCATAATACTCTCTAAATTCTCTCTTTTCTGACCAACTAGATATTTGCTTGTTAATTGAATCTACATTTGATAATATAGATTCAAGAGATTGAGCAAGCATCGATCTATGCAAGGTTGAAGTTGAAGGATCTTTCAACCTTGCAATTATGTCTTCAATTTCTTTTTTTTTTGTTTTTAATTTTCCCCATTAGATTTTCTTGTGTTCCAGGGGCATGTTGAGGAATGGATGGAGGAGATTGTTGTTCAAGTTGTTCTTTGGCAGGTATTTCCTATTTAGGTGATTCATGATTTTATGGATTTTCAAGAGGAGGAGGAGGAGGTGCATTAACATTTCCTGTAAATTAAGAAAATTTACATCAAAAATCAACTTAAACCTACCTATTTAGAAACAAATTCACACAAATAAATAAATAAAACTCACTCCTTGTAGTCTTCGTCATGGTGGCATTTTGGCGATGAATTGGCAAGATTTTGGTGTCAAATTTGGTCTTCAAAAATGCGAGCGCACTCCTTAGGGTTTGCAAGCTATTAGTGCAGAGAAAATAAAATGAATGAATGAGTAGAAATACTCTTTTTATATATATAGTTAAACATAATGCGCTCGTGTTATAACGCAAGCACGTTATAATGTGAGCGCGTTATAATGCAAGTGTGTTATGGCTTGGTTTTGCTGAGCCTTAGCTTTGTCATCACCAAACCATAACATGAGTGCATTATAATGTGCTCGCATTATGGCTTAATTTTTTTTGAAAAAAAGTTGGCCACTTTTTGGCCCCCCAACTTTTTGCACCCGCCCCTCTGAGAAGGTTTAGCTCATTAGCTCTGATTAACAGCTTGGGTTACAACTTTAGGGGGTTAAGGGTTATTGGAGGCCTTAGGGTCAGGTGGGACTTAGTAGTTATTTAGAAGGATGAAAGTGGTAAAAGGCCCCTTTGGCTTGTTACTTCTGAGATTATAGGGAGTTCTGTTATACTGTTGATAAGTATGCACTTCATCACACTCTTCTTCCTCAAGTTGATTTTCATCTTGGAAAGGAAAGATGTAACTATCTAACACTAATGCAGTATCATACCTCTGAGTAGGTACCAATTCATACCCTGTTGGTGGAGTCTCTTGTGCTTCTGCATTTTGGACCTCCCTTTGGAAGACATTGGTTACAATCTAGAATTTATGACAGTCCAATTCATAATGTGCATTCATGTTGTGGATCCTACACCATGAAGATAATGCTGCTTCTGCCAACAATACTCAACCGGATGGGCAATTTTCTACACTCTGATTCTCCAATGGTGAGGGGAGCCCACCATTATTCATCCTTGTGTTCCAAGTTCTATTCTATTGCTGATAATTCTGATTTGATACTGATTCTAACCCTAGTTTCTTTGTTGCAAGTAAGCATTCTGATTCCTCAAATGCGTCACCTCTGCTATGAGTTTCTTCATCTATTCTTCCAATTCCCTAATGTCATCCTTGTCATTCTTAGCTTTTGCAACCGTAGCTGACTAGAGGAAAGGCATTTGTGTAGGCATTAGCTCTAAAATTGGGGCTCCAGGGTGAACAACTAAGGCTTGTGTTGTTGTAGGGACTAGAATAGGGTTCATCACTAGGGTCTGGTGGGCTAAAGATTGGTTAATTAGTGGTATTTGGTTTGGCATGGCCATATGACCGATATGATTTAAAGGCTCTGCTGCATCCTATCCTAGTTGTGAATTGATAGTAATAGCTTTAGTGTATGCATGTGCCAAATTTATTGGGGTTGGGTTAGCTCTTCTGACAAACATGGAAGTAAGCTTGTCTAAAGCAGCATAATAGATTAGGAGAACAACTAGCTAGGTTAGGGTGAAAGAAGCCTAGAGATGGCTAAAAGCCTTATGAAATCAATTATTGAAGGAACTTATTAGCTCTCCTTCAGCTCTGTGAATCTCTACAAAAGATCTGTAAAGGTCTGCAGGGGTTGTGGGTATTCAAAATCTATTAAAGAACACATCCTTTAGTGCCTACCATGAACCAATAGAGGTTGTAGGTAGATTAACAAACTAGTAGTATGCTTCATCTTGCAGTGAATAAGGAAATAACCTACAAACCACATCCTCATACTGCACTTGTTGCACATACACATTACTTTCAAAAATCTTTATGTGCTTGTTGTCTCTCAAATTTGCACCCTTGCTGTAGCTGTAAAACTTTAGCAATCTGGAGAAACATGGGATCTTTCCAAGTCTGTGGGTCACCTGTGATGGAAAGAACCTCCGGAGAAGGCCGGCTTCCTGCTGATACTCTACCTAAACTACTTATACTAAGGTCCTTGCAGAGAAAAGAGTAAGAAATATTACATAAAAATGAAACCTACTATCTAAGGTGATGCACCAAAAGATCATCAGGAAATACACATGAAAATGACACACTTCAGAACCAGTAATAATAAGAACCCTCACACAACCTAGCAAAATTCATAACCCTTGCATCAATGTTTTGTAAGAAGGCTAAATAACAACAGTCTTGTTAAGGAGAAAGAGGTTTTCTCACTACCCACAAACTGATTGTTATCCCTTGCACATCTCACAACCTGCAAAAATTATAAAAGAAACCCCTGCATAAAGACACCAACATGAAAGACAGCTTCAAGGATAGAGAAACATCACTAGAATCTGTACTAACACTGAGGACACACAATATTAGAAGAAATAGGAAGGTATGAATTACTTATTACTACCAAAAGAGTGTTACAACACTGTATATCTCTGAAAAATGTGTTACAAAACTGTTCACCTCTGCAAAAGAACTCTGAAAATTACAATATACAGGATAGTGAATAGCCAGAACCCCTGAAAAATGAATAAGGAAGAGGGATATATACTTCCTAAACAACTATAAATAGATAGACATCCACCACCTCCATTTTCGTGCATCTCATAAATGCCCACAAAATATCTCTCTAAAGTCCTCCAAAGTGTGCTCACAATGCAGAAAAAGTCAAGGGATGCCATCTGCAATCATAAAGGCACCTGAAAATGTCATAAAATGCCTTTAAATGCCCTCTGTGGTTTTTGACATACGTCAGGTCTGTGTCATAAGTCCTGCAGCATCATAATATCTGATATTTGCAATTAAATAACAAAAATACCTTATTTTCTGCATATATTTAACATTTTAACTAAGAGGTTTATAATGGTACCTCCTTAGTAAAATGTTTTACAATTCAAGATTAAATAATCCTTGCAAAAAATAATGACATTAAATATTGAATTCTCTGATATTTGCATGGTTTTAGGTATTTTGATTCAATGTCGTCTAGGCAAAATGATATGATTCATATTTGCATCATCTCGCAAGGCCATGTCAACACAATACTTCACAATCTCGAGCCATCTCCTTTTTCTGCATACATTTCTCCATTATGAAAGTTCAATGTAGATGTTTTAAAAACATCTCTCATTACTTACCCACTTTGCACTTTCTATGCATGATGACTTCGCAAGCAAAATAGACCCTCAGCCATTGTATGTGTTACAATACCTTGTGTTTTGGCAAGAAAAGGTATTACCACCTTATATCTCCCAACACCAAGACTTTCTCGACCTTGCCTTACCTTTTGTACCACTTTGTAACTTGGCCTTAAAAAAGGAAACAAAAGGCATAAACTATGCCATGACCCCTTTAATTTTTATGACTATGACTATTTGATAAAAGATGAAAATAAAACTCAAAAAACATAATAGGTCATTCGACCTAAATAGAAGGAAAGAAACCTAAAAAACTTTATTGTGTATTTCAATTTCATCTTCTTCTTCTCACTGACGCGCCGCCACTGTGAGGGTTTGGATGCCAAATCTATAGCAAATTTGGGCCGTTTTTCATAGATTATGGTCGATTTTTTAAGGTAAGTGGTATTTCTTGCAGTTTACCTCCATTTTTTGGGTGATTTTGAGGTATTTCAGGCCCTTTTTAGCAGCAAGATGATGCTTTCTTTCGTTGTTTTTGTGTTGTTCTTTCTCTGGCCAACCTTCATGGAGGATTTTGGTGTTTGAGGCTATCATTTTCACTGATGAAACAAGGAAAATGTGCGTTTCCCACAGCCAATGGCAAAACACAGAGGTAAATCCTCCATTTCGCAGAATTTTTTCTTCATTTTGAGTCTTTTTGCTGCATCTTTGCTGAGAGCTCAAAATCCATCTTGTATAGACCCTACTGTTCTGTTTGAGTGATAAGGTGTCAAATATTAGCTGAATGCCGTCATACGATTGCTGTTCTGAAAACTATATTTTCCGTCAGTTCTGAGCATTATTTTTCGCTGTTCTCCGACTGTGATTGTAACAGTCATCTTGTATGCTCTTGCTCATCTCATTTCTTCACCATTATGGGCTGTCTGAAACTGCACTTTGGTCACTATCTCTTTAATACGTGGTAGTTGTTTGCTCCATGGTGATTTGTGACTATCCTTCAGATTTATTACTCTATTTGTTGTTGGCTGATCTGCCGTCTCTTGCTTTTGAGTGTTGGCTATTCTCTGTGGTTTTTAGCTATTCCTATGATTTTAACTGTGGCATTCTGTACCCTTGCTGTCCCGCTTTGACTGTTGGCTCGACAGCTGTATCTGTTTTCTGAATGCGCTCTTGGAGTTATGCCTTTGCATGTGTTCATTGCATCTGAAATGTTCTGTAAGAGCTATGAGCTGTGCTCAACCCTTGTGGGAGCCACATTTCCTCCACTCATAATGCACTTATCTCTGTATCTGTACATGAAGCAAACTTGTTAGAAAAATAAATGCGTGCTTTCGGTTGATATTTCTGATTTGTCTTCTCAATAGCTTCTGACACTAACTGGTTTACTGCTTTCTGAAAATACAAATTATATGTTTATAGTTGTCTATCATATGATGTATGATGCACCATCATTGCTTCTAACATTAGTTTTAAAACTTTTTTTTGCAGATGACGGGATAGCAAGGAGACAGCGGCTGGAAGCGGGAACGCCAAACAAGCTAGGATGACACAACATGTGGCAGCAACAAGAAGGCTCGTCATTTAGGCAATGACGAGTCACCCTACTTCATTTGTTTATTCATCTTTTCAGTTTATAAATAAATGTATGGTTTGTGTTCTCATTTTGCTTTAAACCAGTTAGTCTCACGGCTTGTGTGAGACCTTATACACCTATTTTTAATACATATTGCTGATTTTTGAAAAGAGTTGTATAATCTCTTTGAGTGTTTCTGAAAACATCTAAATGCAAACACAATTTCATCTTGATTGGTCTCAATGTATTTGGTTTGAACACAGTAGAAATGTACCTTTTGCTCTTTTAAAATTGTAAAGCTTTACCTGATTGAGCTAGTAGCGAAATCTAGGTAACATAGATCATAAGGGGGTATTATTGACCCTTAGTTGCACTCTATTAATCAGATAGACAGCAGTGTGAACTACTTCCTTTCAGTGCATATTAGGCAAATCTACATCTTTAAACATTGCCCTAGACATATCTTGTACAGTCTATTCTTTCTTTCAACTACTCCATTTTTGTTGAGGGGTCCTAGGAGCTGATAGATGTCTCCTAATACTATGATCTTCACAAAACTTTTCAAATTCATTTGAAATAAACTCACCTGCTCTATCAGACCTTAAACATTTGATCTTATCATTCATTTCATTTTCAACCAAAGCTTTGAAAACATTAAATTTATCAAGGGCATCTAATTTTTCTCTAGAGAAAGTAACCCAAGTCATTCTAGAATAATCATCAATGAGAAACATAAAATACATCTCACCTTGTTGACTCTTTACTCTTGTAGGGCCACATAGATCAGTGTGAATCAGCTCCAATAGCTTTGAAGAAGAATATTCCTTTCTTTTGAAACTTGTCTTTATCTACTTTCCCATTTGACATTCCTCAACCATAATGTGTTTGTAGACTTGATTATCTTTGACATGTCTCTCACTACATGAGTAGAGCCGATCCTTACCATATTATCAAAATTGTTGTGTCCCATTCTTTTGTTCCACAGCCAACACTCATTGTATTGCGTCAACAAACATTTTCTTCCATTTACCTCCTTTAGATGATAGATATCACCATATGACTTGATTCCTTCTACAACTCATTTTTTGGACCTTGCCTTCCTGATTTCACAACCTCTAGCATGAAAGGTAAGATTGTAATCTTTGCTGCACATCTAACTAACACTGAGAAGGTCGTGCTTTATCCCTTTGACATAGAGGACATCCTTAGTCTTATTCTTTCCATCAATAATTATAGTACACTTTCCACATACTTGTGCTGACTCATCACCACCAAACTTGATAGCTCCACTATGTGACTTCTCAAGGCTAATAAACTTATCCTTGTCACCAGTCATATGATTTGAGAAACCACTATCAATTACCCAAGCCTTGGCTTCTTCTCTTGCATGAAAGATAGTCCATACAACCATTGATCTATCATTGTTTTGGTTTGTTTGCAAGGCATCAGTCTTCTCACATTTTCTAACATCATCCCTTTTGTCACAAACAATCAATGCCATGAAAAGTGTTTCATCATTTGAATCATCTTGATCCTCATCTTCAGAAGTACAACTATTCTCTATGGAATACAAACTTCTCTTAAACTTATCTCTCTTGTTACTACCCCTTGATTCTTTAAAAGGACATATAGAAGCAAAGTGACAAACCTTTCTACAATTGAAACATTTGAAGGGTAACATACCTTTGTATTTACCAGTGCCTTTCTTCAGTCTTCTCAAACAAATTGCTTCAACTTCATCAGATCTCTCATCTTCATCAGCAATTTCATCCTTTGTCTTCTTACTAATTTTGAAAGCAATTTCTTTCTTTGGAGCATCACTACTAAACTCTCTCATTTCAAAAGCAATAAGGGTACCAAACAATTTTTCTATAGTGTATGTATCCAAGTCTGCAGTCTCCTCAATAGTAGATACCTTATGACTATAAGATTTGGGAAGAGATCTCAGAACCTTCTTCACAATCTCATCTTCTTTCACTTCTCCACCAAGACATGTGATTCCATTGACCACTTCATTCACTCGGAGCATATATCCAACAATGTCTTCATCCTCTATCTTTTTTAGGGTCTCAAATTTGCTCTTAATATTGAAGGAACAAGACAACTAAGAGGGGGTGAATCAATTGTATCAAAACTTTAAACCCTCTTAAAAAAATCACATTCACATTCACTTACTTTAAACCCTTATATTAAGTTGTTATGAAGATTAAACATGAAATGTAGAAATAGAACTTAAACACATCAACACCATACACACATGAACACCAAATTTTTTATGTGGAAAACCCTAAAATGAAAAAACCACAGTGAGTGTTCACTCACAATATAATGTAGTAACAATACCAAATAACAAAGGAGGCTCACTGCCAAAGGGCTCACTAACCAAGGACTCACTATCCAAAGAAATGCTCATTACAAATAGGGCTCACTACCATGGGGTGGCTCATTGCTGAGGATGGCTCACTCCAGAGGGGTGGCCCACTGTTGAGGGTTGGCTCATTGTTTGGAGGGGTGGATCATTGCCATGAACTGATATAATAGCATCTACAACATGCTTGAGTTCAGATCCATTAAAGCACAACACATATCACCTTTGTTGCCTTTACAACACACACACTTTATCTTCACATCTTCACACACTCTCACCTCACTCATGAATTTATTACATTTATTTATACCAATCATCAACCTTGGAACATTAATCAATGTTAGAAAATATAATCTAAAACCATTGGAACAGTCTCCAAGGTTGACAAACATACATAATTCAAATTAGGTTTGGACCTAAACAAACTTGCAGAGTAAATGAATGAAGGAAGAACACTTCATGGCTTAGCTCAAACCCAGATACATCTTCATGTGCTTCATCATGCTTATATAATCGACGAAACACATGTGCAAAGAGTATTAGCACCCAAGTTGGCCAAATTGGTGGAAACATCAGGAATACTTAGACACATGCTTCCAAGAGCTTCATTATAACTTGAAGATCAAGAAAACACCTTCAATACATTTTGAAGACATCTATGAATAGTCTTCAATCCCTGAGAATCACCAAAAACATTCACAACACTTTTCATTTGAGGAGAATTCACTGTTTGCTCATAAACAACACTATCGAACTCTGCTTCACAAAAAAATCCTTTCTTTAGAAACAACTACAACTTGTTTGGAATGAAGATAGCTAAGAACACTATGAACATATGTCTAGAACCACATCACTTGAAACCACTTTATGGAGAAATGTGGAGAAAAATAATTTCTCCCAGACACCTTTGCACAACTCAGAAACCTTGTCAAATATAGTCTTCCAACTGGTGAACATAACTTCCACTATATAGCAATCTGAACTACCAACTTTTGGATTTAGCATCTTCAAACACTTCTTTAAAGCATATCAAAATCTCATACTCTAATCTTCAACATATAATAAATGCGGACCAAAAAATCAAATAGTATCCTTGACATGACAACTCAATCAGCAATATCAAAAGACATATTTGACACTAATGACAACACAATCATGTTGACTGTTAGATTTAGGGAAAACAACTGAGATGGGGGGGGTGAATCAGTTGTTTGAAAATTTCTTTCCAATTACAAACTTAACTCCTCTTAGCATATCAATAAATCAATTATGAAACATAATGCATTAAATCAAGAGCAGAAAACATATCAACACATAAGACACCAAGATTTTTGATGTGGAAAACCTGGTTAAGGGAAAAACCATGAGGTGATTAACCCAAGATTGTATTCTCTGTTAGAAGAATAGAAAGAATAAAATGGCACATGCCAATTAGGACTCACTACCCGAACACACTGCTCACAAGAGGCTCACTGCCTACAAGAGACACACTGTCTACAAAATAATAAGTATCACATACATGAACTGGAGAGTAGCATCTTCACCATGCTTGAATCAGTTCCATTTAAGTCCAATACTTATGCTCTGCCTTTTGGTCTCCTCCTCGCTACACACTCACATCACCACCAAAGACCCATTGGAATGACTTCACAATCCCTTATTTATACAAGGCATCGACTTAGGAATAATCATCTAAGTCGGCAAACATCCACAAGAACATTCGCAAGACATGTAATACATCCGGTCAGCTAGTCTCAGGAAGAACACCATCATCTGGAAGTTATTCTTCAATTACGAGCTCCAAATTCAATGCGGACCACCAACACAAACTGGACATGATCCACAGGCCTCCAAAAGCTTTCCTAACTTACCAAGAACATCCACACTTCATCTACTTACTGAAATCCTTCTCTCCTTTATCTGGAACCTTAAGAACACAGTCTGTCATCTCTATTACAAAGGAATAGATTCTTGTGGACCTTCATACCTTGAACCAATTGAGTTGATACTTCATAAAGACTTCCTCAGCACTCCCTCAGATCCGCAGAATAGGATAATGTATTTTTGGATCTCACCGGACCTTTCTATATCACTCTGTCACCTCTAAACACTTACCGGAACCGGTTTTACTTGAGCGGCCATAACTTCTTCAGATCTTTATGCGGACCTCTAAAATCTCTATTGGACCACCTTAAGACACATATATACAAACCCTTTAATCTGCATCCTCTGATCCTCATCCTATCTTGGACTTTTATCTTACTGTCATCACTATTCTTCACTGTTTTTGATTGAGACAAATTTTCTCAATATCCTTAGTACATAGCTCATCCAATCCTCATCATTAATTCAATAGGAGTATGTTGATATCAATGGCAACACTAGTTAGGCCCATACTTGCAACAATCCCGCCCTTTGTCATTGATGGAAACATATGATGTAAAAAATTATTTTGATCGTCAAGACAAGAACTTCTCCTTTCTGTCACAACTCCCCTTATCAGCAACTACCATTCACATGTCTTCTTTTCCTTTCCTGCTCCCCCTTTGATCAACAAACACTAGTTTTTCACATGTCTTCTCTCCCCCTTTGACATCAATGGCAAAGGGCTCATACTTGCAACTCTAGCACTTCAAATTCATACCTACTGCTCCCCCTGAGTGGCAGCTCCTTGTCATCAATCCGGTCCACAAGATAAGACTGTGATATCTACTGGACTCATGCACTTTAGTGCACCTTAGTTCATAATCAGAGGGGCAATAACCCCTAACTTCTCTCTGAGATACTCAAAAGAGTCCTTAGGTAGAGGTTTAGTAAAGATGTCTGCAATCTAATCCTTGGAAGGCACAAACTCCAATCTAACTTCATTCTTGTTCACTTGCTCTCTCAAAAAGTGAAACTTAATGGATATATGTTTAGTCTTTGAATGCAACACCGAATTTTTAGATATGTTTATTGCACTTGAATTATCACAGAAGATTGTGATAGGCTCCTCATACTCCACTCGTATGTCTTTTAACCTTTGCTTCATCCACAAAACATGAGTGCAACTACCTGCTGCTGCAATATATTCTACTTCTGCAGTGGACAGAGATATTGCCTCTTATTTCTTGCTTAGCCAAGAAACCAATCTCTTCCCCAAAAAGAATTCTCCACCACTGGTACTCTTCTAGTCATCTGCATCTATGTATGCTTGAAGAGAGAAATTTTGATCTCTGGGATACCACAAACCATACTCAACTGTTCCTTTTAGATATCTAAAAATCCTCTTGATTGCCATAACATGAGATTCTCTAGGGTCAGCTTGAAATCTAGCAACAAGACCCATAGCATTCATTATGTTAGGTCTAGTTTGAGTGAGATACAATTATCCTTCAATCATTGACCTGTACTTTTTCTGATCAGTCTTAGGAGAGTCATTATCTTTGCCTAATTTACATCCAGTTGCCATGAGAGTATTCATTGGTTTTGAGTCTTCCATCCCAAATTTCCTCAACAATTCTTTCATATATTTGGTCTGAGAAAGGAAGATTCCTTTCTTTGTTTGAGTGATTTGTAGACCCAAGAATAAATTCATTTCCCCAAGCATGGACATCTCAAATTCACTTTTCATTTGATTTGCAAAAGTTTTACACATGCTATCTCTTCCTCTAAACATGATATCATCAACAAACACT
Organism: Cunninghamia lanceolata; assembly: GCA_027924645.1. NCBI lineage: Eukaryota > Viridiplantae > Streptophyta > Pinopsida > Cupressales > Cupressaceae > Cunninghamia > Cunninghamia lanceolata. Next base: position 35,138,982 of record BSBN01000072.1, read on the forward strand.
TCAACAATCAAGATGTTTTCATGATCAATCTTGAAATACAAATTACTGTCAGTAGTACCTTTGTTGAAACCAATCTTCAAAAGATGCTTATCCAATCTTTCATACTAGGCTCTTGGGGCTTGCTTTAGACCATACAGGGCTTTCTTCAACTTGCAGACCATATCATCATGATCAGACAATTGAAATCCATCCGGTTGTTCAATGTATACTTCTTCTTCCAAGTCACCATTCAGGAAAGCAGACTTGACATCCATCTGATACACTTTGAAATCCTTGAAGGTAGCAAAAGCAAGGAATAATCTGACTGCTTCAATTCTTGCTACAGGAGCAAAAGTTTCTTCAAAATCAACTCCTATTTGAGAGTAACCTTTGCAGACCAATCTAGTTTTATTTCTGATTACTTCACCAACTTCATTTAGTTTGTTCCGAAAGACCCACTTTGTTCCAATCACATTCTTGTTTATAGGTCTGGGGACAAAATCCCAAGTGCTAGTTTTCTCAATTTGCATCAGCTCTTCCTCCATTGCTTTAATCCAGTTTTCATCATTGCAAGCTTCATTTACTGTCTTAGGTTCAATCTTTGAAATCAGACAATACTCATCTAAATCTTGAGCAATTCTCCTTCTTGTTTGTACACCTTTGCTTTTATCACCTATGATCTAATCTTCAGAGTGGTTTAGTCTTACTGTTGATAACTGAGAGGGGGGGTGAATCAGTTATCCTAATTATTTCCCTTATTGAACTTTCCTTTTAATTGAAGTAGCATAAAATCAAACACAAAACATTAACCATGAAATAAGAAACACATGACACAGTATTTTTGACGTGGAAACCCTGTTAAGGGAGAAAACCACGGGGTGATTAACCCAAAAATTATTCTCTGTTAGAAGAATAGGAAATTACAAAAATGGCACTTGCCAATTAGGGCTCACTGCCCGAGCACACTGCTCACAAGAGGCCCACTGCCTACAAAAAGACACACTGTCTACAAAGTGATGAGAATCACAGTCTTGAACTGATTGGAAGCATCTGCATATGCTGGAGTTCAGTTCCGGTTAGGCTCAGTACACTGATCTACTGCACTTCATCTTTCCTCTGTTCTTTATTCTGCTATCTTTCACATACCGGATCCTTTTTGCTACCTCTGCTCTTTCTCTGGACTTATTCGCATATCTCTCTGCATCACCACACACTTCACAACTAAATCCATCCTCTATATATATCCGCACAAGTAATTTCATCACCTTTCTAGTCGGCATCCGAAACAGTCTAGTTTCTTACAAACTCTCATTCTATCGGCTGAATCCTTCCTCACCAAGCAATGCGGATCAAGCATATACTTGTAGATATCATTAATCATGTCAGCCAAACATGATTCATGCCTTCACAACCTCTGTCATCAACAGTAACCCATCCGGAAAGTAGTCTGATATTCTGCCAGTCAGTTCTTCCTCTGTTTTCACTGTCTCTCAGGAATCCGGTACTCAACCATTCATATCTTTTTCCTTGTCCATCACCGGAGGCTAAATCCTTGGAATATACCACTCAAGGTAGTCCTCTTGACTTCCCCAAATCCGCACTGCACCAAGACACTTCCTCTGAGAGGTCCGGACCAATCTGTCGGACCTTGCCACATGCTCTGTTCTTCTTCACCGGATCACAACATTCTTTATTCTGACTTCCGGTAGAGACATATCATGTCTTGTGGATATGTGGGATGACCTTTGTTGCCATCAATGACAACAACCATGAATCCATATAGTGTCTCTTGCCAACAATCTCCCCCTTTGGCATTGATGGCAACACTTAGTGAAAAATGACTAAGTGTTTTCACTATGCTCCCCCTTTGCTGATGCTCTGTCTTTATATACAATTTCCGGAACTCCCCCTTAGTTGGATCCCTCATTTTTCACTGCTCCTCACTCCCCCTTTGACATCAATGGCAAAGGGTAGGGTCCGCATATCAAAATTTTCAAAAATTTCTTATACTTAGCCGCATATTTACATACTCACATATATTGAAGAATGTCTGCAAAGGATGTCTGTAATTGAATCATTTCGGTAGCCCAAATTTGCTTCATTCTGTCCAAAATTGAAATGTGACCACTTAACAAAAATGCAAACGCTTCTGCCCGCTTGAGATCTGTCGGATCTTTGGTTTGGGCGGTGGTCCTAGCATCACTGATGGCCTCATGCATGGTTTCCAACTTAGGGATTATAATCCTTCTAAGTTCTCCCATCCGGTTGGTGATGTTCTTCCTTTCCTTCTCAAGATTCTTTATTTCGTTCAAGACTGCAATAGTCTGACATTCTTGATTTATTATAGAGGAAGAGAGAGGATCAAAACTTTGAGATAAGCTTTGTAGCTTATCCTGTTCCTCTTTTATTTTCTTGTCAAATGCTGCTGTTGCCTTTGACCAGGATATACAAAATTTATAGATATCACCGCCATCCTTAAGAGCATTCTCTAAGCTCTTTATTCCAATGCTTACAATCTTCCTATCTTTAGAAATTAATTCTAATATCTCTGAAAATCTCTTATCCAAAAATTCCTTCCGGACCTTTTCTTCAGCTGATTTTTCTAGAGAATCAAAATGTGTATCAACACTGCTGACTAAGGTTTTTAGATTACCGGAAGTGGAGGCTGTCGGATCTATTTGGATTGATGGCATGATCTTCACAAGTACTCCGGAGGCAGCCTCTTTCAACTCACAGTCTTCCATATGAGACTTCAGGAGCTTTTCATTTGCCTTGGCATTTGCAAATGAAGCTATCTTCATTGTTTGTACTGGAGAGAGAGAGTCAAAATCAAATGGGCCTTTTAGAAGCTCCGGTTCATCAATCTCTAGAGTTTCTTTGCTCAAAAATTGTTGAACAGTTTGTGCAGTGACCTCTTGCCGGAGACAGATGTTTCTTCTCTTCTGCAGTCTTAGAACTGTCAACCTCTTTGTCTTTCACCACTGCTTCCTTTTCCTGTAATTGCTCTTCTTCTTTGGATCCGGAGACTGTAGGGGAAACCAGAGGAGAGATGCTAACTTGTTCATGGGCCACTTCTTCTGGAGCAGAGGGTCCCAAGTCCTCACTTGTCTGTTCAGGGCTCACTTCTTCCGGAACAGAAGATTCCAAATCAGCAGCTGTTTCTGCACCTAAGTCCTCTACAACAGGAAGATTGAACCTTTTGAAGGCCTTCCGGAGGATCTCTTCTGTTTCTTGGGCCACTTTGTCAGTCTCACCAAGCATGAGTTGATTCATCCTGGCTTTGCTTCTGAACTCATCTTTGCAGTCCTTGAAGATAATGTTCATTGTCTTGGGATCAATTTGAGGATATAGCTGAATAGCTATCTGCTCCCAGATCTCAAGATCTTTGGCATGAGCATTATTCTTTCTTACTTCCATTTCTTTCTCTAGGCTTTTAGGAATGAGAGATATGATCTCAATGAAAGCCTTATTGTATATGTTCAGATATTTAACTGTGGCTTCCTGCAGAGTCTTTTGGTCTGCCTCACTGAAGTCATCATAGGATTCAGTCATTGGTTGAAGGTTTCCATCCACCGTGACCGACTTGATTATGCTCTCTAGTGACAGAGTGGGCTTTTCAACAGCTACCTCTGCCATTTCATCCTTGTCTTGGCCTGTGGAGGGCTTACCGGATCCTTTCTTCTTCTGTTTCTTTACTTCTCTTACTCCCTCATCTGATTCTGTTTCCTCTTCATCCTTTTGGCTTCCATAAGCCCTTGTGGCTTTTGTCTTGGATCTCTTACCGGATGCCTGGACTTCCGGTTTTGAACTTTTGGTTGAGGGAGGTGTAGATCTCTTTGTTGATCTGGTCCGGGAGGGAGCTCCAACCGGAGCACTTTCTTTGCTTTTCTCTTCTTCCTCGGCCTTCCTCCTCTTTTCCCGGCTGGCATCAAGTGCCTCCTTTGAGATACCTAGGCCTTGAGCAATGTGCTCTACTTCTTTTCTTACCTTTCTTTTAATCTCAGGTTCCCTGAGTTCTACATGTATTTTTACACTCAGCTCCTCAAAGGTTCCAAACCTTTCTGCCTTAGGATCTTTGGGCTGACTTAGCATGTGTTGAACATGCAGCTCCACTATCTGTTCATCAACTTCATACCCCATGGGCATGATCCAGACAGTCCTTGGCTCCACTGCCTCCATTAGGCACTGATCAGTGTCAACCATAAAGCACACTGAGTCCTTGTATTTCTCAATGAGAGACTGGGGAATTCTCTCTCTTGCTTGCATCATGCTCTGAAAGTTTTTTAAGTATCCCCATAGAGCTGTATTTCTCGCTTTTGCATCCCCAAGTCCATGCAAATAGTCTCTTATCTGGACTGCAACAGGTTTGTCATTTTGCCATACCCATCCACTTGTTCCGGGTAGCTCATTCATGAAGTAGAAGAATAAACATACAATCAGAGTACCATACTTAAAGGAATTCTTCTTATCCTTCTTGATTTTCTGTATGTTTTCCATTAATTGGCTTAGTAGTAGTTCGCAGAGATCATATTCTGCATTCTTTCTTAACATTTCATAAGCAGTGTATATTGCAGTTCCGGATACAGAATTCTCCCTGCTGGAGTGATAGATTTTGTATCCTATTATCATTGATGCATATTTGATATCCGGATCGGAGATGTCTTCAATGGTCATTGCCCTTTTGTCAAATTTTGATCCGGTGGCCTCAGTTACAATGTTGTTCTTGACAGATTTGAGGATAGGTACTCCTCCGGAAGAGTATAGGCCAGTTACTGCTCTAATTGCCTCTTTTGTGATCTTGCAGGGTCTATCTAGCCATAGAAAGTTGTCATGCATTCTGCTCAGTACATACCGGACCCATTCATCCTCTTCAAAACAGGGGAAATGAATAAATTGCTCAAATTGTTTCTTCTGAATATCCTTATACTCTGGTTTAAGCTCAAAAGCATTGTCAATCAGCTGCTTGTGATAGAGGTCTCTTAATTTGAATTCCCCAAATTCCTCAATGTTTGCATGTATGTAAACCCTAATGTCTTCGGTGTGTAAAACTCCATGGGGAACTCTAGAGAAGGCTCCTAGTGGGTCTACCTCCAAAGATTTGTAGGGATGTTTCTTGAATGAGGGGCGAGGTCTATCAGAGATCTTAACTATGTTTGGAGTAGCCATTCTTCAAAGATTTGCAGTGAGGTAACGAAAAACGGAGAATACCTTATGCGCCTTCGGTTTGCACGGAGTGGTTGGATTGATTTCTTTATGCAATAGCTTTGGCAGGAGATCCTTGGTGTGCTTTGATGACCCTTGTTGTAGAGCTCCACTTTTCGCTTCTTCTCGAGTGTAGAATGAGCAAATGTCGTTTGAGAAATCCCTTAAATTGCTCCGCGAACCCTAATATCTATCTGCAATAAATGCTTCACCTACATCATTCCGGTTTGCCTTGTCTGGATAGCTTGGAGTATCCCGGATTAGTCCTGATCTGTGGATATCATCCGGATCTTTCAATCATGAATAGATTGAGGTAGCATATTACAAGAGCATCCCAAACACTCTATCCAATCCGCAGAACAAGATAGTGCATTTCCGGATCTTTCCGGACCTTTTTGTAATCCTCTATCATACCGGAGCATCTCCCTGAACAGGTCTTATTTGATCGATCATATCTTCTTCATAACTTCATGCGGACCTCTGAAAACTTGACTGAAGTATCTCAAGACTCATATCTACAAACCCTTTGATCCGCATCTTGTGCCACATCCGGTACCACTTGTTTGGCTGGGGGAACAAGATTTTCTTTGAGTCTCCCCCTGAGCCTGAGCTCACTTTTTAATTTCCGGAAGAAATATCAGCACCAGAGTCTGGTGCGGATCCAACCTCTATATTCTCTGAACTTTTCTTCACCCAAATCTTGCTCATCTGATTCCTAACCTCATCCGCATTCATCTTTTGTTTACCCTTGTCTTGATTCTGATTATACACCGGACCTCTTTTGTCCTGATTCTTGTTTCTGCAGACTTTAGCATTATGACCGGACCTATTGTAGATTTGGCAAATAACATCTCTTTGCATATTTGACTGATATCCTCTTGATCTGCATTGATTTGCCATATGACCTATTCTATTGCATGTGAAGCATCTACCTTTGAATGATTTGTTTACTTGCATAATTCTGCATTCATGGGATTTGTGTCCATACCTTTTGCAGTTGAAGCACTGTCCGGAGAAGGATGAATTATTCTGATTCATTCTCATTCTGCACTGATTAGCTTTATGACCAAAGTGGTTGCAGTTGTGGCAGTATCCATTGAAGGATGGATATCTTTGAGCATTTGGCTGTCTTACCAGAGGTCTTCTAGGCCTGCTCCTTGGATTTTCTGATCCAAGATTCTTCTGACCGGATCCGGAGCTTTCTCCTTTCTCATATCCCAAGCCATACTTGTCATCTGTCCTCTTTTGACTTCCAAGAAGAACTTCAAGTTGAGCAGAACTTATCTTGAATTTCTCTTTATATTCATTTGCTGTTTGAAGGTCTCTTTTGAGAGAGGCAATTTGATCCTCAAGTTTTCCTTCATTATCTTTGGCATCTTCAAGATCAGATTCAAGGTGTCTGATAATCCTGTCCATCTGGTGGCATTCTTCTAATTTTTCTTTAAGAGATTGTCTTAGATTGTCTTCAGCCTTTCTTTTTTCTTCAATCTCTTGAGTAAACTTTATAGTTCCTGATTCCATTTCATGTCTTAACATAATGACTTCTTTTGATAACTTTTCACATAACTTGGTTTGCTCAGTCAATTCCTCATTTGTATTGCTTTCTTCACTTTGTCTTGCCAACTGTTGAAGCAGCTCCTTTCTCTTTTTCATAGAGAGACTTAATTTGTCTTTTAATTCTCTCATGAATTCATCAGCCTGTTTGAGTCTTTCCTTTAATTCACTGACTTCAGAATTTGACTGTTCAAGATCCTCAAGGGCAGTCTTGAGTTGCTCCCTTAAACCATATGCATCCATTTGAAATCCCAGATCTTCCTCAAGCTGTTAGGCTCTATTAGGAGGAACTTAGCTCTGATACCAATTGTTGATAACTGAGAGGGGGGGGTGAATCAGTTATCCTAATTATTTCCCTTATTGAACTTTCCTTTTAATTGAAGTAGCATAAAATCAAACACAAAACATTAACCATGAAATAAGAAACACATGACACAGTATTTTTGACGTGGAAACCCTGTTAAGGGAGAAAACCACGGGGTGATTAACCCAAAAATTATTCTCTGTTAGAAGAATAGGAAATTACAAAAATGGCACTTGCCAATTAGGGCTCACTGCCCGAGCACACTGCTCACAAGAGGCCCACTGCCTACAAAAAGACACACTGTCTACAAAGTGATGAGAATCACAGTCTTGAACTGATTGGAAGCATCTGCATATGCTGGAGTTCAGTTCCGGTTAGGCTCAGTACACTGATCTGTTGCACTTCATCTTTCCTCTGTTCTTTATTCTGCTATCTTTCACATACCGGATCCTTTTTGCTACCTCTGCTCTTTCTCTGGACTTATTCGCATATCTCTCTGCATCACCACACACTTCACAACTAAATCCATCCTCTATATATATCCGCACAAGTAATTTCATCACCTTTCTAGTCGGCATCCGGAACAGTCTAGTTTCTTACAAACTCTCATTCTGTCGGCTGAATCCTTCCTCACCAAGCAATGCGGATCAAGCATATACTTGTAGATATCATTAATCATGTCGGCCAAACATGATTCATGCCTTCACAACCTCTGTCATCAACAGTAACCCATCCGGAAAGTAGTCTGATATTCTGCCAGTCAGTTCTTCCTCTGTTTTCACTGTCTCTCAGGAATCCGGTACTCAACCATTCATATCTTTTTCCTTGTCCATCACCGGAGGCTAAATCCTCGGAATATACCACTCAAGGTAGTCCTCTTGACTTCCCCAAATCCGCACTGCACCAAGACACTTCCTCTGAGAGGTCCGGACCAATCTGTCGGACCTTGCCACATGCTCTGTTCTTCTTCACCGGATCACAACATTCTTTATTCTGACTTCCGGTAGAGACATATCATGTCTTACGGATATGTGGGATGACCTTTGTTGCCATCAATGACAACAACCATGAATCCATATAGTGTCTCTTGCCAACACTTACATACCTGGGAACTTTGGGAATCTCTTGCACTTTTGATTCTTGATCAGGTTCATTAAGATTCATCTCTTCTTCTTGATTTACCGGATTAGTTTGAATTTGAACTTCAGAGGAGGCTTGGGCTCCTTGAATCAAAACACCATTTTGATCATCTTCATCATATTCATAAAACCTTGAGGGTTTATCAATTCCTTCATCAACCTTTACATTTTTACTTTCTATCATTTTTCTCAGTCTCTTGTTATAGCACCGGTATGCTTTGCTTTGAGTAGAGTAACCCAAGAATATTCCTTCATCACATCTAACATCAAACTTTCCTAAATCTTCATCTCTTTTAATGTAACATTTGCTACCAAAAACTCTGAAATACCTTATAGTAGGAGTGATGCCAAACCAAAGTTCGTAAGGAGTCTTACCGGTATTGCTTCTGATTTGAACTCGGTTGAGAGTATAGACTGTAGTGCTAACAGCTTCTCTCCAATAGATTTGAGGAACATTTGCTTCCATCATCATGGTCCTAGATGCTTCCTGGATGGTCCAGTTCTTTCTCTCTACTACCCCATTTTGTTGTGGAGTCTTAGAAGCAGACAACTGTCTTTTTATTCCATGTTTCTCACAGAACTTTATGAACTCACCGGATGTGAATTCACCACCTCTATCAGACCTCAGATATTTTAACTTTGATCTGGTTTCATTCTCTACCATAGCTTTGAATATTTTGAATTTTTCAAGAGCTTCTGATTTCTCTTTTAGAAAAGTTACCCACATCATCCGGGAGTAGTCATCCATTAATAGCATGAAGTATCTATCACCTTGCACACTTCTGATTCTTGCCGGACCACATAAGTCAGTATGAACTAGATCCAATAATCTAGTAGAGGATTGCTCCTTACTCTTCAATGAGACTCTACTTTGTTTCCCCAACTGGCATTCTTTGCATAAACTATTTGTAGGTTTCACCAGCTTTGGAAGATCTTTTACAGCCTGAGTATTGCTTATCTTGATGATATTATCAAAATTCACATGACACATTCTTCTATACCACAACCAACTCTGATCAATTTGCACAAATAGACAACTTTTACCAGTACCAACTAAATGAAAGATGTTACCTTTTGTTTGAGTACTGGATGCAATCTCTGTTCTGGAACTTTCAAAGATCTTACATTTTCCATTTTTGAATCAGAGATCATAACCTTTGTCCACCAACTATCCAACACTGAGAAGATTGTTCTTCAGACCTTCAACATACAGTACGTTACCGGTTTTGTTCTTTCCATCAAAAGAAATAGTTCCTCTACCTCTAATTCTACTAGAAGAATTATCACCAAATTTTACCACTCCTCCTTCATACCTTTCCAAATCTATAAACTTGTTTTTGTTACCTGTCATATGATGGGAGTATCCACTGTCAATGACCCAATCATCCTTTTCTTCAACTTGGGCAGCTAGAGCCTTTTCAACAATTTTATGATTGATAGATTGAGAGGGCTTTGGATCTTCTTCCTTGATGGCAATAAATACCCAGTCATCTCTGGATTTGTTTCCTATCTCTGATTCACAATCTGTTATTCCTTCATCATCATCATCTTCGTGAGCATAGTAGCATTTCTTTTGAAACCCTGATCTGTTAGGGTTAGGCCTTGAAAATCTTTCTAAACATCTTGAAGCAAAATGACCAATCTTATTGCAGTTAAAACACTTAAAAGGTAATTTCCCTTCATACTTATCAGATCCTCTTGGTAGTCCTTTTGCAAAAACGGCTTCAAGTTGAGTAGCTTCTGCTTCATCTTCTTCAAGGTCTTTTCTTGCTTTCTCATACCATGATAGTTTCTTTGAAGAGTTTTCTCCTTGATCAAATTTTTGTTTTCCTTTAATAGAAGCACTTGCCTTGAATGCAGTTTCAATCTTAAGAGGGGCATCTCTAAACTTAGTTAGTTCAAATGCAACCAATTTACCAATTAATTGATATCTTGTGATACTTGAAATAGATATGACTTCCTCAATAGCAGCAACTTTGTATTTGTAAGATTCAGGAAGGGATCTGAGAACTTTGCCAACAATCTCATCTTCATCTAGGACTCCACCAGCACATCTAATGCCACAAACAAGCTCATTTACTCTTGGAATAAAAGTAGTGATATTTTCATCTTCTCTCATCTTTAGATTTTCAAATTTTCCTTTTAGACTCTGTAGCTTGGCACATTTAACATACTTGTCTCCTTCATGCAGAAGTTCTAATTTTTTCCAGATCTCAAAGGCAGTTTGTAGGTCAACAACATTTGTCAGCTCTGAATTAGACAAGGCACTTAAAAGAGCTTCTTTAGTTCGTAGATTGTTTTCAGCATCTGTGATTTCATCTATTGATTTCGGCCCACCCTATGGAGAAGTATACTTCTTTGAGGCCATGGACCAATATTGTACCCCCATACATTGTAAGTGACATTGCATGCAACTTTTCCAAAGAGAGAAATTTGTTCCATCAAACCTTGGACTATCCTTCTTATACGACGGCATTATGGATCTCCTCAAGTGATTAAGCTCTTTTAGAGGAACTTGGCTCTGATACCAATTGTTAGATTTAGGGCAGACAACTGAGAGGGGGGGTGAATTAGTTGTTTGAAACTTTCTTTCCAATTACACATTTAACTCCTCTTAGCATATCAATAAATCAATTATGAAACATAATGCATTAAATCAAGAGTAGAAAACATATCAACACATAAGACACCAAGATTTTTGACATGAAAAACCCGGTTAAGGGAAAAACCACGGGGTGATTAACCCAAGATTGTATTCTTTGTTAGAAGAATAGAAAGAACAAAATGGCACATGCCAATTAGGCTTCACTGCCCAAGCACACTGCTCACAAGAGGCTCACTGCCTACAAGAGACACACTGTCTACAAAATAATAAGTATCACATACATGAACTAGAGAGTAGCATCTTCACCATGCTTGAATCAGTTCCATTTAAGTCTAATACTTCTACTCTACCTTTTGGTCTCCTCCTTGCTACACACTCACATCACCACCAGAGACCCATTGGAATGACTTCACAATCCTTTATTTATACAAGGCATCGACTTCGGAATAATCATCTAAGTCGGCAAACATCCACAAGAACATCCGCAAGACGTGTAATACATCCGGTCAGCCAATCTCAGGAAGAACACCATCATCCAGAAGTTATTCTTCAATTGTGAGCTCCAAATTCAATGCAGACCACCAACATGAACTAGACACGATCCACAGGCCTCCAAAAGCTTTCCTAACTTACCAAGAACATCCACACTTCATCTGCTTATTGAAATCCTTCTCTCCTTTATCCGGAACCTTAAGAACACAGTCTGTCATCTCTGTTACAAAGGAATAGATTCTTGCAGACCTTCATACCTTGAACCAATTGAGTTGATACTTCATAAAGACTTCCTCAGCACTCCCTCAGATCTGCAGAACAGGGTAATGTATTTCCGGATCTCACCAGACCTTTTTATATCACTCTGTCACCTCTGAACACTTACCGGAAGTGGTTTTACTTGAGTGGCCATAACTTCTTTAGATATTTATGTGGACCTCTAAAATCTCTATTGGACCACCTTAAGACACATAAATACAAACCCTTTAATCCGCATCCTCTGATCCTCATCCTATCTTGGACTTTTATCTTACTATCATCACTATTCTTCACTATTTCTGATTGAGACAAATTTTCTCAATATCCTCAGCACACAGCTCATCCAATCCTCATCATTAATGCAACAAGAGTATGTTGACATCAATGACAACACCAGTTAGGCCCATACTTGCAACAGTTGACATCAATGACAACACCGGTTAGACATACTTGCAACAATCTCCTCCTTTGTCATTGATGGAAACATATGATGTGAAAAAATGAACATGTTCCTCCATCAACACAACTCTACATTAGAACTCCCTCTTTCTTTTTACACATCTGAACTCTTTCTCCCCCTACATTTTTTACATAATCTCTCTCCACCTTTGACATCAATGGAAAAGGGCATCACATCTCTTCCGCTGTACATACTTGCACACTACTGCTTTAATCAATCTGGAACCATTCTTTACTCCTCCTGACTACAACAATCATCTCAAACCACTACCTACTCCCCCTAAGAGGTAGCCTCCAACATCAGTCCAAAAGGAGAAATGTACTTTGAGGCACACTGGACTAATGTATCTCCTTATGCATCTAGTTCAAGGAAGGAAGGGCAACAACCCCTAACTTCTCCCGGAGATATGCAAATGTATCCTTTGGAAGAGCCTTAGTGAATATATCAGCAACATGATCTTTTGTAGGCACATACTCAAGCTTCACATCATTCTCTACAACTTCCTCCCTCAAAAAGTGATACTTAATTGAAAATGATATGTCTTTGAATGCATCACTAGATTCTTTGAAATATTTATGGCACTTGTGTTATCACAAAGAATAGGTATTGGCTCATCATACTCAACTTTGATGTCCTTCAAAGTCTGTTTCATCCACAGCACTTGAGTGCAACATGATGCTACAACAATAGATTTTGCCTCTACAGTAGACAAGGAAATTGATTCTTGTTTCTTGCTATGCTAGGACACTGCCCTATCTCCAAGGAATAATGCATCTCCACTTGTGCCTTTCCTATCATCAACACATCCGGCCCAATTTGTATGTATATAGGCACTTAAGGAAAAGTCATTGTTCTTAGGATACCACAAACCATGATCTGGAGTGCCCTTCAAATACCTAAATATCCTATTCACTGACACAACATGTGATTCTCTAGGATTTGATTAAAATCTAGCCACAAGACAGATTGCATGCATGATATCTAGTCTAGAAGAGGTTAGATAAAGTAATCCTCCAATCATTGATCTATACTTGCTCTAATCAACCTTAGGAGATTCATCATTCTTTCTCAACTTGCAACCAGTAACCATAGGAGTACATACCAGTTTAGAATCCTCAATTCCAAACTTCTTCAACAACTCTTTAAGATACTTGGATTGAGAAATAAAAATACCTTTGCTAGTCTAGATGATTTGCATTCCAAGGAAGAAGTTCATCTCACCACACATAGACATCTCAAAATATTTTTGCATCTCAACTACAAACTTCTTACACATACCTTCATTTCCACTGAATATAATGTCATCAACATAGATCTCAACAATAAGAATTTGGTCTCCACTTATCTTGGTGTACAAATTACTATTTGCAGACCCTTTATTGAATCCATGCTATAATAGGTACTTATCCAATCTTGCATACCAAGCTCTAAGAGCTTGCTTCAATCCATACAAAGCCTTCTTCAACTTGCATACCATATTTGGTTTTTCTGATAGATGGAACCCATCTGATTATTCCATGTAGACCTCTTCTTCTAACTCACTATTCATGAAAGCAAACTTCACATCCATCTTGTATACCTTGAAAGTTTCATGTGCTGCAAATGCCAAAAATAGTTTGATATCTTCAAATCTTACCACTAGAGTAAAGGTCTCTTCATAGTCCATTCCTTCCACTTGTGAGTATCCTTTACACACAAGTCTTGCCTTGTTTCTCACAACTTCTCCAACTTCATTCAGTTTGTTCCGGAATACCCACTTTGTTCCAATCACATTCTTGTTTGTAGGTCTAGGGACAAGTTCCCAAGTCTTGTTCTTCTCAATCTGCATTAGTTCTTCTTCCATTGATTTGACCCAATATTCATCATTGCATGCTTCATTTAGTATTTTATGTTCCACCTTTGAGAGTAAATAGAGATTTACTTGATCTTCTATAGCTCTACTTCTTGTCAACAGACCTTTCCTTTTGTCACCAATAATCTAATCTTCAAAGTGATCTCTTTGCACATACCTTGGTGTTTTAGGAATTCTTTCCGAAGCTTCAACTTAAACTTCTTCTTTCGGAGTAGCTTGCACTTTAATCTAAACTTCCTTGTCTTTGTTTTTTTCAAATTTCTCTATATAAATAGATCCATCTGACTCATATCCATTTATCTTTGAGGTTTTCTGAATATCTTCATCTACCTTCATATTTGCACTTTCAATGATCTTTCTCAATCTTTTGTTATAGCATCGGTAAGCCTTGCTCTTAGTAGAGTACCCAAAGAATATGCCTTCATCACATATAGCATCAAACTTTCCTAACTCTTCATCTCTTTTGATATAACATTTTCTTCCAAAAACTTTGAAATATTTGATAGTAGGAGTTCTTCCATACCACATCTCATAAGGTGTCTTTGTTCCTTTTGCTCTAACTTGCACTCAATTCTGAATGTAGACAACAATGTGTATTTCTTCTTTCCAATATACTTTTGGTAGGTCTGCTTCCTTGATCATTGTTCTAGTAACTTCTTGAACAATTCTATTCTTCCCTTCAACCACTCCATTTTGTTGAGGAGTTTAGGGGGTAGACAAATGTCTCTTTATTCCATGTTCTTCGCAAAAATTATTAAACTCATTTGAAGTAAACTCACCACCTCTGTCAAATCTCAAACACTTGATTCTCAAATCCAACTCATTTTCAACCATAGCTTTGAATTCCTTAAACTTGTCTTGGGCTTCTGATTTTTATCTAAGAAAGGTAACCCAAGTCATTCTTGAATAATCATCAATAAGAAGCATGAAATACCTATCACCTTGTAGACTTCTTGTTCTTGTCAGGCCACATAAGTCTATATGCACCAACTTAGCAAACTGGTAGAGGATTGTTCTTTTCTTTTGAAAGTAGTCTTTGTCAACTTCCCAAACTGACATTCTTTGTACATAACATTGGCAGGCTCCACAATCTTAGGTAGGTCTCTCACAGCTTGTACTATGCTTATTCTCACCAAATTGTCAAAGTTAATGTGACACATTCTCCTATGTCATAACCAGCTTTCATTTGTCTGAGCCAACAAACAACAATTATCAGTACCTTTCAAATGATAAACATTACTATGAGTCTTCTTACAAGAAACAATTATAGTTCTGGAACTTTTCCTTATCTCACACCTATTGTCCTTAAACACTAGATTATACCCTTTGTCACACATTTTTCCAATGCCTAGAAGATTATGCTTTAAGACTTTGACATAAAGAACATCATCTGTATTATACTTACCATCAAAAGTAATTGATCCTTTTCCACAAACCTTGCCAGATGCATCATTACCAAACCTAACCAGTCCTCCATCATACTTTTCAAACTTAACAAACTTACTCTTATCTCCTATCATGTGATTTCAAAGTCTATGATCCATTCATCTTCCTTTTCAACATGAAATGTAGACAACTCTCCTGGACTTCCTTCCTCCACATAGCTTGCAAGGTTAGCAGAAACAAGTTCTTCTCTTAGTGCAATAAAAAAGCATTCCCTACCATTACCATCATCAGAATAGGATCATCATCAGTTACACCATCATCATCTCTAACATAGTAACTCTTGCTTACCATCTTTTCTTTACTCTCATTGTTTTTGATCTTCAAAGCTCTGTCAGGACATCTTGAAGCATAGTGACCAATTTTACCACAATTGAAACATTTGAATGGTAACTTACCTTTGAACTTTCCATTGCCTCTTTTCATTCTACTTGCAAATTTTGCCTCGAGCTCATCAAGATCTTCTTCACCTAATTCCACAACATATTTATTTGATCTAGTAGCCTTTTCTTCCTTGGCCTTAAAAATAGTCTCAATTTTCATAGGGCCATCAGTAGTGCCAAATTCTCTCATCTCAAAGGTAGTCAATTTACCAAGAAATTGATCTTTTGAAAGCTTATTCATATCAAACGATTCTTCAATGGAAGATACCTTGTGACTACGAGATTTTGGAAGAGTTCTAAGTATCTTATCTACAACATCCATATCATCTATCTTTCCACCAAGACCCTTGATGTTGTTGACCACTTCATCAATCTTTTGTATGTAACTTGTTATGTTCTCATCTTCAGACATTCGCATGGTTTCATATGTGGTCTTCAAGTTCTACAACTTATCCTTCATGACAGATTCATCACCTTCATAGATGTTTTTCAATTTCTCCCAGATCTCATGAGCAGTTTCCAGATCCACAACTTTCACCATTTCAGTGTTAGACAAAGCATTTAATAGAGCATTTTTAGATTTGTGATTAATCTTATAATCCCTAATCTCTTCATTAGATCATGAACAACCTTTAGATATTGTGTATTTATCTTTAACCATCTTCCAAACATTATAACCAATAGAAACAAGATAACTTTGCATTTCTACCTTCCAATAGGCATAGTTAGATCTATCAAATTGAGGAATGTCTTTCTTGTATGCCATCATGAATCTATCTTAAGCTTGTAGGATTTCTTCCAAGCAACCTTGCTCTGATACCAATTGTTGAAGGCACAAGACAACTGAGAGGGGGGTGAATCAGTTGTATCAAAACTTTAAACCCTCTTAAACAAAATCACATTCACATTCACTTACTTTAAACCCTTAATCTGTTATGAAGATTAAACATGAAATGTAGAAATAGAACTTAAACACATCAACACCATACACACATGAACACCAAATTTTTTACATGGAAAACCCTAAAAGGGAAAAACCATGGTGAGTGTTATCTCACAATATAATGTAGTAACAATAATAAATAACAAGGGAGGCTCATTGCCAAAAGGCTCAGTTCCCAAGGACTCACTGTCCAAAGAAACACTCACTACAAATATGGGGTGGCTCACTACTAAGGGTGGCTCACTATAGAGGGGTGGTTCACTACCGAGGGTTGGCTCACTACCTCAAGGGGAGGCTCACTACCATGAACTGATATAATAGCATCTACAACATGCCTGAGTTCAATTCCATTGAAGTGCATCACATATCACCTTCGCTGCCTTTACAGCACACACTTTATCTTCTCATCTTCGTACACTCTCACCTCACTCACAGATTCATTACCTTTATTTATTCCAATCATCAACCTTGGAACATTCATCAAGGCTGGCAAATATAATCTACAACTATTGGAACTGTCTCCAAGGTCAGCAAACATACATAATTCAAATTAGGTCTAGAACTAAACAAACTTGTAGAGTAAATGAATGAAGAAAGAACACTTCATGGCTTAGCTCAAAAACAAACTTCTAGAGTAAATTAATGAAGAAAGAACACTTCATGGCTTAGCTCAAACCCAAATACATCTTCACACACTTCATCATGTTCTATAATCCATGAAACACATGATCTGCAAAGAGTTTTAGCACCCAAGTCAGCCAAACTGGTGGAAACATCAAGAATACTTAGACACATGCTTCCAAGACCTTCATTATAACTTGTGGATGAAGCACGTGGCTTCAATAAATTATGAAGACATCCACAAATAGTCTTCAATCACCTGAGAATCACCAAAAACATCCGCAACACTTTTCATTTGAGGAGGATGCATTCTCTACTCATAAACAACACTATCAAACTTTGCTACACAAAAACTTTCTTTCTGGAGCACCAACTCACAAATCCTTTAGAATGAAGATAGATAAGAACACTATGAACATATGTCTAGAACTACATCACCTAAAACCACTTTGTAGAGAAATGATGAGAAAAATACTTTCTCCTAGACACCTTTGCACAACTCAGAAACTCTATCAAATACAATCTTCAAACTGGTGAACATATCTTCCACTATACAACAATCTAGACCACCAAGTTCTAGATTTAGCATCTTCAAACACTTCTTTAATACATATTCAAATCTCATACTCTAGTCTTCAACATAGAAGAAATGTGGAGCAAAAACTCAGACAGTATCTTTGACATGACAACTCAATCAACAATATTAGAAGACATAGTTGACAGTAATGACAACAAAATCATGTAGACATCAATGAAAACACTAGTTAGCACATACTTGTAACACTTAAAGATTTGTATCTTTGCTTACTTTACTTTCTTGTCTCCTTCATAAATGGTTTCAAGTTTATCCCAAACTCCTTTAGTAGAACTACAACTCATTACCTTTGAAAGTTCTAATGTAGCCAACCCATTCATGATAGAAAACTTTGCCTTGGCATTGCTCTCATACTTCTTAACTTCATTTGAATCTATAGGAAGAATAGTAGGAATAGTGTAGCTAGTCTTGACATATTCCCAAACACCGCATCCTAGTGAATTGATATAGGCCTCCATCCTTGTTTCCAAAAAGCATAATTTGTTCCATCAAATCTAGGTATCTTGTTGGATCCATTATGTACCATCCCAAACCTTCCTCGAGCAGTTAATCTTCCTTCAGAGGAACTTGGATTTGATACCAATTGTTAAACACACCAAGATACTAAGAGGGGGGTGAATCAATATCTAAACAAACATCAAATCCTCTGGAGCAGATTAAAACTTAAGCATTACAATATTAACATAAACATGAAAGATCAACACAATGCACATCAACACATAACACCAAATATATATGGAAAACTCAAGAAGATAAAAACCATGGTGAGGATTAACTCACAATATATGAAGCTCAAATAACAACTTTGTTTTAGGGTTGCAACCCAAGGAAGCAACTACTCCCTGTAGACTTTGTTTCAGGGCTACAACCCAAAGAACCTACTACTCCTTAAAAATTTTGATTTAGGGTCACACCCAAGGAAGCTACAACTCCCTAAAGACTTTGTTTTAGGGTCACTCCCAAGGAAGTAACTACTCCCTAAATTGAGTGCAAACTCTCAAAAGATTACAGTATGACATTCCTTCTACTATCTGAAAAATGACATTGAAAATTACACCTTTTATGATTACAATTATGCCTTTTCACACTTACTTCTGATGATCGGATCAGTTAGGCACACTCTACATTTTATCACTATCACAAATATGTCTTGAAGATGAATCAGGATAGCATCTACAACTTTTGCTCTTTCTCCTTCAATCACGTATCTTAATGCATTTATTTTGCTCCTTTTGCTTCTGAACCTTATCAATCAACTTGCAATCACACTTCCTTAACTCAATTTGATTTACAATATATATATATATATATGATATTTCATTGATTACATTGCTTGTTGGCTAGGGACAATATGAAAAATACATGTACAAGTCGGCTAGACAACATACAACATGAAACATGTAGGGGACAAGTCATAAACAAGACTACATGCTACACTAGAAGAATACCTATGCCTTCCATACATTAACACTTTCTTAAACATGTCCAAAACATCAAACATCAAGGAATTACATCCATACACTCTGCTCTTTTGAAAATAGGACAACCTTAAGCAAAGACGTCTAAAAAACTTGAAGCATAATAGCCACAACAACTTGAAAACCTTCTGTGGTACTAGAAACAAGTAAGATCTTCATGAAGCTTTTCCAGATGAGTCTATATGACTTATACAACATCCCCAAACACTCCTTTATCTCCAAACATTAGATATTTGTGCCATACATCTTCAACCATGAGCTCTAGGAGTAATAAGTCATCTAGGACACGCTGTCATATACTTTCATTGAAAAACTAAGCTAGTAGATCATCAAGAACCTTAAAATTGCAAGAGGGCATTTAATATACTTCCATAAACATGTCAACAAAACCACAAAGGAAAGCTTTCACATCTGGAGGAATGTGGAGCATGCCAACAAGCCTTCAACACCACCTTACTCTACTAGGACACATGTTGGTACTCTATCATACATAAATTTCACAAAGGAAGGAAAAATGATCTGAAACTTTGGAGTTATCACCTTCACTATAGTTTGAACGTAGTTCGAGAACTGCATAGCTGTAACTGCTAATGCAGAGGAGTGCAGAGCAATCTCCCAGACAGTCTTCACAAGTAGCCATCCTATAATAGAAACTGTCACCAACTTCTGGAGGCCAAACCTTCTTTATTTTAACACATGCATTCTTAGGAATAGTAGGAGAGATCACACAATATACCTTAGGCCATCAACAACATATTTGATTATCTTAGTGCTTCTAATTCACTTAGTAATGTGTCTTCTTAGTGCTTCTAATTCCCATATTAATGTGTCTTGTTGATGCTTCTAGTTCCAATCTTAATATGAATTCATACTCAACTCTATAGTGATCAAGGCATGACATCCAACCATGAACTTTAGTAACCACACTATATCATGACATGAATTGTATCTTCTCTGCTAGATGGGGCATGACATGCAACCATGAATTGTATCTTCTTTAGGAGTATGATATCCAACCATGAACACCATCACACATTCATGATAGTGTTGACATCAATGACAACCTTGTGATAGTCTTGACATCAATAAAAACGTAAGGAACTATATGTGTAACAAAGGGAACACCCAGTTTAGAAACATGGATTTGAGATAGATTGATTCGGGATGATGGGGTTAATGGATAGTCATGGATGAATTAAGGGATTGTCAATAGTGGATGGAAAGGAGGATGGATGGTATATGGATGGAAGGGTGCAACATGTGATCTCTAAGGTCTATTTTGTATAGGAAAAACATGGGCCTATTCTAGAAATGTCATTTAGAATTCCAAACAAAAGATATATAGTAGATTACATAAGTGATAATGAGATGGTTAGAGGATTTTTTGTAGAAGGATTTGCTATGTCAAGAGTTTGTCAAAGCATATTTCAAAATTGTACTTCAGCCCTTATTAAGATAAAAGTCATGATCAAGATCAATGTCAGGTAGGGATGATGAATGGGAATTGTAACGTCAGAAAATATCCCCTTGGAGGCTTTTCCCTCATAAGGTTTAGCTCCTAGGTCTTTAGCTTGCATTTAGGACATATTAGTTCATATTTTGGCATCCTGATGGAATGAGACTTGGGTTTCATGGCAAATGGGACCTAGGAGGACTCCGTGAGCTGTACCCTGGCTAAAATAGGGGGGAGGACTTGGGTACCCATGCCCTAGTCCTGCCCTATTTTGGAGCAGCCCTAATTTCTAGGTGTCAGTTTATGACCATTAGTTGGCTCTTTTGCCGACACGGTAAAGTTTGATTTTTAAAATCTTGGCGGGAATGCTTGTAGGTGCATATATAAGCATGTGTAGGTATTCATTTGTAAACTAGATGTACTAGAAAGCTATTGTGTTCTTAAGGATATTCAAGGCTTTCTATTTGTGTTGCAAGAGCAGACTTGTATGTTTTGTGTGTTGATATTTGCATATTTGAGCATCAATCTCCTCATGGAATGAAGAGCATCTTCCTCCATGAGATCTTCACTACAAGGTGACATATCATTGTGTTTTATCATTGATTCCTTTGGTTTTTGGCCTCTACCTCACAAGGGCATGCCCTCTTTATCTAACAATAGTGTTCGGAGACTTAAGTGTCCTCCGTGGCTTGACTGAGACAAGCCTCTAAACACCACAACCCCCAAACCAAGTCTTGTGATTGCAAGTTACAGGCATTGCATCTAAAAAAAGTAGAGTTACAGGAAGGCTTGGCAGGCATTAGGGATTTAGGATCTGAAGAAAAGTTATACAAAGGAGCACTTCCAGGACTTGGGTGCTCGTACTAGTGTCCTCCATAGAAAAATCTCGAGAAACAGAAGTTATAGGGTTGATCAGTGTCAGAAGGAGGTCCAGATTCCCCCAAAAAGCAAGTACCTTAGACTTGGGCACACATACCTTAGTCCCTGACTGTTCTGCCTCAGAACCCCGAAAACAGGTATTCTGTGATTTGTTATTTTACTCCCGTTTGCAAGAGCTTTTTCTGTTATTCATCAATTTGTTGTTGTATTTGCATAATTAGGGTTTTAATGGTCAATTTGACATAGGAGAAGGAAAAATTGATAATTAATTCCCTAATCCAAGTTTCCCTTCATTTGTAAGTGACCTAGGGTATGATAGTGCTCACCACTCAATCCTGGATCCTTGAATGTATGGTGGAGAGGTGGATTTAAACATCTAAACAATAAAAGATTAACAAAATTCAATTTCCACCTAAACGGGAATACTGGAAAGGGTATATGGATATGATAGATTAACTAACAATCCAATAAGAGCCTCTATATAAGTTAGTAGCTACATGGGAGGATACTACACAATTGAGGGTTCTTTATCTTCACCTATTTGAGGGTTTCTAGGAGTAGGGATAGTCCTAAGGGAGGATGTAATTCCTTTGGCATGTGTGTGTTATACAACTTCTTGCATATACCATATTTTTATACTATACCTATTGTTCATGTTTTGTGTTTCCATCAATGTACCTTATCAATTTGATGTTTTATATTGGCATCTAATGTCTCACTATTATGGGATGCATATGTTGCAACTATTAGTGAGAGCACTATTTCAATGATTTTTCACTTTCACTATATATGTGATTTGATTATAATATCTAGGTTAACACTATGTATATTAATAATACATTTATGATCTAGATTATGTGGATAAGAACTATTATCATTTGATGTATCTATTAATGTACTTCCTTTATATTATATCATGTTGCATGTTTAATTTATGCTTCAAATATCTAGTATGGAGTAGGTATGCTTGATGTTTTACTAAGTATGTAGGCATAGGTTTTAGTCTCAATGGTGTTTATTTGGAGATAGTTCAATTTGGGAAAATATGTTGTCTATATACACTATCTCATTTGATTGAATGGTGGGACAAAGCTTCTAAACCCTTATGAAAACCTAGATCTAAGTCAAGGTTGATTCTAGAATCTATGTGTTGTGTTTAAACCCATAAAGTGAGTGGATTCTTTACATGTAGTTATTTTATCTTTATACATTACATTTAAACTATTTCAAAATGTTTTTTGTCATGTTTTTAGAATATTTAATATGCTTGACTTAGAAAGATAATAAATTGTTCCTTCATGAAAAAGGTCCTTTGCATTATTTAATTATATGAGAAAAGAAAATTTAAAATAAGTTGATTACATTAGGGAAATAAAATATAGTTGCATATGGTAAAAACATTGCAATATAGTTAGAATTTAATTTTAATTTACAAAGTTTAATGGAAGATATTAATTAAGTTATATTTGTATTGAATAGCTTTACTAAAACATATTGGATGGAAAATATATATTATTACAAAAGTGTTTTACTTGTAATATAAAAAAAAATATGGAAGAGGGGAAAATAGAGTGAAGGATAAGAGAAAAGGAAAAGGAATTTCAAAGGATTTTTTCATTTGTTGCTTGAAAAAAATCTCTCTTCCTCTTTTGGGAAGAATTCTCTACATTTTGAAAGGAATTGTTTTTGGAATTGCTTGGACTTGGATTGTCTTTGGATGGAGATTACTTGGAAGTTGGAAAATATTTCTTGTTGCATTCCTACTTCTCAATGAGAGATTCTTCATTTTGGCCCGAGCTTTCTTGGAAAGGTAATTTCCTTTTAATCATGTTTTTGAAATGAAATTTCTTCTTTTGCCATGCTCAAAATAGGTGGTTGCATATGGCCTCTTCATTCATAGGAGTTATTGGAGTAGAATGCATGTGATTATATGTAGATTTAATTTATTTTAGATCTTTTGAACTTATTTTGAAAAGTGCAAAATAGAGCCAAGGTAATGGAAATTTTTTCTTATAATCCCTTGTGAGTTGGCATGCTTATTGTTGTGTGTTTTAGGCATAAAAGGTCGTATTTAAAATTAGAAATTTTTTATATTTCAAAAAATAAATTTTGGAGGTTTTGGGTGATGTCTGTTGCAAGTATGGGCCTAACCAGTGTTGCCATTGATGGAAACATACTCCTATTGCATTAATGATAAGATTTGGATGAGCTGTGTGCTGAGGATATTGAGAAAATTAGCCTCAATCAGGAACAGTGAAGAACAATGATGATAGTAAGGAAATAGTCCAAGACAGGAAGAGGATCAGAGGATGTAGATTAAAGGGTTTGTATATATGTGTCTTAAGGTGGTCTAGTAGAGATTTTAGAGGTCCGCATGAAGATCTGAAGAAGTTATGGCCACTCAAGTAAAACCAGTTTTGGTAGGTGTTCAGAGGGGACAGAGTGATACAGAAAGGTCCGGTGAGATTTGGAAATGAATTGTCATGTTCTGCAGATTTAAGGAAGTGTTGAGGAAATCTTTATTGTGTGTCAACTCGATTGGTTCATGGTTTGAAGGTCCGCAAGCATCTATTCCTTTGTGAAAGTAATGACAGTCTGTGTTCTTGAGGTTCCGGATGAAGGAGAGGTGGATTTCAGTAAGTAGATGAAGTGTGGATGTTCTTGGTAAGTTAGGAAAGCTTTTGGAGGCCTATGGATTGTGTCCAATTCATGTTGGTGGTCTGCATTGAAGTTGGATCTCGTAACTGAAGAATAACTTCCAGATAATGATGTTCTTCCTAAGACTGGCCGATCAGATGAGTTACACATCTTGCGGATGTTCTTGTGGATGTTTGCCGACTTAGATGATTATTCCTAAGTCGATGCCTTGTATAAATAAGGGATTGTGAAGTCATTCCAAAGTGTGTCTTGTGGAGATGTGAGTGTGGTAGTGAGGAGGTGAGTGAAAGGCAGAGTAGAAGTATTGGACTTAAATGGAACTGATTCAAGCATGGCGAAGATGCTATTCTGTAGTTCATGTATGTGATACTTATTATTTTGTAGACAGTGTGTCTCTTGTAGGCATGAGCCTCTTGTAAGTAGTGTGCTTAGGCAGTGAGGCCTAATTGGCATGTGCCATTTTGTTCTTTATATTCTTCTAACAGAGAATACAATCTTGGGTTAATCACCCCGTGGTTTTTCCCTTAACCGGGTTTTCCACGTCAAAATCTTGGTGTATTATGTGTTGACATGTTGTTGCTCTTGATTTAATGCATTATGTTTCATATTGATATGCTAAGAGGAGTTAATTGTTTAATTGGAAAGAATTTTTAGACAACTGATTCACTCCCCCCCTCTTAGTTGTCTGCCCTAAATCTAACAATGTCATCAATGGTGAATTTGAGGGTTTTATGGTTTGGAACCTTTTCATAAAAATATAAATTGGAATTCAAACCATGTTCTCTTTTTTCACTTTATGGGATGAAGAGTCTCATATTTCTTATGAGTTTCTCAACGTTTTGGATAGAAGGATCACAGACTTCAACCTCATTTTCTATGTCTTGAATTTTCTAGGCTAAGGTTGACTTTTGGACCTAGGATTGATTTCTAAGGATAGGAGTGAAGTGGAACCATGTCATACTTTCAGAATGGGGGATGTCCCATATGGGTTTTTAATGTGATAAAATGAATTGGGGATCCAAACATTTAAAATGAATTAACTAAAGAACTTGAAAGTCAAATTGCATTAAAGGCCCTGAGGGAATCATGCAAAATTAGTACTATGGTTGTGCCTATACCAAAGGCCATTATGAAATCATGTAGGGTATTAATTGTGCCATTACATGTGCTAAAGGCCCTAAGGGAATCACATGGTGATAATAATGACACTACATCCAATGCTTAGTAGTCCACACCCTATTTTTGTTCTAGGTCATTGGTACCTAATGTATCCTTGTAATTTATTTCTTGACTATGATGATATGCTCTTTCCTTGCTTGATATTGCTAGTTGTTATCACATCTTCTTGTGTTCTTTGGTTGGAGGCCATGACCCTTGTTTGTATTATGTATTTGATTTCTAATGTATATGTTCTAGGTATCTGTGATGCCATGTTTGTGTCATCCCTCATAAATGTTTTATGTGTGTATTTGATTACTAAATTGACTATCTCTCAATTCAATGGTGGGCCTAAGGGTTCCACTTGGTTGGGTGGTGTTATTTGACTATTCCCAGGGCTAGCTAGACTTGTGGATAAGCTTGGAGAGACAATGTAGAGTTCTTTAATTATTATGAGAGGGTAGGCCTTCTAGTATCACTGATTTTAAAATGTATATGAAGGAATTTCATCACTCATTGGCTTATTGTGTTTTTAGGACATAATTAAACTTGTGATCCATGGTAAATTATCCTATTTGGGGATAGTGATTTTATTGCATACATTTATTTATCATTTTATGTTATGTGTAGATAAGATTTGTTGAAATGAAATCACTTGATTATGCTCATTTTTATATGGTATATATATGTAATTTACCTTCCATACTTGAATACATTGATATCATGTTCTCATCTTGTACATGTTAGAATAAGAGTTCATGTTTACCTCATTTCTTGGGAACTGTGTCCCTTCTAGAGGTTCTTGGATAGCCATTGTAGATCTCATAGGTGCTTGAACATTTGGTCCATATTATTTTCACTTAGAAAAAAAAGTGAGGAAGTTGTGCCTTAATCATTATGAAAATAGAGCTTGCTTATGTTTAGACTTGTTACTTTTTATCAAGCTTGTAGTTGTAAATTGGAGTCCACAATCCTAATTGCATGCAGTGTAGAGTTCAAAGTTACTAGGAAATTTTGTACATTATAGAGTGTAATTTAGACCCCAAATTCCAAATATCATGGTTCATGGAGTTTAGAGTTATCCAAACATTTTTCCAAATGCAAAATGTAATTTAGACTCTAATGTCAAGTTTAAAGTTGTTGAAGTTTGGCCATAGAGTGGAAGCTTACATGTTAAATGCTGATCAAACATGGCCTCCAGATTTTAAAGTGAGATCACACAAAAGTTGGACTTGGCCCTATGTTTTACAAGCCTTGAAAATTGCAAATCAAGCCCCAAAGTTTGAATTTGCAAGGGATCTAGTCTCATTATTAGGGAAGTAAATGGTAGCTGCAAATTGAAACCTAGACTCCAAAGTTTGAGGTGTTGCAAGAAGTAACCTGCACCCTGATCCCTAAGGTCTAAGCCTTGTAAATTAAGCTCCAAAGTCTAAACTTCTTCTAGACTAAGCCCTAAAGTTTGACTTTTGTATTTTTTCCCTAGATTTTCTATGTCATGAGATGTCAAATGAGTGGCTTGGTAGGCTAGTTCTAAGGGTCCATAGGTTTTATTGGGAACCTTGACTCTCCACCATATCTCACTTTAGTGTTCTTCATGGTGTTTTTTCAAAGGTATTTTTTAGTCCTTCACTTGTGCTAGCTTGCATTGTGTATTAGTGTGTGTGCCAAGCATACATCATTACATGATGCAATGATACCTTTAGTATGAAAGAGTATAGTGTGGCTTGTTTGATTCCACTTTTCGATTGTGAAAAAAATTATTCATCCTATTTTTAACCATTAATGTCTTGGGTATTACAAGCTTGGGTAGTTTAACATTATCTATAAGTTTGTTGATGATAGCAAAAAAATGGCATAAAATGCTCTTTGATGCACTTTGCGTAGATAGAATCACACCAAAAAGGGATACTAGCATGTATCAGGTTTTGAATTTATTTATAGGATTGGTATTAAACTTCCCATACCTTTGGATCATTCTGCACCACAATTAGAAAAAATTTTCATAGATGAATAATTTGGAGACTTGTTGGAGAAAAGGATATTATACTTGACAAAAATGGAAGAACAAATAGATAGTGGTAGATAGAACTATAGAACATCAAGCCAATGGTAAATAGATCTTTGATAAAATGGATAAATAAAGGAACCTTTTACATTGATGATTTAATATTATTATGAGATTAAAAAAAGAGAACCAATGGTTAGCCATGGAAAGTTTGAGTCTCTTTGGATGGGCCCATACTGGATCTAACAACTTTATAGCAATAAACTCCTATTGTTTGATGTATCTTAATAGTACTTCTTATCACTTGGATTTTAACCCTTGTCTTAACCTAGTTTAAAACATCTAATAACACAATGGGAATGATCTCAAGGTGCGGGACCTTACTATTGAGCTTAGACCTCTAGAGAAGGATGGTTCCTCTCTAAGCCTAAATCTTAGACAACTAAACTACAACTAAACCTAATCTAGCATTCACCAAGGAAAAGGGGAAGAGAGAGAAATACTAGAAATAAAAGGTGATGCATTAAATAGGTTCAAAAACCTCTCTATCAACCTTGCATGTAGAAACTAATCTCAAATAGATGATGGAAATACACATCTCATGGAAACCTTTGCAAAGGTAGAGGAAAAGAGCTAAAACTACAAGAAATTGATCATTAACAAGATAGAAACTCAAACTTAAAGTATTACATAGTGCAAAGAACATGAGAAGCCATAAAATCAATTGTTATATTGTTTAAGGAGGAAAAATACAAATTTAATACATAAATTTAGTGATTGGTACAAATATCCAACCCTTAGAAAGATTCAATGCAAACAAAAATATAGAGCACAAAATGACAGTTTTCTATTCATTGGTGAATTGAGACCTAAGACATGAGGGGCCAAAATGCATAGTCTATTAGATTCATTCAATTCTTGGGAAATGACATAAGACTT
Organism: Cunninghamia lanceolata; assembly: GCA_027924645.1. Taxonomy (NCBI): domain Eukaryota; kingdom Viridiplantae; phylum Streptophyta; class Pinopsida; order Cupressales; family Cupressaceae; genus Cunninghamia; species Cunninghamia lanceolata. Next base: position 35,167,382 of record BSBN01000072.1, read on the forward strand.
GAGTTTACTATTGAATTATTCCTCTTGATGGATCAATGACCAACACTTTTACATCTTGAGAACATGTATATATCACAATACAAATTGTAGTATAGCATCTTGAACATGGAGAAGTGTGGTCAAAATATTTTTTGTAGGTTGCTCATGCCTACCGCATTATGTCCACATGGGCTATTTTAGGAAATCATTCTGACTTGGAGTGTTTTCCCATGGCTCTAGTATAGAAATTAATTAAAGAGGGGTCAAAAGTAACATTGGAGTGCACAGAGCTCACCTACCATGCCATCGAGCTCTATAATGATCATTAATGGTGGTCTAGAGGGTTGTTGATGCATCCTGTCATGTATTGAAGCACCAATGAATAAGGAAGGAAAAATCATCAGGGCCTAACAAATTAGGCCTCTACCAAGTATTTTGCTTCACCATGGGTAGTAGAAGACTCCCTGAAATCTCAAACAACAAAAAGGAAAGATGAAACCATCGGGCTTTGGTAATTGGACCAAATCATCAAACTTCCTTCCACTTCTAAATGGGAGTAAGAGGCTCCTTGATCTCTGAAGTCTAAAGAAAGGACCTATCATGCTTCAACAATTGGGCCCATGTTAAACAATTGTTCACTTTTAGCAAGAGAACCAACACCTTTTCAAACTCTAAAGTCCAAAATACATAGGTAAACTTTATCGAGCTTTGATAATTAGACCACTACAAGATATCATTTTCCTAACAAAGAGAAACAAGTGACTTCTTAAACTTTGAATTCTAAAAGACTTAGGAAAATATGAAATGTAAGAAATTGGGGATCAGACCTTCACCAGACGTCATTCCATTTTTAAATGGGAGTAAGAGACTACACATTGTCTAAACTCTGGAGAAATACAAAGGCAAAGAAAACATTTTAGGCTTTAGAAATTTGGTCATTGTTGAACATCCGCTTACTAGAGAAAAAGAATAAGCCCCTCCCTGAACTTCAAATTCTAAAAAATAAAAGGCGCAATTTTATCAATCTTCAACAATCAAGCCTCCACCAGATATCTTTCCCTCTATGATACCGAAATATTTAAAAGAAATAAATCATGTAGGGAATTAGAGATTGGACCCTCATTCAAACATCCTTCCCTTAGATCTAAAGTCTAAAAACAAAGGTGTTGTTATATCAGGCTTTGGAAATTGGGCCTTTTCTAGATATCCTTCCCTCCAATAGTAATTCAGTTGGTACTCCTCTGCAATTGAAGATCTTGTTATGTAGTTTTGGTATGTTACTCATAGATATCTGGTGAAGTCATGATTCAGTGTTCAAGTCCTGATTTCCTCCTAAAGTCTTATAGTGAAATGTTTAAGTCCGAATGAATAGAGTTAAGTCAAGAACAGTGCAGAGTACCTGAGTAATTTGGTCCACATTCCTCTACTAATGAATATTTTGATTTGTGGTTTTGAGGAATTGAAGATACATGTCATGAGCATCTAAATTCAGATTTGTAGAGCTTGAAGTTCATCGGTTCAGATTTTACAAGTTCTCCAGTATCGGCTTTCAAGTTGACAATATTTCTCTATGATAGAACAATAGTTCTAAGATCCACATTTTTCTATAAAAGATTATTATGTCCTACAGTTCTAAAGGTATGATAAGAGGTCTATAATAAATGTTGGTTATGAATTTCAAAGTCTCATATGGTTTGCATTGAAATTTATGGTATGACAATCAAGCTAGTTGGATGTGCACTTAAGGGTTAAGCCGACAATCATATTAGATTGATATGTGGTAAAGATATATGATTGGAATCATTAATCTAAGTGGTTCTATAATAGGTCTAGACTCATATGAAGAGTCTTGCATGATTGATTGGGTCCGCATTGTTGTTTGGGCACAATAACAGGACGACAAGGTATAACTTGAATATACAAGCTTTATCTTTTGCATGTCGACCTAGTTTGAGGAAATTCTTGATGCGAATATATATACTTGATTGTTTTAAGATTTGGAGATATGAATGAGTACGGAAATAGTACGAATTCAATGTGTGTGTGATCTAAGGTTGTTTTGTGATCATAAAAGGATAGCAAGGGTAGAAGAGCAGAGTATATGTGAAGTAGAGCAGAAAAAGTAGCGTAGACATTATGAAGACCTTTGAGTCTATATATTGAACTATTAATGGAACTGCACTTCAGCATTTTGTAGAAGCATTTGTAGCAGTCATCTCTTTACAGTGATCCAATCCTTATTTTATCTTCTCTTCTACTTTCTTGGTAGTGAGCCTATTGCAGTGAGCACTTCTTTGGACAGTGAGTCCTTAGGCAGTGAGCCTTCATGTAATTCAGTATTTCTATCATAATATATTGTGAGCTAACACTCACTATGGTTTATCCCTTTTTAGGTTTTCCACGTGTTGGTTTTTTTTTCCAACTAGATGCTTCCCAGTTATCCCTACAAGGTAGCCATCATTGATCAATAGGATTCCTGGGCCAGGGGCCAACAATACAGGAGATAGACTCTATAAATATCTCCTCTTCTTCTTTAGGCTCTGCAGAACCAAGGGGGGTATTCCCTATTCAACATCTAGAAGATATGCACATGGACTTACTAGGATGTTGACACAAAGCAGATAAATCCTCTCTTATGCAGACCAAAACTATAAAATAAGTGCAAAGGGGCTAGCTTTGGGCTTATGCTCAGTTGTGAATCAGAGGATTTTGGTCCTAAAACTACTTCTAATTTCCTAAAGGTTTATATTTGAAGTTTGAATTTGTATTTTGTACTTGGATGCAAGACTGGGACCTTGGGTGGTAACCTCAATAAAAGACTAGACTAGTGCCTATCCCAGGGCTCGGAGTCAATAAACATACACATGTGAATGATTATCATAAAATTGGATCAATAACTAGGTTTCAAGGGGAGATTTTAGTGTCTGCCTTATAGATACTTCCCAAGACTGAGTATTTAGTCATTCATACTTGATGATATCCTTGTTGAAACATACTTTTCCCAATGCTTAACCTAAAACATTTAATTTGTTCCTTGAACAAAGGTAAGAGATCAGACATTCAACATAGAAAATCCATGTTCCTAAATCCTAAATAACCCTTAGCTATTTTAATTGAAAAGAAAAGATGTCCACAACCTAGAGACAAAGAACTAAACACATGCAACAATGCATTTCTCATATAAAACAACATGAAACCAGAAAAACTATGCATAAAACATTCAACATATGATTCATAAACTCACAAGACACCAAAATAGAGCGACCAGCAAAGTTGTATCTTTTTACTACACCAAACTTTGTCCAGTTTTCAACAACCTCAAAAAATGAGCAACACGGTCTTCTTATACAGCAAGACTATGTACTCAACAACTAAGTACAATGGTCAACTCAAAATGCCAGATACAACGCACCATGAAAATGGCACCCAAAACAATCAATGTTCTAGGCAAAAGAAGAAGAAAGGAGTGGTTGAACTTGAGACTTGTGCTGCCACCTAGGGATTTTCCTCTTAAAAATGGTAGTTGGCCTATCAATCCATTGACCCTACTTCTACAACATCTGCCATTAATGGCCAACCTACCAGCAGCTCTGAAAATGTAGCAACCTACATGCTTTGTAATTCCTCCTACCAAGGATGCAGCTGTGAATGCATAGGAGAAACCCTCCCTTTGAATATTTGAATCAAAATCGTCGATTCATATCCTCATCGCCAAGATCTGCGGCCTGAATTTGAATGGGCGATCCAATCACTAGCCTCAAAAAACTATCGGCCAATGAGAATGTGCCACATAGGTATCTATTTGCTCCTTTGACTTTTCGTAGCACAAGCATACATTTCACCCTTTTTTTTTCCCATTTCCCTTTTAAATCCTTGTATATGCAACTGCATATGCATACAACAACCTTTGGACACATGTCACCCCCTGACTCAATCTCCATCTCTATGCATTTTATCTCTATCGGCCATCAGAATGACCCAAGAAGTGCCCGTCAATACGCCTTGTCCTGCCAATGAGCCAATGTATCTCCTTCACTTTTGAAATTGTACGTGTGATTGTATATACAATCACCACCACATACAAGGGTGGACCCCAAACCATTATGAATTAGTTTGAAATTGCACTTGGGTCTGGGCCTTATATGTGCCCTTTGTATATTCTGCTTGTATATTGCATATACAAATGCAATATACATACAACCGTGGACATCAAAATGATCATTAACCATATTGTAACTTTGCAATAGGTCTAGCTTATATCTCTTCTTCTTTGTATTTTGGCATATACAATGCACTTAACATACAAACTGCGGCCCCACCTTTGTATCTTTGCTTTGTATATCACATATACAACGCGCGATATACAACTCGTGGACCCCAAACACTTATTTGCCAAATCACATTCTCCTTTGTGTTTGGGCCTTGTATGTTTCACTTGTATCTTTTCATTGTATGTCCAAACATACAATGCAAAAAATGCAAAGGAAAATGGCATACAAACCTTGCATACAAACATGCATTTGAACTTGTACCTACCCCTTGTATGTGCGCTTGGTGGGCCCCAGGCTTTGTATCTACATTGGCCATCGGGGAGATCCTAAACCAAGCTGCTGATGACCCTTGTCACACCGACAAAACCTTGTATGTTTGTCGATGTACATTTTGACTTGCATTCTCCCTTTGTATGTGCCATCGGCCCATCAGAAAGACTTCGGAATGAGCTATCAATGAAACATGTCATGGTGATGACTTGCTTGAACATCTCATCAGCCATCAGAGGGACTTTTGACGAAGCCACTGATGGCTATTGTTACAGCGATGACCCTGTGACAGGAAAAGGAGGTAACATAAGCCAAAGGGGGCCGGTCATTCAATGAGCACAAAGACATGAAATGCACCTTAAGTGACAAATGACCTGCTACAAACAATCAACACAAAAATAGAAGCTACAATGCAAGAGGCCAAGGGAAAAACAATACCTAAGGCATTAAGTGTTTTAAGGGAACAAAAATGCAGGCTTGCTGACTTGACTCAAAACCCTAACCCTAGGTAGGGTTGTATCACACTGAAGACTAGAGCATGAGTGATAGAAGCAAAGGAGTATTAACAGAATGCAGAGCTATTGAAGAACCAATAAATCTGTGTTTAATTTCTAAAGTTAAACCTAAAATAGTGACTAAGGCTTCTAATGATGTTCCTGTAGAAGATGAAAGTATGTATGCTAACATTGAAGAATTCAAAATTGCTCTTGGAGACCTAGAGAGATCTGAAGAAGAAAACATGGATTTGAAGGAAAATGTCAAAGAAGCAAATGAATGTATAAAAAATTTAAGAGAGCAAGTCAAGAAGCTTAAAAAAAGACATAAAGAGGATAGTGAAAAATTGAGGTTAGCAAATGAATCCATGATTGATCTAAAAGTTAAAGTTGAAGAAAAATCAAGAATTAAGGAATGTTTGAAAAATAAAACTGAAGACTGTACAAAGCTTGAACAAGAAGTTGTGAACCTAAAGTCAAACTTGGAAAAGGAAAAGAGCTATGAAGAAAAGTTGAAAATGAGTTCTGCAAAACTTGATGAGATGATTGCTAGTTAGAAGAGCCCTGATGACAAAGAAGGCTTGGGATCTAAGAAAGGTGAAAGTTTCAAATTAGGTCAAGCAGTGAATACTAAGAACAGGAAGGACAAAGGCAAGTTGATCTAGAATTAAAGGAATGGACCTAGAAGACCACTAGTCAAGAAACCAAATGCTCAAAGGTACCCATCTTTCAATGGCTACTATTATTTATGTAATAAGTTCAGTCATAAGGTTACTCAATGTAGGAGTAGAATGAATCAAAATGTTCCATCCTTCTCTAGTTGGTGCTTTACATGTAAGAGAGTTGGTCATAGAGCTAGTGAATGTAGAAGTCAAATAAGGAATGGCTATAACAATGGAAGGTGTTGGTTCACGAATCGGTAGAGGGTTTGCCAGTTCCAATGCATGGCTTGATTCAGCCAACAGATTACAGGAGGTTGCGTGAGTTGCCTCCCCTTCACTTCTGGTTCTACCGCACCAAGGGGGGTATCCCTATAGCTAATGATGTAACTTTGACTCACCCAATGAAAGATAGATTTAGATTTACAAATATAGGCAAAATACTCTCACTTTTAGACCAAGATTTGAATGATAAATTACAAGGTTGGCATCATTCTTGGACATATCTAACTAGTTTAGGGATGAGAGTATGCAGGGGTCCTATTCCTACTCCTACAACTAATAGGTCTGAATTAAAAGGATTTATTTTTTGATGTTTTGGATGCAAGATAGGGGGTTTTGAATCATAAGTACTAAACTAAGGCAAACTAGTGCCTATCTCAGGGCAAGGAGTCAACTAGACATATACAAGTGAATGGTTTGCAACTGCATTCAAGTTTCAAGGGGATTATGATTGGTATTTGCCTTACAAATAACACCCAAGTATGAATATTTTAACTGCCTATACTTACAAATATCCTGGTTGACATACATTCTTCTCCATACTCAACCCTGAACAGTTTAATCTGCTCCTTGAATGGAAGTTAGAGATTAAGCATGTGACATAGAAATATGTATCCTACAATCTCAGTAACCCTTAGCAACTAGATTCAAAAGAAGGAAATGCATACAGAAAATGGAGACATACAACTAAAACACATGCAAATAAGCATTTTTCATATAGAATTGACATGTTACTGAAAAATATGTGCAAAATACATTCAAAACGCAACACATAAACTCTAGAATGAGATAAAACAATAGGAAAAGGCTATGGTTTTCCATTAAATTCTCCAAAAAAAAAAAGCCCAAGTCTTCAACAACAAGAAATGAGTGACACAATTCACTCATATAGTAGAACATGCACTCAACATTAATTACAAGACATATCAAAAATTCAAAATTTTGCTAGAAACACTGCACCATGAGAATGGCACTCAAACATTCAATGCAACAAAGAGACAAAGAGGAGGGAGCAGGTGGAATTAGGATTTGTGCAACTGCCCGAGGATTTCCATACAAGTTTGGTAGCTGGATTGTCCCTTTGAACCAACATGCCTTTGCAAATTGCCATAAATGGCTTACCTACCCACAGCTTGTGGAAACTACAACGATTGCATGCTTCTAAAGCTCCTTCTTGTTCAAATTCTAACTGTAGAGATACAATGCCTCCTATGCCTAAATGTTTGAAGGGTGGCTGTCGATCCCCTTCTGTATCTTTGAAATCTGTGGCCAAAATTGAATGAACAAGTAGCTAGCCAATCAGAACGTGCCACGTCATATGTCTCCTTGCCATCATTGAGCTTACATTTTGCCTTTCTACCTTCTTTTTCCTTTGTCGCCCAGAGCACATACATTCATCTTTGTATATACAAGAGCTTATACAACCGCCCCCTTTAGCCTTTTAAAACCATTGTATATGCATTCAACATATACATGCGACTGTTTTGGGACATGTGGCGACCATTGGTTGGTCCTCTGTCGCCATACATTTTCCTCCATCAGCCATCGAAATAACTCTTGAGGCATCCACTGATGATAACTATCCCACTGATGACCCAATGCATATGCCTTTGCATATCAGGCCTTGTATATCGCATATACAAGCACCTAACATACAAGCCACGGACCCCATCAAATGTATATCAGCTTTGTATGCATCAAGCCTTTGTACATGTGACTTGTATATTGAACACATACAATCCCTTTTGTATGCCTGTGGGTCCCACCTCTTTTATATCGGCCCCCTGCACACTTCCTTTGCATATACATCAGCCGATGACCCTTTGTCACTGTAGCAAATGCATGTCAGCCTCTTTGTATATTGACTTTGCATGCACCATCCTTGTATCTTTGCAATGTACATTCTGCCTTGTATGTCCCACTTGTATGCCGCCAATGTATCTTTTCCTTTGCATGTTTCCATTGTATCTACCCATTGCATGTCTAAACATACAACACAAATATACATGCAAACCCTCACATACAAGCAAGGAATATTCTGAGAATCTGTGACATACAAGCAACCATTTTTGCACCTTTTGAAGCTGATTGAACATACAGACTAACTTGTATGTCTGAATGTACATTCAAACCTGCATGCATATACAAGTGGCCTTGTATATACAAAAATACATGCATACAACTGATTTTTTGCATTTTTTAACTGCAAAGGCTGAAAGACTTGGAATTTTTTTTTGGATTTTTATAAAGTGGCCTACAAATGAATACTTAAAATCTAAATGTTTATGTAGGCACCAATAGAAGGAATGCTCAATCTTTCAATGGTAACTACTTTAGATGTAATAGATTTGGACATAAGGCTAACCAATATAGATCCAAAATGAATGGAAGGAACAACAACCAGAGGAGTGTTGTGTGCTACAATTGCAATAGGCCAGGACATATTGCAAGGTTCTGTAGAAGAAATAACATCAAGAAGAATAATCTAATAGAAAATAAGAAACCAATGCAAAAGGTTGATCCAACAAAAACCAAGACAGACATGAACAAGATATGGATCAAGAGGGATATCAATGAAGTTAAGGATGAGCCAATGCCAGCCTCTGGTACATATGTTTCCTCTAGGAACTAAGTTTGAGGCTACCTCTCAAGGGGAACATGTAGTGGCATAGAAGAGTGTTTCAGTCAGGGGGAGTAAGAGCTGGTACAAGATGGTTCAGAGCAATTGAGATCAGTTCAAGTATCTATAGTATCATACGCAGGGGGAGAAAGATTGAAGAAGGTGTGTCACCCTTTGCCATTGATGTTAAAGGGGGAGAGAATTCATGTGAAAAAAAAAGAGAGAGTAAGATGTATAAAAGAAAAGGGAGAGTGAGATTAGTGCAAAATTATGTCATGATGTTTTTCACATCATATATTTCCATCAATGACAAAGGGGGAGATTGTTGCAAGTATGTGCTAATTGGCGTTGTCATTGATGTCAACATGTTTGTGTTGTCATTGGTGTCAATTGTATATTCCATTGTTGTTGTTGTTGGTTGATTGAGCTATTGTACTGAAGTGATTTGAAAGACCTACAAAAGTGTTGATGATGTTAGTATATTGTTCTTGTTGCTGGGTTTTCAAGTGCTTTTGAGAAAATTTGATAAATACTGAAGACAGTGTTGTGAAGAAGTATTCTATCTTACAGGATACTATCTAAGTTTTTGCTCTGTATTTCTCTTGTGTTGAAGACTAGAGTGTGAGGTTTGGATATGTTTTAGAGAAGTATTTGAAAATGTTGAATCCAAATTTTTGTGGTCCAAAATGCTATGGCCTGAAAGTTATGTTCACTAGTTTGAAGATTGTGCCTGGCAGCATTTGCAGTGTGACAGGGAGAAAGTATTTTTCTCTGCATTCCTCCGTAGTTTGGTTTTTCATCTTACAATTTTGGGTGAGCATTCCTAAGATCCATATATATGTTCCATCCAAAGGAATTACGATTTAGTGCTCCAAAATGTAGTTTTCATGAGTAGCAGAGCTTGGTATTATTTTTTGTGAGCAGTCTGTGATCTGTCTTCAAGTGAGATTTGTTGTAGCTAGATTTGTTGGCTCCCAGGTGATTTCATGTTGTTTGTGAATGTCTCTAGATCATTTTGGAGGCTTTTTCTTTGTCCACAAGTTATGGTTGTGTTCTTGGAAGCATGTGCCTAAAGATCCTAATGTTAACACTAGTTTTGGTTGACTTGGTTGTTTACACTCTTTATGGATGTGCTTTGTAGATTGTGGAAGCATGTGAAGATGTATTTAGGTCCAAGATAAGCTATGAAATATTGTTATTTCATCTCTTTGCCTTACAAGAATGTTTAGGTCTAGACCTAATTTGAATTCTGTATGTTTGTCAACTTTGGAGACTATTCCAAAGGTTGTAGAATGCGTTGCTGACCTTGATCAATGTTTCAAAGTTGATGATTGATATAAATAAGTGTAAAGGATTTGTGTGTATGTGTGAAAATGCAAAGACCAGGATGTTTGTGTTGTGAGACTGTGAAGGTGATATTTATTGTACTTCATTGGAACTAAACTCAGGCATGTGGTAGATGTTATTATATCAGTTCATGGTAGTGAGCCACCCCTTTTGGCAATGATCCCTTTTAGAAGTGAGCCACCTCTTTTGGCAGTGATCCTATTGCAATGAGCATTCTTTTGGGCAGTGAGTCCTTTTGCAGTGAGCTTCTTTATAATTCTATATTGATACTACTTTATATTGTGAGCTAATCCTCACCATAGATTTTCCCTTTTAGGGTTTTCCATGTAAAAATCTTGTGTTCTCTTGTGCATGGTGTTGATGTGATTAAGCTTATGTTATCTATTTTTCATGTTTAATCTTCATAATAGAAAAGGGTTTAAGTGAAATAATGTGGATGTGCTTATATTTGTGAGGGTTTGAAGTTTTTGATACAGTTGATTCAGTCCCCCCTCTCACTTGTCTTATGCATTCAATAGAGATACTTTTAGAATGTAATTGGTCCAAGAAAAATTGATTGGGCTACCACTGATAAAACCATATGATCCATATGTCATTACACCCCATGGGTATAATGAAGATCATTATTGTGTATACCATATGGGTAAGGGTCATATGACATCCCATTGTCCCACACTTGAGAGAGTGATCCAAAACCTCATAAATTAAGGTAAGCTTGTGCTAGGCAATCCAAATTTTAAGCCTTATCCATCCAATCCCATTATCCCTCCATCTAATCGAATGCCTATCCCAAAGCCTACTAGTCCTATACCAACACCACCATGTACTCCCAATCCTAATTCATTGGTCCCTCCACCTTCTAATCCATCCAACCCTTCATTACCCTCACCACCATCTAATCCTCCATCAACTCCACACCCTATATTCAAATCACCTCTTTTAAATGAGCTCTATAGACACTATGAACTATATTACAAAAACAAACCTATGGAGTCATCCAAATCATCCCAATCCCATGTGTCAACCCCATCACCATGGTAGTCCAATCCATCTAATACCATTATTCCTCCATCTAATCCTAATCCTAATCCATCCCCTCCTATTATCCATCCACCTAATCCTAACAATAAGCCTACACCATCTACCATTGTTATCCATCCATTATATTGTCCATCCACCCATATACTTATGAAGGATGTGATCCAATGGCTATTAGCAAGGATTAAACGATCTCCATGTCAAACATTTATCCTTGAGCCTCTCCAAGAGCCTTCAAATACCATGCCTAATCCTCCAAATCCATCATGTAGTCCACAATCTATAAATCCTATTGAAGAGTCTCCCCTCATGAGTCCAAGTCAAGATCCATCATATAGCCATATTGTTGAGCATCAAGAGCCTATCAAGCCTATCCAAGAGTCTCTCACCTCCACTTCCATTCCAAACAAAGAGATATGTCCATAATCTAATCTAAAGCATGTGGAAACATCAATCCCTTATTCTAATGAAGATCAAATCCCCTCCATTCAATCCATCCACAACCTATACCTTCTTTATGATCAAGATATTATTCATGATGAAGAGCCTATCCATGCTCAAATCTTGATCCTATCCATAATCCCATAACCAACCATGAGCAAATTACCCAAGAACCACATACTCAATCTACTCCTCATTGTTATCTTAGCAATAAGAGTGCATATGAAAGTCTTGTTGATCAACTTGAGCACTCACCCCACTTCATGGCCTTCCTTAGAAACAAAGAAACTATTCCTATCCACCCTCCATCTAGTCCTATTCTTGATCCCACAATATCCACTTCCCTTGATGAGACACTTGGCTCCCAAGTAACCATAGATAATCAAACAAATATCTTGGATCTTAATGATAATAATTAAGATCCTAATGATCCTTCATCACCTGCTATTGACCATGTTGCAAATCCATCATATCCCATTGGTCTTAATATCTTCATTCATGAATGTTCTTCCCTAGGAAAGAAACAACCTCTATCCACTTCATCCTCTCCATCAAATAATGAACTCACATCTAGTTTCAAAAACACACATAGTCCCATTGCCCATCGCATACTCCAAAAAATGAACTATCAAGGTAAAGGATTAGGCCTTCATGAACAAGGTATTTTGGAGCCAATCTATGTCAAAGTCCCTCCACGATCATATGGCCTTGGATATACACCCCAAGGAAAATAGTTTCAATATGTTGGTACTAACTCCATGCCTCCTAAATCTACCTCCTTCCATCTCAAATCCTATGCATCCTATCATACCCCCAAAACATATGTTTCCATCCCTCCTCCATTATCTTGCAAACCCCAAAAGCATGTGACCATACACCTTCCACCATCCAATTTACCTCCACTACTTCCAACTCCTAATATCCCTCCATCCAATCTACCACCATTTCTCCCAACACCTAATATCCCCATCATTAAATCCCCTTATCCATTTTTAATCCCTCCATCTATAAATCCCCTAAAATTCCAAATCATGATCAACAAATGCACACATTGTCTAAACAAGAAACTTCCACCAATCCCATGGGAGTAAAAAAAAATTGGGATGCCTCCTTTCATACAAAAAATAATCCTAAAAGTCCTCATGCCTTAGGGCATCAATGTAAAGAGTCAAAGCAAAATACATCAAAAAGGCCATACAAGCCCATACCTCCAAAAGAAAAGGCCAAAACTAAAATGGTTTGGATACGTAAGAAAAAAGAAAGAAAGTCAAATGAAGCATCCACATCTCAAAAATCCCAACAATCCTCTTCCATCCAAAAATCCCAAAAATCCCATTCCATCATCCCACAAGCAAAACAAAAATAATAAAAATCCTAAGTTGATGTGGGTACCTAAATTCCTACATTTATTATCCCTTAAGCAAACATGTCCATTGCTTCCTACACCTCATCCAAATCATAAGCTTCAATTTTTATCATGGTGTGTGCAACCATTGGTCTTGGTTCCTTTCCATTCCACAACATTTCCATATACCTCCATCTCCCCATATTTCATCCATTATCCTATATATTTCACCCACCCTATCCCTATGGTTGATGCTTTTGCATAATTCCTCCATCTATAATCCACATCATAATCCACTATCCATCCATCCATTATCCTACCATCCATAATACACATCATAGTCCACCATCTTCCATCCATCCTTTCATAAACCTTCCATAACCCACCTCAAAATCCACTATCTACCCACTCCGTCTCCCTTTCATGAAATTGCATACATACCAACATCTATGGGCATAATTGGACTTGACATGATCCATGTGTGATGACATCAATATCTAATGGGACTATCAGCTTTGATGGAATTATATGATTGAGTCCCCATCCTTGTCCAAATCCTTCTTGTCCATATCCACCTATCCCATCCAAATACCCCATGAAAATGAGCAAAAAAAGGATAAAAAAAAAGAAAATAAAAAAAGAAAAATTCAAAATAGTAAAGATAAATCCCTTCATCTAATGGTGAAAACCACCTTGATTGTGCCTTGGATAAGTACCATGATGAAAACCTAGCAAACATGTGTCATGTGTAGGTTGATTATCTATGTCACTTACACTTGGGGGCACATTGTCTCATCTATCCCATCTTATCATTTCCATCTTATCCTACCGTCTTTAGCCATTATACCCCACATATCTATCCTATTAAGTCCATCCATCGTCCCTTCCCTTATTTTGATGTAGATAAAGACATAGGGGCAAAATGTTGACAGTTTGTAACACATTTTGTCCTAGTAACCCTTCCATCACCCAATTAGTTAAATAAATCATATTTATTTAACTAATCCCATTTAATCCCATTAGAAAATTAATTAATTAAATTATATTTATTTTATTAATTCCCACTTTTCCCTCATCCAAATTAATTAAATAAATTAAATATTTATTTAATTAATGTATTCCACATCATCGCTCATCCAATTAATTAAATAAATTATTTATTTATATAATTAATTCCACATTTGTCTCTATCTTCACATGGCTAAAATCTTATAATCCTTGTAAGGTGAAATCCATTCGACTTTATTCCTCTCATTCAACCCTCATGAGACACTTGTCACTTAACTACAATTCCTTGTATCATTTAATCCTAGCTGTCCAATCCTATCACTCATCTCTTATAAATCAAGTCTCACTCAAGCCATTTGGAACACTTGGGGGGACTTTTGAAGGGGCTCTTAGGAATACATCTTCATCCACATTTCGAGTATCATCACACTATCCAAATCATTCAATATCCTCTTGTCTATCATTGTTATGTTGCAGATTTGAGCAATCAACATCTCAACCAATCAATCATCCATCAAAGAGAACAAATCTGGTAGATTTGGGTGCATCTACCACTTTCTATCATGTGTGGAGGAATTGGTTCAAAGGTAAAAGTATTGGGTTGATTGCATTATCTTTGTATTGTCTTTGTACCAATTTTCTATCGACAAGAAGGTTTTATAAAAAGACTTTGTTCTTGTGTTTGATGCTTGATTGAACTAAGTCATCGAGGATGATGACTTTTTTAAGGGGGAGGAGATGTCACACCCCATTTTTGGAAAGTTAGATTTTGTTATCTTTAACTAATTATTAGTTAGATACTTTACCATGCATTTTAAATCATGTTCATAAAACAATGATTTGAAGATATTTATGATATAATAATTATGTTTTTATGCATGATATGCAGAATGTGAATATCAAATTTCATGATGATTAAAATAAATTGATATGATTTCTATATGTGGATAATAGATTAGTATTATGAATTCTATATTATTGGAATATTCATATGATGTTATGATTATCGAACTAACTTCCTTTCTGGAAAATGAGCTGGATGTAGGAAAATTAGTCCCCCCTTACAGACGAGGAGAGAGAGAGTATCACAGGAGATAGGGCAGCAGATTAGTGAAAATTGGCAAGATGTCATGTTTCAAGAATGCACACATGCACAATACTTGTGATTATATGCATGTGCCATTGGAAATTTTCTCATATCATAGGTTTTTTTGGATCATTGTGTCTTAGCATCATCATTTTTATGTCATCATAATTGTTCTTCATTTTACCAAGTTGTCTTGTTATAGTTTAAATGTTTTTGGTGTCTATCTCCTATTTCACATTGTTCTTTATATATCTTGTCACAATGCTGATAAACTCTTCAATGCGAGTGGTGTGCATGGTCATTATTCATATAAGGAAATTATATAAATATATTTATATGTATATAAATGTAAATATATATGTATACACATATATAATTATATAGTTATAGATTTTAGTAGGATTGATTTCTAAACTTGAATGCTTTGAGTAGACTCCACGTAGTGGAGTTATATTCATTAAATGCTAGAGTGTTGCAAAGTTAAGAAGTGGAGCTAAACTCCATCACATTGGCCTAATGTGTACACTCACTCTAGTTTGATAACTAATACAGGAGCATCCCAGGTTTAAGAGTAATCTTGCATCAACCAAAAACATTTGCTTTCTTTTCTTTTCTTGCATTTCAGTTGTAGTTTAGTCATTTACAGTTCAACATTTTCTACTGCATTTTACTGCATCTTCATTTTAGAGCTCATGGAGTAGGAATTAACTTCTATGCTATATAATCTACATCATACTCATATTTCAAGAGATTTGGATTCCTCTACAAAAAGTTATTGATATTAGAAGTTCATTAGCTTTCACAGAGCAGAGCATTCATTCAGTCAATTGAGAACAAAAGGTTTGTAGAGTAGTTATGTGATTTGTGGAGCCAAATGGAACATCATACAAGGAAAATAAGGACTAGGTAGACCTTCCTTAAGGTCCAAACCATGTTTCATTCATTTGCAGAGCAATACTAAGAGTTATAGGCTGATTTACATGTTTTCTACATATTTCAACATTCATTGGAGTTTGAGACCTCTTAAGGCCGATGCAGATGATTCTATGAGCTAGAGGATGATATATATACATCTCTTAGATGCATTAGGAAGTCAGTTCTTCAGTTAAGTATTTTTAGAGTATAGTTTCTTTTCATAAGGCACTTCAATTCCATATCTTTCATATTTGTTGTAACTCGGAAGGCAGGCCTATGAGCCCTTTGATTGTAGCCTGCATGTTGCCGACATACAAGCATTGTGAATATAGGATATATTGACCATTTGAATCTTCCATTACATTCTGTTATTGTGTTATTTCAATTGTGTTTACTCTAGCTACATGGTTTGGATAGTCTCTCCTTAGGACCCTCCATCCATGACTGTACCAAGTGGTATTGGAGTGAAGTTTGAGAATCCTTTAGGAGTGAAGGGATTCCAAAAGATCTTGTGGTGAGCAGATTGTCGACCTAATGCATTCTACTTGTGTTTGTCAACAGAGCACCGATTGTGAGGTAGTTGCAGTCTTGTAGTCAGATCACTGAATTAAGGCAGTTGCACCAGATACTAAGAAGAGATGCCACTAAGGAGGATGCCTGCTATGGCCAATGTTGCTGGAAGAATGGAAGAAATGATTGAGATGAGAACAATGAAGGTTAGATTGGATGCTGTAGAAGAAGACAAAAGTGTTGCAAGTATGTACAGTTAGTATTGTCATTGATGTCAACTGTGTCATTTGTGTGAGTAAGAAATGGTGCAAGATTATGAGTAGTTAGTGTTAAGTGGATACTATCTTTGATGATGAGGTTAGTTGAGCAGAGATGAGGTTGTTACAATGGTATGAGCTATTTGGTTGAGTTGCTTTGTTGTAGATGATTTGGTTTCTCTGAAGGGATGTTGAAGATGTTAAGAACATGTTTCTATTGGTTGCTTTCCAAGCACTTTTGAGAAAATTTGATTAATAAAGGAAATAGTGTGTTGAAGTGGCATTTTAGTTTATAGAATAGTGTTCTAGTTTTGATCTGCATTTCCTCTATGTTGAATATCTATGTTTGTGGTTTGGATATGTTATTTAGAAATGTTCAGAGATGTTATATTATAAATTTGGTGTTCTCATTCATTGTAGAGAGGAAGTTGTGTTCACTAGTGTTTGGACTATGTTTACGAGCTCTGCAGAGGTGTCTAGGAGAAACTATTTTTCTCCATATTTCTCTATAACGTGGTTTTAGGTCTTACAGTTTTAGAATTATGCTTATAAGGTTCATATATTTCTTTTGTTCAGGTTGTTCATTGTTTGGTGCTCTATAAGTTGATTTCTTGAGTTGTAGTGTATGATAGAGTCACTTGTTTGAGTGATCCGATGTGAACTTCAGTCAGGTGAAAGTTGTTGCAGAGGAATTTGTTGGATTTCAAGATGTTTTAGGACATTTGTAGAATACTCTAGACTGTGTTGAATCCTTGCATGTGGTCTGCAAGTCATTTTTAGGTTTGAGGAAGCATGTACTTAAAAGTTCATTATGTTAACAGAAGTTTGGCTCACCTTGGATGTTTACACTAATTGCGGAGTTGCTTATGTGATTGTAGTAGCATGGAGTGGCATGCTTGGATGAATTTAGATCTAAGCTAAGGTGTGTTTTTGTTTGCCTTCATTCCTTTCCACCATAGGAATGTTTAGGTCCAGACCTAATTTGAATTTTTAGGGTTAATGTGATTTGTTGACCTTGGAGAATGCATTCAAGGTTGAAGATGGTATTAATAAGTATCAAGGGATCTTGATCAAGGGTGTGCACAATGAGAGTAATGTGAATAACAATGTGGATGAATGTGTGGTTGAATGTGCGATGCAGTACAAGCCTTTCATGTGTTAGACTACTGGATGCAGTGAGCAGAAGGTGTCTACAATTCTTTAGTGTAACTGTGAAGGTGTTGATGGTGTTGCAATGGAATTCCCTATTGCATTGAAATAGTTTTTTCCTTGTAACAATCTTCTCTTTCTTCTTCTTTGTTCTGGCAGTGAGCCTTTCTTTTGGGCAGTGAGCCCTTTAGTAGTGACCCTATTGTTTTTGGTATTGATACTACTTTATATTGTGAGCTAATCCTCACAATGGTTTTTCCCTTCTTGGATTTTCCACATAAATCTAGTGTTCTCTTGTGTTTGTTGTTGATTTGATTTAGTTTCTCTTATTTGATTTCATGCTTAATCATCATAACAGTTTAAGGGTTAATTGAATTGATGTGGATCTAAATGTGTTTGAGGGTTTTGGAATTGTAATTTAAAACTGATTCACCCCTCCTCTCAGTTGTCTAGTACATTCAACAATTGGTATCAGAGCAAGGTTCCTTGGAAGAGAGCTTAATCACTTGAGGTAGATCCAGGATGGTGCACAAGAAGGTTGTTCCTTTATTCGATGGAACAGATTATGCTTTCTAGAAAATAAGGATGGAAGGTTTATCTGATTTCTCTTGGATATGAGATCTTGAAGACTGTTGAGACCGAATACACTATACCAAAAAATGGTCCAAGTACTACAAATGAGATCAAGGTCTATGAAACCAGTGGTAAAGTGAGGTATGCTCTTTTAAGTGGTCTTACTAATTCTGAGTTGGTGAAAGTTATGAATTTGAAAAATGCTAATGAAATCTAGAAAAAGTTACAAAGTATTTATGAAGGAGATGATAAGGTCAAGCAAGCTAAAATGCAGAATTTGAAGCTCATGTTTGAGACCATGTGAATGTTTGAAGATGAAAATATTACAAGCTACTTAGAGAAGGTGGATGAAGTTGTCAATGGTATCAAAGGACTTAGTGGAGATGTGGATGAAAAGAATTAGTATTGAAGGTACTCAAAACTCTTCCTAAAGATTATAGTCATAAAGTTTCTACTATTGAAGAATTACAAAATTTGAATTAGTTTACCAAAGATTAGTTTCTTGGTACCTTAACTACCTTTGAAATAAGAGAATCTGGAACAAGTAGTGTAGAGGCTGAGACTTCCTTCAAGGATGACAAATCTGAGAAGACTGAGGAATCAGATCAAGAGGATTCAAATAATATGGAAGCTAACTTTGTGAGAAAAATGAAATTGGGTACTAGTAAGTATAGTGGTAAGTTGCATTTCAAGTGTTTCAGTTGTGGCAAAATTGGTCATTATGCTTCAAGATGTCTAGAAAGAATTTTGAGAAGTAAGAATAGGGAAAACAAGAGTAGAGTGCCTGAAAAGAGCTACTATGTTAGAGAAGATGCAAGTATATCTGTGTAGACACTAATAATTGCCTAGGTCTTGTTTACACATGACCTTGTATGTCTTTTCCCTAGGTCCTAGTCACATTGTCGAGACAAACTTGCATATGTCCCCTAGGTCCTAGTTCATCCTAGTTCATCTAATCTCATCCCACTTAATCCCATTTATCCCCTAGGTACTAGTTCATCCCACTTGATCACATTCTTGATTAATTAAATAAACACACTTTATTTAATTAATCTCCCCATTCACATGTCCTCACATAATTCAAATTAAAAATTTGAATTATTCCCTCACCTTTTGTCTCATTGTGACACATGTCACATGTCTCATCTCCCACTTAATAGGCCTTCACATGTCAAACTAATTCAAATTTGAATTAGATTCCTTTTATTCTCCTTCACACACTTGTCGCATGACTACGCTTTCTTGATGTGCAAAGAAACCTAATAAATCCTAGCCATCCATGCCTTCCAAACCCTAATCAATCTTGTCCATCCATTCGAACTAGGTCTTTTCTATAAACCTAGCCTCTCTTGAGCCATTTGAGGGATTAAATCTTCTTCTAGCATCCTTATTCTACTGAATTTTCCTCTCAATCTCTCATCCATCCCTCTTGCATCCTTTAATCTTCCATCTCACCATTCCTATCTCACTATTATGCTGCAAAATCAAGTAATCAACATATCAATCTTGTGGGTACACACCCCAAGGTCAACAATCTAATGATGTTGGTACTTCCTCTACACTTCCTAAATCTACTTCCTTCCATCATAAACCCCATCATATTCCTAAAACATACGTTGCCATTCCACCTCCCTCATCCTACAAATGTGAAAATCATGTGACCTTTTACCTTCTACCATCCACTTTACCTCCATTGCTTCCAATTCCAAATATCCCTCCATCCACTTTACCTCCACTTCTATCAACACCTAACTATCCATTTATCCATAAGTATCCTTACAATCCTAATCATGACCAACAAGTGCTTGCATTGTATAAACAAGAAGCTTCCACCCATTCCACCTGTTGGTTCACGAATTGGTAGAGGGTTTGCCACTTCCAGTGCATGAGCAGATTCGGCCAATAGATTATAGGAGGTTGCGTGAGCTACATCCCCTTCACTTTTGGTTCTGCCGCACCAAGGGGGGTATCCCTATTAGCTAAAGATGTAACTTTGACTCACCCAATGACAAGAAGATTTAACTCTACAATATAAGGCAGAATACTCTCATGTATGGACCAAGATTTGCATGATAAATCACAAGGTTGGCAACTTTCTTTGACATATCTAACTGGTTGAGGATGAGAGTATGTAGGGGTCCTAATCCTACTCCTACAAACTAACATATTAGAGCTATGAAATGATTGTTTTGATATTTTGTATGCAAGACAGGGGGTTTTGGATCATAAGTACTCAACAAGGAGCAGACTAGTGCCTATCTTGGGGCAAGGAGTCAACTAGATGTATACAAGTGAATGGTTTGCAATTGCATTCAAGTTTCAAGGGGATTATGACTAGTATTTGCCCTACAAACACCACCCAAGACTGAGTATTCTAGTTGGCCATACTTATAGATATCCTGGCTGACATACATTCTTCTCCATACATTAACCTAAAATAGTTTAATCCACTCCTTGAATGTAAGTTAGAGATTAAGCATGTGGTATAGAAAACTATACCCTAGAACCTAAGAAACCCTTAGCAACTAGATTCAAAAGAAGAAAAGCATGCAACAAATGGAGACAGACAACTAGAACACATTCTATAAAGTATTTTTCATATAAAAGAACATGAAATTGAACAGATGTGCAATATACATTTGATATGCAACTCATAAACTCACAACAGAGATAGAACAACCAGGAAAATGCTATGTTTTTCCATTAAAATCCCCAAAAATACCCAAGTCTTCAACAACCTGAAATGAGTGACACAGTTTGCATATTATAGCAAGACTATGTATACTCAGCATTAATTACAAGGCATATCAAAAATTCAAAATTTTGCTAGAAACACTGCACCATGAGAATGGCGCTCAAACATTCAATGCTGTAGAGGGGAAGAGTAGGAGAAGCAAATGGAATCAGGATTTATGCAGTCGCTGAATGGAGACCACCTATGAATTGGGTAGCTGGACCGTAAATCAAGCCCATGCCTCTACAATATTTTGCCATTAATGGTCACCAACCCACTGCAGCAGCTGTGGGAAATGCAGCAACTTGAGTGGTCAAGAAAATTTTCTCACTTGAAAACAGCTGCAAATACAAAGAAATCACCCCTGTATAACACTTGAATCATGGCCGTCGATTTTCCCCTCCCATCACCAAGATCTATAGCTTGAAATCACACTAAAAAGTTGCTAGCCAATGAAATTATGCCACATAGGCACCCTATGCTTCTTTCGCTAACTTTTCTGCCATCTATTTTGCCTTTTTCGCCTTGTATATGCAAAAGCATATACATGCAACAGCTCCCAAACATGTGGCAGCATCCAATTCGCCCGTAGTCACTATGCACCTTGTCCCCATCAGCCATCAAGATGACACTAGGAATGCCTGCCGATGAATTGAGTATTGGCGATATGCCAATGTATCTCCCCCATGTACATCTCTGCTTGCACATCACCCTTTGTATATTACACATACAATGCAACATACATACAACTGGCAGACTCCATCGCATTATCAGTCGGATTGGAACAAATTTGAAATTCAGCCTTTGTATCTTGTCTCTTGCATCTTTTCCTTGTATATTGCACATACATACAATGTGCATATACAATCCGCGGGGCCCACCATACCTTTGAAAGATTTGTTGACTTTGACTATTCGCATTGTATGTTTCATTTGTATATGCCCCTTTGTATGTCAAAACATACAATCACACTTGTATATGCAAATGGTGGGCCCCACCCCCTTGTATCTCCATTCCTTGCATATTTTCTTTGTATGTGCCCGATGCACATTCTGCTTTGTATATCTACGAGCTCACCTCTTGTATGTTGCATATACATTCACCTTTGCGACCACCCTTGTATGTTGTCAAATGTACAAGACCCCTTGTATCTTTGTAATGTACATGTTTCTTGCATATTTCGCTTGTATGCCGCCAATGCATCTTTTCCTTTGCATGTTCCCATTGTATCTACCCATTGCATGTCTAAACATACAACACAAATATACATGCAAACCCTCACATACAAGCAGGGAATATTCTAAGAATTTGTGACATACAAGCAACCATTTTTGCACCTTTTTGAAACCCGATTGAATATTTTGAATGGCCCGCCAATGTACATTCAAATCTACATGTATATACAAATGGCCTTGTATATACAAAGATACATGCATACAACTAATTTTTTGCATTTTTGAAGTTGATTTAACAATTTTCTTGGAAAGTGCTTGCGGATTTAAATTCTTGAAAACTACACGTTTATGCAGGCACCAACACTAGCTTTGTCTGGGGATGCATGCCTGTTGTAGGCATGGTGAGAGCTATAGATCTTAGGGATACAGAATGGGCCTTATCCATTAGGCATAGAGTCAAAGCTGCACCAACCTGCATCGCAAATCACATAATTTTTAAACATTGTTTTGGGGGCCCTGGGCAGCCAAAAAGGAAAAACCATAACCTCCTCTCGTCAAATGCTTGATTTTGATTTGAATAATCCCAACCACAGCTAAAAACATTAAAGTAATCTTCCCACATGCTGATATTGTCAATTACGTGCTTTACCATTTTTAAAAACTTGCCCCTGTCAATATTGCCTCTGTCACTCTGCATCTCACAATTAGATACATAACCATACATACTGTAATACATTTCAGCATTAGGAAACATATGTATGTTACATTCTTCTAACAACATATCCTCATATTGCTCTTGGCATTCTTCACTGTCTACCTGGTTGTTGCACATTACTAGGCATTCATCCAACTGATCTAAAAATTGAAAGCATTCAAAATATATGAGACCTTCAATATTATTATCCATGGTTGATGTTGAAAACAAATCTTGATCCACACAGCCACTATTACACATGTCTGAACCAACTAAAGATGAACATTCATTACCCACAGTTTGCACATCCATATCATCATCTTCATGCAGAGGGTTAACTCTACACCAATGAAGGTCAAGACTCACAATATCAAATGCATCAAAAGGCTCATCATAAAGGGGATTCACACTCACTACAAAGGCCTCTACTTCTTCATGACAATCGACCTCTTTTTCATCATTATCACATCTAGAGTCACAAGAAGAACCAACCTGATCCATGAGCTGATCATGGATATCATCATTTTCTTCTGATTGCCCCACATAGAAAATTTTTGCTACTTCAATGCACTTTGAAGTTGCACTATCCATATCACTTTCCAGCCCTCTAATGCTTCCTGATGAAACTGATATTGACTCTTCATCCACAGGATCACAACTATGCACAACCAGATCATTTAAACATGAATGCTCTTTGCTTAGGACTAGCATATAAATATTACTTGAAAAATCATCACAATCAGCTTCATTTGTTGGGCAAATTGGTGCATCCTCCTCTATGGTAGAGTCATCATTAACTTGGAATGATGCACAAATTGGGACAATAGGGGTGTGAGTGCTTTGACATTCATTTTCATCATATAAATAATATCTTTCATCAACATTGGGGACTGCAGAACAACAATTTTTTTTAGAGAAACAACTCCTCTGTATTCCGTACCTCCAATTGTTTTCAATGTCCATAGCAAGCTAATGTGCCTGATGTAATGTGGCAGGCTCCTTATCTCCCAGTCTATAACTCATCTTTTTATCAAATGCCCCCAAATAAACCACTAAACACAATGCATCATTAGGTCTCATGCATTCTAGAATTCTTTTCAATGCCTTCATAAATCTGAGGTTAAAGGCTGGAATTAACTTATCTTCTTCAATATGGATATACATAAAATCACTAATGACTGCATACTTAGATATTCTTTCACCAAATTGTTCTAGGAATGCAGATTTAAAATCTTGCCAAGAGTTGACAGAGTGAGCAGGAAGATAGGAAAACCAGTCCCTTGCATCTTCATCTAGAGATTGAACAAATAGTCTCATGACTACATCTTCATGGTCAACCTCAAAGTCATCTATCACATTTATAAACTGTTGCAAGTGTCTCTCAGCTGATTCATCCTCTAGACCACTAAATTTGGGCAAATACTTTCTGATTTTGGATGGAAAAGCATTGGGATAACCACAAATGCCATTGAAATTTATGGGCTTATATCTATCAATGCTAAAACTTCTATTAAATGGTTGGGATTGGTCACTATACATTGTTGCATTTGACACCTCACAAGGGTGCATGGGCTGATAATACATTTTTATATGTTTGTGCAACCCTCTTCTCAACTCAGATTTTTAATTAATGACCTTAGGCCTTTAAAATACAAACTGTTGTTTCAAACTTCCTAAAGTCCTCTAAATGAGTCTTTCAACCAATATTGCATGCTTCACTTGAAAATATAAACTGTATGCTCAGCAAACACAAAAGCATGCAAACTTTTACCAATATTTCCCTTTTAACCAGTGTTGCTTCACCAAATAGGGAATCTTTTAAAACTTATACACCATGGTTTTTAAAAGCCAAAACATGTGAAAGTACATGGATATGTTGCAGCAGCTGCAAACTCCTTTCCCTAACTGAAAGTATGAAAATCTAATACATCTTTGTGTTCCTTTTTAGGTTCTTTTTGTGTAGAGTCACCACCTCCTTGGCAGAGGAATGAGCTTCAAACAAGATGAAGCTGGAAGTTTGTTTCTTTCTTTTCTAGGTCGTCCAACAACAGAGCCACAAATACAACTTTAAGTTCACTGTAACAAAGCTCTTCCAGGTTTGATACCTCAATCTTTCATACTCATATTTTATGGATATGACATTGCATCCCCAGCAGAGTCACCATTTCTATTGGTTCACCAATCAACAGAGGATTTGCCACTTCCAGTGCATGAGTAGATTTGGCCAACAGATTACAGGAGGTTGTGTGAGCTTCCTCCCCTTAACTTCTGGTTCTTCCACACCAAGGGGGGTATCCCTATTAGCTAAAGATGTAACTTTGACTCACCCAATGACAAGAAGATTTAGCTTTACAATAGCAGCTAGAATACTCTCATGTATGGACCAAGATTTAAATGATAAATCACAAGGTTGGCAACTTTCTTGGACATATCTAACTAGTTGAGGATAAGAGTGTGCAGGGGTCCTAATCCTACTCGTACAAACTAACAGATTAGAGCTATGAAATGATTGTTTTGATATTTTGGATACAAGACAGGGGGTTTTGGATCATAAGTACTCAACAAGCAGTAGACCAGTGCCTATCTCGGGGCAAGGAGTCAACTAGACGTATACTAGTGAATGGTTTACAACTACATTCAAGTTTCAAGGGGATTATGACTGGTATTTGCCTTGTAAACACCACCCAAGACTGAGTATTTTAGTTGCCCATACTTATAGATATCCTGACTGACATACATTCTTCTTTATACATTAACCTAAAATAGTTTAATCCACTTCTTGAATGGAAGTTAGAGATTAAGCATGTGGTACAGAAAACTATACCCTAGAACTTGAGAAACCCTTAGCAATCAGATTCAAAAGAAGAAAAGCATGCAACAAATGGAGACAGACAACTAGAACACATGCTATAAAGTATTTTTCATATAGAACAACATGAAATTGAACAGATGTGCAATATACTTTCAATATGCAACTCATAAACTCACAACAGAGATAGAATAGCCAGGAAAATGCTTTGTTTTTCCATTAAATTCCCCAAAAATTCCCAAGTCTTTAACAACCCTAAATGAGTGACATAGTTTGTGTATTATAGAAAGACCACGTACACTCAGCATTAATTACAAGGCATATCAAAAATTCAATTTTTTGCCAAAAACACTGCACCATGAGAATGGCGCTCAAACATTCAATGCTGCAGAGGGGAAGAGCAGTAGAAGCGGGTGGAATCAGGATTTGTGTAGTCACTGAATGGAGACCACCTCTGAATCAGGTAGCTGGACCGTAAATCAAGCCCACACCTCTACAATATTCTACCATTAATGGTCACCAACCCGCTGCAGCAGTTGTGGGAAATGCAGCAACTTGAGCACTCAAGAAAATTTTCCCACTTGAAAACAACTGCAAATACAAAGAAATCGCCCCTGTATAACACTTGAATCATAGCAGTTGATTTTCCCCTCCCATCACTAAGATCTATAGCCTAAAATCATGCTAAAAAGTCACCAGCCAATGAAATTATACCACATAGGCACCCTATGCTTCTGTCACTGACTTTTCTGCCATCTATTTTGCCTTTTTTACCTTGTATATGCAAAAGCATATACATGCAATAGCTCCCAAACATGTGGCAACATCTAATTCACTCAGAGTTGCTGTGTACCTTGTCCCCATCGGCCATTGGGATGACACTGGCAATGCCTACCGATGAATTGAGTCTTGGTGATATGCCAATGTATCTCCCCCATGTACATCTCTGCTTGCACATCGTCCTTTGTATATTGTACATACAATGCAACATATATACAACCAGTGGAATCCATCGCATTATCAGTTAGATTGGAACAAATTTGAAATCTAGCCTTTGTATCTTGTCTCTTGCATCTTTTCCTTGTATATCACACATACATACAATGTGCATATACAATCCGCGGCCCCCACCATACCTTTGAAATATTTGTTGACTTTGACTATTTGCATTGTATGTTTCATTTGTATATGCCCCTTGTTGCAAGTATGGGCCTAAACGGTGTTGTCATTGATGTCAACATACTCCTATTGCATTAATGATAAGATTTGGATGAGCTGTGTGCTGAGGATATTGAGAAAATTAGCTTCAATCAGGAACAATGAAGAACAATGATGAAAATAAGGCAATAGTCCAAGATAGGAAGAGTATTAGAGGATGCAGATTAAAGGGTTTGTAGATATGTGTCTTAAGGTGGTCCAGTAGAGATTTTAGAGGTCCGCATGAAGATCTAAAGAAGTTGTGGCTGCTCAAGTAAAACTGGTTCCGGTAAGTGTTTAGAGGTGACAAAGTGTTATAGAAAGGTTCGGTGAGATCCAAAAATGAATTGTCATGTTCTGCGGATTTAAGGAAGGGTCAAGGAAGTCTTTGTTGTGTGTCAACTCGATTGGTTCGTGGTTTAAAGGTCCACAAGAATCTATTCCTTTGTGACAGTAATGACAGTCTATGTTCTTGAGGTTCCGAATAAAGGAGAAATGGATTTCAGTAAGCAGATGAAGTATGGATGTTCTTTGTGATTCAAGAAAGCTTGTCGAAGTCTTTGGATCGTGTCCAGTTCATGTTGGTGGTTTGCATTGAAGTTGGAGCTCGCAATTGAAGAATAACTTACAGATGATGGTGTTCTTCTTATGACTAGCTGACCGAATGAGTTACACATCTTGCGGATGTTCTTGTTGATGTTTGCCAACTTAGATGATCATTCCTAAGTTGATGTCTTGTATAAAGAAGGGATTGCAAAGTCATTTCAATGTTGTCTTGGTGAAGATGAGTGTGTGGTATTGAGGAGGGGAGCGAAGGGTAGAGCAGAAGTATTAGACTCAAATGGAACTGATTCAAGCATGGTGAAGATGCTACTCTCCAGTCATGTATGTGATACTTATTTCTCTGTAGACAGTGTGTCTCTTATAGGCAGTGAGCCTCTTGTGAGTAGTGTGCTTGGGCAGTGAGAACTAATTGGCATGTGCCATTTATTCTTTCTATTCTTCTAACAGAGAATATATCTTGGGTTAATCACCCCATGGTTTTTCCCTTAACCGGGTTTTCCAAGTCAAAATCTTGGTGCCTCATGTGTTGATGTGTTTCTGCTCTTAATATGTTGTATTATGTTTCAATGATTGATTTATTATTATGCTTCTAAATTAAAAAGTAAAGTTAAGTGTTTAAGTGGAAGAAAGTTTTGCACAACTGATTCACCCCCCCTCTCTTAGTTGTGTGCCCTAAATCTAACAATTGGTATCAGAGCCAAGTTCCTCTAAAAAGAAGCTTAACCGCTTGAGGAGATCTAGGATGTCATCTTACAAGAAGGATAGTCCGAAATTTGATGGAACCAATTTTAATCTTTGGAAAGGTTGCATGAAATGTCACTTGGAATGTATGGGAATGGCATACTGGACCATGGTTACAACACAGTATGTACATCCACAGGGTGGTCCGAAAACCCAGAATGAAATCACTGATGCTGAAAACAATCTATGGACCATTGAGGCTCTTCTAAGCACATTATCAGATACAAAACTCTCAAATGTCATTGATCTACCAAATGCTTTTGAAATTTGGCAAAAATTGGAACTATTGCATGAAGGAGATAAGTATGTTAAAAGTGCAAGGTTACAAAGTTTGAAAGGGAAATTTGAAAATCTGAAGATGAGAGATGATGAAACAATTACTACTTTTATGCCTAGAGTAAATGAGATTGTTTGTGGAATTATAAATGCTGGTGGAGTCTTGAATGAAGATGAGATTGTTGGCAAAGTTCTCAGATCCCTTCCTGCTTCTTATAAAATCAAGGCTGCTGCAATTGAAGAATTTAGAGCTCACACAACCGTCACAAGAGAACAATTAGTTGGTAAATTGGCTACATTTAAAATGATCGAGTTTGGAGATGAACCCCCAAAGACTGAATCTGCATTCAAAGTCAGTGCCTCTATAAAAGGGAAACAAAGGTTTGATCTAGGAGAGAACTCTTCAAGGAAACTTTCATGATATGAAAAAGCAAGAAAAGACCTAGAAGAAGAAGAAGCTGAAACTACTCACCTTCAAGCTCTTATTGCAAAAAGACTACCAAGAGGATCTAGTAAGTATGAAGGGAAATTGCCTCTTAAGTGTTTTAACTGCAAAAAGATTGGTCATTTTGCCTCAAGGTGTCTGGAAAGATTTTCAAGACCAAATTCTAACAGACCAAGATTCCAGAAGAATTGTTACTATGCTCATGAAGGAGATGATGAAGGAGTAACAAATGATGAATCAGAAATAGAAGACAAATCCAGAAATGACTGGGTATTCATTGCCATCAAGGAAGAAAATCAAATGCCCTTTGTATCTATAAATCATAAAGTTGAAGAAAGAGCTCTGGCGGCCCAAGTTGAAGAAAAGGATGATTGGGTCATTGACAGTGGATGCTCTCACCATATGACAGGTGACAAAAATAAGTTCATAGACTTGGAAAGGTATGAAGGAGGAGTAGTAAAGTTTGGTGATAATTCTGTTGGTAGAATCAGAGGTAGAGGAACTATTTCTTTTGATGGAAAGAACAAAATTAGTAATGTACTATATGTTGAAGGATTGAAGCACAATCTTCTCAGTGTTGGAAATTTGATGGACAAAGGGTATGATCTCAGATTCAAGAATGGAAAATGCAAGATCTTTTAAAGTTCCAGAATAGAGATTACATCCAGTACTCAAACTAAAGGTAATATCTTTCACTTGGTTGGTACTTGTAAAAGTTGCTTATTTGCTCAAGTTGATCAGAGCTGGTTATGGCATAGGAGGATGTGTCATGTGAATTTTGATAATATCATCAAGATAAGCAATTCTCAGGCTATAAGAGATCTTCCAAAATTAGTGAAGCCTACCAATAGCTTGTGCAAAGAATGTCAGTTGGGTAAGCTAAGAAGAGTCACATTCAAAACTAAGAAACTATCTTCTACCAAATTATTAGACCTAGTTCATACTGACCTCTGTGGTCCTGCAAGAATTAGAAGCATACAAGGTGATAGATACTTTATGTTGCTAATTGATGACTATTCCCGGATGATGTGGGTAACCTTTCTAAAGGAGAAATTAGAAGCACTTGAGAAATTCAAAATATTCAAGGCTATGGTAGAAAATGAAACTAGATTAAAATTGAAATGTTTGAGGTCTGATAGAGGTGGAGAATTCACATTTGGTGAATTCATAGACTTCTGTGAGAAACATGGAATAAAAAGACAGTTGTCTGCTCCTAGGACTCCACAGCAAAATGGAGTAGTTGAGAGAAAGAACCAGACCATCCAGGACCATGATGATGGAAGCAAATGTTCCTCAGATCTATTGGAGAGAAGCTATCAGCACTGCAGTCTACACTCTCAATCAAGTTCAAATTAGAAGCAATATCGGTAAGACTCCTTATGAACTTTGGTTTGGCATCACTCCCACTGTAAGGTATTTCAGAGTTTTTGGTAGCAAATGTTACATTAAAAGGGATGAAGATCTAGGAAAGTTTGATGATAGAAGTGATGAAGGAATATTCTTGGGTTGCTCTACTCAAAGCAAAGCTTACCGGTGTTATAACAAGAGATTGAGAAAGATTATAGAAAGTACATATGTGGAGGTTGATGAAGGAATTGAAAAACCCTTAAGGTTTTATGAGTATGATGAAGATGATCAGAATGGCACTCTGACTCAAGGTGCCCAAGCCTCTTCTGAAAAATAGATTCAAGATAATCCGGTAAGTCAGGAAGAAGAAATAAGTCTTAATGAGCCTGATCAAGAGTTAGAAGTACAAGAAAATCCCAAAGTTCCAAGGTATGTAAGACTGAACCACTCTGAAGATCAGATCATAGGTGACAAAAGAAAACGTGTACAAACAAGAAGGAGAGTTGCTCAAAACTCAGATGAGTATTGTCTGATTTCAAAGATTGAACCTAAGACAGTGAATGAAGCTTGCAATGATGAAAATTGGTCTAAAGCTATGGAGGAAGAACTAATGCAAATTGAGAAAAATCACACCTGGGATTTTGTTCCTAGACCTAGAAACAAGAATGTGATTGGAACCAAATGGGTCTTCCGGAACAAACTGAATGAAGTTGGTGAAGTAATCAGAAATAAAGCTAGATTGGTCTGCAAAGGCTATTCTCAAATACAAGGAGTTGATTTTGAAGAAACTTTTGCTCCGGTGGAAAGAATTGAAGCAGTTAAATTATTTCTTGCATTTTTTGCCTTCAAAGATTTCAAAGTGTATCAGATGGATGTCAAGTCTACCTTCCTAAATGGTGACTTGGAAGAAGAAGTGTACATTAAGCAACCAAATGGATTTCAGTTGTCTGATCATGGTGATATGGTTTGCAAGTTGAAGAAGGCACTGTATGGATTGAAGCAAGCCCCAAGATCCTGATATGAAAGATTGGACAAACATCTTTTGAAGATTGGTTTCAATAAAGGTATTGCTGACAGTAATTTGTATTTCAAAATTGATCATGAAAACATCTTGATTGTTGAAGTGTTTGTTGATGATATCATTTTTGGAGGAAGAGATAGTATGTGCAAAATATTTGCAAATCAAATAAAAAGTGAATTTGAGATGTCCATGCTTAGAGAAATGAATTTCTTTTTGGGTCTACAAATCACTTAAACAAAGAAAGGAATCTTCATTTCTCAGTCAAAATATGTGAAAGAATTATTGAAGAAATTTGGAATGGAAGACTCAAAACCAATGAATACTCCCATGGCAACTGGATGTAAATTGAGCAAAGATGATGACTCTCTCAAGGCTGATCAGACAAAATACAGGTCAATGATTGGAGGATTGTTGTATCTCACTCAAACCAGACCAGACATTATGCAGGCTGTTTGTCTTGTTGCTAGATTCCAAGCTGATCCTAGAGAATCTCATGTCGTGGCAGTCAAGAGGATTTTTAGATATCTAAAAGGGATAGTTGAGTATGGTTTGTGGTATCCTAGAGATCATGATTTCTCTCTTCATGCTTATATAGATGCTGATTGGGTAGGAGATGTGGATGACCAGAAGAGTACCAGTGGTGGAGCATTCTTTTTAGGGAAGAGATTGGTTTCTTGGCTAAGCAAAAAATAAGAGGCAATATCTCTATCTACAACTGAAGCAGAATATATTGTAGCAGCAAGTAGTTGCACTCAAGTCTTGTGGATGAAGCAGATGCTAAGAGATATCAAAGTGGAATATGAGGATCCTATCACAATTTTCTGTGACAATTCAAGTGCAATAAACATATCTAAGAATCCGGTGTTGCATTCAAAGACTAAGCATATATCCATCAAGTTTCACTTTTTGAGAGAGCAAGTGAACAAGAATGAAGTTAGATTGGAGTTTGTACCCTCCAAGGATCAGATTGCAAACATCTTTACTAAACCTCTTCCTAAGGACTCGTTTGAGTATCTTAGGGAGAAGTTAGGGGTCATTGCCCCTCCGGCAATGAACTAAGGTGCTCTAATATGCATTAGTCTGGTGGCTATCTCAGTCAAATCTTGTGGTCTGGATTGATGATGGGGAGCTGCTACTCAAGGGGACTAGCAGATATGATTCTGAAGTGGTGAAGTTGCAAGTATGTGCCCTTTGCCATTGATGTCAAAGGGGGAGAGAAGACATGTGAAAAACAAGTGGTTGCTGATCAAAGGGGGAATAGTAAAGGGAGAGAAGACATGTGAATGGTTGTTACTGATAGGGGAAGCTGAGACAATAAGGAGAAGTTCTTGTCTTGATGGTTAAAATAGTTTTTCACATCATATGTTGCCATCAATGACAAAGGGGGAGATTGTTGCAAGTATGGGCCTAACCGGTGTTGTCATTGATGTCAACATACTCCTATTGCATTAATGATAAGATTTGGGTGAGCTCTGTGCTGAGGATATTGAGAAAATTAGCCTCAATCGGGAATAGTGAAGAACAATGATGAAAATAAGGCAATAGTCTAAGATAGGAAGACTATTAGAGGATACGGATTAAAGGGTTTGTAGATATGTGTCTTAAGGTGGTCTAGTAGAGATTTCAGAGGTCCGCATGAAGATCTGAAGAAGTTGTGGCCGCTCAAGTAAAACTAGTTTTGGTAAGTGTTCAGAGGTGACAAAGTGTTATAGAAAGGTCTAGTGAGATCTGGCATTGAATTGTCATGTTCTACGGATTTAAGGAAGGGTTGAGGAAGTCTTTGTTGTGTGTCAATGCGATTGGTTTGTGGTTTAAAGGTTCGCAAGCATCTATTCCTTTGTGACAGTAATGACAGTCTGTGTTCTTGATGTTCTAGATAAAGGAGAAATAGATTTCAGTAAGCAGATGAAGTATGGATGTTCTTTGTGATTCAGGAAAGCTTGTGGAAGTCTTTGGATTGTGTCTAGTTCATGTTGGTGGTCCGCATTGAAGTTGGAGCCCGCAATTGAAGAATAACTTTCGAATGATGGTGTTCTTCTTATGACTGGCCGACCGGATGAGTTACACATCCTGTGGATGTTCTTGTTGATGTTTTCTGACTTAGATGATCATTCCTAAGTTGATGTCCTATATAAAGAAGGGATTGCGAAGTCATTTCAATGTTGTCTTGGTGAAGATGAGTGTGTGGTATTGAGGAGGGGAGTGAAGGGCAGAGTAGAAGTATTGGACTCAAATGGAACTGATTCAAGCATGGTGAAGATGCTACTCTCTAGTTCATGTATGTGATACTTATTTCTCTGTAGATAGTGTGTCTCTTGTAGGCAGTGAGCCTCTTATGAGTAGAGTGCTCGGGCAGTGAGCCCTAATTGGCATGTGCCATTTATTCTTTCTATTATTCTAACAGAGAATATATCTTGGGTTAATCACCCCGTGGTTTTTCCCTTAACCAGGTTTTCCATGTCAAAATCTTGGTGCCTCATGTGTTGATGTGTTTCTGCTCTTAATATGTTGCATTATGTTTCCATGATTGATTTATTATTATGCTACTAAATTAAAAATTAAAGTTAAGTGTTTAAGTGGAAGAAAGTTTTGCACAACTGATTCACCCCCCCTCTCAGTTGTGTGCCCTAAATCTAACACCCCTTTGTATGTTGAAACATACAATCACACTTGTATATGCAAACAGTGGGCCCCGCCCCCTTGTATCTCCATTCCTTGCATATTTTCTTTGTATGTGCCCGATGCACATTTTGCTTTGTATATCTGTGGGCTCACCTCTTGTATGTCACATATACATTCACCTTTGTGACTGCCCTTGTATGTTGTTGAATGTACAAGACCCCTTTTATGTTTACAAATGTACATGTTTCTTGTATATTTCACTTGTGTGCTGCCAATGCATCTTTTCCTTTGCATGTTCCCATTGTATCTACCCATTGCATGTCTAAATATACAACACAAATATACAGGCAAACCCTCACATACAAGTAGGGAATATTCTGAGAATCTGTGACATACAAGCAACCATTTTATACCTTTTTGAAACCCAATTGAACATTTGAAATGGCCTGCCAATGTACATTCAAACCTATATGTATATACAAATGGCCTTGTATATACAAAGATACATGCATACAACTAATTTTTTGCATTTTTGAAGCTAATTTAACAATTTTCTTGGAAAGTGTCTATGGATTTAAATGCTTGAAAACTAAATGTTTATGCAGGCACCAGCACCACCAAACCCATGGGATTCCAAAATAAACATTTGGATGCATCTACGTATAAAGTCAAAAATGCTAAAAATCCTCATGCCTTACAGCACAAACATGAAAATTCAAAGCAAGGTACATTCAAATATCCATCCAAACCCATACCTCCAAAAGCAAAGTCCAAAAGCAAAATGGTATGGGTACCTAAGCAAAAATCAAGCAAATCACATGAGGCATCCGCATCCTGAAAATCCCAACCATCCCCCTCCATCTAAAATTCCCATTCCATTCAAAAATTCCAAAAATCCCACAATCAAAACAAAAATCATGAAAATACTAAGTCTAAGTGGGTTCCAAAAGTCCTAAATCATCCATCTCCTAAGCAAACTATTGTCTCTCAGATTTGCACCCTTTGCTACAGTTGTCAGACTTCAGCAATCTGGAGAAACATGGGATCTTTCCAGGTCCGTGGGTTACCTATGTTGGAAAGAACCTCTAGAGAATGCTGACTTCCTCTTTCTAAGCCTAATGCTTAGAGAAATGCATCTAAACCTAGTGCTAATGCTTGCTGGGAAAAGGGGTAGAAGGAATGCTGAAATGAACATAAGTGATACACCAGATTTAGTGTTTGGCTGCAACTGAATCGACACAATAATAATGTCACAGCTAGAAAAATTTTGTACAGACTCATATAGATTCTAGCAGAGGTCAAGATAGAAGAATGGAGGAATGAAAGGGACTTTGTCCACAATACACAACCTATAGTAATCCAAAGAACAGACACAATGCTAAAATAATAGAAGAGAGGTAGAAACTAATTTCTATTGATTATAAAGGCCAAGTAGCCATTACAAAAATAGCCCAAAAGAACAACCAACAACAATACATCTAATCTTGATGTATATATATCATTTTACATTTGACCTCAGTCGGTTACAAAAATTTGCTCCATGACCTATCAGAAAATATCTACGCTTGAAGGAATGTTCATCAACCAGAAGTTATTGAATAAAAGATCTGAAACAGAGGTGGATAAAAGATATTTCTGAATCATCAATGCAGTCTGTAGAGCCATCAATTTGTAGCAATGAATACAACAAATATCTTTAGCTAAAAATGCAACTGTCACTGCTGAAACGTCACATTGGCCAAGCATGCAATGCCAGATCTAAAATTTGAAAGTGAAGAAAATCTCCTAAAAAGCCCGCCAAATGAAAGAGGAGGCAAAAACATGCACTTTTGCCTTTTGAAGCATGTCAAAATTTGCCAGAATTGAGGAGATACGGGAAGTCAAAGTTTTGATCAACTGCTTGTATATATCGCTTTGCATCTGCATGTGTATCAACCTCTGAAACTACCTTTGTATGTGTAAAGCACCCTATATCGGGCTGTCGGGATGACCCCCAATCAAGTCGCTGATGCATAAAGTCCTAGCGAAATGTCTTTGTATATGCCTTTGATTTTGGCATTTAACAGCCGCTTGAAATCACCTTTTGAAAATGCATCGACTCTGCATGTTTCCCCCCTGCCACGTGGTACCACCTGACTAGTCACTGAGCTGAGTCCCCAGACCCATCACTGAGAAAAACCTCCTCCATCAGCCATCGATAGGTCTTGAAAATGGGCCACCGATATGCAAAGTTTGGCCGATGTACATTCCTACATATACATTCCATGCCCAACGACCTGTCAGTAGGACCCTAAGTTGAGCTGCCAATGCATGAGGTTTGGCTGATATCCCCTTTGTATGTGCACCTTTGCATATCAGATTGTATGTTTGAACATACAAGAAAAACATACATGCAAAACATGCATTTGCACTTGTGTATGTTCCTTTCCTTGCTGCGACTTGTATATGCATACAATCGCCTTTGTATGTGTGGGCCCCACCAGTTGTATGCCCCTTTTGTATATTGTATTGTATATACAATGGCGATATACATGCAATTGTTTCTTGTACGACCCCCTTGCATCCTTTCAATGTATTTGGTACTTGTATATCGAAACATACAAGCAAACATACAAACAAAAAGATGCATGCAAAAGATACATGCAAGCACTTGTGCCTTAGCGAACCCCACCATTTGTATCTCTTTGCATGTTGCGAATGCATCTAGTTCTTGCATATACAATCACCTTATACATACAATGCTCCTTGTATGTTGCCTTGTATCTTCCTCTTGTATGTACAAACATACATGCATTTTTCTTTGTACCTCGGACTTGCATGCTTGCTCCCTTGTATATACAATGGCCATTGTACCTTTCACCTTGTATGTTGACCTTGCATGTCACCTTTGTATGTATGAATATACAAGGGCGAATGTACATCCCCTTGCATATCTTTCTTTGTATAATCGGCTTGTATGTTTGAATATACAAGGCCGATATACAAGCAAAACCTTGTATAACTCCTTGTATGTCTTTTCCTTTGCATGTTCGGCCTTGTATATTTTGGTTGTATGTTTCCTTTATATGTCAAACATATAAGGCCGATATACAAGCAAAACCCTGTATATGAGATACAAGCTCCTTTGTATGTTTCCCCTTTGTATATTTGAATGTACATTAGTGGGCCATTTCAAATGTTCAATTGGGCTTCAAAAAGGTGTAAAAAATGGTAATATGCATATCACAGATCCCTAGAATATTCCCTGCTTGTATGTGAAGGTTTTCATGTATATTGTCTTGTACAT
The DNA here is from genome assembly GCA_027924645.1 of Cunninghamia lanceolata. NCBI lineage: Eukaryota > Viridiplantae > Streptophyta > Pinopsida > Cupressales > Cupressaceae > Cunninghamia > Cunninghamia lanceolata. The sequence goes on from BSBN01000072.1 coordinate 35,204,538, forward strand.
TCGCCACATGCAAGCAAAAGATACATCAGTGGCATACAAGGAAGTTATGCAAAGTAGAATGTACATTGCAAAGATACAAGGCTGACGCATGCAAAGTCAACATACAAAGAGGCTGACATGCATTCGCTATAGTGACAAAGGGTCATCGACCAATGCATATACATGTAAGTTTCCAAAGGGCCGATATACAAGGCAAACATACAAGGGAGCGATATACAAGCTGGACCCGATTCAAGGGTCAAATTTGGCAAATTCAGCACTGGCGTCTGCAGCTTGCATGTATATGGCATTTGTATATGCCGATATACAAAAGGAATGAGATACAAGCTAGATTTCAAAATATTTTCAATCTATTTCATAAAATTTGGGGTCCGCTCTTTGTATGAAGGCGGTTGTATGTATATGCATGTTCTTTTGCATATACAGGGCAAACAAGGGCAAAATGAGGCAACAAAAGGCAAAATGGAAATGGGAAGGCCAGCGTTAGAATGAAGGCACCTACGTGGTGTGATTTCATTGGCTCTTGACCAGTTAGTTCATCTGGAGCCACAGATTTTGAAGATGTAATGATCATTGACGGCCCTATTTTTAAATCTTTTGGCGAAGGTTTTCCTTGCATCTATGATGGTGTTTCTAGGCAGGAAAACATTGTATGCTTGCTGCTAGCAAATTTCCACAGGCTGCGGGTAGGTAACCCATTTATGGTGATTTGTAGAGGCACGTTGGTTCGAAGGGACAATCTAGCTACCGAACTTGTATGGAAATCCTCAGGTGGCTGCACAGATTCTGATTCCCAAATGCTCCTCCCTCTTTGTCTCTCTGCTACAATGAATATTTTGAACGTCATTCTCATGGTGTAGTGTTTCTGGCAAAATTTTGAATTTTTGATATGCCTTGTAATTAATGCTGAGTGTATGCAGTCTTGCTATAATATGCAAACTATGTCACTCATTTCGGGTTGTTGAAAACTAGACAAGATTTTGGTGCTGTGAATGAAATACAACTTGGCTGGTAGCTCTGTTTTACGTGCCTTGTGAGTTTATGAGTTGTATGCCGAATGTTTTATGCATAAGATTCATCAATTTCATGTTGATTTAAATGAGTAATGCTTCATTGCATGTATTCTATTATTGTTTCCAAGTTGAATGTGTTCTTCTTCTTAATTTAAATAGCTAAGGGGTGTTTAAGATTCTTGAATATGGGTTTCCCATGTTGAATGCTTGATCTTTTACTTCTGCTCAAGGAGCAAATTGAATGTTTTGGGCTAAGTGTTGGGAAGAATATAGTGCAGTGAGGATATTTGTAAGCAGAGATAATTGAATACTTAGTCTTGGGTAGTATCTGTAAGACAGACACTACAAAACCCCCTTGAAATCTGATTATTGTATTAAGTTTATGGTAAACATTCACATATATATGTCTATTGACTCCGAGCCCTAGATAGGCACTAGTCTGATCATGTATTGAGGTTGCAACCCAAGGTCCCAATCTTGCATCCAAACAAAAATATAAACTCAAACTTTAAATACAAACCCATAGGACATTAGAAATAGTTTTAGGACTAAAATCCTCTGATTCACAGCTGAGCATAGGCCCAAAGCTAGCCCCTTTGCACTTATTTTATAGTTTTGGTTTGCATAAAAGAGGATTTATCTACTTTGTGTCAGCATCCCTGTAAGTTCTTATGCATACCTCTTGGATGTTGAATAGAGAATACCCCCATTTGTTCTGCAGAGCCAGCTACCTTGTAGGGATAACTGGGAAGCATCTAGTTGGGAAAAAATCCAACACCTAGCTTTAGGCAGGATAATCCATCTCCACCTCCAAAACTATTTCCTAAATTGAATATTCCAAGTTTTAGAGGGTCTCATCCACTGAAAGAACCTATACTTGAACAAGAACAACCTATATGTCTGCAAGAGACCAAGCCAATTCCTCAAATTTCCTTGTCAAATCAGCCTTCATGTCCTTCTACTATCCGTCTTTGTCCAGGTGGACCTATTGTCTATCAAGATAGCTGGTTTAGTGAACAAAAGAATGAGTTTCCTAAGATAAAAGGAGAACCTGTTGTTCTTGAACCTATATGTGATAAAAAGGAGAAAATATTAGGTAGCTTTCAAGAAGAAATTAAACATGATCAGTCAGGTCAGCAGGTTGAGAAGCTTGAAAAAGATATCAAAAGCAATGATTTCATGTTTGTATTCGATGAACTCTCTTCTTTTATCAAGCTGAATGAGTAGGAAAAGGTTAAACAATATGATGAGTTGCTGATAGAAGACAATCAATGTGATAATCAAGTCTTGTGGCAACTAGTCATGGATGTGCAACAACAAGAAAACACTAAAAATAATGACAATTTGCTGCAGCTTGAGGCTGATGAAGCTAATTTGCAAAATGAGAGTTTGTTGGAGGAAATTCCTTTCTATTGTATAGAAGAGTTTGAGTTTGATATAACAAATGAAAGTCTATAGGAAGAGGCCACTTCATTGTTTGAACTTTTGCCTTCCTTTGTTGAAGAAGAAAGACTTAATTTGGAAGGCACTTCTTTAAGTAAAAATGAAAAATTTGAGCTTGAGCTAGCTGTTTGTAATAGTCTTCTAAGAGCTGATAGCTTTGATGAGCTTCTGACTGTCCTAGTAGAAGACGATGGTCCATTGACCATAAAGGAGGAGTCAACATGGCAAACTATTATGCAAGGTGAAGATAATGATAACATTTCAGAACTTTCAATTTGTTTTATCTCTTGTCCAACCTTAGACATGATTTAGGACAGCCATGAACAAGAAACAGAAAAGTGTGAAAAATGTAGCCATGATGATATTATATCAGCCTTCTTGGGTTCTTTAAAGGAGGAAGAAAAAAACTATGAGGTCCCAATTCAGCTATTTCACATGAAGGTCAAATAGAGGTCACTATCATACCAAATGAAGAGCAAGAAGAGAAAGAATCAGAATAGAGACATGAGATCAACCATCATGATTTGCATGTCACCTCAAAGGGATACCCAATCAGACATCTAGCCTGGCTGGAGACATATGAAGAAGAGTCACCACTTGTCATGCTTACCTCTAAGCATGAAGTTGAGCATCAAAATGAATGGGATCAACCCATTTATTCACCACAAGCCAACAACATCAACAATCAATCCAGGTGGATAGGTGAGTTTATCTCCATTATATGGGGGGTGTTTTATCAATTTGCCATATGTCCATTCCTCCCTCACCTTTTTTTAATTGCCCACATGCATGAGAAATATTGTAAAATGTTAAGGAAGGGTAGTTACATTCAAGAACCAGTTAATGGCTTTGTTTAAGGTCACCTCTAACTGGTTAGTTTAGGATTAGAATAGATATTATTTTAGTTTTAGGCTTCTTTTCAATAAGTGCCCTTGCACTTTGTTGTATTCTCATTAGGAGGTACATGCTTGCTTGTTGTTTTTGTTTTGGCTTGATAGCTTGCCCAAGGTTGCAGTCTTTTTTGACTCTGGTGGTGCCTGCATAAGTATTCAGGTTTCAAGCATTTAGATATGCAGGCACCTTCCCAAAAAGTCCAAAAAATTCTAACACTTTCGACCCCTGCAGTTGTAAAAAATTGCAAAATCGGTTAAGGTGCAGGTGTTTTTGTATATACAAGGTTGTTTGTATATACATGTAGGGAAAATGTGGATTGGCGGGTCAGAAAACTCTATCGACCTTTGAAAAGGTGAGTTATATGCATTTCTGAATGCATATCAGGCTAGGGAATGTGCATATACAAAGTAGGAATCTTTCGTAGATTCTCAAAATATTCCCTATTTGTATATCAGGTTGCATGTATATTTGGTTTGTATGTTCAGACATACAACGGCTATGTACAAGAGAAAAGATACATTGCGGGCATATTCCAGGAAAGATTCCTTGTTTGTATGTGATGGGGTGAATGTATGTTCAGATACACAATGGTCGCATGCAAGCAAGGGATACAAGGGCTGATGTACATTTGGTGGGACCCGCGACGTGCAAGGTAAACACTGAGGGTGATCATCGCTGAGACAACGCATATCAGCAGCCAGGTCTAATGTCCCGCCGATCGCCGATGGTGCATGTAAAGGGGCATATACAAGTGAAATGTATATCGATGGATATACAAAGGCTCTATCGGGATGACAGCGCCCATCAGCAGTTCAAGTTAAAGTTGCCCCGATGGTCGATACACTTTCAAAGCAGGAAAGGTACAAGGCCTGGGCCCGATAGCAATTTCAATTTGTTCTATGATGTTTTGGGGTTCGCCTTGTATGAAGGGCGATTGTATGTATATACAATCCCACATGTATTTCAGATGCAAAAGGGAAAAAGCATGTTGATTCATCGGCGAGAGACTACACATCAGCGGATGCTCCCAGGGTTGTTCCTATGGACGATGGAAATGAAAATACCTAGCGATAGGGAACCAATCAGGGGCTGCCATGCTACGCCCTTAATCCTATAGTGTGTATAGGGTTATGAATAGTCGGCTTGTGGCTATCTTAACTCTTAATTAAGTCATATTATCATTAGTTTATTGTTATTTAGTTGTTTAGGTCGGCCTAAGGCTTATATAGGCCCATCTAAGTCGGCCTAGGTGATATCCTAGGCATAAATAGGTATATATAGGAGGTAGTGAGTCTTATTTCATCATATATTCAGCATTGTGTTCTCATTGAAGACTATTGGAGGTATCCCCCTCGAAGTGGTTTTGGAGGTTGCCCCCTCGAAGTGGCATATTATTATCAAGTATTTGCAGCATATTTACTATTATATTCAGATATTGTGCAAGTTGTTTCATTAATTGTCCAATGTATGCTATCTCAATGGGTGCGGCAGATATTGTTTTGGGAGTACAGTGGCTTACCACTTTGGGAACAATTGAATTGAACTTCCAAGAACTATTCATGCACTTTCAATCAGAGGGAAGAACAATAGAATTACGAGGGATGCGTGCAAAGTCACCACAGATAGTAAGTTCCTACCAAATGCAAAAGATGTTGAAGAAGGGGGTAGATGGGATGGTAGCCCAATTATTTTCATTAGAAGCATATCACTCAAAGGCTTCTACACCATTGGATCTACAAGCAATTATAGATAAGCATTCTATAGTTTTTGGGGAGATGCCAAAAGGATTGCCTCCTAGGAGAGATCATGATCATGCCATTCAACTAGTACCAGGGAGCCAACCACCCAACATCAGGCCTTACAGATATCCATATGCTCAAAAAAGTGAGATTGAGAAGATAGTTCAAGAGATGCTAGAAGCAGGCATTATCAGGCGTAGTCAAAGTGCTTACTCATCTCCTGTGGTAATGGTGCGTAAGAAGGATGAAACATGGAGGATGTGTCCAGATTACAGAGAGCTTAACAAGTTCACCATAAAAGATAAGTTTCCTATTCCAGTAATTGATGATTTGTTAGATGAGCTTAATGGTGCTATTTATTTTACAAAACTTGATCTCCGTTCTGGTTATCATCAAATTAGAATTAGAGATGAGGATGTACATAAGACAGCTTTTAGAACCCATGAGGGCCACTATGAATTTTTGGTAATGCCTTTTGGTCTCACTAATGCACCGTCAACATTTCAAAGTTTAATGAACTCTATCTTCAGGCCATTTTTGAGGAAAATTTGTTTTGGTATTTTTTGATGACATCTTAATATATAGTAAAACATGGGAGGAACACTTGCAACATGTAAATCAAGTGTTGGACATTTTGAAGCAGAAGCAGTTGTATGCTAAACCATCCAAGTGTATCTTTGGTGTCAAAGAAGTGGAGTACCTTGGTCACATTGTGTCACATGAGGGAGTTAAGGTGGACCCTCATAAGATCCAAGCAATTGTAGAGTGGAAAATTCCTAAGACCCTTAAGAACTTACGAGGTTTTTTAGGGCTTACAGGGTATTATCGCCGATTTGTAAAGAATTATGGTAGCATAGCATCTCCTCTCACATCCTTGTTAAAGAAGGATGCTTTCCAATGGAATGAAGTGGCGACAAGGGCATTTGAGAAACTAAAGGGAGCCATGTGTACAACTCCAGTCCTAGCTACCCCAGATTTTTCTAAAACATTTGTTGTTGAATGTGATGCTTCAGGACATGGAATAGGAGCAGTACTTATGCAAGAAGGAAAACCCATAGCATTTGAAAGTCGCCAACTCAAAGGTAAGAATTTGTTGAAGCCAGTTTATGAGAAAGAAATGTTGGCTATCTTGCATGCAGTCAAACAATGGAGACCTTATCTAATGGGACGACACTTTAAGGTCAAGACAGATCATGATAGTCTCAAATATTTCTTGCAACAGAGGTTATCATCTGAAGAACAACAAAAATGGGTCACAAAGATGTTGGGATATGACTTTGAGATCATATATAAGAAAGGCAAGGAGAATGTTGTGGCTGATGCTCTATCAAGGCGTGATGAACCCACAGAGTCATTTTTATTTGCCATTTCCATGTTACAAGCAGACTGGGTAAATGAGGCAAGAGAAGAGTGGGAGAAGGACATAGATACTCTAAGGCTCATTGAGAAACTCCAACAGGAATCAAGTGTGTCTGACAAATTTTCATGGAAAGGAAATATTTTATGGTACAAGGAGAGGTTATACCTTTGCAAGAATTCAACTCTTAAGCTTAAGGTGTTGGAAGAACTACATGCTTCTCCAATAGGTGGGCACTCAGGATTCCTCAAAACTTATCATAGAATCAAGCAAGATTTCTTTTGGGAAGGGCTGAAAGGGGATGTTCAAAAATTTGTAGCTGAATGCATGGTATGTCAACAACATAAAGGGGAGACAGTTAAGACTCCAGGTCTTCTACAACCCTTATGTATCCCAAATCAAAGGTGGGAGGAGGTATCTATGGATTTCATCACAGGTTTGCCTAGATCTGAAGGAAAAAATGTCATCATGGTTGTTGTGGATCGTCTCACCAAATATGGTCACTTTTGTGCTTTGGCACAACCATTGGCAGCAAGCACTATAGCAATAGCTTTTATGAATACTATTCAGAAACTGCATGGGACTCCGAAAGTTATAGTCAGTGATCGTGACCCTATATTTACAAGTAATTTTTGGACTGACTTGTTTTCATGCTTGGGCACTCAGCTTGCTCGTAGTTCATCATATCACCCCCAGTCAGATGGACAGACAGAAGTGGTCAACAAATGCTTGGAAGGCTATCTCCGTTGTTTTGCTTCAGATAAACAAGAGAGATGGGTACAATGGCTACCACTAGCAGAATGGTGGTACAACACTTCTTTCCATACTTCTTCCAAGATGTCTCCATTTTTAGCACTATATGGTTACCACCCACCGTCAATCATCTCTTCATTGCGGGTACAACCAAAGGTTCACACAGTCGAAGAACACATCCATCATCAGCAAGAGGTATTGGCTAGTCTTCGAGAGAACTTGGCAATGGCACAAAACAGAATGAAGCAACAAGCTGATCAACACCGTAGTGAAAGAACTTTTGAACTGGGAGATTGGGTCTTTGTGCGACTACAACCATACAAGCAAATGTCTCTAAAACAACAACATAAAGCTAATAAGCTAGCACCCAAGTACTATGGTCCTTATAAGGTGTTGCAGAAGATTGGCAATGTAGCATATAAATTGGAGCTGCCCATATCAACAAAAATTCATCCAGTTTTTCATGTTTCCTGCTTGAAGAAGGTTATTGGGAATAAAGTGGTAGCACAGACTAAGTTACCTGAGCTTGATGAAGAGGGAAGAATAGTTGTGGATCCTGAGAGAATTATTCAAACACGCACCAAGAAGCTGAGGACAAGGGAAATCATAGAATATCTAATTAAATGGATAAACTCTCCAGTGGAGGAAGCTACATGGGAGAATGAGGAATTCATTCAAAAGCATCCACATTTGGTTAGCATTGAGGACAATGCTTCTTTGAAGAGGGGGGGCATGCTACGCCCTTAATCCTATAGTGTGTATAGGGTTATGAATAGTCGGCTTGTGGCTATCTTAACTCTTAATTAAGTCATATTATCATTAGTTTATTGTTATTTAGTTGTTTAGGTCAGCCTAAGGCTTATATAGGCCCATCTAAGTCGGCCTAGGTGATATCCTAGGCATAAATAGGTATATATAGGAGGTAGTGAGTCTTATTTCATCATATATTCAGCATTGTGTTCTCATTGAAGACTATTGGAGGTATCCCCCTCGAAGTGGTTTTGGAGGTTGCCCCCTCGAAGTGGCATATTATTATCAAGTATTTGCAGCATATTTACTATTATATTCAGATATTGTGCAAGTTGTTTCATTACATGCCACGTGTCCAAAAAGTTGCGTGTATATGCATCCTGCATATACAAAGATTTAAAGAGTGATTGTATATGCATATGTTTTTGCATATACAAGGGTGAAAAGGCAAAATACAAGGGGGAAAAGTCAGCGATAGAAGTGTGGAGTGCCTACGTGGCATGTTGTCATTGGCTATTGGCTTTTCTATAGGATTTTGAGCTATATATCTTAGCGATGGGAGGGAGATCGACGGCCATGTTTTGAACCCGCAGCAAAGGATTTTTCCTGAGCGTGTGCGGCCGTTTTTGAGTGGGAAACTTTTAGAGGTATGCCGTTGCTGCATTTCAGAGAGGCTGTGGGTAGCTGAGGCATTGATGGCTGTTTGTAGAGGATGATCGATGGAGTTGATAGGTCAACCACCTGATTGATGAAGAAAATCCTTGAGCGGCGGTGCAGATCATGAACATACCTGCTCCCTCCTCTTTGTCTCTCTGTTACATTCAATTTTTGAGTGCCATTTCACACGATGCGTTGTATTTGGCAAAATTTTGATTTGCCTTGTAATAATTTGGCTGAGTCCACAGTCTTGGTATAAAACCCAAACTATGTTACTCATTGTGGTGGTGGAAGACTTGGGAAATTTTGGGGAAGAATAATGAAATACAAAGCATTTTCCTGGCTGTTGTATCTCTATGGAGTTTATGTGTTGCATCTGAGTTGTATCTTGCACATATGTTCAGTTTCAATGTTAATGTTTTATGAAAAATGCTTCTTGCATGTGTTTTGCTGTCTGTCTCCACTTGTTGTATGCATTTCTTCTTCTGAATTTGGTTGCTAAGGGTTTCTCAAATTCTAGAATACAGATTTATGTATTGCATGCCTAATCTCTAACTTCCATTCAAGGAGTGGATTAAATCATTTTAGGTTGAGTGTGGAGGAGATTGTATGTTAGCTGGGATATCCATAAGTAGAGAAAGTTAAATACCCATTCTTTGGTGATGTTTGTAAGGCAAGCATCAATCTAACCCCTTGAAACTCGAGTGCTAATTGCAAGCCACTCTCATGTATATGTCTATGTGACTCCTTGCCCTGAGATAGGCACCGGTCTGCCCTTGTGAAGTAGTTACGATCCAAAACCCCTGTCTTACATCCAAACCATCAAATACAAATCCATCATATTTCCAACCTGTTAGTTGTAGGAGTAGGATTAGGAGCCCCTGCATACTCTCATCCTTAACCAGACACATATGTCCAAGAATGTTGCTAACCTTGTGATTTGTCACACAAATCTTGGTCCATGCATGAGAGCATTGTGTCTGTTATTACAAAGTTAAATCTTTCTGTCATTGGGTGAGTCAAAGTGTTAAATCTCTAGCTAATAGGGATACCCCCCTTGGTGTGCAGAACTAGAAGTGAAGGGGAGGTAGCTCACGCAACCTCCCGTATCTATTGGCTGAATCTGCCTGCGCATTGGAACTAGCAAACCCACTGCCGATTCAGGAAAAATTACCAACAGAATTGGTGACTCTGCTGGGGAGAGAGTCAAGCAATTAGAGGGCTGGAAAATCTAGTTTCCAGTGAAGTTGTTGCAATGAGCTCGAACAAAAAACCATATGGTACTCTGCTGGTGTGGTGGGTCTAGAAAATAAAGTGCCTTGTTGATATTTTTCCTCTCAGTGAGAGGTGGCAACTCTGTTGAATGAACCTATCATTGCTGCAATGTTTTTTCAGGTATTCATCTCTTGATTCAAAATGATGAGTTTAGAGTAGCATGCCTAGTTGTGCTCTCAAAGAAGACCATTCTTTATTGAAAGATATAAAGCCCTAGATTTCACAGGGATATATGGTTACCCAAATGCTATTCCAAATAAAATTAGAAAATGTTTGCCAAAATATAATAGATTAAATTCTAAATCAACGAACAAACATCTACAAAGTTTTTGTAATTTAATAGAAGATTATGAGGTAGAGAATGAAGATGTTGTAATGAGACTTTTTGTTCAATCATTAGAAGATGATGCTAGGATATGGTTTTTAGACCTGCGTATTTGTTCAGTTTCTTCATGGATAGATTTAGAAGTTGCATTCCTAGGGCAGTTTGGTGAAAGATTTGATGTGGCCTCATTGATCATACATTTCATGAATATCCAAAAGGAAGATGAGGAACTGGTTCCAACCTTTAATCTTAGGTTTATTAAGTTGCTCAAGAAAATCCCTGAGTGTATGAGACCCAATAATGCATTGTGCTTGACAATTTATTTGGCTACATTTGATGAAGAAGTGAGTTATTTATTGAGAGATAAAGAACTAGCCACACTTCACTAGGCTTACCAATTTGCTATGGATATAGAAAACAATGAGAAATATGGAATGCTAGTAGGTTTCATGGTTACAAGTTGTCAAAGCAGTTATCAAAGTGAATATATTTCTGCTGTTCCAGTGTGTTCATTGATAAATGATTGTGTAGAGGGAAATATATTTCTGAATAGTATGTGTAGTCATGATGTAATGCATAAACATGAAGAACATGTTGTAGAAAATGTAGGCACATCCTATAATGATGAAAACATAGACTGTCATCAGCCTCTAGAAGAGAAGCCTATAGACACAAAAAACCTTTCAAATGATCAAATGAAAGATTTACACGAGGTTGTGTCCTATAGCAGTATGCATGTCCCAGTTATGCTTGATTATTTATGTGAAGTGGATATGCAAAGCTTCACCCTGAATATAGAAGATGTAGATTCAAGGGATGATAGTATGTTGATGACTACCGGCATTCAGATGCATATATGAGCCTTTTAGATGATGAAATATATTGGGATGCTGAATATGAATGTTTCCTTGAAGATTATGACCATCTCTACAATGCAAAGGTTGAAACTTATGTTGTTGACTGTCAGTGCATTGGTGAAGAGGGAAAATAGGGTCACTATTCAAATGTGAATGGATGGGCTGCAGATGTATGTGTTCATACAATTGGGAGTAATGTTAGTTGCATGGGTGACTATGAAGTTTTTAGTGTAGGGCTGCATTTTGAGCTATTTATGCCTTCTTTTGAGACATTCCAAGTGGACATTCATGATAAAATTGCTGAGCACAATAATGATGAATATCTGCATGCTTATAAAAGTGAATATGATTATGATATGTTTCTCGTGCCTGAATATTGCATGTTCAATACAGGGGAGTTCTTATTTTTTGAAGAAGGGCAAAATTCTGATGTGGATTCATTTACCTCATGTGAGTTTGTTATCTTTCCAAATAGCATTAGTGACTCACATGATGATGACATTCTACATCTGATAATAATGTATGATCAAAAGTATTGTGTAGATTTGTTAGAGAAAGAAAAAAGCGCAACAGCACAAATAACTACAATACTGGGTGCTATAGACAGTTAAATGTTTTCAGGCTTCATTTGAAGAAATCAAAAGAAAATAGGGTTTTTGACAATGGAAAACTCTGGTTTTTCCTTTTTGGTGGCCCTGGACCACCAAGTAATTTTAATAAATGTGTTTGTGATGCAGGTTAGTATAGTTTTGACTCTGTGCCCAATGGATAAGGGACTGGTTTGCATCCCAGAGATATGAAGTTCTCGCCATGCCTACAAGAGGCATGCGGACAGAGCCACTGGTGGTGCCTACATAAGTATTCAGGTTTCAAGCATTTAGATATGTAGGCACCTTCCCAAAAAGTCCAAAAAATTCTAACACTTTCGACCCTTGCAGTTGTAAAAAATTGCAAAATCAGTTAAGGTGCAGGTGTTTTTGTATATACATGCAGGCAAAATGTGCATTGGCAGGTCAGAAAACTCTATCGGCCTTTGAAAAGGTGAGTTATATGCATTTCTGAATGCATATCGGGCTAGGGAATGTGCATATACAAAGTGGGAATCTTTTGTAGATTCTTGGAATATTCCCTATTTGTATATCGGGTTGCATGTATATTTGGTTTGTATGTTCAGACATACAATGGCTATGTACAAGAGAAAAGATACATTGCGAGCATATTCCAGGAAAGATTCCTTGTTTGTGTGTGATCGGGTGAATGTATGTTTGCATATACAATGGTCGTATGCAAGCAAGGGATACAAGGGCCGATGTACATTTGGTGGGACCTGCGACATGCAAGGTAAACAATGAGGGTGATCATCGTTGAGACAACGCCTATTGGCAGCCAGGTCTAATGTCCCGCCGATCGCCAACGGCGCATGTAAAGGGGCATATACAAGTGGAAATGTATATCGATGGATATACAAAGGCTCTATCGGGATGACAACACCCATCAGCAATTCAAGTTAAAGTTGCCCCGATGGCCGATACACTTTCAAAGTAGCAAAGGTACAAGGCCTGGGCCCGATAGCAATTTTAATTTGTTCTATGATGTTTTGGGGTCCACCTTGTATGAAGGGTGATTGTATGTATATACAATCCCACATGTATTTTCAGATGCAAAAAGGAAAAAGCATGTTGATTCATCGGCGAGAGACTACACATCGGTGGATGCTCCCAAGGTTCTTCCGATGGACAATGGAAATGAAAATACCTAGCGATAGGGAACCAATCAAGGGCTGCCACATGTCCAGAAAGTTGCGTGTATATGCATCCTACATATACAAAGATTTAAAGAGCAATTGTATATGCATATGTTTTTGCATATACAAGGGTGAAAAGGAAAAATACAAGGGGGAAAAGTCAGTGATAGAAGTGTGGAGTGCCTATGTGGCATGTTGTCATTGGCTACTGGCTTTTCTGTAGGATTTTGAGCCATAGATCTCAACGATGGGAGGGAGATCGACGGCCATGTTTTGAACCTGCAGCAAAGGATTTTTCCTAAGCGTATGTGGCCCTTTTTAAGTGGGAAAATTTCAGAGGTACACCGTTGCTGCATTTCAGAGAGGCTATGGGTAGCTGAGGCATTGATGGCAATTTGTAGAGGATGATCAATGGAGTTGACAGGTCAACCACCTGATTGATGAAGAAAATCCTTGAGCGGCGGTGCAGATCCTAAACATACCTGCTCCCTCCTCTTTGTCTCTCTGCTGCATTCAATTTTTTAGCACCATTTCACATGATACATTGTATCTGGCAAAATTTTGATTTGCCTTGTAATAATTTGGCTAAGTCCATAGTCTTGGTATAAAAGCCAAACTGTGTTACTCATTGTGGTGGTGGAAGACTTGGCCAATTTTGGGGAAGAATAATGAAATACAGAGCATTTTCCTGGTTGTTGTATCTCTATGGAGTTTATGTGTTGCATTTGAGTTATATCTTGCACATATGTTTAGTTTCAATGTTAATGTTATATGAAAAATACTTCTTGCATGTGTTTTACTATCTGTCTCCACTTGTTGTATGCATTTCTTCTTCTAAATTTAGTTGCTAAGGGTTTCTCAAATTCTAGAATATAGATTTATGTAATGCATGCCTAATCTCTAACTTCCATTCAAGGAGTGGATTAAATCATTTTAGGTTGAGTGTGGAGGAGATTGTATGTCAGCTGGGATATCCATAAGCAGAGACAATTAAATACCCATTCTTGGGTGATGTTTGTAAGGCAAGAATCAATCTAACCCCTTGAAACTCGAGTGCTAGTTGCAAGCCACTCTCATGTATATGCCTATGTGACTCCTTACCCTGAGATAGGCACCGGTCTGCCCTTGTGAAGTAGTTATGATCCAAAACCCCTGTCTTGCATCGAAACCATCAAATACAAATCCTTCATATTTCCAACCTGTTAGTTGTAGGAGTAGGATTAGGAGCCCCTACATACTCTCATCCTTAACTAGACACATATATCTAGGAATGTTGCTAACCTTGTGATTTGTCACACAAATCTTAGTCCATGCATGAGAGTATTCTGCCTGTTATTACAACATTCAATCTTTCTGTCATTGGATGACTTGTTAAATCTTTAGCTAATAGGGATACCCCCTTGGTGCGGTAGAACTAGAAGTGAAGGGGAGGTAGCTCATGCAACCTCCCATATCTGTTGGCCGAATCTGCCTGCGCATTGGAACTAGCAAACCCTCTACCGATTTGGGAAAAATTACCAACAGACTCCATGCCCAATGGATGCTTAAGGCCACTGATCTAAATGTTTAGCAGGCAAACATCCCATAGAGGTCACCAAAAATGTTATCCTATTTTCCTCTGTCCAGAGTTAAATAGTTAACCTTGTATTTTCCTTGAAAATCCTCTAGAAAATGACCCTATAAAGCTAAATATTTTAAAATACTCATGCTGTGCCCTATCAAAAAATCCCAAAATCTTGCTTGGCGAATCTTTGCAAAAAACCTAGAATAACCCAAAAAACTTTTAGTTTCAAGTATTGTCTATCACACGGATTTCTCATTTTCATAGCTTGTTTTTGTCTGCATTTTTGAATGTATGTTTGCATATACATTCACCCTTGTATGTTGGAAAACATAAAAGGTGATATACAAAGAAAAATATGCAAAGGGGAAACATACAAAGAAGTTTGTATCTCATATACATGGTTTTGATTGTATATCGGCCTTGTATGTTCGACATAAAAAGGAAACATACAAGCAAAATATACAAGGCCGAACATGCAAAGGAAAAGACATACAAGGAGTTATACAAGGTTTTGCTTGTATATCGGCCTTGTATATTCAAACATACAAGCAAAACATACAAGCTGATTATACAAAGAAAGATATGCAAGGGGATGTACATTGGCCCTTGTATATTCATACATACAAAGGTGACATGCAAGGTCAACATACAAGGCGAAAGTTACAATGGCCATTGTATATACAAGGGAGCAAGCATGCAAGTCTGAGGTACAAAGAAAAATGCATGTATGTTTGCACATAAAAGAGGAAGATGCAAGGCAACATACAAGGAGCATTGTATGTATAAGGGGATTGTATATGCAAGAACTAGATGCATTCGCAACATGCAAAAGAGATACAAATGGTGGGGTCCGCCAAGGCACAAGTGCTTGCATATATCTTTTGCATGCATCTTTTTGTTTGTATGTTTGCTTGTATGTTTCGACATACAAGTGCCAGATACATTGAAAGGATGCAAGGGGGCCGTACATGAAATAGTTGCATGTATATCACCATTGTATATACAATGCGATATACAAAAGGGGCATACAACTGGTGGGGCCTGCACATACAAAGGAAATTGTATGCATATACAAGTCGTAGCAAGGAAAGGAACATACACAAGTCCAAATGCATGTTTTGCATGTATGTTTCACTTGTATGTTCAAATGTACAATCCGATATGCAAAGGCGCACATACAAAGGGGATATTAGCCAAACCTCATGGATCGGCAGCTCAACTCAGGGTCTTGTTGACAGGCCGATGGGCATGGAATGTATATGGAAGAATGTACATCGGCAAAACTTTGCATATCGGAGGCCCATTTTCAGGACCTGCCAATGGCCGATGGAGGAGGTTTGTCTCGGTGATGGGTCTAGGGACTCAGCTTAGTGACTAGTCAGGTGGTGCCACGTGGCAGGGGGAACATGCACAGTCGATGCATTTTTAAAAGGCAATTTTAGGTGGCTGTTAAATGCCAAAATCAAAGGCTTATACAAAGACATTTCACCAGGACTTTATGCATCGGTGGCTCGACTGGGGGTCATCCCGATAGCGTGATACAGGGCACTTTGCACATACAAAGGTAGTTTCAGAAGCCGATATACATGTAGATGCAAAGCGATATATACAGGCAGTTGACTAAAACTTTGACTGCCTGTATCTCCTCCATTCTGGTGAATTTTGACATGCTTCAAAAGACAAAAGTGCATGTTTTTGCCTCCTTTTTCATTTGGTGGGCTTTTTAGTAGATTTTGCTCACTTTCAAATTTTAGATTTGGCATTGCATGCTTAGCCAACGTGATGTTTCAGCAATGACAATTGTATTTTTAGTTGAAGATATTTGTTGCATTCATTGCTACAAATCGATGACTCTATAGACTGCATTGATGATTCAAAAATATCTTTTATCCACCTCTATTTCAGATCTTTTATTCAATAACTTCTGGTTGATGAGCATCCCTTCAAGCGTAGATATTTTCTGACAGGTCATGGAGTGAATTTTTGTAACCAACTGAGGTCAAATATAAAATGATATATATACATCAAGATTAGATGTATTATTGTTGGTTGTTCTTCTGGGCTATTTTTGTAATGGCTACTTGGCCTCTATAATCAATAGAAACTAGTTTCTACCTCTCTTCTATTATTTTAGCACTGTGTCTGTTCTTTGGATTACTATAGGTTGTGTATTGTGGACAAAGTCCTTTTCATTCCTCCTTTCTTCTATCCTGACCTCTGTTAGAATCCATATGAGTCTATGCGAAATCTTTCTAGCTGTGAGATTATTATTGTGTCGATTCAGTTGCAGCCAAACACTAAATTTGGTGTATCACTTATGTTTATTTCAGCATTCCTTCTACCCCTTTTCCCAACAAGCATTAGCACTAGGTTTAGATGCATTTCTCTAAGCATTAGGCTTAGAAAGAGGAAGCCGGCCTTCTCTGGAGGTTCTTTCCAACATAGGTAACCCACAGACTTGGAAAGATCCCATGTTTCTCTAGATTGCTGAAGTCTGACAACTGTAGCAAAGGGTGCAAATCTTAGAGACAACACAAACATCACCATTGCTTCCTACACCACCATCCAATCAAAAGCTTCCATGTTTAACATGATGTGTGTAGCCATTAGTTAGGATCCCATTCCCACATACCTCCATCTCCTTACCTTTCATCCATTATCTTACATATCTCCCCCATCACCTTCCTATGGTCCATGCTTTTGCATAAGTTTGTTATAATCCACATCATAATCCGCTTTCGATCCCTCCATAATCCACTATCTACCTAATCCATCTCACTTTCAAGCCATCTCCCTACCAACATCGATGAGCACATTTGACATGGTCCATGCGATGACATTCCTTTCTAATGGGACTATCACATTACATGGCACTAGACACTTGAGTCCCTCTCATCCATATCCACTTTCTTCCATCCAAAAAGTTAAAAAAGTCAAAAAAAAAGTAAAGATAAATCCTTTCGTCCAATGGTGAAAACCTGATAAACAGGGGCCTTGGATAAGTACCATGATGAAAACTTCGTAAACAGGCGTCATATGTAGATCAATCTTCTATGTCACTTACACTTGGGGCACCTTGTCTCATCCTTTTCCAAACTATCATACCATTTTCATACCATTTCCATATACATACCTATCACATTGCATCCATTCATCCACCCTTCCTCTTTTGATCTTGATAAAGATTGGGGGCACAATGTTGACAAATGTTTTGGGTATCTCTTGGCATACCTTATCCTATGGTCCTTTCCAATCCAATCCTATCATTATCCTCTAGTCATTACCCATTTATCCATCTTATCTAATCCATCCTATCATCCCATTATCCTAAGCATTGTCATGAAAAAGCCTAAGTCTACTATCTAGAATGGGGCATGTTATTCCTATACAACATAGTCCTTGGAGATCACATCCTTTCTCTCTTACACATACATCCATTCCATTCCATATTCTATCCTTTTATCCTATCCATTTATCATGATCCCTTCATCCATCCACTATTGTCCATCCTTTTGTCCAATCACATTCATTCCCTTGCACCTAGACTTGGTTTCCCCCTTGTCATTGGTACCTAGCATAAAGGCAACCCAAATTGTAAGTCCAATGCCATCCCAAAACATCTAAAAAACACAAAAAAATCAAAACATTTCAAAAACCCAAAAAAAATTGAATATTCCCAAAAATCCAAAAAATCACAACATTTCAAAAAACACAAAAAAACCAAAATATTCCCAAAGATACAAAAAAATCAAATATCCAACAAAATCCAAGCAATAAAACTATTTCACATCAAATCATCAAAACACATTCTTCCAATCAAATCAATCCCAATCATCAAATTCATCACATCATCAAATCAAGCCAATCTATCAATCAATCAAAAATAAATCAAATAACATCATTCAATCAATTTCAATCAATCCATAACTTGATCAATCCAATCCATATCATCCCATCAATAAAAAACAAATAATAACTACATCTCATTTCTATCGTTAAGTGCCTTGATCCCATGGAAACGGGTATGTAGGTAGTCTGGAGCACGAATGAAGTGCTTAGATTCAAGCACAAGACGATATTCCTCTTTCCTCTTTCATCATTCTTCTATCATATATCACTTCATCAAATCAATCAATTCTTCAATCACTTCTTCAAATCATTCCAAACAATGATCTAAATGCAAGTCATCATTAATACATACCAATCAAGTTAATCAATCTTATCAAATTATCCAATTGCAATCAATGGCTTTGATCCTAATCTTGTCATAAACCAAATAAATCAAAACATCATTATCATCAATGGGATATATCGTTCCCACATCCTTGTGTTGATCTAGGGATATATCGTTCCCCGCCATGACAACACTATCTCTATCATCATTAATCAATCAATCACTTAATCATTAGTTTATAGCTTGACAGGGGCAATACCTTATTTGTTTTTGTATCATTTGTGCATGCTTTCTTGCTTACTTGTGTGTGTTATCATTTTATCTTGCATTTGTATCCATATCCAACCCAGTTAATATTCATATCTTGTATCTAGACAAGGTTGTATTACGCTGGGGCACGAGACACATTGTCACCTTGGTCCTTATACCTTTGGTGCATAACATCTCATGCCATATCAAACATCACGGTTTCTCACTTTCATTGCAACATAACGCATCCTTCCCTTTCTCCTATTCATTCCCTTATCCATCTTCCTTAGCCAATCCAATTCATTTCGAGAGGATACCCATGTTTGTCCAACTCGCCTATTCTCTTGAGGGGGCATTATCATCCTATCCTTTTCTTCTATCCATTTCGTTAGCTTCTTTGAAATGATGTTACTTGACATAAATCTTATCATCTCGCAACATCATCTCAAAGAGGGGCAAATGTAGACACTAAGAATTGCCTAGGTCTTGTTTACACATGACCTTGAATGATTTTGCCCTAGGTCCTAGTCACATTGTCGACATGAACTTGCATACGTCCCCTAGGTCCTAGTTCATCCTAGTTCATCTAATCTCATCCCACTTAATCCCATTTATCCCCTAGGTCCTAGTTCATCCCACTTGATTAGATTCTTGATTAATTAATAAACACACTATATTTAATTAATCTCCCCATTCACATGTCCTCACATAATTCAAATTAAAAATATGAATTATTCCCTCACCTTTCGTCTCATTGTGACACATGTCACATGTCTCATCTCCTACTTAATAGGCCTTCACATGTCAAACTAATTCAAATTTGAATTAGATTCCTTTTATTCTTCTTCGCACACTTGTCACATGACTACACTTTCTTGATGTGTAAGGAAACCTAATCAATCCTAGCCATCCATGCATTCCAAACCCTAATCGATCTTGTCCATTCATTTGAACTAGGTCTTTTCTATAAACCTAGCCTCTCTTGAGCCATTTGAGGGATCAAATCTTCTTCTAGCATCCTTACTCTACCGAATTTTCCTCTCAATCTCTAATCCATCCCTCTTGCATCCTTTAATCTTCCATCTCACCATCCCTATCTCACTATTATGCTACAGAATCGGGTAATCAACATATCAAACTTGTGGGTATAGCTAGAGTGCTTCGGGTGTGGCATTCTCAACCCAATCGATGGATCATGAGTTGACATGAGGTTTGGATTTGTTTGATTTGCATTTGTTATCATATCCTTCATGTCAATTTTCCATGATCTCAATCTGATTATGAAAATGATGAGGATAATGAATGTCTGTTCATAGCTTTAAAAGATGATATTGTTTCTACTAAATCTACAAAAAGTGTGAAGGAAAAGGCTCTAGAGGCAAGTCTTAATACTAAAGATACTTTGATATCTACTTTTCATACTAGACAGGAAAAGAACTATTGGGTTATTGACAGTGGATGCTCAAATCATATGACTGGTGATAAAAGTAAGTTTGTTAAACTTGAAAAATATGATGGAGGACTAGTTAGATTTGGTGATGATACAACTGCTAAGATATGTAGAAGAGGCTCAATTAGTTTTGATGGAAAACACAATAATAATGATTTTCTTTATGTTAAGGGATTAAAGCATAACCTCTTGAGTGTTGGACAAATGTATAGAAAAAGATACAATCTTTTGTTTTAGGATGGTGGTTGTGAGATCAGAAAAGACTCCAAAACTGTGATTGCTATTGGGAAGAGGATAGATGGAAATATTTATTAGCTCAAAGGTGGTGATGGTTATTGCTTCATGAATCAAATCAATGAGAGTTGGCTATGGCATAGGAGATTGTGTCACATCAACTTTGATAGCTTGGTAAGAATAACCTTAGTTCAAGATGTCAGAGATCTACCAAAGATTACAAAGTCTATCAATGCTATTTGTAAGGAATGCCAAATTGGAAAGAAAGGAAGAAGTAGTTTCAAAGTCAAGGATCAATCTTCTATGGTACTATTGGAATTGGTGCATACAGATCTCTGTGGTCCTACCAAGGTAAGGAGTTTTCAAGGTTATAGGTATTTCATTCTATTGATTGATGATTATTCTAGGTTGACATGGGTTACTTTTCTCAAAGAAAAATATGAAGCCTTAGATAAGTTCAAAGCATTCAAAGTCATGGTTGAGAATGAAATAGATATGAGAATCAAATGTTTGAGGTCTGATAGAGGTGGAGAGTTCACCTCCAATGAGTTTAACATGTTTTGCGAGAATCATGGAATAAAGAGGCACTTATCTTCCTTCAGGACTCCTCAGCAAAATGAAGTGGTTGAAAGGGAGAATAGGACTATTCAAGAAGCTACAAGGATAATGATAAATGAAGCAAATCTACTGGAGGTCTACTGGACAAAATCAATTCGTACTATTGTTTATATACTAAATGGATTGTAGGAAAGAGAAAATAGTACATAGACTCCTTATGAGTTATGGTATGGAAGGATTCCTACTGCCAAGTCCTTAAGAGTGTTTGGAAGCAAATTTTATATTAGAAGGGATGAAGAAAATCTAGGAAAGTTTGATGCAAGGTCTAATGAAGGTATCTTCCTTGGGAATTCTACTAAAAGCAAAGCTTATTGGTACTACAACAAGAGGTTAAGAAGGATTATTGAGAGTGCAAATGTCAAAGTTGATGAAGATCTACAGAAGAATTCAAAAGTGAATGGATATGAATAAGATGATTCTTCTTGCAGAGAAGAAGAAAATGTTAAGGAAAAGGAAGTGCGGGATGTAGAGGAAGAAGCTTCAGAAAATACCTTACTGGCAATATTTAGGCCTCACTGGCATATACAACTACCTCACTGGCAAGATGATGTCTCATTGACATATTAAAGTGCCTCACTAGAAAATCATGAACATTAGAAAGAAGAGAATCAATTCAGAGGGTTACTCTGATTCACTATAACACATCACACTTCACAAACTTATATCTCCTTTTATCTACAACCAATCTTTATTAGTTTCTGCAAGTCAGCTTTCTGATACAACCTTGTCATCTCAATTACATACTCTCTCAACAAAAAAAATTCAATATCTTTCTATCTTTGCACCACATGCATATCTTGACTAAGAATTCCTTTGGATGAATAGATAGGTGATACAATCACATGGACCATTACACTCTTGTATAGGTTATAGATACAAACAAGTTCTATACTTACAATCATATGAATAGAGTAATCACATCTTTTTTTCATTGATGTATTTGATCTTCTTCTCCCATGGTGTATTTGATCACATTCTTAAGACCTCCTTTATGTGTTTAGATCATGGTATTAATTAGATTCAATTCCCTTTATGCATATTCATAGAACTTGAATCATCAATACAACCCTACAAATCACTTCAAACTAATGCCTTTTAAAACTTCTACTTTTCGTTACTACACTTCAATAATATACATTTCTCCTCTATTCCTCACAATTTTCATACCAGTGTGTAGGTATGAGTCTCTAATATCACTCAGACCAAGTATCATGTGTGTATCTATCATATAGTTTGAGCAATTAATTTTTTTGGCCCTTTGTGTCGATTGGAATAACTGATTGCAAGTTAGTTAAACAGTTACACCAAAAAGAAACCATCTAACTTAAATGAGTTAAAAATCTGTTATAATTTAAACGTAGTTTGAACTAAGCCCGTCGATCTTGATCTCCTGCTCTTGAAATAAAAGGTTGTGATTTACTTTTTCATTCGTTTAAAATAAACTTACTACTACCAGTTCCCTTAGGTGATGGGACTAGTCACCTCATGAAAGTAAATAACTTAAGTTCTTTTCACCTGCTAGGTTAGTCAATCACAAATTATAACAAAAGTGATGATGGTTAAAAGACTTAGGTATAATGTGTTTTTAGGAACTCGTTTAGGGTTTTGTCTTTAAATTTAAACTCTAGCATTTTAGAGCTTATAAGAATAACTTTAGAAACCCTCAGATTACCATGGCCATCTTGACATTTGAGATCTATTGCAGAGAGATCATGCCCTCAAGAAAAACTCCTGACATAGATGATCTATATTATTGCACAATGATAACATGAAACAAGGTCACACTATACTATATGTCCTTTCCAAGGTGATTGTAAAGACAATCTAAGGCATGATGAGTACACTAAAGCATTGACACATGACATAAAGGAACATCACCCTTTATCTTCATTGTTCAACTCTATGACAAGAAACATGGTTTCATGAAGCATTGAAGATTAATGCATGAAGCATGATGAACTAAATAGGCATGATGAACCAAATAGAACTCCACATTGATAAAACATGAAGCTAACATCATGCCACTAACAAAAATTCCATCAATCTCCTAAAGATTTGATTCCACAATAGCATGACATCCTATGTAATCCCCTGGTTACTAACACAACAAATTAATCAACTTTAAAGACACCCTATGAACTAATCAAACAACATTCTTTTGTCACAAACTCCATGAACTCCTGATTGAAAAGATGACATGTACTAATGCACCAATGATCATGTGTCTTGATTATCATGAAGTCCTAATAATTCATGAAGTCCTGCAAGTCTCATAGCAATGCCCAAGGAACAAGATATAAACAAGTAACCTTGTAACTGTTTAGTGTGAAATTCTAGACTTGTCTAAACTAGGTCAGATACCACAAACTCACTACTAAGCATTGGGAGGACAAGGACTAAGATTATGGATAAGATTCTAATCACTTTGTCTATCCCTTATGCTCACATGGTTGTAAAACCTAAGGTCCTAATCAAGATTTTGTCAAGTGTTTTCCTTTCAACCAAGCAAAACCCTAATTATGCCTTAAATCAAGAAAATATAGAAATTGATGAAACAACTAGAAAAAATGATCACAAAAATGTAGAGATAGGGTTTCAGAGACTGTGCACCTAGATTTTAAGGACTACTTGGACTAGGGCACCTGCTCTAGTGTCCAGAAAGTTTCTGCATACGAGAATCTTTTGCACAGGGTGTCTAAGACTGCTAAATGGCTTCCAGATCTTGAAGATAACCCATGGTTGGACTAGGGCTCCCACTCCAATGTCCCACAAGTGTTGGAATTCCAAAATCTGAAAGTATGTCGTAACTATATCCACAGTATCTTCCCTTCTGTAGCTCTTTTCTGTTAGAACCTACAAATCATGATCTATACATACAAAAAGGAGGAAGATGTTGTGGCTATATAGGAGCTTTCCTAAGTCAAGCCTCATTTTTGCCTAAGGAGTATACTGAAGAATTTCATAAGATGATTATAAGGATAGGACATAGTGAAGAAAGCAAGGAGAAAGTGGATAGATACATCAATGGACTGAGGTTGAACATTTAAGAAGAACTAAGTTTGGTGAGGATAACAACATTGGAAGAAGCATATCAGTTTGGTCTAAACATTGAGGAAAATTTGAATAAGAGGCATGATCAGAGACAGAGAGGCAGAGGAGGTAATTTTAGAGAGGTAGAACATTTTCCAAGGGAGAGAGATCATATGCAGAATAGAATAGACAAGAGAATACATTCAAGAGGGAGGACATAGATAACAATGCATACCAAAGAGATGACATAACTTTCTACTGTAGAGGAAACCCTAGTTCATACCAGAGTGAAGATACAGAAGAGAAGGAAGGGGACCTAATAGGAGAACATTCAGATGAACCTATTTTAAGTGTGGAGGTGAAGGACATAGAGCATTCAAATGTAATCAAGGGAGTACAAGTAAGAGGACAGAGAATAGTGGAAGAGTAGCTTATGTGGAGGAAGAACCTATTGGATCACCTAGTTTAGTTGGTAAAATTGAGAAAGGAGAATCACTTGTCATGAGGAGAGCACTATTTCAGGCAAAGACAAATGAGGAACCATCGTAGAGGAAAAGTTTGTTTAGAACTAGATGTAAATCAAGAGGTAAAAGTTTTAATTGATAGTGGTAGTTCAAATAATTTAGTTTTAGAGGAGATGGTTACTAAGATAAAGTTGGAAAGATTGAAACACCCCAAGGCCTATCAGATAGCATGGATTCAAGATGATCATAAGGTACTGGTGAGTGAACAATGTTTGGCAAAATTTCATATTAGATCTTATCATGATGAAGTTTTGTGTGATATTATGCCTATGGATGTATGTCATATTTTGTTGGGTAGACCATGGCAGTATGATAGAAAGGCTATACATGATGGGAGAAAGAATACATATACTATAACATTAAATGGAAAGAGAATTACTTTTATTCCTTTGGAAGATGATCCTAAGAGTGAAGTATGTGGGAATGCTAGAATTTGTTTGGTAGATGGAAGAAAATTTTTGGATGGTTCGAGACATGAGAATATGTGTTATGCATTGATTCCTAAGAAGCCTAAAAACCTTAAGAAGGAGACTGAAGAATCACAACTGGAGGAGATAAGTGAGTTGCTGACAAAGTATGAAGACATCATATTAGATAATGTACTTGAACGATTACCACCGATTAGGACTATCAGTCATCACATGGATCTTATACTTGGAGCTAGTTTGCCTAACAAAGCAACACATAGAATGACACCAGTAGAGAATGAAGAATTGAATAGATAGATACATGAGTTGTTGAGGAAAGGTTTGATTAGAGAAAGCTTGAGTCCTTGTGTAGTACATGCAGTGTTAGCACCAAAAAAAGATAGAGAATGGAGAATGTGTATAGACTCTAGAGAAATAAACAAGATCATAGTTAAGTATAGATTTCCTTTACCTAGGATGGATGATAATATTATGGATTATTTGAGTGGAGAAAAATAATTTATAGAGATAGACTTGAAGAGTGGATACCATCAGATCAAAATTAGAGAAGGAGATGAATGGAAGACTACTTTTAAGACAAATGAAGGATTGTATGAGTGGTTAGTGATGCCTTTTGGATTGAAAAATGCACTGAGTACTTTCATGAGATTGATGAATGAAATTTTGAAGAAATTCTTGGGTAAGTTTTTTATTGTATATTTGGATGATATTCTAATTTTTAGTAAGACAAAAGAAGAACATTTGTGGAACCTGAGACAAGTATTGCAGAGTTTGAGAGAAGAGAAATTGTTAATAAACACCAATAAGTGTAGTTTCATGAAGGAAGAATTGGTATACTTGGGATTTGTGATTTCTACAGAAGGATTGAAGATGGACCCTGAGAAAGTGAGAGCAATTGTTAATGGCCTACACCAGAGAGCATTGGAGAAGTCAGAATCATTTCATGGATTAGCTAGTTTCTATTGGAAGTTCATCAAAAAATTTAGTTCAGTATGTAACCCTATGACATAGACAATCATAGGTGATAGAAAAGACTTTAAGTGGACATCAGGAGTAGATAAAAGTTTTGAATTGTTGAAGCAGAAAGTGACAGAGCAACCTATGTTGGCATGATTGGATTTCAATAAGGTATTTCAAGTAGATTGTGATGCAAGTGGGAATGTAATAGGAGAAGTGTTAAGTCAAGAAGGTAGACCTGTAGTATATTTCAGTGAAAAGTTGAATGATGCAGCTTGGAAAAGATATTCAGTTTATGATCAAGAGTTGTATGCCATAATTCAATCCTTAAAGAAGTGGAGACATTACTTACTGCCTAAGGAGTTTGTAGTGTATATAGATCACCAAGCTTTGTAATATTTGAATAGTCAAGGGAAGTTGAATCAGAGACATATAAGATGGGTAGAGTTCATGTAGAGTTATACTTTTGTGTTGAAGCATAGAAGTGAAAAATCAAACAAAGTTGTAGATGCATTGAGTAGGAGAAGGAACTTGTTGGCAGATATGAGAGTTGAAGTGTTTGGATTTGAAGAGTTGAAGAACATGTATGAGGAAAATCTTAATTTTACAGAACCTTGGAAAACATGTAAGGAACCTGTTGTGATAGATAGGAGTAAGTGGTTGGATTATTTCATTCAGGAAGATTTGCTGTTCAAAGGAAACCAGTTATTCATACCTAGGAGTTTAATAAGAGACAATTTGATCAAAGAGAAACACAGTAGTGGATTGGCAAGACATTTTGGCATTGATAAGACAGTGTCTTTGGTAAGTGAAAGCTACTTTTGGCCTCAGATACATAAGGATATTAGGAAATTTTTGTAGAGTTGTAGATTTTGTCAAGTTGCAAAACTGAGTAGTTAGAATACTAGTTTGTACAAATATTTGACAATACCAGAGAGACCTTGGGAAGACATAAGTATGGATTTCATAATGGGATTGCCAAATACATAGAGAGGACATGATTCAATATTTATTGTGGTGGATAGATTTTCAAAGATGGTACATTTCATACCTTGTAAGAAGACAACTGATGCAGTGCATGTAGCTGACCTACTTTTCAAGGAGATTGTGAGATTGCATGGATTACTTAAGAGCATAATTTCAAACAGAGATACAATATTTCTTGGATACTTTTGGAAGACACTTTGGGAGAAGATGAAGACAAATTTGAAGTTCAATTCAACATTTCATCCACAGATTGATGGACAAATAGAGGTAGTGAATAGGAGTTTGGGAAACTTGTTGAGATGTTTGGTTGGAGAGAAGGTAGGAAATTAGGATTTGATTCTATCACAAGCAGAGTTTGCATATAATAATTTAATGAATAGGAGTACTAGAAGAACACCATTTGAGATTGTGACAGGAACTAATCCTAGAGAAGTAGTAGAGTTGAGTGACATCAGTATGGAAGATAAGAGGAGTACAGAAGCAGAAGAATTTGTAAGACACATGGAGACCATGCATAATCAGGTTAAGAAGCATTTGAAGGAGATGAATAGTAAGTATAAAGAGCAAGTAGATGAGAAGAGGAGACACAAGGAATTTGTAGTTGGATATGAAGTGATGGTATATCTTAGAAAAGAAAGATTTCTAGTTGGGACATATAACAAGTTGAAGATGAAGAAGTTTGGACCATGTAGGATGCTTAGAAAGTTTGATTCAAAAAATGCATATGAAGTAGATCTACCAGAGACATTGCGTATATCACCTATTTTCAACATTACAGACCTATATCAGTATCATGAAGTAGATTTTAGTGACAAAATGGAAGAAGACATGCAGAAGTAGTTACCACAACAAGCACCAGAGTAGATTGAAGACATTCAAGATAGCAGAGTTGGATGCAACACTAGAGGTAGATAGTACAAAGAATATCTTGTGAAGTAGAAAGGCAGATCAGAAGAAGACTCATCTTAGATTTCTTAGGCTAAGGTGGACCATCTTCATTTTCCTCTAGCCCCAATAAAGTGAGGGACTCACTTTTTCAACAACCCCAGATGCTTGATGTAGGAGCATCCCTGGTTCAAGAGAAATCTTCCATCAACCAAAAACATTTGCATTTCAATTTGTTTCTTTTCATTTCTAGTTTAGTACAACCAATAGTAGTGTTGTACCTTGCACAAGCACCCCATTTTGACAAATGGAGACCCCTTTTTTTAGTTTGGCTTGGAGTCTCAACCTTTGTTACTTATGATGATGAGAAAGTGAATTTGTGCTTAGAGTGCATGATTTGTTTTAAATTTGAGTATTTTGCATGTTTGGAGTCATTTGATCTTGTGCATGATTGATTTGGAGGTGTCTTGGGTGGTCTTGTGCTTAAGAAATAGCCATTTGTTGCCTTTTGCACTAAAATTGGGTGTTACTACATTTTTCTCCAAAATCCCATGTCACTGGATATTGCCCTTGAGATTGCTTTTCAAGAATGTGTCATGTTGAAATTCCTAGTTGCTAAGTCTTAGATTTGCAAAATCATGTCAAATTCCACAAGATTTCACTAACGAGTTCACATACTTTCATTCTAGCAAATGGTCCTGAAGCCCTGATTTGGCTAAGTCTAAAACCCTAAAAATCCTAAAAAATGGCTAAGTCTAAAATCTGATGGAACCACAAAATTCTAGAATCTGCATATGAAATCTTATGGATCTGGAACCTATCTCAAACATCCTAAAAGTATATTTAAAAATACTTATACTTAAATATATTTTTAAATATACTTTCACCCTGGACCTTTCCAAATCTAGTACTAAAATACCTCGTACCGACCTTTGCACTAAAAATGACTCCTATCAACCTTTACACCAAAACTGCCTCCTACCGACCTTTGTGCCAAAATTGCCTCCTACTGACCTCTGCACTAAAATTGCCTTCTATCGATTTGCGCTGAAATGGCCTTCCACTAACTTAAGATGCGCATGTCATTCGGTGCTAAAACTCATGCAAGTTGGTCACTTTGAAAAACCCCACCAACAAACTTTGCACTAAAAATAGACTCAACGGACTTACGCTAAAAATGGAGCTAACTGACTTCATGAAGCATCATTTTAGTTAGTCAGACCCAAAATCTGCACTAAGGTTGGATGAACCCAAAATCTGTGCTAAGGTTAGATGAACCCAAAATCCGCGCTAAGGTCAGATGAAGTCAAAATTCCCGCTAGGTCACTTGGAAGTAAAATCAGTGCTTTTTAGTATTTTGGGCCAAACATTGAGTTTTTTTAAGGAGTAAATTAGATTTTATTGATGGATTTGAATTGCATATCTATTTTTCACATCATGATGAACATTTTGCCAAGATTTTGTAATTTTTTTTGCACATTTTACAACAATTAATGCCACTGCACATAAAAGGTCAATGACCCCCAAAAATCCCGTTTTTTACAGAAAAGGCTAGAAAAACATGAAACAAAAGCCTACAAATAGATTTTAATGACTACAAAAACTTCCCTAATCATCATATTGGCCAAATGGGTACTCAAAAATGGTAAAAAATGCAAAAAATCATGCAAAAATCACTAGATTTAAGAGGTTGTTCATAGAGAAAGTGACATTGACAATGGGCTATTTTTGACTGATCCATGACTATGAAAGGACATGTTTTGATCCAAATTGATGAAAAATGACTTAATAAGATGAAATCAATGCTTTACATTGTGAATTGTAGGTCTTGGAGGACATGGGAGCTTCTTGTAGCCGTCTTGGAAGGATGTACACACAGTTATGTAGTGTTGACCCAGAAATGTAGAAACTTTATTTTATCAACCAAATTGCTGCTACACCTACAAGAGGAAGTCAGTATGATATCCAAGATGATGGAGATGAGCTACAGGAGCTAAAGACATACAAGATCAAGTCTATTTCATTGTTGTTCTTGCAGATCTAGTCCAATGTTCAAGGCATACATATAGTTGTTCCAGTAGTCCAGCCACCAAAGATTAGTCTAACAAGCATCCAATTAGATATATCTTCACTAATAAAGTGCCACATACTCCTCTTGGTCCATTCAACGCTTGGAATCTCGTGAATCCACACCATCTCAAGTTTTCAAGCATCATGTGATTTTATTTTTGCTTTATTAGGCCTTGAAATTTGACTTTTTATCATATATAGCCAAATGAGTATCTATTTTGTCCAAATTCAATGTATTTGCAAGTTGTATTTTGTCTTTTTCCTAAAGGACAAATGCAAATATGAAAATGTAACTAACTAATGTATCTAATTAAATGCCATGTAATCTAGACTGTTGGTGTTGAGTTAATCTCCACCGTCCATTAAAAAACTCGATATGGTGCCTTTTCTATAAAAGGGCCATCCTTTTCTCTCATTTGTAAGTAAGATTTGATAGTGGATTGTTGAGACTCTACTAAAATTCAATCAATATAAAGCAAGTTTTGCATATTGCTATGAATTTGTGCTTATGTGTTGTCTCATTTTAGTTTTCATGGTTCATATCAATATAAATTTAATTAGTCGTGCTTTTGCAATGATGGGTAAATGTTAAGATATTTGATGAATAGTTTGGTCCATACTATTAGTGTTTGTCGATGGTAAGTTGTTGTGTATAGTTAGCCTAGCCCCTATCATTGAACATAGTTCAGTTGCCTTCCACTAGTTAAGTTGTGCCATTATCCGGGTGTTTAATGAGTGAATGTAATTTGAAAATTATAAGGAACCCTTTGAAGATTGCATCCTTTCTTGTAATATTGTGGGTTTCATATCCTGGTGGAATAGGGAATGGTTTATTGAAAGTATTTGTCTATTTGCAGCATTTTTAGCCCATTGTGACTATCACTTAAGATCTCTTGTCCCTTCCCTCTCTCCTTTTTCTTTTACATTTTATTTATATCAAGTTTGTTAGGTTAGGTTATAAGCATCATCTACATTACAAATCTACTAAAAGTATCATAGGGTTTTTACATACATACTGCTACCATATTCCATAAACCCTACATTTTATGTAAGTCCCCTTATTGGCATAGCTAGACATACCACTGAAGTTATTCCAAGCAAGCTCAGACCTAGCTGTAGAAACCTTGGAGTAGTCTTACCTAGGGTAGGATACTTTTCAAGAGAGGTGTGAGACCAACAATCACACTTGCGTTGTTGTGTGCTAAAACCACCATCAACAAGTAGCTTTAGTAGATTGGTCTGCATTCTACCGCAATTTCATTTTAGACCTTGTGGAGATAGACTTAGCATCTAAACACATTCCTGCACATCATATCTAGATCTTATATCATTTGGATCAGTTACCAGAA
This sequence comes from Cunninghamia lanceolata, assembly GCA_027924645.1. NCBI lineage: Eukaryota > Viridiplantae > Streptophyta > Pinopsida > Cupressales > Cupressaceae > Cunninghamia > Cunninghamia lanceolata. The sequence goes on from BSBN01000072.1 coordinate 35,235,864, forward strand.
AGTTATCACTATCAAAAGATTGACTATTTTCTCAAAATAGAGCATCTTGATAGTCTCAAACAATCAGCTGAAGGAAAAGACCTATGGAGCATTTCATAACTTGTGGAGCTAAATTACACATCATTCAATGTTGTTTGGTTCATGGCCAAACTTCCTTGAGATCCACACACAATTCCATTCATTCGTGAAGGATTTCTAAACAATTAGGTCTGACCTATCTGTGTACACACATTATAGTCCTTCATTGGAATTTGTGAGCTTTCTTAGCCAACACAGGGGAATCTTATGTTCTAGAGATGATATATATTGATGTAATAGATGCCTATGAAAGTAATTAGCATAGTTTACAAGTTTGGTAGTTTGAATTCTTTGTGAAGGAGCTTCAAAGTTATATCTTGTGCATATTCTACAACTACAAAATTATGCCAGTGAGCCCTAATTGCAAGCCTACATGTTGCCAACTAGAATGTATTTGAATTCTATGGTATATTGAATGACTAAATATACATTTTCTTTATATCTTTGAGTTGTTTCTATTGTGTTTACTGTAGTTGCACAGCTTGGACAGTTTACTTTGTGGACCCTCCTAACCATGATTGCACCAACATAATAACTCCTCTTGATTGATTTACCTTTGTTATCCTTGTATTTGTCATTTGAGATTTTGACTAGAAATTTTGAAGCATAATGACCTATCTTTCCATAGTTGAAACATTTGAAGGGTAGCTTACCTCTATATCTTCTTGAGCCAATTTTCAACCTTCTTACAAAATTTGCTTCCACTTCATCAAAGTCATCTAGATCTAATTCAACATTCTTTTCTATCTTGCTAATCCTAAAAATAGTCTCTTTTCTTGAATCATATTGACCAAATTCTCTTAGCTCAAAAAGTAGTTAAAGTACCAAACATTTGATCCCTAGAATAATTATCCAAACTTTGAGTTTCTTCAATAGCAAAAACTTTAGCACTATAAGATTTTGGAAGAGTTCTTAGTACCTTCTTTAGCACTTCACTTTCCTCCAGCTTCCCACCTAGACCATTGATGGAATTAACAACCTCATCCACTCTCTACATGTAGCTTGCTTTATTTTCATCCTCTGACATCCTTAGGGTTTCAAACTTGGCCTTCAAATTATGCATCTTTGCTTGCTTGACCTTGTCATCTCCTTCATAGATACCTTCTAGCTTCTTCCAGATCTCATGAACAATTTTGTAGCTCATTGCCTTCACTAACTTAGAATCAGAAAGACTATTCAAAAAAACACTCCTTTCCTTGCCATTGTTCTCATATTATTTAATCTTATCCTCATCCATTGGACCATTAGTAGGTATAGTATATTTCTTCTCAACCAACTTCCATACGCCATATCCTAAAGAGACAAGAAAGCTCTCCATCCTAGTCTTCCAAAAAGCATAATTTGTTCCATCAAACACTGGGACCTCAATACCTTTCCTGTATACCATCCAGATCTATCTTAAGTGGTTAAGCTTCTTCAAGGAACCTTGCTCTGATACCAAGTGTTAGACTACATAGGACAACTAAGAGGGGGCTTGAATCAGTTCTACATTAAAACATTAAACCCTCAGGTACTATTCCAATCTTCAAAACCTTGTTATGCATTAGCAGATTGTAAACATATGAAACATTAATGCAAACATATTCAAACACATAAGAACACCAGATTTACATGGAAAACCCAAGAAGGGAAAAACCATAGTGAGGATTAACTCACATATATATAAATAGCAACACTAAATACAAATAGTCTCACTGCCTGAAAGAAGGCTCACTATCTAGAGGAGAGAAGAATAGAAGAAAACTATTATAGAGAGATTCACTATCTCAAATAAATAGGAGAAGTCAACCACTGCAACTTCTTGCCATCTGTAACCTTTGGCTCACTACCTCCAGCAACTTTAAGCACACTGAAATGTAGACACCTTTTGCTCACTGCATTTAGGAGTCATAAGCATTTTAGCTTGCACACAACTCACTACCCTTGATTCACATTCACATCCTCTTCTCTACCTTACTCCATTGAACTTCATCACACATTTATACCATCCTTGACCTAAAACAATCTCAATTAGGTTGGCTTTAATGAAACGTGTGCACCTCAAACGTGCAACACTAAATAGGTCAGAACTAAACACTTTTGCAGTGCAAAGAAGTGAAAGTGTACCATGCCAAGGGTTAAATAGGACTCAAATTGATGCAGGAGCATCCTTGGTTCAAGAGCAATCTTGCATCAACCAAACACATTTGCATTTCAGTTTGTTTGTAGTTTGTTTCTTTTCATTTTTATTTCAGTTTAGGCAGTTCAGTCAGAAGTAGTTTCAGCTTTTGGTTTGGTATTGGCATTTCACATCTTGCAGATCTAGACTTAGTATCTACATTCATTCATCTACATCATATCAAGAATTCAGAGTATTTGGATCAGTTACTGGAAAGATATCACTATCAGAAGATCAACTATTTCCTCAGAGTAGAGCATCTTGATAGTCTCAGACAACCAGCTAAAGGAGAAGGCTTGCGGATCATTCTTTGACTTATGGATCCTAATGACACATCATTCAATGATCCTTGGTTCATGGCTGACCCTTCTCAGAGGTCCGCACATTATTCCATTCATTTGAGGAAGTGTTCTATGCATTTAGGCCCGACCTATCTATGAACACGCTATAGCTCTTCAATGGAGTTTGTGACCTTCCTTAGCTGACGTAGAGGAATCTTTTGGTCTAGAAATGATATATAATAATGTAATAGATCCCTAGGAAAGTAGTTCATAAGATAGTGATAGCTAATAATTTAGATTTTGTGCAAAGGAGCCTCAAAGCTTTATCTTGCGCATGTATGTAATCATGCCTGTGAGACCTAATTATAAGCCCGCATGTTGCCAGCCAGATTGTGTTTTGAATTCTTTCATATACTGAATGACTAAATCTACATTTGTTCTATTTCTTTGAGTTGTTTCCATTATGTTTACTCTTGTTGTACAGTCCAGATAGTTCATTCTATGAACCCTCCTACTGTGACTACACCAAGTGGTATTAAAGAGAAAGTTTGAATCTTTGGGAGCGAATTGAGCAAAGTTGGTGAGGGAATTTCATAAGATCTTATTGTGGAAAGATTGTAGAATTAAGGAATGTTACTTGTGTCATAATTGATCATTAATTAAGAGGTAGTTGTCACCTTGTAGCCTGATCGCCAAACTTGAGGCAGTTTGTACTTGATCTGAGGAAGAATGTTGTTGAGGAGAGTTGCTGATGTTGGAGCAATGACTAGTAGAATGGATGAGATGATGGAGATGATGAAAAAAATGTGAATTCATTTGGATGCTACTGAAGAAGATAGGCGAAGAGGATTGACACCGAGACCTAATGTTGAAAGCGATGATGAAGAAGAATTTCAATCGACTGAACAAACTAGTGAAACCCTAGGAGGTGATGAAGAAGAAGAATTAGATCAAGTAAAGAAGTTGTGAGCTATTTTAAAGATTGGAAAGAGACCTAGAGTTGATGTGCCAAATTATACTGGTAATTTAAACCCTAAAGAATTGATTGACTAGATAAATGACATGGAAGAATGCTTTGAATATGAGGAAATTGAAGATCCAGAGAAGATGAAATTTGCAAAGACAAAGTTGAAAGGACATGCTACTATATGGTGGAAAGAAGTTAAGTTGGAAAGAAATTGAAGAGGGAAAGAAAAGATTACAAAGTGGGACCAGATGGCGACGAAGTTGAAGAATCAATTTATACCTGCTGACTATGAGTTAGAACTGTTGAAGAGATTACAAAACCTAAGACAAAAGGAGAAATCTGTGAAGGAGTACATTGAAGAATTTCATAAGATGATCATAAGGACAGGACATAGTGAATAAAATAATGAGAAAATGGCTAGATATATCAATGGATTGAGATTGAACATTCAAGAGGATCTAAGCTTGGTAAGGATGACTTCTTTGGAAGAAGCATATCATTTTTTCCTGAAAGTTGAAGAGAAGATGAATAAAAGACATGATCAGAGATAGAGAGGTAGAGGAGGTAAATTTTAGAGAGGTAGGACATTTTCCAGAGGAGATAGATCATATCCAAAGTAGAACAAGTTTGACAACCCATCTAAGAAGGAGGACAGACATAACAATGATTACCAGAGAGATGATAGAAATTTTTACCAGAGAGGAAACCCTAGTGCATATCAGAATGAAGGATACAAAAGAGAAGGAAGAGGATTTGATAAGAGAACATTCAGAGGTACTTGTTTCAAGTGTGGAGGTAAAGGACATAGAGCATTTGAATGTAGTCAAGGTAGTATAAGTAAGAGGAAAAAAAATAGTGGAAGAATAACCTATGTGGATGAAGAACCTATTGAACTAGGTGATCCTTGTTCTATTGGTAAACTGGAGAAAGGAGAATCTTTGGTGATGAGGAGAGCACTATTTCAAACAAAGACAAATGAGGAGCCACTGCAGAGGAAAAGCTTGTTTAGAACAAGATGCAAATTAGGAGGTGAGTGTTGTAAAATTGTGATAGATAGTGGTAGTTCAGATAACCTAGTTTCAGAGGCGATGGTGACTAAGCTGAAGTTGGAAAGATTGAAACACCCTAGGCCCTATCAGATAGAATGGATTCATGATGATCATAAGGTACTGGTGAGTGAACAATGTTTGGTGAAATTTCATATTGGATCTTATCATGATGAAGTCTTATGTGATATTATGCCTATGGATGTTTGTCATATCTTGTTGGGTAGAGCTTGGCAATATGATAGAAAATCTATTCATGATGGGAGAAAGAATACATACACTATAAAAGCAAATGGAAAGAGAATTACTTTGATTCCTTTAGAAGATGACCCTAAGAGTGAAGTATGTGGGAATGCAAGAATTTGTTTGATAGATGGAAGACAATTTCTAGATGGTTTGAGGCATGAGAATATGTGTTATGCCTTGATTCCTAAGAAGCTTGAAGCATTAAAGAAAGAGACAAAAGAATCACAACCAGAGGAGACAAGGGAGTTGCTAACAGAATATGAAGATATCATATCAGATAATGTACCTGAAGGATTGCCACCTACAAGGAGTATCAGTCATCACATGGATCTTATATCGGGAGCAAGTTTGCCTAACAAAGTAGTACATAGAATGAAACCAGCAGAAAATGAAGAATTGAATAGACAGATACAAGAGTTGTTGAGGAAAGGTTTGATTAGAGAAAGTTTGAGTCCTTGTGTAGTACCTACAGTGCTTGCACCAAAGAAAGGTGGAGAATGGAGAATGTGTACTGACTCTAGAGCAATAAACAAGGTCACAGTTAAGTAAAGATTTCCTTTACCTAGGATGGATGATATCATGAATTATTTGAGTTGAGCAAGCTATTTCACAAAGATAAACTTGAAGAGTGCATACCATCAGATCAAAATTAGAGAAGGTGATGAATGGAAGACTACTTTTCAGACAAATGAAGGATTATATGAATGGTTAGTGATGCCCTTTGGATTGACAAATGCACTGAGTACTTTCATGAGATTGATGAATGAAATTCTAAAGAAATTTTTGGGTAAGTTTGTGATTGTATACTTGGATGATATTATGATTTTCAATAAGACAAAGGAGGAACATTTGTGGCATATTAGACAAGTTTTGCAGAGACTGAGAGAAGAGAAATTTTTGATAAACATCAAGAAGTGTAGTTTCATGAAGGAAGAGTTGGTATATTTGGGATTTGTGATTTCTGTAGACACTCAAAATTGTCTAGGTCTTGTTTACACATGACCTTGTGTGTTTTTCCCTAGGTCCTAGTTCAGCTAACCTCATCCCACTTAATCCCATTTATCCCTAGGTCCTAGTTCATCCCAACTTAATCACCTTCTTGATTAATTAAATAAACCCACTTTATTTAATTAATCCAACTTGATCACATTCTAATTAACTAAATAAATCCCATTTGTTTAGTTAATAATCTCCCTTCACATGTCTCACATAATTCAAATTGAAAATTTGAATTATTCCCTCACCTTTTGTCTCATTTTGATACATGTCACATGTCTCATCTCCCACTTAATAGGCCTTCACATGTCAATATGATTCAAATTTGAATTAGATTCCTTTTATTCTCCTTCGTACACTTGTCGCATGACTACGCTTTCTTGATGTGCAAGGAAACTTAATCAATCTTAGTCATCCATGCCTTCCAAACCCTAATCGATCTTGTCCATTCATTCGAACTAGGTCTTTTCTATAAACCTAGCCTCTCTTAAGCCATTTGAGGGATCGAATCTTCTTCTAGCAACCTCACTCTGCCAAATTTTCCTCTCAATCTCCCAGCCATCTATCTTGTATTTCTCATCTTTCATCTATCATCCATCTATCTTGTTATGTTGCAGAATGAAGCAATCAACATTCATCTCTCATGGGTATAGTTAGAGTGCTTCGAGTGCAGCATTCTCAACCCAATCAATGGATTGTAGAGTCAACATGAGGTTTTCATGTGTTTGATTTGCATTTGTTATCATATTCTTTCATGTAGATTTTCCATGGTTTCAATTTCTATAGAAGGATTGAAAATGGACCCTAAGAAAGTAAGAGCAATTATTGAATGGCCTACATCGGAGAGCATTGGAGAGGTTAGATCATTTCATGGATTGGGTAGTTTCTACCGGAAGTTCATCAAAAAATTTAGTTCAATTTGTAACCCTATGACAGAGACAATGAGAGGTGACAGAAAATATTTTAAGTGGACATTAGGAGCAGATAAAAGTTTTGAGTTGGTGAAGCAGAAGGTGACAGAGCAACCTATTTTGGCATTACCAGATTTCAATAAGGTATTTCAAGTTGATTGTAATGAAAATGGAAATGCAATTGGAGCAGTGTTAAGTAAAGAAGGTAGACCTAGAGCATATTTCAATGAGAAGTTGAATGATGCAAGGAAAAGATATTTAGTTTATGATCAGGAGTTCTATGCTATAATTCAAGCCTCGAAGAAGTGGAGACATTACTTATTGCCTAAGGAGTTTGTATTATATACAGATCATCAAGATTTACAATATTTGAACACTCAAGGTAAGTTGAATTAGTGACACAGGAGATGGGTAGAGTTCATGTAGAGCTATACTTTTGTGTTGAAGCATAGGAGTGGTAAAGCAAATACAGTTGCTAATGCATTGAGTAGGAGAAGGAACTTGTTGACAGAGATAAGAGTTGAAGTGTTGGGTTTTGATGACTTGAAGAACATGTATGAGGGAGACACTAATTTTGTAGAACCCTAGAAAGCATGTAAGGAACTTGTTGTGACAAATAGGAGTAAGTGGTTGGATTATTTCATTTAGGAAGATATGTTGTTCAAAGGAAGTTAGTTGTGCATACTTAGAAGTTCAATGAGAGATAGGTTGATCAAGGAGAAGCATAGTGGTGGATTAGCAAGACATTTTGGCATTCATAAGATAGTGTCTTTGCTGAGTGAAAAATACTTTTGGCCTTAGATACATAAGGATGTTCAAATATTTGTGCAGAGTTGTAGAGTTTGTCAAGTTGTAAAAGGGAGTAGTTAGAACACTAGATTATATAAACCTTTGATAGTACCGAAGAGACCTTGGGAAGACATAAGCATGGATTTTGTAATGGGATTATGAAAGACACAAAGAGGACATGATTCAATATTTGTAGTAGTTGATAGATTTTTAAAGATGGCTTATTTCATAGCTTATAAGAAGACAACTGATGCAGTGCATGTAGTTGACCTATTTTTCAAGGAGATTGTGAGATTGCACGGATTACCTAAGAGTATAGTTTCAGACAGAGACACAAAGTTTGTTGGATACATTTGGAAGACATTTTGGAAGAAGATGAAGATAAATTTGAAGTTTAGTTCAACATTTCATCCATAGATAGATGGACGACAGAGGTAGTGAATAGGAGTTTGGGAAACTTGTTGAGATGTTAGGTTGGAGAGAAAGCCAGAAGTTGGGATTTGATTCTTTCACAAGAAAAGTTTGCATACAATAAGTTAGTAAATAGGAGTATCGGAAGAACACCCTTTGAGATTGTTACCAGAGTACATCCTAGAGGAGTTGTAGAATTGGGAGATATTAGTACAGAAGAAAAGAGAAGTGCAGAAGCAAAACCATTTGCAGATCATATGAAGACAGTGCATAATCAAGTGAAGAATCATTTAGAGAATATGAATAGTAAGTACAAAGAGAAGGCAGATGAGAAGAGAAGACATAATGAAATTGAAGTGGGAGATAAAGTGATGGTGTACTTGAGAAAAGAAAGATTTCTAGTTGGAACTTATAACAAGTTGAAGATGAAAAAGTTTGGACCTTGTAAGATACTCTGGAAATTTGATTCAGGAAATGAATATGAAGTGGAGCTACTAGAGAGGTTGGGTATATCACCTATTTTCAACATTGCCGATCTTTATCAATATCATGAAGCAAAGTTTAGTGACAACATGGAAGAAGACTTGAAGAAGCAGCTACCACAACAAGCACTAAAGTAGATAGAAGAAATCTTGGATTGCAGAGTTGGACACAGCACTAGAGGAAGAGAATACAAAGAATATCTTGTGAAGTGGAAAGAGAGACTAGAAGAAGATTCATCTTGGATTTCTTAGGTTGAGGTGGACCATCTTGGTTCTCCCTTAGCCCCAACAAAGTGAGGGACTTGCTTTTTCAATAACCATGAATGTCTAATGCAGGAGCATCCCTGGTTCAAAAGCAATCATGCATCAACTGAAAACATTTGCATTTCAGTTTGTTTGTAGTTTTTTTCTTTTCATTTTCTAGTTTAGTTCAGGCAGTTTAGTTAGAAGCAGTTTCAGCTTTTTGTCCTATATTGGTATTTCACATCTTGCAGATCTAGACTTAGCATCTACATTCATTCATCTACATCCTATCAAGAATTCAGAGTATTTGGATCAGTTACCAAAAAGATATCGCTATCAGAAGATCAATTGTTTCCTCAGAGCAGAGCATCCTGACAGTCTCAAACAACTAGCTGAAGGAGAAGGCTTTTAGATCATTCCTTGACTTGTGGATCCTAATGACACATCATTCAATGATCCTTGGTTCATGGCCAACCCTTTGTAGAGGTCCGCATGTTATTCCATTCATTTGAGGAAGTGTTCTATGCATTTAGGTCCAACCTATTTGCGAACACATTACAACTCTTCAATGGAGTTTCTGACCTTCCTTGGTTGACGCGGAGGAATCTTTTGGTTTGGAAATGATATATAATGATGTAATAGATCACTAGAAAAGTAGTTCATAAGATAGTGATAGCTAATAGTTTAGATTTTGTCTGAAGGAGCCTCAAAGCTTTATCTTGTGCATGTATGTAGTCAAGCTTGTGAGCCCTAATTGTAAGCCTGCATATTGTTAGCCAAATTGTATTTTGAATTCTTTGATATACTGAATGACTGAATCTACATTTGTTCCATTTCTTTGACTTGTTTTCATTATGTTTACTCTTGCTACATGGTTCGGAGAGTTCATTCTATGAACCCTCCTATGATGACTGTACCACAAATCTATATCACCAAGCTGCTCATCACATCCACAATCGATGAAGTACCTCTGCAAATAGTGCTAGTAGGTCAGGTCAGCCAAACCTGAACTAACATAGCAAGCAATCACCTCCACATGTCTCCACATTCACAGACATCATGTAGACCACAAGGAGACAATCTATAGAATCCACACACCCTTCTAGAATATTCAACATCATTAGAAACTTCTACAATACTACCAGAACCACCTAAAAAAATAATGTCTTCATTTTGCACATCAAGATGCACTACCACTGAACACCAACACATGAAACATCAAGGGAATGTAGATAAGAACATTTCCAAATCCACAGGACAAGAAACTTCAATGTAGAGAAATGTAGAGCAATCTCATTTCTCCCAGATAGTCACATACATAGGCAAACACTCAGTCAAACAAATCTTCCACTACCACATGATCCATAACCTAAATCTCTGGATATATTACCTTTGAACACCTCTAATCAACACTTCCAAACTGCACAAGCATATCTTCAACTATGAAGAAATGCAGAGAAAAACACTAAACATACCTTTGTCACACTACAAACCTTTTTATTCAAATTTTCTCAAAAGCACTTGGAAAACCAAGGGAACCACTTGCTAGAGGTTCACATCAATGACAACACTAGTACATTTTTGATAGTTAGATGATATGAAAACACCCCATGGATAGTTTTAGTGTAAATAAACTTATTTAATTACTGGTTGATCTTAGTTAGCAATAAGAAGGGAGCCTCCCCTTTCTGAGAGGAGGGATTTATCTCATCATACTGTGGTTAATATAACCATTTTGTCATTAATTAGTTGACAACAAAATACCCACCCAATAGTTTTTGGTGACTCTACTAGGTATTACTAAACATGCAACCAAGGGCCTCACACATTTGGTTGAAGTACACCAATCATTGTCTGTAATTATTATTTTTTTGTTGTTGCTAATCTATTTTTCTATCAAGTTTGCAATCTGGCAAAAATAATTATACTTGTGGCATGCAAGAGCTCAAGGACTCATAGATCCTACTTTTGAGTTGTTGCAAAAGCATAATTCTGATCTTTTGCCTACATGTCCAAGGAAACCTCTTCAGCGTACAAGGAGTTTCCCTCCCACCAATGCAAGGTCTCCTATACCAAATGAAGCTTCCAACATTCATAGGGTACTACCTATCACACCACTTCAATGGTTTTCTATTCCACCATTCAACCCTGATAGAATGGTTGCTTAGGGTCCATGGGGAAATGCTTTTGGACCATTGAATTTGGCATTGCCATCACATGAACTTCCTTGTGGTTCACATAAGAACTTTCCCAAGTTCTACAAAGATGGAAAACAACATCTAGATGAGCACATTGCTACATTTTACATTGGATGCAGAGTCCTTCGAGTAGAGCATGAAAATGTGTTTGTGAGGTTGTTTGTAGAATCACTCCAAGGAGTGGGTGTTGATTGGTTTTATCATCTCTCAGGAGGAAGTATTACTAGTTGGGCTACACTACAAACAAAATTTGAAGAGAGGTTTAAAACAATAGAAGATGATCATGCTTTGTTGACCTACCTAACTTAGATGAAAAAGGAACCACACAAGCCCATGTGTGAGTTCATGGAAAAGTTCAATAAATTGAAGAATAGAATTCTAGGTATTGTGTAGCCCATAACTAAAAATTTGAAGTGTTTCTTTATCAACACTCAATTTCTTGAGGTGAGTTTTCTTCTACGAAGAGTAACCCAAGCTGACCTTGCATCTGCTCAAAGTTTGGCTACCCAGGTGGAGGATGATTTAATCCTCATAGGAAAATTGAGGAAAGATTCAAATAGGTCTAGAGGACAACCCTCTTTAGCCTCACCTTCTACTAGCACCTTGGACCCTATGGTGCAGAAGCTAGCTAATGAATTGTTGGCTATCAAGAAGCCAATGTCTCAAAGTTTGTCTCATCCACAACACATGTATGTAGAAAGATGCTGCTGCAATGTATTCTACCTCTACAGTACATAGAGATACTAAATCCTGCTTATTACTTAACCATGACACCACTTTGTCTCCAAGAAAGAATGCACCACCACTAGTACTTTTCCTATCTTCTACACAACCAACCCAATATGCACTTGTATAAGCACTTAGAGCAAAGTGATCATCCTTTGGATACCACAAGCCATGATTCGGAGTGCCCTTTAAATATTTGAATATCCTCTTCACTGCTGCAACATGTGACTCTCTGGGATGTTCTTGAAATCTAGCCACAAGACAAATTAGATGCGCAATATCTGGTCTAGTAGTAGTTAAATATAGCATTCCTCTAATCATTGATCTATACCTACTTTGATTAGCCTTAGGAGATTCATCATTCTTTCTCATCTTGCAACCAGTTGTCATAGGGGTACAGACTAGTTTAGAGTCTTCCATTTCAAACTTCTTCAATATCTCCTTGACATACTTTGATTGTGAAATGAAAATACCTTTATCTATTTGATTGATCTGTAGCCCAAAGAAGAAGTTAATCTCACCACACATTGACATTTCAAATTCATTCTGCATTTCATCTACAAAACCCTTACACATACCTTCATTTCGTCTAAAGATTATGTATTCCACATATACTTCCGCAATTAGAATTTGATCTTCTCCTACTTTGATGTACAGATTGTTATTTATAGAACCTTTATTGAATCCTTGTATTAAATACATGTCTAACCTTGCATACCAAGCTCTAGGGGCTTGCTTCATATAGTGCCTTCTTCAACCTACATTCCATATCGAGTTTATATGATAACTGAAATCCAGTTGGTTGTTCTATGTATACTTCTTCCAACTTACCATTCAAGAAAGTTGACTTCACATCCATTTGATATACTTTGAAATCCTTATGTACTGCAAAAGCCAAAAACATTCTAATGCCTCCATTCTTTCCACCAGAGCATAAGTTTCCTCATAGTCTATTCCTTCTACTTGTGAGTAACCTTTACACACAAGCCTTTCCTTGTTTCTTAACACTTATCCATTCTCATTCAGTTTGTTCCAAAATACCCACTTAGTTCTAATCACATTTTTATTTTCTAGTCTTTGGACAAATTCCCAAGTCTAATTCTTCTCAATCTGCATTAGTTCTTCTTCCATAGCTTTGATCCAATATTCATCCTTGCATGCTTGAATTACTATCTTAGGTTCAACTTTAGAGAGTAAACATAGATTTACTTGTTCTTCAATAGCTTTCCTTCTTGTTAGCACACCTTTGTTCTTGCCACCAATGATCTGATCTTTAGAATGATGCCTCTACACATACTTGGGAGTGACTTGGATAGATGTGGTGGGTGGTTGGATGGATGTGATAGGTGCTTGACTTATGTGTTCTTGAACATGGATACATGATGGTTCTTGACTTATGATAGGGGATTGTTCAAGAGGTTTGGTGGGTGTTGGATTGCATGAGGGTGTTTGATTCCTTGCTAATAGCCAATGGATGGTATCCTTCATGAGTTTATGGGTTGAAGAACAATGTAATGGATGGATAATGATGGTGGATGATGTGGGGTTAGGATTGGGATTGGATAGGTGAGTGATAGGATTAGGTAATGATGGTTCTTGGGTAGGTTCAAGGATAGGTGATGGTGGATGGGTGATAGGGGTTGGTGGATTGGGAGGTACATAAGGTGACGGATTAAGGTTGATAATGTTGGAGGGATATTGTGGTGGGGGGGTTGGAATTGATGGATTGTAAGGTAGGTAGGGTGATGGATTGAGGTTGATAGAATGGGGGTTAGAGGATGGGGGATTAGGAGATGGGGGATTTGATTGTTGATATGAGGTTTGGATTTCGGATATAAGGTGTGCTAGATTGGTGTTCCCTTGATCAAAGTTAGCATGACAAAGGTTGGGGGATGGATAAGTTGGAGGTATTTGTTGATTGGCTAAGTATGATGGCATGGATGTGTAAGGGGATGGTGAATGATATGAGGGTAAAGGTTGATATGAGGTTGATGGTGTGGATATGTAGGAGGTTGAAGGTTGATATGATGCAAGTTGATATGATGAAGGTTGATGGTAGGTTGATGGTGTGGATATGTAAGATGTAAGTTGGTATGAAGGTTGAAAGAATGACGATGATATGTAGTGTGTTTGTTGATATGATGGAGGTTGGTATGATGAAGATGGGGTAGGGGTTTGGGATTCTCCAATGATGAGGTGTGCTAACGGTATATCTTTAATGTCATTTTTGAATTTTTCCTTAGCATTAGGATCCATGTTCTCATAGACTTTTCTAAGTCTTTGTAATTGTTGTATTGATTCATAAAGATCCATTTTGTGGGAGAGAGTATGAGATGATGGGGGATGATGGATGATTGTGATGGTGGGATAAAAATTTCAAGACCTTAAGATGATTTGTTTTGATTTGATTTGATTTGATGAATGGTTCTCTATGCTTAAGATAGACAAATGATCTTAAGCAAGAGGGTTGATTGGGTTGGTTTGATTAGGTGATCGATTAAGGTCTTGATTTTTGATTGGGTTGATTTGGATTTGGAGTTTGATAATGATGTGGGGGATTTGGATAATGATTGGGATTGATGTTGATTTTGGATTGGATTTGATTTGGATGAGATGGGATTAGAATGATGTTGATGAATTGGATTAAGGGTGATGAGAGTGATTAGGATAAGATTGGATTGAATGATTTGGATGATGATGTGGATAAGATATGTGGTTAGGATGATTAGGATAGATGGGTGATTGGATTAAGATGAAGTGGATAAGAATGATTAGGATGATGAAGATAGATTATGACTAGAGAAGAAGTGGATTAGAATTTGATCAAGCTCAAATAAAGGGATTGGATAAGCTCAACTTGTGGGGTTTGATAAATGGGGGGATGGTTTAGCAGTGTTGGGATGAAAACTTAGCTCGACATGAGGGGGGGTTTGATGTTTTTGATGGGAAAATTTGATTTTTTGACATGGATGAAGAAGGCACTAAAACAGGTGGAAAATGGCACTGAAATAGAGAGGAAATGGTGCTAAAGGATGTGAATGGTTGGATTGATGGATGAATTTGATTTTTTTGGGGGCAAGTAGACAAATGATCAAGCACAAAGACACAATGGTTAAAGGTTTGATTTATGAAAAATGTGACAATCAAGCATGTACAACCTTAAGGATTTGGGCCACTAAAATAGAGGTTCATAGTGGGGGAACATCCGGGGGATCAGCACCTTACGAGCATCTGATAAACCACTTAAGGTTTTGACTAGCTCTACTAGGAGTTTAATATACCTCGAGGGTACTACTTCCTTTCAAGCTAGCACTGAATGGTAAGCACTCATACCGATTAGACTTGGCTTTTGCCTTATCCTCAATTTACATATAGCGAACCAGATGAAAGTACCGCTTGGGGTCGCCAATGAGTTCTCCGAATGGATGTGTCTCAAGGGCAGGCCCATGTCCTAAAAAAGATAGAATAGAGCCATTTCTCTTCACCCAAGATCCTTGTGAAGGCAAGGGGAGAGGATACTTTGATTCTACCCTATGGAATAACACAAACGTGCAAGTGCATAAGACACGACAAAGAAGAGCTAATGTTCGTTTTAAGCCCAAATTGAAAATGTGCCTAAAGTTGTTTGTTGCAAGCAATGATTAATTTTAGTTGCACCAAAATCAAATGTTCTTTACACTAAGGCACTCAAAGATTCTTTTTAGGTGCACCAAAATGAAATGTTTGATTTGTAGATAACATGCAAGGGTTCATTTTAAGTTGCAAATGAAATGTTTTAAACAAAGATGAAAGAGCCCTGCAAAAAAACTTGTTAGTATCCTCAAGATGATATTGGTGACCTGCAAGCAAACTGTCAGTCCCTGCATAGAACCCAAAAAATAGTCTCAGAAAATAGCGCTAATACAGACGATAGCGCTAATACAGAAAATAGTGCTAATCAATAAGAAATATAGCGCTAATATAGAAGATAGCACTAATACATATAATAGCGCTAATACAACAGAAAGAAAGTGCTAATACAGACAATAGTGCTAAAATAGGTCATGGAAGGTGCCACTGCGCGCTGTAAAGTGGTCTAATCCCAATTTGAAGATAGCATCGTTCTAGGCAGATAGCATCGATACGGGGCTAAAATGCTTCCGGCCTGCAAAAGATGTTTTTTTTTTTCTTCTAGAGAAATTTTGGCATAACCTCCCCTTGTTTAATCAACATTCCTGCAAAAACTGAGAGCATTTTGACACAAAAATAGCAGAAAAATGCTTTAAAAGAGACATGTGAGTGGAAGTTAGAAAAAAAAATTCTCCGTAGAAATGGTGCTAAAACAGAGGATAGCACTATTGCGAGGGGTGGATGGCGTCGCACCTATAAAAACATGTCTATGCACACAAAAACTCACACATCAAGTTAGATTCAGACCTTGTGGGTCCCACCGGGCATGCCAATGTGATAAGTGAAATCAAAATAAAGATTAAAACTAATCAAATGCATAAACAAAATAATTATACCTTCATAATGAACTCACAAATCCATGCGGGAAGGAGATGCACCCATAGAGCTCCTCAGATTGTTCCCATGATTAGTGTGACTAATGTGGATTGCTCAAATGCTCAACACAATGTAAGATGAGAGACAAGGTGAATGGATAGATTAGATGGGATTGAGGCAAGATTTTGACATTATGATAGTGGGATGAAGGAGATTGTGGAGAGATTTTGGCAAAGGTTTTGTGCATGAAGGAGTCTCTCTCAAATGGCTTGGAGAGGGTTTCATTTATAGAGTTTTGGGAATGAGGATGGAGGGTCAGGATTAGAAGGTGAGATCAAGGGCTAAGAATCAATGAGAGTTAGGGTTAGGATTGGGTTCATAGCCTTATGACAAGTGTAACAAGGAGAGTGGATGAGGGAGATCAATGGTTGAATCTTGGTCAATGGGATTGGAGGGCTCTCATTAAAAGTGAATTTTAAATTCACATGGGGAAAGGTGTGGAGGATTAAAATGAATAAAAGATTCATTTTGGGAAGAGGGGACATGACAAGTGAATTTTTAATTCACTTTTATGTGGAGATGTGAAGATGGTACTCTTACATGTGTAAGAGAGTGATAAATGAGGGTTAAGGGGGATTTGACCTTTTGAATAAAAGATTGATTTTTATTCAAAAGGTGCATGGAAGAAGGGGATAAGCAAGGTTAATTGAGTGTTTAGCTTAATTAACCTAGGTCTAGGGGAAAGGTAGGCTAGGGTAGGTCAATTAGTAAGCTAGATCAATTAGATAACCATGGTTTATCTAATTGATGAGGATTAGGGAAAAGGAGAATTGAACCAAATAAATATTGGGGATATTTATTTGATTAATAAGGGATAGTGTTGTAAGGTCTAAGTGATAAATTAAATGAATTAATTGATCACAAGGAAATAGACAGATGGTTAGGGAATATACAGGAAATTGATTTGCAGAGCAAGTCAATTTTAGGTGTCTACAGACACCTTTACCTTTATCCTATGGAGGAGGTGGACCATGGTGAGGGAATGGTTCCTTGTACATGTGGAGGTCCTTGTTCATGTGTTGAGCTGGTGGTTCATCTTCCAAAGAGATTTGGTTGCCTTCGATAAGATTTTGGATTAGGTGCTTGAGTTTCATGCACGATGCAGTTCTATGCCCTTTGCTGCTATGGAATTCACAATATTCATTGTCTCTATATCGTGCAGTTTTGTAAACAAGTTCACCATATGGGGGAGCATCAGGTAAGGTGATAAGCTCTCTATGTAAAATCTTTTGTAGGACCACTTCTATGAGCTCTCCTAAGGGAGTGAATTGACACTGCAGAGGGTAATCTTGTTGTGGTCGTTCTTGTTGTCACTGTTGTTGGTTTTGATAAGGTTGTCCTTGTTATGGTTGTTGTTGACGTGGAGTTTGACTTGGTTTGGAAAGTTGCAATGGTGTTTGCAATGTTTGGACATGTTTAGAATCAACCACCCCATTGTTGACCATGTTTTTATTCTTGTTCCAAAACTTTAGTTTATCGTTTGTCTGTTGATGAGGAGCATTGTCTTTCATTTCTTTGAAGATTTTGACTACACCCTTAGCTACGAGGGCCTTCTCAATGTTGATTCCCTTGTATGTGATTTCATCGAAGGTTGTAGCACTAAGGATTTGTAGATGAAAACCTAACTCTTGGTTGAGGTTCTGTACAAATATGCTAACAAGCTTCTTTTCAGGTATCTTGAATGGAAATTTGCTAGCCATTTGTCTCCATCATTGAAGGAAAGAGATGAAAGTTTCTCCATTTTTCTGTTTGTTGTTGCATAGATCAGTCATGGAGATCTCATGCTCTGTGTTGTAGGAGAAATGGGTGGCAAATTTCTCTTCTAGCTCATTAAAAGACTTGATACCCATGGGGAGGTGTGAGAACCATTCTATAGCTTTACCTCCAAGACTGCAAGGAAAGAGATGCATAAGATATGTGTCATTATGTGAGACCTTGAAGCAAGCAAGATAGAATTCCCTGAGATGGTCTTTTGGGTCACCTTTTCCTTTGTATTTATCAAATTTGGGAATAGTGAAATTTTGAGGAAAAGGGATCATGGGTAATGACCGATTAAAAGGATAGGGACACACTTCCTCTAAAGAAAAGGTCTTCTTTGTGTGGCCAAACGTAAGATCAGATAGTTGTTGAACTTCTGCATGTTTTAGCTCCATAGTCATGGGAGGGGTTGGAAACATCTCCTATTGTCCTAGAAGTGGTTGTTGTTGCCCATATGGAAGATTGTAGTGTAAGCCATGAGAAGCTTATGTATTGTTGCCAGGCTTGATACTTGTTTGGGAGACGGACATACATGATTGAGAGGTACCTACTAGAGCGGGTACTTAGATAGTTTGGGTTGCCACATGGACTGCCAGTGGGGGAGGTGATGCATGCCTGGAAATGAAGAGAGGTTGGGGACTGGGATGTAGAGATTCTCGTAGCGACAGCATTGGCAAAGGTACAAGGACTTGTCCCCGTGAGATGGGATTGGGATACAGGATTGGCAGATCTAGGGACACTGCCAGAGTATGATAGATACTGGTAGACACACAGGCCAGTGTGGTTGATGACACCAGGGGTAGTAGGGGTAGTGGGGGAGGTTCTAGTCCCAGGTGTAGAGGCTAGGATCAGACGACAGGCCAGAGTGGTGAGATAGCAGATAGTTGGAGAGGCTAGCAGCCAGTAGGCAGATGTGGAGATGCCCTTCATAGTGAGGTTCTCATTCATAAACATGAAATCAAATTCATACTCATAGATGGTGGTGCTAGTCTCAACATCTGTTCTTTAAAGTTACTTAAGCAATTGGGATACTTTGAGGATCATGTCTGTAGACACCCAAAAATGACCAAGTCATTGCATCACTTGCATTTCATCTAATCTATCTAAATCACCTACATCAAAGTATGAGGAAAACCATGGATCAAAGTATTACAATCAAGGGATATGATGATGCCGAGCACTGCTCTGAAGGTGTTATCCACTTGCCTATATAGGTAGGCCTTGTCATGCTTGAAACTAGATGCCAGGTTCTGGACATTGACCTACCTTACAACATTATTCTAGGTTGTCCATGGATCCACGCAATGAAATCCATTCCTTTAATGTACCATCAGTCTCTAAAGTTCCCATTCAATGGTATAGAGATAACTATCCCAGGAGACAATCCTGTTGAATTCTGTCGTGTCTTGCAAGGCAGCTATAAAAATTGCAACCAATTGCCTATAAATGACAAAGCCCTTGAATCCCCACTATATGTGGATCCTGACACTCTGACACAAGCCTCTATAAGTAACCCTACTCCTCTTCCTAAAATCAAAGCTCACATCTGTGATATAGGCTTTGGAACTTATGATATCTCAACATCTTGTTGTGTGGGGCGGATGCCTTTATCCCCTAAATCTTACGGCCAATCACCCCTTGCCAAAGTAACTAAAAAAGTAGCTATTCCGCCCCCAGCATTTCTAACCCAATTCCAACAGGGAAAGTTATTGGAGGAAGAAACTATTGAGGACATTTCTTCTTGGCTCTACAAGGAAAAAGAAGTGGTCACAATACCAGTCAAGCAATATGGCAATGGCTTAAGGATAGTCAAAAACATGGGTTATAATGGTAAAGGTGGCCTTGGAAAATAGAATCAAGGAACAATGGAGCCCATTATTGTGATGAAGAAACTAGACAGGAAAGGGTTAGGATTTGGTAAGAAGGAACCACGCACCTTGGACATCGCGAGTATCCTCGACAAGGTAGCTGAAACTTCCCTCTTAGCTTCAACATCTAATGAGGATATCATCGATGACTCTTCCTGACATATGTATGACCTATTCACTGAATCATCCATCTTTATGATATCATCCATATCCCTAACGTCCACCACAAACACCCAGACTGTCACCCTCATCTACCCTGAACTTATAGATTGGGACCAACAAGGGTCCCCCGTTATAGATATATTTCTGAACAACGAAGCTATTGCTGAGTTCATGGGACTCTGGGATGGTATCCCTCTAGGTGATCACAAGGCAGGTTTTGTAATGGAGCTAGAGCCAACAGCTTATTTTGGTGAGAATGCCAAATCCTCCAGTCGCAACGTATAAACAAAGAAAGATCTCTAGGTGAAAACCACACTGTGGAACCTCCTGATCACAAAATAGTAAAAACAAAGGACGTATCCAATGGTGAAAACCCAACTGTGGCACCCGAGGATGGAGGATTTGACCTTCCCTTACCATCTAAGTATCAAGAGAAGTCAGCTTTCCTAACGAAGGATTCTACAGAGATAAACCTTGGCACAGAACAAAATCCAAAGACCACATTCCTAGCAGCATCATTATCAGAAATAGAGCACAGGAATCTTAACACATTCTTCTTACAAAGAACCATCAACTTTGCATGGACCTATGCTAATATGCCAGGGTTAGACCCTAAGCTAGTGGTTCATTATCTAACAGTTGATCCCACGGTAAAACCAGTCAAACAAAAGTTGAGGAAAATGCACCCATAGATAGCTCTCTTGGTAAAAGTGGAAATACAAAAGTTGTTAGATGCAAAATTCATCTGATCTATTGATTATTCAGACTGGGTATCAAACATTGTACCTGTGTCTAAACCAAATGGGCGCATCCGTATGTGTAATGACTTTAGGGATCTTAACAAGGCATGTCCCAAGGATGACTTTCTATTACCAAACATCGACATCATAGTAGACTTGACTGCAGGTCATGAAATACTTTCTCTCATGGATGGATTCTCTGGCTACAATCAGATAAGGATTGCAGAAGAAGATCAACATAAAACAATAATTACTTGTCCTTGGGGTAACTATTGTTGGTGTGTCATGCCGTTTGGTCTAAAGAATGCGGGGACAACCTATCAGAGAGCAATGGCAGTGATATTCCACGACCTCTTTCATCACATCATGGAGGACTATGTGGATCACATACTAGCTAAATCTTCTAGGGCAGATCACATACAAGTTCTAGGACAGATCTTTGATAGGCTCAAGAAATACCAAGTGCACCTCAATCCAAAGAAGTGTGTCTTCGGTGTAACATCAGGGAAGTTGTTGGGGTACATTGTATCTCGCAGAGGCATTGAAGTAGACCCCACAAAAGTAAAGGCTATAGTGGAGATGCCTCCACCAAAGAACCTCAAAGCATTAAGGAGCCTTCAGGGAAGGTTGCAGTCCATTAGGCATTTCATCTCACAGCTAGTAGATAAATGTCAACCATTTCAACACTTTCTCTGAAAGGATGTTTCATTTCAATGGGATAATAAGTGCCAAGCGGCATTTGATCAACTCAAAGAGTATCTAGCTACACCTCCTATCTTGGTACCTCCAGTTGTTGATAAGCCCTTGATATTATACATCTCAACTACAACTTCATCCCTTGGGACTCTTCTAGCACAGAATGATGAATCAGGAAAAGAGCATGCAATCTATTACATTAGTAGAACCTTGGTGGGATATGAACTCAATTATTCACCAATGGAAAGAGCTTGTTTAGAAGTAGTGTTCGCTTCCCAAAAATTACGACATTACATGTTGAACCAACACACAAATCATATAGCCAAAATTGATCCATTGAAGTATCTACTAGCAAAAGTAGCTCTTATAGGTAGACTAGCTAAATGGGTCATGATCCTTAGTGAGTTTGACATTGAGTATGTGGATCATAAAGAAATCAAGGGACAAGCCCTGGTAGATCAACTAGTAGAAGCACCCGTGACAGATACACACCCTATGGTAGTAGAATTTCCGGACGAGAACCTCTTCATTCTTTCCAACTCAATAATGTGGAAGTTGTACTTTGATGGTTCCTACACATAGCATGGATCAAAGGCTGGCATCTTGTTTATCACACCTCAAAATGACTATATTCCTAAGTCATATCGGCTTGCATTTCCTTGCACTAACAACATTGCCGACTATGAAGCACTCCTCATAGGTCTCAATACAGCAGTTCAATGGGACATCACAGAACTACAAGTATATGGAGACTCACAACTAGTCATTTGACAAGTCACAGATGAGTACCAAACAAAAGATGAAAAGTTGGTCCCCTACAAGCAACTAGTGGATAATAAGGCTACAGATTCTATAGCTTCTATGGGGTCACTTATCGACATGCCTACAAATACACATAAATGTGAGTTCTTGATCGAACAGTTATTGATACCAGCCATTGACGTTCTTGTTACTGAAATCATCTGTGAACTTGTTGGTCCCAATTCCCCATGGTACAAAATATCTATGAATACCTGAAGCACAATACCTTTCCCTCTAACCTATCATCCACCCAACGCAAAACCTTTATCCGTCGATCCTCCCGTTACATCATTCTAGATGATACACTATATCATTAGAGTCTCGATGGTATCCTCTTACGATGTCTTAACGTGGAAGAAGTCGAAGATACGTTATGAGACATACACGAAGGTGTTTGTGGCGCACATTCTACCAGTCCTAATCTCGTTAGGAAGATACTCAGAACAGGTTATTACTGCTCTACAATAGAACAAGATGCTGCACAGTTTGCTAAGAAGTGTCTACAATGCCAGCAGCATGGAGATTTGATTCATGCACCTGCTCATGAATTATAGCCTGTAACAACTCCATGGCCTTTTTCTCAATGGGGTCTCGACCTAGTAGGACAAATCCACCCATCCTCATCCAATGGCCATAAGTTCATCATTACTGCCACTGAGTACTTCACGAAGTGGGTTGAAGCCATTCCCATGACCTATATAACCGGCAAGCAAATAGCCAAGTTTATCCTTAACTACATCATTTGCCGGTATGGTATTCCCCAAGGCATTGTAACTGATAATGGGAGACCGTTCAAGAACCAAGATGTCTGTACCTTGTGCACACAATACAATATCCAATATTGCTTTTCCACTCCCTATTATCCGTAGAGTAATGGCCAAGCTAAGGCTTCCAATAAAACCATTCTCAAAATCCTCAAGAAAACCGTCAATGAAGCTGGTCATGATTGGCACTTGCAACTCAATCCCACCCTATGGGCCTACCGCACTAGTATTAGAACACCAACTGGTGCAACACCCTATGCCTTGGTCTATGGCTCTGAAGCCATCCTACCTATAGAGGTCGAGATCCCATCCCTCAGAGTATCCATGCAGAACCTGATTGGCGGAGAGGAGTATCGCATTTCTAGATTAGCTGAGCTCAAACTACTAGATGAAAGGCACCTTGCCGCTCTTAATCATCTCCATGTCTATCAAAACTACCTCTGATGTAATTACAACAAAAAGATCAAAGAAAGACCATTTCAAGTTGGTGATCTTGTACTAAAAGAGAATTAGAAAAATCAAGTAGACCGAGAAAAGAAAGGCAAGTTTGAACCTAACTAGTTAGGGCCCTTTGTTGTCACAGCAACATATGGATCAGAAGCTTACACTTTAGCTACACCTGACAGCATTCCTCTAGATGAGCCACTTAATAGTGTCCATCTCAAGAAGTTCTATGCCTGATCCTCAGAATATTCCACAAAAAATGAAAAAAAAAAAATGTCCTCTAGTGAAAACCTGGTAAATAGGCACCTTGGATAAGTACCATAGTGAAAACCTGGCTAATAGGTTATATGTGTAGAGTCAGTATCCATCATCTATCAAGTCTTCTACACTCCATGACATTTTCACAAACATGCTTCATCCATCCATCCATAATAAAAACCATTGACCTTGTTTGCATTTCCATCTCCCTATCTAGTATAGCTGGGAATTTGTCAATGTCCATCGTCGTCATCCCATGTCTTGATCTATGTCAATAGTCATCACGGTCTTGTCCTAGGTCACACTTTATGTGTCTTCTCCATCAGTCACCCATGCAAACTTCCTCTACCAGAATGGGGGCAACTCTTTCCTAAGCCTAGGTTTGGGATTGGTTCCTTGTTCTTGGTTCACGCAAACTTGCAAAACACAAACACTTCAATCATTCTCCCATCTACAGATAGCATCCTTTAATGGACACATCGCTCCTATGATAAGGTTGTTATCTTCTCAACACTTCTCCCACATCATCACATCAACCAGAACTACATCTTATCTCTTTTCATTCTTAAGGTACCTTGATCCCATGGATATGGGTATGTAGGCAGTCTGGAATACAAAGGAAGTTTCCAGTACTTAGGTACATAAGACCCTCTCCTTCCACCTTGACCCATCTCATCACTCTATCTAGAACTACATATTATCATCTTTCATCTTTCATCGTAATGTGCCTTGATCCCATGGATACAGGGTATGTAGGCAATCTGGAATACAAAGGATGTATCTAGTACTTAGGCACATACGATTCATCATTCTTCACCCACCCCAATCCATTAGCACTATCGCCTTTCTGGTCTGCCATTTATCAAAATCCATTCACCTCGACTTGACTAACTCAAGCAGCAAGCTAGCGCATTCTTTCTAAGTAAGAGTCCTTAACAAACCTATAGCAAAGAGGCCTACTTCTAGAGTCATCCACTATCCTACTATTCTGATTGCTAGCATCAGCTAAATCCTGCTTAACCAAAGCACCAGATCAACAAGCTTGTCTTCTGCCAAGTGTTCCATTGTTGACACGCATCTCCTACAACATGTGGCATTTCTTGCAGCAAGATATTGTCTTTTAGGTAGATATCCCCCTTTAACGAACATAGAGTTCCTACTATAAGGTTGTTATCTTTCCTATCCAATCTATCCTGAGCAACCTCTTTGGCAAGAGAATATGTTGGTTGTATGTTTACTTTGTAAGTTAGTCAATTTGCTTTATGGTTTATCTTTTGCTCCTTTGTCCATTACCTATTCAAGGCTACCTTGATTCCTCCATAATCTTGGTATGTTGCAATGCAGTATGGATTGGGGGCATAGTCATTGCTTTTGTGTGCTGTGTTTGAGGAATGATCTTTAGTATATTTCTTAGCATTATATTCATCTTGTGTGTGTTACAACCTAGCATCTTACATATTAATATTCTTCTTGCATTTACATGTATTGAAGTTTATTTTATGTCCAAGACTATGGCTCATTCACATATTCCAACAAGGTTATATTATGTCTAAGGGATCTAAGTTCAAACCGCTTGCTTATAGAGTCAACATCCACACACTCGAATATCACTGCACCTTGGTTTTTTATACCTTGGTGACGAACTATCCATGTGCTATATCAAAAATAAGGATTGCTCTTTATATACAAATGTGAAACCATTGCAACAAGCTCATCATTCACCCATTCATTCACCCATGGCCTTATATCATTTTCAAAGCAATGATCGATCAACAGTCTCTGTCTTTCATCTCCTCTTTTCTTCTCTGGTGCATATCTGTAAAACCCACATGTTAAATATCACTAGTCGTAGCATCTATATCATCATACATCTATGAGCATCATAACATCTCTATCATCATACATCTATAAGCATCATATACCTAATATATGTCATCACATAAATCCATAATCATACATACATATCATCACATCCATGTCATCCAGAAGTGCATACACAAAAGCATGAACATCAGGGAGCTGAATAGATCATCATATATCTCATACGAAGGTCATCATAATACAAAATGTATGTGTCTACATCAATATAGTACATCAAGGCTATCAAGAGCCCATGAAATGTACATCAAGATGCACATAGGCATCTATCCAAAATGATACACAATGGTACAATAATACAAGTGGCCATCATGATACAAACATGGTATGAATATGGTACAATGTACAAGCTATGCATGCTCTAGTGGGTCGAGCTACCCTCCTGCTATTACCCCTGTCCTCCACCTGTACTCAGTGCAGGTCCCCTGGATGGTCCTCCTCTCCCTACTCCTCCTCCCCCTTGTGGCACAAATGGTCCTCTCACTGAGGACAATGACTACCCTGTGTAGACACCCAAATTTGTCCATGTCTAGCGACACCTTGTTACATCCATAATCCATTATCCAATTAATTAAATAAATTTTATTTATTTAATTAAAATCCCATTCTCATTCACTTAGCCAATTAATTAAATAAATTTTATTTATTTAATTAATTCCACATCATGTCTTATCTCATTTTATGCATTTATCATATTAATTAAATAAATTTCATTTATTTAATTAATTTCCAACTCATATCCCACTAATTCAAATACTTTATTTGAATTAAGCCTTTATCATTTATCACATTTCAACACTTGTCCATTTCCCATTTATCATGTGTTGTAAGACAACTTTCATTTAAAATCCTTCACATGTACAACTAATTGGACCTAAATTTAGTAACTTTCAATCTTAGCCATTCACATAGCCTTTGAATCTCCACCGTTGATTGATCTTGGTTGAGTCCTATATAAACAGCCTCTCATTCCATATCAGACATACAGAGATCCAGAAAGCAATCTAGAAATCCAGAATTCATATAGTATCTAGCAATCCAGCAATCATATAGCAACTCCATTATCATCTTGAGCATTCGAGCACTTGAGCTTTTATCATCCATCAATGGCAGCTTTCAGCTTTGTGATTGCTCATTGTTGAAGAAGCAGTCCACATTTCTCTCTCAAACAAGGAATCGCACGGTCTAGGTGATGTTATGCTTGCATTGCATTGTTCTTTTGGCTTCATTTAGATTAGATTCCTTGATGATGGTAGGGTTAGGGTTTCATGACTATGTCTGATCTTCCACACCTGACTTTCACCTATCACATTTTGGCACGCCCGGTGGGACTCACGTCCCTGATTAACTTCATTTTTTGGAGTTGTTTCCTTGAAGATCAGATTTTGCAGGTGCTCGCAGAAAATTCCAGCCGCTTTTAAAGGAAAATCCGCCGCTTCGAGATTTCTGTGTCGCTTCTGAGCTGGATCAGGCCGCATATTCCTCTCTGGATCGCCTTTGACCTAACAGTCATCGCCTTAGGTAAAACGCATCGCTTTTATCATTAAACTGATCGCCTAGGACTGTATTCGCCGCTTTTGATCTAACAGCCGCCGCTTTTGTGCATAATAAGATCGCTTTTAATCTAACAGGGGTCGCCTTTGCACAAATCCGCATCGCTTTTGATCTAATGGCGCACGCTTTTGTCCTGATATGATGCGCTTATGAGCTAATAATATTCGCCTGTGCAGGTTAGGGTTCTGATTTTTGTTTTGCAGAGACAGGTCGCTTTCGATTTCCAATAGGCCGCTTCCGGTATATTGCGATCGCATATGAGACGACATACGCCGCTTTTGAATATATTTGTGTCGCTTATGGACTAATATTATTCGCCTGTTAGGCTAGGGTTTTTGTTTATCGGCTGTGTTTTTGCAGAAACAGGTCGCATCCAGCCCTCAACCGATCGCTTATGGAAAGTATGCATCGCTTATGAGCTAACAGGCATCGCATACTGAGTTTTTGCGCGTCGCATATGATCTGCAGTCGTTCGCTTATGACATAATAGAGGTCGCGTTTGATCAACAGTGGGTCGCATATGGTAAAGCTCTGTTGTTTTCAAGCCTGTTTCAGTTTCAGTTTGATTTTTGGCTATTAACTGGGTATTTGCGCAGCATCTTATCGATCTGTCCAAGAAACGAGGTTATCAAACTACTGACATATCTATTGCAGGTTCGATCGGTCCAAGATTTGTGGTTTTTTTCACTAAATTAGGCATATTTGGGCTTGGTGCTTAAAATGAATTACTGTTTGCTCCGTGCTTGATTTATCTTTTTGATTGCTTGCATGTGCCTGATTGTAACCCAAATTTAATGACAAAAGTATCCTCTCCCCTTGCCTATCAAATGGATCTTGGGTGCATGAGAACTTGTCATTATCTTTAGAGGGCCTGCCTTCCCGGTGTGAGAAGGGATACGACCCAAGCGGTAACGGGCTAAAGCCAAGTCCTTCCGAACCGCTATATAAGAAAAGTGTTTGTGTCGAAAGCCACAAACAACGGGTGCAGTTGTGTTATACCGACAGCCAACCTCCCCCAAAACCCTCCAAGGCGCAACCCTTGGAGGCTGGGAGACTCCATAACGGAGAGTAGCGCTGCCGCATGTATAGCCACCCGAACGGATGCCCTTATTAGCAACTTTGTGTAGTAGCCAAAAACCTTCTATCTGTTGACGCAGAGGGCAAAACCCTTGAAGCGGCCCCGATTCATGCGGTTCTTAGCTGAGGTAGCAGGGACAATCTAAAGGTTTGGAGAGGGTCAAGCCTTATAAGAATCCCGGATCTTGGTATGCGTGAGAAGTGTGTGCAAATGTAAGGAGGAGCCGGTGCTATCAAGATCCTGGAGCTACCCGCTTTGAATAGGCGCAGCTAGGGGATTCAACAGATACTGTCCTATCCTAGCCTAGGTTGTATCAGTTTGTGCTTGTTGTGAGTGTGAGTGACTGTTATCATTGTTTTCTTGCTGAAAAAATTGCAAAAATCAGACCACTGGAACACAAACACAGTCGCTTTTGAACCTAAACTGCTCGCACAGACCATCAACATCGCTTCTGAACTGTAGTGACTCGCATTCTGCCTGAACTGCATCGCTTTTAAACAACAACTGCCCGCATACTGCTTAAACAGAGTCGCTTTTAAACCGTAGTTGATCGCCTTTTTCCTGAACAGAATCGCTTCTGAACCACAGCTGATCGCCTACTGTCTGAACCAAGTCGCACTTGATTCATTACCAGTCGCATGTTGTTTGAGCCAAGTCGCTTTTAATCCACAGTTATTCACCTGATTCCAGAACAAGCTCGCCTATGAACAACAGACTGTCGCCTTTAGGGATATCTGAGTCGCCTCTGAACCAACAGTAATCGCCTTTGAACCAACAATCATCGCCTTTAGCATAGCATTCGCTTCTGGTTAGCACTGTCATTTTTCTGTCGAAACTAAACCAGGTCGCATTTGAGCCATCATTAATCGCCTTTAGCATCCTCTGAGTCGCCTTTGAGCTATCATCGGTCGCCTGTAGCTAAAATTCTTGCAAATCTCAGTGCATCAGCTAAATTAGCCTCAGGACCAGCTTGCTTGAACCTCAAACATCAGCTTTCAGACTTACCTTTGATCAACAGCAAACACCTGGACTTTGTCTCCTATTTTGAGCTTATCCATCAATCACAACTCATGAGCTTTTCCATCTTTTTGAGATCCCAACCAGCAAATCAGACATCAATCCAATCATTTCGATCAACGAACAACCTTCAGTTTTAGCTTCAGCCAACAAACAACCTCCAGCTTTAGCTTCAGCAAACAATCTTTTTTTTAGCTTTAGCTCCAACAAACATCAACAGCAAACAATCTTTCCCTTGAGTGATTAAGCTACCTCTAGGGACAACCAACAACAACTCAGCCAAACCAAATCAACCAAGCAACTTAGCCAAACTAGCAAAACCAAAACAACAACCAATCAGCCAACTATCATCTTTTGGGTCTTAAAACTTTGACAAGCTCAACTTCATCATCAACATCATGCCTCAAACTAGGAGTCAATATCGAGCTGAAGTAGAAGCCAAATTGAAAGCTGAAATGGATGCCAAATTGCAAGCTGAGATGAAACAATTCACAACACCTCTTAAGGACGCAACTCAATTCACAACTGGTATGCCTTCTCATATGTTTATACCTCAAGGGTACACTAGGGGCGAATCATCTTCACAACAAATGCACCCTCCACCATCCTTAGAAACTTTCGAAGAACAATCTCAAGACGACTCATCAGAATTTCAAGATACCTATCTATGGGACCAAGTTGAGAAACTCATGATATTTGAGCCTGATCGCTGTTTTCTCCAACTTGCTCACATGGGTGCTAAGCTACCTAAAGACTTTGATATATCCACTATTAGAGAGCACGATCCCAACACTACTGCTGTTGTTGCGAATAAACCATCTACTATAGTCACATCATCTCCTATTACCTCGCAAACACCATCCTCATTGCCTCTTGTTGCTTCATTTGAGTTACCACGATCAGAGCATACCTTAGAACCATTGATAGTGCCCACCAATGTGATTCCTCTCATGTCACAAAATCTCAACATCCCACCTTTTCATGTCCCTCAACATATCTCTCCTTCTACCATGACTGTTTCCATGCCTCACGTCACACAAGCTGTCCATGTCACGCAAGCACAAACACTTCGAGCATCACAAGCAATTCCCATATCTTATGGTGTGCATATCTCTCAAACCATTCCAACAACACATGTCCTCCATGCTTCACAACCATTGCGATCTACCACATCTCATACACCAACTGCTAATTCCTTCATGTTATCCCATAATCCCAATGTTAGCCTTATTGACATGAGTGATCCCCTCATTTCTCAAGCCAATCCAAACAATCAGATCGCTTATGTTGATCAACTTACATCCATGCTGTCCTCTTCTTCCAATCCTTCGCACACTATCAATCCATCTTATGCTACCCAAGGCTTCTCTAATATCACCCAACACATGACATATACCAATCCTCATATTGTCCAAAATACCAATCCCAATGTTCACCCTTCTGTTGTATCTACCAATCCCTCCGTCACTTACCATGTCATGAATTCAATTCCATCTTCCCAACCATCTGCTACTATCAATCCCACATCCACTTCTCATGTAATGCACACCCACTTACCACTTGTGTCTCAAGGACAGCAATCCTCTAACACATACATGTCACATACCACTCCTTCGACATACATTGTGGGCACACAACCCCAACAAACCGTTACAGCTTCATACATCCCACAACCACAACAAACTGTCACAACTCCACATATACCACAACCGCAACCACAATATGTTTCATATCACACTCCACCCCCTTTGCAACAACAGCAGTTATCCTCAGCCGATATCCAACAGATGATCGATGAAAGGGTAGGACAAGGCAAGAAACCCTTCTCTCTCGAAAATATATGCGCTTATCCATTTGACAAGTCACTTAATATGATACCTTTTCCACCACACTTTGAAATCCCACAATTTGATAAGTACAAAGGGAAAGGAAATCCGGATGACCATCTTCGAGCCTTTTTCGTGGCATGTCTCGATGTTGCCTATGATGATACATATCTTTTGAGACTATTTCCTCGAAGCTTAGCAGGACAAGCTCTCGAATGGTTTTCCCATTTACCTCCAGGAATTAAGACTTTTTCCGAATTGGCAACCAAGTTTCGATCACATTTTGCCTTCAATATTGAACATGAGGTAAACATGAATGACCTTGTCAACAACAAACAACGCAATGGCGAAACCTTTTCCTCATTTACCCAACGATGGCGTAATATGGCTAGCAAATTATCATGGGAAATCCCTGAGAAACAACAGCTTGACATCTTTGTTCAAAATCTTCATCCTGAGCTGTCATTCCAATTACAATTGCAAAGTGCTAGCACCTTTGACGAACTAGTTTCCAAAGGAGTTATTATTGAACGAGCCTTAATTGCCAAAGGAACTATCAAAATCTTTCGTGATAACAAAGATTCTCCCCAAAATTCCAATGATAAGTCTCGCTTTTGGAACAAGAACAAGAATGTTGTCAATGACGGTATTGTTGATACAAAGAATATCCAAACTATGAGAGCTCCTATCAACATTCAAGCAGCCTCTCCACCATGACAGTCTTTTCCACAACGAAGCAACCAACGCCAAACTTCTAATCCACGCCGACAATTTACACCATTAGTGGAACCCATGGAAGTTATTCTTCGAAAGCTGCTTCAAGCCGGAGATGTTATTCTACCCGATGCACCACCAAATGGCGAACCACTCTTTCGAGCTCCTTGGTACAAAGAGAATGAGTATTGTGATTACCATCGAGTTAAAGGACATAAAACAAATGGTTGTATGCGCTTAAAACATGTTATCCAAGACTGCATTGATCAAGGTCTAATCAACGTCACACCTTCAACACCTCAACCTGCTCAACAATCCACGTCAAACTATGATCTGGAGACTTTCAAGAATCCACTTCCATCTCATGATCAGACAAATAACCTTCAAGCTGGAAATGCTATTCCCTATAGCTATGCATCATCTACCATTGGCCGCATTGACCATGCTCGCATTTCTACCATTACCGTCCAAGGAGCACCTGATTGTGCCGTAACCACGCGAAGAGGTCGAGTTACCGTTCAAGGAGCACCTCCTCATCCTCCTCGACCTCTCTCTGACTATAACCTCTTGGATCACCTTGGCAAAACCCCCGCACACATATCTATCCTTGAGCTGCTCCGCATATCCCCCGCACATAAAGCTATCCTTGATAAGGCCTTACAAGAATCTTCGGTGCCTAATAATATTAATATCACACAATTTCAATCCATGGTCGCTAGCATTGCAGCCCCTTGTCATTTAACCTTTTCTGACAAAGATCTTCAACCCTCCATGCATCCGTCGCACAATGAGGCCCTCCATATTGAAGTATTTGTTAACCAACGCCGTATCAAACGAGTCTTGATAGATGGGGGAGCTGGTCTAAATATATGTTCTTTGAAACTTATTAAACAATTGGGATATTCTGAGAAAAATGTTGACACCTCCAAGGTTATAACTATCAGAGCATATGATGACGCTGAAAGAGATACTGAAGGGATCATCTTATTGCCTATTCAAGTTGGACCGGTCATTACAGAAACTCGCTGTCAAGTCCTTGATATTGATCTGCCTTACAACATCATCCTCGGTCGCCCTTGGATCCATACCCTTAAAGCAGTTCCATCTACATATCACCAATGCCTTAAATTTCCGCATAAGGGTGTTGAAGTTACCATTCAAGCTGATCCTAATCCATTTGAGTTTTGCCGTGCTTTTCAAGCTAAATATCAGAGTCCAAACCGTATCCCTCTCAACACCGAGGCATATCCATCATCCTCCTATGTCGACCCATCCGATCTCCTCAAGCCCTCATCTAGCAAAGCCGCTTCCAACCTCCATATCAAATATACCGAACAGGGCCCTGGTGAGTACAAATTGCAGGAATCCTGTTGCGTTGGCACCCTTCCGTTATCTCCTAAATCCCACGGTAAGCTTTCTATATCTAAGCCCACTTCATCCTCCGCTGTTATCAAAGCTCCCCCCACCGTATTCATTAAAGGTGGTTTCTTGGATGACGAAGACATTGAGGACATAGACTCTTGGATATTCTTTGATGAAAATGACCAAGTCCAACTTGAAGTAGAGCGATACAACAACGGGTTTCGTATCATCAAGAACATGGGCTATAAAGGACATGGTGGCTTGGGATCACAGGAACAAGGACCTATTGAGCCCCTTATTGTGTCTAAGAAGTTTAATAAGCAAGGCCTTGGTTACCAACCGGAGGTACCGCGATCCAAAGACATTAAGTGTATTTCCGATATTGACGTTGGATCTTCTTCGGTAGGAGAGACTTCTAACTCGGATACCATCGACGACTCCTCCCTTCATATCACCGACCTCTTTCAAGAACATTCCATCTTCATGTTTTCCGCAATCTCTTCTAGCCATCATGATCCCTCCATTAGCCTCTCACTCGTATATCCTGACCTCATCGATTGGGACCAACAGGGGGCACCGATATTAGATACATTTGAAAATGACGAAGCCATTGCAGAATTCATGGGTTTGAGACAAGGTATCCCATTGGGTGATCACAAAGCAGGTTTCATGATGGAATTACCTAAACTAGCATATTTTGGCGGAAGTATCAAATCCTTCAGTCGCAAAAGTGAAATAAACAAAATTCAACAAAATAGGTCACTAGGTGAAAACCGCAAGGCGCCTCTTGACCGTGAAAAAGTAAAAATAAAGGACGTATCCGAAGGTGAAAACCTCTCTGAGGCACCTGAGGATGAGGGATTTGATCTTCCTGTCACCGCTGATTACCATGAGAAATCAACTGTGCTAGTTGAAAAATCACAAGACATGAACTTGGGAACAGAACAAAATCCGAAGATCACCTTTTTGGCAGCATCACTATCAGAGCAAGAACGAAAGAACTTCACAGCATTTTTCCTGAGATGAGCTATAAATTTTGCATGGACTTATGCCGACATGCCAGGACTAGATCCTTCACTTGTGGTACATCATTTAGCAGTATTCCCTGATGCAAAGCCTGTCAAACAAAAATTGCGTAAAATGCATCCACAAGTTGCCTTATTGGTTAAAGCAGAAATTCAGAAACTATTAGAAGCAAAGTTCATAAAGCCTATTGATTATCCAGAATGGGTTTCAAACTTGGTACCTGTAGCAAAACCGGATGGATGAGTTCGCTGTTGCACGGACTTTAGAGATCTTAACAAAGCATGTCCTAAAGACGATTTTCCATTACCAAGCATAGACAACATTGTTGATCTTACAGCAGGACATGAAATGCTATCTTTGATGGATGGATTTTCTGGTTATAATCAAATCAGAATAGCAGAGGAAGATCAAGATAAAACGTCTTTTATTTGTCCATGGGGCACATATTGCTGGGTTGTAATGCCTTTTGGTCTCAAAAACGCTGGAGCTACCTATCAACGAGCCATGACAGTTATTTTTCATGACCTTTTTCATACTATCATGGAAGACTATGTTGATGATATCCTGGGAAAATCTAAGACAAGGGAAGGACATCTACCAGTATTGGCACAAATTTTTGATCGATTAGAGAAATACCAAGTCAGACTAAATCCAAAGAAGTGTGTATTTGGTGTAACATCAGGAAAACTATTAGGATATATTGTGTCTCGACGAGGCATAGAAGTGGACCCAGCTAAGGTAAAAGCTATCATAGAAATGCCTCCACCAACGAATCTCAAACAGCTCCACAGTTTACAGGGTAGGCTACAATCTATCCGCAGATTTATCTCACAACTCGCAGATAAATGTCATCCTTTTCAGCATCTTCTCCGCAAGGGTGAACCTTTTAAGTGGGATGAAAAGTGTCAACAGGCTTTTGATAAGATAAAGGAATACTTGGCAACACCTCCTGTGTTAATACCTCCTGTACTTGATCGTCCATTACTGCTTTATATATCATCAACAACCGCAGCATTAGGTGCACTTCTAGCTCAACATGATGATTCAGGAAAAGAACAAGCCATCTATTACATTAGCAGAACTCTTGTGGGATATGAACTTAATTACTCATTCATGGAAAAAGCTTGTTTAGCATTAGTGTTTGCTTCCCAAAAGTTGCAACATTATATGTTGAACCAAACAACAAAGCTCATCTCTAATGTGGATCCCCTCAAGTATCTCCTTTCAAAAGCACTTCTCACAGGGAGATTAGCAAAATGGGTTATGATCTTGAGTGAATTTGACATACAATATGTGAACCGTAAAGCTATCAAAGGACAAGTCATTGCTGATCAATTAGCTGCAGCACCTATCACAGACATTCAGCCAATATATCCCGAATTCCCTGATGAAGGATTGTTTACTTTCAGCTCTCCAGCACAATGGCAGCTATACTTTGATGGATCATACACTCAACACGGATCTGCAGCAGGTATCTTGTTTGTCACTCCCCAAGGAGACTGCATACCTAAATCATACAGAATAGCATTCCCCTGTACCAATAACATAGCAGAGTATGAAGCTTTAATCACAGGGTTGCGCATGGCAGTACAATGGGCTATCAAACAGTTACGAATCTTTGGTGATTCTCAGCTAGTTATCAAACAGGTCTTAGATGAATATCAAACAAAAGACGAGAAGCTTCTTCCATACAAACTAATGGTGGATGATTTCAAGCAATATTTCGAGGACATTACCTTTGAGCAAATTCCAAGACTACAAAACAGAGCAGCTGATGCCATGGCTATGATTGGATCTCTTTTAGACATGCCATCTAACACCCATAAATGTGAATTCTTGGTCGAACAGCTTTTGATCCCCGCATTTGAAGTTCCACAGTCTGAGCTCATATGTGAGATTGTTGGTCCCAACTCGTTGTGGTACAAAGATATATACGAGTATCTCCGTAATCACACCTTGCCTCTTCAACTATCCAACACCCAACGCAAAACTTTTATCCGTCGAGCCTCTCGTTACACTATCTTAGGAGACACCCTTTATCGCCGAAGTCTTGATGGTATCCTTCTTAGATGTCTTGATTCTGAGGAAGCAAAAACGGCCTTACGTGAAGTACATGAAGGTGTCTGCGGTTCGCATTCCGCTGGCCCTGGCCTTGTTAAGAAACTTCTGCGAGCAGGATACTATTGGCCAACTATGGAAAAAGATGCCCAACAATTTGCAAAGCGATGTCTACAATGCCAGAAACATGGAGATCTAATACATGCACCAGCACATGAGCTTCAGCCTATTGTCACTCCATGGCCTTTTTCGCAATGGGGACTTGATCTTGTGGGTAAAATCCATCCTACTTCATCAAATGGTCATAAGTTTATTATCACTGCCACTGAGTATTTCACAAAGTGGGTAGAAGCCATACCAATGACCTACATCACAGGTAAACAAATAGCTAAATTCATCCTACATTACATCATCTGCCGTTATGGAGTTCCTCAAGCTATTGTCACAGATAATGGTCGGCCTTTCAAGAACCAAGAGGTTAGAGATCTTTGCAATAAGTTTCATATTCAACATAGGTTCTCTACACCTTATTATCCTCAGAGCAATGGTCAAGCTGAAGCCTCTAATAAGACAATCATCAAAATCCTTAAAAAGACTGTCAACGAAACTGGTCGAGATTGGCATCTACAACTGCATCCTGCTTTATGGGCATATAGAACAAGTGTCAGAACTCCTACTGGCGCCACACCCTATGCTCTAGTCTATGGCACTGAAGCTATTTTGCCTATCGAGGTTGAGATCCCCTCTTTGCGCATATCCTTGCAACATACTATTTCAGATGAAGAATATCGAGTCTCCCGACTCCATGATCTTGAGCTCTTAGATGAACGCCGCCTTACAGCATTGAACCATCTTCAAGTCTATCAAAACCGGCTACGTCGCAGCTATAACAAAAAGATCAGAGAACGCAGGTTTCAGGTTGGCGACCTTGTCCTTAAAGAAAACCAAAGGAATCAACAACATCGAGAGAAACAGGGCAAGTTTGAACCAAATTGGCTTGGTCCTTTCATTATCACAGCAGTTTATGGATCTGGTGCATACACTTTGTCAACACCTGAAGGCATTCCCTTGGATGAACCCGTCAACAGCGTTCATCTCAAGAAGTTTTATCCATGAATCTCAGCTATCCCACAAAAACATCAAAAAAAAAAAGAAAAAAAAGAAAAACAAACATAAGATAAATAATCCGTCCTCTGGTGAAAACCTGGTAAACAGGCGCCTTGGATAAGTACCATAGTGAAAACCTAGCAAACAGGCGCTATGTGTAGTGACCAGCTTCCCTCATTTATTTGGTTCGTTTGATCATTTTCCCCACTGCATCTTGTATAAGCTATTTTCATAAGCCCTATCGCAATCTCACACATAGCCTTTCCTCTTCATCCTTTGCCAATGCTAGCTATCATATGTGAGACATTGTCGTGATATCTATATCTTTTGGCACCTTAGCATCTTGGCCACATCTTTTCTGCATTGTCGCTTCTGCATAATAAACCTCATCCCACACTGGGGGCATTTGTTGAGTCTTATTTGGAAGTGGATCCTGTTATCTCTAGCTCATAACACATCAACCAACTCAGCTTTCAACACAACACACCTTATCAACTTCAGCCATGGCACATGTCCACCGACAACTATGACCTAACGAACTTGCAACTAGGACTCATACCTTCACAATTCATCCACAATCATCCAACAAATCGCAACAAACATCGCTTGATCAAACATCCAGTCGCTTAGCCACATCAATAAGAACTACATCCAGCTCTATCGTTGACGCCTTGATCCCGTGGATACAGGGTATGTAGGCAATCTGAGATGCGAAGGAAGCACTCTGATTCAGGCTAAGACGATAGCCCCTTTCATCAGTCATCTGTCATTCTAAACATTCTTCAATCTTTCAGCTCATATTCTTCTATCTTTCATCACTTACATCATCAATAAAACCCAGAACTACATATTCATCATGTCTCATCTTCATCGTAAATGTGCTTTGATCCCGTGGATACAGGGTATGTAGGCAGTCTGGAATACGAAGGAAGTTTCCAGTACTCAAGCACCGATGATCCCCCCATCTTCTTCATCTTCATTCATCATCCATCTTATCCTCTTTGACCAGCTCGAACAGGATGCAATCCATGTGTATATTACAAGCTCAAGCACTTTCACCAATCATAGGTAAGCCAGAAGCTATTTGTCCGCATGCCTTAAGCCAACATTTGCTATAGCCATTTATCAACAACTTTAGCCTTCAACAGGATGTAGCTTTCCTTTTAACAAGGTGCCAGCTTAATCTATCCACGAGCACCCAAATTTGGCAAGAGAACGTGATGACAGTATCTTTTGTTTTATCTTTCGATTTATCTTTTGTCCCTTTTCTGTACCTAGTCAAGACTGCCTTGATCTATTTATATCTTGGTATGTTGCGATGAAGTAAGGACTGGGGCATGGTCATATAGCTTTCGTATGCCGTGTTTGCGGGATGATCTTATTCTCTTCCTATGCGTCTTGGTATCTTGTACGTGTTGGGATTAGCATCTTACATATCAATATCTCTAGCATCTGAGAAGCTAAACAGTCTCTTATGCATTAGAGACTATTCTATGTTAAGACTAACTCCATACATATAACCAGCAAGCTATCATTATGTGTAGTGGAGATAAGCTCAAACCATTGTTTGTAGCGTCAAAGTCCAACACTAGCTGTTATTCATATCTTGTGCATGTTGGCTCACCATCTTGACCACATGCGTTCAGACAAGATTGTAACACATTAGTTACGCATTGGATACCTCGACACCTTGGTCTCTTATACCCTAGTGCATAACATCCATATGCTATATCAAACATAAGGACTGCATTTCTTTTCATTTTGAGCAATTACTTGAAAGCTGCCCATCATCATCTTATCTTATCCATTTTATCTATCCATTCGTTCCGTCATCCTCAGCCAAGATCAATCAGCTCCATCATCCTTTGTCCATATTCCCGTTCCTGCAAAACAAGTGTTAGCCATACATAAGTCCATTACATATCTTTTTCTTTACCATCTACCTATATGCATACATCTATTCATGTCATTACCCTTTACATTTTCAAATATTTTCTATCCATTACCATTTGCATAAATATCCATCCATAATCCATATATAATCCATACACATAACATGCATAGCCATCATAATATCAACATCACAACCATTATAACATCATATAGATCGCCAAAACTGCCATATATATATATATATATATATATATATACATGTGTGTCAAAATACAAGTGTCTACAATACAAGCTGAGCCCTGAAAAGAATGAATGTACAACAATGGCTCTAGGCCTCATCATGATACAATGTCAACAAGGTATGCCCTAGCGACTACTGCCAGCTCCCTCACCCTGACCACCACCACCAACAGGTCCTGTACCTGGTCCTCCATCTCTCGGTGGCCCCATCACTGAAGCTACTGACCGAGATCCACCTGACCTCCGTGAGCTCGAAGCCCCTGACCTGCTCCTGAAGCTAGGCTGTCTCTGCTCTGCCGGCACAGCTCCATAATATAAGCCTCTATAATACTCAGCCTCACCCTGCACTCTCCGAAGCTCGGCCTGTACTGCTGTCAACTGTGTGGCTAAGTACATAGTAGCTCCATCCGTCCCCAAGGCAGTCACTGCTCTATCCCGCTCACTAGTCATAACCTGCAGCTGCTGTACTGCCCTATCTCTCTCAGCTCGCAGACTATCTCTCTCAGCTCGCAGACCATCTCTCTCTGCTCTCATAGCCTGCTCCTGCTGTACTGCAGTATCTCGCTCAAGCCTCATCATCTGCTCATGCTGCCTAGCTGTATCCCTCTCTCCTGTAACTCTCGCGAGCGCACCATCATCCTGTCCATCTCCTCTCTGTGCTCCCAGCTGTAGCTGAGCCTGATAAGTCTGTGCCTGTGCTCTAGCATGCCTCAGACTGATCACGGCCTGATGCCTATCCATCTCCACCCTCCTCAGCCTCATCTGTGCTCGCTGCCTCCATCTCCTCTCCTCTCTGATCCGTCTCCGCAGCTGCTGAATGCCCACATCATCCCCTGCTCTGATCTGTGCCTGTGGCTGCGCTAATATAGCTGGCTGACCTGGCACCTGCCCTGGCATCTGTATCCCTGGTGCAGCTGGCACTACTGCCTGTGCTGGTGGAGCCCGTCGTCGTCACCTCCGAACTGGTCTCTCCATCCCAATCTCCCCAATCTCTCCATCTCGTGTCAACCGAGTCGGCCTAGCTGTCGCCCAGTATGCATCATACTCTGGCAATGTACCTGGCTCTGCCGGACCCTGTCTCCACTGCCATGCTACTGGCTGCAATCCATCTCTCTCTGCCAAGGCTGTGTCCACCACAACCTCTGGACCCCAATCGAACACCTCCTGCCTCGTCCTCCCAAAAATGGCATCCCCTACAGGTACTGCCTGTGCCTCTCCAAACTGTCTCAGGGCTCTCTCTGGCAAATAGCGCTCTATAATGTACAAGCCGCGTCCAAAAATGTACCTCGCCTGTCTCGCATAAGCAAGCTCGGCATCCTCCTCCTCCCACTGCTCACATCCTAGCCATGGCCTCCATACAAACCTGTCTATCTCATCCAACCTCCGTCGCCAGTATACCACCCCTCGGCGCTATCGATACGTCAAGGCTCCTCTATACATCCGTGCAAATGGCTCTCCTGCTGCTCTAGCCACCCATCCCTCTGGTCTCGTCACTGGAATGTGCTCATAAGCCCATACGTGCAACACTGTCACTCCTGCTGACATACTGGCTCCGAACATATATGCACAATCATGTAGGTAATGATAGAGCTGTCCCAACACGCACTCTGCCCATGCATATCTCGTGCCATAGGAGAACATGCCCTCCATCACTGTCCCCCATCCTACAGGAAACCCTCTCGCTCTCCTATCACCCACTAGCCATCTAATGATAGCCACTACCACTCGCTGCAACCTGTCACAGAGCTCCTCCATCCTCCCCATCGGTATCTCCGAACCCTCCGCTCCGATGTCTGGTGTCCCAAACAATCTCCTGAATGCAGCTGGGCCCATCTCCGGATCATAATCTACCCGATCCCCATCTATCGAAATCCTCAAAATCTGGAACACATCCTCTAAGGTGATGGTCGCCTCTCCTGTCGGTAATAAGAATGAACTGTGCTCGCTCATCCATCGCTCCACCATCGCCGTCATCAGTCCTCGATGTGCCTGCACTGGCTCTAATCGTGACACATGCTCTAAGCCCAGGATCTCTAACACCAGTAGCTCCTCTGCATCCAACTGTCTCACTAGCCGCAAATCTCTCGGATGGGGCTCCCGTGATAGCAATGGCGGTAGTACATCCTGCATCATCCATTTACGCTTGTCAGTCCATTCCGTTAATCATTCATATCAAAATCTGTTTATCTATCTGCTATTTTCTCCTACACCTACCATATGCGGTTCACTTTACCACAAGCGACCTCTTTCTGCTCATTAGCGACCCCTTTCACCATATGCGCCTCTGTTTTGCCTACATGCGAGCTCTTTTGCACATGCGCTCACTGTTTTCCTAAAAGCGACCACTATTACCCTATGCGTTCATCCTTACTTTATATGCGAGCCCTATCCCACATGCGCGTCTTTTTACTCCAAAAGCGAGCCGTTTTCCTATATGCGCCTATTTTCTCATCATAAGCGAGCTAACTCACACTAAGCGACCATTTTCGCCCTATATGCACGCTATCTACTATATGCGGTCTATTTCTAGTCCTAAGCGAGCTCAATTACCCTATGCGACTACTATCTGCTCATAAGCGACTAGTTTTTATCTACACGCGCATTTCCGCTGCTCTTTTCCCGCCGACAGGATGCGACCACTTTTTTCCTAAGCGACCTACCCGCGCCCATAAGCGACCTATATTACTCTAAGTGACCTCTACACCTACATAAGCGAGCTATATGTGCCAGGTCCTAAACTAGTCGCTTTTGGTGACGTGTGTGAATTAATTACGCTTCTAGGCTATTAAATGCACGCTTTTGGGAAAAGTTTTGAGACATACCGGTGCGCCTGCTCCCTCTGGTCGTCCATGTGTCCTCACTCGCTCCGCACGATGATCTCTGCGTGGAATCACCATCCTGCTAGCTCTGCCACTCTCACTCTCAGGAGCTCTGGATTTCTCTAGGTTTCTAAGCACAAATGAGCACAAATGAGCCTATTTGCCCTTGCAGCCCCTACTTATAGCCCTTCTCCAAACCCTAATTCTTCTATACCACAGCCTATTTTCTTCGCATTTGCCCTTTTTTTCTGCCTTTTCTTCTATCGAGCGCCACCCCAGTCTTTCCTGGTTCGCCTGGCTTACCTCTCGAGGGGGCATCACCTGCCAGTTACACTGGGGCATAACTTGTTTATCGAACATATCTCACATCTTCTTTGACACAACGTTCTATCGAACATTGTATCAAAGAGGGGCAAAATGTAGACACCCAAATTTGTCCATGTCTAGCGACACCTTGTTACATCCATAATCCATTATCCAATTAATTAAATAAATTTTATTTATTTAATTAAAATCCCATTCTCATTCACTTAGCCAATTAATTAAATAAATTTTATTTATTTAATTAATTCCACATCATGTCTTATCTCATTTTATGCATTTATCATATTAATTAAATAAATTTCATTTATTTAATTAATTTCCAACTCATATCCCACTAATTCAAATACTTTATTTGAATTAAGCCTTTATCATTTATCACATTTCAACACTTGTCCATTTCCCATTTATCATGTGTTGTAAGACAACTTTCATTTAAAATCCTTCACATGTACAACTAATTGGACCTAAATTTAGTAACTTTCAATCTTAGCCATTCACATAGCCTTTGAATCTCCACCGTTGATTGATCTTGGTTGAGTCCTATATAAACAGCCTCTCATTCCATATCAGACATACAGAGATCCAGAAAGCAATCTAGAAATCCAGAATTCATATAGTATCTAGCAATCCAGCAATCATATAGCAACTCCATTATCATCTTGAGCATTCGAGCACTTGAGCTTTTATCATCCATCAATGGCAGCTTTCAGCTTTGTGATTGCTCATTGTTGAAGAAGCAGTCCACATTTCTCTCTCAAACAAGGAATCGCACGGTCTAGGTGATGTTATGCTTGCATTGCATTGTTCTTTTGGCTTCATTTAGATTAGATTCCTTGATGATGGTAGGGTTAGGGTTTCATGACTATGTCTGATCTTCCACACCTGACTTTCACCTATCACACCCTGTCCTCCAAGACCCTGATGCTCCGTACCGGCTCCTATCTCTGTAGCTCAGCTCTCGTTGAGCCGCTGGCACTACACCCGCCTAAAGTGCCCTGTAGTACTCTGCCTCTCGGTCAGCTGATACTAGCTCTCTCTACACCCAGACGAGCTCACTTTATATGGTCCTCTTATCTACACCTAGTGCCTGGTGTGCCTCATCTCTGTCCTGTCTCACCCATTAGAGTGTGGCCTCTACGTCTCTCTCCCTAGTCACCTGGGCTAGCTACCCGTCATCCACTATTGGTGTTGCCTACACTTGTGCCTGTACCTGCACCTGGGACTGTACCTGTGCTTGGATTTGTAGCTATGCATGTGCGTGTGCCAGGGCTATCTGTGCTGCTGTGGCTACCTATGTCTACACCTGGGCTAGTGCCTCAGCTTGTCTCATCTCTACCCTGGCTACATCCCTGTCTCTCCTCACCCGCACCATCTGGAGCTCTAAGTGTGTCCTCCGTGCTATCTCCTCCTGTAGCAACCGCTCAACCCTTTGAAAGTCAGTCTCCACGACTGGATCCTCTACCTCGGCCATCTCCACATCTGCCTGTTGGCCGCTAGCCTTTCCAACTGCCTGCTGTCTCACCGCTCTAGCCTATTGTCTGATCCTAGCCTCTACACTTGGGACTAGAACCTCCCCCACTGCCCCTACCACCCCTGGTGTCGTCAACCACACCAGCCTGTGTGTTTGCT
Organism: Cunninghamia lanceolata; assembly: GCA_027924645.1. Taxonomy (NCBI): domain Eukaryota; kingdom Viridiplantae; phylum Streptophyta; class Pinopsida; order Cupressales; family Cupressaceae; genus Cunninghamia; species Cunninghamia lanceolata. The sequence goes on from BSBN01000072.1 coordinate 35,279,957, forward strand.
AGTATCTATCATACTCTAGCAGTGTCCCTAGATCTGCCAGTCCTATATCCCAATCCCATCTTACGGGGACAAGTCCCCGTACCTCTACCAATGCTGTCACTACGGGAATCTCTACATCCCAGTCCCCAACCTCTTGCCATGTCTAGGCATGCATCGCCTCCCCCACTAACAGTCCCTGTGGCAACCCAAATTGTCTAAGTACCCACTCTGGTAGGTACCTCTCAATCATGTCTGTCCATCTCCCAAACAAGTATTGATCCTGGTGGCAATACATAAGTTGCTCATGCTCATCCTCCCACTCCTTGTAGAGTAACCATGGCCTCCAAACAAATAGGTCCATCTCATCGATTTGCCACCTCCAGTGGCTAACAGATCCCAACCTCCTGTGTGTAATGACACCATCGTACAAAAATGCATAGGGCTTTCCCTGCTCCCGATGGCACTGTGTCATGGGTTTGATCACTGGGATGTGCTCCCACACCCACACCTGTAGCAAAGTCACCCCTGCTGAGAGACTATGACCTCTCTTGTAGACACAATCATGCATATCGTGATACAATTGCCCTAGCACTCAAGGCCCCCATGCATACTATGTACCATGTGTGAACATACCAGATAGTACTGTGCCCCATCCAACAGATAGTCCTCTGGATCACCTGTCTAGGCACAGGAAGCCACCAACCAGTGAAGCCACTATCCACCTGATCCTATCACAGAGTTGTGGGACATCGGTCCACTGGATATCCCTGTCGTCTATCCTCAGGTCATCTGTGCAGAAGACCTCCACCAAGCCTACCTCGCCCCGTGCCAGGTCAAAGTCCACTCTCTCTCCATCAATCTGAATCCTCAAGATGCGATACACATCCTCCATCGTCACTGTCACCTCCCCTGTGAGAAAGTGAAATGAGCCAGTCTCACTACAAAATCTCTCCACGACTGTTGTCACTAGGGCAAGATTCACCCTAATGTGTGTCAAATGCACCACATGCCATAATCTCGTATGCTCTAGGAATGCGTCCTCCTCCCATGTTAGCTGTACTACCTCGTGTGCTATAGGGTGGTGTCACTCTCGCAACATCAATAGTGGCATAATCCTCTGCATCCACACAAACCACTTGTCAGTCAGTGTAACCATTTCTCTATAGTCCTACCAACTTCTACCCTATGATGCAAAACCCTAAGACCAGCTCTTCCCTTGCTCCTACCTAAGTAGTCAACCCTTCGGTCAAAACCTACCCATTGCATTCTTCTACCCAAACCAAAGGTGCCTTGCTTTCCACAAGAGCGCTCCACTGTGTTACCACAAGCGCCTTACTGTTCCTACAAATGCGCTTTGCTCTCTATACCAAGTGCAACCTATTTTAGAAGTGCGCCTCACTATGCTGCCAAATGCGCCTCACTGTGCTACCAATGGCGACGTGATTTTTTCTCATCCCTTCCAACCGCGCTAGCCTACCCTGCCAGAAGCGCTACACTACATAACCATTTGCACTGCAGGATCCTACCAATAGCGCTACGGTGCTAACCCCAAAAGCCAAAAGCACTCTATTTTTACCAAACACGCTACGGTACGCCAAAAGTACCTAAAATGACTACCATGTGCACCATTCTAGCATGTAGGGCTTTTGTCTAACCTAAATGTCCTCCGTAAACCTAGCCCTAAACTGCCCTAAAACACCAAATCAAAAGGGGGTTTTCAGACACTTACCACTGCCGGAGCTCTTGCTAGCCTCCTGTATGTTCAGACCAACTCTGCCCAATGCTTGTGCATTGGAATTGGCATCTCTCCTCGCTGTCCACTCCTTCCACTCTGCTCTCTCACCCTAAGTTTGGAGACTCCACTCTCTAAATTTAGAAACTCTTAGTGTGCAAATGAGGATTGTGGTCCCCATGGGACCTATTTATAGCATCCCTGCCTCATTTTTTTTCTTCCCACCCCATTTTTCTTGCTGCTACCTTGTCGCGCACTCTTCTAGTCGAGTGTCAACCCAGTCCTTCTGTCACTTCCTTGTCTTTCTGCTCAAGGGGGCATACGTTGGGGCAGCTACCTACACTAGGGCATCAAAAATTGTATCATGTCTTCAACAGTTGTTTTCTTTGATGCAACGTTGTAAACTACATTGCATCAAAGAGGGGCAAAATGTAGACACCCAAAAATGACCAAGTCATTGCATCACTTGCATTTCATCTGATCTATCTAAATCACCTGCATTCAACATTAATGGAATAATCTAATTATTTAATTAATTTCACCAAATTCTTCTAAATCACATAATTGCGACATTAATTAAATAAATTCTCTTTATTTAATTAATTAAATTAAATTCCTCTATTATTCTTCCACAATTAAATAATTTTTAATTATTTAATTTGATTGTTATCCTTTTCAAAAATCAAATCCGCATTAATTAAATAAATTCAATTATTTAATTAATTCATCACAAATTCCCTCTTATCCAAACAATTAAATAATTCCCAATTATTTAATTAAATCAATTCATTCTTCCAAATTTGAATAAATCAAATCAAATTTATTTAAATCCTTTCAATCTCCAAAAATAAAATACAATCAAATATTTTATTTATTCTTCCAAATCATGCACAACAATTAAATAATTTTATTTATTTAATTTGCTTTCTTTCTTCTAATTCTTCAAATATTCCTCCAAATCTTCTAAAAATAAGTCTTCTTATCCATGCACACAAAATTAAATAATTTATTATTTAATTTCTCTCAAATCATGCAAAAGCAAATCTTAAGTTGAGTTATCTATTCACTCAACCTTACTTTTATCAATTTCTCTTAAATTAGAAAAAAGCTTTCTAATTTATGAAAAGCATGTCTTATCTTTAGAAAAGAAAGTGATTAACTCAAATGAAACAGCTTTTGTGTGACACTTGTCTTCCTCTTATTCATTGCACATTCCTCAACTGTTCTCCTCTGTTGATTCTTCTGAATTATCTGGACCATTGATCGATCATGTTTGAAACCTATATAAACCCCCCTCATCTCCTTCACAGGTCCTCCTCGATCACTTATTCTCAGGCATCCTTTATAGCGCTTTGAGCATACATCGCATCGATTCAGCAACTTCACGATCTTTTAACATTGATCTTTGAACACTTTACTTGCTTGTTGTAAACATGGTTTCGCAGCACTATTGAGCAATCCACATTCATCCAAAGGGAACAATACAAATCTCAGTAAAAGGTTTCATTTTTTATTGATTTATGGGTAATGGATTTTATTTAGATTAGTTTTCTTTATGTTATTGGGTTTTTGATTTATTAGTTTCAATTTAGTCGATTTTCCTCATACACAGTGGCCATACCTATTAGGGAATCATTTCTTCATCAAGACTAATCACCATAGTTTGAAATATTTCCTGGAACAACGGGTCTCCTCACCAGCACAACAGCAATGGGTTAGCAAACTCATGGGTTATGACTATGAGATCACTTACAAGAAGGGTAAGGACAATATTGTGGTGGATGCTCTTTCTCACATATTTGATGACCAAGCTTCTCTTTCAGCTATTTCTATGCCTATTCCAAATTGGTTGGAATCTATTCAGCAGGGCTATGTCAATGACTCTTCATTATCTTAAATCATCCAACAATTGGCCAATAACCCTTCTACTATACCACATTACTCTTGGGATGGTGCTTCTCTGAGATACAAGGGTCGTCTGATGCTTCCCTAGAGCACAAATCTTCAACATGCTATCTTCTATGAACTCCATGCTTCTCCATCGACAAGGCACTATGGGTTCCTCAAAACTTATGAGCGGGCATGATGTAACTTCTTTTGGAAGGGAATGAAAAGGGCAATTCAATAGATGGTGGTTGAATGTGATACCTGCTAGCACAACAAGAGTGAAATGACACTCCTTCCTAGATTGCTCAAACCCTTGCCCATCCCTACATGGATTTGGATAGATATTTCTATGGATTTCATTGAAGGGCTCCCTAAATCTAGAGGGAAGACAGTGATCTTGGTTGTGGTTGATCACCTCTCCAAATATAGTCATTTTTGTGCCCTCAGCCATCCCTATACCACCTCCTCAGTCACACAAATTTTCATGGACCAGAGCTTTCATCTTCATGGAATCCCTTCTTCCATTGTCTCAAATCGTGATGCAACTTTCACCTATCATTTTTAGACAAAACTATTTCACCACACTGGCACCAAACTAAAGATGAGTTTAGGGTATCACCCACAAACAGATGGTCAAACTGAAGTTATCAACAAATATTTAGAAACTTATCTTCGTTGCCTCACCTTAGAACAACAACATCAGTGGGCAAAGTGGCTCCCTCTCGCTGAATGGTGGTACAATACCTCCTACTACACTGCATCTAAAATGACTCCATATGAAGTTGTCTATGGTCAAGCACCACCAGTGCTCCTTCCATACACCCCCAACAGTTCACTAGTTCAAGAAGTTGACATGGTTCTCCAAACTCGAGATCAGATTCTTTGCATTTTGTAGGACAATCTTCACATGGCAAGAAATTGAGTTAAACAAGTTGACCAGAACTGTTCTGAGCGCACTTTTCAAGTAGGTGATATGGTTTTTCTCCATCTATAGCCATACAAGCAATCCTTCCTAAAACTCAAAGGGTTTCATAAGCTAGCTCCAAAGTTCTATGGGCCAAATAAGGTTCTTCAGAAGATTAGGTCAGTTGCTTATAAATTGGAGCTTCCTCCTTCTTGCATTCATCCAGTATTTCATGTCTCTTGTCTAAAGAAATTTCTTGGCACCAACATCAAACCACAAATTATTTTACCAGAACTGGATAATGAAGGATCCATTATTTTGGAGCTAGAGGCCATCCTCAACAGGTGCACTCGTCAGCTTCACTCTCGATTCATCATAGAGGTATTAATTCAGTGGCACAAAATGCAACCAGAGGATGCTACCTGGGAACCACTCCTTCAGATTCAACAACAATTTTCACATCTTAAGCTTTGAGGACAAAGATTTTCTAAGAGGGAGGGGATGTTAGGAACCTATGTTTAGCCCTTCTCTTTACTTTTTTAGTATATTGATGTTGGATGCATATGCTTTGTAAGTCATCCCATGAGTATATTGTATTATCCCACATTCATGGGGAGTAATAGTTGTTTAGATTAGACTTAGTGTATAACTATGTGTTAAGGCCAATGAAAGCGTCTGTGAGTTTATTATATTGAGCTTGCTCAAAGGAGGTTGCCCCCTCAAAGTGGCCTATGATCAATAAATTCCTTCTGTATTCTGCTATTTCTGTTAGTTCGTGTATTTTCATTATTTTGTTACAAGAGGTTCCTCTCACAAGGAAGCTATTTCTGCAGATGATAGTGAGTCTTGATAACTATCCATGTAGGAGGAGATGATGGCTTTGGACTCTAATAAAACTTGGGATCTTATTCATTTGCCCAAAGGAAGAAAGGCCATAGGATGTAAGTGGGTCTTCAAGAAGAAGTTTGGAGAAGACGGGTCATTGGAGAAGTATAAGGCTAGACTGGTAGCCAAGGGCTACTCCCAAAGAGAGGGAGTTGATTTTGGTAAGATATTCTCTCCTATTGCTAAATTGACTTCTATTAGATTTCTCTTATCCATTTTTGTAGCTTATGATTGGGAGATTGAGCAAATGGATGTTAAGACTGCATTCTTGCATGGAGATCTTGAAGAAGAAATTTATATGCAACAGCCTATAGGTTTTGAAGTAAAAGGAAAAGAACATTGGGTTTGTAGGTTAAAGAGGTCTCTTTATGGTTTGAAATAGTCCCCTAGAATGTGGTATCAAAAGTTTGATTCATTTGTTTTAAAATTGGGTTTTGTTAGAAGCGAGGAGGATCATTGTGTTTACATTCATTGTGTTGATGATTCTATACTGGTTATTGCTTTGTATGTTGATGACATATTTTTCAGCAATACTAAGGGTATGGTCAGTGAGCTTAAAGCCCAACTTTCAAGTGCATTTGAGATGAAGGATCTTGGTGCTGTAAGGTATATTTTAGGAATGGAGATTAGGAGGGACAGAGTTAACAGAAAGCTTTGGTTATCACAAAGTAAGTATGTGAATACTATTTTGCAGAGGTTTAGTTTATAGGACTGTAACCCAGTTAGAGTTCCTTTACCCATTGCTACTAAGCTTTCATTAGATATGTTCCCAAAGACTGAGGATGATCTTGAGGATATGTCTAATGTGCCATATGCTAGTGTTGTAGGGAGTTTGATGTATGCAATGGTTTGGACTAGACCAGATATTGCCCAAGTAGTGGGAGTTTTCAACAGATTTATGTCTAACCCTGGTAGACAACATTGGAACTATGCGAAGAGGGTGTTTAAATATCTTGTGGGTACTCCTGATCATTGTTTGGTTTATTTTGGTATTGATAATGTTGATAAATCTTTGGACATACAAGGTTTTTTTGATGTAGATTGGGCAGGTGACTTGGATAGTCGAAGGTCCACTAGCACCTATGTGTTTACTCTGTTTGGAGGTGTAGTGAGTTGGATGAGTAAGAGACAGCCCACAATTGCTTTGTCCACCACAGAAGAGTATATGGATGCAACTCATGTCTCTAAGGAGGTAGTTTGGTTGAGGAGACTGTGTACAGGTATTGGTTTTGATTGCAAGAATATTCAGATTGGTTGTGATAGCTAGAGTGTTATTTATTTGGCTAAGAATCCTATGTATCATGCTTGAACTAAGCATGTTGATGTTCAGTATCACTTTGTTTGAGAGTTGGTTGCAAATAGATAGATTGAGTTGAAGAAGATAGACACTCAAGAGAATGTTGCAAATTCATTGACCAAGCCTATGAGCACAGAGAAGTTCGTATGGTGCAGAGAGGCCATGGGCCTTGTTTCTAGTGCCTGATTATTTTTCATTTGATTTCCTATGGGTTGATTTACAATGTATAATGTCAAGTGGGAGAATGTTGGGATAAGGTGCCATTAACCTTGTAAATCCCAATATTGTATTTATTCCATTTATTATTTGTAATTTGTAATTACCCATAAGGTATGTACAAGTTTCACCGGTAGAAGTAAAAATTATTTACTGTCCATGGTAATTACGAAGTTACTGTACGGTAAGTCCTAGAGTTACCAGTGGTAGTTACGCGATGTCATTTACTATGGTAAATGGTAATTGGTCAAAGTGGGGTGCACATGTGGAGGAATAATCTATTTTTAGTGTTATGACACATGTCATAGATGTTGTAAGAAGGTGTAAGAGATTCTATGACAATTGTAAGTTGTCATAAGAATCTATGACACTAATAATAGCATATGATGCATCATAAGATGTTGTAAGTGGCTATTTTTAGCCCCAAGGCGTTCAAGCTTGCATGGGCACTTTTTCCCAACTGTAGCATGCATGTATGACAACATTTATGACCCTGTAAGAGCCTATTCTTGGCCATGGAAGCCCAAGGTTGTATTGTTGACTCTTGACAAGTGTTATAGGCTTGTAAGAAGTCATTTAATGTCTTATGGTTGCGTAAATTCTATAAAAACCATAGCATAGTAGATGAGATGCATATAATAGTCTATAGGTACCCAGGTTCTATTGGAGTGAAGGTTGAAGGATAGAGGAAGTGAATGTATTTGTAATCTCCTTTTGTGAAGATAATACAACTTGGCCTCTTTTCTTGGTGGAGTTTTTTACCTGAAAGGGTTTTCTCCACATTAAACACTTGTGTTTTGTGTTGCATTCAGCTTCTGGTATATTTACGTATTGTGGGTTTATGTTTTGTTACAATCTCCATTGTTAATGCACACTTAAAAGATTATTGAAATTTATTTGAATTAGATTTCCATTGAAGTAGTGTTGCTTTCATTTCTAACATCTTCTTGTATAACCGCCACTACCAACCATAAGCTTGTGGTAACACATACAACCATCTAACCAATTCTTTCAACTTGTAGTATTGTAGAACATTCTCTTAACATAACCAAGCCTCTAGATTTTTCCACATGAACTTCAACTCTACTACAAGTGCACCTACATTATTATTTATGCTTCTACTAGCACAATTAAATATGTAGTTGTCAGTACTTCAAATGACTCATGGTTAAATTTCCATAGCATCACCACATGTAGACATATCTCCATGCTATATCTCAACATATAAAACTCACCACATCCTACCACATTACATTTTATCATTGTTCAATTGTTTCCATATAAATTTAGGAACTCTCCATATCCCCTCTCTATCTCTCCCTCTCTCCCTATATGTTTCTCTCTCTCTCTAACCTATCTACCTCCTAGTTAAATCCTTTTCATAGATTTCCTAGTTTTCATTTTTCTTTCCAATTTCCCTAAGAGAGAGAGAGAGTTGCTTGGGGTTAGGGTTTAGGGTTTATGAGTTTAGCATTGCTCAAGTTTAGGGTTTAGGGTTTAAAGAGAGATAGAGAGAGGGGACTGATAGAGATTGGGAGAGATAGAGGAGATAGAGGGGAGAGATAAGGAGATAGAGAGTGAGAGACATATCCAGAGACATAGAGAGAGAGAGATATATTGAGAGGTAGAGGGATGATAGAGATAGGGAGATAGGGAGAGATAGGGAGATAGAGGTTTAGGGTTTCTTGGGTTTAGGGGTATTATTTAGGGTTTAGGGTTTATGTTTTTGGGGTTAGGGGTTAAGGTTTAGAGGTTTAGGGTTTATAGAGAGATAGAGAAACAATAGGGAGATATAGAGTAGACTGGGGAGAAATAGGGAGATAGCGAGAGAGGGACATGGCTAGAGACATAGGGAGAGAGATTGAGAGGTAAAGGAACTATAGAGATAGGGATATAGAGGTTTAGGGTTTCTCAGTTTTAGGGTTTAGGGGTTAGGGTTATGGCTTAGGGGCATTATTTATGGTTTATGGTTTAGGGGTTAGGAGTTAGGCTTTAAGGTCACCCAAGTTTAGGGGTATTTATAGATGCATGTCAAAAAAATTCTCTCTAAATCCCTCAACCCTAAATAATGCCCCTAATCCCTAACCCCTAACTCGTAACCCCTAAACCTATATTTCCCTATCTCTTCCTTATCTCCCTCTCTCTCTCTTTATCATCTCTCTACCTCTCAATCTCTCTCCCTATCTCTCTAGACATCTCACTCACTCTCTATCTCTCTATCTCTCCCTCTGTCTCCTATATCTCACCCTATCTATCTCCTCTCTCTCTACCTATCTATCTCTCCCTTGTTGAAATTAGGGAAGACAACTGAGGGTGGGGGGGTGAATTAGTTGTCTCAAAACTTTAACATTTGCTACAATTAATCCCTTTTATCATTTATCAATAGATTAATGATGTAACCATGAAAGCATGAATCAAAAAAAATGAGTAGAAACATAATCAACACACATAACACCAAGATTTTTACATGAAAACCTGATTAAGGGAAAACCACAATGAGGGTTAACCCACAAGATTTATTCTATGTTAAAAGAATAGAAAAATGGGAAGGCACTTGCCTTCGAGCATACTGCCCAAAGCTCACTGCTCCAAGAGGCTCATTGCCTACAAATAATTATATGATTAACATAGAAATATTGAACTAAGAAACAACATCTTCTTCTTCATGCCAAGGTTTAGTTCCATTGAAGCTCATAGTACTTCTGCTCTACCCCCAAACACTTCTTAGCTATCTTCTCATCCTTTACTGCTCTTTCTCTTATGTTCTTCTTCTTCTCTACTCTGCCTTTTTACCTTTCTTCAAATCTTATCATTTTCACACATAGACCCCTTTTCACAATTCAACCACAAGTATTTATACACTTTTTCAACCTTGAAATAAATGTCAAGGTTGGCACTACAAACATCTTACTTAATATGAATCATTATACTGTCAGCCAAATATAGCTGGGACTTGATTCTTCCTTAAACAACATGCCACGCTTCATTGAACCTTTCTTAGATCATTCGCAACATGCACAAAGCATCCGGTTGGCCAAAACTAGAAAGAACAACAACACCCAAAGAGAAATATTCAACTACAAGCTCAATTCTCAATGTAGACCACCAACACAATAGGCACATGATCTAGAGACCACCACAAGCTCAATGAAATCAATAGGAACAACTGTACCACCTCAAATCAATAGAATCACTTGCATCTTCATACCAAAACTCAAGAACACTAACTGCCATGATTGTCACACTAGAAAGATTGCTTGTGGACCTCCAAACCATGAACCACTTGAGTTGAGGATACACAACAACATCCCAAACATGCTTCTAGAACCGTAAATCATAATATTCAAATGTGGAGCAATCTAGACCAACTTTCTGTCACTCTGTTTCCTCTGAACAACTAAAAAACTTGGTTCTACTCAGATGGTCATAACTTCACCAATTCTTTATGTGGACCTCTCAAATGTTAACTAGAGAAACTTTAGACCATCCTCCACAAACCCTTTAGTCTGTAGACTCTAATCTTTATCTTACTGGAAATGCAGAGCAATCTACTTCTCCAAACTACATTGTCTTCACTGTTTCTGAAAAAGAGATATGTAACTCACTTGATTCTTTTGAAGAGGCTAATTTTCTCAATATCCTCAACATACCAGTCTTCTAAACATGTAATAGAATAGGATACAGTTGACACCAATGAAAACAAGGATATGTTGAGATCAATGACAACACCGATTAGACACATATTTACAACATCCCTATCTCTTGCTTATCTCTCCCCTATCATTCCTCTATCTCCCTATCTCTCTGGACACCTCTCTCACTCTCTATCTCCCTATCTCTCCCCTTTGTCTCCTAGATCTCTTCCTATATGTATCCTCTCTATCTCTCCCTATCTATCTATCTCTTGCCTCTCTCCCACTGTCTTTCCTATATCTCCCTATGTCTCCCTCTCCCTTATCGATGAAGGAAATAAACAACAAAACTAGGACTTTCTCTCTTTGACCTATCTACCTCCTAGTTAAATCCTTTTCCTAGATTTCCTTTCCAATTTCCCTTTAGATCCCACCAATTTTTCCCTATTTTACTATTTTCCACCTCTCCTCTCATCATTCTTCCCATACAATGAACTTTAGTTCTATCTTGTTTCCATTTCATCCTACCAATTTATATCCTCATCCCTCTTTTCATGTCCTAGTTTTCTTGTTTCCATTTTCTTTGTTTATGAGAGAGAGAGAGTTTCTTGGGGTAAGGCGTCAGGGTTTAGGAGCACTATTTAGGGTTTATGAGTTTAGCATTGTTCAAGTTTAGGGTTCAAGGTTTATGGGTTAAGGTTTAGGGGAGGGTTACTTGGGTTTAGGGTTTAGGATTTAGAGGTTTGGGGTTTAAAGAGAGATAGAGAGGGGACTGGTAGAGATTGGAAGAGATAGAGGAGACATAGGGGAGAGATAAAGTGATAGAGAGTGAGAGACATGTCCATAAACATAGAGAGAGATTGAGAGGTAGAGGGATGATAGAGATATGGAGATAGAGGCTTAGGGTTGCTTGGGTTTAGGGGCATTATTTATGGTTTAGGGTTTATGGTTTTGGGGTAAAGGGTTAAGGTTTAGGGTTTAAAGAGAGATAGAGGACCAATAGGGAGATATAGAGGAGACTGAGGGGAGAGATAGGGAGATAGAGAGTGAGGACATCGCTAGATACATAGGGAGAGAGATTGAGAGGTAGAGGAACAAAGGTGATAGGGAGATAGGGGAGAGATAGGGAGATAGAGGTTTAGGGTTACTTGGGTTGAGGTTTTAGGGGTTTGGGTTTTAGGGTTTCTTGGGTTTAGGGGTTAGAGGTTAGGGTTTAGGGGCATTATTTAGGGTTTATGGTTTATTTTTTAGGGGTTAGGGGTTCAAGTTTAGAAGATTAGGTTCTATAGAGAGAGAGAGGAATGACAGGTAGATATAGAGGAGACTGAGGAGAGAGATAGGGAGATAGAGAGTGAGGCACATGGCCAGGGACATAGGGAGAGACATTGAGAGGTAGAGGGATGATAGAGATAGGGAGATAGGGGAGAGATATGGAGATAGAGGTTTAGAGTTGATTGGATTTAGGGTTTAGGGGTTTGGGGTTTATGGGTTTAGGGTTGCTTAGGTTCATAGATAGCTAGATAGAGAGACAGAGAGAGGAGATAGATAGGGAGAGATAGAGGAGACAAAGTGGAGAGATAAGGAGATAGAGAGTGAGTGAGATGTCTAGAGAAATAGAAAAAAGGATTGAGAGGTAGGGGGATGATAGAGATAGAAAGATAATGGAGAGATAGGGAGATAGGTGTTTAGGGTTGCTCGGGTTTAGGGTTTAGGGGTTAAGGGTTAAGGTTTAGGGGCATTATTTAGGGTTTATGGTTTAGGGGTTAAGGTTTAGAGGTTTAAGGTTTAGTGTTTAGAGAGAGAGGACCAATAGGGAGATATAGAGAGTGAGGGAATGGCCAGAGACATAGGGAGAGATAGAGATATGGAGAGTGATGAACATGGCCAGAGACATAGGGAGAGAGATTGAAAGGTAGAGGAATGATAGAGATAGGGAGATAGGGAGAAAGAGGTTTAGGGTTGTTTGGGTTTAGCGTTTAGGGTTTAGGGGTTTGTAGTTTATGATTTAGGGGATTAGGGTTTCTCAAGTTTAGGGTGTAGGGGTTAGGGGTTAGGGTATTTAGGGCTTATGTTTTAGGGGTTAGGGGTTAAGGTTTAGGGTTTAGGGGCATTATTTAAGGTTTAGAGGTTTCTAGGGTTGCTTAGGTTTAGGGGAATTATTTAGGGTTTATGATTGCATGTCAAAATAAGTGTCTCTCTTTCTCTCTTTCTCTCTAAATCCCTCAACCCTAAATAATGCCCCTAATCCCTAACCCATAACCCCTAAACCCTAAACCTAAGCAACCCTAAACCTCTATCTATAGGTATCTCTCCATTATCTCCCTCTCTCTATCATCCTCTATCTCTCTGGACATCTCACTCACTCTCTAACTCCCTATCTCTCCCTATGTCTCCTCTATCTCTCCTAGTATATTTCCTCTCTCTCTCTCTCTACCTATCTATCTCTCCCTATATTTTGCCTCTCTCTCCCCTATCATTCCTCTATCTCTCTATCTCCCTAGACATCTTGCTCACTCTCTATCTCCCTATCTCTCCCCTCTATCTCCTTTATCTCTCCCTATATGTCTGCTCTCTATATCTCTCTCTCTACCTAGCTATCTCTCCCTATCTCTCTCTCTTTCCTCTCTCCCCCTATCATTCCTATATCTCCCCATCTCTCCCCTCTATCTCTCCCTCTCCCTTATCGATGAAGGAAATGAAAACAAGAAAACTAGGACTCTCTCTCTCAATCCTCTCTTTCTATCTCTACCCCTCTATATGTATATCTATCCATCTCTATATCATCTCTCTCTCTCTCTATCTCTACCTCTACCTCTCTCCCTATCTTTCTCTCTATTGCTATCTATCTATCTATCTCTCTCTCTCGCTTTCTATCTATATATTTCAATATCCCCCCTCCCCTCTCTCTCTCCATTTCCATGCACATACCCATTAGGTAGGCTATTTTGCATATGGTGGTAATATCCTTTAGGTCCAATCACCTCCAAACTTCACAAATAGACATAGAGCATAATTCTAAGCATCTTTCATAAAGACCACTTCTCTACATAGGTGCAACTATTACCACTTTTTCATTATTTTCCACATTTAATACTTATTCTTTTCCATTTCCAAGTCCTACATGTGTCCAAGTTGTATTGTTTGTCACGTTTTTAGTCTAATTGTTAGTCCTAGCTCTCACGATTATTAAAATGTTATGATAGTTAGATTTATATTTAGGTAACATTAATTTACACATTGTTGAACAAACAACTACACTCAAAAATTACCTTACCTAATTAAGGTTAACCTTTAAGGTTCTTTCATTTGGTGAGCCTAACAGATGCAACTAGTTCAATCTTCTTATATTCCATGCTTAGTCTTCCAAGAGAGATCATGCCATGTTAACTTTGCATTATGTCATTACTTTCCTCTTGCTAGTTGTAGTACTCTTTTTTTCTAATCCTATCCCTGTATCATACTATTGTTGTTGACTTTTATTTCCATCTTCATAATCATAGTCCTAGTTATCCTATTTTGAGCCTACCATTTATCCTTAGCCATGTCTTGTACTTCTTCTATTCATCTCAATTTTAATGATCTTGTATATCAAAAAATTTGGATTTGTAAATGGAAATGATCAAACAATTGAAATGCATAACCTAAACCCAAATAATTCAATACCTCGAAGATGCAAGATGAGCTTGATTGATCAATTTGTTGTGTTGGTTGCTCGATTCTGCAGCATAACATTAAGATGAAGATGCTAGAATGAATGATAGATGAAGGATGCAAAGGCTCTAATGATATTTTGACAGAATGTGGATACTTGAAGCTCAATGCCTTTTAGAAAATTTGGCAGAATAATGTTACTTGAAGCTCAATGCATGCTAATGGCTTGTGAGGGGTTTGATTTATAGGAAAGGCTTAGTTCAAATGGACGACTGAGATTAAAAAGCTAATTGATTGATGTGGACGGCTAGGATTGATTCAGTTATCCCACTCTTCAAGGGAGTTGTAGTCATTTGACAAGTGTCAAGGAGAATAGGGCTCATGTGTGCTTGTGTACATAAAAAGTACTACATATAAAAGATATTAAATAAAGTATGTAGTACCACTTATCTTTTTAAATGAAAGAGGCACACATGTCGGCTAAATGATAAGATAAATTAATTAAATAAATAAAATTTATTTAATTAATTGGAAAGTCGGCTTATAATGAGAACTTAATTCAAATAAAATATTTGAATTAGTTGGGATATGAGTTGGATATTAATTAAATAAATAAATTTATTTAATTAATTGGCTAAGTGGGATTATGTATGTGAAATTAATTAAATTTAATTAAATAAATAAAATTTATTTAATTAATTGGCTAATGGATAAATGGGATTAAGAGTGGGATTTAGGACAAAATGCTACAAGCTGTCTAGGATAATGTTTTAACAAGGTGTTGCTAGACATGGACAAAGTTGGGACAAATTTGGGTGTCTACATTTTGCCCCTCTTTGAGATGATGTTCGAGATGATAAGATTTGTGTCGAGTAACATCATTTCAAAGAAGCTAAGGTATGGATAATCAAAAAGGATATGCGATGATGAGGTAAGGATAATGGGAAGATAGGATGATGATGCCCCCTCGAGAGGTTAGGCGGGTTGGACAAACACGGGTAGGCTCTCGAAAAGAATGGCTTGGCTAAGAAAGAACCATAAGGGAATGAATAGAAGAAATGATGATGCGTTATGCTGCAATGAAAGTGAGCAACCATGATGTTTGATATAGCACTAGATGTTATGCACCAAGGTATAAGGACCAGGGTGACGATGTGTCTCATGCCCCAGCGTAATACAACCTTGTCTGGATACAAGATATGAATATTAGCTGGAATGGTATTGAGATGATGCAAATGCAAGATAAAATGATAACACACACAAGCAAGCAAGCAAGCATGCACAAATGATTCAAAAACAAACAAGGTATTGCCCCTGTCAAGCTGTAAACCAATGATTAATTGCTGATTGTTGATAGTTGAGAGTGTTGTCATTGTGGGGAAAGCTATATCCCTAGATCAACACAAGGTTGTTTGTTGAGTTGGTTGGCTGATTGATTGATTGCTTTGGCTTACAACAAGGCTAGGATAAAGACCATGGATTGTGTTTAGATAACTTGGCTTGATTGATTAACTTGATTGGTATGGATTAAGGATTGACTTGCATTTGGATCATTGCTCGGAATGATTGGAAGATGATTGAAGGATGATTAGATGAAGTGATGATTGGATTGATGTGCTATGATAGATTGATTGGAAGAAGTTGTTTATTGATGATGTATAAGATAGATGATAGAAGAAATGATGAGAGAAGAAAGAGGAAAATCACTTGTGCCTGAATCTGGGCACTTCCTTTGTACTCCAGACTGCCTACATACCCTATATCCACGAGATCAAGGCACTTAACGATGGAAATGAGATGTAGTTCTGATGTTGTGTTTTATTGATGAGATGATGAAAAATGGATTGAATTGATTAATGAAATGTTGATGATGAGATGATATGTGGTGGATTAAGTTGCTTTTGATTTGCTGAAGTGATTGGATTGGTTTTGATGGCTAGCTTGATGTGCTTTGGTGTTGATGCTGATGATTGAATTGTTTTGAGTGATGATAGTGATGGTGTGATGATTAGAGTGTCTACTCAATCTAACCATAAGCAAGTGTTCTCAGTATGCTCAAAGGATGTAAAACAAACAAGGTATTGCCCTTGTCAAGTCATAAACCAATAATTGATTGTTTGATTGATGATGATAGATAGTGTTGTCATTGCGGGGAAAGCTATATCCCTAGATCAACACAAAGATGTGGGAACATTATATCCCATTGATGATGATTGATTTGGCTCATGACAAGATTTGGATCAAAAACTTGTTGATTTGATTGGATAATGTTCCTTGATTGATTAGCTTGCTTGATATGGATTAGTGTCACTTGTATTTAAGATCATTGCTTAGATTGATTTGATTGATATGATTGGAAGAAGTGATTGATTGAAATCGATGAATGAATGTTATTGATAGGAAGAATTGATTAAATGTTGATGGAGTGGATTGTTTTGGATTGATGATGATTGGTTTTATTGCTTGGATTTTTCGTTGGATATTGATTTTTTTGTGTTTTTGGAATATTTTGATTTTTTTTATATTTTTTAGGATATTTTGATTTTTTTGTGTTTTTGAATGTTTTGGAACATCAATGGATTTACAATTTGGGTAGCCTTGAGCTTGATACCAATGACAAGGGAGAAAACCAAGTCTAGGTGCAAGGATGGATGTAGGATGGATGGATAAAAGGATGGGCTCATAGTAAATGAGATGAAAGGCTCATGAGAGTTGGATGGATAGATAAGAGGATAGGCCGTATAAGGTATGTATGCATGCCTCATGATAAATGGATAGGTAGGCTATAGTGGAAAGATCATGATAAATAGATGGGGATAAGCTATAAGATCGAAAGCTCATGATAAGGATATGCCATAGTGGATGGATCATAAGGGAGCTAGGATGTGATCTTCAAAGGCTATGTCGCATAGGAAGAACTTGCCCCATTTTAGGTGGTAATGCTTAGGATTTTTACATGACAAAGTTCATGACCAAGGGATGACATGATGGATTGGTTTAAATGGGATGGATAAATGGTCAATGGATAGGACTTGGTTTGGAAAGAAGGTATGTCAAGAAATATCCAAACATGTTTCAACATTTTACCCCTATGTCTTCATTAAGATCAAAAGGAGGAAGGGTGGATGAATGGGTTCAGTAGGATAGGCATGTTTATGTAATGGCTAAGGAATGTAGGATGGTAAATGATATAATGGGATAGATAGTTTGGAAATGGATAGGTTGGATGAGATAATGTGCCCCCAAGTGTAAGTGACATAGAAGATCAACCTACACATAACGCCTGTTTGCCAGGTTTTCATCATGGTACTTATCCAAGGCGCCTATTTACTAGGTTTTCACCATTGGACGAAGGGATTTCTCTTTACTTTTTTGATTTTTTTTTTTTTGCTTTTTTGATGGGTTGACAATTACACATGGTGCTTGTTTGCCAGGTTTTCACCATGGTAATGGATAGGAGGGACTCAAGTGTTTAGTTCAATGGATGTTGGTAGTCCCATTAGAGAGAATGTCATCGCATGGACCATGTCGTTATGCTCATAGATGTTGATAAGGGATTGCATGGATGGGAGATGGATTAGGTAGATAATAGATTATGATGTAGAATTATGGTAGGGTAGGCTAGTAGCTTATGATGTGGATTTATATAGGCTTATGGAATGAATATGGATGAAAAGTTTATGCCAAAGCATGGACCATAGGGTTAGCATGGGGGAGATATGTAGGATAATGGATAGAAGATGGGGAGATGTAGGCATGTGTGAATGTTTTGGAATGGAAGGGAATCATGACCAACGGCTGCACACACCGTGATAAACATTGAAGCTTTTGATGGGATGGTGGTGTAGGAAGCAATGGAGATGTTTGCTTAAGAAATGGTTGATGAAGTGATTTAGGAACCCACATAGATTTAGTATGTTTAGTGCTTTTGTTTTGCTTGTGGGATTTTTGAAGGGAATGGAAGTTTTGGATGGAAATAGGCTCTTGGATGGAGATAGGTGGTTGGGATTCTTGAGATGTGGATGAGGATGCCTCATTTGACTTTCTAGCTATTTGTTTAGGAACCCAAACCATTTTGCTTTTAGGCTTTTCTTTTGGATGTATGGGCTTGGATAGCTTTGTGAATGTACTTTGCTTAGAATATGGATGATTTAGAGACTTTTCACATTGATGTCCTAAGGCAGTAGGGTCCTTAGGAGTTTTAGTTTGATTTTTGGATTTATAAGTAAAGGCATCCAAATGTTTATTTTGGAATCCCATGGGTTTGGTGGAAGCAGGGTTGGTGGAATGATTGGAAGCTTCATGTTTAAACGATGTGTGCTTTTGTTGGCCATGATTAGGAATGTAAAGATACTTATGAATGATAGGTATGTTAGGTGTTGGAAGCAATGGTGGCAAGGTGGATGGAGGGATATTTGGAGTTGGTAATAGTGGAGGCAAATTAGATGGCGGAAGGTGTACGGTCACATGCTTTTGACATTTATAGGATGATGGAGGTGAAATGGCTACATATGTTTTGGGTAGATGATGGGGGATGTGATGGAGAGTGATAGGTTTAGGATGCATGAAGAGATTACCAACATCTTGGCCTTGTTTACCTTGGGGTGTGTATTCAAGGCCATATGAGTATGAAGGAATCTTGACATGGTTTGGCTCCAAAATACCTTGTTTATAAAGGCCTAGACCTTTATCTTTGTAGTTCATGTTTTGGAGGATGCGATTGACTATGGGACTAGATGTGTTTTAGGAACGAGACTTGAGTTCTTTATTAGATGGAGAAGATGAAATGGAGGACAAAGGTTGTTGTTGTCCTAAGGAAGAACATTCTTGGAGGAAGGTGGTAAGACCACTAGGACATGATGGTGGACTTGAAGTGGAATCAATGGTGGATGTGGAAGGAAGATCATTAGGATCTTGCTTATGTTCATGTTGATCCAAGTTATGTGTTTGATCTTCTATGCTTATGTGTTCTTGAGAGGCACATGTCTCATTATGACAAGTGGATGTTTGTTCATTATGGATAGGGCTAAATGGAGGATGACTAGGAGCAATTTGGATATCTTGCTCATGGATGGTTATGGGATTATGGAGAGGATCAAGGTACTTTTTAATAGGTTCTTCATCATAGATATCATCTTGATCATGAGATAGATAAAGTTTTGCCAAATGGATCATCATGGTTTTCATGATCTTAGCTAGAACCTTGATCATAACTATGAGCAAAAATATGATTAAATGGGCTATAAAAGGGATAAATTTGCTCATGAATGAGGTCATGGTGATGGCTAATAGCTTGAGGGCAACCCATAAGTAGGTCATGGATAGGTGGAACTTAGAGGTGCTTTGATCTTGATTAAGACTAGGGTTCGATATTTCCACATGTTTAAGATTATGCTCTTGACATACCTCTTGACTTTCGATGGAAGTGGAAGGTTCTTGAGTGGACTTGATAGGCTCTTGACTTAGGCTTGTGGTTGGAGACTCTTGAATAGACTTGTTGGCTTGTAGATCACATGATGGGCTTAAAGGGCTAGATCTGTTAATGGAAGGCTCTTGAAGAGGCTCAAGGATATGTGAACCACATGATGAGATTATAGGATTGGACATAACCTTTGGAAGTTCATTGGTAGGCTCATGAATTGGTGTTTGACATAGAGGTAGTTTATTCCTTGCTAGTAGCCAATGGATCACATCCTTCGCAAGTGTATGGGTGGATGGGAAATATAATGGATGGATGATAATGGTAGATGGTGTTGGATTAGGATTAGGATGAGGATTAGGTTGAGAGCTAATTGGATTGGATGGATTAGGATTTGGACTAGATGGGGATGACACATAGGATGGGGATGATGTGGCATGATTTCCCATTATAGGTGGGTACACCTTGTAAACAATTGAGACAAATATTGGGCATTGGTTTGTATTATGACCTTTGGTCCTATGGTATGCACAATAATCATGTTCATCATATGAACTTTCTTCACATGGTTTGACTTTAGGAAGTTCAATGAGTTTTGCTTCAAGCATCCTTTGTAAAACTCTCTCAGCCGCATCCTTTGGTGAATGATTAGAATGACATGGTGATGAAGGTAATGAAGGGCTTGGTGGTTTGGAGGGGATCAATGGACTAGGAATAGGATCACATGGTGGTGTTGGGATAGGATTAGTTGGCTCATGTGTTGGTGTGTGATTAGATGATGAAGGCCACTCTAGATTGGTATCTCCCTTATCAAAGGTTATTGGATCTTGCATAGGATAACTTGGGCTTGTTTGATTTATGTACAAGGGGCCATTGGGATTTGCATGTGTTTCTTGTTGCAGATGTGGACTTAGGTCTATCAATGGTGCTTGATGATCTTGTTGAAAAGGTGTACTTGGACGTGCTTGATTTATGTACAAAGGGCTATTTGGACTTGCATGTTGTTCTTGTGATATCACTTGATTGCCTTGTGGATGGGCTTGATAGTGCATTGGAATGGTGGTATGAGGGATTGGATAAGCTTGAGGTGGATGTTCATAGGTTGATGTGGTATTGACTTGGTGGATAGGTGGATTAAGTTGATATGAAGTGGATGGATATGACATGTGGCTATGAGGTGGATTAGGTTGATAGGAAGTGGCTAAGGATTGTTGTACTTGTCGAGCTTGACTAGTGGCTAAAAGGTGTTGGACTTGGGCTATGAAGTGTTGTAGTTGAGGTGATTGGCTTGCATGGGGTTGAGCTCTTTGGATGAAGAATTGTAATGTTTTAATGGCATCTTGGTTTAGGGGTTGTGATCCTTGATAAAGATTTTGGATGAATCTTTGGAATTTGATTTCTAGGTCTTCTAGTGTAGACATGTTGTCACCAAGTGTTAGTCTTAAGTCCTTTTAGCAAGTGCTTGTTTAGGGATTTGGATGATGATGTGGAATGTTTGGATGACTTGGCTATGTTTGGGATGAAAGTGATTGGGTTTGAATGTGTAGGATGACTTGTCTTTATATGTTTGGGTGTTTAAAGCTTGATGTGGCAATATTCAAACAAATGATTATGCATATACACATATGAATCACTCACGCAAGACACATAAGCAACTTGTTAGTTTGGAAGAATGTGATGATGGTTAAGCAAGCACATGAAGACACTTCAACAAGTCCTAGTTAAGGCAAGGCCACTATCACAAGGAGGTTCTAGTGAAAATCTGGGGGACTGGCACCCCACGAGCATCCAGCAAGCCACTTAAGACTTTAACTAACCCTACTAGGAGTTTTAATATACACAAAGGTACACCTCCTTTTGAGTTAGCACTGTATGGTGAGCGCTAATACCGGTTAGACTTGGCTTTCGCCTTATCCTCTGATTTTTATAGCGGACCGGATGAAAGTACCGCTTGAGGTCGTTCCCTTGGGGTGGATACCAAGGTAGGCCTCTCTAAGGCTAAACAAAAGCAACACAAGTAAATGTTTTTGATCTCCAAGTTCGTGTTGGGACGCGAGGAGAGAGCATACACACTTACTTAGTCACACTCGCATGGGGTTCATTAACCTTAGAGATTCAATGTGTGGAAGACAATGAAAGCACTTGTTTGTTTTAAAGCCCAAATCCAAATGTGATGAAAGACAATGGTTCGTTTTAGCCCAATGTTTTGATGTGAATTTGCAAACAATTGTTCGTTTTATGCCCAAAATCCAAATGTGTTTGCAAACAATGATTAGAAGATGAAAGAGATGAAAGATTAGAATGAGTGCACCTGATACAATCACTCTCCAATTTGCTGTAGATGTTGATGCCAATGCTGCTTTAGCACCTTAGATGCCCTTACAAGTCACCAATTCCAAAAAGAAACAAGTAAACTTGCAAAGAAGATGATTACATGAAAAAGATGAAATCTGAAAATTCTGATGAAAATGATCTGATATAGAAAAATAGATTGCATAAACAAAAAGTTCAGGAGATTCTAAGCAATTTGAAAAAAAGTTTCGCTGAAAAACGATCAAAATTGCTCAAGTTATGCTCAAATGAAGTTTGCAATGAACCTAAACTTTGACTGATAAAAAAGCCTGAAAAATAGTACAGTCACCTGATAAAAGTGGTACAGTTGTGAAGCTTGTCCTCCCAGCTTTCCAATGAGTCCTTGTTTGTGTGATTTGGCCTCCGTATGTGAAAGTTATGATAGAAATACCAAGATGCACAATGACAGCAAGCAGAAGCAAGTTACAGTTGCCAGATGCGACATACTGTTGATCAGAGGCGATCTGTATTTGCGACAGTTGGGATCTTGTAGATCAAATGCAACACAAAAAATACTAGATGCGGTTCCTGTTAGCTTGTAAGCGATGCGGATATACCCAGAAGCGACCGATTGCGGGCTAAAAGCGACCTGTATCTGCAAAAACACAGTCAAAACACAAAACCCTATTATGCACAGGCGAGCACTATCAGTTCGGAAGCAAGGAATATTAGGTTAAAAGCAGCTGTTGTAAGTTCATAAGTGATGCGCATCAGATAAAAAGCTACCACTATCCATTCAGAAGTGATGCATATGAGTTTAAAAGCGACAACTGTGATTTCAAAAGCGATCCGAATGAAAACAGAAGCGATCACTGTTAGGTCATAAGCGATCAATATAGTTTAAAATTGACAACTAGCAGCAAAAACACATAGGTGAGTTCTATTGGGATAAAAGCGATGCGTATCATTCCTGAGGCGATCACTGTCGATGTAAAGGCGATCCAGAAAACACCATAAGCGGCTGATTTCAGTGCAGAAGCGACGCAAATATACAAAAAGTGGCAAATTTTTGCTCAAAAGTGATGCAAAAAAGGATGGAGGTGATAGATAATAGCTCATATGCGACTAAGAAAAGATAAAAAGTGACAAACAATAGCCCAAAAGCAATCTAGAAAGTTTCAGGAGACAGAATGCAAATGTTAACCATAAGCGACCAATTTTACCATATGCGATCTCTTTTTGTTCAAAAGCGAGCACTGTTTGCTTAAAAGCGAGCTAGATTTGACCATAAGCTACTGCTGTTTGCCCAAAGGCAAGCTGATTTAGCCTAGGCGACTGCTGTTTGATCATAAGCGACCTGAATTACCAGAAGCACATTGTTGCAGTCCGGTTGTTGTTTTCTTCACCAAACACTCCATTTTTCATCAAATTTAGGCAAATTTGTACTCAAAGTTTATGGAAACGGCCTCTCGGACGCAATGGTGAGGTTAGATTTGGGCTAAGAGATCATCTACATACATTTTTAGCCAAATCTTTGCAAACTAGGGTTAGAAAAATATAAATTTTTTGCTACAAAAGCTTGCAAAAATGAAAGATTGACGCTCCAAGAGATCTAAACTTCATAAAAACAACTCAAAAAAGAGAGGTTAATCAAGGACGTGAGTCCCACCGGGCGTACCAAATGTATATCAAAAAATTTGGATTTGTAAATGGAAATGATCAAACAATTGAAATGCATAACCTAAACCCAAATAATTCAATACCTCGAAGATGCAAGATGAGCTTGATTGATCAATTTGTTGTGTTGGTTGCTTGATTCTGTAGAATAACATTAAGATGAAGATGCTAGAATGAATGATAGATGAAGGATGCAAAGGCTCTAATGATATTTTGACAGAATGTGGATACTTGAAGCTCAATGCCTTTTAGAAAATTTGGCAGAATAATGTTACTTGAAGCTCAATGCATGCTAATGGCTTGTGAGGGGTTTGATTTATAGGAAAGGCTTAGTTCAAATGGACGACTGAGATTAAAAAGCTAATTGATTGATGTGGACGGCTAGGATTGATTCAGTTATCCCACTCTTCAAGGGAGTTGTAGTCATTTGACAAGTGTCAAGGAGAATAGGGCTCATGTGTGCTTGTGTACATAAAAAGTACTACATATAAAAGATATTAAATAAAGTATGTAGTACCACTTATCTTTTTAAATGAAAGAGGCACACATGTCGGCTAAATGATAAGATAAATTAATTAAATAAATAAAATTTATTTAATTAATTGGAAAGTCGGCTTATAATGAGAACTTAATTCAAATAAAATATTTGAATTAGTTGGGATATGAGTTGGATATTAATTAAATAAATAAATTTATTTAATTAATTGGCTAAGTGGGATTATGTATGTGAAATTAATTAAATTTAATTAAATAAATAAAATTTATTTAATTAATTGGCTAATGGATAAATGGGATTAAGAGTGGGATTTAGGACAAAATGCTACAAGCTGTCTAGGATAATGTTTTAACAAGGTGTTGCTAGACATGGACAAAGTTGGGACAAATTTGGGTGTCTACAGATCTCCAAATTTTCCATAAATGTTTCTCCACCAAACCCTAGACCCTCACCCAAATCCTTACTTTCTTAAGAAAATCCCTTCCCCAAACATCATTTGATCATGTGGCTCCTTCCATCACTAGATAGGTGCCCCTACTTTCCATTATTCATCCAATACAATCCCAATGTCATAGATCACATTCCCACACCTACATTCATAGACTCCATTCCCCCCATCGACACCATCATTGATAATCATTTTAAGGAGTCTCGCTTGAATAATCATTAAACCATGGATTATCCCATATCCCCATCTTACACTTTCCTCACCTTTGAACCCTTAGAAGATGACATTTAGCTATCCCCACCTTTACCAATCACAGTTTCTAACAATCCCAGATAAGACACCTTACCCATCACTTCACCTAGGTCATCACGAATTAAATCACCTCATTACTCCATTCAACCATGCCCATACCACCCCTTTTTGGAAAAGAATTAAAATAATTTAAACAAATTTTTAAAAAATTATTAAAAAAAAAGAATAAAAAAAACCTTTTGTATAGTTCTAGGAAACAGATAATGGATATCCATTTTGGAATGGATATTTTTTTTGGGACCCACAAAATTGATATCCATGTTCTAGAAATAGATATCTATTTCCTGAAACTATACAAATGGTTTTTTTTTACCACCAAATGGATATCTATTTTAAAACAAATATTTGTTCCAAAGAGATATTTTTAACATGCCTATGAAAGTCAAAGTTGGCCAATTCACGAATTTGGCTAAGTAAAGATGTGATTTTTTTTCCATTGCCATTGTTTGGCTTGTGTTTATCCTGCACATACACTTCACATTCCTTTACTTTAATTCCTTAATATGTTATGAAGATAAAACATGAATAGCAGAATCAAAACATAAACACATCAACAAACACCAGATTTTTTATGTGGAAAACCCTAAAAAGGGAAAAACCATGGTGAGTGTTAGCTCACAATATAATGTAGTAACAATACCAAATAACAAAGAGACTCACTGCCTTAGGGATCACTACCCAAATGAATGCTCACTGCAAAAAGGCTCACTACCAAGGGGTGCATCACTGCTAGGATGGGTGGCTCACTGCCATGAATTGATATAGTAGCATCTACAACATGCCTAAGTTCATTTCCATTGAAGTGCAATATATCTCCTCTTCTCTTCTTTTACAACACACACTTTATGTTTAGATCATCACACTCACTCACACCACTCACAGATTCATTACATGTATTTATACCAATCATCAACCTTGGAACATTCATCAAGGTCGACAATACAACATACAACCATTGGAACTATCTCCAAGGTCGGCATACATACATAAAACAAATTAGGTCTGAACTTATAAAAAATTGTGAATCAAATAAATGAAAGAGAAACATTTCATGGCTTAGCTTGGACCCAAATACATCTCACATGCTTGAACACACTTCTACAATCCACGAATCACCTCTAAAACAAGTGTAAATAACCAAGTCAACCAGAACTAGGGCAAACATCAAGAATACTTAAATACATGCTTCCAAGAACTTCATTATATCTTGCAGATCAAGAACACACCTTCAATAAATTCTAGAGACATCCAAGAACAACATAGAATCACTTGGAAACCAACAAATTAGACCACAACATATCTCACTTGAAGACAACAAATATCACTTGAAGATATATCACAGATTGCTTCTCAACAAACACTATCAAACTTTGCTAATCAATAAATTACTTTCCAGAGCATCAAATCACAAATCCTTTAGAATCAAGATATCTAATAACTTTATAAACTTATGTCTAGAATTGTAAGACCAAAATCCAAACTGTAGAGAAATGCAGAGCAAAATACTTTCTCCCCGTCTCTCTGCAAACATTGCCAGACATAGTCTTCAAACTGGTGAATAGAACTTTTTCTTCATAGAGATCTAGACCACCAAATTATGGATTTAGTATCTTAAAAAACTTCTCTAAAACATATCCAAATCTCATACTCTGGTCTTCAACACAAAGGAAATTTGAAGTAAAATACTCAGACCTAGTGTTCTTAACATGACAACTCAATCAATCAACAAGTAGCAATATCAAAAGATACAGTTGGCACCAATGACAACAAAAACATGTTGACATCAATGATAACACCAGTTAGTAGATAATTGCAACAATCTCCCCCTTTGTCATTGATGGCAACATATGATGTGAAAAATTGAATAACATGTTCCTCCATCAAGACATAACTTTGCATCAAAGCTCCCCCTTTCTTTTTACACTTCTAAACTCTTTCTCCTGAATTTTTCACATGATCTCTCTCCCCCTTTGACATAAATGGAAAAGGGAATCACATATCTTCTAATGTACATAGTTCCACACTACTGCTTGATCAATCTAAAATCATTCTTTTCTCCCCTTGACTATAACAATCATCTTAAACAACTACTTGCTCCCCTTGAGAGGTAGCCTCCAACATCAGTCCAAAAGGAAAAGTATACTTTGAGGCACACTGGACCAATGCATCTCCTTATGTATCTAGTTCAAGGAAGGAGGGGAAACAACCCCTAACTTCTCCTGGAGATACTCAAATGTATCCTTTGGAAGAGCCTTAGTGAATATATCAGCAACTTGATCTTTTGTAGGCACATACTCAAGCTTCACTTCATTCTCTGTAACTTTCTCCCTCAAAAAGTGATACTTAAATGAAATGTGCTTTGTCTTTGAATGCATCACTAGGTTCTTTGAAATATTTATTGCACTTGTGTTATAAAAAAGAATAGGGATTGGCTCATCATACTCAACTTTGATATCCTTCAAGGTCTATTTCATCCACAACACTTGAGTACATCATGTTGTTGCAAAAATATATTCTACCTCTACAGTAGACAAGGAAACTGATTCTTGTTTCTATGCTAGGACACTACCCTATCTCCAAGGAAGAATGAACCTCCACTTTTTCTTTTTCTATCATCAACACATCTAATCCAATCTACATCTGTATAGGCACTTAAGGAAAAATCATTGTTCTTAGGATACCACAATCCATGATCAGGAGTGCCCTTCCAATACATGAATATCCTCTTTACTACCACAACATGTGATTATTTGGGATCTGATTGAAATCTGGCCACAAGATAGACTGCATGCATGATATCTGGTGTAGTAGAGGTTAGATAAAGCAATCCTCCAATCATTGATCTATACTTTCTCTTATCAGTCTTAGGAGATTCATCATTCTTACTCAACTTGCAACTAGTAATTGTAGGGGTACATATTGGTTTAGAATCCTCCATTCCAAACTTCATCAACAACTCTTTAACATACTTGGATTGAGAAATGAAAATACCTTTACTAGTTTGAATGATTTACAGTCGAAGGAAGACGTTTATTTCAACACACAGACATTTCAAACCCTTTTTGCATCTCATCTACAAACTTTTATACATACCTTCACTTCCACTGAATATGATGTCATCAACATAGATCTCAACAATCAAAATTTGGTCTCCGCTCATCTTGGTGTATAAGTTACTATGTGGGGATCTTTTACTAAATCCCTACTGTAATATATACTTATCCAGTCTTGCATACCAAGCTCTGGGAGCTTGCTTCAATCCATATAAAGCCTCTTCAATTTGCATACCATATTTGGTTTGTCTAATAGCTGGAATCCGTCTAGTTGTTCTATATAGACTTCTTCTTCTAACTCACCATTCAGGAAAGTAGACTTCACATCCATTTGGTATACCTTGAAATTTTTATGTGCTGCGAATGCCAACAATAGTTTGATAGCTTCCATTCTTGCCATCAGAGCAAAGGTTTCTTCATAATCTATTCCTTCCACTTGTGAGTAGCCTTTACACACAATTCTTGCCTTGTTTCTCACAACTTCTCCAACTTCATTTAGTTTGTTCTAGAATACCCACTTTATACCTATCACATTATTATCTATAGGTCTAGGGACAAGCTGTTCCTCTTAATCTGCATTAGTTCTTCTTCCATTACTTTGACCCAATATTCATCATTGAATGCTTCTTTTATTGTTGTAAGTTCCACCTTTGAGCATAAACAAATATTTAATTGATCTTCAGCAACTCTACTTCTTGTCAATACACCTTTCCTTTTGTCACCAATAATCTATTCTTTATAGTGATCTCTTTTCACATACCTGGGGATTTTAGGAATTCTTTCTGGAGCTTCAACTTGAACTTCTTCTTCAGGAGCAGTTTGTACTTTAGTATGAACTTCCTTTTCTATATCAGTAGATCCATCTAACTCATATCCATCTAACTGAATATCTTCAATCTACTTTAATATTTGCACTTTCAATGATTTTTCGTAGTCTTTTGTTATAGCACCAGTAAGCCTTGCTCTTAGAAGAGTACCTAAGGAATATTCTTTCATCACATCTAGCATCAAACTTTCCTAATTATTCATCTCTTCTAATGTAACATTTGCTTCCAAAAAATTTGAAGTATTTGATAGTAGGAGTTCTTCCATACCACAGCTCATAAAGTGTCTATTTCTTTTGTTCTGACTAGAACTCTATTCTAAATGTAGACAATAGTGTGTATTACTTCTTTCCAATATATTTCTAGTAGGTCTGCTTCCTTGATCATTGTTCTAGAAGCTTCTTTAATAGTTCTATTCTTTCTTTCAACCACTCCATTTTGTTGAGGAGTCTGAGGAGTAGACAAGTGTCTCTTTATTCCATGTTCTTCATAGAAAGCATTAAACTCATTTGAAGTAAACTCACCACCTCTGTCAAATCTCAAACTCTTGATTCTCAAATCCATGTCATTTTCAACCATAGCTTTGAATGCCTTAAACTTGTCTAGGGCTTTTCTTTTTCTCTATGAAAGGTAACCTAGGTCATTCTTGAATAATCATCAATAAGAAGCATGAAATACCTGTCACCTTGTAGACTTCTTGTTCTTGTAGGGACACATAAGTCTATACAC
Source organism: Cunninghamia lanceolata (assembly GCA_027924645.1). Taxonomy (NCBI): domain Eukaryota; kingdom Viridiplantae; phylum Streptophyta; class Pinopsida; order Cupressales; family Cupressaceae; genus Cunninghamia; species Cunninghamia lanceolata. The sequence goes on from BSBN01000072.1 coordinate 35,309,390, forward strand.
CAACTCCAACAAGCCAATAGAGAATTGTTCTTTTCTCTTAAAGGTAGTCTTTGTCATCTTCCCAAACTGACATTCTTTGCACATAGCATTGGTAGGCTTCACAATCTTAGGTAGGTCTCTCACTACTTGTACTATGCTTATTCTCACCAAATTGTCAAAGTTAATGTAACACATTTTCCTATGCCATAACCAGATTTCATTTGTCTAAGCTATATTAGTACCCTTCAAATGATAAACATTACCATGAGTCTTCTTACCAACAACAATTAAAGTTCTGGAGCTTTTCCTTATCTCACACTCATTATCCTCAAACATTAGATTATACCCTTTGTCAAACATTTATCCAATGCTTAGAATATTATGCTTTAAGCCTTTGACATAAAGAACATCATTTGTATTATGCTTGCCATCAAAAGTAATTGATCCTTTTCCACAAATCTTACCAGCTCCATCATCACCAAACCTAACTAGTCCTCCATCATATTTTTCAAACTTAACAAACTTACTCTTATCTCTTGTCATATGATTTGAACATCCAAGGTTAATGATCCATTCATATTCCTTTTTAGCATGAAATGCAGACAACTCTCATGGACTTCCTTCACACAACATGCAAGATTAGCAAAAATAGGTTCTTCTCTAAGTGTAATAAACAAGCATTCACTACTATTACCATCATCAAAATCAAGTTCATCATTAGTTACACCATCATCATCTCTAACATAGTAACTCTTTCTTACCATCTTTCCTTTACTTTCATTTTTTTTAATCCTGTCAAGACATCTTGAAGCATAATGGCCAATTTTACCATATTTGAAACATTTGAAAGGTAACTTACCTTTGAACTTTCCTCTACTACCTCTTTTAATTCTACTTGCAAAGTTAGCCTAAAGTTATTCAAAATATTCTTCATCTGATTCCACAGCATATTTATCTGATCTAGTAGTATTTTCTTCCTTGGCCTTAAAAGAAGTCTCAATTTTTGTAGGGCCATCAGCAGTACTGAACTCTCTCATCTCAAAAGCAGTTAGTTTACCAAGCAATTAATCTTTTGAAATTTTTCCCATATCAAACAATTCTTCAATATCAGATACCTTATGACTATAATATTTGGGAAGAGCTCAAAGTATCTTATCTACAACATCCACATCTTCTAACTTTCCACCAAGACCCTTGATGCTACTGACAACTTCATCAATCTTCTATATGTAACTTTTTATGTTCCCATCTTCAACCATTTGCATGGTTTCATACGTGGTCTTCAAGTTCTACAACTTAGCCTTCTTCATAGATTCATCACCTTCATAGATGTTCTTTAATTTGTCCCAAATCTCATGAGTAGTTTCCAGATCCACAACTTTCACCATTTTAGTGTTAGACATGGCATTTAATAAAGCATTTTTAGCTTTGTGATTAGTCTCAAAATCCTTAATCTCTTCATCAGTCTTTCGACCACCTGTAGGTATTGTGTATTTATCTTTAACCATCTTCCAGACATTATAACTAATAGAAATGAGATAACTTTCCAGTCGTACCTTCTAATAGGCATAGTCAGATCCATCAAACTAAGGAATGTCTTTCTTGTGTGCCATCCTAGATCTACCTTAAGCTATTAGGATTTTTTCAAAGGAACCTTGCTCTAATACCAATTGTTGAAGACACAGGACAACTGAGAGGGGGGGATGAATTAGTTGTATCAAAAACCTTAACTTCTTTAAATAAAATCACATTCACATTCCTTTACTTTAACTAAGTTAATATGTTATGAAGATAAAACATGAATAGCAAAATTAAAACATAAACACAGCAACACCATACACACATGAACACCAAATTTTTTACATGGAAAACCCTAGAAAGGGAAAAACCATGGTGAGTGTTAGCTTAGAGTATAATGTAGTAACTATACCGAATAACAAAGATGTTGACAAGAGACATTGATTTGCATTGACAGGTGTTGTCATTGATGGCAACTAAGACCATTCCAATCATCCACATAACACAATTTGTTCATACTGAAAGCCAAAATCAGAATTTGTCTAAGTCCAGGCAATCAAGAATAGAGCACTGATAGGGTCCAGTACATTGGTCCAGATCTTTATGGTGGCAAGTCATGGTTTGCTGCGGATCTGAGGTAGTCTTAAATATTGTCAAGAAAATCTAAATCCATAGTTTTGGCCTTCAGAGAAGAAAGATTCAAAAGTTATTAGCATCTGAGTATCCAGTTGACATTGTGACAGAGTAGACAGAAGAAGAATAGGTTGACCTTGTAGAAGATCTTGATTCCGGATGTATGGAAGTTGTTTGTTGGGTGATTTGTGATGATTAGTAATAGTGACCAACATAATTGATGATCTTCAAGTGTAAGCTTTGGTCTACACCTCAAGTTATGCATGGATCTAGCTGACAAAACAGAGTATTCAACAAAGTTCTAAGTGATTGTTGTAGTTGATTGGTAAATCATTGTAAATCAAGATGCGGATATATATAGCCAATGTTTGTGGATGATTTTGGTGTGTGTGTGTGTTGCGATCATGAAGTAAATGTGAAAGAAGAAAAAATCTAAGGTCTGAATGAAGGCAGAGCAGTAAGAAGAGTAGAGTGAAGATGAAATGTGTAAGATTAGTATTTGCACTTAACCGAAACTGAATTCTTGCATTGGTAGATGCTTCTTATCAGTTCAAAATCTTTGTTACTCTCTTGTAATCTTTTCTGTAGGTAGTGAGCCTCCATTTGAGAAGTGAGCCTGAATGCATGTGCATTCCCATTTGTAAACAATACTTTTAATAGGGTATTAATTTTTGTGGGTTAACCCCCACTATGGTTTTTCCCTTAACCGGGTTTCCACATTAAAAATCTTGGTGTCAAGTGTGTTATTTTGTTGTTGCTCTTTCACTTATTATTGTTGTTTTCATGGTTAAGTTATTAAATTGTTATTAAGTGATAAAAGAAAGAATTAACTGCAGAAAGTTCCAAAGTTTTGAGACAACTGATTCACCCCCCCTCTTAGTTGTCTGTCTTATTTCCAACAATTGGTATCAGAGCCAAGTTCCTTTGAGAAGCCTAATAGCTTAAGGGAAGATCTTGGAAGGAGTTTTAATGGGTTCACTGAAAGATCAACTTCAGTTGGCCTTAGAAGAACTGGTTCAGTCTAAAGTAGAAATCAGTAATTTGAGAATTGAACTTAAAGATGCTGATGATACCATTGAAATGTTAAAAGATAAATTAAAGAAATCTATGGAAAGAAAAAAGGAGCTACTTTTGCAGTTATCCAATTTAACTAAAGAAAATGGCATGAATGAAGCTTTAGAAGAAAAAACAAAAGAATTTGAGAAGCTGTCAAAAGAAGAAGTTGTTCTAAAAATTAAGATGGAATTTGGGACAATGAGGCTAACCAAAGAAATTGAATAAAGGAAGAAGATTGAAGAAGACTTGAATCAAAATCTAAAAGAAAGAACTAATGAATGCCATAGATTAGATAGTATAGTAGGCCATCTAAAGTCTGATCTACAAGTAAGAAGAGATAATGAAAGACATCTTGAAAGATAAATTGTTATTCTCAGATATGACCTAGAAGTTGCAAATGAATATAAGGAGAAGTTCAAGATGAGTTCAGCAAAACTTGAAGCAATACTTGAGGGTCAAAAAGGGGCTAATGAAAAGCATGGTCTTGGATATGAGAAAGGTGAAAGCTACGAACCTAGACAAAGAAACTCTCAACCAAGGAATAAGAGAAATAGACCTAGAAGACCTACGGTAAGACAGTCTAATGCTCAAAGGTATCCATCCTTCAATGGAAATTGTCTCAAGTGCAACAAATTTTGTCATAGAGACACTTAATGCAAAATTAGAATAAATCAAAATATTCCATTCTTCTCCAGACAATGCTTCAATTGCAAGAGGTATGGTCATAAATCCCAAGAGTGTAGAAGTATGATAATGAGTAACTCATCAAATAGAAGAAATGGGAATTCTTTCAATGGAAAATACTTTGCATGCAATAGATTCAGACATATAGCCATTCAATGTAGATCAAGAGGAAATCAATCAAATAAGCAATGAAATGTTGTATGCTTCAATTGTAACCGATTTGGTCACTTTAAAAGATTATGTAGAGGTAGGATTAATTAAAGAAGGGTTCAAGTAAACAAAAAAACTGGATGAGCAGAAACAAGACAAAGGCAAAAGAAAAATTTATGAGAATGAGAATCAGAATGAAATAAGCAAGACATGGGTCAAGAAAACAATTATAAATGATAGTAATAGACCTGCACCAGAATTTGGTGCTAAAAATTCCTCCAAGAATTAAATTAGAAGCTTTGGCTCAGGGGAACCAGCATTGAAAATCAAATTCCCCAAGCCAGTAAGTGAGTGCTTGGATCTGGCACAATATGAAAAAGGTACCTTGGATTGATTCATCAATATGAGAAAGAAGTGGATGAGCTTAGAGTTGAGAATTCTCAAGATTTGGAAGCAGCAAAAACCCTAATCTGTGGAACAAGGTATTTTCTGTTCTCTGTGAAAACTCTTGAATTCTCAATCTCTGCAAATGGATACACCTCTAGTTGTTGATGTAACTAAAAGGCCCCGACCAGTACTTAAGAAGCATCCATACAAATCAGTTGAGGTTGAACCATTAGGTGAATTTTCTGGAGTTCCACATGGCATACTACACATTGAGGATATTAGGGCATACATCATGGATGAATTTGGAAACATGAAACTCTTGGATTTTCTTAACAACTACTTAATGGATTACAACCATAAATTGAAACTAGAATATAAACCTAGAAAGCAAACATTTTTTGCAAGTCATTAGGTTTCTGATATTTGATGAAAATGAATGGGTTTGATATGTCTTGAGACAAATACATGTTGAGTTCATATGGCTATTGAAACCATTTAAGATTACAAAGGATGTGATCAAGATTGTAACTGGGCTAAATTCCTTCGATGGATTACCCATGTTGAAAGCCATGAAAACCTAGACAATGACTGATGCTACCGGTGCTAAGTTTGACAAAAGGACAATGACCATCAATGATATCACAGAACCTGATGTTAAATTTTCCTCCATGGTGATTGGGTACAAGATTTACCACTCCAGTAGGGAAAATTCCGTCTCTAAAACTGCAATATATGTAGCCTATCAAATGTTACAGGAGAATGTTGACTATGATCTTTGTGAGCTACTACAAAATTAGTTGGTTGAGAATCCACAAAATAAAGAAAGATAAGAAAAATACCTTCAAATAAGGTTCCTTGATTATATGTTTGTTCTTCTATTTTATGAATGAAGTGCCTAGAATTCAAAGTGTGCATTAGATAGTAGCATGGCAAATAAGAGATCACCTTCTTAGCCTTGGTGACTCCCAAGCCCAAAAGACTGCCATTTGAGGCTACATAAAAAACTTCTAGAGTTTAATGAAAGCAAGAGAGAGAATCCCTAAATCAATTGTGGAGAAGTATGAAAATGACATATGTTTCATGGTTGACAAAGACCAGTGTTTGATGGAAGCTATAGAACCAAGGATAGTTTGGATAATGCCTATGAGTTATGAGGTGGATGGAAGAGTTTTGGATATGTATACTCAACATCTTCTGAGCACACCTAAAGATACCTTTGTGGAAAGGTTTGGAACTTACAAGGAACTAAGTCTAAAATTACATGTGGAGCTTAGATAGCTGGGAACCAAAAGGAAAGTGCAAAGGCAAGTGGAAAGGTATGCTATGAGCATTGGCCTAACTAAGGAAGCAGTAAAGTAGAATAGAGAAAGAATTGAAAAGGCTAAACAGGAAAAATAAGACAAGAAACAAGAAGATGATCTAGTGGAACCTCCACTTCAAGGACTACTAGAAGCTCTATTGCTACTTCTATTCCCCCTAAACTTGTGAAATCAAATGACAGACCATCCAGTGGAGCAAGTAAGAGAAAGAATGATGCAGAGGAAACGCAACAGAAGCTTACAAATGGGAAGGAGGAGTCATTAACACAACCAACATGTTAAAATCCTGGACATGCAGTATGTAATACCTATCGGCTTATCATCATCATCATATTTCGAAGAGGCATGAAATATCCTCCTGCTAACTACTGTTCACTTCCTTATCGCCTTTCGCCTTTCGCCTGTCAGCAGCATCATCATATTCGGCTATCAGCACCATCATCACATTCGGCAAGTGCAAACATCCTCCTGATGTTCACTGTTCATCTTACCGCCAAACTCTATCTTCATCATCATGATGTTCGTCATCATCTTCATCAGCAGGATATAAATATCCGGTTCCTCCCATATATCCTGATGACAACAACTTCAAGCACCTTTCCTTCGATGCTTACGTCACCCCGATATCTGCCTACTTAAACAACAGCATCAGGATATGACTTATCCGGTCATATTAAAACATCCTGATGATGTTAACCAAACTTTATGCCGATGACTTACACCGATGCCAAAACACTTAGCGACAGCAGGATAAACTTGCATAGGGTGATATTCGCAATATCCTGATGACGATGACGTCACTTGCACCCGATGATGATGTTAATGTACCTGATGATGATGTCAACAGGATATAAGACACTTATATCCTCCGCAACATGATAATGAGTATCCGGTGATCTTTTCAATATCCTAATGATGACCTTTCTGGTCCTTAGCCAAAAAGTGAACTTTCACTCCTGCATGTGATAGCGATATGCGGATGATGGATACACACGAAAGATGATCCTGACGATGATATGCACACTGAGTATATATCCAACCTATATCATCCTGATGCACTTGAAACATGCAATTTTTGCCAACTTCAGAACCTGATCCTGATAGAGATATACTCGTAGATGACGATACGATTCACTCCGTCTGGAAAAGCACATGCAGATCCCTGTATATATCCGTCAGCTGCATGCAAACTCACAGAACCGCACAATTTCACAAAGAAAACATGATGATCGGCCAGATCACCTTCAGATCAAAACTTAACAGTTTATCTTCCTAAATCCTAGCACATGAGGATGCTAGGTTGATTCATAGCATGCTACCAATCAATCTCCCACACAATGAAATGCATAAACAAAAAACTAAAATACAACCTAAACTAACATGCATGACCATTCCACCGATTCACAGAATCAACCGGTGGAAGGGTTGAAAGAATCCATTAACCTGTAATCAGAACAGAAATCAAAACATAAACAGCTGATAAACCAGATAATGCAATTAATGAGATCTTATTTAGATGAAACACAAATGTCCTGTTTCTACAATACTATCGAACAACAATGTTTCACAATGTCTGGACTGATCTCTGGATCTCACTCAATCACCAGTACAACATAACATAACTACTACCCTCTACTACTCTCTCTCTTCTTGATCTCAAACCCTAACTGATCTGAGTTATTTATAGCAATATCCTGCGAGTACTACCAACTCGATTCCCAGCAGCTGGGAGCTTCCAAACGGCTGGGAGAGGATAGCTCATACTACCTGATCACGAGCTCTAACTGCCTCCACACTCTCCTAGGCTGATCTAATACATATGCATTGGTCCAATGGACCTTATTACATTATGAAGTCAAACATGCTAAAAATAGACTAATGTCCTGTCATGCGGACAATGAACCTATATCCTGTCTTGTAGGGGTGCTCCTGCACCATACTCCCCAGAAGAAGAAATCTCAAGTCCACTTGAGATGAGAGTATGAAGATCTGCACCATGTTTCTGGATCTGCTCTTCAGTCATCCATACTGCTTCAGAATTAGGTTTTCCCTTCCAAGAGACTAGATACTCCAAGTACTATTTGTTCCGGGTCTGTTTGACCACTCAGGTGTCCAAAACCTTCTGCAACTGTGGAGGATCATCCACTACAACAAAAACATTGTCAAACCCTTTCCTTGTCCTTGGTAAACCCAAGACAAAATCCATACTTATGCTTTCCCATGGTCTGGAAGGAATGGGTAAGGGCTGATATAAACCTGCATTAGTCGACCTACTTTTAGCTTTCTAACATATCACACATGTCTCTACAAACTTTCTGACATCTGATTGTAACTTAGGCCAAAAGTAATGTCTTTGAACAAGACCAAGAGTCTTATCTAGACCAAAATGACCTGCCATAGCTCCACAATGTTTCTCCTTAATGATGTTTAACCTCATAGAACACCTTGGAATACATAACTATCCACCTTTGAACAACAATCCATCCTGAATCAAAAATTCAGAGAATGCAGCATGATATTTCTCTCCAAAAGAAGTACATACATGATATATCTCCCCAAAATCTTCATCAGTCTCATACATGGTCTTTAGTGAATCAATGCCAACACTTTCTAACTGAATCTGGTTGACTGTTAGAACTCTCCTGCTCAAAGCATCTGCAACTTTATTCTTGACTCCTTTCTTATGCTTCAATGTAAAAGTAAAAGCTTGTAAGGTTTCTACCCATTTCATGTGTCTGTGGTTCAGCTTTTCCTGGCTGTTTATGAAACTCAGAGCCTGGTTATCTGTGAATACTATGAATTCCTTTGGCATCAAGTAATGCCTCCATTTCTTGAGTGACTAGACTAAAGCATACATTTCCAAATCATATGAGGAATACCTCTTTTTAGCATCATTGAGCTTCTCACTGAAAAATGCAATAGGTCTACCTTCTTGGCTGAGTACTGCTCCAATGGCCATGTGACTGGCATCACATTCCACCTGAAAGATTTTGTTAAAGTCTGGAAGTGCAAGGACTGGCTGCTGTGCCACCTTCTTCTTCAATGTTTCAAAAGAATCATCTGCTTGTTGAGTCCAAACAAATCTGCACTTCTGTCCTCCTTTGATGGTATCAAGCATGGGTGCACAAATATGACTAAACCCTCTTATAAACTTCCTGTAGAAGGTTGCTAACCCATGGAAACTTCTGACATCATTCATAGTCTTTGGGGTTGGCCAAGACAATATGGCACTTACCTTCTCCTTATCCATTTGTAACTTTCCTTGTGAAATGACAAAACCCAAATATGTGATCTCCTCTTGCATGAACAAACACTTGTCTAAATTTATCATCAGCTGCTCTTCATGTAACCTCTTAAGAACCAAACCTATGTGTCTGAGATGTTCTTCTTTTGTGTTGCTGAAAATCAGAATGTCATCTAGATATACTATGACAAACTTACCAATGAACTCTTTCAAAACCTCATTCATCAACCTCATAAAAGTACTAGGTGCATTAGATAAACCAAAAGGCATAACCTTCCACTCATATAACCCTTCATTAGTTTTGAATGCTGTTTTCCATTCATCTCCTGGCCTAATCCTGATCTGATGATATCCACTCTTTAAATCTATTTTTGTAAAATACTTAGCACCTCCCAAATAGTCAAGTAAATCCTCTATCCTAGGGATTGGAAACCTATACCTGATTGTGATCTTGTTAATAGCTCTGGAATCTGTGCAAAGCCTCCAAGTACCTTCCTTCTTTGGTGCTAGTACAGCTGGTACTGCACATGGACTTAAACTTTTCCCAATCAGACCTGAATCCAATAATTCTTCAATTTGTCTGGCTACTTCTGCATTCTGTTCTGGAGTTAGCTTATAGGCTGCTTTGTTTGGAAGTGTTGACCCTGGAATTAAGTCTATGCAGTGACTAATATCCCTGACAGGTGGTAGGGATCTTGGCATTCCCTCTGAGATGATACCTTTGTACTTATCCAATAGCTCTTGGATAGCTGGGTCTATGAACCTTTGCTTCTTCTCTTCCTTGACTTCTTGCTGCTGTTCTTTATTCACCCTCATACATGGGATTAGGGCATATGCAACTGCACCTTCTGCTGCTACTTCTTTTAGGAACTGTTTACCTTCCATCAGCATTACCTTCACCTCTTTTCCTTTAGATTTCTCCTCCTTCTCCGTCAATGGTAGTAACTTTATAACCTTACCATCTTTAGTGATTGTATAGGTGTTTCTAATACCATCATGTTGTGCCTTCAAATCATACTGCCATGGTCTACCAAATAAAAGATTGCAAGCATCCATCGTGGTAATGTCAAACAACAACTTATCCTTATATGCTCCAATCTGAAATTCTACCCAAGCCTGCTCTTCTACAATTGTCTGCTGACCTTGGGTAAGCCATGAGACTTTATATGGGGATGGGTGAGGCAATCTCCTAAGCTTAAGCTTTGTCACCATTTCTTCAGACACAAAATTTTCAGTAGAACCAGAATCAATCAAAACTTTACATGCCTTACCTCCTGCTTTGCAAATAGTCCTAAAAAGAGACTTTCTTTGAGGGGATTCTTTGTCAGGTACCTTCATGGTAGTCATTGTTCTTTTCATCATTAGAGACTCTCCACTTTCTGGGTATCCATAATTATTAGGAGCATTCACACTCTGAAAAGAAGTAGAGTCTGTCATACTTTGATTATCAGGTTCTTGGATCAGATTTGTTCTCCTTTCTCCTGTTGAGCTTGTGGCCTTTTCTGGACATCTGCTGGCTATATGGCCTTCTTTGTTACAGTTATAACATTTGATGGATCCTCTGCCCTGGGATCTTCCTCTGAAAGGTCTTCTACCTCTGAAGTTTCCTTGCTGACTATAATTTTCCCCCTGGTTCTGATTATTGTTTCCCTTACTATTGTCATGACTGGATTCTCCTTGATATCCATGTCCATGTCCTCTACCTCTAAAAGGACCTCTTCCACCCCTTTGTTGTCTTCCTCTTCCTCTATTGTGTTGTTCTTGTTTTCTCTTTAACTTCTCTTCCACTTTCAATGCCAACTGAAAGCATTTCTGAACTGTATCTGGATTATGCAGACTTAAATCTTCCTGAATGTTGAACCTCAATCCATTAAGGTATCTGGCTACCTTCTCTTCTTCACTTTCCTTTACCTTTGTTTTCATACAAAGTTTCATGAATTCTTCTATATATGAGCTGACATCTAGCTCCTTCTGCTTCAGGTTTTGCTTCCTCTTGTGTAATTGGATACTGTAATCCAATGGGACATAAGCTTCCTTTACTAATGCCATCATTTTCTTCCATGTAGTGACTCTATGCTTTCCTTCCTGTACTCTATCATCTTGGACGAAATTCCACCATGTCAAGGCAGCTTCTTTCATTTTCGACTGGGCTATTTTCTCCCTCTATTGTTCTGGTATCTCCTCTGTTTCAAAGAAATTGTTCAAGGAGTCTATCCACTCCATCACTGAATCAGGTTCCATCTTTCCTATAAACACTGGCAAATCCAATTTCACATCCATGGTTCTCCTCTCCATGGCCTTGAGGGCGTTCAACAGTGGTCTCTGGTCTGCAGGAACGACCTCCTCGTTCCAACTAGGGATCTCTTCTTCTTCCCTATCTTCTTCTCTACCAGAACCTACTCTTCTCCTCAACTTCTCTAACTCATCCTTTAATTCCTGATTCTGAGCCTTCACGGCCTTGCTCTCTGCAATCTGTTTCTTTACCAGAACTGCCAACTCAACGTTGGTCATCCTTGCCGGAATCGCAGATGTTCCTTCTTCATCTGACATCCTGCTATATCCTGATCTTTTCTAGAAGATCCTTGCTTTGCTCTGATACCACTATGATGCAGAGGAAATGCAACAGAAGCTTACAAATGGGAAGGAGGAGTCATTAACACAACCAGCATGTTAAAATCCTGGACATGCAGTATGTAATACCTATCGGCTTATCATCATCATCATATTTCTTGCTAACACAGACAGCATCATCATATTTCGAAGAGGCATGAAATATCCTCCTGCTAACTACTGTTCACTTCCTTATCGCCTTTCGCCTTTCGCCTGTCAGCAGCATCATCATATTCGGCTATCAGCAGCATCATCACATTCGGCAAGTGCAAACATCCTCCTGATGTTCACTGTTCATCTTACCGCCAAACTCTATCTTCATCATCATGATGTTCGTCATCATCTTCATCAGCAGGATATAAAATATCCGGTTCCTCCCATATATCCTGATGACGACAACTTCAAGCACCTTTCCTTCGATGCTTACGTCACCCCGATATCTACCTACTTAAACAACAGCATCAGGATATGACTTATCCGGTCATATTGAAACATCCTGATGATGTTAACCAAACTTTATGCCGATGACTTACGCCGATGCCAAAACACTTAGCGACAGCAGGATAAACTTGCATAGGGTGATATTCGCAATATCTTGATGATGATGACGTCACTTGCACCCGATGATGATGTCAATGTACCTGATGATGATGTCAACAGGATATAAGACACTTATATCCTCCGCAACATGATAATGAGTATCCGGTGATCTTTTCAATATCCTGATGATGACCTTTCCGGTCCTTAGCCAAAAAAGTGAACTTTCACTCCTGCATGCGATAGCGATATGCGGATGATGGATACACACGAAAGATGATCCTGACGATGATATACACACTGAGTATATATCCAACCTATATCATCCTGATGCACTTGAAACATGCAATTTTTGCCAACTTCAGAACCTGATCCTGATAGTGATATACTGGTAGATGATGATACGATTCACTCCGTCTGGAAAAGCACATGCAGATCCCTGTATATATCCGTCAGCTGCATGCAAACTCACAGAACCGCACAATTTCACAAAGAAAACATGATGATCGGCCGGATCACCTTCAGATCAAAACTTAACAGTTTATCTTCCTAAATCCTAGCACATGAGGATGCTAGGTTGATTCATAGCATGCTACCAATCGATCTCCCACACAATGAAATGCATAAACAGAAAACTAAAATACAACCTAAACTAACATGCATGACCATTCCATCGATTCACAGAATCAACCGGTGGAAGGGTTGAAAGAATCCATTAACCTATAATCAGAACAGAAATCAAAACATAAATAGCTGATAAACCAGATAATGCAATTAATGAGATCTTATTTAGATGAAACACAAATGTCCTGTTTCTACAATACTATCGAACAACAATGTTTCACAATGTCTGGACTGATCTCTGGATCTCACTCAATCACCAGTACAACATAACATAACTACTACCCTCTACTACTCTCTCTCTTCTTGATCTCAAACCCTAACTGATCTGAGTTATTTATAGCAATATCCTGCGAGTACTACCAACTCGATTCCCAGCGGCTGGGAGCTTCCAAACGGCTGGGAGAGGATAGCTCATACTACCTGATCACGAGCTCTAACTACCTCCACACTCTCCTAGGCTGATCTAATACATATGCATTGGTCCAATGGACCTTATTACATTATGAAGTCAAACATGCTAAAAATAGACTAATGTCCTGTCATGCGGACAATGAACCTATATCCTGTCTTGTAGGGGTGCTCCTGCACCAAAGAAAACAAATATGCGCACAAAAGATGGTGAAGAGACAGAGTCAGATGAAGAAGTTAAAGAGATAAGACTCAAGAAGGGCAAGACCTCAAAGGCCCTTGAGAACCAACCCTTCGAAAGAAAAAAGGAAAGTAAAAGGCAAGAGACTTGTAAGGTTTCTATGACTGTTGATCAAATTGTAAAATCAATTACTGTTCATGGCAATCTAAAGCCTATTAGAATGTATTATGATAGCTTTGATGAGGTAAATAAGAAAATCTTGGAAGATGACACCATTCTATATTTGAATAAATTCAATAGAGCTCTACTAGAAATTCTGTAAGAAATTCCCAAAAGCTTAAGGAAAATCCTAGAAATGAGGAAGGAAGCCACCAAGGACAAAGACATAGAACTCATAGAATATGTTCTCTCCACCCTGTGTCCAGTAATGACTAGAAGAGAAGCTGACAAAATCCTCAAAGAAGTCAAGGACAAATTCAGAAGCATGATCTGGATGAATAATTTAATGCTTGGTGAAACTAAAGAAGTTGTAAAGGAAACAAAAGAAATTTTGAGAAAAGCTCTTGACAAAGATAAATATTATATTGTTTCAGAGGAACGGATTGAGGAAGTCAATCCTTCAATTCTAGAACAAGAAGCCTCTAGAAGAAGAGGTTGAAAAAGGAAAGGATGACCAAAGTAATACTCTGGATCCTCTGGAGTTAACCTATGAGGAAACAAATGTTGGATTTGATTCTATTGGGAATTAAGGTGTCTTAACCTTTACAAATTCCTAATGTTGTATTTATTTATCTCATGTTGAGTTGGCATAGTCAGCACCTTGTGTACATATAGTAGGATAAACTTTGGTGACTTTGGCAGCTATAGTTTCCCCCTTGAATAATTAGCGGGGGTTTGGGGCAGTGCCCCCAAGACGGGGTCAAGGGGCGTAGCCCCTTGTGGGGTTCAAGGGAGGTTATTTAATGACAAGTGTTGATGAGTATCTTTGCATGAGAGAAAGGCATCTTTGGATGGTCAAGGGAGGTTATGACATGTTGTAAGAGGAATATGATATTTTTAGTCAGTGTATGACATATTCTCTTACAGCTGTAAGTGCTATCAATTATGATAGATTCTATGACAACTGTAAGGTGTGTAAGAGCATATGTCATAACCTATCTTGGGACTAGGCATCCACTTTGGGATGGGATGTTAGACAAGTTTCCTTAGGCGTGGGTTTTGGGGCATGAGTCCAAGATGGATGCCCATCTCCATAAGGTTCCATATTTGCCTTGTAAACTCTATATAAACAAGTGCTTGGATGGGAGACAGACAACTTTGGTACAAATACTATTATGCTACCGGAATATCTCCAAATTTGACATTTAAAGACTCCTAAAAGAGCATCAACTCTAAAACTGTATTGTAATTTGTTATTGTTTAATGTAATACATTTGAGCTGTGTTTTAGAGTGCGGGGTTTTTCACCCATAAGGGTTTTCCCCACATATATCTTGTCTCTCTCTCTCTTCTGTCTACTTTCTATGTGTATGTGTATTGCTGCAATATCTTTGTTAATGGTATAACATTGCTGTAATAGTTAAGATAAAATTAAATTTGCGCTCTACTTCCCTCATTAGATTAACGTAGGAAGTGTGTTCTACGTACCGTGCTTCCTTTGAGATTCATCAAATTTGAATGTTGGAGAAGTTCAGGAAGAGAACATCATTAAGTAGCAATCTGAGTTTGGTAAAGCCTCTGTTTTGGAAGAGGAACAAGTCAATCAGGAGGATATAGAAATTATAGACAAAATAGTTGATGCAAGAGAAATTCCTCCACCTGATCATTCTAGAAAAGAAGAGGATATTGCTACTACATAGAGCCCTCCAGATTAGGTAGTAAGTGGTGAAGATAGAGAAAAGATTTCACATGCAAGTGATACAATAAATGATAAAGTAGAGGAAGAGAAGAAAGAAAACCAAGAAGACAAAGTAGATGAAGATGGTGCAAATGTTGAAGCAGCTAAAATAGATGCTGAGAAATCTGATGAAAAAAAGGATGATTCAGAAATTGTTGCAAGAGACACTGCAGATGCAATGAAAAGTCTTCCTGAAAAGGAGGTGGTTGAGCTTGATGAGCCTAAACTACTCCAAGGTCTAACCAATCTAGATGCTCTCTCTCTAATTCAATTGATGAAAATAGCATCATTCTCCCAAGTAAAGGCTAGAGAAAAGTTGTTAAAATCCCACATGGAGGACAATGAGCTACTGGGGCTTGCAACTAGGATTTTGGAGAAGTTAATGCCTTCCTATCAGAAGAGTCCATCTGATTCCCCCTTTGGACATCTAAAGAATCTTGTAATTTCTATAAACATCCATTTTGAATCCTTTGAAAAATATACAGAGGCAAAGGTTCAGAAAGAGTTTTTGGATAAGAAATTTAGTGAAGTAAATAATCTAATAGGAAATGATAGGATGATACTCGACATTAGCATAAGGAATATTCAGAATGCTCTAAATGATGGAAGTAATTTGTACAACTTTTGTCTATCATGGCCCAAAGTTAGTGAAGACATTGAGAAGAAGATAAAGGAGCTAGAACGTAAATTGTCAAATCTTTCTCAAAATTTTGACCCTATAACAGTCTCACCCATAAGTTAGGAATGCCAAGTAATTAGCTTGATAGACAAGATAAAGAGGCTTGCCAAAAAAAGAAATAACATTATAAACAGAATGTGTGAGCTTCGAGGATTGATTACCCCTAAGTTAGAGACAATGTATAATGTCCTATCTGAAGCCCAAACTACAGTTCAGACTAGTGATCCATCAGATCTATCAAAGGTAGAAGCATATTCATTTATGCCGAGTATACACATATCAATTTTGGATGGAATGAAGAGTACTTGGGCTATCAAACTTGAACAACTAAAAACTAGCTTTGTAGACATTCTCAAGTTCATGTAAATAGAACTTAATGATTAGTTGTACATATGCGGTCTTATATACAAAATTTTGGACAATTTTGGCTTACAGACCCCACCCTCTTCCATTGATGTCAAAGGGGGAGTGAAGAGTAGTGAAAAATGAGGAATCTAGCTAAGGGGGAGTTTTGGAACTAGTAGAGAAGCACAAGTGTACAGAGTAAGGGGGAGCGACAGTAGACACTTAGTCATTTTTCACCAAGTGTTGCCATCAATTCTAAAGGGGGAGATTGTTTGCAAGAGACACTACTTGCATTGATAGGTGTTGTCATTGGTGGCAACTAAGACAATCCCAGTCATCCACATAACACTCTTTGTTCATACTGGAAGCCAGAATCAGAATTTGTCTATGTCCGGGCAGTCAGGAACAGAGCAGTGACAGGGTATGGTATTTTGGTCTGGCTCTCTCTAGTGGAAAGTCATGGTTTTCTATGGATTTAAGGTAGTCTTAAGCATTATTAATAAAATATAAATCTAGAGTTTTGGCCTCCAGAGAAGAAAGATTCAAAAGTTATTAGCATCTGAGTATCCGATTGACAATGTGATAGAGCAGACAGAAGAAGAACATGCCGACCTTGTAGAAGATCTTTATTCTGGATATATGGAAGTTGTTTGTTGGGTGATTTGTGATGATTAGTAATAGTGACTAACATAATTAATGATCTTCAAGTGCAAGCTTTGGTCCACACCTCAAGTTATGCATGGATCTAGCTAATAGAGCAGAGTATTCAACAAAGTTCTAAGTGACTATTGTAGCTGACTGGTAAATAATTGTAAATCAAGATGCAGATATATATAGCTGATGGTTGTGGATGATTTTGGTGTGTGTACATTGGGATCATGAAGTAATTGCAAAAGAAGAAAAAGTCTAAGGTCCGAATGAAGGTAGAATAGTAAGAAGAGTAGAGTGAAGATGAAATGTGTAAGATCAGTATTTGTACTTAACTGGAACTAAATTCTTGCACTGGTAGATGCTTCTTATTAGTTCAAAATCTCTGTTACTCTCTTGTAATCTTTTTTGTAGGTAGTAAGCCTCCATTTGAGTAGTGAGCCCAGATGCATGTGCATTCCCATTTGTAAACAATACTATTAACAGGGTATTAAATTTTGTGGGTCAACCCCCACCATGGTTTTTCCCTTAACCAGGTTTCCACATTAAAAATCTTGGTGTCAAGTGTGTTATTTTGTTTCTTCTCTTTCACTTATGATTGTTATTTTCATGGTTAAGTTATTAAATTGTTATTAAGTGATAAAAGAAAGAAGTAACTGCAGAAAGTTCCAAAGTTTTGAGACAACTGATTAACTCCCCCCCTCTAAGTTATCTGTCTTATTTCCAACAAAAGAGACTCCCCAGAGGAGGGTTGTCTTAATGGTGGAAGTTGAGACTGTGGAGTGACAGGTGGAGGAATAGTCTAAAGATAAGAAGAAGGTGGACTTTGTGGAGCTGTAGAGAGATAAAGTTTCTGAAGATAAAAATAAGATGGATTCTATTGAGCAGTAGGGTGCTGGGTCAGAGGGCAACAACAAAATAGATATGGTGGTGGCTGAAACGGAACAAATGGGGGTTAAATTTTTGGTGAACAAGGACAACAAAAATGAAAAAATGGAGGCTAAAAATGAGGGTCCCAGCAATTTCCCCGAGTTCAATGTTCAAGTTTAGGACTCCGTCAGCTCAAAAAAGGGGAAAAAGGAATAGGTAAAAAGAAAAAGGTGGAAAGTGTTGGAATTAGATATATTCAATCAAATTTTCCAAAAAAATGGTCACCTTGTATTGTTTTATCCTCATTATTCTCCCTCGGTTGTCAGTTTTGAAACTCCAATCTTGAACTTTCATGAGTTCAATCAGTTCATTGGTTCGAACAGTTCACTAGTTTAATTGGTTCATTGGTTCAATCAGGTCATTGGTTCAATTGGTTCATCGATTCAGTCGATTCATTGGTTCAATTGGTTCATTGGTTCAGTCAGTTCATTGGTTCAATCAGTTCATTGGTTCTATGGGTTCATTGGTTC
This sequence comes from Cunninghamia lanceolata, assembly GCA_027924645.1. Taxonomy (NCBI): domain Eukaryota; kingdom Viridiplantae; phylum Streptophyta; class Pinopsida; order Cupressales; family Cupressaceae; genus Cunninghamia; species Cunninghamia lanceolata. Next base: position 35,327,688 of record BSBN01000072.1, read on the forward strand.
TAAAGGTTCAATAGTTCATCAGGTTCACAAGTGCATAATGCTTGAAGTAAACCGAAACAGAATTTTCACATCACTGACAAATTTATGTAGGGAAAATGCATGTGATCGAAGTAAGTCTTAGAAATCATCCCGATTGTGTGAGTTATACTAATCATGGATAGAGAACCTTTGGTGATAGTCATGAATAAGACTAATAGGCAAATACCTGGTTTTAATTATACCGTTATCTGAGAAACTACAGGCAAAGGAGTATCAGCGTGAGACTGACAATCGGGGAGAAAATCTTAAAAATCACTGATGTATGAATTCACATCGATGACCTTTCATCGAAAAGAAATTGTGCGGTCATACCAATCAAATTGACAACAATGATTATCGGCGAGCACCTTGTATGTAATCCTGATATGCCAAACCATTGTACATACAAGACATGACTTGTTATCACCAGTTCTCACTACCATTTCTACCGGTCACCTATTGCATTTGGTAGAAGATACATTCACAAGATACATTCTCGATATGCTTTTGGGATATACAAAGGTATATGCATATCGCGGAATCAAAAGGATTATAAAATGTGATATAATTGTTGTATATTTCATTCTTTGTATGTCTTTAACACATACATTGCAATATATCTACAAGGCAGAGTTCAAGAAAGATTAAAATTTGATTAAAAGGATACATTCCACTTTATACATGGCACGGATCCAAGAAGTGAATAAATTATCGTCTATGAAAGTTGAGGTCCAAAAAGACATACAATGGATTTTGTATGTATCGGGCATTGTATATGAAGGTGGGTCCCACCGCTTGCACATTGGGCTTGTATATTTTTGATATACAAGCCAATATACAAGCAAAGATGCAAAGTGAAGATGCATTCCCAATATACAAAGTGGAGATAAATGTACAAGCTATATGTCAAAAGGATTTAAATACAAAAAAATCTTTGTATGTTCTGGGTGCTTGTATATACAAACCTGATATACAAAGAAAATATACAAGTTCATACATGACCGGGTATGTAATTGACTCTAGTCTGTTTCATAAACCCAGTGGGGTCCACGTCTTATATGTATGTCCTGAATGTATATAAAATGACGAAAAGGAAGGAAATTTTGAAACAATATAGAAGCCGACTATATATGCATATGTATGTACAGAACATTTCAAAGGCAAAGAAGGTTAAAATAAGGATGTTTTAATCTATTGAAGATGATTAACTAAGTGAAGTGATGCATCAAGTGGTTCTATGATGGGTCACAACCCTAACAAATGCACAGCGTGTATATAAATATGAAATCAAATCATCCAAAAAAGAAGGGGTAGATTAGGAAGAACATCATGATCAGCAGTAGAATATAATACATACAGCTTACAATGTTTTTAGAAAACCATGTTGCAAGTATATTATTGAAGAAGTAAATTAGAGTTCTTTGATCTTGTGGTCTTATTCTGGCATTAATTATTTGTTAAAATTACTCAATTGTGTGGTTGTCTCCAGTTTTGTATTTCCTTGTTATTTAGATTAATATATCAAGTATATTTTTAATCTATCAATACACATTTGCTGTAGTTGTGTGGTTTGATTAATTGGTTTCCATAAGAGGAATTAAAATCCTTCTGATCAATCACAGTAACCTGGAAGTGTTAGTTTGGATTATTAAGAAGAGGCATATAATTAGGATTGTCATTCTGTCTTCGGATTAATATTATCTATTATCTCTTGCATATTTCACTCAATTGGTTCCTTCAAGAAAGGATTAAATTGCCTTCTGGTGAATAACAAGAAATTGGATCATATTGGTTGGATCATTAAGAAGAGTTTGTCAATCATCTCCTTGCACATTTATACAAGTTATAAACCAAAATTGTGCCAAACAATTAGAATTACTATCCACTATAAGCCATTAATCTTAGTCCTTCAATTGACTCTGCTTACCCAACAAGGCACTGGTCTTATTTTCAATTCATCATTTAAATTATTTTATTTACCTTGATATTGCTTATACAATTTCAACCAACCATCCATTATATATTAGATATAGAATTAGGTGGCAAGCTTTCATCTATCCTACACCCTTTGCCACTGTAGGAAGACTCATTTACTTAGTCAAGACATTTACATTCATTCTGCTTTAATTTCCAAGGGTCACCCACCTAGGTGTAGCAGGACCTAAAGTGCAGGAAATCATCAAACCCTAAAGGTTGATTTTGTTAAGTTAGTTCAAAAATGTTGCCAATCTAAGCATAGAGCCTAGCATCCTCTTAGGATTAGCAACCTGCATTTTTGAGACCTAATAGAATTGGTGACTCTACTGGGGAAAAACACATAGAAGAACCTGGTGCTAGACCATGTTATTAGAGTTAGAGAATGAAAAGGCATAACTCTACTGGTGGAAGGAAAAACCCAGAAAATTGATTAGTCCTCTAAATAGAGGTGGCGACTCTACACAAAATTCATATACAGATTGGTAAACTCTGTTGGCAAGAACCCAGAAAGATGAAATTTTCCTCTTCTCACAAGAGGTGGTGACTCTAAAAATAAAGTTGATGAAACATGAAAAAATATAACATACCCTTTGTAGATGCATTCTTTGGACTAAGGAGATATGAAGGAGAATTTGGGCCTGATTTGTTCCACAGGTTGGTGGACATTTATGAATAGATACCTCTTCATTTCAAACCTAGTGAATCCTTATGCATTAAAATGTTCATGCTTTCTTATGAGCCTATGTTAACTTATTGGCCTGAATCATTAAAGCCAGCTACTCTAGACCAAGTGGCTATATTAGTTCCTATCATAGAAAGGAAAAGGCATGAGGATGCTATCAGTATTAAATCCAATGATACTAAATATGAAGAAACTGATATAGCAATACAACCAGCTATGGATGAACTGGTAACATACCAAGTAAATGAATTCAAGCGACAGATGGAAGAGGAATGAGAGAGATTTGATGATCAAGCTATCGTTGATCTTGATAGCATGACTAATCAAGAATTGGAAGTGTATTTAGAATGGAAAAAATAATAGCTTAGGAAGATACAACAGAGGAGATAAGAAATTGAAGATAAACAAATGGCACAATTAACCATGCAGACATCAAAACCACCAGAATATGTCCCTCCACATAAACAAGATGGAAATGTTAATTCACATGGGCCGTATCAGAACACATACGCTCCATATGCTCCAAGAATACCTAATAATCCATATCATAACCCTATCCAGCATAATAAGCCACCACAAGGCCCCCAACTTATAAATACAAGTAACATCCCTCAATACTATCCACCACCAGGACAATACTATGCCCCACAATACCAACAATATGTGTCACAACAAAATATCTATTATCAGCCTCCATATCAGACAAATTTTATCCCAGCCCACCCACCACAATATATGGATCAGCGGTGTTGGGGGGAAGAGGAGCATTGTTTTCAAAAGGGAAGACAAACTCTTGATGAAGAGGGTATACCAGAACATGAACTCCAAGTGTTTCCAAACCCGCTATCTTGAGGATGAAGACTTTTCAGATAACCAGGGTGAATATTTTCAACAAACAAAATAAAATCCTGATCAAGAGGAAGTTCACATAGCAGAAAATAATCTTCAGGCCTGTTCAAAACCATTGTATGATGATATAATACAAGAAGATGATGAGGATGAAAGGCATTCAAATAGTCAGGGAGGTGGATATTCTGATAAAAAGTCTATAAATGAGCATGTTGATGAAATAGGTACATCAATTTTTGAGCATTATAGTAGTGATGAAAAGAATGATGAAAATTTCAGTGAGAGGGTTGATGAAGAAACATGCTCACTTGACAGTGAGCATATTTCAGAATTGTTCACCAAAGAATATCAAAGATATGTACATAAAGATGATACTCAAAAAATGTGTCCAGCACATATATCTTTTGACAGTGAATCCATTCAACATGGTAAGGATGATCAAATATATGAGGCCATATTCCCCAAGTCACATTTTTGCAAAGAAGAGACAGATAGTGGTCATGAGTTCTCTTGTGATACTGATCCAGAGATAAAGATGTCCATTGAATTAGAGGAGGTTGATGATTCCAGTATGCATGATTGGTAGATTATTGACTCTCAAGCATGTGGGGAAGATGGATGTGATAAGGAAGAGGATACAGTGTTTTATGTTGAAGCCAATATTGATGATAGCATGTGTCAGAAGTAGCTTGACCTATTCCATTTTCCAATCCAATTAAAAGACTAGCATTTGATGAATAACAATAGATATGATAAAGTAAGACATCCTACAAGGTCTAACAATCATGACCTCCTTGTGTCATACAACGATGAAGGTGTTCAAACTATGCTTGACTTCTAGATACCGAGTAATACAGAACATACTTGCAACATAAACTATGATGCATTAATGAACTATATGAACAGATTCAGGCAAGTAGATGGGGTATCATTACAACATGATCAGAACAAGGTCTTTGACAAGGGAAAGACATGGATTTTGTTTTTTGATATGGTCTTTTGACCATATCAATTTTGGGGAAAAAAAAAAAATGGACTCTGTTGCCCAATGGAGAAGGCACTGATCTGCTTCCCCAGAGATCTGGGATCTTGCTATGCCCACAAGGGGCATACATCCTCAAATAGAGCCTATGTTGGAACTAGATATATTCAATCAAATTTTCCAAAAAATGGTCACCTTGTATTGTTTTATCCTCATTATTCTCCCTCGGTTGTCAGTTTTGAACCTCCAATCTTGAACTTTCATGAGTTCAATCAGTTCATTGGTTCGAATAGTTCACTAGTTCAATTGGTTCATTGGTTCAATTGGTTCATTAGTTCAATCAGGTCATTGGTTCAATTGGTTCATCGGTTCAGTCAATTCATTGGTTCAATTGGTTCATTGGTTCAATTGGGTCATTGGTTCAATTAGTTCATTAGTTCAATCTGTTCATTGGTTCCATGGGTTCATTGGTTCTAAAGGTTCAATAGTTCATTGGGTTCACAAGTGCATAATGCTGAAGTAAACCAAAACATAATTTTCACATCATTGACAAATTTATGTTGGGCAAATGCATGTGATCGAAGTAAGTCTTAGAAATCGTCCTGACTGTGTGAGTTATATTGATCATGGATAGAGAGCCTTTGGTGACAGTCATAAATAAGACTAATCAACAAAGACCTGATTTTAATTATACCATTATTTGAGAAACTACAGGAAAATGAGTGTCGAAGTGAGACTGACAATCGAGGAGAAAATCTTAAAAATCACTGATGTATGAATTCACATTGATGACCTTTCATCGGAAAGAAATTAAGAAGAGTTTGTCAATCATCTCCTTGCACATTTATACAAGTTATAAACTAAAATTGTGCCAAACAGTTAGAATTACTATCCACTATAAGCCATTAATCTTAGTCCTTCAATTGACTCTGCTTACCCAACAAGGCACTGATCTTATTTTCAATTCATCATATGAATTCTTTTATTTACCTTGATATTGCTTATACAATTTCAACCAACCATTCATTAGATATTAGATATAGAATTAGGTAGCAATATTTCATCTATCCTACACCCTTTGCCACTGTAGGAAGACTCATTTACTTAGTCAAGACATTTACATTCATTCTGCTTTAATTTCCAAGGTTCACCTGCCTAGGTGTAGTAGGACCTAAAGTGTAGGAAATCATCAAACCCTAAAGGTTGATTTCATTAAGTTAGTTCAAAAACATTTCCAATCTAAGCATAGAGCCTGGCATCCTCTTAGGATTAGAAACCTACATTTTTTAGACCTAATAGAAAGAAGAGTAAAGACAAAGAAGTTGAATCCCTTTCGGCTAGACTCAGTGAACTGGAGCAAAAGTAATGTATAGGTCTACCACCACTCTGATAGTTCTTCAAGAGGTGGAGCTTACGAGCCAAGAGATGGACAAAAAATAAAAGAGTACCAGGATGTTTACCAATTCTTGGTGGATGACTGGGATAAGATGTTTGGTTAGCCTTTGGAGGCTTGGGTCTAGTCTGTTGTTAGTCTGCTTTCTGTCTGCTATGTCTCTGGTTTCCAATTTCTTTTTGTCTATGTTTTATCTGCTAAAACTATGATGGTTTTGCTTTAACTGTAATAGTTTTTGGTACGTCTTTTTGGTTGTTTTATACTAGGATTGACACCCTTTTATACCACTTATCTTATCAAAAATAAAGAGGCTCACTACATTAGGGATCACTGACCAAATGAATGCTCACTATAAAAAGGCTCACTTCCAAGGGGTGGCTCACTAAAAAAGGGTGGCTCACTACCAAGATAGGTGGCTCACTACCAAGATAGGTGGCTCACTGCCATGAACTGATATAGTTGCATCTACAACATGCCTAAGTTCAGTTCCATTGAAGCGCAATATATCTCCTCTACTCTGGTTTTACAACACACACTGTATCTTCACATCTTTGCACTCACTCATACCACTCATAGATTCATTACATATATTTACAAATCATCAACCTTGGAACATTTAGCAAGGTTGGCAATACAACACACAACCATTGGAACTACCTCCAAGGTAAACATACATACATAATTCAAATTAAGTCTGAACTTATACAAAATTGTGAATCAAATGAATGAAAAAAAAAACTTCATGGCTTAGCTCAGACCCAATTACATCTTCACATGCTTGAACACACTTCTACAATCCATGAATCACCTCCACAATAGGTGTAAATAAACAAGTTAGCCAGAACTGGTGCAAACATCAAGAATACTTAAATACACACTTCCAATAACTTCATTATAGCTTGAGGATCAAGCACACACCTTCAATACATTCTAGAGACATCCATGAACAACATAGAATCACTTGGGATCCAAAAAATCCAACCACAATACATCTCACTTGAAGACAACAAATATCACTTGAAGACATATCACAGACTGCTTATCAACAAACACTATCAAACTCTGCTAATCAATAACTTGCTTTTCAGAGTACCAAATCACAAATCCTTTGGCATGAAGATAGCTAAGAACTTTATAAACTTAAGTCCAGAACTACAAGACCAAAATCCAAACTATGGAGAAATGTGGAGAAAAATACTTTCTCCTTGTCACTCTATAAACTTTGCCAGGCACAGTCTTCAAACTGGTGAGTAGAACTTTTTCTGCATAGCAATCTGAACCACCAAATCCTAGATTTAGCATCTTCAAACACTTCTCTAAAACATATCGAAATCTCATACTCCGGTCTTGAACATAGAGGAAATGTAGAGTAAAATTATCAGACAATGTTCTTAACATGACAAGTTAATCAATGAAGTAGAAATATTAGAATATATAGTTGGCACCAATGACAACACAAACATGTTGACATCAATGACAACACCAGTTACCACATACTTGCAACAATATTGTTGTGCGGTTCTATTATGTTGTCAAGGACTATGAGGAGCATCTAAATGTAGAAGTTTAGCTTCTCATGTGCTCCAAAGACTTGGTTTCTGAAGTCCAACCTGACAGGGTGAATGATGCAGAGCATCAAGGACTAAGAAGAACAATTCAAAAACTCAAGGAAATGATTCTCAAGGTTCACTGTTCTTGACAGAGATCAAACCTCTCATAAGGAAGAGTTTTAACTCAACAACTATACTTATTCATAACACAAAGATGAGTGGTGTTGGTTTTTTCCCAGACTGGATGCTTATTCCCAGATTTCCCTACAAGGTAGCCATCAGTGATCAACAGGATCTCTGGGCCAGGGGCCAACAGTGTAGGAGATAGACTCTGTATTTTATCTCCTCTTCTTCTTCAGGCTCTGCCAAACCTAGGGGGGTATTCCCTACTCAACATCCATGAGGATATGCATACAAAGGCTGGGATGCTGACAGAAAGCAGATAAGTCCTCCTGTAAGTAGACCAAAACTGAAAGATAAGAGCAAAGGGGCTAGCTTTGGGCCTATTTGCAGTTGTAGACAGAGGACTGAGGATCCTAAAACTAATTCTAATGTCCTAAAGATTGTTTCAGATTTAGATTTTGATTTTAAGTTTGGATGCAAAGCTGGACATGGTTGTAACACAAACACAAAGCAAGATTGGTGCCTATCCAGGGCCTGGAGTCAGTAGACATACACCTGTGAATGATCAGCATGAACAGCTAAAACTGGATTTTAGGGGGATATATGTGATACCTGCCTTACAGATATCTCCCAATACAGAGTGTTAAGTTATCTCTACTTATGGCATCCCTACTGCAGTATACCCTTCCCAATGTTCAACCTGAAAACAGTTTAATCTACCCTTTGAGCAGAAGTTAAAAGATCAGACATTCAACATAGGAATTCTATGTTCTAGAGTCTCAAATATTACCCAAATATCCAGATTCAGAAGAAGAATACATGCAATACTGGAGACATAATTAACAAAACACATGCTAAGATAGCATTTCTCATATAAGATTAATCATGAAATCAGTGGGTTCATGCCCAAACATACAACAAGAGATACATAGACTCACAGGTTTAGCTGTACAGAGCAACTAGATCAGCTTGTTTTGAATTACAGAGCCAAAAATCTTCAACTTTCAACAACTTCAAAAATGGTAACACAGTCTGCTTATAACAGCTAGAAAGTGTACCACAGCAATTAATTACAAGACTGTTACAAAATTCACCAGATACAGATCCCTCAAAGGAATGGCGCTCAAAATTTATTGCTGCAGAGACAGAAGGAACCCTCGAGCCCTGCGCCACCACCTGGGAGTCTTCATTCTCAATCAGGCAGCTTCACCATTTGTATCATCGCCCATACCACTGCACGACAGTCATTGATGGCTCAACCACCCGCACTTCACTTGGAAACCGTCGCTGTAATCAACATGAGGCTTCCCGCCAAAATGCCTCCTTCGCAGGTTCAAAATAATGCAAGGGGAAAAATCCCACATGCATGGTGTGGAGAGCCCTTCACTACCTTATAAGCCTAATCACATACACATCAAGTGTCGAGCGCTTTTGCCGCGCTCGACACACATGCCTTCGTCAAAAACCCATCGCTCAAACCTAAGCCATCGGCTTACCTCAAAAATATCCCACCGACAATAGTAGTCTGGCCGATCGCAAACTCCACATTCCCTTCATCGGCTAGAGATTAACCATCGGCCAACCTAAAAGTCTCCCCACCGATGAAGAATGTCACGCCGATGCCAACAAATAAAACACACCCCCCATCGAGCCATCGGCCCAACTCCTACTGATAGCCCGCCTCCATCGGCGAGATCCCAACTGTCGGGCCAACACTTCTCCGTCCACCCGACAGCCAAAATCTTGGCGATGAACACTTCGTCGGCAAGACCAAACATACAGTCCAGCCGATGCACATAGTCCCAAGGCCCCCATCGGCTAGACCAAAGCCATCGGCCCAAAACAAACAAATCCTGTCGATGAACAAAGTCACACCGATACATACATCCCTCGGTGAGACACACGCCGATGACACTTCATCGGCCAAACATCCATCGTCGGTCAAACAGGAAAATGCTTCGCCGATAGTATACATCACACCGATGGCACCATCGGTAAGAACAATCCCGTCGAGGAACCAAAAAAAAAGACATGCCGATGGTGTATGTCATGCCGACAGCACATCATTACCATCAACTTGATCGCCAAAACGCCTGCGAGGTCACGCCGATGGAAAAGAATAAATAGGGTTTAAGTGAAGAAACCCCCTAAGCATGAAAAATCAACCTCCAAGTCAAAATGAGTGCTAACACTGGCTCCGAATGGGGACGTGCAGGTGAAGAACCTGCAGCGAGAACCAGATCTCCGGGCAGACCAGGCAAAAAACCAAAAAGCATGAACTGTACAAGGCATTTACACTATATACATATTTTTTTTTACAAATGTGCACAGAGACAAGTCATCTATGCAAAATAGAACTTAAGGAATTGGCCATGCACAGGCAATTCCAGAACTTCACCATCTAGGGCCTGGAGGAAATAAGAATCCTCCCCATGAGCACTGCAAATCTGATATGGGCCCATCCATAAGGGTTCAAACTTACCATGTTTACCCTTTTCTTGACCTTTTGCATTCCATATGAGCACCAGATCACTAACCTGAAATTTCCTTTTAGTAGCTCTCCTGTCAAACTGATATTTCACATCTTGTTGTCTCTTGAGATTGATCTGGTGGGCTTTCCTTCTGTTTTCATCCAATGCAACCAACTGGTTCACTCTTTCTGTCATGGAATCTTCAATCTCCTCATCATTTTCTTGGACGAACTTGTAAACTGGTAGGAGATTGTTTATGGGCAATCTGGCTGATGCACCATATACTAGCTCAAAGGGTGACATCCCAATAGCCTTTTTTACTATCACTCTGTCAGCCCATATTGCTAACTTTAATTTTGAGTCCCAAGCTCTCTTGTTCTTGTCCAGTATCCTCTTGATAATTTTCATGATGCTTTTATTGCTTGATTCTTCTTGACCATTCCCTTGTGGGTGATACGGTGATGCATATGATAGATTTATCCCATACCTATTGCAAAAATCAACAAATTCACCTGATCTGAAGCACATAGCATTATCAGTGACTATCTTGAATGGTACTCCAAACCTGATGATAATATTTTCTAGCATGAAATTTATCACCACCTTACTTGTAGCTTTCTTAGTTGGAATGGCCTCAATCCATTTGGTAAAGTAATCAGTTGCCACCAAAATCCAACTGTGTCCCCCACTTGATTTGTCTGTAATTTCCCCTATGAAGTCAATTCCCCATTGCTGAAATGGAGCATCCACAGTTACAGTCCTGAGGGGTAAAGCACCATCGTATTTCAGCTTTCCTGAAAATCTTTGGCAAGGGTCACACTTCCTCACTAACCTTTGTGCATCTGAAAAGAGAGTAGGCCACTAATATCCTGCTCTGAGAATTTTATGAGCTGTTGTTTGAGCAGTATAATGTCCACCACACAATCCTTTATGCATATCAATCAAAACATTGTTAGCCATATCCTCATCCACACATCTCAGCAGCACACCATCAGGGTTTTTCCAGTATAGCTCACCTTGAACAATAACATACCTGATTGCATGTAACTTTAAAGTCCTCTTTTGACTGTCACTGAAATGGGAAGGACAATTCAGATTTTGCAAGTAGTAGATAATATCCTTGTACCATTCAGATCCTGATACATTTACACTCTCATTTTGGACTGCATTAACTTGGCATGCTTCCAAGTTTGACTGTGCCATCATCTTGGCTAATCCTTGTCCTCTTATCAACTTGGTAACTTGTATGTGTATGTTAAACTCTTGCAGTTTGTTTATCCATCTGCACCTTCTTCCAGTCACCTCCTGCTGAGTGAATATGTCTTTGACTGCTGCATGGGGTACATATGCAATTATATGTGATCCTACCAAGTATGGTCTGAAACTTTTGATGGTTCTGACTAGTGCATATGCCTGTTTTTCCATAATATCATACTTCAACTCAGAGGCCTGCAAGGACATATTGAAGAAAGCGATAGGCTGTTCAAAACCATCTTCATTTTTCTGTAGCAAACATGCAGCAATAGTATGAAAGGAAGCAAATGAAAATACTTGGAATGGCCTAGAAGAATCAGGAGATTTAAGAACAGGGGCCATCTTGATTGCCTCTTTGATACTCTGAAATGATTCTATTGCTTCACTTTCCCAGTGGACAGTTGCATCCTTCATCATCTTGGAAATGTTCCTTGTGGTTTCTGCAAAGTTGGGAACAAATCTCCTAACAAAATTTATCTGTCCAAAGAAGGACTGAACTCCTTTTACAGTTTTTGGCATTTGAATTCTGTCAATAGCAGCCACTCTCTCTGGATCTATCCTGACTCCATCCTTGGAAACAATATGTCCCAGGAGCTTTCCTTCAACTACCCCAAAGGCACACTTCTTTGGATTTAAAGAAATTCCATACTCTAGTGCTCTTATGAAAATCTGCTCCAGATGCAAACAATGCTGCTCTTCTTTCTTTGAGTAAGCAGTCAAGTCATCCTGATATATAGCCAGGATTGAATCAATCAACCCTGCAAAAGAAACATCCATTGCTCTTTGAAATGTAGCACCTACATTGGTTAGTCCGAAGGGCATTCTAACATACACATAAGTTCCCCATGGAGTGGTGAAGGCAGTCTTATACTGTTCTGATTCCTTCACCTTCACCTGATTATAACCTGAAAATCCATCCATCATGGATAAGAGTTCACAACCAGTCACTCTCTGCAACATAACTTCCATATTAGGCAGTGGATAGTTATCCTTTAAAGAGGATACATTCAAGTTCCTGAAGTCAACACAAAGCCTAATATCACCATTCTTTTTTTTGACTGGGACAAGGTTAGACACCCAAGTTGAATGCCTGATTGGCACAATTATTCCAGCTTCCCTCAGCCTTTTGAGTTCTTCTTGCATCTTTGGAGCTAAGGTAGGATTAATAGGTCTTTGCCTTTGTCTAAATGGCTTAGCTCCAGGCTTCAATGGGATCTCATGCTGGAATAAATCTTCCCTATAGGCTTTTAGGTCCTCATATGACCAAGCAAAAACATGTTTATACTTTTTCAGTAATGCAATCAGCATACTCCTAATGTGTGGTTTGAGCTGTTTACCAATGTATACCTTCTGAGGGGCCTGAGATGTCCCCAAATTTACCTCTTCTAAATCTTCCTTATTTGTGGGAGATGTCCTTGTGACCGATTTATCTCTACTGTCAAAAACTCTTTCCAAAGCTACCAACCCTCTGGGGATTTTATTAGTCTTCAATTGAATTATCTCTTTTCCCACAAGAGTTTCTTTTCCATCTATAGTCTCTACAAAAGCTTGGAAATCAATTTCTTGATTCTCATATTCATCTATGCAATGCAAAAATTTTAACAAGTCCCTATCATCATTAAACACTTGCCAACTGCATATATTTTCTGGTACTGCAGGCCTAATTTTAACTTCTACATTTGTAACATCTGACAGAGTGATGTCATCTGGCCTTATTGCAACATTGGCTAAGAAATCAGCCATAACATTCTTTGACCTCTCTACCCAGTCTATTGAAAATGCATCAAATAATTCAATGGTATCCCAAACAGCATGCTTGTATTGTTTCAACCTTTTATTTTTTGAAGCATACTTATCTCTAATCTGGGATACAATCAGCTCAGAATCCCCAAATACTCTTAGCATTTTGATTCCATGTTTGAGAGCAATATTTAGGCCTAAGAGTAAAGCCTCATATTCTGCAATGTTGTTTGTGCAAATAAACCTCAGCAAGAAAGAGAATTTGAGGAGCTTACCAGTTGGAGACAGGAAAACAACTCCAGCTCCAGAGCCTTCTTTTGCACAAGCTCCATCAAAAAACATGGTCCACAAACCTTGCTGATCCAATTCTTCAATGCAGACATTTTTCTTTTTATCTTCTCTATCATCTGAGACAACCTTGAAGTTATCACAGTCAGTGTTTACAAAGCATATCTGTTCCTCTGCTTCTTGGTCTTCCACCGTCTCTGATGATCTCTGTTCTCTGATTAGCTTAACATCCCTGCCATTCATTGGAATCATGGCATATGACAGGTCTAGCTGCATACTTCCACCAATTAGTGCTGCCCATCTTCTTGACAACAACATACCATACTGTGGCTTGATGTCAACCACTGTTATATTCATTTTATATCTCTTTTCAGGAAATGCTACCAGTTTGAAATCTACATCGTTCATGATTCCAATAACCGGTACCTCTCTGGCATCCATAGCATAACATTTTCCACATGCCTTGTCAATTTTCAATCTAGCTTGTTGCATGATAGCCAAAGGCATGACATTTGTAGATGCTCCAGAGTCAAGCATACAATTTCTGATTATTTTTCCATTTATAACCAGGGATACATAAAATGGTTCCACTTGTGAAGGACACTTTGTCATAGTCACTCCTAAATAGACTTCAGGAGCCTCATCTTCTTCATTACACGACATGTTTCTCACCCTGGATCTGAACATTTTGTTTAGCTTGAAAAGGCACCCCTGAAATTAGGGATACTGTCCTATTCTTGATTTCTTCCACTTTCATGAGTTCCATAAGTGGAACAGAGACTTTTACCTGGGAGAGGACTTGAGCTATATCAAATGGAGCATAATTTTGTGTAACAGCTGTAGCTTGCTCCACAATCTTGTTTTTATCCTGAACTGATTTAGCTCTTACTTCAATAGTTCCCTGATCATCATTCTTGTCTTGGGAACCTTTACCTTGATCTTCAGCCTGAGGGATTCTATTTTCTGGTCCTTGGGATTCATGACCTGTTCTATGTCTAAAATTCTATTTATTATTAACCCACTGCCTCTTCTGTGATTCAATTCCCTTATGATCATGCAGCGGCTGTCCTATAGTAACATCTTTTGGCTGATGTGGGCTGCTTACCTGATTTTTACCCCTGAGATTGTAGTTGCTCTTGACTTGAGCAACTGCTGCAGCTGTGAAGGCCCTAATTTCCTCATCAGAAGGTCGTTGTAAGTTACTCAGAAAACTGTATGAGTTCTGAGCATAGGCATAGTTAACTTCATCATCTTCATCATATGGGAACTGTTGGCAGCCCTGACTTCCATCATTTGTACTCTCATTAGCATCATAAAGAGTGTATCCATTGCTTATGGACATCATATTTACATCATCATCTTGCACATAATGTGGCTCATTGCATTCATTACAAGATGTAATATTATCACACAAGGACTGAGCAATCATACACTGTGACTGTGAATGTGGCATCTGACAAATTATACACCATGGAGCATCATCAACAATATTTACAGCTTTCTTTAGAGGATCAGGAGTTTCTTTGACATGTTGAGCTCTTTGATTTGTGTTGTTACGTGGGAATATAGGTTTACCATCATGCCAATTGGTATTATAAGGCATATCATGCAATGATGGCCTCTTTTCCTGCCTTTGATAGACTTGCTTATCAGGACCTATCCCTTTTTCACTTCTAGCTAATCTATAGCTTAGGTCCTTAACAACATTTGCCAATTTGTCTATCTTATCTTCAGGGGCAGATGTATTACCTTGAGTGTTCTGAGGCTTGTTTGGATTCTACAGAATTTCTATATCATCCCTTCTATTTGTCTTGCTCGATGCTTTCCTGTTGTTTTCAATATTCACTGCAATTCTGAAAGCATCCCTGAGAGTAGCAGGACCTTTATCTCTTAACCCATATGCAGTTTTTGCATCAAAGGCATTGATATACAATATTATGCACATTGGTTCATTTGGCCTCATGTGATGTGGCAATTTGTTTAACACTTTAGTAAATCTTGCATTAAAATCTGCAACCTGCTCATTTGACCCTTTAGTGATACTAGTGAACTCATTTACAAAAAAGCTAGGGTCAGTTTTGTCACCATATTGCTCCTTGAACATCCTTTTAAAATCATCCCATGATGAAATACTCCGATCAGGCAGATTCTTGTACCATTCTCTTGCCTCATCTATTAAGGATTGCATAAATGACTTCATGAAAACATCCTCATGTTCAACCTCAAAGTTATCCATGACATTTTGAAAGGCTTTTAGATGATCTTCTCCTGACACAGTGTTGTTTCCTGAAAATTTAGGCACTTGCAGCCTCAGATGCTTATCAATGGGGTTAGGATACCCAGGAATACCATCAAATACCAGCTGTCTGAATCTATCTAGCTGCATTGGCTATCTGTTTAACTGATTAACATTAATATCTCTGTTTGCATTCTGGTTTCTTACATTGTTCAGTGGTATCCTAGCATCATTCACATTTTGTCTCTCATCATTATGCTGATGTTGCACTTCATTTCTCTGTTGATGTCTCTGCACATTTGCATTCTCATGTTGATAACTGAGAGGGGGGGTGAATCAGTTATCCTAATTATTTCTCTTTCTGAACTTTCTTATTAATTAATGCAGCATTGAATCAAACACAAAAATATTACCATGAAATAAGAAACACATGACACAGTATTTTTGACGTGGAAACCCTGTTAAGGGAGAAAACCACGGGGTGATTAACCCAAAAATTATTCTCTGTTAGAAGAATAGGAAATTACAAAATGGCACTTGCCAATTAGGGCTCACTGCCCGAGCACACTGCTCACAAAGAGGCCCACTGCCTACAAGGAGACTTACTGTCTACAAAGTGATAAGAATCACAGTCTTGAACTGATTGGAAGCATCTTCATATGCTGGAGTTCAGTTCTGGTTAGGCTCAGTATACTGATCTGCTGCACTTCATCTTTCCTCTGTTCTTTATTCTGCTATCCTTTCACATACCGGATCTTTCTTACTACTTCTGCTTGTTCTGCACTTATTCGCATACACCATCACACAACTACATATCTCACAACAAAATCCATCCTCTATATATATCCGCACTAGTGATTTCATTATCTTATTAGTCGGCAACCGGAACAGTCTAGTTTCTTACAAACTCTGTTCTGTCGGCTGAATCCTTGCTCACCAAGCAATGCAGATCAAGCATATACTTGTAGATATCATTAATCATGTCGGCCAAACATGATTCATGCCTTCACAACCTTTATCATCAACAGTAACACATCCGGAAAGTAGTCTGATACTCTGTCAGTCAGTTCTTCCTCTGTTTTCACTGTCTCTCAGGAATCCGGTACTCAACTATTCATATCTTTTTCCTTGTCCATCATCGGAGGCTAAATCCTTGGAATATACCACTCAAGGTAGTCCTCTTGACTTCCCCAAATCCGCACTGCACCAAGACACTTCCTCTGAGAGATCCAGATCAATCTGTCGGACCTTGCCACATGCTCTGTTCTTGTTCACCGGACCACAACAATCTTTATTCTGACTTCCGGTAGAGACACATCATGACTTGCGGATATGTGGGATGATCTTTGTTGCCATCAATGACAACAACCATGAATCCATATAGTGTCTCTTGCCAACAATCTCCCCCTTTGGCATTGATGGCAACACTTAGTGAAAAATGACTAAGTGTTTACACTATGCTCCCCCTTTGCTGATGCTCTGTCTTTATATACAATTTCCGGAACTCCCCCTTAGTTGGATTCCTCATTTTTCACTGCTCCTCACTCCCCCTTTGACATCAATGGCAAAGGGTAGGGTCCGCACACCAAAATTTTCAAAAATTTTCTATGCATAGCCGCATATTTACATACTCACATATACTGAAGAATGTCTGCAAAGGATGTCTGCAATTGGATCATTTCTGTAGCCCAACTTTGCTTCATTCTATCCAAAATTGAAATGTGACCACTCAACAAAAATGCAAAAGCTTCTGCCCGCTTGAGATCTGTCGGATCATTTGTTTGGGCGGTGGTCTGAGCATCACTGATGGCCTCATGCATAGTTTCCAACTTAGGGATTATAATCCTTCTAAGTTCTCCCATCCGGTTAGTGATATTCTTCCTTTCCTTCTCAAGATTCTTTATTTCATTCAAGACTGCAATAGTCTGACATTCTTGATTTATTATGGAGGAAGAGAGAGGATCAAAACTTTGAGATAAGCTTTGTAGCTTGTCCTGTTCCTCTTTTATTTTCTTATCAATTGCTGCTGTTGCCTTGGACCAGGATATACAAAATTTGTAGATGTCACCGCCATCCTTAAGAGCATTCTCTAAGCTCTTTATTCCAATACTCACAATCTTCCTATCTTTAGAGATTAATTCTAATACTTCTGAAAATCTTTTATCCAAAAATTCCTTCCAGACCTTTTCTTCAGCAGATTTTTCTAGAGATTCAAAATGTGTACTAACACTGCTGACTAAGGTTTTGAGATTACCGGAAGAGGAGGCTGTGGGATCCTTTTGAAAGGATGGCATGATCTTTTCTAGCACTCCAGATGCTACCTCCATAAGCTCACAGTCTTCCATGTGAGATTTCAGCAGCTTCTCTTTGACTTTCTCATTTGCAAATGAGGCTATTTTCATTGTTTGCACCGGTGACAAAGAGTCAAAATCTAATGGTCCTTTTAGCAGGTCCGGTTCATCAATTTCTACAGTGGCTTTGCTCAAAAATTGTTGAACAGTTTGTGCAGTGTCTCTTGCCGGAGACAGATGTTTCTTTTCTTCTGCAGTCTTGGAACTGTCAACCTCTTTATCTTTCACCCCTGCTTCCTTCTCCTGTAATTTCTCTTCTTCTTTGGATCCGGAGACTGTAGGGGAAACCGGAGGAGAGATGTTTGTCTGTTCAGGGCCCACTTCTTCCGGAACAGATGATTCCAAATCCGCAGCTGTTTCTGCACCTAAGTCCTCTACAACAGGAAGATTGAACCTTTTGAAGGCCTTCCGGAGGATCTCTTCTGTCTCTTGGGCCACTCTGTCAGTCTCACCAAGCATGAGTTGATTCATCCTGGCTTTACTTCTGAACTCATCTTTACAGTCTTTGAAGATAATGTTCATTGTCTTGGGATCAATTTGAGGATATAGCTGAATAGCTATCTGCTCCCGGATCTCAAGATCTTTTGCATGAGCATTATTCTTTCTTATTTCTAATTCCTTTTCTAGGCTTTTAGGAATAAGAGATATGATCTCAATGAAAGCCTTATTGTATATGTTCATATATTTGACTGTGGCTTCCTGCAGAATCTTTTGGTCAGCCTCATTGTAGTCATCATAAAATTCAGTCATTGGTTGAAGGTTTCCATCTACCGTGACTGACTTGATTACACTCTCTAGAGACAGAGTGGGCTTTTCAACAGATACCTCTGCCATTTCATCCTTGTCTTGGCCTGTGGAGGGTTTACCAGATCCTTTCTTCTTCTGCTTCTTTATTTCTTTTACTCCCTCATCTGACTCTGTTTCCTCTTCATCCTTTTGGCTTTCATAAGCCCTTGTGGCTTTTGTCTTGGATCTTTTACCGGATGCCTGGACTTCTGGTTTTGAACTTTTGGTTGTGGGAGGTGCAGATCTTTTTGATGATCTGGTCCGGGTGGGAGTTTCAACCGGAACACTTTCTTTACTTTTCTCTTCTTCCTCAGCCTTTCTCCTCTTTCCCCGGCTGGCATCAAGTGCCTCTTTTGAGATGCCTAGGCCTTGAGCAATATGCTCAACTTCTTTTCTTACCTTTCTCTTTATCTCCGGTTCCCTGAGTTCTACATGTATCTTTACACTCAGTTCCTCAAAGGTTCCAAACCTTTCTGCCTTAGGATCTTTGGGCTGGCTTAGCATGTGTTGAACATGCAGCTCTACTATCTGTTCATCCACTTCATACCCCATGGGCATGATCCAGACAGTCCTTGGCTCCACTGCCTCCATCAGACACTGATCTGTTTCTACCATGAAGCATACTGTGTCTTTGTACTTTTCAACAAGGGATTGGGGTATTCTTTCTCTTGCATGCATCATGCTTTGGAAGTTCTTGAAGTATCCCCATAGAGCTGTATTTATTGCTTTTGCATCACCAAGTCCATGCAAATAGTCTCTGATCTGGATGGCAACCGGTCTGTCATTCTGCCATATCCATCCACTGGATCTGGGAAGCTCATTCATGTAGTAAAAGAATAGACAAAGGATCAGATTGCCATACTTGAAGGAGTTTTTCTTGTCCTTCTTGATCTTCTGCAGATTTTCAAAGAGTTGGTTCACAAGAAGCTCACACAAGTCAAAGTCTGGATTCTCCTTTAACATTTGATAAGCTGTGTAGATTGCAGTTCCCGGTACTGAATTTTCCCTACTGGAGTGATAGATTTTGTAACCAATTATCATAGCTGTAAATTTGACATCCGGTTCAGTGATGTCATCAACTGTCATAGCTCTCTTGTCAAACTTGGATCCGGTTGCATCACTGACTGTCTGATTTTTGACAGACTTGAGAACAGGTAATCCACCGGATGAGTGCAGACCGGTTACAGCCCTAATTGCGTCTTTGGTGATCTTGAAGGGCTGGTTCAACCATAGGAAGTTGTCATGTACTCTACTTAGTACATACCGGACCCATTCATCTTCTTCAAAACAGGGGAAATGAATGCACTGTGCAAAGTGTTTGTCCCGGATGGCTTTATACTGAGGTTTGATCTCAAAGGAGTCATCTATCAATTGTTTGTGATAGATATCCATCAATTTTGATTCTCCAAAGTCTTCAAGATTCGCATGGATGTAAACCCTAATATCTTCCGTATGCAATACACCATGAGGAACACTAGAGAAGGCTCCTAGTGGATCTACCTCCAATGATTTGTAAGGATGTTTCTTGAATGTGGGGCGAGGTCTATCAGAGATCTTAACTATATTTGGAGTAGCCATTCTTCAAATATTTGTAGTGAGATAATGAAAAACGGAGAATACCTTATGCACCTTCGGTTTGCACGGAGTGGTTGGATTCTTTATGCAATGACTTCGGCAGGAGATCCTTGGTGTGCTTGATGAATCTTGTTGCAGAGCTCCACTTTTCGCTTCTTCTTGAGTGCAGAATGAGCAAATGACTTTTGAGAAATCCCTTATATTGCTTCGCAAACCCTAATATCTGTCTGCAATAAATGCTTCACCTACATTATTCCGGTTTGCCTTGTCCGGATAGCTTGGAGTATCCCAGATTAGTCCTGATCTGTGAATATCATCCGGATCTTTCAATCATGAATAAATTGAGGTAACATATTAAAAGAACATCCCAAACACTCTGTCCAATCCGCAGAATAAGATAGTGCACTTCCGGATCTCTCCGGACCTTTTTGTAATCCTTTGTCATACCGGAGCATCTCCCTGAACAGGTCTTACTTGATCGATCATAGCTTTTTCATAACTCCATGCGGACCTCTGAAATCTTATCTGGATCATCTCAAGACTTATATATTTAAACCCTTTACTCCGCATCTTGTGCCACATCCGGCACCACTTGATTGGCTGGGGGAACAGGATTTTCTTTGAGTCTCCCCCTGAGCCAGAGCTCACTTTTTAATTTCTGGAAGAAATATCAGCACCAGAGTCTGGTGCGGATCCAACCTCTACATTCTCTGAACTTTTCTTCACCCAAGTCTTGCTCATCTGATTCCTAACTTCATCCGCATTCATCTTTTGTTTACCCTTGTCTTGATTCTGATTATACACCGGACCTCTTTTGTCCTGATTCTTGCTTCTGCAGACTTTAGCATTATGACCGGACCTATTGCAGATTTGGCAAATAACATTTCTTTGCATATTTGACTGATATCCTCTTAATCTGCATTGATTAGCCATATGACCTACTCTATTGCATGTAAAGCATCTACCTTTGAATGATTTGTTTACTTGCATAATTCTGCATTCATGGGATTTGTGTCCATACCTTTTGCAGTTGAAGCACTGTCCGGAGAAGGATGAATTAATCTGATTCATTCTCTTTCTACACTGATTAGCTTTGTGACCAAAGTGGTTGCAGCTGTGGCAGTATCCATTGAAAGATGGATATCTTTGAGCATTTGGCTGTCTTACCGGGGGTCTTCTAGGCCTGCTCCTTGGATTTTCTGATCCAAGATTCTTTTGACCAGATCCGGAGCTTTCTCCTTTCTCATATCCCAAACCATACTTGTCATCTGTCCCTTTTTGACTTCCAAGAAGAACTTCAAGTTGAGCAGAACTTATCTTGAATTTCTCTTTATATTCATTTGCTGTTTGAAGGTCTCTTTTGAGAGAGGCAATTTGATCCTCAAGTTTTTCTTCATTATCTTTGGCATCTTCAAGATCAGATTCAAGATGTCTGATAATCCTGTCCATCTGGTGGCATTCTTCTGATTTTTCTTTAAGAGATTGTTTTAGATTGTCTTCAGCCTTTCTTTTTTCTTCAATCTCTTGAGTAAACTTTATAGTTCCTGATTCCATTTCATGTCTTAACATAATGACTTCTTTTGATAACTTTTCACATAGCTTGGTTTGCTCAGTCAATTCTTCATTTGTATTGCTTTCTTCACTTTGTCTTGCCAACTGTTGGAGCAGCTCCTTTCTCTTTTTCATAGAGAGACTTAATTTGTCTTTTAACTCTCTCATGAATTCATCAGCCTGTTTGAGTCTTTCTTTTAATTCATTGACTTCAGAATTTGACTGTTCAAGATCCTCAAGGGTAGTCTTGAGTTGCTCCCTTAAACCATATGCATCCATTTGAATTCCCAGATCTTCCTCAAGCTGTTAGGCTCTATTAGGAGGAACTTAGCTCTGATACCAATTGTTGATAACTGAGAGGGGGGGGTGAATCAGTTATCCTAATTATTTCTCTTTCTGAACTTTCTTATTAATTAATGCAGCATTGAATCAAACACAAAAACATTACCATGAAATAAGAAACACATGACACAGTATTTTTGACATGGAAACCCTGTTAAGGGAGAAAACCACGGGGTGATTAACCCAAAAATTATTCTCTGTTAGAAGAATAGGAAATTACAAAATGGCACTTGCCAATTAGGGCTCACTGCCCGAGCACATTGCTCACAAAGAGGCCCACTGCCTACAAGGAGACTTACTGTCTACAAAGTGATAAGAATCACAGTCTTGAACTGATTGGAAGCATCTTCATATGCTAGAGTTCAGTTCCAGTTAGGCTCAGTATACTGATCTGCTGCACTTCATCTTTCCTCTGTTCTTTATTCTGCTATCCTTTCACATACCGGATCTTTCTTACTACTTCTGCTTGTTCTGCACTTATTCGCATACACCATCACACAACTACATATCTCACAACAAAATCCATCCTCTATATATATCCGCACTAGTGATTTCATTATCTTTCTAGTCGGCACCCAAAACAGTCTAGTTTCTTACAAACTCTGTTCTGTCGGCTGAATCCTTGCTCACCAAGCAATGCGGATCAAGCATATACTTGTAGATATCATTAATCATGTCGGCCAAACATGATTCATGCCTTCACAACCTTTATCATCAACAGTAACACATCCGGAAAGTAGTCTGATACTCTGTCAGTCAGTTCTTCCTCTGTTTTCACTGTCTCTCAGGAATCCGGTACTCAACTATTCATATCTTTTTCCTTGTCCATCACCGGAGGCTAAATACTTGGAATATACCACTCAAGGTAGTCCTCTTGACTTCCCCAAATCTGCACTGCACCAAGACACTTCCTCTGAGAGATCCGGATCAATCTGTCAGACCTTGCCACATGCTCTGTTCTTGTTCACCGGACCACAACAATCTTTATTCTGACTTCCGGTAGAGACACATCATGACTTGCGGATATGTGGGATGACCTTTGTTGCCATCAATGACAACAACCATGAATCCATATAGTGTCTCTTGCCAACATCTCAAGGGTAGGAATTGAATTATTCTGGGCAGTCCTCAAAGCTTGCACTTTCTGCCTCATGTCATCTCTGATTTTCATGGCTTGCAGATACTCTAATTCTGCTCTTAGATTTCTGATTTCTTCAGCTAACTATTCTTCCTTAGGCATGGAGGTAGATGGTCTCATACCATTCTGGTCATCATCTTCATCATCCCTCAGAGACTCTGCCTCTTCAAATATGTCACTAGGGTCTAGAAATGGGCGTTCTTAGAACACTTCTGACCTCATTCTCATGTTACCACCCTGTTGCCTCTCATATGCACCCTGAATATCAGCTTCTGCATTTGAAAAGTAGGGCTCATGCTGCCCTGATGGCCTAGGGTTATCTTGTATATCATCATTTTTTCTGGGGGAACCCTCATGACTAACTGAGACAGCTCCCTTTCTTCTGTACATCATTCTTCTTGTTACTGGTAACTCTTCAAATAAAGGATTTTGTTGGGATCTTCTCCCCTGCATATAAATTTTATTTTGACCGGTTGGGAGATTACTTCGGAGTTGCCACCTATTACTAGGAACTGTTTTCTTTTATAAATCAGGGTTCTTTCAAAAATAACAATTTTCAAATCACCATCCCCAGCAGAGTCGCCAATTTCTGTTGGTTTTTTCCCAGACTGGATGCTTATTCCCAGATTTCCCTACAAGGTAGCCATCAGTGATCAACAGGATCTCTGGGCCAGGGGCCAACAGTGTAGGAGATAGACTCTGTATTTTATCTCCTCTTCTTCTTCAGGCTCTGCCAAACCTAGGGGGTATTCCCTACTCAACATCCATGAGGATATGCATACAAAGGCTGGGATGCTGACAGAAAGCAGATAAGTCCTCCTGTAAGTAGACCAAAACTGAAAGATAAGAGCAAAGGGGCTAGCTTTGGGCCTATTTGCAGTTGTAGACAGAGGACTGAGGATCCTAAAACTAATTTTAATGTCCTAAAGATTGTTTCAGATTTAGATTTTGATTTTAAGTTTGGATGTGTTGACATTTTCCCAGACTGGATGCTTATTCCCAGATTTCCCTACAAGGTAGCCATCAGTGATCAACAGGATCTCTGGGCCAGGGGCCAACAGTGTAGGAGATAGACTCTATATTTTATCTCCTCTTCTTCTTCAGGCTCTGCAAGACCTAGGGGGGTATTCCCTACTCAACATCCATGAGGATATGCATACAAGGCTGGGATGCTGATAGAAAGCAGATAAGTCCTCCTGTAAGTAGACCAAAACTGAAAGATAAGAGCAAAGGGGCTAGCTTTGGGCCTATTTGCAGTTGTAGACAGAGGACTAAGGATCCTAAAACTAATTCTAATGTCCTAAAGATTGTTTTAGATTTAGATTTTGACTTTAAGTTTGGATGCAAAGCTGGACATGGTTGTAACACAAACACAAAGCAAGATTGGTGCCTATCCAGGGCCTGGAGTCAACAGACATACACCTGTGAATGATCAGCATGAACAACTAAAACTGGATTTCAGGGGGATATATGTGATATCTGCCTTACAGACATCTCCCAGTAAAGAGTGTTAAGTTATCTCTACTTATGGCATCCCTACTGCAGTATACCCTTCCCAATGTTCAACCTGAAAACAGTTTAATCTACCCCTTGAGCAGAAGTTAAAAGATCAGACATTCAACATAGGAATTCTATGCTCTAGAATCTAAACATTACCCAAATATCCAGATTCAGAAGAAGAATACATGCAATACTGGAGATAGAATTAACAAAACACATGCTAAGATAGCATTTCTCATATAAGATTAATCATGAAATCAGTGGGTTCATGCCAAAACATACAACAAGAGATACATAGACTCACAGGTTTAACTGTACAGAGCAACCAGATCAGCTTGTTTTGAATTACAGAGCCAAAAATCTTCAACTTTCAACAACCCCAAATGAGTAACACTTCCTGCTTATAACAGCCAGGTAGTGTACCACAGCAATTAATTACATGGTTGACCAAAAATCCCGCCAGATACACAGTATCAGAAAAATGGCGCTCAACGCATTACCAAATTGGTGCCCAAACATGAATGCAGTAGGTAGGGGAGGAGACAGGAAGAAATCTCGAGCCTTGCACCGCCGCCTAGGGATCCAGATCTTCAATCGGGTACTAGATCCGTCCACGCCATCGCCCATACCTCTGCAACAATCGCCATTAATGGCGCACCAACCCGCGGCCCTGGGAAATACATCTAACAGTCGATCGCAACCACTTCCCGCCAAGATACATCATCATGATATTTGAAAATATGCAGGATATCAATTATCCCACATGCACCCCGCGGCGACCTTTTCAACACTTTATATACTAGGCCATGAGCATATATGATGTCGGTGCTTTTGCTCCTGACGACACTAGTATAAACCTTCATCATCATCCTCCAGCAGCATGATATCCTGTTGCTTGAAAAATCACCCTGACGTCAGCATCATCATCCCAATATCACCTGCATGATAATCGCCTTCATCGGCACAACCTGATCCATCGGAGGAAGATCCTCCTGCTTAGCCGATACCAAAAGTCTGGCCGATGAACATCCTGATGATGTCATCGTCATATCCTGCTGATGTCATCAGCATATCTGCCTACTGCGCACCTCCTCATATCCGGATGACGTCATCATCATATCGACATCAGGATGATATTTGGAAGAATCTGGATATTTGGAAATATCATCCTGATGCACAAATATCATGCTGCACTGTAGCTCCACTGTAAGATCGGGGTGATAGATGAATATGCCAGATATTTGAAAAGATCACCCCCCACTAGATAATGCACGAAGCCGACAGGCGGCTACCTCCTTGATACCAGCATCATCAGGATGATAAAACAACGAACATGAAGTGATACAACAACATCAGGATGATATTGACTAAGATCATCCTGACGTCCAAAATATGATGACCACGATAAAAATCGGGTCACACTTAGAACTTTACAGCAACATCATCAGGATGATCTTAACAAAGATCACCCGATGTTAAAATATCACCCCGGCGAAAGATCATGCAGGCAGAAAATATGATGACCCTCGCAAGCAACACGGCGATAACTGGAAATATGATGATGATGATGACGACCCTTAAGAAAAAATAGGCCGGGTTGAACAAATTAGAAAATGACCCCTTCGGGAGATCGGGGTGACATCATCATCATAAAAGGGCAGGGTGATAATTGGAAGATCACCGGATATTTGAAAAATCACCCTCCGCAAGAAAATCAAGGCACATTGTAGCTCATCAGTAGGATCGGGATGATATCCAAACATCACCCGATATTGAAATATGATGATCCTGATGAAAAACAAGTCGACAGAAAACATGGTGATGCGGACCATCATCGAAGACAATATGATGATGATGATCTCCTCCTCAAAGAAAAAATGATGATGTAGCTGAAAAATGCTGAGGAGGTCCAACACTTAGGAAAATGGGCAAGAAGATATAGGGTTCAAATGAAGAAACCCCCTAAACATGAAAAATCAACCTCCAGGTCAAAATGAGTGCCAACAGGATGCAAAGCTGGACATGGTTGTAACACAAACACAAAGCAAGATTGGTGCCTATCCAGGGCCTGGAGTCAGTAGACATACACCTGTGAATGATTAGCATGAATAGCTAAAACTGGATTTCAGGGGGATATATGTGATACATGCCTTACAGATATCTCCCAATATAGAGTGTTAAGTTATCTCTACTTATGGCATCCCTACTGCAGTATACCCTTCCCAATGTTCAACCTGAAAATAGTTTAATCTACCCTTTGAGCAGAAGTTAAAAGATCAGACATTCAACATAGGAATTCTATGTTCTAGAGTCTCAAATATTACCCAAATATCCAGATTCAGAAGAAGAATACATGCAATACTGGAGATAGAATTAACAAAACACATGCTAAGATAGCATTTCTCATATAAGATTAATCATGAAATCAGTGGGTTCATGCCCAAACATACAACAAGAGATACATAGACTCACAGGTTTAGCTGTACAGAGCAACCAGATCAGCTTGTTTTGAATTACAGAGCCAAAAATCTTCAACTTTCAACAACTTCAAAAATGGTAACACAGTCTGCTTATAACAGCCAGAAAGTGTACCACAGCAATTAATTACAAGACTGTTACAAAATTTGCCAGATACAGATCCCTCAAAGGAATGGTGCTCAAAATTTATTGCTGCAGAGACAGAAGGAACCCTCGAGCCCTGCGCCACCACCTGGGAGTCTTCATTCTCAATCAGGCAACTTCACCGTTTGTATCATCGCCCATACCGCTGCACGATAGTCATTGATGGCTCAACCACCCGCACTTCACTTGGAAACCGTCGCTGTAATCAACATGAGGCTTCCCGCCAAAACGCCTCCTTCGCAGGTTCAAAATAATGCAAGGGGAAAAATCCCACATGCATGGTGTGGAGAGCCCTTCACTACCTTATAAGCCTGATCGCATACACATCAAGTGTCAAGCACTTTTGCCGCGCTCGACACACATGCCTTCGTCAAAAACCCATCGCTCAGACCTAAGCCATCGGTTTACCTCAAAAATCTCCCACCGACAATAGTAGTCTGGCCGATCGCAAACTCCACATTCCCTTCATCGGCCAGAGATTAACCATCGGCCAACCTAAAAGTCTCCCCACCGATGAAGAATGTCACACCGACGCCAACAAATAAAACACACCCCCCATCGAGCCATCGGCCCAACTCCTACCGATAGCCCGCCTCCATCGGCGAGACCCCAACTATCGGGCCAACACTTCTCCGTCCACCCGACAGCCAAAATCTTGGTGATGAACACTTCATCAGCAAGACCAAACATACAGTCCAGCCGATGCACATAGTCCCAAGGCCCCCATCGGCCAGACCAAAGCCATCAGCCCAAAACAAACAAATCCTGCCGATGAACAAAGTCACACCGATACATACATCCCTCGGTGAGACACACACCGATGACACTTCATCGGCCAAACATCCATCGTCGGTCGAACAGGAAAATGCTTCGCCGATAGTATACATCACACCAATCGCACCATCGGTAAGAACAATCCCGTCGGGGAACCAGAAAAAAAAGACATGCCGATGGTGTATGTCACGCCGACAGCACATCATTACCATCAACTTGATCGCCAAAACGCCTGCGAGGTCACGCCGATGGAAAAGAATAAATAGGGTTTAAGTGAAGAAACCCCCTAAGCATGAAAAATCAACCTCCAAGTCAAAATGAGTGCTAACAAGTGGACTTCAAGACACATATCTCAGGACTCCTAACTCAATCTAATATTCCATCAAACCCACTGTGCAGGGCCTACAGGACAACAGTCTCTATTATGCCTTTCATAGACAGTCACAACATTTCTGCTTCATTAGAAAAATAGTCATAGTATCCTCCTTGGAATGATCTCCAGTAAGACAAACTCAATCTCATACAACATGCCAAATCAATAATATGCCAAACATATCTAATGCTTTCCTTGACAAATCAATGACCTATCAAATCTAACTAATACCTTCTTTGTGGTAACTATTTTCAATGAGGACTGACAGAGTCTGATGTAGGAAGAATGAATAGGTTTCATGGAGGAGTTTGTCTTACCTTCTGTCACAGGATCGATGCTAGATCCAGAGCATCTTGTATTAGTGATAATGACTAGCATTTCACAAAGTTTCCACTTCCACAGTTGATGGCCATCACCTAATTGCTGCTATTCTTCTCTAAGTCCCAACACATGGTCTTGTTGGGTTACCTACTTGGCAAATTCAGTCCAAACTATTCTCCTGCCCCCAAAACCTTCACAAGCCTTTGCACTATCTATTATATAGTCCATTCCACTGATCATAAATAGAAAAGATTAGTGGAATGAAGAGGAATCCATCGAGTTACTCAGAAAAAAAACCTAACTCAAGGTTTAGGATAGTCTAGAACAAAACAATGATTTCTCCCACCAAGTCTACTATCAAACCTCCAATCTACATTCAAACTAAAGGTACTTCCTCCTGCTAATCACCCAAGATGCTATTGGGCTATAACTGTTCCGTATAGAATCAGGTACGGGCTGGGAACAACAATAAAAAATAGAAATTGCAGGAGAATAGATGTTTCTTTATTTTATTTCATTTCAATCTTCGTTTACACACCCAAATGAATAGTTTTCAAGGCTTTTTGAAGCCTGCCACGATGCCTTGGAGGGTAGTTGGGACCAATGGAGGGTGTAAAACTGTTCCTAAACCATCAACTGCCCTATCTGCAACTAATTACAGTTTAGTAACTGTCTTGTTTAGGACTGTATCAACTATTTTATGTTTAATAAAACATTTGATAACCTTTGACATGCTTACAACCATGAGGATTGCCTCCTACATACCTTAGGAAGGCTTCCAAATGTAAGGAAACATATGACTGCCTTTTACAATATGACTGTCCTCCTTAGGACTTACAACATGAGAGTAGGTTTTAGTTATGTGGACATAGTCCTTTTACAATCATGGCATTCAAGCCTTATTACATCATGGAGATGGTCTCAAGGACCTTATTGAACAAAACAAAACAACTTGAAAATCAAACAAGTCATCAGTATCTTGGTGCTCCTGCACCATACTCCCCAGCATGATAAAAACTCTTTTCCCAAGAGTTATGTGCTCTGCTCCAAATATTCTTCAATCTTGTTGGAATGTTCCTCTGATTTGTGACAGGAAACATGAACTCTCCAAGGGTGATCCTTCTCTGTCTCCAACCTGCATGGCTCTTACAAACAGTGTTAGCATCATAAAACATGTTTTGGTGTCCTTGCCTAGGACCTTGCTGCTATGGTGTTTCTACCTTCTCCATCTAATTTGTTCTTCTTTGTAAGGTCTGTTGTCTACCTTCTTTTTCCTGCCTCCTTATAGGGCAATCAATGTCCCCAACCTTGATATGACTCAAGTCCCAAACCTGCTGTTCTTTAGGACTGTCATAAACCTGCTTCTGCTGCACCTATTGTTGCTGTCTAACCTGCACATCCAACTATAGTTTCTCTCCAAAACAAATAATAGCATGTTCCTTCTTGTCTTCACAAGGTGAAGGAATTAGTTTAAACTTTTTACCATCTTTGTGCACCAAATGACTATTTGTATAACCATCATGAATTGTCCTTCTCCAATGCTGCCAAGGTCTACCCAAAATGATATGCCCACATGTCATTGAAATGACATCACACAAAACATAATCATGATATGGACCAATTGAAAAATCAACATATGCCCTCTAACTAACCCTTACTTGTTGCTCTTGACTTACCCAAGTGACATTTTAAGGACTAGGATGATTAAATGTCTTCACTCCCAATTTATGGACCATATCCCAGGAAACTAAATTATCATGTGAACTTGAATCTATGATCAACTTACACCTTTTTCCATGGCTTAAACAATTGGTTTTAAAAATTGATACCTGTGGTGCTTGATGTACTTTGCCTTTTTCTACCATCAGAAGTTCTCCAACCATTACTGGAGAGGCTAATGATATTTCCTGGTCTTCTATCTTCTCCTCTTCTTGTGCCAAGTGAACTCTTCTATCATTGCTCTTCTCAGTATCAGCCAACTTAGGACATTTGAAAGATGTGTGTCCCACTTCATTGCAATGATAACATCTGCCTGTGAATACTCCTCTACCTGATCCAAACCTACCTCCACCTCTATATCCACCTCTCTGATCTATAGTAGACTCTTTGCCTTTCTCATTGTTTCTTTGTCCTTCATTAGTAGGTCTGCCCCTACCTCTATATCCTCTACCACTACCTCGTCTTTCTTGCTTCCTCTTCACCCTCTCTTCAGCCCTTATGGCCAACTAAAAAACATTCTCCAAGTGATTTTGGTATTGTCAAACCAATCTCATCTTGCAAGTTAAACCTAAGCCCATTAAGGTATCTTGCAACTTTCTCTTCTTCATCTTCCAATCGTCCTCTAATACTAAGCTTATGAAATTTCTCAGTATAGGACATAACATCCATGTCCTTTTGCTTCAAATTCTGCCTCATCTTCCTTGTCTGAATACCATAGTCAGATGGAGGAAACTGATCCTTCATCATATCCTTCATCCTACCCCAAGAAGTGATTTTGTTCCACCTCTAGCCACTCTTTCTATTTGTATACTACTCCACCAAGTAAGTGTTGTCCCTCTCAACTTTGTTTTTTACAAATTTAACCTTCTTCTCATCATTCATTTCCTCATACACAAAGAAATTTTCAAGGGCATCTAACCACCCTAATACCTCTTCACTATCCATCTTCCCTTGGTAGATAGGTAAATCTATCTTTGCTCCACTACCTTGAACTACCTTAAGCAATTTCAAAAATTTCCTGTCTTCAGGATCTAACTCATCCTCAGGAGGGTTCTCATCTGTCCTCTC
The DNA here is from genome assembly GCA_027924645.1 of Cunninghamia lanceolata. Lineage (NCBI taxonomy): Eukaryota > Viridiplantae > Streptophyta > Pinopsida > Cupressales > Cupressaceae > Cunninghamia > Cunninghamia lanceolata. The sequence goes on from BSBN01000072.1 coordinate 35,359,371, forward strand.
ATGTCCCTCATCATCTCCTTCTTGATCATCTTGTTCATCCCTTCTGGGATTCTTTTCCAATGCTTCCAACCTTGCCAAGATTGATGCATTCTCCCTTCTCACTTGTCTTAACTCTCTTTCTCTTGCAGCATCCTGTTCTCTTCTCTCCCTCAACTCTCTTTCTCTTGCCTCTAAGGTTTCTCTCAATTCATTGTTCTCCCTAGCCATTTGATTTTTAGGGGCCATCTTCACACTTTCACAAACCCTTACTATTTCACAAGATCCTACCACTCCCTCAAGGAACTACTTGCTTTCTTTGATACCACTATGATGCAGAGCATCAAGGACTAAGAAGAACAATTCAAAAACTCAAGGAAATGACTCTCAAGGTTCACTGTTCTTGACAGAGATCAAACCTCTCATAAGGAAGAGCTTTAACTCAACAACTATATTTATTCATAGCAAAAAGATGAGTGGACTTCAAGACACATATCTCAGGACTCCTAACTCAATCTAAGATTCCATCAAACCCACTGTGCAGGGCCTGCAGGACAGTAGTCTCTATTATGCCTTTCATAGACAATCACAACATTTCTGCTTCATTAGAAAAATAGTCATAGTATCCTCCTTGGAATGATCTCTAGTAAGACAAACTCAATCTCATACAACATGCCAAATCAATAATATGCCAAACATATCTAATGCCTTGACAAATCAACGACCCATCAAATCTAACTAATACCTTCTTTGCGGTAACTGTTTTCAATGAGGACTGACAGGGTCTGATGTAGGTAGAATGAATAGGTTTCATGGAGGATTTTGTCTTACCTTCTATCACAGGATTGTTACTAGATCCAGAGCATCTTGTATTAGTGATAATGACTAGCATTTCACAAAGTTTACACTTCCACAGTTGATGGCCATCACCTAATTGATGCTATTCTTCTCTAAGTCCCAACACATGGTCTTGTTGGGTTATCTACTTGGCAAATTTAGTCCAAACTATTCTCCTACCCCCAAAACCTTCACAAGCCTTTAAACTATCTATTATATAGTCCATTCCATTGATCATAAATAGAAAAGATCAGTGGAATGAAGAGGAATCCATCGAGTTACTCAGAAAAAAAACCTAACTCAAGGTTTAGGACAATCTGGAACAAAACAATGATTTTTCCCACCAAGTCTACTGTCAAACCTCCAATCTACATTCAAACTAAAGGTACTTCCTCTTGTTAATCACCCAAGTTGCTTTTGGGCTATAACTGTTCTGTACAGAATTAGGTACGGGCTGGGAACAATAGTAAAAAATAGAAATTGCAAGAGAATAGATGTTTCTTTATTTTATTTCACTTCAATCTTCATTCACACACCCAAATGAATAGTTTTCAAGGCTTTTTGAAGCCTACCATGATGCCTTGGAGGGTATTTGGGACCGATGGAGGGTGTAAAACTGTTCCCAAACCATCAACTGTCCTGTCTGCAACTAATTATAGTTTAGTAACTATCTTGTTTAGGACTGTATCGACTATTTTATGTTTAATAAAACATTTGATAACCTTTGACAAGGTTCTAACATACCTTATAACCTTTGACATGCTTACAACCATGAGGATTACCTTCTATATACCTTAGGAAGGCTTCCAAATGTAAGGAAACATATGACTACCTTTTACAATATGACTGTCTTCCGTAGGACTTACAACATGAGAGTAGGTTTTAGTTATTTGGAAATAGTCCTTTTACAATCATGGCATTAAAGCCTTATTACATCATGGAGATGGTCTCAAGGACCTTATTGAACAAAACAAAACAACTTGAAAATCAAATAAGTCATAGGTATCTTGGTGCTTCTGCACCAGTGAAGCTTGAACCAGTGTAGAGTACTTGTTTGTTTTACTCCGCATTTCTCCATAGTGAAATATCTTTCTTTGCAAATTTGAGGATATGTTTGTAGATGTTAGAAGAGTGTTTGTTCAAAGTTTGAGGTTATTTGGTATTCCAGAAGTTGAGTTGTGATCTGACAGTTAGTGTATGCTTGTGTTTCTCTTATGATGGAGCTAATCTGAAGATGTTTGCTTTGTACGGAGCTTTCCAAAGGATCTAGTTTAATCTTGAGAGGTTCTATAGGTCTTTTCAACCTATGAGAACATGTTTCATGTGTTTATTCCCTCCACATTAGATATTGTGGCTGACCTAATGTTGTGCTACATGCCACACTCAAGTAGGTCAACCTATCTAGTGTTGTAAGTTAAGCAGTTCTAAAGGAAAGATAAAAATGATGTGTCAAGTGAGATCTATTTTAGGTCCACCCAACCTATTTTCTAGTTTGAGTTTTGGTGGGGAGTTTGTGTTTAAGTTTGAGGCATGATTTTGAGATGACTTAGTTGGTGTTGAAGATGAAGTAGATATATAAGTGGAGATTTTACTTTGATGTCATTGATCTTGGGTGTGTGAATAAAATGACATGTGTGAATTTCGTAAGAATAGAGTAGATTGTGTAATTGCATAGTAGAGCAGAACTGTATTTCATAACAGTAGTAGAGAATTCTATTTATGATTCATTGGAACTATAACTCATGCATGTGTAGATGCAATTATAGTAGTTAATCTTTGGCATGAGTCATTTCTTTTCTCTCCTTCCTTCTCAATGGGTAGTGATTCCACTTGTATAGTGAGTCCTTGGGTAGTGAGCCCTTTGGGTGGTAACCCTCTAGGTAGTGAGCCTTGTTGGTGTGAGCATTCTTTCTTCTGGGCAGTGAGTCCTGGGTAGTGAGCCCTTTGTAATACAATATTGATATTATAATATATATTGTGAGGTAACACTCACTATGGTTTTTCTCTTTTTGGTTTTTTCATGTAAAAATCCTGGTGTTGATGTGTTATGGTTGATTTCTTTATATTTTCATGCATAACTTACTTCATTATAGTTGAATATGCTAAATGGTTTGAGATGTTTTATATTTGAATGGTTTTATAGAATATTGATTCACCCCTCTCTCAGTATTTTGGGTGTTCAACAATTGGTATCAGAGCAAGGTCCCTTGGAAGAAGCTTCATCGCTCAGGGAAGATCTTGGAGGTTGAACACATGGCATCTAGAAAGCTTCCTACTCCTCTAGATGAGAATTGAATTTTTAGAAGATGAATATCTTTCTTCCAATAATGAAGAACTCAAGATTGCTCTTGAAGACCTAGAAAGGACTGAAGAAGAAATCATTGATTTGAAGGAGAATGTCAAAGAAGCAAATGAATGTATAAGAAATCTGAAAGAGCATATCAAGAAATTCAAAGAAAAGCATAATAATGTTAGTGAATGATTGAGATTAGCAAATGAGTCTATGAATGGATTAAGGGTGCAAGTTGAAGAAAGGAAAAGAATTAAGGAATATCTTAATGAAGCTGTGAAAAAGAAATCTGAAGAATTCATAAGACTTGAACAAGAGGTTGTGGATCTAAAAATTGATCTGAAATAAGCATGGATTCGAGAAGACAAACTCAGGGTGAGTGCTAACAAACTTGATAAAATGATTGTGATTCAGAAAAGTCTTAATGACAAAGTGGGTTTAGGATTTGAAAAAGGTGAAAGATCAAAACTAGATCAAGCTTAAAATCTTGAAGAGAAGAAGAATAATGAAAAGCAGATCCAGAATCAAAAGAGAAGAGCTAGAAGACCACCGATCAGACAACCTAATGCTCAAAGGTACCCATTTTTCAATCTTGCAATAAATTTGGTCATAAGGCAACACAAAGTAGAAAATAAATGAATCAAAATGTTCCATCCTTCCCTGGTCAATGTTTTTCATGCAAGAAATTTGGTCATAAAGCCAATACGTGTAGAAGTCAAAGGATGAATGGTTATGATAATAGAAGAATGATTCAATCTTTCAATGGAAATTGTTTCACATGCAATAGATTTGGGCATAAAGATAACCAATGCAAATCCATATAATGGTCAAAGGAATTTTGTGTGTTATAATTGCAACAATTTTGGGCACCTTACAAAATTTTGCAGAAGCAAAAGTTTTAAGAAGGATATACCTGCAGAGAAGAACAATTTAGTACAAAAAGTTGATCTAGTAGAAACCAAGAAGGAGATGAACAAGATCTGGGTTAAGAAAAGCTTGTGACACCATTTGGTGTAGATGTTTCCTTTAGAAACTGAAGTGAGAGCTTTGGCTCAGGGGGAGTAGTAATGAAAATCTTTCCTCCCTCTACCAAATGAGTAGTGTTGAAGCCAACACATGGATGTGAGTTGTAGATGGATATGCCTCATCATTTGAAGAAGATTCTAGGAGAAAAGATTCAAGTGCAGATGTTTGTGAAGCAATTTACATCAACTGTGAGACATAGTGAAGTTGTTAGCATCTTTTTGAACAAAGGATTAATGACGAATTAGGTTTAATTGAAAGAGGGTTTATAAATGATGATGTTTAAAGGAAATTCACATTGCATTCAAACTTTCAAGTGAAATCAAAGATCTTGAGCAGTGGAGCAAAGGAGAACTCATTGCATATGACATTTTTAATGAACAAACCCTATCTAAAAGTGATCACTAAGGTATTTATAGTTATCCTTTTAAAATCCAAGAATCTAAGTAGAAAAAATGTTTAATCCTCAAGTGATAGATGTATTGGATCAACCTAGATCTAATTCAAAAAAGTATCCATTGAAATCCATGGAGATGGACCTAGATGGTGCATTTTCTAACATACCCTATGGTGTGATTTATATTGAAGATGTTAGGGCTTATATACATGTGAATATGGAAGAATATAATCATGTTAAACTAGGGCAAGTATGGTTTAATGAGTTAACTGGTGATGATTATAACCTAAAAATGAAATTCAGTACCCTAGTGGAGAATAATATGCATGTATGGAATAGTTTTCCTGTCTTGTGTTATGAATATGCCTAGATTCTTGGGAATTAAGGTGTCCCAACCTTGTTAATTCCTTGCATTATTTATGATTGTATTTATTTCTTCATTACCTATGTTGTAAATTAATTGTAAATTCCATATTTTCATTTTGTGGGATGTGGCACGGTGATGTGTCATCCTACATAGAAGATGACAACTTGTAATTTTATCCTCACATTAGGAGATAGGCATCCCACTTTGTGGTAGGAGTATTTTTCCATGTGTTGGCATCTTGGATGTTGTGTAAGGGAATGTTTGATTGAAACGGTTATGACGGATTCCTATGACAAAGTTATGACATGTAAGAGTCAGAAATAGAAGCTTGTAAGATAGGTGAAGACGTGTCATAAAGCATCTTTGAAAAAGGCATATTTGGGTGCCCTAAGGTGGACTATGACATGTTGTAGGAGAATATGCTATTTATAGACTGTGTATGACAGATTCTCTTACAGCTATAAGTTGTAACTAGTATGACAGATTCTCTTACAGCTGTAAGTTGTAACTAGTATGACAGACTCTATGATGATCGTAAGAGTCGTAAGAGCATTTGTCATAGCCAATTTTGGAAATAGGTGACCTCTTTGGGATGGGAACTATGGACAAGTGTTAGACACATTTTACAATGTTGACCAAGTGTCCATAGACATGGGTTTTGGGCCATGAGGCCAAGTTGGATGCCCATTCCAAGATAGAGCCAATTTTGCCTTGTATATTCTATATAAACAAGTGCTTGGAGGAGGAGATGTAGTATGTGATTTATAGGTACTTTTACGCTACCAGATTGAATCCAAACACGAGTGTTGAAGACTATTGAAGCTTGCATTTCAAGTGTATTGTAAACCATATTCAGTTTTGATAATACATTGTGCAGGTTTCTGAGTGTGGGGTTTTTCACTCGATAAGGGTTTTCCCCACATTATATCTTTGTCTCTCTTCTTCTGTCTTCTTTCTAGTTCTATGTGTATTTTTGTAATATCTTTGTTAGATGTTTAATGTTGTTGTTATTTTAAGGATTAAATTGAATTTTCACAGTCCTCTTCTCATTAGATTAGTGTAGGAAGTGATTTCCGCACACCTAGCTTCCTTTCAGTTGGTATCAGAGCTTGGCTAGTTTTGGTTCTAGTTATTGGGTAGGGGTTTTTTGAGCTAATATTAAGTCAAGTGGGAGTTTATGCAGAGTATTCTAAATCTTTTTGCTAAAAGGAGATGGCAAGCACATTCGGAAGGATAGAGGTGGAGAAATTCAATGGCACTAATTTTGAGCTCTGGAAGCTCAAGATGGAAGACTGATGCAGAGGTGTTAGGTCTCCAATGGTAATCTAACAAGATCAAAAGATTCAAATAACTTGTGGCTTCAACCAATAAGGCTTCTCTAGTCTTCTCCTTGCCTTAAACTCCACCAAAGGGCTCAAATTTGGATTCCAACTTCTCAGATGAATTCTTGTACCTTCTAGGGTCTCAACCTACCCCAACCAACAAGATTTAATAGGTTTCATGCACCTTTCTAACCGGTTCTTGACAACTCCCCTTAACCAGGCCTAATCCTTGTAGCCCTGTTTAGCGACTAATTTGCACTTTTCTCTAAACTTTCCCAAAGAAATTCAAAAAATAATGACTGATCTGAGTACCCTCTATTGAGTTCTATAACATACTTCAAAATCATATACTATTGTTTTGGATGAAATATGACTGTCCTAATAACCCGACTGTCTTCCTACAGGGCCTAATCCACCCACTTTACAAAGGAACCCTATGAAATACTTATCCCCCTCACTCCAAACCTAAAAATAGTATTAGGAAAGGATTAACAACAAAGGATTTTCATGGTTTCAACCAGTGGTTTGCTCATTTGCATGTTTAAATACAAAACCCCCCTTTCTAGGCCTCAAAACCTAGGGCTTGCTAGATCTCCCACTTCCAATCACTTCCAAACCTCATTCAAAGGTCTAACACCATGTCCTTGACCATATTAACCCTCATCAAACATAAAACCACCACCTTATTAAGGCTGATCTCCTGCTGCTACAACTGAGCCACCATTTCAATGCTCTTTCCACATGCAATCTCTGACTTTCAACGGTGATCACCTGCCCATTTGCACTCCTCCTACTTTGTCAAGTTAGAAATCATATTATACATATAATCAAGGATCTATTCCATGAGTATCAGGCTCCTACATCCATGGGAAGGTCCTATGAGGCATTGAAACCTCTCAAAATGCACAGGACAGCCTGCTGTTCTTTGTAACAGTCAATACAAATAGCAATGAAACTACCTACAAGAACCTCCTTAGAGCATCAAATGAAGTCTAATATTGTTAACTGAGGTCCTAAGTCATTTAACAACACTCAATAATCAAAAAGATCAATAGAAACAAGAAGGAGGTGCAAGACAAAACTAAATTTTATTGCTATTTGCAGCCTGCCGTACAACTCAAGCTTCCAATATGACTCCTCTATGAGATCTCACGCCTTGGGAAGGCTTATATAACTTTTCCTAACTCCCACAATCAATTCCCAAAGGTTGGAGATGGTTAAACTTCCAAAACCATTCATTTTTTTTATTTTCCCGCCCAAATGCATTATTTAAAAATTTGAATATTAAACTTTGTTTTAAGTGACTTTTACTCTACCATATTATCATGGTTCATCATGGTTGATCTTATTAGGATCATTATTCCTTATTCCTAGCCTTAGACACTTCTAATTGACTCTTATTTGACTCTAGAGGCACTATTGGCCCACTTACATTATTTTTTGGTCCTAGGGTCCTTACCAGGACCCTTAGGACATTTGATTATTACATCATTTTGCCCATTACAATATGCCATAATTGGTTCTAGGATGTTCCATTTGACTTGATTTGATCCATGGGCTTCTCCTTTGACCATTTGTGTCTTCTTACTCCAGAGTGTTCTCTTAGGTGCTCCTGCACCAAAGACATGCTTGTTGATTGAGACTTCTAGGAAACTATCAGTGGAACAAAACTAATTGCAATGTCACAAGCTAATTGGGATCTTAAGGATCAGAAGGCTAAGGGTCTCATAAGACTTAGTCTTGTTGATTTTGTCCTATTAAATGTCTATGAGGAGGCTACTACAAGCTTGCTTTGGAAGAAGTTGGGAGATGTGTATCAAGCCAAATCCCTGGTTAACAAACTTTTTTTGAGAAAGAAGTTGTATTCCCTTTGAATGGAGGATGAATGTTCTATTGCAAAACATATGAATGCTTTTAACATGATGGTTGCATAATTGACATCTATTGGTGTGAAGATGGAGGAGGAGGATCATTGTATGACCTTGCTTTGTTCTTTGCCAGACTCGTGGGATCACCTTGTCATGGCTATTGGAAGCACCCCATCCACATTCAAAATGGATGAAGTGGTTTCTTCACTATTGTTTGAAGAGATGTGGAGGAAGTCTTCTGAGGTAGCCAAAGAGGCTCTTGTAGTTTGTGGAAGACCCAAGGAGACAGGGAAAAAGAAGGACAAGAAAGTTGAGAAGGGTAGATCCAAATCCTGTGGGAGATCCAAATATCTTGGAAAGCCCAAGGCTATCTATTGGAACTATGGTAAATTTGGGAATTTTCTGAAAGGAATGCAAAGAGGAAAAGAAAAAGAAGAAGAAGAACCCAGATTCAGATTCTGACAATTCACAAGATGATGGTGATGCCTTCATCACAGCCCTGGCAACCCATGCATCTAATGATGTGTGGATGATTCATTCTAGTGCATCATTCCACATGACCTCTCATCGAGACTAGTTTACTAAATATGAGGAGTTCGATGGTGGAAAGTTGTACTTGGCTAACGACTCTCATCTAAAGCTTGTTGGTCATGGAAGAGTCTCTATCCTATTCCATTATGGATGAGTGAATGGGATCTCTAGGGTTATGCACATCCCAGGATTAGCACGGAACCTATTTTCTGTAAGTATGTTGAATGATGCAGGTGTGTAGGTTGTCTTTTCGAAAGAAGGATGCAAGATGACTAGAGGAGCTATGGTGCTTGCTAAGGGTACTAGGAGAGGTACTTTGTTTTAGTTGGAGGTATGCATTTCATAATGTAATAGTTCTTTTGACTCAAGGAAGAGGGTAGTAGTCACTTCATCCCCACCATCTAAACGAGCAGTGGAGAAATCTATTGTATCTAGTCCTAATGGTTGTATTCATGCCTTGGAAGTTAAGCTTCCTACTGAAAAGACAATGTTATGGCATAAGAGATTTGGCCACATTGGTGAGAAGGGTTTGCATACCCTAAAAAATAAAAACTTCATTGAGGGGTTAGATGATTATAATCTTGAGTTTGACTTTTGTGAACATTGCATATATGGGAAACAAAACTATGTTTAGTTTTATTTGAGTTCTCATAAGTCTTCTAGTGTGTTGGACCTTGTTCATTCTAATGTATTTGGTCCTGTTAATGTTCCTTCATTATCAAAATCTATATATTTTGTATCTTTCATAGATGACTATAGTAGAAGGACATGGATTTATTTTCTTAGAAGAAAATCTGAAGTCCATAGTAAGTTTAAGGAGTTTAAGGCCTTTGCTGAAAATCAAGCTGGTAAAAAGATTAAGCGTTTGAGAATTGACAACGGTGGTGAGTTTTGTTCTATAGAATTTGATAAATATTGCAAAGAACATGGGATTAAAAGACATAAGACAACTCCATACACCTCGCAACAAAATGGAGTTGCAGAGAGGATGAATAGGAGACTGATGGAGAAGGCTAGGAGTATGCTTAGTGGAGCTAGCCTAGAACAAAGGTTTTGGGTTGAAGTTATTGCCACTACTTGCTATCTTGTAAATAGATCTCCTACATTAGCTCTTGTTGGAAAGACACCCATGAAGGTGTGGTCTATTAGAAAGCCTTCAATAAGGCATCTTCATGTTTTTGGTTGTGAGGCATATGCACATGTGCCTAGGGAGAAGTGGTCAAAATTGGAGAACACGGCTATTAAGTGTATCTTCATTGGCTATGGTGTTGGTGTAAAATGATACAAGCTTTGGGATCCTATGATTGAAAAAGTGTTGTATAGCAGAAGTGTCATCTTCAGAGAGCTTACACCTTCTTCCACTGTTTTATAGCTAGAAGAAAAAGAAAAGAAAGAGGATGTTGTTCAGTTTCTTGCTACCCCTGAGAAAACTGAACAGAAAGATAATGTTGGACCTGATGATGAGGAGAGCTCTGAAAGCTCAAATGAATAAGCTAAACCTCAACCTCAGCTCTTGAGGAGGTCTACATGAATAAGAAAGCAACCTGAAAGGTTTGGTTTTACATTGCTTGATTCTAGTTGTGCTTTTGCTTTGCTTACTAACGGTGATGAACCTAGAACTGTATTAGAGGCTATGGACATGAAAGATGTAGGTTCCTAGAAGGAGGCCATGGAGGATGAAATGGCTTCTTTGGAAAAGAATCAAACTTGGGACTTGTTGCCTTTGCCTCCTGGATAAAAACCTGTTGGATGCAAATGGGTGTTCAAGATTGGTGCATATGGCAGTATTGAGAAGTATAAGGCCAGTTGGTTGTGAAGGGGTATTCACAAGTGGAGGGTATAAATTATGGTGAGATCTTCTTTCCCATTACAAAGCTGACATCCATTCAATTCATGTTTTCTCTTGTAGCATCTTATGACTTAGAGTTAGGACAAATGGATGTGAAGACAACTTTCCTTCATGGTGGTTTGGAGGAAGAAATATACATGTCACAGCCAGAGCATTACATGGTAAAAGGTAAAGAAAATTTGGTTTACAAATTAAAGAAGTCTTTGTATGGTTTGAGGCAGTCTCCTAGGAGGTGGTACTTGAAGTTTGATGCCTTTGTGTTTTCTATTGGATTTGTTAGATTGAAATTGGATCATTGTGTGTATTATAAATTTGATGGTGATCGTATTCTCATTTTTACATTATATGTTGATGATATGTTGCTCATTGGGAAGGGTAAGAATATGATTTCTGATTTTAAATCTCAATTGTCAACACAGTTTGAAATGAAAGATTTAGGGGCAGCCAGGTACATTCTAGGAATGGAAATCAAAAGAGACAGAACTAATAGAAAACTTTGGTTAAGCCATAGTAAGTGTGTGAAGACCATGTTGGATAGGTTCAGCATGGTAGATTGTAGACCATTGTGTGTTCCTATTTCTTTGGGGACAAAGTTGTCATTTGAGGATTGTCCAAAATCTCCTGGTGAGGTGGAGGACATGAGAAGAGTACCTTATGCTAGTGTTGTTGGCAGTTTGATGTATGCTATGGTATGCACAAGACCAGACATTGCCCAAGCAGTGGGAGTCCTTGGTCGATTTATGGATAATCCTGGATGTGTTCATTGGGATGTAGTTAAGTGAGTGTCCAGATATTTGGGGGGTACTTCCAAGTATTCCATATGCTATCATGGTAATGTTATAGGACCTCTGCATTCTGTTGATATTTGTGGATGTGTGGATTTAGATTGGGTAGGTGACATTGACAGCAAGAGATCCACCAGTGCTTATGTGTTTACACTGTTTGGTGGTGCTATTAGTTGGATGAGTAAGTGACAACCTGTGGTTACTTTGTCCATGACATAAGCTGAGTATATGGCAGAAACTCATGCTTGTAAGGAAGACATTTGGCTTAAGAGATTGTGTTCAGATATTGGTGTTGATGCAGGTCAGATTACGATCAGTTATGACAGTCAGAGTGCAATTTGCCTTGTGAAGAATCCAAATTTCCATGCCAGAACAAAGCATATTGATGTTCAGTTTCACTTCGTGCAAGACATGGTAGAGGATGGGAACGTAAATTTGGAGAAGGTAGATACTTTGAAGAATGTTGCAAATGCATTGACAAAGCTAGTGGGCACAAAGAAGTTCAGATGGTGTTCAGAGTCTATGGGCCTCTCAACCTATAGTAGTTAAATCTTGTTATTCTATTGGCTCTTACAAGGTGTTGAACAAGTGGGAGAATGTTGGGAATTAAGGTGTCTCAACCTTGGTAATTCCTTGCATTATTTATGATTGTATTTATTTATTCATTACCTATGTTGTAAATTAATTGTAAATTCCATATTGTCATTTTGTGGGATGTGGCACGGTGACGTGTCATCCTACATGGAAGATGATAACTTGTAATTTTGTCCTGACATGAGGAGATAGGCATCCCACTTTGTGGTAGGATTATTTTTCCATGTGTTAGCATCTTGGATGTTGTGTAAGGGAATGTTTGACCAAAATGGTTATGATGGATTCCTATGACAAAGTTATGACATGTAAGAGTCAGAAATAGAATCTTGTAAGATAGGTGAAGACATGTGTTATGAAGCATCTTTGAAAAGGGGATCTTTGGGTGCCCCAAGGTGGACTATGACATGTTGTAAGAGAATATGCTATTTATAGCTTGTGTATGATAGATTCTCTTACTACTGTAAGTTGTAACTGCTATGACAGATTCTATGATGATTGGAAGAGTCGTAAGAGCATCTGCCATAGCCCATTTTTGAAATAGGTGACCTCTTTGGGATGGGAATTATGGACAAGTGTCAGACACATTTCACAATATTGACCAAGTGTCCATAGGCATGGGTTTTGGGCCATGAGGCCAAGTTGGACACCCATTCCAAGATAGAGTCAATTTTGCCTTGTATATTCTATATAAATAGGTGCTTGGAGGAGGAGATGTAGTATGTGATTTATAGGTACTGTTACGCTACTAGATTGACTCCAAATGCAAGTGTCAAAGACTATTAAAGCTTGCATTGCAAGTGTATTGTAAACCATATTCAGTTTTGATAATACATTGTGCAGGTTTCTGAGTGTGGGGTTTTTCACCCGATTAGGGTTTTCCCCATGTTATATCTTTGTCTCTCTTCTTCTGTCTTCTTTTTGGTTCTATGTATTTCTATAATATCTCTATTAGATGTTTAATGCTATTGTTATTGTAAGGATTAAATTGAATTTGCACAACCTTCTCCTTGTTAGATTAGTGTAGGAAGTAATTTCTGCACACCTAGCTTCCTTTCGTAGATCAAATATGTATTGAGAAAAATCCATGATAAAATTCATTTGGCTAGATGTTCCCCATATTATCAGAAAGGAAGCCATTGAGGCTATGGTAGGGCTACGATCCTCTGAAACTATGTCTGCCTTGAAAGCAGTGAGAAATGATATGGTAATAAAGTTAACAGGGGCAAAGTTTGACAAAAGGGCACTAAATGTCAATGATATTGAAGATTCAACAATGAAGTATGTGGTGCAGGAGCACCTAAAAGAACATCTTGGAATCAGAAGACACCTATGATCATGAGAAGATCCTATGGAGATATTTTAAAATCAGCTATGACAAGTGGTAATGGTCTGGGTGATATAATGATCAAATATCCTGAGGGTCCGGTAAGGACCCTAGGACCAAAAAGGATGTAATTTGGCCAATAGTGCCTCTAGGGGCAGGGGCACCTAGATAATTTGGTTAGTTTTTGTTTTGTAGATTCATAAGGTCCAAGAGACCATTTGTACAATAGTTAATGCCATGTATGTAGGTTTGAATTCTAGTGGTCAAAAATGTTATAACTGATAAAAGATTGTATGTAATCATGTGTTGGACAATTGCAGAGTGGTTGGCATTCCCACTGGTGCAATTGCCCTTCACATAGTGAAGCATTTAATCAAGTCTGTGAGATATACAGGTGTGTGAAGGTGTATGGAGTAGTTAGAATCTAGTTTTTGCACAAATAAATAGAGACATTCATCTATTTCTATTATTGTCTTTTAGTTTGACAGTTCTAATTCCATTCTGCTGACTAGTGTAAAGAATCGCATTCTATTTTGTTTTTATTTGTGGGAGACAATGCATTTCTGAGCCATTCCATGAATGTATGATTCTGGTTCTCATGGAATAGGTCCTGTACAGTTTGTATAATAGAACCCTAACCCTAACTATGTAAGCAAAGTGCAAGTCTGAATGGTGATCACCGTCAAGAGATAAGGTTAAGACCTTCAGGGATGATGATTCAAGTGTGGAACAGAGGAGTGAACCTATGCATTGGAGGAGAATATTTTAGTACTGCGTCAGATTGACCACGATGGAAGATTTAGACGGAGATACAATTTGTGTATATCCATATGTGATCTATGGGAACAAAATGAAAGTTGAATATAAATCAAATGCAAAAACAAACGATTATACGTTCCTTTTGACTCACAAATCCAAGAGAGAGAAGGAGTTGCACCCAAGAGCTCCTCAGATTTTACCCATGTAGATGACTAATGTGGATTGCTCAATTCTTGCAACACAATGTAGATGAGTGATTTTGGACTTAGATGGAGATGGAGAGAGAGATGAGGCATGATTTTGGCATTATGATGGTATGATGAGGAGACTTGAGAGAAATTTGGGCAAAGTTTGGATGCAAGAAGAAGTTGTGTGAGGGGGAAAATAGGTTATTCAAATCAATGAAAAATGAAACCCAAACATCTACAGAATATGAAGATAAAGGAAGATTAAAAACAATGAGAAACAATGATACCTTCACCTTTTACCTTTCACTTTCTGTAGCTCACCTATCTCTCTTTGATCTTGATAATTAAAGCCCTCAGAAGCTTTTGCTTGCTTGCTTGTTTGAAGATGACAAAGAGTGAATGGCTATGATACTTGTGTATTTGAAGATGAGCTTCAAATACAGAATTGGATTATGAATGAGGATGCTCAAATGGGAGTAGGGGTGCCAAAGGCATGTCGATATCTTTGCAGCATAAGTTTACACAAAATCCAGATATGAAATGAAGTGAAGAAGGTTGTATTTATAGAAGAGAGTGAGGGAAGATCAATGGTTGAGAAGAAAAGAAGAGATCAACGGAGGAGGCTTGTTGAGGAACGTGCAACCAATAGAAGAAGGACACATGTCATTCCAAAAGTAGTTTAGTTGAGTTAACTCCTCTCTTGATGAGGATAAGATTTGATTTTCTTAAATTAGAATTTATTTTTCTAATTTAAGAGAAGATTTGCTTTAGAAGATGCCTTAAAAGTGATTTTGATTTTGTAACTCAGAGTTTTGCTTTTGTGTGACAAGAGGAAAGTTATTTTTGAAAGATAAGAATGATTTTTTTTAGAGATAAGAAAGCATAATTAAATAAAAGATTTATTTAATTATTTTTGTGGATATTTGAGAAGAATAAATAAAATATAGAAATATATTTTATTTTGTGAGGATTTTAGATTTTATTTAAATAAAATTTGCATTTTATTTAAATTTGGAAGAATAAGGGATCTTAATTAAATAATTAAAATTATATAATTATTTTAGAAGAATGAAGTTGGTGTAAGTGATTTTAATTAATTAAATAAATGTGTTTATTTAATTAAATGGAAGGAAGTGAACCACATAAATAAATAAATTTATTTATTTGTTGGTAGAAGCATACGAAGGATGAAATAAATATTTAAAATATTTATTTGAGCAGAGTCATGTCTATTTTAGGTGTATACATTTTGCCCCTCTTTGATGCAATGTGTTTTATCACGTTGTTTCAAAGAATAAGAATTTTTGACAGTGATACATGCCCCAGTTTGCCCCTGGTGTGAATTTAACGATAGGATACCCCCTCGGGAGATTAGACAAGAAGAAGACAGAAGGGCGTGAGACAGACAATCTCATGAAGAAGAAGGTGAAGAATGGGTTAGGGCGGAGAAAAACGGGATATGGTACAGAGAAAATGACATGGGAAGTAGCCACTGACGTCATGCAGTCAGGTATGGGTCATTTGCTATATATAGGAGCTGATTCCACATATGCTATTCATTTGTACACTTGTCCATAGTTGATTTGTCCTCTAGAGAGCTTAGGAGACCATGGCAGCCAGAGAGTTGGATATTCCGCGCGAGGAGCATCAGTTTGAGAGGATTCGACAATTCGATCGGCCAGCAAAGGTAGGACCCTCGGTATGTGTTTCTTCAAAACTTGACAAAAGTCAATTTTTATGCATATTATGTTGCAAGTATGAGGTGAGCCATTGTTGTCATTGATGTCAACATACTCATACTGCATTGACAAGAAGGATTTGATGAGCTTTGTGCTGAGGATATTGAGAAAATTAGCCTCAGTCAGGAACAGTGAAGAACAGTGATGAGAAGAAGGTAAATATACTGTATAGGATGAGAACCGGAGGATGCGGATTAAAGGGTTAGTAGATATGAGTCTTGAGATGCTACAGTTAAGATTTCAGAGGTCCGCATGAAGATCTGAAGGAGTTATGGCTGCCGGTATAGAACCGGGTCCGGCAAGTATCCGGAGGTGACAGAGGATCACAAAAAGGTCCGGTGAGGTCCGGAATTGTATTATCATAATCTGCGGATTGGAAGGAGTGCTTTAGATGTCCTTGTGATGTGTCATCCGGATTTGTGTGTGATTTGGAGGTCCGGAAGTACCTCTTGCATTATGACAGTGGCGACAGACTGTGTTCTTGAAGTTCCGGATGAGGAAGACAAGAGATCCCAGTAAGTAGAGGAAGTGCGGATGTATCCGGACATTCAGACAGACTTGTAAAGGTTCTTGAATCATGTTTAGGTTGTGTTGTTGGTCCGCATTGATGGTAGAGCCCGGAATTGAAGTTATTCTTCCGGATGAAGTTATTGCTCTGTTTAGCCGACCGGATGAGTTGTTCATCCTGCGAATGTTCTTGTGATAGCCGACCGGATGTGTTATTCATCTTGCGGATACTCCTATGGTTGTTTGCCGACTTAGATGCTTGTTCCTAAGTCGATGTCTTGTATAAATAGTGATTTGTGAATTCATTTTAGGGTGTGGCATGTGGATGAGCATGGTGTAGCGAAGAAAGGTGCGAAAGGCAGAGCAGAGATTGTTGGGCTTAATTGGAACTGATCCGGACATGGTAGAGATGTCATTCTCCAGTTCAAGACTGTGATTTTTATCACTCTGTAGACAGTGTGTCTCCTTGTAGGCAGTGGGCCTCTTTGTGAGCAGTGTGCTCGGGCAGTGTTTATGTATTGTGCTTCCATGAATGATTATTTATGCTGCTAACTAACAACAGAGAATAAAGTGTTTGAAATAGAACAAGTTCTATACAACTGATTCACCCCCCCCCCCTCTCAGTTGTATGCCCTAGATCCAACATATTAATGGCTAGGGAATCCAACTGAGACAGATGCGCAAAAACACCCGTTTTGCGCATATGCGCATCGAAATGGCACATGTATTGCGAAATGGCGCAATTATACTGCGAAGTGGTGCATGTGTTCCTTTTGCACATTTGGGTCAGGAATGTGTGCATTTGTCACTATTGCACATTTGAGCTACTCAGTGGCACATGCACTCAGAAGTTGCACATATGGGTTTTGAATGGGTGAATACGCTAGTGTTGCGCATGTGATCCCCGAAATGGGACATTTGCTCAGAAATTGCACATTTGATATGGGAAGTGGTGCATGTGCCAAAATGGTGCATACACGTCAGAAAGTGGCGCATTCATGGTTAATTGGCACTTTTGGTATGAAACAGTGCATTTGCCACCTGGATTGGTGCATTTGCACTTAGGAAAATCAGTTGACTTAATGAAATTAACCCAATTGGCTTCCTGATCGATGCATCAATTGATTAGCGATCTCTGAGATTGCCGAGAATCTAGTCGAGAGATGATATGTTGTTTTGATTAATTTGATATGTTAATCCAATGATAGGATAGCTTGATTGCTTTGAGTAGGTCTGATGTGGATATGGATTTCACTGATGGTATGCATTACTTGTTTGCAGGAGGACATTCGGGACATTCTTACATTGCGTGAGCAGTTTCCGTTGCCATTGTTACAGCGATATATGCTGACCGAGCTAGAGCGGGAGGCTCTAGGTGCTATGGGTTTGTATCATGTGCTCTTCATGCCTAAGGTTCGCATGAACCAGGCGATGGTGACTACAATCGTGGAGCGCTTCCACAACAAGGACGAGACCTTCCATCTTCTGACGAGAGATATGGCCATTACTCTGGAGGATGTCTATCAGATTCTACACCTCCCTATTTAGGGAGAGTTGGTTGAGTATGAGTCATAGCATGACGCTGGGATGGAGGAGTGTAGGCATGTTTTTGATGATCCTGAGTTGGTGGGGGAGGAGGTTTCATGGCAGGACATGCATGACTGCTATGACTACTTCCCGGGCATAGTGGCTGGACTGATCGGTGGCATAGTATGCCCCAATAGGAGAGCACACAGCTTCCTCATTGGCTGGGGACGGGTGCTGGAGAGTATGATCACAAACGGGACCCGGTATGCTTGGGGTGTGTGCATGCTTGCACACCTATACAGAGACATGCATCAGGCAGTGTACGACCGAGGCTCTGGTTTATCAGCAGGTTCGTCTCTCTTACAGTTTTGGTTGTGGGAGCACATTGCTATCACACAGCTGATATGCATTTTTCATAGGCAGAGGGGTGAGCCCTATAGTTACGGTTATGCAGGTGTGATTTCCCAGCACAGGCTGGGGAGGCTTGAGTACTGGAGGCATGCCTTTGATGGACTAGATGCAGTTGTCTGGCGGCCATATATTAACTACGAGGTATGGGACGACGAGATAGATGAGCTACCTTATTGCTTCCAGATGAGATGGCTTATTGGCAGGACTCGGTACATTTTGGAGCAGCAGATTGTCAGCCAAGTTCAGAGACAGTTTGGCCATGTACAGGGTAGACCGCAGGGCAAGGCACGTTTTGCCAAGACTCATGCAGAGAGGTATAGGTGGGGTCTTGTGGCATCTTATGAGGAGGCATTGGCCGATTCCAGTAGATTTCCTATGTAGCTTGGCCGATGAGGAGAGACATAGTAGATGCTGGCATGACGCGAGACTATGAGGAGTGGTTTGTGGTGCACCCATTCTTGAGATACTCAGGGCCAGAAGAGTTATCTCCTCGTATTGACAAGGAGGATGCAGACGTGTGCGAGTGTAGCTGGCAGGGGGAGGGGAGGATGGAGGAGGAGGAGGAGAGATCCGGGAGATGATGGGAGAGCGAGATAGAGGCAGAGGGTTGGAGAGGGGCTCATGGGCCAGTAGGCAATTGGACAGGCATAGGTCCAGGGGCTAGTTTAGCCAGAGGTAGCATAGAGATAGATGCCGCCATCGTAGCAGGTGGCACAGCCGATATCGGGACAGGTGCCAACGCAGCAGGTGGCATAGGTAGAGCAGGTTCCATAGCCTGATGTGTAGCAGTAGGTTATGGTTTCTTTATAGAGCCAGATTAGGCAGCTAAGGGATCACCTGAGAGCAGCAGAGTCACAGAGAGAGTTAGATGCGACTCAGATATCAGAGTTGTCGAGGGAGAGAGATGCAGCCTTAGCTAGCATGCGGGCTATGAGGTTAGAGAGAGACACGGCCGTGATGGCCATGGGCACAGATGGGACTTCTAGTTTTTTGGTTTCACAAGTGCAGCAGGCATAAGCATAGGTGGTCCAGGTACAGGGTGAGCTTACTAGAGCTCAGGCACAGGCTCAGTACTATAGAGGTTTATATCACGGAGCTGTGTCAGTGGAGCATCGTGCCCCTAGCTTCAGGAGCCAGTTAGAGACATTCCAGTGGGCAGGTGGTTCTCAGTCTATAGGCTCAGTGAGGGGTCCCCAACAGTCAGGGGGAGGCAGAGGAGAGGCCAGTGCAGGGAGCAATGTTCCCCGACAGCAGGGTTAGATAGACCTAGATACTTGTACCAGTTTTGATTGTATCGTAGCACATTTGTGATAGAGGGCTGAGATAGCCGATATATGTACTTTTATTCTGAGACATGTATCACCATTTGTTGTATACATTTATGACATGACTCTGAGATTGGATAGAGTTTGTGATATATTGTACATTTGGACATGTGTTTGATGTTTATGTGATGATGATGTTGTTTCCTGATCTATATGCATGGGCTATATATGTCATGCTTTGATGTTTATATGCTATGGATGCAGCTTATCTTGTGATGTGTTATATGTGATGCCTACTAAATGAATGATTTTGATTTATGCAAATGCTAATGTGGATGGATATGATTTATGCAGTTCTATATGTATGTGACCTATGTTTTTGATTTTCTTTGGATATGATATATGGATGCACATGTATGTGGATGACCTAAAAAAATGTATGGAAATTGATCTAATTA
Organism: Cunninghamia lanceolata; assembly: GCA_027924645.1. Taxonomy (NCBI): domain Eukaryota; kingdom Viridiplantae; phylum Streptophyta; class Pinopsida; order Cupressales; family Cupressaceae; genus Cunninghamia; species Cunninghamia lanceolata. The sequence continues at coordinate 35,379,388 of BSBN01000072.1, forward strand.
TGTAAATGACTATCTCATGTGATGTGATATGCAATCTATGTTATGTTTTTGATATGTCCAAATGTACTCAATCGACACAAGTGATGACATAGAAGGAAGAAGAGATGAAGAAATATCAACTTTCATTTGATATACTGCAGGATCAATTTATGGCATGGATGATATGGATTTGCTGGATATGAGACGGATACAGATGCGAATTTGTCATCTTTTCAAGGCTTTTTACTTTCATCGTTGGGCACATTTTGGTATTTTTCACTTTTTGAAATGTGGTAAGAATATACAAGCATCTAGGTATAATTAGACCGAGATGACTTGAGTATCGCTTACCTGGATTTTGATATAGCAAGTTGATACAAGCATCTAGTCAAACTTGAAGCTAGATGACCTAAGTACTTCTTGCATTTCAACAGACAAGGATTGCCCCTTTTCATGTTTAGACCTTGGAGTCCTCGATGATCTTTTGTTGATCATGTCGTTAGATGAAAGTCATCACATTACTAAGGTTTAATCCACAAGCAACAGACAAAGAAAACAATTATGCCCCCTATCATAGCATCTCTAGATTTTGGCATCCTTAAGTAGCATAGGAAGACATAATTGTTTGATCTAGGGCACACAACTGAGAGGGGGGTTGAATCAGTTGTACAAAACTTGCATCTACTTCAAACACTTGATTCTTCTTTGTTAGTTAATAGCATATCAATTAACCATTCATGAAAGTGTAAAGTATAAACACCGGAGCAGATAAACATCAACACATTAGACACTAAGATTTTGACGTGGAAAACCCAGTTAAGGGAAAAACCACGGGGTGACTAACCCAAGAATTATTCTCTATTAGAAGAATAAGAAAAATGGATGGCACATGCCAATTAGGGCTCACTACCCAAGCACACTGCTCACAAGGAGGCACACTGCCTACAAGAGACACACTGTCTACAAGATCATAAGTATTACAAACTTGAACTGGAGAGATTGACATCTTTACCATGTCTGGATTAGTTCCATTTAAGCCCTAGACACACCTACTCTACCTTTTGCTCTTTCGCTATACCACTCTCATTCGACTCATGACACACTTCGAAATGAATTCACAAACCTTTATTTATACAAGGCATCGACTTAGGAACAATCATCTAAGTTGGCAATCATCCACAAGAATATTCGCAAGATGAATAATTCATTCGGTCGGCCAGCCTGAACAAGAACATCTTCATCCAAAAGAATATCTCCAATTCCAGGCTCTAACACTAATGCGGACCGACAACACAACCTCAACATGATCCAAGAACCTTCAAAGGCTTGCCTGAATAGCCAGGTACATCCGCACTTCCTCCACTTACTAGAATTCTTTTCTTCTTCATCCAGAACTTCAAGAACACAGTCTATCGCCACTGTCAAAATACAACAGGTGCTTCTAGACCTCCAAAATATGTACAAATTGAGATGACACATCACAAGGACATCCCAAACACTCCTTCCAATCTATAGAGTAGGACAATGCACTTCCGGATCTCACCGGACCTTTTTGTAACACTCTGTCACTACAGAGTATCTCTCGGAACCAGTTCTACTTGATCGATCACAACTTCTTCATAACTTCATGTGAACCTTTGAGATCTTAACTGGAACATCTCAAGACTCATATCTACAAACCCTTTAATCTGTATCCTCTGATTCTCAACCTATTGAGTACTTTTGCCTTCTTCTCACCACTGTTCTTCACTGTTCCTGATTGAGACTAATTTTCTCAATATCCTCAGCACACAGCTCATCCAATCCTTCTCATTGAGCAATATGAGTATGTTGACATCAATGACAACACTGGTTAACCTCATACTTGCAACAATCTCCCCCTTTGTCATTGATGGCAACATATGATTTGAAAAACCATCAAGACAAGAACTTCTCTTTTCTGTCACAGCTCCCCCTATTAGCAACAACTCTTCACATGTCTTCTCTTCCTTTACTGCTCCCCCTTTGATCATCAATCACTTGTTTTTCACATGTCTTCTCTCCCCCTTTGACATCAATGGCAAAGGGCTCATACTTGCAATTCTAACACATCAAAATCATACTAGTTGCTCCCCCTTAGTAGCAGCTCCCCATCATCAATCTGGATCATAAGATATGACTGTGATATCCACTGGACTAATGCACATCAGTGCATCCTAGTTCATCACCAGAGGGGCCATGACCCCTAACTTCTCCCTGAGATACTCAAAAGAGTCCTTGGGAAGAGGTTTAGTAAAGATATCTGCAATCTAATCCTTGGAGGGTACATACTCCAATCTGACTTCATCCTTGTTCACTTGTTCTCTCAGAAAGTGAAACTTGATAGATATGTGTCTGGTCTTAGAATGCAACACCAGATTCTTAGAAATATTTATTGCACTTGAATTATCACAGAAAATTGTGATAGGCTCCTCATATTCTACTTTAATGTCTCTTAACATCTGCTTCATCCATAAGATTTGGGTGCAACTACCTACTGCTTTAATGTATTCTGCTTCAATTGTAGATATAGATATTGCCTCTTGTTTCTTGCTTAGCCAAGAAACCAATCTTTTACCCAAAAAGAAAGCTCCACCACTAGTGCTCTTCCGGTCATCCACATCTCCTGCCCAATCTGCATCTGTATATGCATGAAGAGAGAAATCATGATCTCTAGGGTACCATAGACCATACTCAACTATCCCCTTTAGATATCTAAAAATCCTCTTGATTGCCATAATATGAGATTCTCTAGGATCAGCCTAGAATCTTGCCACAAGACCGACAGCTTGCATTATATCTGGTCTAGTTTGAGTGAGATATAATAATCCTCCAATCATTGATCTGTACATGGTCTGATCTGTATTAGGAGAGTCATCATCTTTGCTCAACTTACATCCAGTTGCCATAGGAGTGTTCATTGGCTTTGAATCTTCCATTCCGAATTTCCTCAACAATTCTTTCACATATTTGGTCTGAGAGATAAAGATTCCTTTCTCTATCTGAGTAATTTATAGACCCAAGAAGAAATTCATTTCACCAAGCATTGACATTTCAAACTCACTTTTCATTTGATTTGCAAATGTTTTACACATACTGTCTCTTCCTCCAAAGATGATATCATCAACAAATACTTCAACAATCAAGATGTTTTCATTATCTATTTAGAAATATAGATTACTATCAGCAGTACCTTTGTTGAAACCAATCTGCACAAGATGCTTATCCAATCTTTCATACCATGCTCTTGGGGATTGCTTCAATCCATACAGTGCTTTCTTCAACTTGCAGACATATCATCATGATCAGACAATTGAAATCCATCCAGTTGTTCAATGTATACTTCTTCTTCCAAATCACCATTTAGGAAGGTAGACTTGACATCCATCTGATATACCTTAAAGTCTTTGAAGGCAGCAAATACAAGAAATAATCTGACTGCTTCAATTCTTGCCACTGGAGCAAATGTTTCTTCAAAATCAATTCCTTCTATTTGAGAGTAGCCTTTGCAGACCAATCTGGCTTTGTTTCTGATTACTTCACCAACTTCATTTAGTTTGTTCTGGAAGACCCATTTGGTTCCAATCACATTCTTGTTTCTAGGTCTAGGAACAAGATCCCAAGTGTGATTTTTCTCAATTTGCATCAACTCTTCCTCCATTGCTTTGGTCCAGTTTTCATCATTGCAAGCTTCATTAATTGTCTTAGGTTCAATCTTTGAAATCAGACAGTATTCATTTGAATTATGAGCAATTTTCCTCCTTGTTTGTACCCCTTTGCTTTTGTCACCTATGATTTGATCTTCAGAGTGGTTTAGAGTTACATACTTTGGAACTTTGGGAGTTTCTTGCACTACTGTTTCTTGATCAGGCTCATTTAGACAAACCTCTTCTTCCTGATTTACTAGATCAGTCTGAATCTGACTTTCAGAGGAGGATTGAGCTCCTTGAACTAGAGAATCATTCTGATCATCTTCATCATATTCATAAAATCTTGAGGGTTTCTCAACTCCTTCATCAACCTTCACATTTGTACTTTCTATTATCTTTCTCAGTCTCTTATTGTAACACCGGTATGCTTTGCTTTGAGTGGAGTAACCTAAGAAGATTCCTTCATCACTTCTAGTATCAAACTTTCCTAGATCTTCATCTCTTTTAATGTAACATTTGCTACCAAATACTCTGAAATATCTCACAGTAGGAGTTATACCAAACCAAAGTTCATAAGGAGTCTTACCGGTATTGCTTCTGATTTGAACTCGATCGAGAGTATAGACTGTAGTGTTGACAACTTCTCTCCAAAACATCTGGGGAACATTTGCTTCCATCATCATTGTCCTAGATGCTTCCTACATGGTCTGGTTCTTTCTCTCAACTACTCCATTCTGCTGTGGAGTCTTAGGAGTAGATAACTGTCTCTTTATACCATGCTTCTCACAAAAGTCTATGAATTCACTGGATGTGAATTCACCACCTCTATCAGACCTCAGACATTTTAGTTTTAATCCGGTTTGATTCTCTACCGTAGCCTTGAAGATTTTGAACTTCTCAAAGGCTTCTGATTTCTCTTTTAGAAAGGTAACTCACATCATCCAGGAATGGTCATCAATCAGTAACATGAAATATCTATCTCCTTGCATACTCTTGATTCTTGTCGGACCACATAGATCAGTATGAACTAATTCCAATAATCCGGTAGAGGACTAATCCTTGCTTTTGAAAGAGACTCTACTCTATTTACCTAGCTGACATTCTTTGCACAAACTATTTGTAGGTTTCACCAATTTTGGAAGATCTCTTACAGCCTGAGTATTGCTTATCTTGATGATGTCAAAATTCACATGACACATCCTTCTATGCCATAACCAACTTTGATCAACTTGAACAAACAAACAACTTTTATTAGAACCAACTAGATGGAAGATATTACCTTTTGTTTGAGTACCAGATGCAATCTCAGTTCCAGAGCTTTCAAAGATCCTGCATCTTCCATTTTTGAACCGAAGATCATAACATTTGTCTACTAACTGTCCAACACTGAGAAGATTGTGCTTCAATCCTTCAACATACAGTACATTACCAGTTTTGCTCTTTGCATCAAAAGAAATAGTTCCCCTAACTCTGATTCTACCTGCAGAATTGTCACCAAACTTTACCATTCCTCCCTCATACCTTTCCAAATCTAAGATCTTGTTCTTGTCACCTATCATATGGTGAGAGCATCCACTGTCAATGACCCAATCATCCTTTTCTTCAACTTGGGCAGCCAAAGCTCTTTCTACAACCTTATGATTGATAGATTCAGAGGGTATTGGTTCTTCTTTCTTGATGGCAATAAACACACATTCATTTCTGGATTTGTCTCGTATCTCTGATTCATCATCTGTTACTCCTTGGTTATTAGCTTCTTCATGAACATAATAGTAGTTCTTTTGGAACCTTTGTCTGTTAGAATTTGACCTTGCAGATCTTTCCAGACATCTTGAAGCAAAATGACCAATCTTATTGCAGTTGAAGCACTTAAAAGGTAACTTTCCTTCATACTTACCGGATCCTCTTTGGAGTCTCTTTGCAATGAGGACTTCAAGTTGAGCTATTTCTGCTTCTTCCTCTTCCATGTCTTTTATTGCTTGATCATACCATGAAAGCTTCCTTGAAGAGTTTTCTCCCAGATCAAATCTTTGTTTGCCTTTCACATAGGTATTGGCTTTAAATGCAGATTCAGTCTTGGGGGGATCATCTCCAAACTTGGTCATTTCAAAAGCAGCTAATTTGCTAGCCAGTTGCTCTCTTGTGATAGTTGTATGGGCTCTGAATTCATCAATGGTAGCAACCTTGATCTTATAGGCAGCAGGAAGGGATCTGAGAATTTTGCAAACAATCTCATTTTCATCTAGAACTCCACTAGCATTCCTAATTCCACACACTAGCTCATTTACTCTTGGCATAAAGGTAGTGATATTTTCATCATCTCTCATCTTCAATCTTTCAAATTTCCCTTTGATACTTTGCAACCTTGCACTCTTAACAAACTCATCTCCTTCATGCAGAAGTTCCAGTTTGACCTAGATCTCATAGGCAGTTGGTAGGTCAATAACATTTGAGAGTTTTGATTCAGTCAATGCGCTTAGAAGAGTTTCTTTGGTCCACAGATTGTTTTCAGCATCTGTGATTTCATTTAGAGTTGTCGGACCACCCTGTGGAGGTACATATGCTTTTGTGACCATGGACAAGTATGCTTTTCCCATACACTCCAAGTGATGTTTCATGTGACCTTTCCAGAGAGAGAAGTTGGTTCCATCAAACTTCGAACTGTCCTTCTTGTATGACGACAACCTGGATCTCTCAAGTGGTTAAGCTCCTTTTAGAGGAACTTAGCTCTGATACCAATTGCTAGATCTAGGGCACACAACTGAGGGGGGTGAATCAGTTGTACAAAACTTGCATCTACTTCAAACACTTGATTCTTCTTTGTTAGTTAATAGCATATCAATTAACCATTCATGAAAGCGTAAAGCATAAACACCGGAGCAGATAAACATCAACACATTAGACACCAAGATTTTGACATGGAAAACCCAGTTAAGGGAAAAACCATGAGGTGATTAACCCAAGAATTATTCCTTGTTAGAAGAATAAGAAAAATGGATGGCACATGCCAATTAGGGCTCACTGCCCGAGCACACTGCTCACAAGGAGGCACACTACCTACAAGAGACACACTATCTACAAGATCATAAGTATTACAAACTTGAACTGGAGATTGACATCTTTACCATGTCTGGATCAGTTCCATTTAAGCCTGAGACACACCTGCTCTACCTTTCGCTCTTTCACTATACCACTCTCATCCGACTCATGACACACTTCGAAATGAATTCACAAACCTTTATTTATACAAGGCATTAACTTAGGAACAATCATCTAAGTTGGCAATCATCCACAAGAACATTCGTAAGATGAATAATTCATTCGGTCGGCTAGCCTGAACGAGAACATCTTCATCTGGAAGAATATCTCCAATTCCAGGCTCTAACACTAATGCGGACCAACAACACAACCTCAACATGATCCAAGAAGCTTCAAAGGCTTGCCTGAATAGCCAGGTACATCCGCACTTCCTCCACTTACTAGAATTCTTTTCTTCTTCATCCGGAACTTCAAGAACACAGTCTATCACCACTATCAAACTATAACAGGTGCTTCTGGACCTCCAAACTATGTACAAATCAAGATGACACATCACAAGGACATCCCAAACACTCCTTCCAATCCACATAGTAGGACAATGCACTTCCAGATCTCACCGGACCTTTTTGTAACACTTTGTCACTCCGGAACATCTCCCGGAACCGGTTCTACTTGATCGATCACAACTTCTTCATACCTTCATGCGTACCTCTGAGATCTTAACTGGAACATCTCAAGACTCATATCTACAAACCCTTTAATCTGCATCCTCTGATTCTCAACCTATTGAGTACTTTTGCCTTCTTCTCATCACTATTCTTCACTATTCCTGATTGAGACTAATTTTCTCAATATCCTTAGCACACAACTCATCCAATCCTTCTCATTGAGCAATATGAGTATGTTGACATCAATGACAACACTGGTTAACCTCATACTTACAACAATAATGATAAAAAGTCAAGACCTTGTAAATTAACCTATTGACAAAACTTCTTTGCATTAGATGTGTCTTTTGCCATAATTGATACAGAATCAGTCTCAGTGTCCTTGGTATGGTGCTGCGCTTTGTTTTGGACAGGTTGATGCTTTGAGTCAAGACTTTTACTGTTGGGTAGCCTATTTTTTTGCTGATTGTTTGCCTAGTTAAAGGTATCGCAATCCTTATTGGTATCCTCTTAGAATAGTGGCACTCAAGAATCCAAATCCGCAACTAGGTCGAGGAGTTGCCCCCGGTTTAGACAAGGATTGACTTATTTTGAGTGAGATGACAGACAGACATGGAGAGACGGACCCTAAGGGAATGACCTAGTGCCTAGAGGGCTCATTGCGAAATGGCCTTGCCTACGTGACGACGCAGAGGCAACGTAGTTCGGGGTAAACCCTAGCGGACCTAAGACCTAGGTGATGGCAAAGGACTCAGATTGACAGAAGGACTAGATATGGGACCGACAGGATAGTGGAGTGGAGAGAAGAGGAGCCTCGGGGGCATTGAAAATGGCTTAGAGAAGGGTCTCATTTATAGAGTTTCGAAAATGAGGATGGAGGGCAAGGATTAGAAGATGAGATCAAGGGCTAGGAATCAATGAGAGTCAGGGTTAGGATTGAAGCCATAGCCTTGTGACAAGTGTCACAAGGAGAGTGGATGAGAGAGATCAAGGGTTGAAACTTGGTCAATGGAATTGGAGGGTTCTCATTAAAAGTGAATTTTAAATTCACATGGGGAAAGGTGTGGAGGATTAAAATGAATTAAAGATTCATTTTTGGGAAGAGTGGACATGACAAGTGAATTAAGAATTCACTTTTATGTGGAGATGTGAAGATGTACTCTTACATGTGTAAGAGGGTGATAAATGAAGGGTAAGGGAGATTTGACCATTTGAATAAAAGATTGATTTTTATTCAAAGGTGTATGGAAGAATGGGCTAAGCAAGGTTGGTTAAGTGTTTAGATTAATTAACCTAGGTCTAGGGAATAGGTAGGCTAGGGTAGATTGATCAGTAGGATAGATTAATTATATAAGATTGATTTATCTAATTAATAGGGATTAGGGAGATGGACAAAATAGCCAAATAAATATTAGAACTATTTATTTAATAGATGAGGATAGTGTTGTAAGGTCTAGTGATAAATTAAGGGAATTAATTGATCACAAGGGATAGGCAGATGGTTAGGGAAGATACGGGAAATTGATTTGTAGAGAAAGTCAATTTTAGGTGTCTACATTTGCCCCTCTTTGACATGGTGTTGCTGCTAAGTAATATCATTTCAAAGAAATTAAAACATAGAGTTGGATTGGATAGAAAAAAAGATTTTAGCTTCAAAGAATAGGGTAAGGTTTGAGAATAATTGGTAAGGGTGATGCCCACTCGAGAGGATAGGTGGGTTGTAAGAAAATAGTTGTGCTCTTGAAATGGATGGAAGAGATTGGTTGAAGTGGTTGGAGGATAAGTGGTGAGATGAAAGGATGATGCTGGTGGGAGATTGATTGGTGGATGATCATTGTGCTGAAAATGATTTAGAGCAATCCTAGGTTTGATATAGCAAAGTGGATATGTTCACCAAGGTATAGAAGACCAGAGTGATGATGTTTATCCAACATTTGCATGGACTAGACACACAGACAAAGGGGTGATCCCATGCATGCCCAAGATAGTACAACCTTGTCTAGATGAGGGAAGGGGACTCATAGCATCCCACTGGGCATGCCGATGTGATCTATGGGAATAAAATGAAAGTTGAATATAAATCAAATGCAAAAACAAATGATTATACCTTCCTTTTGACTCACAAATCCAAGAGAGGGAAGGAGTTGTACCCAAGAGCTCCTTAGATTTTACCTATGTAGATGACTAATGTGGATTGCTCAATTCTTACAACACAATGTAGATGAGTGATTTTGGACTTAGATGGAGATGGAGAGAGAGATGAGGTATGATTTTGTCATTATGATGGTATGATGAGGAGACTTGAGAGAAATTTGGGCAAAGTTTGGATGCAAGAAGAAGTTGTTCTAAATGGCTTAGAGAAGGGTCTCATTTATAGAGTTTTGGAAATGAGGATGGAGGGCGAGGATTAGAAGATGAGATCAAGGGCTAGGAATCAATGAGAGTTAGGGTTAGGATTGAAGCCATAGCCTTGTGACAAGTGTCACAAGGGAGTGGATGAGAGAGATCAAGGGTTGAAACTTGGTCAATGGAATTGGAGGGCTCTCATTAAAAGTGAATTTTAAATTCACATGGGGAAATGTGTGGAGGATTAAAATGAATTAAAGATTAATTTTTGGGAAGAGTGGACATGACAAGTGAATTAAGAATTCACTTTTATGTGGAGATGTGAAGATGTACTCTTACATGTGTAAGAGGGTGATAAATGAGGGGTAAGGGAGATTTGACCATTTGAATAAAAGATTGATTTTTATTCAAAGGTGTATGGAAGAATGGGCTAAGCAAGGTTGGTTAAGTGTTTAGATTAATTAACCTAGGTCTAGGGAATAGGTAGGCTAGGGTAGATTGATCAGTAGGATAGATTAATTATATAAGATTGATTTATCTAATTAATAGGGATTAGGGAGATGGACAAAATAGACAAATAAATATTAGAAATATTTATTTAATAGAAGAGGATAGTGTTGTAAGGTCTAGTGATAAATTAAGGGAATTAATTGATCACAAGGGATAGGCAGATGGTTAGGGAAGATACGAGAAATTGATTTGTAGAGCAAGTCAATTTTAGGTGTCTACACCATCAATTGTATGTTGAGACAGTTAATGTGTATATCGCTGTCGGGTGCGAGTATCGGGTTCAGTGTAACCTGGAAGGAATGTATATTGGCATTGCATAACAGAAATTGTATGCAAGTAGTGAATGCATGTTGAGGGAGATACATTTAACAAGATACAAGGGAAGGTTGAATAGTGTGGGTCCTTCTTGTTGCATGTTGACCATGTATGTTGGGAGTGTATGAAACGAAACATACAACGGTTAAGTGAGGTTCTATGACCGGGCCCCACCTAATGTATCTTTGAGATGCATGTAGGGTTTGTATATAGCGGACATACAATCGGGTAAGTGAAGAGTGCGGGCCCCATTGGATGCATGTTGGTCGTGCAATAGTTAGACATACAAGTGACTGAGGATCGTGGGTCCCACGGGTTGCATAACAAATTGTATGTATGTACATCGGCGTGAGGAGGGACGTTGGGTTGATCAACTTGAGGTGGACCAACAGCAGGTGCTTTTGCCGATCAGGGTGACAACTGTTAAGTGTCACCGATAAGAGTATTTTGAAAGAACGATGGTCTGTCGGGTGGAACATACAAGCAGGGATAGTGAGTCATAGGCCCCACCAAATGTATGAAGGAGTGTATGTATATGCAGTTGGCCGTGTTGTGAAAAGTTCGGGGTGATAACAAACATCAGAGTAATATTTCCAAAGGAGGCTGATAATGTTAAGTTTGGTCGATGAGCATAAAGATCTCGGGGAGAGATAAGTCGTCGGGGAGAAAGAATGTGGGAAGGCCGATAAACAAGTCAGGTCGATAAGAAAGGTAAGTTGATTTTGGTGAGACCTTGGAAGATCTGTTGTTGATAGTGTCAAAAACAACATTTTTGCATGCTTCTTGTTGATACTCTGCATTAGTATGCCTCAATGATGATTGGCTACACGATATACTTCACTAATAAATAAAACTCTATGTCTGCAACAAGCATATATACTATGTATTAGATGATTAAAGAAAATGTTGATTATGATCTATTTGAACTCCAGTGGCAACAATTACTAGACAATTTGAAGAAGACAAAGGAATCAAAGTACCCCTTTAAGTTTGGTACTCAGATAATTTACTTACTATTTTACTTTCTAAAAGAACTACCTGAAGCTTAAAATGTAGTAGGGCTCAGAAATATCCCCGTGGTTACTCTGATTAGAGATCACTTGTAGAGAATTGGTGGTACTGAGGCTCAGAGTGTAGCCCTATGGGGCAATTTGAAAGTGTTTCAAGGTGAGATGCAATCTAGGATTAGAATCCCTAGGAAAGTTGTTGAGAAGTATGAAAATGATCACTTTTATGGTAACCAAAGATGAGTGCTTAATGGTGTTGGCAACTTGGCAAACATCATTACAAGAGAGACACTGCTAGAATGATGATGAATCATTGAGCATGATGTTTGAAGGTGTTTTCATTGATGGAAACAAGAGAAGGAATAAGGTTGTGACAAAGATTTTGGTCCGGTAAAAAAAGACTTAGTCATTTTGGCTAAGTGTTGGCAATACATAAGAGATAACGATAGAGAGATAGTCTAATGGCTGGCATAGGTCCGCAGTTGAAGATCAGATCATGCAGTTCTAGTATGTTGTTTGCAGTCATTAGGTGATCTTATATCCAATATTTTAGTCCTTGATGACTACCAGAAGCATATCTTCAAATAGCCTAAGTCTGGTAGAGCAGAACACAGTGTTATTTAGAGCAAAACACTTAGTTGATTTGGTCTGCATTCCTCTAGTGTTGCATATCTTGTTATGTGGTTTTGAGGTGTTGTAAACACTTTTATAAAGTGTCTAAATCTAGAGTTGTAGGTTTTGAGATCTAGAGGAAAGATATTTGTGAGTGTCTAAGTATCGCTACTTAGTTTGGCAGAGCCTGACTATTACACGGCATGTGTTCTTGGGGTCTGCATTTTGTCGCAAGAGGATATTTTGATTTGCAGTTTTGGAGGTATGATCCATGATGTCTAAGGAGTCTTTGATATAATTTTGAGTAAGTATTGTGATCTGCAGTGAAAGATGTAGTTTGACAGACAGACAGAGTTAGTAATAGTCTATGTTTAAGGTCAACATGACAGTGTGATGTGTGTGCGGTAAGATATGTTGTTTAAAATCTTATCCTAAGTGGTTCTGTACTTGAAGCTGACATATGTGAACATGATTCAAATGTTTCTTGGGTCCACTATGAATTTTGGTGAATGAATTTAGTCGACAAGTTACTTAAGGCATGACTACATGCTACATCTTATTAGGCTGACCTAATACAATGATTTTAAGTGCTGCAGATATATATGGGAAACCAAATTAAGTGTTTGAGTGATGAAATGCAAAGGTGAATATATGCTTGTATGGCATACAAAGTAAGATGATTTTGTGGAGGTGAGAAGAGGAGAAGAAGAGGGATCTTGTTGCCTATAAAAGTAGAGCAGTGAAATTAAGCAATTAGAGATGAAGAGTTTTGAGACAACACATCTATGCTTCATGATGGCAGCTTGTCATTGATGACAAAAAGGTATCAAGTAGGCACAGGGGGATTTGCTTCATAGTTGTAAGCTATCTTGTGATGCAAATTAAGATGTGTTTAGGTAAGATGTTGTTCATACCATGATGAGGTTGATGTTAAAGAATTTATAGGTTGGTTTATGGAATTTATACTATGCATCTATGTTTTATTGATAAGTATGTTTGAATGGTTGAGTTACATGATATCATGATGAGGTTCATATGGTCAGGTATGTTGGTCATGGTTACTCTAGAGTTGGCAATGATGTTGATTTGGTAGTATGGCATGATCTCCTTTACTTGCATGGTGTTTTTGTCTCTTTAGCTATATGATTATGTTGCAAATGAGCATGATTCACCTGAGTTGAATGAATGAGGCACTTGATTCATTATGCCAGTAATGTTCATTTCTGATATGGAAGATTTCTTGTTGTAGTTTGATCAGTATTTAGATTCTTTGATGTTGTGCTCACTAAGTTTTTGATCATCTTCAAAGGGGCACAAGAACTATTTTCTTCATTTCAAAAGGCATCCTTGGCATGATCTTTGAGTTCTTCTCAAGATGACCTTCATGTGGTTAGCAGAAAGTCAAATGTTATTGTCTTAGCTTTGCAAATCAATGGCATGATATCTTTCTAAGGGATTATATTTGTGTTTGTTATTCATCCCTTAATATCTCTTTTATATCTAAAGAAGGCTTCATCCTGCTAAAAGATATTAAGGATGTCTTAAAGTTGTGTGAAGGAGATCTCTAACTTTCAAGTTAGTAAAAGGAACCATACGATTAAAAGATTTATCTTATGCAAATAAAAAATAGCAAAGCATGTTATCGGGCTTCTAAAGTCTTTAACCTGGCCAACAAGTTTTGGGCTTGTGAAACAAGTTAATGTTGATGGTTTTAGTTTATTTGTCACCGAGCCCTTTAGGGTACATAGGGATTGGCAGTCAAGAGATGTATTTGATGAAAAGATTGTTTGGAAGCTCATTTTGTAAAGTTAAACTTTGAAACATGTTGCTCTTGACTTAGAGTTTCTACTTTATGCAAATATTTAGTTATGATGTTGGTGGATCTTCGAGATTTGACAAAGCTATAGTGAGCTACAGTGATCTTTAGCTTGATAGTTATCTTTGGACTCAAAGTCATAGTAAAGGCTTCATTTGTTGGCATGATTCAGGTGATATTGTGACAGTTTTAAGGTGTTATTTTTGACTTATTGTTTGAGCTTGGCTTTGACATTATACTATGATATTTAGTTATAAGGAAGTTAAAAAACAAAACAAAAGATTGTGGCAACTATATTAATGAAACTTCTCCAAACCCCTATTGTGTAGCACAAAGTTCATGGTTAAGATGTCAGGGTTTGCATTTTATTTATTTGTTGTTGAAAGACAATTATGGGTTAATTTTTTTTTCTGGTAATGACATCTGTTGGGGTCAAACACAAAATGGTTACAAACTATCTACTTTCATCTTGGGTAGGATTTGCCAATATTTTTTTATTACTCTTTCTCTTAATGGCAACATTTATCAAGCATAAAATGCTAGGGTTTGAAAAAGATTCAACCTAACACTAGGTTTTTTTTTCATGATGACAGTTTTTGTTTTGATTCTTCAAAGGCATGTATTGATATAGTAAACAATTTTGAAAAGAAAGTGTAAAGGTTATCGTGGGCAGTTGTTGTAATCCTTGAGTTTAGATTTGTAATGTTCTCAAAATAGTTCTTAAAATGGCATCATTCAACCATAAGACTCTATCATTTATTTGCTCAAAAAGAAAAGATTGGTCACAGTTTAACTGTTTCAATTATAGATTCAAATTGTTTCATGAAAGAAGGAAGGCATTGTGAAAGGTTATAAAAACACTTGTATGATATTGATGAGTGTGTATCTTACACAATCACTAAGATTGTAACAGGGTGTTAATGCAAGATCTATTTTTGAGTTGATGAGTTTATTCTTGAGTCTCAAACAATGAGATAGTCAAGAACTGGATTGTCAGGAAATAGAGTAACCCTCTGTATTGATTCAAATTCTATATTGTATAAAATCCAGTGAGGCATAAATAGCCAGTGAGGCACATATAGCTAATGAGGCACAAAATGCCAATGAGACACATATAGCCAGTGAGGCACAAAAATCCAGTGAGGCACATATAGCCAGTGAGGTATCTATATTTTCTAGTGAAGCACAATTTGATTAAGCTAGTGAGGCATTTAATGAGTGGTTTTTCTATGCCATGAGGGTTTTCCACTCCTAAAATTATTGTCTTATGGTTTCCTTGTTCCATGGCTCATTTGTTCATTACACTTGTATGTTCAGTTCCTTAATTCATGATAACTTGCATTAATAAGGCTTTACTTTGCAATCTTTTCCTATTTTTGAAAGTCTAAAATAAAAGTAAATAAAGTGTTTTGTCTACAACATTGATTCACCCCCCCTCTTAGTGTTGTCAAGTACTCCAACACTTCATTAGAGTTGTAACCATGCATGTGTAGATGTAATATGAGTAGTTTAACTTGGTAGTTAGCCATTCTTATTTCTTCCTCTTTTTCTCTAGGCAGTGAGCCTTTTTGCAATGAGCATTTCTTTGGGCAGTGAGCCCTAAGGTAGTGAGCCTTCTTGTAATTTAGTATTAATATTACATAATTATTGTGAGCTAACACTCACCATGGTTTTTCATTATTTAGGGTTTTCCATGTAAAAATCTAGGTGTTTATGTCTGATGCTTTGTGGTTGCTTCTTTTGTGCTTTGCTTTGTTGTTATCAAATGTGACAAATGGATTAATGATTTAATAAGTAAAAGGTTTAATAGAATACTGATTCACCCCACCCTCTTAGTATTCTAGGTGTTCAACAATTGGTATCAGAGCTTGGTTCCTTGGAAGAAGTCTAATAACTTAAGGAAGAAATTGGAGATTGAACACATGGAAAGTAAAAAATATTCCACTCCTCCTGAAGAAATTGATTCAATTGAAACTATAGAAGAAGATTGCATGCTTTTTAGTGAAGAACTCAAGATTGTACTTGAAGATCTTGAAAAGGTTGAATTAGAAAATAGGGATCTAAAGGATATTGTCAAGGAAGTAGATGAGTGCATAAAAAAATTGAGGGAGAAAGTCAAGAAGTTCAAAGAAAAATATAAGGAGGTTAGTGAGCATATTGGTTTTCGGATTAGCAGGCATTGAACCCTAAAGATCTACCACTTCTTATCAATAGTTCCACTATGTGATTTGACCAACAAAGGTGTGAGACTATGTGAATGGCATCCCCTTCACTTTGGGTTCTATCACACCAAGGGGGTATCCCTACAACTAAATATATGACTTGATTGGATTAAAATAAAAGATTTAACATTTAAGCATAGGTAGAATGCTCTAGCTATTATACTAAGATGTGTGAGATGAATCCTAAGTTGGCAGTATTCCTAGATTGTCTACACCAATGAAAACAAAGAGCATGCAGGTTATAATCCTACTCCTACAACTAATATATGGAGGTGAATGAGATGATTGATTGGTGAGTGGAGTCATGGGACATCCCTAGACTGTCTCAACAGATATCTCCCCAGACTAGTGTCTTATCTGAGCAACAGAGTCAAACCTAAGAATGTGACTGCTTCCTAATGACAATCTAAACTCATATCTAGGGGACTTAAGAAGATATTGCCACCTTACAACAATATGTCCACAGAAGAGTAATGTCCCTAACTATAATTTATGAATCTTTCAATATGACTTCCCTCCCTATATCTGATTTAGAGCCTATATAATTTACTACTCAAGTAGAAGCAGGAAACCAAATACACAACAAAACAAATGCCTATTGAAGAACTCAGACATCCTTAATAACCTTATTCTAAAGAGGAAACAAAATATTAAAAGAGACAGTCAATGACAGGACACACATAGTGGTATTTTTCATTTATTTTGACCTAGATAGAACATTATCATACATCAAAACATTGTTCACAAATCAGAGGTTACTCAATGCTCGGATAGAGAACCAACTCTTTAACAAGAGATACCCTCCAAAGAAGTGAATACCTTATATTCAAAGCCTAAAGGAAACCCCATGAACTCACACTACTTTGGTAGAGTGGCCATGATTCCTTTTAATAAGGATCAAACAAGCTACCGGCCATCTACATCTGATAGACTTCTTAGATGACATTACAAATCCTTATAGATTTTTAGAATACAATTAGATCTTTGAATTGATTTTTTGCAGCTGAGGTAGTTAGATTTATTGCTAGGATCTCTAAAAATTTGTTGATTATGCAGCTTTTTCTTTGATTAGATGAGAGTATTTGATGTTTCGACTTGAAACCATGCAGTGGTTTTGATCATTTCAGTATGGAGGGCAGAAATTATGCTGACAAAGGACTGCTTCAAGCCTTTAAATCTCTTCCATTGATCCTAGTTTGTCCTTTATCAGATTGATGCGTCAGAATGATCATCGACCCTAAGAATCCATACCAACTCCTTTGAAAGTCTACCACTAATGTAATCATGCCACACATGCGGTCTTCTTTCTCTGACTTGTTCCCTTTACACATTGGATCTTGACACTTGGCACCATTTTGTGCCATCATGAGGGACAATAAGTCACCGTCCTATAGGCTCTGTGCTCCCATGCTAAGCCTATTATGCATCCTTTTTTCATTTGTTCTATGCTTGTTGACCATATGTCACCTTGTCGCACTCGTGCGATGAATATTCCCACCTGACAGATTCCTCAGCATGCTTTTGCAACCATTAGATTTGGGTCTCTCTATATATTTTTCCTCCTTTTGATACTTGACAGCATCTAATTTATCATTTTGGATTCTTGATTGAATGGCTGTAAGCCATATTCAATCGATAACTGGTGTATCATCGTAAGTGGTCGATGATGTCATCATAAAGGCAGCACGATGCTATGATAATCATCCAAGTGGTACCTCGACCGTTTAGAAAGACTTTTAGGATTTGACTCTTACATGCAAAAGGGAATAAGGGGTCATGCTAAGAAAAGGGGGCCGGTCACCCACAAATGAAAGAGCCTTAAGTCACAACTTACATGACCAAAAACCTTTAACAGGTGGTCAACAATAGATTATATCATAAAGTGAAAATGAGACCACAGGATCTCAGGCCCTCTTTAAAAGAGAAAACATTTGTAGAAACAGACCTAAATCCCTAAGGGGTACCACCAGTGGCTCTGATTGGGGATGTATGCCTCACATAGGCATGGAGAGAACCTCAGACTTCTGGGATTGCATAGATCGGGTGCCTTATCTATTGGGCCACAAAGTCAAAGTCACACCTACCTGCATCACAAACCACATTTTCAAATTTAATTTGGCAGCCCAAGGCCACCAAGAAGAAGAGCCAATACCTCCTCATTTTCTCCTAATTTCTTCATGCGAAGCCTAAACAATTGAATTGTCTGTAACTCCTTGCCTGATTGTATCCCTAAGTCTTACATCAAGATTGATATGGCTTTGCTATTCATTGTTATCTGAATCTTTATCTGAGAATTGCCTTCCCAATGAGAGCTCCTCAACACTTAGGTACAAGCAACATCTCCCATGTATCCATTGTTACTAAGCTCAGTAATTTGATCATTGAATCCCTCCTGAAATGTCCCAAGAAAAGGCATAGAATGTACCTCATCGTTTGAAGCTCCATGGTTACCCAAATAGCTAATACTATCCCATGTGTATGAACATCTACAACTGATCCACTCACCTTTGCATAATGATCCTATTTTCTTTCCTCACCAATATAATGAAAATCAAACACTTCAATTCCTACATTGTGAAGGCGGCCACCATACTCAAGGAAGTACCCATCCAGACATATTTCATCATCTGAAAGGCATGGAGCTGAATGCAGTACCCCTTGAGCCATAGTTCCCTATTTTTAAGAGTGAGGACTGGCATACCCATTTCATATAGATATTCAAGATTAGCTAGGGTATGCCTATTGCTACAAGACATTCCTTTTATTTCATCATCTGAAAGGCACCCCATGTCTTCAACTTTCTCTCTCTGAGGTTGAGTAAAGTCTTTGTTCCCATCATCACAGGATACATCCATACTTCAACATTATCTTTGAATGACTAAACAAAGGGCTTCATTAAAACACTCCTAGCCTCAAACACTTCTTGCAGATGTTTGCTTGCCGAACAAAAATTTATTTCACTATATTCTAGAAAACACTTTCTAAGCTTGTTGGGGATAGCATTCTGGTAACCTCTAACATCTATGAAATTTAGGACTTTATACTTTTTAAAAGGTGACCTTTTCTGGGAACATAACCAAGATTGTTGCTTCATTTGAACCATTCTGAGTGCAAAAGAATAAAATACTTGGAAATGTTTCTGCTTGAAACATAGTTGACTCATCATCAAGAAGACATCGCTACATTCTAGATTCACCACCAGTAGAGAACCACATATCTTTTTCATGATCTTTGCTACAACATTAAGTAGAGTCACCACCCTTCGAAGCGAAATATGAATCACTGTTCTTATGCAAACTCTACACAGGTCGGCACTGGTACTTTAGAGACTTCATAGAAATATTTGACAATGAATTCCTAAATAGAGTCACCACTTTTGTTGGTTTTCAGATTAGTAGACATTGAACCCTAAAGATCTGCCACTTCTTATAAACAATCCCACTACATGATTTAGCCAACAGAGATGGGAGACCATGTGAATGGCCTCCCCTTCAATTTTGGTTCTATTACACCAAGGGGGGTATCCCTACAACTAAATATATGACTTGAATGGCTCAAAGTAAAAGATTTAACATTTAAGCATAGGCAGAATGCTCTCACTAGTATACCAAGATGTTTGAGATGAATCCTAAGTTGGCAGTATTTTTGGATTGTCTACATTAGTGAAAATAGAGAGCATGTGGGTTCTAATCCTACTCCTACAAATAATGGGTGGAGGTGAATGAGATGATTGATTGGTGAGTGGAGCCGTGGGACATCCCTAGACCCTCTATATAGATATCTCCCTAGACCAGTGTCTTATCCGAGCAATAGATTAAATTTGAGAATGTGAATGCTTCCTAATGACAATCTAAACTAATATCCATGGGAATTAAATAGATATTTCCACCTTATAGCAATACATCCATAGAAGAGTAATGTCCCTAACTATACTTTATGAATCTTTCAATATGACTTCCCTCCCTATATCTCATTTAGAGCCTATTCAATCTACTACTCAAGTAGAAGCAGGAAACCAGATACACATTAGAATAAATGCCTACTGAAGAACTCAAATATCCTTAATAACCTTATTCTAAAAAGGAAAGAAAATATTAAAAGAGTCAGTCAAGGAAAAGACACACATAATGGTGATTTTCATTTATTTTGACTTGGATAGAACATTATCATACAACAAAACATTATTCACAAATTAGAGGTTACTCAATGCCTAGATAGAGAACAACCTCTCTAACAAGAGATACCCTCCAAAGAAGTGAATACCTTATATTCAAAGCCTAAGGGAAACCCCATGAACTCACACTAATTCAGTAGAGTGGCCATGATTCCCTTTTATAAGGAGAAAGCAAGCTACCGACCATCTACATTTGACATACTTCTCAGATGACATTACAGATCCTTATAGATTTTCAAAATACAATTAGATCTTTGAATTGATTTTTTGTAGATGAGGTAATCAGATTTATTGTTGGGATCCCTAAAAATCTATTGGTTATGCAGCTTTTCTTTGATTAGATTTGTAGATTTGATGTTTCAACCTGCAACCATGCAGTGGTTTTGATCATTTTCGTATGGAGGAGGGAAAAAATTATGCTGACAAAGGACCGCTTCAAGCCTTTAAATCTCTGCCATTGATTCTAGTTTGTCCTTTATTAGATCAACACTTTAGAATGATCACTGACTCTAAGAATCCATACTGGCTCCTTTGAAATGTCTACCACCAATGTTATCGTGCCACGCATGTGGTCTTCTTCCTCTGACTTGTTCCCTTTGCATGTTGGATCTTGACACATGGCACCATCTCTTTCCATTGCGAGGGGCAGTAAGTCACCATCCTATAGGCTCTACATTCCTACGCTAAGCTTACCATGTATCCTTTCTTCATTCATTCTATGCTTGTTGACCATGTGTCACCATGTTGCACCTGTGCAATGAATATTCCCTCCTGACAGATTCCTTAATGTGCTTGCATGACCATTGGATTTGGGTCTCTCTATAGATTTTTCCTTCTTTTGATACTTGGCAGCATCTGATTTGTCAATTTGGATTCTTGATTGAATGGTTGTAAGCCATATTCAATTGACAGCTGGTGCATCATTGTAGGGGTTCAATGACGTCATCATAAAGGCGGTGCGATGTTGCAATCATCATCCAAGTGGTACCCCAACCCTTTAGAAAGACTTTTAGAATTCAAATCTTACATACAATAGGGAATAAAGGGTCATGCAAAGAAAAGGGGGCTAGTTACCCACGACTGAAAGAGCATTAAGTCACAACTTACATGACCAAAAACCTTTAATAGGAGGTCAATAACAGATTATATCATAAAGTGAAAATGAGACCATAGGATCTCATACCCTGTTTAAAAGAGAAAACATTTGTAGAAATAGACCTAAAACCCTAAGGGGTACCACTAGAACAATTGATATTTGCAAATGAAACCTTGAAGGATTTGAAATTGGAAGTTGTGAAAAGAGTGAAAGTAGAAGAAGACCTAAATCAGTTGGTGAAAAACAAATCTAAAGTGTCATATCCCTCAATTCCAACCCATAATATCATGAAGTTTTCTAATTAAAGATTGGAAAGAAGACTAGTTTGTAATGGCTCAATATGATCTTGAAGACATCATATGTCTATGATAATGAACTCTCCTTATGATCAATTTCAAAACTTAGCCAGATTTCATGGCAAGAGGAAAAGACAAACTAGAATAAGACAAAATCAAATAAGACAAATTAAATATGACTTGGAACTAAAGGACAAAACCATATTTAAAAGGTAATATAAACCAATTAACAAGGGATCGAATGAGACAACTAAAGACCCTGATCCTCATAAGAGACAAATATAATTATAAATTAATTTATGGAAAGGCATGAAGGCCTAAATGTTTCCACCTGATGGCTCCTCAAGGCAATAAAAGGAGGAGTCAAAGTCAAGTAAGGCATCATCGAATCATTCACTCAAGCATCCAAGAAATTATATGCATCAATCACAATCATTGAACAACAATCATTCCTCATCGAACACCAATCAACAAAAAGGAAAAGGAAATGATCATCATAAACAAAAAGAGTATCAAAGTACATCAATGGAGAAGCTTTAAGACAAATTAAAGCCTTATATAAGTCTATATAGATCAGTAATAATATTGAAACTATAGCAAAATACATATTTGAAGAAGAACACATCATCAACAGAGGAAAAAAAAGGAGATCGATCAAAGGAAACTAGTCAATCGATCCTTGTAAGAACATCGAAGAGCATCAATCAGAATCAACAATCTATTGCAAGAAGAACTTATCATATAAATAAGCCAATTTTGGATATTTCTGAGCAAATAGCAACAACCAACACCACGTCAGCAAGTAACTTTCTATTATTTATCACTTCCATATCAGTCGATTATATGTATATCAGGTACGAATGCCTCTTTACATTTATTGCCAATGATAGTTCAGATTTGTATGATTATGATAAGTTCAAATTGTAAGCAATCATCTCTTTTAGACAGTCATATACCATAGCAATGCATTTTGTATGGATCTTATGTGACCCATTACCCTCTTATGAGAGTGAGAGTAAGTACCTAAGAGGCCATTCATGGGTAGTTAGTCTCATAGAGGCCTTGACTCTAAGAGTATGGAACTCGAGTCTAAGGATAGGAGACATTAGAGCCCCATGGTGGATAGTGGCAACTCTCATCTCAACTCTCATAGGCTGTTAATGAGTGACATAAGAAGAGATAGCCAATATGTTTAATTCAATAAGCATTGTAGACACCTTAAAATGACCAACTTGTCATGCTACTTGCATTTCATAATCTGTCTCATCACCTACATTACAACGTTAATTAAATAATCTAATTATTTAATTAATTTCACCAAATTCTTCTAAATCACAAAATTGCGACATTAATTAAATAAATCCTCGTTATTTAATTAATTAAATCAAATTCCTCTATATTCTTCCATAATTAAATAATTTCAATTATTTAATTAAATCATTGTCACCTTCCAAAATTCACATCCACATTAATTAAATATATCCCATTATTTAATTAATTCAACAAATTCCCTCTTATCTAAAATTAAATAATTCTTAAATTATTTAATTAAATCAAAAATCATTCTTCCAAAATCATGCACAACAATTAAATAAATTTATTTATTTAATTTGCTTTTAAATCTTCTAAATTAAATAATTCTAATTATTTAATTATTTCTTGCAAAATATCTGCTCTAAATTTAAATAAATCAATTATTTATTTAAATTGCTTTTTCTTCTAATTGGAGTTATCTCTAATATAACTCAAGCTTTTTTGCTCATCAATTAAATATTTCTATATTTAATAAAGCAAAATATCTTCTTTTCTCATGCAAATCTCTTCTTCTTGTTTTAAATCACTTAACTGATTGCTTTATTCTTTTAATTGATTTATTTCTTCAGTTAACTTATTCTTCTATTCTTGATAACTCCTCTCATGCAAAAGAAAGCAAGACACATGTCTTCTTCGCATTCATTGCACATTCCTCAACTTATCTCCTCCGTTGATTCTTCTGAATTATCTGGACCGTTGATCGATTTTCCTTGAAACCTATATAAACCCCCCTCATCTCCTTCATTTAGCCTCTCTCTCTTCGATCGTATTCTCAGGCATACTTAACAGAGCTTCGAGCATACATAACGCGTCAATTGAGCACTATAACGATCTTTTGACATTGATCTCTTGAGCACATACTTGCTTGTTGCAGCCATGGCTTTGCAACTACATTGAGCAATCCACATATCTCCAAAAGGGAACAATACAGGTTTTGGTAAGAGCTTTCATTTGTCTTTGATTGGTGATTTATGGCTTTTACTTAGATTCGTTTCCTTTATGTTATTGGGTTCTTTGGTTTTATTTAGTTTAGATTTAATCTAATTTTTCCTCATACACATTTTGGCATGCCCGGTGGGACCCATTGGTCCTGATTTAATATCAAATTTGTGGAATTTTTAGTTTGATTTCATAGGTTTTTTAACTCTTTTTTTGGAGAGATCTGAAAAAGGATTTTTAAAGGAATCTTGCTGGGCAAAAACGGAGGTCACGGTTGCATTCGGAAGGGTCGAGGGACGAAGAAAAATATAAAATTTGGCCTATTTCGGTGAAGGTAAAATTTTTTCACCTCTGACACGCAACCCGAGGCCGTACAATCACTGTGAGGTACAGTTTAAAAAAAAATTATTTTTTTTTTTAAAAAAAAAAGGTTTTCTTTTTTCAAAAATAGAAAAAATAAAAAAAAAAAAAACAAAAAGAAAAAGCAAATCCAAAAATAAAAAAAAACAAAAAAAAAACTAGGCAAAATCCAAAAAAAAAAAAAAAATCAAAAGTAAAAAAAGAAAAAACAAAGCATCAAAAGCAAGGTACATACCAGCTGGAGTACTGCTGTCCTCTTAAAAAAAGGACCGTACTTTTCTTCCATGAAAAAGTGCAGCTTTTTTATAAAAAGTTTTTTTAAAAATAAAACAAAATTTGCATTTTGATTTTTGTCTCAAAAAAGTAAAGGGGAAGTATATTTTTAGTTTTTTTTTAAAAAAATAAAAAAAAAACAAACTTTTTTTAGCCCTTAGCAGCAGGTCACATCAGTGACCAAGAGCCAGTTAGAGGGGGCTAAAGCAGGCCCCTCTTCATTGAGCATTTTGATTCAATAGGCGATTTTCAAACCTCATTATTTTGGTCATACGGACACGTATTTCAGTACTTTTTTTTTGAAATTGGCTAGAATTTCGTGATCTACATCGTGGTGAAATTAGATTTTTCTCAAGATTCTCTGATTTTTTAGAAAATTGATTTTCTCACTGCTGTCTTTGTCTCGTCACAGTTTTTTGACTTTTCAAGCTTCATAACTTTCACAAACGGACTCGGATTCAGGTGATGTTTTTTTTTGAAAGTTGGTATTTTTCTGTCCTCTACACAGTGGTAATATTGTTTCAAAGATTTTCTAAGATTTATTTTTTAAGACCACTCATTGGCCTATTCTCAATCTCTGACTTCAAGCACTTGCTAACTTTTGAGTTTGTGTGGACCTAACTCACTTGTTGCAGCTTCTTATTACTCATACAGAGCAAATAGGTGTTTTTAACATGTTCATGCAGGACGAGCATTGAAGACCTCTTGATCTATCTCACTAAGTCTTAGAAACACATTGCATGCTTAAAAGGATAATTGAACAAATCTTTTCTTGCAATCTAAGTCTTAGGAACATACTGATTTTCTTAAGGGACAATGGACATGTATGAACAAACACCTCAATTTTTTAAAGGACAATGGACATGAATGCCAAACACTTCATTTCATAAGGGACAATTTACAACTACAATCGTGTGTGTGCATAGCTTAGTTGCACCTTATTTTTCTTATAACGGGACAATTGAACCTTTGTGTGACGTGCTTGCTCTTACTTTTCTGTACTTCCTTTAGAAGGGCCTGCTTTTGGATTGCGATTCATCCAAAAGGGATGACCCTAAGCGGAGTTTTCCTTTGAACCACTATATAAGAGGGATAAGGCGAAAGCCAAGTCCTAACCGACGTCAGCCTTACCTTGTGGTGCCAAACTGAAAAGAGGTGTACTAGCTCTTTGTGGAAACGATTTTCACATTGAGCGAAGTGTTTGAAACTCTTAGTAGGATTGGTTAAAGCTTTTAGTAGCTTGTTGCATTGCTCGTAAGGCATTGGTCCCTCAAAGTCACTAAGAACCAATTTAGATAGAGACTACCCGACCTACCTCCGAACATTGCGGTAATCATCAGTGCAAGGGAAATCGATTTAAACCCTTAAGACACTCACCATTGGCTCCCTTGAGAAGAGATAGTATTCCCTCGGACATAAAGCTCTCGTGACCTACTTGAGCTTTCCAAGGGGAGGGTGAGATATCCCTACCTATCGTCTCTCGCAAAGATACTAAATATCCGACACCTTTATGGAATGATATTTTTATCGACGGAGTATTAAGCTGTGAGCTAATCTACTGCAATGAAACCTTGTCTCTAGGGATAAAAAGTGCTTGTTATTGATTGTAACTGTATTAGACCTGTGGAAACATTGGGCTTGTTTGGAGCCTTGAACATACACTATCTGTTGTGTCAGTCCTTGTGCCTTTTTTGACCACTTGTTTGCTGTGTTTTCTCTTGCCAAACCAATCCAATCAGAAATAGAAAAATCTTGCCTTTGAAAAACATTAGACACTACTTCAGCGCCCCTGGTATTACAGCAGCTCGCCTTTGGTAATACAGTAGATCACCTTTGGTCAGCAGTAACCCACCTCTGGCAAAACTCTACTTCAGCGCCCTTGGTATAACAGTAGCTCGCTTTTGGTCACTATAGCTCGCCTTTGACATAGCAGTAACTTGCTATTGGTAGCTCAGTCTGTCACCTCCGGCCCACAGTAGCATGCTTTTGGTAGCACAGTCCTGCGCCTCTGGTCAAACAGTATAGCACTGTTGGCCCAGTACTTTGTGCATCAGAGTTTGTCCGTTTCTTCAAAGCATCTCATAGATTCCTAGCACTACATTGTGCCTAAGTGAATCCCATGGTCACCACCAGGCTACAGCAAACCATGAAGTCTAGGCAAGTTGTCCCTAAGAAGCACAAGTCACCCCCTCGTACACCACAATCAGGTCATCTCAACATTACTCCCAAGGTGACTCCTAATGCACCCGTGGCAAAACCAATCAGCTCTCCAAACATGCCGCACATAGATGAACCAAGCAATCCTCATGAGGATAGAACCCCTTTGCTAAATGCACCGCAGTATACCACAGGCTTGCCTCAGGATTTTGTCCCACAAGGTTATGTCATAGATCAACCCCCATCTCAAGAAGAGCGACACTTTGAAATAGGTCAATCCTCTCAAGAAGATGGGCAAGATCTTGATGAATTTATACAAGATCCTAGAGCTATAGCTACCTTTGATAAAATCCTTAGTGAGAACCAAGATCATTTCTTTCGCTTGCTTGCAAAGCAAGGTGCCAAGTTACCTCACGATTTTGATGTGTCCACTCTCAAAGAGAGCACCAACACCCAAGAAACCATACAAGCGGTGCAAACCATGTCCACGGTGACTACACCCTTACCTACTCAAGGCTCGCAGTATAGGAATCCCCTTTTTCAAAATCCAATAGAGGAGAGGCCCGTATCACCACTTTTGACTCCTATGGAGATCTATCAAAACCAACAAGAAACTCTCCAACGTCAAGCAGAGTTAGCTAAGCAAGCCACCTTAGCTCGATCGAATGTGCAACCACCTCCTAAAGTGTCCACCCCAAGCGCAAGTGGAATCTTGGTTACCCCATCACGCGTAGGTTTCCCACCCAATTACAATCCAGGGAACACGTATGTAGCCATGCAACAAGGGTCTCAACATATGCCACCTCCTATATCATCACACCTGCATGTCTCTCAACCAATTGGAGTCACACAGCCCCAACCACAACATTCTTCTACTCTCATCTTCAATCAACCCCCACCGTCGCAAATCACTTCTACCTATGTTCCTCCACCACAACATTCTTCTACTCTCATCTTCAATCAAGCCCCACCATCGCAAATCACTTCTACTTATGTTCCTCCTCCACAACGCTCATCCACGCTCAACTTCTTTCATACATTGCCTAGCCACTCTCAACATTCCCAACATCAGGTTTCCCAAAGCTATGTGCCACCATCACAACCTAACCAAATGCACTTTAGCTTTCCTCCCCCCAATACTTTTCTTCAACTATCGCAAAGCCAACATTCTTACCTAGCGCCATCGCCACCTCTGCCTAATCAAGGTCTCCAATTCCAACCCAATCTGAACCAATCATACAATCCATACAATCCCAATCAATCTTACGACCCTTACAATACCACTGCGCATGGCTCACACTATAATCTTCCATATGGGCAACACCAACCACTTTTTGGACAACAGGAGACGTTACCAACCCCTCCCACGACTATGGAACTAAAGATTGTGGAGGTGCAACAACAGCTATCTGATCTTACGTTCGGCCACACCAAAAAGACCTTCTCTTTAGAGGAAGTGTGTCCTTATCCTTTTGATCGGTCATTACCAATGATCCCTTTTCCTCAAAATTTCACTATTCCCAAGTTCGATAAGTACAAAGGAAAAGGTGACCCAAAAGACCATCTTAGGGAATTCTATCTTGCTTGCTTCGAGGTCTCTCACAATGACACATATCTTATGTGTCTCTTTCCTCGCAGTCTTGGAGGTCAAGCAATAGAATGGTTCTCACACTTACCTACGGGTATCAAGTCCTTCAACGAGCTAGCAGAAAAGTTTGCCACCCATTTTTCTTACAACGCAGAGCATGAGATTTCCATGACGGACCTATGCAACAATAAACAGAAAAATGGTGAAACTTTCATTTCTTTCCTCCAACGATGGAGACAAATGGCTAGTAAATTCCCTTTCAAGATTCCAGAGAAACAACTTGTTAGCATATTTGTGCAGAACCTCAACCAAGAGTTAGGTTTCCATTTGCAAATCCTTAGTGCTACAACCTTCAATGAAATCACATACAAGGGTATCAACATTGAGAAGGCCCTCATTGCTAAGGGTGTGGTCAAAATCTTTAAGGAGATGAAAGATAGCAATTCGCATCAACAGTCGAATGATAAACCCAAATATTGGAACAAGAACAAAAACGTGGTCAATGATGGGGTGGTCGATACTAAGCATGTCCAAACGTTGCAAACACCGCTGCAACTCTCCAAACCTAGTCAGGCTCCACCCCAACAACCACAGCAACAAAGGCAGCCTTATCAAAATCAGCAACGACAACAAGAGCAGCCCCAACAAGATTATCCTCCGCGACGTCAATTCACTCCCTTGGGAGTACCCATCGAATCGGTCTTATAGCAAGCTTTGCTGAAAGGGCTCATAACCTTACCTGATGCTCCCCCATATGGAGAACCTATCTACAAAACTGCACGTTATAGAGACAATGAGTATTGTGAGTTCCATAGGAGCAAAGGTCATCGAACTGCGTCTTGCATGAAGCTTAAGCACCTCATCCAAAACCTCATTGACGGTAATCAAATCACTTTTGAGAATGAATCACCAGCGCAACACACGAACAAGGATCTCGATATGTACAAGTAACCATTCCCTCATCATGGTCCACCTCCTCCTCAGGATAGAGGTAAAGGTATCAATCACGCTTCCACGTCTTTCGATTCCATTGTAGGTCATTTTGAAGAGAGTCGAGTGTCTACCCTCACCATTAAAGGCAAATCCACGGATTGTGTTGTTACTACTCGTCGGGGTCATGTCACCATCCGTGCACCTACACCTAGGCTTCCGGTTCAGTCTGATTATAATCTTGTCGAACATCTAAGGAAAACACCAGCACAGATCTCTATTTTGGACCTTCTACGATCATCACCTGCACATAGAGTAGTGCTAGAAAAGGCCCTCCAAGAGTCCTCCGTTCCTAACAACATAGCAGTCGCAGATTTCCAAGCTATAGTGGGTAATATTACTTCGCCTTACAATGTGGTCTTCTCTGAGAAAGACCTTCCCTCCCATGATCCTTGTCACAACGATGCCCTCCATATTGAAGTGCTCATCCATAAGCGCAAAATCAAACGCATCCTCATAGATGGTGGTGCTAGTCTCAACATATGTTCTTTAAAGTTACTAAAGTAATTGGGATACTCTGAGGATCACGTCAACACTGATCATAGTATTACAATCAAGGGGTATGATGATGCAGAACGCCGTTCAGAAGGTGTTATTCACTTGCCTATACAGCTGGGCCCCATTATGCTTGAAACTATGTGTCAAGTCCTTGATATTGAGCTACCTTACAACATTATTCTAGGCCACCCATGGATCCATGCAATGAAAGCTGTCCCCTCCACGTACCATCAGTCCCTCAAGTTCCCATACAATGGTATGGAGATCACCATCCCAGGAGATCCTAATCCTTTTGAATTTTGCCGTGTCTTGCAAGGAAGCTATAAGAATTGCAACCAAGTGCCTAAAAATGACAAAGCCCTTGAATCCCCTCTCTATGTTGACCCTAAAACTCTCACGTACACCTCTACAAGCGAGCCTACACCCCTTCCCAAAATCACAGCACGCGTCCGAGATATAGGCTTTGGCACTTATGATATCTCCGAATCTTGTTGTGTAGGGCGGATGCCTTTATCTCCAAAATCTTACGGCAAGCCACCCATTGCTAAAGTTACCAAAAAAGCTACTATTCCTCCCCCAACATTCTTAACCCAATTCCAACATGGACGGTTATTGGAAGAGGAAACTATTGAGGACATCTCTTCTTGGCTCTACAAGGAGAAAGAACCAGTCACGATACTAGTCAAGCAATATGGCAATGGCTTAAGGATAGTGAAAAACATGGGCTATAAAGGCAAAGGTGGCCTTGGGAAACAGAATCAAGGCACTATGGAGCCCATTGTGGTAACAAAGAAGCTAGACAAGAAAGGATTAGGATTTGGTAAGAAGGTACCACATGCCTCGGACATCGAGTATATCCTCGATGAGGTAGCTGACACTTTTCCCGCCGATACGACGTCTACAGAGGATATCACCGATGACTCTTCCCTCCACATAACCAATCTATTCGCAGAATCCTCCATTTTTACACTATCCTCCGTATCCTTAACTTCCACCACCAGCACCCAGAATGTCACGCTTGTCTACCCTGAACTCATCGATTGGGACCAACAAGGGGCCCCCGTTATTGATGTATTTTAGAACGACGAAGCTCTAGCTGAGTTCATGGGACTTCGGGAAGGTATCCCTCTTGGCGATCACAAGGCAGGTTTTGTAATGGAACTTGAGCCCACGGCTTATTTTGGTGAGAATGCCAAATCCTCTAGTCGCAAAAGTGCAAATAAAGAAAGATCTCTAGGTGAAAACCACGCTGTGGCGCCTCCTGATCATAAAATAGTAAAAATAAAGGACGTATCCAAAGGTGAAAACCCAACTGTGGCACCTGAGGATGGAGGATTTGACCTTCCCTTACCATCTAAGTACCAGGAGAAATCAGCTCTACTAGTGGAAGATTCTACAGAGATCAACCTAGGTACAGAACAGAATCCAAAGACAACATTTCTAGCAGCATCATTATCTGATACAGAGCACAGAAATCGTAACGATTTCTTCTTGCAATGAACCATCAACTTTGCATGGACCTATGCAGATATGCCAGGGCTAGACCCTAAGCTGGTAGTTCATTATCTCACAGTTGATCCCAAGGTGAAACCAGTCAAGAAGAAATTGAGAAAAATGCATCCACAGATAGCTCTCTTGGTGAAGGTGGAAGTACAAAAGCTATTAGACGCAAAGTTCATACGACCTATTGACTATTCAGATTGGGTCTCAAACATTGTACCTGTGTCTAAGCCTAATGGGCGCATCCGCATGTGTAATGATTTCAGAGATCTCAACAAGGCATGTCCTAAAGATGACTTTCCACTACCAAACATTGACATTATAGTGGACTTGACAGCAGGTCACGAGATGCTTTCTCTCATGGACGGATTCTCAGGTTACAATCAGATAAGGATAGCTAAAGAAGACCAACATAAGACGACCTTTACTTGTCCTTGGGGCAATTATTGTTGGTGTGTCATGCCGTTTGGTCTGAAGAATGCAGGAGCAACCTATCAGAGAGCAATGACAGTGATATTTCATGACCTCTTTCATCACATCATGGAGGACTATGTTGATGATATATTGGCTAAATCTTCTCGGGCGGATCACATACAGGTCCTAGGACAGATCTTTGACAGGCTTGAAAAATACTAAGTAAGACTCAATCCAAAGAAGTGTGTATTCGGTGTAACATCAGGGAAGCTACTGGGATACATCGTATCTCGTAGAGGCATCGAAGTAGATCCAGCGAAAGTAAAGGCTATAGTGGAGATGCCTCCACCAAAGAACCTAAAAGCATTAAGGAGCTTGCAGGGAAGGTTACAGTCCATCAGGCGTTTCATCTCACAGCTAGCAGATAAATGTCAACCCTTTCAACACTTACTCCGAAAGGATGTTTCATTTCGATGGGACAACAAGTGTCAAGCAGCGTTTGATCAACTTAAAGAGTATCTAGCTACACCTCCTGTATTGGTTCCACCAGTTGCGGACAAACCCTTGATATTGTACATCTCCACTACAAATTCAGCCCTAGGGGCTCTGCTAGCACAGAATGATGACACAGGAAAGGAGCATGCAATATATTACATTAGTAGAACCTTGGTGGGATACGAGCTCAATTATTCACCAATGGAAAGGGCTTGTTTAGCAGTAGTGTTCGCCTCCCAAAAGTTGCGGCATTACATGCTGAATCAACACACAAATTTGATAGCTAAGATTGATCCCTTGAAGTATCTACTAGCAAAAGCAGCTCTCACAGGAAGACTGGCTAAATGGGTTATGATCCTTAGTGAGTTCAACATTGGGTACACCGATCGTAAAGCAATTAAAGGACAAGCCCTCGTGGATCAACTAGCAGAAGCACCTATGAAAGATACACATCCTATGGTAGCAGACTTTCCTGATGAGAATCTCTTCACTCTTTCCAACTCCATAATGTGGAAGTTGTACTTTGACGGTTCTTACACACAGCATGGATCAGGAGCTGGCATCTTATTTGTTACACCTCAGAATGACTACATTCCAAAGTCATATCGGCTAGCATTCCCTTGCACCAACAACATAGCCGAGTATGAAGCACTCCTCATAGGTCTCAATACAGCAGTCCAATGGGACATCACAGAATTACAAGTATATGGAGACTCACAGCTAGTCATTCGCCAAGTCACAGATGAATACCAAACAAAGGATGAAAAGTTGGTCCCCTACAAGCAACTAGTGGATGCCTACAAACCACACTTTTCTAGCATCACATCTGAGCAAATTCCAAGAGAACATAATAAAGCTGTAGATTCTATGGCTTCTGTAGGGTCACTGATTGACATGCCTGCAAATACATAGAAGTGTGAATTCTTGATCGAGCAATTGTTGATACCAGCCGTCGATGTTCCTGTTACTGAAATCATCTGCGAACTTGTTGGTCCCAATTCCCCATGGTACGAAGATATCTATGAATACCTTAAACACAATACCTTTCCTCCTGACCTATCATCCACCCAATGCAAAACCTTTATCCGTCGATCCTCTCGTTACATCATTCTAGGTGATACACTATATCACCGGAGTCTTGATGGTATCCTCTTACGATGTCTTAACGCGAAAGAAGCCGAAGCTACCTTACGAGACATACACGAAGGCGTCTGTGGTGCACATTCTTCCGGTCCTAATCTTGCTAAGAAGATACTCAGAACAGGTTATTATTGGCCTACAATAGAGCAAGATGCTGCATAGTTTGCTAAGAAGTGTCTACAATGTCAGCAGCATGGAGATTTGATTCACGCACCAGCTCATGAGTTACAACCTGTGACAACTCCATGGCCTTTTTCTCAATGGGGTCTCGACCTCGTAGGACAAATCCACCCTTCCTCCTCAAATGGCCACAAGTTTATCATTACCGCCACTGAGTATTTCACGAAGTGGGTGGAAGCCATTCCTATGACCTATATCACCGGTAAGCAAATAGCCAAGTTTATCCTAAACTACCTCATATGCCGGTATGGTATTCCCCAAGCCATTGTCACTGATAATGGGAGACCATTCAAGAACCAAGATGTTCGTGCCTTATGCATACAATACAATATCCAACATCGCTTTTCAACTCCCTACTATCCGCAGAGTAACGGCCAAGCTGAGGCTTCCAATAAAACCATTCTCAAGATCCTAAAGAAAATGGTCAATGAAGCTGGTCGTGATTGGCACTTGCAACTCAATCCCGCCCTATGGGCCTACCGCACTAGTATCAGAACACCAACTGGTGCCACACCATATGCCTTGGTCTTCGGCTCTGAAGCCATCCTACCTATAGAGGTCGAGATCCCATCACTTAGAGTATCCATGCAGGACCTGATCGGCGGAGATGAGTATCGCACTTCCAGATTAGCTGAGCTTGAACTCCTAGATGAGAGGTGCCTTGCCGCGCTTAATCATCTCCATGTCTATCAAAATCGCCTCCGGCATAATTACAACAAAAAGATCAAAGAAAGACGGTTTCAAGTTGGTGATCTTGTACTTAAGGAAAATCAGAGAAATCAAGCGGATAGAGAAAAGAAGGGCAAGTTTGAGCCTAACTGGTTAGGTCCCTTCATTGTCACAGCAGCATATGGATCGGGAGCTTATACTTTAGCTACACCTGACGGCATTCCTCTAGATGAGCCACTTAACAGTGTCCATCTCAAGAAGTTCTATGCCTGATCCTCAGAGTATTCCAGCAAAAATCAAAAAATAAAAAAAATCAAAAAAATCAAAATATCAAAAAAAAAAAAAAAATACAAAAATACAAAAAAATCCATCCTCTGGTGAAAACCTGGCAAACAGGCGCCTTGGATAAGTACCATAGTGAAAACCTGGCAAATAGGCGCTATGCGTAGAGTCAGCATCCATCGTCTATCGAGTCCTGTCCACTCCTTGTCCAGTTCGCAACGTGCTTCATCCATCCATCCGTAATAAAACCATTGACTTTGTTTGCATTTCCATCTCCCTACCTAGTATAGCTTGGAAATTTGTCAGTGTCCCTCATCGTCATCCCACGTCTTGATCTGTGTCTATAGTTAACACAGTCTGGTCCTAGGTCAAGTTGTTCTGTGTCTTCTTCGGCAGTCACCCCTACAGTTTCCTCTACCAGAATGGGGGCAACTCTTTCCTTAGCTTCGGTCTAGGATAGGTTCCTTGTTCATGGTTCGCAGCGCATACTTCAATCTTGTCTCATTTCCACAGGTAACACCCTTTAACGGACACATCGCTCCTACGATAAGGCTGTTATCTTCTCAACACTCTTTCTACATCATCACATCTAACCAGAACTACATATTATCTCTTCTCAATCTTAAGGTACCTTGATCCCATGGACATGGGTATGTAGGCAGTCTGGATTACGAAGGAAGTATCCAGTACTCAGGTACATAAGATCACCTCTTCTCCGCTCTCTTCCCACATCATCACACTAACCAGAACTACATATCATCTTCTCAATCTTAAGGTACCTTGATCCCATGGACATGGGTATGTAGGCAGTCTGGATTATGAAGGAAGTATCCAGTACTCAAGTACATAAGATCACCTCTTCTCCGCTCTCTTCCCACATCATCACACTAACCAGAACTACATATCATCTTCTCAATCTTAAGGTACCTTGATCCCATGGATATGGGTATGTAGGCAGTCTGGAATACGAAGGAAGTATCCAGTACTCAGGTACATAAGATCCCCTCCTTTCACCTTGACCCATTCATCACTCTATCCAGAACTACATATTTATCACGTTCATCTTCCATCGTAAGTGTGCCTTGATCCCATGGATACAGGGTATGTAGGCAGTCTGGAATACGAAGGATGTATCCAGTACTCAGGTACACACGATCCACCATTCTCCACCCATTTCAATCCATTAGCACTGTCACCCTTCTAGTCTTCCGTTTGTCAAAATCCATTCGCCTCGACTTGACTAACTCAAGCAGCAAGCTAGCACATCCTTTCAAAGCAAAAGTCCTTAACAAACTTGAAGCAAAGAGGCTTTCTTCCAGAGTCATCTACTGTCCTGCATACCTATTGCCAACATCAGCTAAGTACTGCTTAACCAAGCCCTAGATCAACAAGCTTGTTTTCTACGAAGTGTTCCATTATCGAGACCAACACACGCGTCTCCTGCAACATGTGGCATTTCCTGCAAGTGAGACATTGTCTTTTTAGGTAGATAGCCCCCTTTAACGGACACAGAGTTCCTACGATAAGGCTGTTATCTTTCCTATCCAATCTATCTTGAGTAAACCTCTTTGGCAAGAGAATATGTTGGCTGTATGTTTACTTTGTAAGTCAGTCAATTTGTGTTATGGTTTATCTTTTGTTCCTTTTCCAATACCTATTCAAGACTACCTTGATTTATCTATAATCTTGGTATGTTGCGATGCAATACGGATTGGGGGCATAGTCATTGCTTTCTGTGTGCTGTGTTTGAGGAATGATCTTTAGTATCTTTCTTAGCATTCTATTTATCTTGTGTGTGTT
Organism: Cunninghamia lanceolata; assembly: GCA_027924645.1. Taxonomy (NCBI): domain Eukaryota; kingdom Viridiplantae; phylum Streptophyta; class Pinopsida; order Cupressales; family Cupressaceae; genus Cunninghamia; species Cunninghamia lanceolata. Next base: position 35,415,735 of record BSBN01000072.1, read on the forward strand.
ACGCCCTAGCATCTTACATATTAATAATTCTTCTTGCATTTACATGTATTGAAGTTTATTTTATGTTCAAGACTATGGCTTATTCGCATGTTCCAACAAGGTTATATTATGTCTAATGGATCTAATTTCAAACCGCTTGCTTGCAGAGTCAATGTCCACGCACTCGGATATTACTGCACCTTGGTCTTTTATACCTTGGTGGCGAACTATCCACGTGCTATATCAAAATAAGGATTGCTCTTTATAAACAAATGTGAAACCATTGCAACAAGCTCATCCATCTACCCATCCATTCATCCATGGCCTTATATAGTTTTCCAGCAAGGATCGATCAACAATCTTTCTCTTATGTTCTCTCCTATCTCCTTTCTTCTATCTATCATCAACCCAACCTTGCCTATCTCCAACAAATCTTCTAGTCGAGCGTCAACATAGTTCTTCTGTCGCTTCCCTATCTTTCCTCTCGAGGGGGCACCCTACGCCAGCTACGCTGGGGCAACTACCTACACTGGGGCATCAAAAATTGTATCACATCTTCGACAATTAATTTCTTTGACGCAACGCTACAAGCTGCATTGCATCAAAGAGGGGCAAAATGTAGACACCCTAAAATGACCAACTTGTCATGCTACTTGCATTTCATAATCTGTCTCATCACCTACATTACAACGTTAATTAAATAATCTAATTATTTAATTAATTTCACCAAATTCTTCTAAATCACAAAATTGCGACATTAATTAAATAAATCCTCGTTATTTAATTAATTAAATCAAATTCCTCTATATTCTTCCATAATTAAATAATTTCAATTATTTAATTAAATCATTGTCACCTTCCAAAATTCACATCCACATTAATTAAATATATCCCATTATTTAATTAATTCAACAAATTCCCTCTTATCTAAAATTAAATAATTCTTAAATTATTTAATTAAATCAAAAATCATTCTTCCAAAATCATGCACAACAATTAAATAAATTTATTTATTTAATTTGCTTTTAAATCTTCTAAATTAAATAATTCTAATTATTTAATTATTTCTTCCAAAATATCTGCTCTAAATTTAAATAAATCAATTATTTATTTAAATTGCTTTTTCTTCTAATTGGAGTTATCTCTAATATAACTCAAGCTTTTTTGCTCATCAATTAAATATTTCTATATTTAATAAAGCAAAATATCTTCTTTTCTCATGCAAATCTCTTCTTCTTGTTTTAAATCACTTAACTGATTGCTTTATTCTTTTAATTGATTTATTTCTTCAGTTAACTTATTCTTCTATTCTTGATAACTCCTCTCATGCAAAAGAAAGCAAGACACATGTCTTCTTCGCATTCGTTGCACATTCCTCAACTTATCTCCTCCATTGATTCTTCTGAATTATCTGGACCGTTGATCGATTTTCCTTGAAACCTATATAAACCCCCCTCATCTCCTTCATTTAGCCTCTCTCTCTTCGATCGTATTCTCAGGCATACTTAACAGAGCTTCGAGCATACACAACGCGTCGATTGAGCACTATAACGATCTTTTGACATTGATCTCTTGAGCACATACTTGCTTGTTGCAGCCATGGCTTTGCAACTACATTGAGCAATCCACATATCTCCAAAAGGGAACAATACAGGTTTTGGTAAGAGCTTTCATTTGTCTTTGATTGGTGATTTATGGCTTTTACTTAGATTCGTTTCCTTTATGTTATTGGGTTCTTTGGTTTTATTTAGTTTAGATTTAATCCATTTTTCCATATACACAAGCATGAATGAATATATCTTTCTCAAGGAAATAACACCTAAACCTCATAGGAGAGGAGGTAGAAGAGGATCCTTGCCATTAACCAATGGGTATTTAGAGCCATTTGACATTAAGAGTACAAAATGCACCATATGCAAAGGTATATGACATAGAGGCCTTGTATGCAAGTGATGAAAAAGGCATCATTGTGCCAAGGATAGGTCATCTTATAAATGTGACACAGAGGCCTTGTTCACAATTGATGCAAAAGGCATCATTGTGTCAAGGATAGGTCACCTTAGAGGCCTTGGCTGCAAAAGGATGGAAAAGACATCATTACACCAAGGATATAATAGAGCCCCATAATGGTAAATGGCAAAGATACTCCCTCCCTACTCTCATATGATATCCATGAATTAGTGCAAGATGTTATAATGATATGAGATATCAAGTGATAGTGCATGTTGAATGCAAGTGATAGAGAATAATAGAGAAAGTGAAATATAAAGTAAATATGAGAATAGAGAATTGAGAAATATAAATAGAGATTGTACATTATGTAATGATGATGCATATAATGTTCAAAGTTAGTGAATAAGAAATAATGTCTAGTAGTAGAAGATATGAAATGAAATGATCATAAGGAAAGTGATAGTGTAAATAGTGAACATAGATTGTGAATCTTAGAATCATGAAATATATATAAGAGTAAAAGAGCAATATGATGAATATATCTTATGTTTATTAGTGATCAAAGATTTAGTGCACTAATGTTCTCTTCTTGCAAGTTGAAATTTGTAAACAAGGTAAAGAGGTTTTGATTTGTGATAAGGAGACATTAGAAGTGGTATCAGAGCAATGATCCTGCCATCCTATGAATAATTAATATTTATTATAATTGATCATGATTCTCACCAAATATATATATATATATAGGTATATATATATGTGTGTGTGTGTGTGTGTGTGTGTTATGGTTGTGCACAGAGGTAACATTACCTTAGTATTAATTATTATTGATGATGATGCTACGTGGAAGGGAGATGAAATCCTTAGCCATCCCAACATTGCTTGAGGACAAGCAATCTCAAGGAGGGAGGCTTGTCATATCCCTCAATTCCAACCCATAATAGCTCAAAGTTTTCCTATTAAAGATTGGAAAGAAGACTAGTTTGTAATGGCTCAATATGATCTTGAAGACTTCATATTTCTATGATAATGAACTCTCCTTATGATCAATTTCATAACTTAGCCAAAATTTCATGGCAAGAGGAAAAGACAAACTAGAATAAGACAAAATCAAATAAGACAAATTAAATATGACTTGGCACTAAAGGGCAAAACTATATTTAAAAAGAAATAAAAACCAATTAACAAGGGATCAAATGAGACAACTAAGGACCCTGATCCTCATAAGAGACACATATAATTATAAATTAATTTATGGAAAGGCGTGAAGGCCTAAATGTTTCCACCCGATGACTCCTCAAGGAAATCAAAGGATGAGTCAAAGTCAAGTAAGGCATCATCGAATCATTCACTCAATCATCCAATAAATTATATGCATCAATCACAATCATTGAACAACAGTCATTCCTCATTGAACACCAATCAATAGAATGGAAAAGATAATGATCATCAAAAACAAAAAGAGTATCGAAGTGCATCAATAGAGAAGCTTTAAGACAAATTAAAGCCTTATATCAGTCTATACAGATCAGTAATAATATTAGAACTGTAGCAAAATACATATTCAAAAACACATCATCAATAGAGGAAAAAAGGAGATCGATCAAAGGAAACTAGTCAATTGATTCTTGTAAGAACATATGAAGAGCATCAATTAGAATCAACAATCTGTTGCAAGAAGAAATTATCATATAAATAAGTCAATTTTAGATATTTCTGAGCAAATAGCAACAACCAACACCATGTCAGCAAGTAAGTTTCTATTATTTATCACTTCCATATTAGTCAATTATATGTATATCAGGTATGAATGCCTCTTTACATTTATTGCCAATGATAGTTTAGATTTGTATCATTATGATAAGTTCAGATTGTAAGCAATCATCTCTTTTAGATAGTCATATACCATATTAATGCAATTTGTATGGATCTTATGTGACCCATTAACCTCTTATTAGAGTGAGAGTAAGTTCCTAAGAGGCCATTCATGGGTAGTTAGTATCATAGAGGCCTTGACTCTAAGAGTATGGAACTTGAGTCTAAGGATAGGAGACATTAGAGCCCCATGGTGGATAGTGGCAACTCTCATCTCAACTGTCATAGGTTGTTAATGAGTGACATAAGAAGAGATAGCCAATATGTTTAATTCAATAAGCATGAATTAATATATCTTTCTGGAGGCAAAAACATATAAACCTCATAGGAGAGGAGGTAGAAGAGGATCCTTGCCATTAACCAATGGGTATTTAGAGCCCTTTGAGATTATGAGTACAAAATGTACCATATGCAAAGTGTAGACACCTAAAATTGACTTACTTCACAAAACCAATTTCCCGTATCTCTACACCAGCAATTATCCATCCTATTAATTAAATAAATTCATTTAATTTAATTAATTTCTCCCTAATCATCTACCTTTGACCATTTACCCATCCTTGGTGATCAATTATTTCATTTAATTTATCACTATACCTTACAACTATATCCTCATTAATTAAATAAATATTCTAAATATTTATTTAGTTAATTTGTCCATCTCCCTAATCCTTGTTAATTAGATAAATCATGTTTATCTAATTAATCCATCCTATTAATCAACCTATCCCTATCCTAGTTAATTAAATATCAATTATTTAATTAGCTACCCTAGCCTACCTATCCCCTAGACCTAAATTAATTAAGCTTACAACTTAATTAACCTTGCTTATCCCATCCTCCCACACACCTTTGAATAAAAATCAATTTTTTATTCAAAGGGTCAAATCTCCCTTACAACTCATTTATCACCCTCTTACACATGTAAGTGCACATGTGTCCTTCAACCTTCACATCTCCACATAAAAGTGAATTTTTAATTCACACTCCCCCATGAGTTGAATTTTTAATTCACTTGTCATATCCACTCTTCCCAAAAATAAATTTTCAATTCATTTTTATCCTCCACACCTTTTCCCATGTGAATTTAAAATTCACAAATAATCCTCACCCTCCAAATCCATTGACTTAATCTCAACCCTTGATCTCTCTCATCCACTCCCCTTGTGACACTTGTCACAAGGCTATGACTTCAATCCAAACCCTAACTCTTAATCATTCCTGGCCCTAGATCTCATCTTTTAATCCTCACCCTCCATCTATTTTTCAAAAATCTATAAATAAGACCCTCACCGAAGCCATTCAGAACAACTTCTTCTTGCATCCTTATCATGCCTAAATTTCTCTCAAATCTTCTCATCATTCATTATAATGCCAAAATCATTCTTCATCCCCATCTTAATCACCATCTAAATCCAAATCCCTCATCTTATTGTGTTGAATCTCAAAGATCAATCCACATCATTTATCTACTTGGGTAAATCTAAGGATTTTGGGTGCAACTCCTTCCACCCTATCTTGGATTTGTGGGTCACATGTGAAGGTATATCATTTGTTTTTGTACTTGATTTGTGTTTTTTGGCTTCCATTTTGACTTCATAGATCACACAAAGGTATATGACATAGAGGCCTTGTGTGCAAGTGATACAGAAGGCATCATTGTGCCAAGGATAGGTCATCCTATAAATGTGACATAGAGGCCTTGTTCACTATTGATGCAAAAGGCATCATTGTGTCAAGGATAGGTCACCTTAGAGGCCTTGGCTGCAAAAGGATGCAAAAGACATCATTACACCAAGGATATAATAGAGCCCCATAATGGAAAATGGCAAAGATACTCCCTCCCTACTCTCATATGATATCCATGAATTAGTGTAAGATGTAATAATGATATGAGATATCAAGTGATAGTGCATGTGAAATGCAAGTGATAAAGAATAATAGAGAAAGTGAAATATAAAGTGAATATGAGAATAGAGAATTGAGAAATATAAATAGAGATTGTACATTATGTAATGATGATGCATATAATGTTCAAAGTTAGTGAATGAGAAATAATGTCTAGTAGTAGAAGATATGAAATGAAATGATCATAAAAAAAGTGAGTGTAAATAGTGAACATAGATTGTGAATCTTAGAATCATGAAATATATATAAGAGTAAAAGAGCAATATGATGAATATATCTTATGTTTATTAGTGATCAAAGATTTAGTGCACTAATGTTTTCTTCTTGTTAGTTGAAATTTGTAAACAAGGTAAAGAGGTTTTGATTTGTGATAAGGGGACATTACATAAAGACTGTACAAAGCTTGAACACAAAGTTGTGGATCTAAAAGCTGATCTGAAATAGGTATGGATTCAGGAAGACAAATTTAGAGTGAGTGTTGCCCAACTTGATAGAATACTTGCAAGTCAGAAGAGTCCTGATGACAATGAAGGCTTGGGATTTGAGAAATGTGAAAGTTCTAAAGCCAATGAAGAAAAGAATGCTGAGATCAACAATGACAAAGGAAAATAAACCTAGAATCAAAGGAACAAACCTAGAAGACCACTAGTCAAGCATCCAAATGCTCAAAGGTACCCTTCTTTGAATGCTTACTGTAATGCATGTAATAAGTTTGGTCATAAGGATACTCAATTTAGGAGTAGAGTAAATCAAAATGTTCCATCATTCTCTGGTTAGTGTTTCACTTGCAATAAAGTAGGTCACAAAGCTAATGAATGTATGTGAGGCCTATACTTTTTCATTTCCATGCATGTGACTATTTAGCTTACTGTTGCTGATACTTTTATATTTGTGGGACTGTTGATCCCAAATTTTCAAATTATTAAACCTTATTATGTTAAAAGAAAACTAATTGAGTGATGTTAATTTGATGTTTGTTTTAAGAGAAAACAAATTGGGTGATGTTAGATACATGTTTATTTTATAGGAAAACTAATTAGGTGATGCCCGATTAATGGTTACATTACAGGAAAACTAATTGAGTGATGTTAGAAAGGAAATTGTTATGTGATTTCATTATGTTTATGAGGACTGTGTTATGTATTAGGAATTCATGTTTTAAGTTTCTTCGGTTATGATATTTATATGTGAAATTGACCTTGTAATTGAGTGTGCAGGTTTTGGACTAACAAACCACAGATACTGGAGATCATTCCGCACCTTATGTTGTAATCCCTTGTGAAGCCGATCTGGTTCCACTGGGAACCGAGATCAACTCTGTGTTTGATTTAATGTTGTAATGTTGTCTTTCATCAGGTTGAATGGGTTAGGTCTACCCCTTTGTAAAATTGAATTATGATTTGTGTTGTATGAATTGTATTTGAATTTCATTTTTTTTTTAAATTTAAATTTTTAAGACCCTTTTTCTTGTGACTTAACTTGACCCTGGGTGTCCTAACCAGGCTAAAGTTGACCTTGGGTTATACCCTATGGGCCTAGGGTCCCTTTTGACTTGGGTAACCCTTGGGTAACCTTTGTATGGTCACCTTAACTTCTCACTGAAGTTAAGTGACGAATTTGGAGGTATGGGAAGGATAGGATGGGTGGTACCAACACTCAAGCCCATCCCTTTTCATTTCCAAGGTAAGAGATGACTCCAAGACTTACCAATTATGGAGGATTTGACTTCAAGTCTCCCTCACAATTGGTGAGAGTCCCCATGGAGTTGTGTGGTCATTCATAAGAAGGAAGGAAGGAGAGACATGTGTCACTTCTTTTTCCCCCTTTAATTCCTTTTGTTTCTCCCATGTGTAAGAATGATGACATGTGGTAAGGGATAAGGAAGGCTTTAGGGATGGGTGAGTGACATAAGCGAACACTCATCCCTTGGGACACAATAGTAGTTTGGGGAAGAGTGAGGAGGTGACAAGTGTCACCTCCCCCATTCCTCTAAACTCATGGAGATTGGGGTTATTTTAATCCCACTTGGGGATAGGGAGAGGGGTTGTTGAATTTTGGAGGATTTTTGTTTATTGGAAATTTGCTTTTGGGAGAGGAAGGTGAGAGGGAGTTTGGTGGCTTAGGTTGGAGGAGATTTTAGTGGAGCTCTACATCAAATTCATCCATTACAGGGCTTTCTAAGGTTGGTTGTCATGGCCTTTCCTTTGTATTCCTATTTGTTGCATGAAGGATGTGTGAAAAGTATGTATTTTGCTTGTGTTGTAAATTTTGTTATTGTGGGAAAATTTTATTGGGATGTTGCTAGAGCTTCTTCCACTTGGGAGAAATGCTCATCAAGTGTGGGGTAGGAGAGGAGTGATCCTCCTCGAGTCTATTCCTAGTTTTGGGATGTTGAAAGCCTTGAGGACATTTGTGTGAATCTGAGTAAATTGTTACATGGTTTGAGAGCCAAAATATGATCTCCTTGGAAATCTTCTTAACAAGTTGGCTTGAGGCCATGAGAAAATTTGTGTTGAAATATTTGATGGGTGGCACTCTAGAGTAGAGTGTGTCCACTCTCCTACCCCTCTTTAAACTCACTGTGGTTGAGTTTTGTGTTGTGTAAATATCCATGGGTGTATGTGTGTTTTGGTGTGTTGTTTATACCTTGTTGTGAAGTGGTTTTTTTGGAATACCCTAGGTGTGTGGATGATCTCCCTAGCTCGAGGGTGACCCTCTTGCAGGTCTACGGTAGGGAGGAGAGAAGTTGTGTGGTGTTTCTCCCCTTGTGTGCTTTGTAGGTTCTTGGAGCTTATTGTGAATATTGGAGAAGTTTCCTTGTGTTTGGAAAATATTTTATTTTCCTTTTCTCTTAAGGCTCTATAGGAGAGCTTGGCCTTGTAATAATTTCATCCCTATTGATTTTAAGAGGAGAAATTTTTCCCTCTATTGTTGTAGAAAGTTGCTATTTTGAATTTGTGAGAAAGTCCTCCTTAATTGTGTTGATAGCGGCATTTTGGGTTATGAAATTTGTTGTTAACCTTTATGTAAGGTTTATGAAAAGAATTTTTTTTTTTTTTTAATATTAGAATTGTCTATTTCCTTATAATCCTACTTGTAAAGTTGAAAGTTAGTTGTTGTGGAAAATACCAAGTTTGTTAAAATATTATTTTATTGTGAGCTTAGTGAGAATATAAATTGTAAATTTTGAAGTATGTGAAGCTGTAATTTTGCTACTAAGAAAGAAATGAAATTGGGGTATAGTTGTGCTTTTGAATTTACTTGCAGTAATTAAATGCTTACTATATTTAGTTTTAAACATTTGACTTGAAATTGAAAATTATTCAGAGAAAATTTGAATTGAATCTCTCATGAAATACTTCTATTTATAAATTTTATTTTGAGTTGCTTTTGAAAAAAATTTACTTGTATGAAAGCTCATTTTAGATTTGTGTAGTATTCTGTCCTATAAATTAATTGATAGAAAATACTTAACAATATATATATATATATATATATATATATTCTGTATTTTACAGTTATTTGGATTAATTATGAAATTGAAAAATTTATCACTGTAAGTGTTTGTGGAGTATATGAAAATATATATATATATATATATACATATATATATATATGTGTGTGTGTGTGTGTGTTTTATAAATATTATTAATATTATAAAATAAATAAATAAAATAAATTAAAATAAAAAATAAAATATATATATTTATATATATATATTGGTGAGGGTTTGAACCCCCACCACAGACCTTGTAAAATGGGTGTGGGGAGGGGCGGAGCCCCCACCCACACCCCATGTAGTGGGATTTGGGTGGGGGCTCTGCCCCTCCCCACACGCCCGCCATACCCCATCACTCCCGCGGCTCCAAACACCGCCCCACTCCCTGTCCACTGCGAGTCCCGCGGCCACACTCCACACCACCGCCTGCCATACCCTCCCCGTGGCCTACTCACAGGCCTTCACAACCTGCAAACCACCTCCTGTCATGGCCTTCGTAGACCACTCTCCACTCAACCTCCGCTCTGCGCCCTCCACCCCTCGTGACCCTACTCATAGTCTGCCGCTCCTCCATGGCCGCCGCCGCCACCCTCCAATCCTCTGCCCTACAAAACAATCAAGTAAGAGTTAGGGTTTGCATAAGATCCTTTAAAATATGAAATGAAACTTATGCTTGGGAGTTTTTATAAAGGAAAATCTATTATATTTTCTCTAAACTATTAAATTATATATATATATATATAAATTATTTGTCATAAATTTAAAACAGAGGCTATAATTGTTTTAAAAGAAAGGAAGAAAATTATAGTAGGAGATTTTTAACAACAATAAGGAAAACTATAATTATAATTAAAAAAAAGGCGTATGTAAATATATTTTAATTTTAAGGAAGAGTTTCTCGGAAGTTTCGACAATTATCACAAATTAAATATTAGGAAAAAGATGAGAAAAATATATGATCCTTCCATTTACAAAGGACACTATGAATATAAACGCAAACAAGCCATCACAGGCATTCCATATGTGGTCATTTTAACTCCCACTATAGATTTAGAAAATGTCCAGTTGAGAAAAATGAGAGAGAAAGAGAAAGAAAATATAAAAATGAAAACAAAGAGGAGAAAATGCGTGGCATTTCCAAAATAGGCTTAATAACAATGTGAGATTAACTTTCTGTATTTTGGATTAGGGTCAATTTAATTAACAAATTAGTTTTATCATTGAAACAAACCTAGAGCAGAAATCTAGAGGACTTTTCGTAGCAGAGTTGGTAAGATCCGTTTAAGAGATCTAGTATACCAAGGAAGTAGGAATAATGTAAACGATGCAGTGATAAGTTTGATTGATAGAGAATGTGAAGAAAAGAAAGAACAACATAAAGAAAACCTTATGAAACGGGAATGAGTATTGATAGAAATACAATCCAAATTAAATTTTAGAGAAACGGAAGAGAGGGCAAATGATCAGGCTTTGTTGAAAATGCTAAGTCTGAAAGAGGAGAAATTAATATTAAATTGCAGAAAACAAGGAGAAGATTATATGATCGTGCTTTGTTGAAAAATGATCAATTAAATTAATCAACTATTGTACCAACATAATTAGTGAGATTAACCTTAGTCAGGAAACCACATGATCAAGATTAGTGTTAGTGTAACAAATCCCACTCACGCCCATGAGGCGTTATGCTGCCAGTTTTTCCTAGGATCTAGGGTTAGCAGCTTGATGAGTTCAACCCTTGTAGCAACATCAACCGTGTTGCGAAGACCCCCTTGTTGGCCCTTTTGCGTTAGGGTGTGCGCACGTGTGCGTATTACCCGTTGACAATTGTATTGTTTATGCCTTTAGCGTATGACGCCGAGCACGCTTACGCGTGCAAGGGGATTTCTAGGGAAGCGTGGGAATTTTTTTTTGATATTTCATGTCATGACCACATGACACATGTGGACATGGCACGTGTGATGTGTGTTGTGACCACATGGGAAATGTGGGCATGACATTTGGTATCAGAGCCCAAGTTTAAACACTAGGCATATTTGGGCACATTATTATTCCGCAACTTTGATTAATTAGTGTCAACCTTGTTTTATAGGATGCCTCCCTAACGTGTTCGATGAATGCGATTGCGCAACACAGTGTCCATTGAGGTGCACAGTGATTCCTTGGTAAAGGGACGAGCACCCACAATCATAGCAGATCCACCAGTACCACAGGCACCACCAGAACCACAAGCACAACATGTAATTACCATAGGCCCATAAATTTTACAGACATTACAGGCCATGTTAGAGAGCTCACTGCCAGCTATCCCAGAGCCATGTGATGAGCCTCGCATTGATCCGCGAGAGGAGCCACGTAAGGAGCTGTGAATTGAGTCACGTGCTGAGCCACATGTGGAGCCCCACGTTGAGCCGCGAGAGGTGCCACGCACGGAGCCTTTCGTAGAGATCCCAGAGACTATAGTAGAGGAGGTAGGGTCAGCCTACCGTGCACAGAGTAGGAGTCCTCTGCATTACTAGAGACAAGAGGAGACTATGAGGGTAGAATAGATGCAACATGGACCGTATGAGTATGGGTTGGATGAGCTAGTTATAGGGCTTAGAGACAGAGGGGAACCCATTAGAGACCTTCTTAGACTAAACCCACCTACCTTCGCAGGAGCTATGGAGGGAGCTGTGGCCGAGGCATGGCTTATTAGCCTAGACAGGTGTTTTGCATTGTGACCCTATGGAAGCAATATGAAAGCACGAGTGGCAGTACATCTTTTCAAGGATGCAGCAGCCACCTGGTGGCGCACAGAGGAGTGCAAGCATCATTTGTCCTTAGACACACTCACATGGGACATATTCATAGAGTACTTTAATGCACGATACTTGTCAGAGCATTATCGACAGCACCAAATAGATGAATTCCATGATTTATAGTAGAGAGGACTCACGGTTGCTCAGTATGAGAGCTGTTTCATAGAGCTTTCTCGTTACGCAGAGTATCTCCACGACGAGAAACTCTTGGTACACAAATTCATCAGAGGACTGAATCACGGAATAGCAGGACCAGTACGTATGGCAGACCCCCAGACTATGAGTGAGGCTATCGAAAAGGCCCTTATTGTAGAGGAAATTCAGGGACGAGGGCAGAACTCACACTCGCAGTTTCAAGACCGTAACCAACAGCAACAGCAAAACTTTCGTAGGCCTCAAAACACTCCTCAGAGCGGAGGATATAATTCTTCACCATTACCTCCTAGGCCTCTACAGTAGCAGCACCAAAAGAGATCTAGACCACAACAGAGGGTTCAGGGAGGACATAACTGTGGTTGGCAGCAACAGGGCCCGCGTAGAGACCAGAGACAGCAGGGATCTGTGGGACCCGTGAGGTCTCAGCAGTCATACAGAGGATCACAGGGATCCATGGGACGGACTGGACAATAGCAGTTAGGTAGGACACATTTAGGACAGTTACAGGCTAGAGGTCCGTGTTATGTATGTGGTGGGGCTGGGCATTTGGCTAGAGAGTGTCCACAGGGATTTACAGCAGGGGGACAGCCCTGTGCAGGAGGATCTGAGCAGACTGTACGTGACGTGGGTAGATCCCACCACATGTTTGCAGCGGTTGACAACCCCCAGGCTGATTTCTAGGCTTCAGTCATTGAGATAGCAAGTATGATTGGGAATTTCCCTATCTCTATTCTTTTTGACTCTGGAGCTACCGACTCTTTTATGTCTACATCGTTAGTGGAAGGTTGCAGGCTGGTGGCTTCTAGGCAGGACATTAAGTGGGAGGTTGAGTTGGCCTCTGGGGCTAGGATGTCAGTAGATACCTTGGTTAGAGATTTGGAAATCACCATGGGTTCCTTCACTACTTCTTGTGACCTTAGGGCTATGCCATTATGACCCTACGATGTAGTTCTGGGTATGGAATGGCTTGCGACTCATAGAGCCAAACTAGATTGTCGTCAAAGGATGATTAGTTGCTTAGACGATCATGGCTCATCAGTCGAGATAGTGGGCATTCAGAAGCCCACACCTATTCATTTGATATCCGCTCAGTAGCTTAAGCACTGCATGCAGAAAGGTTGTCAGATGTTTGCTATTATGGTCAGTGATAGATTAGAGGATGAGCCCGAGGCTACCTTAGATGATCACCCTATCATGAGAGACTTTGCTAACGTATTTCCACTAGAATTACCAGGTATGCCTCCACACAGAGAGGTTGATTTCTACATCAACTTAGTACTAGGTGCATAGCCTGTGTCTCGTGCACCCTACAGGATGACTACACATGAGCTTACAAAACTTAAATTGCAGTTAGAGGAGTTACTTGAGAAGGGACACATCCGACCTAGCGTTTCACCTTGGGGCACACCGGTTATCTTTGTGAAGAAGAAGGATGGGTCGCTTTGATTATGCATGGATTACAAGTAGTTGAACAAGGTGACGGTGAAGAACCATTATCCTCTACCTAGGATTGATGACCTCTTTGATCAGATGTAGGGAGCCAGAGTGTTCTCAAAAATTAATCTAAAATCTGGGTATAACCAATTACGTATCACAGAGGCAGACATTCACAAGACTGCTTTTCGAATCAGATATGGCCATTATGAATTTACAGTGGTACCTTTTGGGTTGATGAACGCCCCTATAGTATTCATGAGTCTCATGAACGGGGTGTTCCGCACTTATCTAGATCAGTTTGTGATCATATTTCTAGATGACATTTTGATCTATTCGCGAACTGAGGAGGAACATGTGGACCATTTGCGTCAAGTTTTGCAACGCTTACGAGAGTAGCAACTTTATGGTAACCTGGTGAAGTGTGCCTTCTTCAGGATAGAGGTACAGTATTTGGGGCACATCTTATCAGGTGATGGCATCTCTGTAGATCCATAAAAAATTAGAGTGATTCAAGACTGGCCAACACCCACCAACGTGACTGAGGTTAGGAGCTTTATGGGATTAGCCAGTTATTACCATAGATTTGTCGAGGGCTTTTCTAGGATAGCACATCCCATCACTTCCCTTCAGCGGAATGGAAAAAGTTTCAATTGGACTGAGCAGTGCGAGAGGGCCTTTGGGATCCTCAAGGAGCGTCTCACCAGTGCTCCCATTTTAGCAGTTCCAGATCCTGTAGAGGATTTTGTTGTTTGCATAGATGCATCATTAGAGGGTTTGGGAGCCGTGCTTATGCAGGGTGGTAGAGCGATTGCATACGAATCGCGTAAGCTTAAGACACATGAGTTAAACTACCCTACTCATGATTTAGAGCTCGTAGCAGTTATCCATGCTCTTGTTCGTTGGAGACACTTCCTCTTAGGTCGATGCTTTGAGCTCCATTTAGATGACCATAGCTTACAGTACATCTTAACGCAACCAAATTTGAATGCCCGCCAGTGGCATTGGATGGAGTTCCTATGTGAGTATGACTTTGATGTCCACTACATCAAAGGGAAGGAGAACGTGGTCGCTGATGCCTTGAGTTAGAGGCGCCACGAGATCCTGACCTTGACATTGAGGGTGGACTTGAGAGATCACATCTTATAGCATCTACCGGAGGACAAGTGGTTTCTTGAGGTGCAGCAAGAAATTTAGAATCAGAGGGCCCTTAAGGGAAAATTCGTAGGATATTCCCTTAAGTCTGATGGTTTGCTTAGACATCGGCATCATATCTATGTACCTCGTGTGGGTGATTTGCATACAGAGATTCTTTCTGAGGTGCATAAAGCACCCTATGTAGCACATCCAGGAGTGAAAAAGATGCATGTTGATCTGCGACAGTTATATCATTGGGCTAGGATGAGACATGACATCGCAGAATATGTAGCTCGCTACCTTGAGTGTCAGAGGGTCAAGGTCGAGCATCAGCATCCAGCAGGATTGTTGTACCCTCACGAGATACCTGAGTGGAAATGGGACACCATTTCCATGGCCTTTATCGTTGGTCTACCTATGTCCTCACGTCGCCATGATGCCATCATGGTGACAGTTGACAAGTTGACCAAGGTGGCGTATTTCTCACCTATACGCATGACGTACAATGCACCATCAATGGTGAGAGTGTTTCTAGATCAGATTGTTAGACTTCATGGGGTACCTCGCCGCATCATTTTCGATAGAGACTCCATATTCACTTTAGCATTTTGGAGAGCCTTACATTAGGCGTTGAGCACACAGCTCAACTTCAGTTTAGCTTACCATTTAGAGACCAACGGATAGATAGAGAGAGTTAATCAGGTGTTAGAAGATATGCTTCATATGTATGTTATGGACCATCAGTCTAGATGGGAAAAGTATCTGTATCTAGTTGAGTTCACCTACAATAATGGGCATCACAGCTCATTGGGTATGCCTCCTTTCTAGGCTTTATACGGCAGACCGTGTAGGACACCATTGATTTGGGATCGGATAGAGGATAGGGTCGCCATTGGTCTAGAGTTAGTTTAGGATATGGAGTAGCAGGTTGCACTGATTAGATAGAGACTTCGGGACGCATAGGATAGACAGAAGAAGTATGCCGATGCTAAGAGAATTAATCACAGTTTCTCAGTGGGAGATAGAATATTTTTGAGAGTGCGACCGCACAAGAGTCCAATCCATTACGGAAAGGGCTCTAAGCTCGCACCTTAATTTGTAGGACCTTTCAAGATTTTGGAGTGGATAGGACCTGTAGCCTATCGTCTAGCCTTGCCACCTAGCCTGTCGTGTATCCACAATGTCTTTCATGTTTTAGTTTTACATCGTTATATCTTTGACTTATCTCATGTATTGGATTGGAGTGCTCTTTAGGTAGAGGTAGATGGACAGTTGGCATTGGAGCCAATTCGCATATTGGCTCGTCGGACGCTGGGCCTTCAAAGTCGAGAGCTGGACCAGGTTAAGGTCTAGTGGGACATGTATGATGAGGTCACTGCGACATAGGAGGATGCAACGAGACTGAGGACTCTGTATCCTCACCTCTTTGACGACTTCTAGGAGGAAGTACAGTCTTAAGGGGGGAGGATGTGAGGCCTATACTTTTTCATTTCCGTACATGTGACTATTTAGCTTACTGTTGCTGATACTTTTATATTTGTGGGACTGTTTATCCTAAATTTTCAAATTATTAAACCGTATTATGTTAAAGGAAAACTAATTGGGTGATGTTAATTTGATGTTTGCTTTAAGAGAAAATAAATTGGGTGATGTTAGATAGATGTTTATTTTATAGGAAAACTAATTGGGTGATGTCCGATTAATGGTTACATTACAGGAAAACTAATTGAGTGATGTTAGAAAGGAAATTGTTATGTGATTTCATTATGTTTATGAGGACTGTGTTATGTATTAGGAATTCATGTTTTAAGTTTCTTCGGTTATGATATTTATATGTGAAATTGACCTTGTAATTGAGTGTGCAGGTTTTGGACTAACATACCATAGATACTGGAGATCATTCCGCACCTTATGTTGTGATCCCTTGTGAAGCCAATCTAGTTCCACTGGGAACTGAGATCAACTCTGTGTTTGATTTAATGTTGTAATGTTGTCTTTCATGAGGTTGAATGGGTTAGGTCTACCCCTTT